>JAQQTP010000087.1:7910000-9214920 GCA_029884605.1 Ormosia emarginata
TGCAGGAAAATACTTTTCCAAAAAAGCATCAGAAAACACTTCCCACGTAATCTCAGTCCCTTCAGCTTTGTAAAACTTGGCGAGTTCCTCTCCACCAATGTTCTCCATCTCCTCTTAACATAAAGACAACATAAGTTACATTCTTATCATCTGTGCATCTCATTCCTTCAAAAATCCTTTCCAAGTCTTGTATCCATTGACTTGCCTTCTCCGGATCAACCTCGCCTCTAAATTGTGGCGGATTGTGGCGCCTAAATTCAGATAAATTTAGGGCATCAGCAGTAGCATCTTGCTGTTGAGCTGCTCTCAAATTCTGCTGCATCATTACTTCAGCCATCCGCTGCATAGCTTCAGCAGCCGCAATCATAGGGTCCACATCACGATTCACATTCGCACGTCCTCTACCTCGTCCAGACATCTTCTTTCTTCAAACAGAACAAAACAAAATTAGATACATCCTTTCGGAAGTAAATCACAGAGAATCACACAGCACAAACAAAAACAGACCCAACCACAACCCCAAAAAGACTCTAACTTGGGCTCTGATACCAACTAATGTAACACCCTTGTGGAGATGTCACATATATAAAAAGAAATAAATAAAATCTACCCAAGTTGTAAAACATTTATTACGTATTAATATGGGTTGTATTATTAAATAAAATAATGCAAAAATATAAAATAAACAGAACAACAACACTCATAATATACATATGGTCCAAGTTATAAGTTATACAAATAATTTACAACTACAACTACAAATACTTAAACAGAAACAATAAAGAAAAATAGTAAAGAGTCAATATAAACATACGCAAACGCGCCCAAAAATACATCATAAATATTTAATCCTCTGATGGATCACTCTCAGGAAATTCATCAGAAGATAAATATCCAGGATGCCTCGACACTCGGCGGACATGAGACCGCGCAGTCGATACGAGTGTCATCTCACTAGGCTCAGTGGATACATCACCCCAATGACGCCTAATGGATAAAGGTAACTCTAAGTGCAGAAACACAGTCGTCGTCATCACTGGCTCGTCATCAAACCTATGACGTAGGGACACAGTCAGCCGTCCCGCATACGTCACGGAGTCTCTGTCTCCTCGCATATGCCAAGCTAACGATCCACCGTGAAACTCGAGTGTCACAAACCCCAAAAATCCTGGCACCACCATACCCAAACTAATCAGTCCAATGGATATGGATGATCAGATGGTTCTTGATCGTCGAACTGATCTTCAGCTTACTGATCTTCCTCCTCCTCAGGATACAGGATCTCAAGAGGCTGTTCCTCTTCCTCAAACTCTTTACTGCGTAAAATAAATATACAGAAAACACGTACAATAAAGAAAGAGGTAAGACAATCTAAAATCATCACAAACATGGCAAATAAGAAAACGACAAACAACAGATATACAGTTCATGCAATATGAAAAGCTATAACAATAATTTAATAACAGTATAGTGTAAAAATCTAATTATCATAACAACACATGATTTCACAGATAAATCAATAACACATACAATATAACATCATAGATAAAATAACTTCAGAAACTTGACAATTTTTCGAACGATAACCAAATAAATAAATAAACAGATAAAATAAATAATGTTCAAGATATAATTAAATGCAACATGACACGATCCTACTCCATGGAGCTAAACACAAACAGATATCAGAGAGAGAATGACTCGCAAAATCTATTAGTACTACGGCTGCCCAACCAAAATATTGCGCTGTCACACTTTGCGTCTATAGCCCCAAGTCATATGGAATCCATCATCCAAAGCATGGTGTAGTTCACGGTCTCACATTGTGGCACTACAGGCAATGTACTATTAGACTTTACGAAATCTCGATTAAAAATAGTGCGTGTCGAGTCCATTAGTGTGCTATCGGTTACCACAGCCCAGCGGAGCGACCGACTGTCCATATATGAAATCCCGTACACTAACGTCGCCAAGTTCATAAGAACAATGAACCACACTACGTTTATCGCATCGACAACACGATGTGATTCCCCTCGTCAACCAATCCACCAAAAACTGGCATAACTAAGATAAAAAGATATAGTAAGTCCCACCGGACAAATACTGTTCCAAAGCCTGTAGGGTTCACGTCATAGCCCGACAGCAGAAAAATACAGAAAATCCAGAAAGAATATGGAAAATACCGTTTCGGTTAATCGCGTAGAAATTTTATCACGTTTTCACAATCTCGTCGTTTTTACAAATGTTTTTAAATCGCGTTAATTTATTTTTCTATTTTTCAAAGTCGCGTAGAGTTTTTAATACATTTTCTCAATCGCGTAAGATTTTTAAATCATTTTCTTGTCCAAACTCCTTAAAAATTACTGTTTAAATAAACAGAAATAATAAATAATACGTTTAAACTACGTAAAATATTTTTCATACCATATACTGTCTTTTGGACATCTTTTCTATCTTAATTGCCCGTTTTTACTAAAAATTGACAGTATTTTGTTTAGAAAATTATAATAATGATTTCCTAATTTTTTTCTGTAAAAATTTTGTTTATTTAATTTTTAAACCATATAATTAATCCTTTTGAAAACTACTAACATGCTTCAAAATACAGCATGAGCCATATGTTAGAAATTTTCAAAAGTTACTGTATTCCATTTCTAACAATAAAATCAATAGTTTTAATTCAAGATACTTAATTCTAATCAATCAATTTATTTAAAACTCCTCTTAAAAAAAATTCCTTTTTAATAAATATTGCATTATTTTGATTGAACAAGGTTTGGAATTGATCTTACAAATCATATATAAGTGGTTTGGCATGTTGGCCTAAACATAAAATTATGTCATTAGATTTCTAAATTCATTTTCCTTAATCTAAACAATGTGATACCTTGTTAATGTTCCTAGGTTAATTAAATCTCATTTTAGGAAAATTAAGAGAACATTTTAGTTCTCCATTTTGGTCATGGCCGTAAGCCTCAAGGTTTGTGTTCTTTGGAACACTCATGCAATCCTTGACATATTATTCACATCCTATAAATTATCCTACTTTTCTAACACATGCAATATATTTCTAACACATATAACCTAGATCAAAGCTTGTAGACATGCAATCAAAGCTTGTAGACATGCAAATTATTACAAACATCAAATAGGAAAGCTACTAACAAATACACAAACACATAAACAAGCTACTAACAATCACACAATTGAATCCTTATGGATTCTACAATCACAAAAATCACACTCCATGTTCTTACCACCATCCATAGATGATAAGATTAGTCTTCCTCTTACCTTAAATGAAGACTAAAACTCTTTCACACCTTTCCTTATGTTTCGGTTTTCTCCTTCAAAATCACCTAACAAGCTTAAACAAAACTACAAGTTACTAACCATAGAAAGAGAGCTTAAACCATGGAGAAATCATGGCTTAGAACTTTGAAAAAGAGTTTAGAAAAGAAAAACTAGGAATTTCACCTTCTTGGTTAAATCTTCCAAGTAGGTTTTCAAGCTTCAAATGAAGGATTTTGCAAGAACTCCCAACTAGAGATGTTCTTAGGATTGTGTTTAGGTTTAGAAAACTTGGTTGGATGAAATTTAGGGTGATTGGATAGTATGGATATGTGTTTGGCCGAATGGAGCTTCAAGAAAACATCAATGGTGTTTAGGGTTTTTGGAAGAGAGAGAAGAGAGAAAATGCTTGAAGACAAAGTGATTTTTGGTCTTCCAAAGGTGGCTTGGCCGTAGCCTTCAATGCCATGCAAGGTGTCATGGATTTGGCTTCATCCAAGCCTTAGAATGCATCAAAGGCCAAGATCAAAACTTGGTTAGCAAGCTTGGCTCCCATTGGTTCATCCTTGCCTTGTCATTAGCCTTAGTCACCATGCTTAGTCACTAATTAACCTAGTCATCTAGCTTAGTCACTTGTTCTAGAGAATTCCTTCACTAATGATGCTTAATTAAGCTACTAAGTTAACTGTATTAGCTAAACGTGGGTCCCGCAAAATATTTCCGGGTCCACTGTCATCTAATTATACTGACTAATAAAATAATTTACAAAATTATTTTATTGGACAGTTAAATCCTAAAAATTAAAAGATTAATTATCGTCTCATTCAGAATTGGGTTTAGTAAGATCCCCCAGTCTGAATAATTAAAACAAGATTTTCCCGGCCCGAAAAAATATTATTTTCCTGTCCGGAGCAAATCGCAGAAAAAGTCCAAATAAAATCACGATGACAAGTAATATTAAGCAATCGTAACATATAGAAAAATTAAAAACAAGTACAATCGGGACATAACGGTCATTTTTTTATTTTTCCCCACGACGTAAGCAAATCATCCAAAACGTTCAAATAAAATTACAGACAGTATTAATTGTCTGTATATCACCCAGAAAAATTAAAACAGTAGCTCGAAATAATTTTTATTTTACCGTCTCGAAGCAAAATACGTAAAACGATCAAATAAAATTTTAGTCTGTAAAACATATTTGTATTTCATACAAAAAAATAAGAAATAGTAAAATAGGGACATAACAGTCATTTACACAAAAGTTTGAAAAACAGCAAACAGAACATTCTGGACATTTTCTAAAAATTGGGGTGTTACACCAACAGTTGTAATATTCACAACGAATAAACAACCTATTTGCATTAGAAACATGTTTGCAACATATGAGACAATCGTCCAACAATTGTTATCAAAAGGCAAATGCAATGCTTATGTTATGATGTACGTTTATGCTCATGAACTGTATATGTGAGTGTAGATGCAATGTCATGAAGCTTGGCTATTCTCAGGAACTCAATTCCTTGTATTTCTCTAGGTAGTAGGGCAACGACCACTTAACACTACCTGGTAATGAGTGGACCATTCCTTCTCACAACAATGAGAGTACTAATACCACCTCATAATATCGGTAACTTTGGCTTTAAGAGCCTGCATATTCTGATTCTATGGCCAAATAATTGTTCACATCATATAAGGTTGTAATACATAGGAATAGCAAGTGTGTGAAACTATGCAGTGTTATATTCTAAGTCACATATATACACCACAAAACTTATCACAAGGTCCAATCTAACCAAGTGAAAGAACTAAACCTATCAAACATGCACTCTCGGCTCAACTTTATCTCATAAAGGAGACAATTCTATGTTTCTTGCATTTTCTAATAACTCAACCTTAGTAAACAAGGAAGTAAATACAAATCATGCATCTCTAGCTCTATTTTCTTCACAAAGGAGCATTTTATGCACTATGACAACTAACCATTGTTAAACAAAACTTAGAATACTTGCATCTAGTTCACCACATCATCACCTCACACGTGATATCACATGCTACACAATGCTTCTCAAGAAACTAGATACCTATCTATAGAAATCTATAAGCAATGGATGCTCAAAGTTTCCTGCTTTCCCATATATACAAGATGATCATTTCCTCTATGAAATACCTCCACTAGTGTTTCAACACACTTTACAGGGCATATATAAGAGATCCTAACAAGTAGAAAACTTCTTTCAATAAGAGACATATCTTGACATTTTCTGGTTTGGTTGCCTAGAAAGACTGATTTTCATGAATGCACTAAATGTACATCATAACTTCAAAAATTTTGAAATTTTATAGGAAAATAACCTTATCTCATATCTTTCAAATGAAATAAACATCACTTCATTTGACTTAGTGTAGCCAAAGTTATGCAACAAAATGCAGAAGCTGAAATAGGGCAACTAATTATTTTACCAGAATTTGACCTTACTTTAAATTGAAACCAGGAACACATGAAGACTGCAAAATTCTTGAAATTTTTATCTTTTATAGCCTTACATGTTGGCTTCGAAATGCCACTAGTCTCATGTATTTTACATCTTAGAGCAAGAAGTTATGCAATCTAGTTTAATAGGTGTCAGTCTACCTATTTCTGCAGAATTTGTCTCAAATTCAAACCGAAACTAGTGCTACTTAGGTTGGCCTAAAAATCTGAAATTTTTACTACATGAAGTCTTATATCTTATCTTTCAAACAAGTAGTAGGTCATTTCGATGACTACAACTCAAGTTATGCTACCAACACTACAAGCTGTCAGGATTAGGTTTTCTACAAAACTTGGTTCCTAACCGAGTTTTTTGCATAACTTGGTTTCTAACCGAATTCTAATCCTTAAAATCAGTATGTTTTCCAACATCAATCATGACCTCTAATCATATGGTAACACTTATAAACATTCTTAGCTCCTTGAATCATGTAGCAATGATCAAACCCTATCCCATAAAATACCCATTTTCTAAATCTCTACACAAGTGATGATAAGGGGTTTCAAGGGATCAGAACTCATAACCATGTGTCAACAAGCTATAAACAAATCATTTTCAGCCATAGGAATCAAAGAACAACCAAGGAAAATACAAATTCAACTCAAACCCATTTTCCTTCATCAAGCAAAACCATGCACCAAGATGAAGATGAGAAAGAGATAGATGAAGTCAAGCACACCTACCTTACTTGTGAAGATGAGCTTCAAGCTTAGCCTTGCCTTTCTCTATCCCATCTTCCCTTTGCTTCTTTCCTTTCTTTCTTTTCCTATTTTTTCTTTTGTTCTTCCTTTGTTTCTATTTTCTTTCTATCTTTTGCTAAAGATTGTGAAGTGTGAAAGGAAAATTATGAGTGAAAGTCAAAGAGAAAGATAAGATCAAAGGACTTAAGGGTTGGTTTAGTTATTTTTGTTAAAACTTTCTATCTATTAGGAATACTTTGATCATGCTAAATCAAGTTTCCTAACTTCCAAAGATGTTAAAATAAATCTTAAGATTCACCCAAATCCTAGTTTCACCATTTCTATAACTTTCTAGATATCTGACTCATCAATCCGGTATTAAAACACTCTTGTAGTGTACTTAAAAATACCAAATTAATTCAATTAATTCTCAAATTTTAACCACACCATATTTCACCTATTTGTGACATAGAAATAAATTTTTCATATTTATTTCCTTTCACTAAGCCATTTATGCTATTTTCTGAGCGATTTTAAGCTACTTTTCACCTTCTGTATTGTAGCAAAGTGCCTAAACTAACTCAAAATGTCACAAAATTAAACAGACATATTAAGTGAGTGTTATAGTACATTTCTGTCTGTAAACATTACTAACATGTCAAGGAGGATGTTACAAGTTAGGGTTATTTAGATCATTTATTTTCTAATTAACTACAACTAAAGAGAGAGAGGAAAATAGTTCCAACTGTGAATATTCAAAGAGTGAATTGATATATACTTGCATTGATTATCAGTTACAAAATTCCGATGTTGGATGTTGACTTAAACCAATGTTTGTTCTTTTGATTAATTTTGATACTTTAATTTGAATTGTTCCTTAGTTATTTTTGTAACATCCTTTATAACATGTTAGTCTTGTATATGGTTATTGAGGTAGCATAAGACTTGCTTGACATGTCTGTTTAATTTTGTGATATTCTGAGTTAGTTTAGGCATTTTGTTGTAGCGTAGAAGGTGAAAAGTAGCTTAAAATGACTCAGATAATAATATAAATGGCTTGGTTAAAGGAAATAAATGTGGAGAATTTATTCCTAAGTCACAAATGCATGTTATGACCTGTAGTTAAAGTTTGAGAATAAATTGAGTCAGTTTGGTATTTTTAAGTACATTAAGTAAGTGCTTTAATACCAGATTAACTTGACACAGATATGGAAACTTGTGAAAATAGTGAAATTAGGATTAAGATGAATCTCAAGATTTATTTTAATGCCTATGGAAGTTAGAGAACTAGATTTGTTGAAATCTAAGTGTTCTTAACAAATATAATGTTTGCTGCAAACTATCTAATTGCCTTAAGCTTTCCACGGTTTCAGCAGCCTTTTTTCTTGACTTTTTCTTTTGATATTTCATCTCATCTCACCCACTTTCTCATTCTCTCATTCGGCCAAGCAGAAACATAAGGAAGAAAGAAGCAAAAGGGAAAAGAAAAGGAGGAAGATGGAAGAAAGAAGAGGAAAGCAAATGGGAAAGCCAAGGTTTGATCATCCATCACACCATTGAGGTAAGGGTGATTGATTCCATCTTCTATACTTTGTCCTTTTCTCTTCATGTTAGTGATGCATGTAACATCCTTTTCAACATGTTAGACTTGTAAAGGGTTATAGAGGCAGCTTTATACTTGCTTAACATGCCTGTTTAATTGTGTGACAATCTGAGTTAGTTTAGGCATTTTGTTGCAAGCCAAAAGGTGACAAATAGCTTAAAATGACCCAGATATTAGCATAAATGGCTTAGCTAATGGAAATAGATGTGGATAATTTATTTCTAAGTCATAAATGTGTATTCTGTGAAGTGGTTTAAGTTTGAGAATTTTTGAAGTTAGTTTGGTATTTTTAGGCATACTGGTTGTTTATTTAAAATCGGAATGACTAGGCGCAGATATAGAAAATGATGGTTTTGGTGCAACAATATTTTTAATGAATCCTATGATTTATTTGAAAGTTGTTGGAACTTGAAAAACTTGATTTAGCTAAAGTTGAGTGTTTTCAGCAAATCGAGAATTACCAGTACGGTAATTAAAGGCCATAAGCCATCCACGGTTACTAGCCATCATTTTTTACCCTCTTTTGTGATATTTCAAGCCTTCATTCTTATTTTGTCATTCACTCTCTACGGCAGAAAACAAAGCAAAAAGAGAAGGAAGAGAAAGAAGCAAAGAAGGAAATGAAGAAGATGGAATCCAAGGGGAAAGGGAAGCTTGAAGACTTGTGATCATTCCTTCATCATCTCCACCATATTCTGCAGCTTCAAGAGTTTGAAGGTAGGGATTCTTAAACTCAACTTCATCTTTTTCTTCATTTTTTCATGTGAGGCTTATTTGAGGTTTAATATGCCAAATTGAGTTCTTGTGGTATTTTATGTGATTTTCTTGCTTGGATGATTTATAAGTGTTGTTTATGACTTGTTTATGCAAAGAGTCTAGATTAGAAACCAAAACTATCCATTTTGGACCTAAAATGCTCAAAGTGTAGATTTTGGGGTTTTGATGGGTAATTTGATGTAATAATCCATTTTTGGTGAAATCAATTGGAACTTTATGTTTCCTTCATGTTTGTGAACTTGTTTAGGACTTAAAATCATCAAGAAACGAGTTTGAAGGGATCAAATCTCGTGATTTTGACCAATGGAATAGTAATTAGGTCATGCAGAATTTTCTACAGTGTTTCGTTCATAGAAACACGGCACGTGTCCAAAAACACAGGGTGGGCTATGTTTCTTGTTGGAAAATGTGTTGCTATGTTTCTATCCTGGAAACACGGGCCATGTTCAAAAACATAGGTCATGTCCCTAGATAGATGGAGAACTAGCTTTTGTTGTCTTCATAAAAGTTGTAGCTCTTTCTCTTAGCTTTCTAATGGCACCAAAATCACCTCGTTTTGACTTTCGTAGCTCAAGTTATGCGTATTTTACTGAGTAAAGGTCAAAGGTTGAGATTGAGCAAAAATGGGAAGAGTGTTGTCATGGGGGAAACGAGCTTTTCTAAGTGTTGGGACCACTCATATATTCCTTTTTAAGGGTGTTGAAGCACTAATAGGAATATTTCTTGGAGAGATTGACCTCCTACCATATATGAGAATTTGTGAAACTTTAGGTGTTCTTTGAGAGATAAGATACCTTAAGGACAATCTAAAACTTTAATCAATATGAGGTTGACTTGGAAATCACTTATGAAGTAATGGTGAGAAGTTTTAGGTAAGAAAATACTAGTTACATAGTTCTTGATACCTTGTTTGATAGGTGATACTAGGACATATATGTATTAGTATTGGAAAGTCACTTAGTTATGGAAATCTTATGATATGTCTTAATTGTGAATTGAGATAGTTCTTGATTTTTGGTTTTCAAACTTGATGCTTGTTAGTTTCCTATGTATTGTAACTTAACATGGTGTGCACAACCATATGGCTAGAGAACAGGGTGTTGATCTAGATTCTCGTAGCATGTATGCTATTATGGTTAGGGTTTCTGGTATAAGGGTAACAATAGTACTCTTACATTGGTGAGGGGAAGGTGTTTACCTATTACTAAGTGGGATTTTGACTTTTAGGCTTATCCTACTTTGTATATACAAGAGACAAAGGTTTCTAAGAAATTAAGCAAGTAGCTTGTGTTTTCAAATCTTAAAACTTGCATTTACATTGCATAATCATTATATTAATATGTGTTTGAGCATAATCATACCTTATCACATAAAGCATTGCACAGTTGACAATTGTATGGGCAATTGCCATTGCTTAATCAATTGTTTGGTTAGTCGTTTGCTTGATAATATCTTAGGATTGTATAAGCGATCTTTTGATGTTATTGATTGCCAGATATTTATATTGTTTTTAATATTAATGGGTTCAGTTATTTATTTGTTGTAAATGATTAACTGCTGGTCTTGGTATGTGAATACTGAGAAATTATGATTTCTCACCCCTGTATACTTCATGTAATTCCAGGTGAAGATCCTCCAAAAGGAAAAAGGCAAGAAAAAGAAGAAACAAAAGACTTAATTTAGTATTTTTACATATTTTTGAACTAGTTTGTATATTATTACTTTTCTGGTTATATGTAAAAGTTTATGTATACAATATAGCTTGTTAGCCAGAGATGTATATATATATATATATATATGATATTTTTATCATTTGAGGCTTTCTATATTACCTTTAAAGGTTATTATGGATTTTATTTATATGCATTCTTTGAAGCAACATGTTTAATACGATTTGTCTTAAAATATTCTACGTATTGTATTAGGGTGTTATATTATGGTATCAAAGCAATTCATCTTGTTGAGTCGGGGTATGAACTAACTATGCATTCCTTTATGTGTTGTGCATTTCTTGTCTCTTGTTTAAGTATTGGGTTGTTAATAACTACTGTTACACGGGTACATAATATTGAGGACTGATCAACTCAATATGTATTGTTCTGTGTGTATAAGAAACTATGGCACCTAAACGGCAAACCCGTCAGACAGGGAACTCATCTAATGAAGACCCTAGTATGGCTAGAGCTTTTATGGCAATGGCTAATGCTTTGAGGAACCAAATAGCTGCCCATGTTGAAGCTATAAGAGAGCAAACCACTACTACAAACAGGATATTTGAAAGAATGTCGACGACTCAACATCAACCACCTACACCACTACCACACCATCAGGGGCAACCAGATCAAAAGGTAGATGGGAGGAATCAAACTTTCCAGAATCTCTCTGAGTTTAAGAAATCTAATTCATCTTCCTTTAAAGGGGAGTACGACCCAGTCAGAGCTGAGGGTTAGCTCAAAGAGATGGAGAAGATTTTTACGATCATAGCATGTTCAGATGAATAAAAGGTGCTTGTTGTGACTTATATGCTGGAGGGTGAGGCTGAGGATTGATGGGTAGATGCCAAGAGAGCTCTTGTAGCAGCAATGACTCCTATTATGTGGGAGGTCTTTAAGAGATTGTTTCTGAGAAAGTTCTTTCCGCAAAACCTATAGAATGCCAAAGAGATGAAATTTCTTAGGTTGGAGCAAGGGAATATGTCTGTTAGTCAGTATGTGGCCAAATTCAAAGAATTGTCTAAGTTCTCGTCTTGTATCAGACTTAACCCAGATGAGTCCTGGAAGTGCGTTAAGTTTGAGGAAGGGTTGAGAGAGGACATTCAAAATGTTATCATACTGCTTGAGATTCGAGACTTTGATTAACAAGTGTAGGATTATCAAAGGGCATTCGAGGAAGCTTTCTATGGAGCCTAAGTCACAAGACTTCCAAAAGAGGAAACAGGGTGACAATAAGTTCAAGAAAAGGACTTCTAAATCCAGCTTCCCTTAAGACAAGGGTAAGCAGATTCAAAAGCAATTTGAAGGACTTAAGTGTCCTAAGTGTGGAAAACAACATGGAGACCGACCTTGCTCAGTATGTTTTGTCTGTGGGTAGCCTAGGCATTATTCTAAGGACTGTCCATCAAAGAAGGAAGTTGTGCCTACCCAGAAGCCACAAGCCAGAGGGAGAGTGTATACTTTAGGTGATGAAACGGTGACTCAATCTTCCGATCTTATTGAAGGTAAATGCATTATTCAGAATCATCTTTTAACTGTGATGTATGATTCAGGAGCATCCCACTCCTTTGTTTCTAATGATTGTGTGAAGGTGTTGGATTTGCCAGTGTCTGAACTTTCTTATGATTTATCTGTATCTACGGCCACTGGTAAACCAGTTACAACATCCAGAGTGTGTCTTAATTATTATGTAAAGCTAGAAGATAGGATTTTCCATGTAAACCTTATTTGTTTGCCTTTAGTAGATATTGATGTCATTCTTGGCATGGATTAGTTGTCTGCCAACCATGTAGTGTTAAATTGTTCATAAAAATCCCTGGTTTTCTTGTTAGATATACCTACCAAAGTTGTTTCATCTGAGTCTGTGTATCTCAATGCGAATTAAGTCAATCTTTGTTTGAAGGAGGGATCTTTAGGGTATATTCTCTTATTATCACTAAGTGCTGAGGTTGATAAAAGCATAAGTGATATATTTGTGGTAAGTGAATATCCCGAGGTTTTCCCAAGTGATATAGTGGAGTTGCCACTTGAGTGAGATATAGAGTTTACTATAGACTTAGTGTCTAGGACGGGACCTATCTCTATAGCACCCTATAGAATGGCATCACTAGAGTTAGCGAAACTCAAGAAACAAATTGAGGATTTGTTGGACAAGCACTTCATTAGGCCGAGTGTTTCTCCGTGGGGAGCACCTATGTTACTAATGAAGAAAAAGGATGGTATCGTGAGGCTCTGTGTGGATTACAGATAGTTGAATAAGGTGACCATTAAGAATAAGTATTTGTTGCCTATGATAGATGATCTAATGGATCAGTTGAGAGGAGTTGCGGTTTTCTCAAAGATTGATCTTAGGTCTTGTTATCATCAGATAAGAGTTAGGGAAGAGGATATTCCTAAGACTGCTTTTAGAACTAGGTATGCGCATTATGAGTACCTCATAATGTCCTTTGGGTTGATTAATGCTTTGACAGTGTTCATGGATTACATGACCAGGATCTTTAGGCCCTACCTGAATCAGTTTGCTGTAGTGTTTATTGATGATATCTTAATCTAGTCAAAGACAATGGAGGAGCATGAGCAACATATGAGGATAGTGTTGGAAACACTTAAGGAAAATAGGTTGTTTGCCAAACTATTGAAGTGTGAGTTCTGGCTTTCACAAGTTCAGTTTTTGGGACATGTGATATCTCAGGGAGGGATTTCTGTGGACCCAAGGAAGATTGATGTAGTGTTGCAATGGGAAAGACCCACCACTGTAACAGAGATCTGAAGCTTCATAGGCTTAGCAGGGTACTATAGAAGATTCATAAAGGGTTTTTCTCAATTAGCACTACCCTTAACTAGATTAACTAGGAAAGGCAGTTCTTTTGATTGGACTTAAGACTGTGAGGATAGTTCCCAAGAGCTAAAGGTGAGGTTGACTACTACACCGGTGTTGGTTATTCCGGATCCTCTAGAGAACTTTGAGGTGTACTGTGATGCTTCAAAGATGGGTTTGAGTTGTGTTTTGAAGTAGTATAGGAGAGTTGTTGCCTATGCATCAAGATAGTTGAGACTTCATGAAGAGAACTACCCTACTCATGATTTGCAGTTGGCTGCAGTAGTATTTGCCTTGAAAACCTAGAGACATTACCTATATGGAGTTCAATTTGAGGTGGTCAGTGATCATAAATGTTTGAAGTATTTATTTGATCAAAAGGAGCTGAACATGAGACAACGGAGATGGATAAAGTTTTTGAAAGACTACAACTTTGAGTTAAAGTATCATCGTGTAAAGCCAATGTGGTGGTTGATGCACTGAGTAGGAAATCCCTACATGTGTCCCATATGATGATCCTAGAGAGTGAATGTCTGGAGAGTTTTAAAGACTTGAGCCTTTCAGTAACTATATTGCCACATAGTCTCAGTGTGAGCCGAGTGGACATAATAAGTGACATTAGGACTTAGATCTTAGAAGCTCAGAAGGAAGATGATACTCTTAGTGATCTTAGTGAGCAGATCTTTTTAGGTAATCCTAGAGAGTTTGATATGGTAAATGATGGGATGATTAAGTTTAGAGGTAGACTTTTCATTTCTCGTGAATTCATGATCAAAGAAAGGATCTTTGAAGAAACCCACTGTAGTCAGTACTCTATACATCTGGGGGCCATAAAGATGTATCAAGACTTGAAGAAGTTGTTTTGGTGGTCTGGAATGAAGAGGGATATAGTTGAGTTTGTGTCTAGGTGCCTAACTTGTCAGAGGGTCAAGATAGAACACTAGAAACCCTCTGGACCTCTTCAATCTTTGGTAATTCTTGAGTGGAAATAGGATAACATCATAATGGATTTCGTGATGGGTTTGCCCAAGACTCAGTTAGGTTTTGATGTTATATAGGTTGTAGTGGATTGATTAACCAAATCTGCCTATTTTATACCCTATAAGGTTAATTACTCCTTGGATAGACTAGCTCAATTATACCTTCATGAGATAGTTAAGTTGCACGGTATTCCTCTTTCTATAGTTTCTGATAGAGACCCTAGATTTACATCTAGATTTTGGGGAGCCTTGTAGAAAGCTTTTGGGACAAAGCTTAGTTTGAGCATAACATATCATCCACAGACTGACGATCAGTCGAAAATGACTATTCAAACCCTTGAGGATATGCTAAGAACATGTGTGCTAGAGCAAAAAGGGAGTTAAAATAAGTTCTTATCTTTAGTGGAGTTTGGCTACAATAACAATTTTCATGCTAGCATAGGTATGGCACTGTATGAAGCACTTTATGGCAGAAAGCATAGGTCCCCTTTGTGTTGGTATAAGGTTGTAGAAGGAACCATTCTAGGTCTTGAGTTGGTGCAGTAGACCACAAATCAGATTAAAATGATCTGGGATAGATTGGTGAGAGCTCACAATAGGCAAAAAAGCTATGCTGATAAGAGGAGAAGGCCTCTAGAGTTCAGTGAGGGGGATCGTGTATTCTTGAGAGTCACTTCTACAACTGGGATTAGTAGAACATTGAGAACACGAAAGTTGAATCCTCGTTTCATTGGTCCCTATAAAATCCAAAAGAGAATTGGACCCATAGCTTACAAATTGCCCTTCCACCCAACTTGTCTAACCTTCATGATGTCTTCCATGTATCACAACTTAGGAAGTACAATCCAGATCCTTTACATGTCATAAGGAATGAATCTGTGCAGTTAAGAGATGATTTGTCTTATGCTACGCGACAGATAAGGATCGTGCACAGAGGAGTCAAAGAGCTTAGAGGTAATCGGATTCCTCTCGAAAAGGTGCTTTGGGATGGTGTTGGTTTCGAGGAGTCAACTTGGGAGTTAGAGTCACACATGCAGCAAGATTAGTCGTAGTTGTTTATATGAGGTCAGCGATTTTGTGGGCAAAATCTTAAATAGGGGGAGAAATGCAATATCCTCTTCAACATGTTAGACTTGTAAATGGTTACAGAGGTAGCTTAGTACTTGCTTAACATGCCTATTTAATTTTGTGATAATCTGAGTTAGTTTAGGCATTTTGTTGCAAGTCGAAAGGTAAAGAATAGCTTAAAATGACCTAGATATTAGCATAAATGACTTAGTTAATAGAAATAGATGTGGATGATTTATTTCTAAGTCACAAATATGTATTCTATGAGGTGGTTTAAGTATGAGAATTTTCGGAGTCAGTTTGGTATTTTTAGGCATAATGGTTGTCTATTTAAAACCAAAACGACTAGACGCAGATATGAAAAATGATGGTTTTGGTGCAACAATATTTTTAATGAATCCTATGATTTATTTAAAAGTTGTTGGAACTTGAAAAACTTGATTTAGCTAAAGTTAAGTGTTTTTAGCAGATCGAGAATTACCAGTATGGTAACTAAAGGCCATAAGCCATCCACGGTTACTAACCATCATTTTTTATCCTCTTTTTATGATATTTCAAGCATTCATTCTTGTTTTCTCATTCACTCTCTACGGCGGAAAGTAGAGCAAAAAGAGAAGGAAGAGAAAGAAGCAAAGAAGGAAATAAAGAAGAAGGAATCCAAGGGAAAAGGGAAGCTTGAAGACTTGTGATCATTCCTTCATCATCTCCACCATATTCTGCAGCTTAAAGAGTTTAAAGATAAGGGTTCTTGAACTCAAATTCATCTTTTTCTTCATTTTTCCATGTGAGGCTTATTTGAGGTTTAATATACCAAATTGAGTTCTTGTGGTGTTTTATGTAATTTTCTTACTTGGATGAGTTATAAGTGTTGTTTATGCCTTGTTTATGCAAAGAGTCTGGATTAGAAACCAAAACTATCCATTTTGGACCTAAAATGCTCAAAGTGTAGATTTTGGGGTTTTGATGGGTGATTTGATATAATAATTCGTTTTTGGTGAAATCAATTAGTGTTTTATGTTTCCTTCATGTTTGTGAACTTGTTTGGGACTTAAAATCATCAAGAAACAAGTTTGAAGGGATCAAATCTCATGATTTTGGCCAATCAAATAGTAACTAGGTTATGTAGAATTTTTTGCAGTGTTTCTGTCATAGAAACACGGCCCGTGTCCAAAAACACGTGGTGGGCCGTGTTTCTTTCTGGAAAACGTGTTACTGTGTTTCTGTCCTAGAAACATGGGCCATGTTGAAAAACATAGGATGTGTCCCTAGATAGAGTGAGAACTAGCTTTTGTGGTCTTTATGAAAGTTGTAGCTCTTTCTCTTAGCTTTCTAATGGCACCAAAATCACCTCGTTTTGACTTCCGTAACTCAAGTTATGCTCATTTTAATGAGCAAAGGTCAAAGGTTAAGATTGAGCAAAAATGGGAAGAATGTTGTCTTGGGAGAAACGAGCTTTCCTAAGTGTTGAGACCACTCATATATGCCTTTTTAAGGGTGTTAAGGAACTAATAGAAATATTTCTTGGAGAGATTGACCTCCTACCATATATGAGAATTTGTGAAACCTTAAGTGTTCTTTGAGAGATACGATAGCTTAAGGACAATCTAAAACTTTGATCAACATGAGGTTGACTTGGAAATCACTTGTGAAGTGATGGTGATAAGTTTTAGGTAAGAAACTACTAGTTACATAGTTCTTGATATCTTGTTTGATAGGTAATGCTAGGACATATATGTATTAGTATTGGAAAGTCACTTGGTTATGGGAATCTTATGATATGTCTTAATTGTGAATTGAGATAGTTCTTGATTTTTGGTTTTCAAACTTGATGCTTGTTAGTTTCCTATGTATTGTAACTTAACATGGTGTGCACAACCATATGGCCAGAGAACAAGGTATTGATCTAGATTCTCATAGTATGTATGCTATTGAGGTTAGGGTTACCGATATGGGGGTAACAATAGTACTCTTACATTGGTGAGGGGAAGGTGTTTACCTATTACCAAGTGGGATTTAGACTTTTAGGCTTATCCTACTTTGTATGTACAAGAGACAGAGGTTTCTGGGAAATTAAGCAAGTTGCTTGTGTTTTCAAATCTTAAAACTTGCATTTACATTGCATAATCATTATATTAATACGTGTTTGAGCATAATCATACCTCATCACATAAAGCATTGCATGGTTGACAATTGTATGGGCAGTTGTCATTGCTTAATCAATTGTTTGGTTAGTCGTTTGCTTGATAATATCTTAGAATTATATGGGCAATCTTTTGACGTTATTGATTGTCAGATATTTATATTGTTTTTAATATTAATGTGTTCAGTTCACTACAACAAAATTGACCTATGACTATATTTTTTTTAAGCTACACTTAAAAAGTGTAGTCTTATGTCTGAATAGGCTACACTTTTGTAAAAGTAGCCTTTGTTGAATGGTTTTGGCAATGATATTTTTGGCAACATTTGAAAAGCATACCTTTAGATTGTATAGGGTACACTTTTTAAGTGTTGCTATATTATATATTTAGGTACGCTTTTTCTAGTAAAACACAACATTGAAAAAGTGTAGCTCATTTACCCATCATCGGCAACGTTTCTTAAACGTATTCTAATATATTTCTATAACGCGCGCATGCTATCATTTTCCCACTAAATGTCTTTTTCCAAACCTTTTGAAGCAACTGATATCCTTTACTTTCAGAACCTCCACAGAACCCTTACTTTCAGAATCTCAGAATCTTTACATTCACAACCTCAAAGGCTCAAAACCACTGTGACCCACTCCCTCGTACGTCTCCACCATGACCCACTCCTCCGTACATCTCCACCGTGACTCCCTCCATTCTTCGCCAACCTCTATTCTTCATTTTTAAAGGCTCTCGGCCACTCCCTTCTCTTCGTTAGGGTTTGGTGTGTCCCACTGTTGTCCAGGTAAGTGTTTCTCTTTGTTGTCCATCATCTACCCTCTCGACACCTGCAAGACCAATTAATTGATGAGGATGTATTGATTTCACGTACTGCTGCGTGCCATTCCCTAATTTTGAATTCATCTTGTCACTTCTCTTAGTTGCTGTGTTGATTTCAGGTACCTCTCTTTGATTTGATTTCAGGTCCCCAATATGTATTATTGTTGCATGGGTTGTGTGTCCATTTGTGGGTTTGTGGTTGCTTTGTTCCTTACTTTTGCTCTGCTCTGTGCTCAATGTTTTGGAGAATAGGGTTTAACATGTTGGATTGGATTGGGTCTTTCATTTTTGTTCTGCTTATAGACAATGACACATGCCTGAAATGTATCGTGTCTCATGGTTTGGCTTGTCTAGTAAAAAGATTTTCAAAAATTAGTGTGTTTTATTGTCTTTCTACAATAAAATACTAAACAAAAACTGAATGTGATGTTAAACTTTAAAGTTTAATGTGTGAATTTGATTAAAGTTGTTTTTGTATATTTTTGTATACATTTTATTCTTATTCTCTTTAGTTGCTTTCATTTTGCACATTTGTGATGTGAAAATACATCTGCAAGTAGTAGAAATATGAAAATGATGCTTTTTTTTGGAGAAAAATAGTGGATGAAATTGAAGAAGATTGGGAACATTAAGAATAGTAACACAGTTTTTAACCCCAAAAAAAATGAATCTTAATCAATAGTGCTCCACTATTAGCTTGATATATGATTGCTCCACATTTCTTGGCAATTTTATGGTTGTTTTAGTTGGTGTTGCAATAGCACATGGAATGACTTATAGAGCATGCTTCTTGAGTTGATGAACCCTCCTATCTTACCTAACAAATGAATCTATTACATATCCGAATTCCAGTACAACTTTAATCTCACTACTTTTTCAAACCAAAAGAAAAGGTCAGTATTTTGCTACCATGGTAAAGTAGTTGAAGTATTAATCTATTAATCAACACTAGCTAGGTTTTTGTTTCTAATTTATTCTATTAGATTATTTACATTTTATGGAAACTAGAAAGTTGAGAATAAAAAATTATTTTTATTTTAGAGAAAATGAAACAAGAAAAGGAAAGAAAAAGACAAAGCAAACACTCATTAACATTTACAAACACATTTTTCTCTTCTTTCTTTGAGCTGAATCATTTAGCAGAAAGATAGCCAATACGACAGCCACAAAAAAATGCAAGAGTTGATTATAGACCTGCATCTCTTTAATGTTTATTTATTTGATTGTTTCCTTATTTCATCCTTCACAGAAGCAATTTCTATTTGACAATATTTACAACTGATCTGATTAAAGCTAAATTACAGAAATGTGAAATTATTGGCTTGCTGTGTGTATGCCTTTCTTTATTTTTAGAAACTTATAACTATGTCATAACTATAATTTTATACATGACATATAATTGATTGATTTTTCCTCTAGGGAGATTAATCAAGACTTGGGAAGATCTATAGTGGACTTGAAGTTAAGTTTTGAGTTACAATCAGTGTCATCGCTAGGTAAGAAACTCTTATCCTCTTTATTTTCTTATGTTGTTATTATTTATACAACATTTTTTTCTTTCTCTATATTTTTTATGATATTGTATCTTAATCCTTAAGTGTGAATTTAACACATATTATTGGTATGCCTGTAAAGTCTAGTTAATGCATAAATGAATATTTATTTGAAGCCTTAATATCAAAATTCAATTAATTAGGTTTTCTCAAGATATGTCCAAGCAATGGATGGATTTACCGAGGTATAGCAAATAATATTGTGATGGTGTTCAATGTTTCTTGGACTTTGCTTACTCTGTTAGAAATCCTAAAAGTAAAGAAATTCAATGTCCCTGTGCGAAGTGTTGTAATATCTATTGGTATCAGAGGAATGTAGTATATGATCATCTAATATGCTACAGATTTGTTGAAGGTTATACAATTTGGTTTAATCATAGGGAACGGGAAATCCAAATGGATGTCGATGGTGACACAGATGATGAAGTTAATTCATATGACAACTTTGATGGGTTGCTGAATGATACATTTAGATATGTGGCACAAGCTGAAGGAGTTTATGAAGGCCCAAATGAAAATGCAAAAAAAAATTATAACTTAGTTGATGAGGCAAGCCAAGAACTATATCTAGGTTGTAAATGATTCTTTACCTTATCTTTCACCATTCGTCTATACTTGTTGAAGTGTCTACATGGATAGAGCAATGCATCCTTCACTTCTTTCTTAGAGTGATTGAAAGAGGCGATGCCTAACTTGAACATTCCTTTATCTTTTAATAAAACGAAGGCTATAGTGAAAGACTTAGGTCTTGACTATGTAAAGATTGATGCATGTCCCAATGACTGCATGTTATATAGGAATGACCATAAGCGTGATAGTCATTGGCATGTTTGTGGAGCTTCTCGATATATTAAATATCCTGAAGTTGATAGTGAACTTGAACCTTGCAAAAAGCTCGTCCTATTCCTGCTAAGACTTTAAGATACCTTCCCTTAATTCCTAGACTTCAAAGGTTATTTATGTGCTCAAGGACAGCGGATATATTGAGGTGGCATGATGAGGAAAGTTCTAAATATGAGAAGTTAAGGCATCTTGCCGATGGCCAATCATAGAAAGACTTTGATAGCCTTCATCTAGAATTTGCTAAAGATTCTCG
Source organism: Ormosia emarginata (assembly GCA_029884605.1). Classification (NCBI taxonomy): domain Eukaryota; kingdom Viridiplantae; phylum Streptophyta; class Magnoliopsida; order Fabales; family Fabaceae; genus Ormosia; species Ormosia emarginata. The sequence continues at coordinate 7,931,082 of JAQQTP010000087.1, forward strand.
CAATTTGAGACTTGCCTTGGCAAGTGACGGGTTTAATCCATTTCGGATTATGAGCATATCTCATAGCACATGGCCAGTTGTCTTGATGGCATATAATTTGCCTCCTTGGTTGTGCATGAAACTCTAATATTATATTCTTTCTTTGCTTATACCTGGGCTGCAATCACCTAGAAATGACATTGACATTTATCTACAACCATTGATAGAAGACTTGAAGATGTTATGGGAGACAGGGGTAGAAACATATGATGCTTCAGGGAATGAAACCTTTCAAATACGAGTAGCTTTGCTGTGGACAATTAGCGACTTCCCTGCATATGCTATGTTGTTTGGTTGGAGTACAAAAAGAAAGTTGGCTTGCCTTTGTTATAATTATGAAACTTCTTCTACCTATCTGAAACATAGTCGGAAGATGTGTTATATGGATCATTGTGTTTTTCTACCCATGGACCATCAATGGAGATCTAACAAAAGGTCTTTCAATGGAAAACCAGAATCTAGGCCTCCCCCGCCCTTCTTAAAGGGTACAAATGTGTTTGAGAGCTTACAAAATTTTGACAATTTATTTGGGAAGAAGCAAAAGAAATCAAATAATGGCCCATGGAGGAAAATGTCAATTTTTTTTTTGAATTACCTTATTGGTAGCACAACACATTCCGCCACAACTTTGATGTCATGCATATAGAGAAGAACATAGTTGATAACATATTTGGAACTCTATTGGATATTCTGGGTAAGACAAAGGACCATGCAAATGCTCGATATGATCTAAAAATGATAGGCATTAGAAGGAACCTTCAACCAAAAGATACAAGGGATGGCAAGAGAACAAAGTTTGCAAAAGCATGCTTCTCAATGACTGCTAGAGATAAGTCAGTTTTTTGTAGTGTTTTGAAGACAGCAAAACTACCTGATGGTAGTGCTTCTAACATTTCACGATGTGTGCAACTACCTGAAAGAAAAGTGTCTGGTTATAAGACCTATGATGCCTATTTCATGTTACATTACTTGTTGCAAATACTAATCAAGAGCATACTTCCTCATCATGTTGCTATCCCTTTGATCCGTCTAAGTTCCTTCTTCCGTCGTTTGTGTCAAAATGTTATCACACTAGAAGAGATAGATTGTTTAAAGAAAGAGATTGTAGAAACAATGTGTCAGCTTGAGATGATTTTTCTTCCTAGTTTTTTTTATATAATGGTTTGTGTGTCTATTCATTTAGCGAACAAGGTGAGATTAGGTGGCCCAGTTTAATTTCGATGGATGTATCCTCTAGAAAGATATATGTGTACATTAAAGTCGTACGTTCATAATAAAAATTGTCCAGAAGGATCTATTGCAGAGGCATATTTGGTTGACGAGTGCTTGACCTTTTGCTCACAATATTTACATGGAGGTGTGCAGACCAGATTTAATAGAAGACCCCGAAACAATGATGAATGTAGTTCAAATGAAATGGAATCTTCAAATTTGTTCCCAAACAAAGGGTGTCCTTTAGGAGGAAAAAAGGGTGCTCCATTTATTCTGGATGACAAGTCACATAGCCAAGTCTATGCATACTGATGCGTGCGGATGTAGTGATTAAAATTAAGATAAAAATCAGTTGTCAGGCCCACCAGAAAATAAAAACCTTACAACTAGTTGTAGTTAGTAAGGGTCAATCCACAGAGAACCAATTCAATTAATACTATTAAACAATTCCCAATTTAGACTCTGATTAACAATAAACAGTAAAAGGGGGGTTTTGGAGTTTTGATGAATAATGAACAGCTTCAAAGATAACAATAAACAAACTGAAATCAATAATATAAGAAAATTGGTTAAGAGTTTGAATCCACCACTAGATTTATATGATAATGTAAATCCACATATCCTTTTTATTCTAACATGCTCAATTATGTTTTTATGCAATTGTGAGATTAAATCTCTGTTTTCCTTACGTGTTAGCCAATTTAGCAACCGCTCAAATCAACTCCTAATCACTGATTAGTCATAAAGCAACCGCTCTTACAACTATCCAACAATTGCATTAAGATTTAGAAAACTAATTACACTAAGGTCTAATCACACACCGGGATTAAATTACTTAGAACATATATTTCTCTAGATCTAATACCGCAACCGCGCATAATAAACCTAGATCTACCACTTTTATAACTGGCAAATAGCACAAAGATAATTATACCCACATGAACATCATACATCCCACTAGATCTACTACCGCAACCGTGCATAATAAACCTAGATCTACTACTTTGAAAGTAGGAACAAGTACAAAAACCTTCATACCAACAATAGATTCAGAAATATATGAATAAAAACATAAGCTGTGTTGAAATAATCAAATATGCAAAGTTTACAACATTAATACTAGCGGTTTCATCACCCCTTAACCAAGGGAGGTTTAGTTACACATAGCTAGAAAGAAATCACAAGAAAAGCGAGAGAAAATGAAGGAGAGTTACATTTTGTTCATGATAAATGGTGCCTTTTATAGAAGTCTAAGGTAACAAAATGACAAAGGGAAGTGGGTGGATGAGTGGATGAGTGAGTGGAGTGTTTGAGTGGATGGATTAGTGGGTTGGTTTAGTGGATTGGTTTAGTGGATGAGTGAGTAGAATGGTTGAGTGGTTGAATTAGTGAAAAATGCCAAAGGACTTTTGGTGAGTGGGAAATTATGGACATGAATGGGTGAGTGGATGGATTAGTGGATGGATTAGTGGATGAGTGGGTGGAGTGGTTAAGTGGTTGGATTAGTGTATGAGTGGATGAATGGGTGAGTTAGTGGATGAGTGGATGAGTGGATGAGTGGATTAGTGGATGGATGAGTGGGTGGTTGAGGACAAAAATTTCGTGTCTGACTTGGAATCCAAAAACGACCCACTATACTTCAGAACCACAAAAAGTGTTCTTCATGAAAGTTGTAGATCCTTGTCTTGGCTATAAAATGGATAGCTGGTTCGTCCAATTTGGCTTCCTTAAGCCCAAGATATGTCCCAAATACCGTAGGTTGCTCAAACTCAACTTCAGCACCTCTGTTCCGACTTGCAAGCTCAAAATGACTACTAGACTTCTTTTTCTCAAAATGTGTTCTTCATGAAAGTTGTTTATTTGGATCTTGACTATCCACTATCCAAATTTCATCCCATCTCCATTATTACATCTTGAGATATGATTTTTTGAGTGCACATTGTTCAGATTCTACTGACAGAACCTGTATTCTGACTTCCATGTAAACTTAGGTCCCTTAGACATCTGAATCAGACTTCGAGCTCTTCATCAAAGTTGTAGAGCTTTCTCTTATCTTTCCTACAAGATAAAATTCATGATTTTCAGATATCAGGAACTCAAGTTATGACTAAAATACAGAAATAGTATAAAATCTCAATAATGCTGAAAATATTCAATTAGGACCAATTTGAGCTCAAACTCACAAAATCATGTCAAACTCAATCAATTAAGAATATGGAGAGTGTAAATGACTAAATATAAGGGTTTCTTAATGAATAAAATATGTGTTTATCACATACATACTGAACAATTATGATGAAGTTCAAGAATATGTTAGGTACTATGACTTACCTGCAATATTTCCTATTACTCACTAAATTATTATTATTATTATTTAGCTAATATATAACAATACTTGTCAACTTTAGAGAGCATGAGCATGAAGTTAATAATCAACGACGAGGATCAAAATGGAGCAAAGCCAAAAACCATAGTCAAAGGTTCTCTCAGTGGTTTAAAGCTCATGTTATGCATGAGGATGTGCCAGATTGGATAAAAGAACTATCTAGGGGACCAAATTCAATTGCAAGAAGATATTCTGGGTATTTGATCAATGGATACAGATTTCATTCTAGGTGGCGTGATGCAAGACGAAAAATGCAGAATAGTGGTGTCATATTAGTTGCATTAACTACAAGCTTTGCAAGTTCAAAGGATGTAAATCTGATTGATACAAATCTAACTTATTATGGTAGAATAGTTGATATAGTTGAGTTAGATTATTATGACTATTTTAAGGTTGTCTTATTTAGGTGTGACTGGTATAAGGTTGGAGAAGATATTTATGGCCTTACATATATTCACTTCAACAAGAAATGCTACCAAGAAGAGCCTTTTGTGCTAGCATCTCAAGCACACCAATGCTTTTATGTTCAAGACCCATTTGATCAAAACAAACAATATGTCATGAAGACAATTCCAACGGACTTGTTTAACATAAGTGACCAACCTGAGTTTGATGCCCACCATATTTATGAAAATGAGCCGTTTGAACATTCAATGGGTCCTTCTATACCCATTGATGATGGTGAAGTTGTTTTAGAGAGGAATGATGTACCACCGACCATTATTGATGCGGCTCCACAAGTGTTTCTTGCCCAAGAACATGAAATAGAATCAGGAGAAGAGATTGGTTTTGAGGATGCATCATGAGACATCACTTTTACTTATACAATTATTGGTTTAGTTTAAATGTGGCTTATTTGCTTTTTGACTTTTTATACATAAATAAATAGCTCTTTGTCCCTATTTCTTGTATTTGCTTTGACATTTAGCTTAATATAAGTTTTGATAGCTACAGAGACTCAAATTTGGAGTTTTGCCATCCCTTTATTTGCTTGCTTGAAAACCCTCCCATTTTGATTAAAAAAGAAAATCCTCTCTTCATCTATAGTGATTACCCTCTTCTCTACATGTTTTCTATTTTCTGGCAAAAGAAAATAATATACAACAAGGAAGACTCAAGAATATAGTCATAGAATATCTGTTGTTGACTGTAGTGAGTCTGGAATAATAGAATTACAAAACAAAAGTGAAATTCAGTCATAGAATCTAACATTTTTATGTATGGCATGTGCAAAGTTAACCTTATCTGAATGGCTAGAATATTAGACCAAGGCATCTCACTGATAAGGCCACTTTGTTTACATTGTAGCCCACTCTTCCTTTCCCTATGTCTTTTGTAAACTATTAAACAAAAGAAAAGAGAGAGAGAAATAAAGCTGCCTAACCTTGTGATTAGTAGGTTACAATATTTGTTTTGTTTTTGGTTAGGTAAAGTATCTGATAGGAATAGGCTCTCAAACAACCTGATTTCCACCTTTAATGGATCAACTCTAGGAGATGGTTGAGCAACCTAATGGAAAACACCCTATGAACAAAATTTTTGCATAGATCACCAATCTGATATTACAAACTGTTGGGGACATTAACCTTAACCATCAGATTTAGCAAAGTCAGTAAACCTTAGGCTTTGTCTTCTTTGAAGGATCATACTCCGCCTAAATTTCAAGAATAGTCTCATTATCATCAACCAGAATAACTTCAATGCATTTTATAAGAAATGCATATCAGCACAAACAACAAAAATCTTGAATAATGGACCTACAACTTCTCATGCACAATATTAATCTGGACTTTCTACTAACCTAAGTATCATAGATTTGCCAAGAACAAGGCCATAATAATCTTTTGAATCTTGCATCCGGAAATTCGAACATTTAATATATACAACATTAGAAAATGGAATCTAAGAACAAAAGCATGATAAAAAAATCAGAAACATAAAAACATAAAGATACCAACATCATAAGTAGTAGTATAAAGTTCAACAATATATTGAAGTTCATTAGGCAGGCAGTGAATCACCAGTGGACAAGAGTTGAGTAAAATTAGTTTAGTAGAACTAAGATGATTTGATTTCCTAAAACCTTGGTACTCCCTAAAGATATAAGTTTTCACAAGTCCAATTTCACCTTGTAGAAAGCATACGTGTCATCAGCTTGAGCATCAGGCCAATTTTTTTTCATCAACTTCCATAATTGAGTTAGCTTCAAGATTAGTAATAACAACCTTAAAGGACAAAATCAATCAGTCTTAAGCTAGTTAAAGTCAAACAATATCCTGTAGAAAGAATGCAAACAGATAATATACCTTGAGTGGATGCAAGATAACCATTGTGCGAGGAACTGTTCTATTCAATTATTCCCTAACATGATATTCAAGGCGTTCCACAGATATCAAAGTGCCATCACTGTAGCAGAAGGAAGAAAATAATTTTGATTAAACTATACATTACCGCTCTGATATATCAGGTATTTTTTTTAATTCAAAATCAATGGGCATGTTCTTGGGCATGAGTGACAGTCAACGGTCAAAGCTTCAAATGTGAACTTTCCTAACATAACACACTAAACAACCAAAGAAGAAGAACAAGAAAGAAAACAAAAACTCATGTAAACAGAACATAATGTAGATAGTGCAACTAGAAAAATGGTTGAAGACTCCAAAGAAACTCCAAAAAACCCATGACTCTGTTTTGTTTTTGGTTGGGTAAAGTATTTATTGAAATCAGGTTAAAGTATTCTGGTTCAGGAAAATTATTTTAGTAATATAGAAATATAGTATGACGTTGATTACTCTCTTCACGAACTTGTGTTTTCAGGTTCATTATATCGTAAAGGAGGAAATATATGATGATATGATCTTGGCTTGAAAGTTCACATAGGAGCTGGTTGTGATTTTTGTGGGGTAAAACCTCTCCATTATTATATAATGCATTTTCTTTGATGTGTTGCTTTGTTGTGTTTTTCTTTGGTGAAATCTGAATGAAACACTATCAGAAGCTGATCTAAGAGTACCTTATACTAGTTAAGAGATAGATTCCTAATTAAGATATATATTGCATTACCTTATACTGTCAAAAATTGATCTAAGATTACCTTATACGATTTGAATTCCCAATTAAGATATATTAGTTAAGAGATGGAATCCATCCACCACTAGATTTGAATTAACTAGAGAACAACCCATATATTTTACCTAGAGACATATCAACAACAATACTAAAACTGCCATTATTTTTTTTTTTAGTAAACAAGCAACCATCAAAGTACTAACAACATAATAAAATTCCCAATTAATTCCTATTTTTTATCCGATAATTTAAAATTAAAGATAGAAATACATACTTCTTTGTATTCCTTTGCAATGAATGCATTACTGATGAAGTAAGCACCTCAAATTAAAGAAAGCATAATGAGGAAACTCAAAAGGAACAACCTATTCTTTGAGTCTGGAAAGTTAAACCCCTAAAAAAGATAATGATTATAATAACTTAAGATATAAGTATTGCAGTTTCATAAACTTACTAAATGATTTCTTATAGAGTTTATTATCTCATTATTCTGTTATATTTGAATTAGCCAACAAAACAATTATAAAATTTAGAGGAATTAGACAAAAAAGTAATCAAAGCCTTCGTTCACTTTGCTCCTGCTCCAACATAACAATTAAGAAGAACAAAGTAGAGCGTAGACAATTTCTAGTAGATATATATATATGTATATATATATATATATATAACATGCAAATTTGTTTAGTATCGTGGAAATAGATGAAGGAGAAAATGGGCAATTACTAAATAGGCACTGAACAGCAAAGTCTCCACTAAATAGATGCTAGTATCCCAGAAAAACAACCTTTAACACTTTACAGTGATGACAAATCTCAGTCCTAAATACATAAGTTTGCAACTATATGATCACTAACACTAATATACTAACAAATCAGATTTAGATGCTCTATTCTTATTGATTTGTATTTGCTTCAAGACAAACTATAAATTTGTTCTATTTATAGGACTGCTGCCTTTATTTTTTTAGTATAAAGAATGTACAAAGAAGGAGCATTTAAGAAGAAGGTTTTGACCCCAAACAAGGGTCGAAGTCCTATAAAGAATATAGGCTTCGATTTTGAATTACAAGCATGATCAAGTACTGAATTGCTTAGGGAATTTGAAATTAAGAGAGAACAAATTGCAAATGAATAGAAGAATTTAAGTATGCAAGCTCATAAAAGGAAGAATCCTATGCCTACAACATGTGGTGCAAGTGAAGGACAAAGTAGGTTGAATTTAATTCAAGCTAACTGCATCCAAAGGCAAGGGCAGAATAAAGCTATGCAAAATCAGGCCCTAGTAATTCATAAAAGGAAGAATCCTATGAATAAAGCTACCCAATCTTCTTTACCTATAACCAAGATCATCCCACAAGCTGAAGTAGAAGGCCAGCCTGCTATTGAAGAGCAACATGGTCTTAAAAAGGCTAAAAGGAAGCTAATTCACCTAGCAATGAGTCTTGATCAATTTCTAGAAAAACAAGGGATATATGTGGAGGCAGAGAAACAGCCTGATATTCAACCAATTGATGATTTTGGAGGAAATAATATGTCATCGGATGACGATGATGTTGCTGATCATGAAGTTGGTGACAATGACTTTGCTGGAGATCAAGTTATGGACATTGATCATGCTGAATGTGGTATATTAGAAACTTACTTTTTTAATATCATATATATGTTATGCTCATTATGAAAATATTGCATGCTTATCGTTCAACTATTATAACCTTTTTTTTTTTGGTTTTGGCTATTACATGGATCTAGGTACAATGGAAAAGAAAAAAACTCGAGGAAAAATAACTTACAAATCAATTCATGCAAGAACTATGGAAGAACGAGAGGAGGTGACATTTGATAAGGGACAAGCAGTAGGACCAATTAATAAAAGAGTGTCTGATTTAAGCAATTTTCTAGGCACAATTGCTAGGAATCTAAGATTTATCACCCTGCTATACACTAATTGGATAGTTGTGCCAAAAGAAAATAAAAAACGCATGTGGAACTATGTTAATGTAAGAACAACCACTTTTTCTTATTTCGGTTTTTATTTAGTTTTTCTTACTAAATGAAATTAACATATATGTTGTGTTTTGCATAGTCCAAGTTCATCATTCTGAATGATGCCAAGAAATGGGTGATGGCTACTATTTGCGATGCTTGGAAGTGACATAAGGGAAAGATTAAGAAGAAGCATTTTGATAAGTATGATACCATTTAAGATATGTTGAAAAATCATCCTGTTGACATACCAGAAGTAACTTTCACCAAATTGATTAACTATTGGAGTCTTCTCATTGTCTAAGTGAGATAAAACAATCTTTTCTAACCTTAGTCAAATTACTAATCTAGTTATATTTTTTTTTATGATTTATATATATATATATATATATATATATATATATATATATATATATATATTTCTTTTTTTATTGGAATGTAGTCTATGTGTCAAATGAATTCTGTAAATAGAAATACGCAGAAGTTTGGGCATCAGATGGGGCCAGTAAATTTTGGAATAGTACGCATAAGATTGGTATTAATCTTAGACACTTGGGTTGGCAACATGACTTTCCTTTCTTCTCATACCTTGTTAGTATAGTCTTGATTGTTTGTACTTTTCTTTTCATTCTTGTAGCGCTCAACCAAAGAGAACAATGAAGAACCAACAAAATCTGAAATGTTTGTTGCAACCTGCACAAATAGTAAAGGAAATGAAGTTGATTTCGAGACAAAAGCTGCAATTGTAAGTAAATGAAGTGTTATTATTAATGATATTATTAATGTTAGTATTGATGTCATTATTAATGTTTCTTTTTAACAGTCAGAACTTCAAAATCGCTAAAAGGCTGGAGAAACTGATGAGGATGCATTTGAAGTCATGTTTGGGAAGGAGTAGCTTGGGCGAGTTCGATGCTATGGTAGATCAGTTACAGCAACGTACTTGAAAAAAATGCAGAAATCAACATAATCAAACAACAACATAATGAGAAAGTCGAATCCTTGCAAACTGAAGTCGGAGGTTTGAAAGGAGAGGTTAAAGGATTGTGACATATTGTAAAGATTTTGTTGCAGCAAAACAACCCTGAAATGAGCGCAGAAGAAGTTGAAGCATTACTGCATCTACCCAACACTCTACATTAGATGCAAATAATGCACAAGGTGTCGCAGGCCACCATCTTCCACGTTCTTCTGAATCAACTCATGTTCCGAACCATGAAATGGTATTTTTTCTTCATCTTGTCATGTTTCAAATAGTTTAAATTCTAGTGCATATATCTTGACTAGTCTCCTTAAATCATAAAGGACAAATGATAATTAGACTCACTTAAAATATTAATAAAGCCAGTGAAACCAGCTATAGGCAGTAAAATATCTCATGCGTGGTGTCTTTTGTGTCATTTTTAAATTTCTAAATAGTGATAATGCTGTAAAACCTTGGACATCATATTCTTTGGTTTCGGGGATCCTAAGCTTTAATACTTGTGCTAAACAAAAATTTAACTATGAAGAGTACAATTTGTTTTGCTAAACAAAAATTTCATTAATACTTGTGCTAAACAAAAATTTAATTTGCATCCTCTCTTCTAATTTCTTTTGGGTTTTTGTGTGTATAACCTTAGATCTTGTGCTTGCTAAGTATGAAACTATGAATAGTGTGTCTTGGGGGGGGTTTAGGTTTGTTTAGGTTTTTAAAAGAAAGGAGGGAAGGAGTGGTGACAGCTTTCCTTATGCTTTTGCCTTTATCTAGGTGTTCTCTTTAAACTATGTGTTTGTTCAATTAATTCTTATGCACTACTTTTTGATCCCCTTTGAATTTGGGGTCACAGGAGATGAAGTACTTTCTTTCTGATCTTTAACTTTTTTTTTTATCACCTGTATTAATGCTTGGTAAAAACATTTAAAAATGAAAAGGTTATATGGGAAGCCAAAGCCCACGAGGATTGGTTCATGATCCAATCATAGCCACTCACCTTGTAAGCTGATGCCAGATGTTGAGTCATACCTTCTTATGTCTAGTCATGAATGAAATTGAGAAAGGTAATGTACTAATTTTCTAATAATTAATCACTAAATTAGGTGAAACTCATATCTCAAGTCAAAGGCAATTAATTAACCAAATGGGTTTGCTTTTTGTCCTTTTCTTTAAAAAGTTTATAAGCCATTTTCAGACAGACATACCTATGATGAATGAAGGGCTGGTTTGAAGGGGAGTAAGCTAGTAAAACATCATTTCCAAAGTTCATGGAGAAAGCATTGGAGGACTAGTAGGTCATGAAATCCTGAAGGATTTCATGAGTAAGCTTAGGCTTAGTGGATGAACCCAAAGAAGCTGGACTATTGAGCTCCTTGGGTGCATTAACCAACTTTTCCTTAAAAATCCCCAATTTCTTTACCTCTGGGTCTAACTCTGAGTTAGCTTCCAATGTCACCCACTCTTGTTATAATAGACTTCTCAAAGAAATGCACCAAAATTAGTATAGCAATTAGCTAGCTGCAGAAAGAACATAAAAAATCTCTGAGCTTTGAACAATGAATATGATCATGCAGATGAACAAATGTAAACACTTTGAAAAGTGGGGAAAGAGAGATTGAAGGATACCAAAATTAGAAATCCAAATAGTTGTAGATAGAGAATGAGATTTAGTTATATCCTTTGAAAACAGATAGTGATACTGACAGGAAGAATGAATAGAGATCATTGCTTGGTGATCAGTTTACTCATTTTCCATTTAATTGCTTGCCAACAACATCATTCAACTCATGCGAACAAAGTAAAAGAAAGCCTTTTGTCTAACTAAAAGCATTGAAAAAAATTTAATATCTATAACTTGTCCTAAGCTTTAATGTTGATTTTGTTAATGGTTGCTTGGTTTGATGGGTGTCTGTTAGCAATAAACTAGAACTATATTCAGATCTTCCCTGCAAGGGTTCTTTGTATTAATTTTTTTTTTGTCAATGAAGAATATCTGAATTCCTATATTTAGATATAAATTTTTTTCTTTTTTTGTCAATGAAATTTAGATCTTGTCAGTGATCAGTTGCTATGCTAAACCATTTTTTTGGGTTTGATTGGATATACCAATGGCTATAGTGGGTTTATTTTTTCTTGTGATGGTGAATATTTTGGATTATTTGATTAATACTTTCATCAATGTGTTATTGTGGATACTTTAGTTAATACTTTGAACAATGTGTTAAATATTAAAATTAGTTTATATTACTTGAAATACTACATATAAATTTATTTGTGTATATTCTAAAATTAGAATTCTATAAAAATAATATATAAAATAAATGGCATTAAAAATATTAAATAAATGAAGCATTTTTAATGTTTTATTAAATTACAAGGCGTATAATATTTGATTAACAAATGTTATTTCTTACAAATGATAAAAGAGTAGTCATATTTTTTTTTTTAAAAAAAACAACATAAGGGAACACTTGTAAAGTGATGACTTAGGTAAAATGACATAAAAGAACGCTTTGCAAGTGTACCCACATAGTTTCACATAAGGGAATGCTTTACACGCGTACCCATAGCATTTGACATAAAAGAACGCTTTGAAAACATATCCATAGAGTTAGACATAAGGCTACACTTTTCTAGCATACCCATAGCGTTTGACATAAGGGAACACTTTTCCAGCATACCCATAGCATTTGACATAAGGGAACACTTTGAAAGCGTATCCATATGGTTAGACATAAGACAATGCTTTATAAGTGTACCCATAGAGTGAAGAAGAAAAGTGTTACCTTTGACTATGAAAAAGCGTAGCCTTAGATAATAGGCCACGTTTGAATAGGCCACCCCTCTAAAAATGTTGCCTTAGGGTCAAAAAGTGCAGCTTTGATAAAGGCTACACTTAAGTGTATTTTAGAGTACACTTTTCAAGGGTTGCCATAGGCCAATTTTGTTATAGTGAGTTATTTATTTGTTGTAAATGATTAACTGCTAGTCTTGGCATGCAAATACTGAGAAATTGTGATTTCTCACCCCTGTATACTTCAAGTAATTCTAGGTCAAGACCCTCCAAAAGAAAAGGGCAAGAGAAAGAAGAAATAGAAGACTTAGTTTAGTACTTTTACTTCTTTTTGATCCAGTTTGTATATTATTACTTTTCTGGTTATATGTAAAAGTTTATGTATACAATATAGCTCGTTAGCCAGAGATGTATGTATATATGATCTTTTTATCATTTGAGGCTTTCTATATTACCTTTAAAGGTTATTATGAATTTTATTTATATAAATTCTTTGAAGTGACACATTTAATGCGATTTGTCTTGAAATATTCTGCGTATTTTACAAAAATTGTATTAGGGTGTTACAATGCATGCTTGAGTTCCAAAAATGGGTTTTAGTGTGATTTTCCATGGTTAAAGTGGATGAACTTATGGTAAGCATATTTTTATGGTTAACTTGTGTTAGTTTATGCATGGTGGATGAATTGAAACTTGTTGTCATCTTTAAAACATCCACGAGTTTCAAAAAAAGGTTTTTGTGGATTGTTGATTTTGATCATTTTCCATGAAACTATGTGTTGTAAGATTGTATGAGAGTTTCTTAGATCCTAGTGACCATGTATGGAGCTGAAAACCTCTTAGAATCTAAGATTAGAAAGTTCCATATTTTTGCATAATTTTTTGGTGCAACATGGCGCCTAAGCACTAGTTTGGTATGCCTAGGCACTAGTTTGGCACGCCTAGGCGCAACCTGATTATTTTCAATCTAGGTTCAGGTAGAGACCATGGAGCCTAGGCGCCAGAAGGCCATGCCAAAGTGCCATAGGTTTGGAAACATGGAATGGACCTCGCCTAGGCGTGGAAAAGTGGCGCTTAGGTGCCACTGCCAGTTTTTGTTAGGATCTTGTTTTTGATGAAATGGACTTCCCTACTTGTTAGAATTACTTATATATGCCTTTTAAAGTGTGTTGAGGCACTAGTAGGGGTATTTCATGGAGGGAATTACTACCTTGCATATGAGAGAAATTGGGGAAAACCTTAGGCATCTAAAAAATTTATGGAATGTCATAGGTTAGAACCTAGGTCTTTGGGTATCTTGTAGTGCATTTTGGTATTAGTTGTGATGTTTTGGTGTAAAATACACTAGGTATACCCTAAACAGGGTTTGTATGGCATGGTTTTCCTATGTTTATACATAGTTTTCTCCTTTATGATGAAAGTTGAGCTAGAGATGCATGAATGATAGTTACTCCCTTGTGTGATAAGGTTGAGTTATAGGAAAATGATAGAAACTTGGATTTGCTCCTTTGTGTAATAAAGTTGAACTAGAATCTATTGTTTGCTAAATTTTGCCTTTCCACTTGGTTGGAATTGACCTTGTGATGGTTATTGTAGTGTGTATTTGCATTTAGAATATAACATTGCATGTTCTTACACTTGTTATTCCTATGTATTGTGACCTTATATGGTGTGCACAACCATTTGGCTAGAGTTAGGGGTTCTTACTCCACTCCGATGGTTAGGGTTACCAATATGGTTAGATGGTTTGAGTCCATTCCTTATCAAGTAGTGCAAAAGGTTGTTTTGCCTGTCCTACCCAAAAAGATACAAGGAAATCGGGTTCTTAGGAATGAGCTAGTACTCATGGGTTTTAAAAACTAAAATCTGCACAAGCATTGCATAAGCATACTCTTAGGACATTTCTTAGGTATAATCATCTGGCATATTTTACATTGCATTATTGGACAATTGTATGGACAATTGTCTCTCTTGTTGGTAATGAAGTGTGATAGGGTCATGGTTTGCTTTATGGGTATTACATAGTGAGTATGTACATATTCTTATAGTGATGAGTAGAGTCTCATTTATCTATTGCAAACATAATCTGTTGTAGTTATTAGCTTGATTCATAGAATTTGGTTAATTATATGATGATTAAACTTTATTTTGTAAATAAATGAATTTATTGCCTCGAGAAGAGAAATGATTGGTTTTGGCTTATGCCATATTTCTAGTTATTGTTGTATACTTGTTTTTTCCCGAAGCAATTGGACTTATCATGAGACACATTTTTTATAAACTGATTACTGAGAAATGTAATTTCTCACCTTATTTATTTGTTTATGTGATAAATCCAGGTAAAGCTTCCTCTAAGAAGAAGAAGAAGAAGAAGTAGAGGAGCTAGATAGTTTTCCTTTACTCTTTTTGGTATAATATATATATATATATATATATATATATATATATATATATATATATATGTGTGTGTGTGTGTGTGTGTGTGTGTGTGTGTGTGTGTGTGTGTGTGTGACTTTTTCTTCCCTATTGACTCTCTATAATAACGATACAGGTTATTATGAATTTATGTTTTATGTTTAGTTAGAAAGTGACATGCTTGATATTATTTATCTTTAAATATTCAGGTTATATTGACATAATTGTATTAGGGTGTTACATTATGGTATTAGAGAAGTTTATCCTATTGAGTCAGGGTATCGAATGACTATGCTTAGACATGTTTAGGAGTTCCTATATGTGTTGTGCATTTCTTTGTCCCTTGTGTGAGATACTTGGATGGAATTGCATTATTTGCCTTAGGTTGGAATGTTATTAGCTACTATTACATGGTTATATGATATTGAGATTGATCAACTCAATATGTATTATTCTGTGTTCAGGAAACTATGGCTCCTCCTAGGCGAACTCGAGTGAATAGGGACTCTAGCGAAGGTCTGGATATGGTTGGAGCCTTCATGGCTATGGAAGATGCAATGAAGGAGCAGATTGCCATGAAAGCAAGAATGCTAGAAAGAATGTGTGGGCAACTCCACCTCCACAGCCTACATTGTAACATTCTCTCCAACCTAACAGATTTAATTAGGTTATAAAAGCTCAATAAAGAATGATATAAGCTACCTAAAAATTTTGGGAATTATTTGGATTGAATTGAGGATAAATCTATAACACTGAAGTTGAGAAATAGTCTAAAGGAATTCAGGATTTAGCTTAAATAGCTACAAAGATAGAAATAAATATGGAACATTTATTTCTAAGTTCAATGGAAGATAATGGGTATTAGAAAGCTTCTAATTCAATTCCATAGGTGTAATTTACCCTAGGAAAGAATATTGAAGCTTAAGATACTAATATTGTAGTATAAGAAAATTGGTGGTATGGTAAAGCATAAAATGCGATGAAATCTTAGAATTTTTTATGATACTTATGAAGGCTATAAAATTCATTTATGAGAAATTCAAGTGTCTTTAACAGATATAAGATTTACAGTTGAATTTCATTTTGAAAATTTTTCCCACGTCTTACACTATAGCTTCCTGCTGGAAGCTCACTAACTCCATAAGATATTTTGATTGTTTTCATTCATCTTTCTACCCTCTCCCACGCTATCACCTGCTTATTCTCCTTTCTCACATTTTCACACTCACTCACTCTCTATTCTCTTAATTTCACACTGCCAGTAGAGGTGAGAAAAGAGAAAAAGATTATCAAGAATCATAGAGGAAGAAAAAGGCAAGAAGAGCAAGAGGAAGAAGGAAAGAAAGCCAAGAAAGGAAAGACCAAATCAACTACAAGCTAGGTAGGAGTTGTTTTCTAATTATTTTCATACGAAACTTGTTTTCTTATGGATTTGGAAGAAAGCTTGTTTTGAATGATGGATTTGAACATGATTTTCACAAGAAATGGTTTTGAAACTAAGTTGTTCTTGAACATGAAATGATGAAGACTTTGAGCCTTGAAAGAGTTGTAAACTTATGGATTGATGATTACCCATGCTTACTATATTATTCTATGATGTTTTGGTACCATGATTGATGAGTTGTTGATTTGGTTTTGACATGAGAATGAGTGGTTTGGGGTTCCCTTCCCTTGTGCTTTGTTTTCTCATTCAGATTTGCCCAGATAACTAATTATGGATAAGCCATAACTAATTATGGATAAGCCATAACCAATTATTGGCTTGAACAGAATGCTTTCTAGCATTCAATAATCGGTTAAGTCATTGTCTTAACCAGTTATTGAAGTGTGAAAGAAAGTCACGAATAAGACATAATTGGTTAAGGGTGATGCCTAACCGATTATTCTTTCTTGACAAAGGGTTATTGGCTTATGATTTTAAGATATGGGAAGCCATATAACCAATTATCCAATGGGGATAACCAGTTATGAGACACAAACTCTAACGTGATTGACTAAGGGTGACCAATTAGAACTTTGAGCTAACCTATTATCTTGCTTGGAAACATGAACCCAAGTTAGATGCAAGGGTATGGAACCTCAAGAACACTTGACCTTATGAACGTTTGGCAATAATATGTTTGATCTATGATATGAATGATAACATAATGAGTTATTATATTGTATATATGATGAATTATTGAGGCTTGTGTCATGATATGAGAATACGAGATGATGATCTTGACACATGATTGATTTGATATTTTGCTTGATATTGTAACATAAGAATGATGATTAAATTAATGATTGATCTTATGAGTAACCCATAATCTAGGATATCCTTGGTCCTAGGGTGAGACTTGTAACACCCTTGTGGGGATGTCACATTTATGATGCAATAAAATAAAATCTACCCAAGTTATAAAATGTTTCGTACATAATTATATGAGTTGTAAAATTTTTCCTTTTATACCGGATGTTATTAAATAAAATAACACAGAACATAAAATAAACCAAACTATTATCACACTCCATAATATACATATGATTTTGTCGAAAGTTGTGCAAATAATTTACAACTACAAATATTTAGATAAAATAGTAAAGAGTTAGCATAACAGTACTAGAAACATAAAGTGCCCAAGTGTACATCAAAGGTTTCTAACCCTCCGATGGATCACTCTCAGATCGATCATCGGATGATAGAAATCCAATATGTCTCGCAGCTCCACGGACAGGAGTTCGTGCTGTCGATACAACACTGATCTCACTGGGTGTATGAAACAGTCCTCCCCAGTGATGTCTCAGTGCCAAAGGCAACTCCAAATGTAAATACAGAGTAGTAGTAAAAACAAGCTCCCCATCAAACTCTCCTCGCAGGGACACAGTCAGACGCCCTAAGTAAATCACCGATCCTCTATCCTCACGCAGTCACCAGGCCTCCGAACCTCCGTGAAACTCAAGTCTCACAAAACCTAGGAATCTAGGCAACGCCATAACCACAAGATCAATCTAGATGGTATGGGTGATCCAACGGCTCATCATCCTCGCACTGCTCACTCGACTGGTAATCCTTGGGATACTGAATATCAAGAGGTTGTTCCTCTTCCTCTTCCTCAAACTCTTTATAGAAATAAAATAATAATACAGAAACACATACAAATAAAGAGGTGAGACAATCTACATCATTACCAGCATGGCAAATAAGAAAATGACAACACAACAGATATCACAGTTAAATACAATAAAGCATACTATAGCATCATAAATAATAATATAATTTCACACAATAATGCATACCACAGTATAATAACATAAATAATAATGTTATTATGCATGCCACAAATGCAAATGTATAACGACTCATTCCTACTCCATGGAGCTAGACACAGACATTAGAGCGAATGATCTGAAAAGAACTATCAGTACCTAAGGCTTCCCAACCAAACTATTACACTGTCCAACGTCGTGTCTATAGCCCACAGTCCAATATTGTGTAGTAGTACACAGTCCAAACACGTCATGCACTACAAGCATTGTACTAAACAGTCTCCCCAAGATCTTGATTAAGAATAGTGTGTGTCAAGATCATTAGTGTGTTGTCAGTTACCACGGCCCAGAGTAGCGACCAACTGTCCACATGTGGAATACTCCGCACACTAATGCCTCCAAGTCTACTCAATCAACCACACTACGCTTATCACACCGACAGCACTGTGTAATTCGTCTCGTCAATCAATCACCAATATCAACCAATTAACACGACTCTCAATGCATGAATATGAACCATAATTCCAAAAATACCCTTGGTCTCAAAATATTACCATATTTACAAAGACGCCTTCAATCTCAAAATTCTCAAATATAGTATGTCTCCACTTGACAGTACCATATCTCAACATGTCCGAGTCCACCACTTTGGCCTGACAACAAAACTCACTGTTCCAATTAATCGCATAGAATTTTTATCGCATTTTCACAATCACGTCACTTTTACAAACATTTTCAAATTGCATAAATATGTTTTGCTGTTTTTAAAATCGCGTAGTATTTTTAAATCGTTTTCTCAATCACGTAAGATTTTTAAATCGTTTTCTTAACCGTATAGCTTAAAAATCATTATTTTAAATAAGCGTAAGCTAATACTAATACTTTTAAATTATGTAGAATATTTCCCTTACACTATAAATTTTATTTTTTGAAACGTTCTTTATTACTTGACCACTTTTAATCAATTTTGACAGTATCTTGTCTAGTAAATCTACGTAGTGATATTTTCTACGTTTTCCTTTAAAAGTTCCTTTGTTTAGTTTATAACTACAAAATACACTTTGAAAATTGATATCATACTTTAAAACTTAAAGGTAAGTATTTTTCAAGAGTTTTGTTTATTTCTCTTCTATACTATATTTCTAATAAAAATTCGTTTACTTATTTAGTTCTTGAAAATTCATTGCAAATGAATTCTTTTTAACTAGTCTACACTTAGAAAATAAATTTTGGATTAATTACACATTAAAAGGCATGTTGGCCGAATTTAACAAAATCTTTGCATTTGATCTTTAAATCATTTTCCATCTTCTAAATCATTTTGGAATTCATTAATTTACCTAATTCCATTAAATCATTCCTTTAGAAAATGGTTGAGAACATTTTGGTTCTCTTTTTCATGGTGAAGCTGTGAGCTCCATGTTGTGTTCTTTGGAACACTCATGCAATCTTTACATGTTATTCACATGCTAATTAATAATCATGCATTTAAATACACATGCAATATATTTTAAAGCTATAAACATACATACAAACAAAATCAAACACAAATAAGGAAAGCATTTAAACAACCACATAGATGAATCCTTATGGATTCTTCACACACATACAATCCATTTTCTCATCACCACACAAAGTTGATAAGATTAAATCTCCCTCTTACCTTAAGGGAAAACAAATCCTTCTACTCTCCTTCCTATGAATTTCGTGTGGCTCTCCAAAGAAATCCTAGCAACCTTAAACATATTTTAAAGAGTTATAACCATAGGAGAAAAACATAAACCACGGATCAATCATGGCTTAGAACCTTAGAAATCAAGTTAGAAATGAAAAACAAGAATCTTCATCTTGTAGGAAAAATCTCCAAAGTGATTTTCCAAGCTCAAGATAAATTTTTTTTGAAGAAATCTCCAACTAGAGATGTTCTTAGAATGTTATTTGGATTTGAGAAATATGGTTGGATAAAATTTTAGAAGGGTGGAGGTATGGTGTATGGGTGTTGGCCGAATGGCTCCTCAAAGAGCAACAATGGTGATTTTTGTTCTTGGTGTTCTTGAAGAGAGAGAAGAGAGGTTTTTGTGATAGTAGAATGAAGATGAAATGAAGTGAAGAGCTCTCCAAAGCTCTACTTGGCCATGAGCTTCATCAAGGGAGGTGGCCTCCTTTGTTGACTTCTCCTATCACTTAATAGCCTTAGATATGATCAATGGATGATAACAAAAGCTTTGCCTCCAAGCTTGTCTCTAATTGGTGTAGGAAATCTAGTCATGCAAGTGACTAAGCTCTTCTTGATGGTTCTTGAACATGCTTGGCCGAATGACCCTAAAGAGAAGCAAACCAAGTTTGTGCTTCATTTGGTTTTCTAGTTACACTTAGGTAAAATTGATTAGTTTGTTTAGTTACTAGCTTAACTATATAGTTACATAGGTTAACTAGGTTTGTCTTGATATTTTAAGAACCTTCTCTAACTAGGACTTAACTAGATAGATAACTAAGTTTTCTTCACTTAGTTACTACAAGCTTCCTATACTAACTTAGTTAGGTTTTAAGCTAACTTGGTTAAGCTTTCTAGTTTCATCTTAACAAGTCCAACCACTTTTGTGGACTTGAATCTTATTGGTCTAAAACCTTCAAGCCACTTTTGTTGACCACTCCTCATTGGCTTAGGAGTTAGTCTAGTCAGAAACGTTGACTGGTTCACTAAACGCGGGTCCCACAGACTTTTTTGGGTCCATGGTTGTTTTGGAGCAGATTTCTACTATTTTTGAGACAGTAGGTACTGTCAAATAAAATAATATTATAATAATATAAAATTATTTTATTGCACAGTTAAATCCTAAAAATTAAAAGATTAATATTCATATCACTCGGAATTGGGTTTAGTAAGATCCCCCAGCTCTGAATAATTAAAATAAGATTTCTCCGACCCGAAAATTATTATTTTCTTGACTTGGAGTAAATCACACCAAACACTCAAATATAATCACGAAACAGCCAAAAATTTTTTATAACATACAGAAAAACACAAAGCAGTTTATTTAGGATAATACTGTCATTTATCCAAAAGTTGGGGTGTTACAACTCTCCCCCACTAATAAAATTTCGTCCCCGAAATTTATCATACCTTAGAACAGTTTAGGGTATTGCTCCCTCATCTTATCCTCCAGTTCCCAAGTAGCATCTCCCGTCACATCATTCCATATTACCTTTACCAGCTCAATCATCTTCCCTCGAAGCTGCTTCACTCTCTTATCTTCAATCTTAATAGGAAATGTCTCATACGTCAAATTATCCTTCAGTTGCACTTCATCGGGCTGTATAACATACATCGGATCAGGAATATATTTTCTCAATTGAGACACATAGAATACATTATGTAGATTGGATAGAAAAGGTGGTAAAGCTATTTGGTAGGCTACGGGACTTATTCGACGCATAATCTGATAAGGTCCAATAAACTTAGGAGTGAGCTTCTTGGACTTAATAACTCTCCCGACACCAGTCATAGGTGTTACTCTTAAGAATACATGCTCACCTTCCTCAAATTCAAGAAGTCGTCTTCGCTTATTCGCATAACTCTTCTGTCTACTTTGAGTCGTCTTCATCTTCTCTTATATCATCTTCACTTTTTTCGTAGTCTGTTGCACAAGATCAGGCCCAATGGTCATACTCTCCCCATCTTGATACCAACACAAAGGTATTTGGCATTGTCATCCATATAACGCCTCATAGGGTGCCATCCCTATACTTGAGTGAAAACTATTGTTGTAAGTGAATTCTATCAAAGATAAAAATTCATCCCAACTCCCTTGTTTTTCCAACACATAAGCACGCAACAAATCTTCCAACGACTACATCGTTCTCTCCGTCTGACCATCAGTTTGTGGGTGATAAGCAGAACTCAATCGCAATTTAGTTCCTATGGCTCTTGCAAACTTCGCCAGAACCTTAACGTAAACGTCAGATCTCTGTCAGAAACTATACATGTAGGTACACCATGAAGTCTAACAATTTCGCTAATGTACATCTAGGTTAATCTTTCCAACGAATACTTAATATTGATCAGCAAGAAGTGTGCTAACTTCGTAAGCCTATCAACTATAACCCATATAGAATCATGCCCTTTCCTCATTCTTGGAAATCTGGTAACAAAATCCATTGAGATACTATCCCATTTCCATTCTGGAATAGCTAATGGTTGTAATATACCAACAGGTCTTTGATGTTCCACTTTTGCCTTCTGACAAACGAGACAAGACGCCACATGTTCCGCTACATCTCTTTTCATCCTTGGCCACCAAAACATCTGCTTTAAGTCTTGATACATCTTAGTCATTCCCGGATGCATACTCAAATCACTAGTATGAGCTTCATCCAAAATTGCTTTCTTAAGATCGGGATCATCAGGTATACAAATTCTTCCCTCAAATGTTAAGATTCCATCAGATCCTTCCTCCACCGTCGCCTTATGACCTTGCTTCAAAATTTCCTTTTCATTCTGCAAAAACGAATCCTCATCCTGCTTCTCTCGGATCACATCAAGCAAGTCATTCAAAATCACCACTTTACCTAGACGAATCTTTCCAGGTACCAATTCCACTGACAACCATAAATCTCTGAATTGGTTGATCAATTCCTCCTCCTTTATCATCATGGTAGAAACACTAATCACTTTTCTACTCAAGGCATCCGCTACCATATTTGCCTTTCCTGGATGGTATTGAAGCTGAAAATCATAGTCCTTCAAGAATTCCAACCATTGCCTCTGCCTTATGTTCAATTCCTTTTGATCAAACAAGTATTTCAAACTCTTATAATCGCTAAAGACATTGAACATAGCTCTATACAAAACATGCCTCCACACTTTCAATGCAAAAACCACTGCGGCTAAATCCAAATCATGCGTTGGGTAGTTCTTCTCATGGACCTTCAACTGTCTTGAAGCATAAGGCACCATATTCCTATTCTGCATTAACACGCATCCTAACCCTTGATAAGAAGCGTCATAATACACCTCAAAAGATTTGTTAGGATATGGTAAAATTAGCACTGGTGCAGTCGTCAATCTTTTCTTCAACTCTTGGAAACTTGCTTCACGTTCCTCCGTCCAATCAAAAGCTTGACTCTTTCTTATGAGTTGCGTAAGCGGTCCAGCTATCTTGGAAAAACCTTTAATAAACCTCCTATAATATCCAGCCATTCCAACAAAACTTCAGACTTCCATCACTATCTTAGGCCTTTCCCACTGCAAAATAGTCTCCACCTTCGATGGGTCTACCGCAATACCTTCCTTGGAAATCACATGGCCTAGAAATTGAACCTCTTCTAGTGAAAACTCACACTTGGCCATCTTTGCATACAACTTCTTTTCTTTTAGAATCTGGAGAACTATATTGAGATGTTCAGCATGCTCTTCTCAACTTTGAGAGTAGATTAGAATGTCATCGATAAAGACAAAGACAAATCTGTCTAGGTACGGACAAAAAATCCTATTCATATAGTCCATGAATATTACCGGAGCATTCGTCACTCCAAACTACATCACTTGATACTTATAATGCCCATAACAAGTTCGGAAAGTTGTCTTAGGTACATCATCTACCTTGACACAAATCTGATGATAACCTGATCACAAATCTATCTTAGAGAAAACAGCTACTCCTTTTAACTGGTCCATCAAATCGTCAATTCTCGGGAGTGGATACTTATTCTTTATAGTAACCTTGTTCAACTGACGATAATCTACACAAAGACGAGAAGTTCCATCCTTCTTCTTGACTAGAAGCACTGGTGCTCCCCACGGTGAAACACTTGGTCGCACAAACTGTTTCTCCAACAGTTCCTCCAATTGCTTCTTCAACTCTACCAATTCCGCTGGTGACATCCGATACGGTGCAATCGAAATAGGACCTGCTCCTGGTACCAAATCGATAGAGAACTCGATCTCCCTTTCCGGTGGCAAACCGGGTACATCATCAAGAAAAATCTCTGGAAACTCATTAACGACAGGAATAGCATTCACATCTTTCTCACTCTTGACTTCTAGAGAAGATAGTAACATATATCCCTGAGCTCCACCTCTCAACAAGGATTTGACCTTAACAGCAGTCAAAAATCTAGAACTTTCTGCCTTAAGAAAAACTATGGTTTTGTTTGCACAGTCTATAAGGATATGGTTAGAAGATAACCAATCCATTCCTAATATTACATCTATCTCAACAAGAGGTAGATAAATCAAATTGACCGAAAACACACGATCCTTTATAATGATAGGACAAATCAAACATATCTTGGATGTAACAACAGGCTTAGCAGTCAGTGTAGAAACAATCAATTGAAAACTCAGAGAAGACACAGGCAGTTTCAATTGTTCCACATAATCATATGTAATAAATGAATGTGTTGCACCTGAATCATATAGCATAGTCAGAAGATTACCTTCAATGGCACTGATAATCACATATTTTATTCATTAAGAAACCTTTATCACTACAACAAAAAGTCCTTTTAGTGACCATTATTTAGTGGCCATTAACTTATTGCCGCTAATGACTTTTCTATTATGACATTCTTCCGACAAATATGTAATTGCCACTAATAACACATCATATAGTGGCAATTGGGTGAAATGGCCAGAAAAGGGATATAATTTACGCGGCAGACACATTCCCTCTGTTTCTTTTCTCTTTTTCACAATTTTCGCGGCACACACACTCCCACTTTCCTTCTCTGCTCATACTCTCTCTCTCTCTCTCTCTCAACAATGGGACCTGCGATTTTGAAGTAGAAGAAGGACAACGTTGGTCAACATCGATATCGATACCAACAAGGGACGCTTTTTTTCTCCAATCTCCAATCTCCATAGCCAGGGGTGATTTCTGCAACTTCGATCCGGAACTCTGGCACGACATGTTTCTCGTCTCTTTTTCCATTTCCATTATTCTAGTTTAAATTGTTTGTGATACACAGACACATAAGGCTTGGAATTCTCAGCTGGGTATCCGTTTTTTATTTTTTGTTTGCACTTTGTTCACATCTCCTGCTTTTTGTTTTTTCCTCTGATTGGTAATGGTTTTGAATGTTTGAGTTTAGATTTGTCTTCATTTTTGCCTATCGTGTGCCTAGTTTTTGTTGCATTGTGTTTCTATATATGGGCATAGGTTGTTGTTCGAGAAACCCAGTGTTGCTTACTTGCATATGATAAATTGTTAAATTGGTGGTTGTTTGAGATATTACATTCAAATTTATTTTTATTTATTTATTTATTTATTTGTTTTTCCATGTTTGTTCCAGTTTCTGATTGGTTGGATTGAGTAGGAAAAGGTAGTGTTTTCTCAAAGCCAACTAGACTTATGCTGCATGATTGAATTTTTGGCTTCTTTTCTTTTTGTAATTTTCTCTCTTATTTTGATTTGTTTGATGGATAATTTCACTGGTGATAATACTTTTAAAATTGATCTTTGTTGCTAACTTGCTAGATAATCTTGAGTTTGTAGGATTATTATTATTTTTATTAATTGGCTTTTAAAAACCGAAGGTTTAAAACAATTAATGTCTTGTCTCATGACTTTGCTTAAACCTGGCTCTTTAACTTTTTGGATAATGCAAATAATGATATTTCAATATTCACTTAGATAAGTTCGTTAGTTTGATTCTGGAACCTCAATTCCATGATATCCAGCTTCTGGAGCAAATGCATCAAGGAACTTATTTTTGATATGTTTGGTAAGCAGTTGAAAATATTACTGATTATTTGGTTTATTTGTCTTCATTCAAGTTTGGGTTTGGCCTAGAAGTAATCTTGCACTTTAAAATTGAAGAGATAAGGGATGGTCAATGGTGATCTCTAGCATAACTCAATTTCATTTAAAATTGAAGGCATGGGGACTGCAGTTGCCCTTTATGGAATTAATATGAATCCTGCTAACTATCATGGTAATTCAGAGTTACTCAAAGCATTTCTCTTTTGGAAATTGGAATATGAATCTCCACTCCACATGCACTAATCATATAAATTACTAAAAGCACATCTTTGTTTTTGAAATAACAGTAAATATGGATCTAATATTGTCCATAAATATGACAAACGTGCAGGACATAAAACCAAACATGGCCATTATGTGAAGATCAATTCAGGGCTTAAGTAGAACCCACTGGTTTGACTTTGGAGTTGTCATAGACCGTTAATGAAATTCAAGTCAGAAGCTTTTTAACAAAGGAAATTTTATCTCACCTATAAAATATTGATGGGAAAGTGAGCTGGTAACATAACTAATTCCTAACTCCTATATGTTAAAATCTACATAGATGAAAGAGAGAGGGGCAGACAAGAAGAGTATAATAATTCTTGTCTGTTTACATCAAAATACAAAATGCATAGATAAGAAGAGTTTAAATTTAATCAACACTCAAAGTAAAACTTTTCACATTCAGTAAACAAGAAAGTGTACATCATTGTATTAACTAAGATTTTCCACTTGAAGTAAACTTTCAATTTTTTTTTTAAAAATAGGTGGTAGCATATGATTCATTAACAATGTAAAGCTTTTTACATTTTCAGGGAATCAAAATTAAATCCATAGAAGAACTATATTGCAAGGTGGAAATTTGGATGCTTTTTAGATAAGATTCAAGTTGATAATTACATTAAAATATACAAGACTCAGTTTTCTATTGGAGTTGAATGTACCCAGACTCGTGTAATTTGCTCCATCACAAACAAAGCTCCTAGAAACTCTTATGATTTGTAGTTACATATACCTAAAACCCTCATAAGTAGCAGAAAAACTGGAGTTAACATTGGTAACTAAATGATCACAAGTGATTTTAGGGAAGTGTGTTAATTCAAACATTTCTATTGTTCACTAAAGTAATTGTAGTTACCATGTCAAATTATCATGTACATGTAAATAGTCTAGTTATGTATATTTATATATATAGATTCATTCCTGTATTTATACCAGAAAATATTCTCAGAAAGAAAAAAAGATTTTTATGGATGAAATTGGAAAGAAAGATGGAACACTATAGCCTATCAATTAAATGTCAAAGGAAAGGAAGCATCTACAGGGAACCACGTACTTGTTGGAACACCAATGAGTGGAATATTAATTCTAGTCTTGTCAGAGATACATAACCCTGAGTTTTTCTTTTCTTTTTTGATTGGATTGTAGGGACTAGGGGGTCTTATTGGACTTAGGGAGAATGAGAAATAAGGATGTGGGGATTGAAGAAAAGAAGGAACAAATCAGCAATAAGAAGCCCACAACATATAATTCTAAGCAAGAGCTAAAAAGAGACAAATTAATGTGTAATTAATGTGCTTTTAGTAATTTATATTAAAGCACTCTTAAGTAGCAACCAAAAAAGCATTTGTTACTGAATTCCTCAACTCTTCACACTTACAGACAAATTATCAAGAAAATATATGTAAAGAACTAATCATAGTAGCTTTCAAGAGTAAGAAAAGCACCTTATAGTATGAAGTTGAAAGTGTGTTTGGCTTTTTATTTTGCCTCAGTTTCAAGTTCTGTGCTTTTGGGTGGTATTATGGCATGTTTCATTGTTTTAAAGAACTATTATGTTGTTTTCACATGTGCAATGTATGGTATATGAAGATGTCAACTATTGACTTACTTCAATGGTTTTAAATGTTGCATTTTTTATTATCTAAAGGTCATTTTTTAGCTATGTAATCATATTTGTATTTGTATTTTGTTGGTATTCTATCATTTCAACCATGTAATCATGTTGCAACCCTTTTGTTAAATAAGATAAGATTTCTTGCATGGTCATGGATAATCCTAGCCGTAGGAGATGGATGGACTGTGATAGAGTTAGTAAAGAATATTTGGATGGAGTAGAGAATCCAAATAGTGTAGATTACTTCAAAATAGTGTTTTGTTTCCAAACTTGAATCCACCTTATGTTCTTTTTACCTTTATAATAACTTATGAGTTCATTATCTGTAATAAACTTCCTTATGATTAAGTTAAGCCAAATCTACAGTTTTTAGATGCTTGCAATCTGCAAGTAAAGTGAAACTCAGCAATAGATAAAACTCGGAAAGGAAATGTATCTATGAATAATGGTGGAAACAATGACTTCTATGACTTCTAGAAGATGATTGTGTTTACAATATAAAAATAAGTTTTTATATTGGAAATGTATCTATGACTTGTAGAAGATGATTGTCACACTTGTTCCCAGTTTTTTTTCTCTTTTCTGCGTATGCCACTTTTTTGTGCTTTATTACTGCCATTATAGGATTTTATACATCCATTTGGAAGTTACTTCATTTATTCTCTTCTTTCTTCTTTTTTCCTGCAATATTCATTGAGGTTATATGAATCTTTCCAACATAACAAATTTAAGTCCTGTAAAGTTAAATAACATCTTCTCTTCTAGTGTAGCTATTTTTAATGGTTTTGAGTAATTAACTGATTTTATGAATGACAAATTATCTCTTTTAGAAAATTTAAGTCTTTTAAAGTTAAATAACATCTTCTCTTGCTGATGAGATTTAAATCTTCTGTTTTTAAAGATTTGGGTAGATAAAACAGCTTAATGAACCCATAGAGGTTAGACTTATAGAGTGGAATACCGGGGGCTTGCTAACAAGGATTGAGGTCTGTGCCATTGACTTGAATATTTATGTTCATGTAGCACTTGATTAAATGTTTATCACTTCTTGAATTTGGCTATGCAGGGTTTGCAAGCTTTTCTACCCAAAGCTGAGCTTATGCAATTTCATATTCTTGATCTAGTTTCTAAATACTATTATTTTTGTTAAATATTTGTTTACTTGCCTGAATTATTAATACCATGTGCTTTTCCTTTGCAAATTTTCAATTTCATAATTTACTTTCCAATTTCCAGATCACACTATTATCTTCTGCTCACAGACTACACGTAGGTAAAATTGTGTTTCTTCCCTTCTGCACTTACTCTTTAAAATTGCTAATTCAAAGTGATGCGCCTCTGAGTCAGAAGTTTCTGTCTCAACATAATAATCATTGTTGATTATTGAAATATAAAATTTCATTGCTCTCCCAAGTGTTAAAGTTGTATTTTGACAAGTTTCCCTCGTTAATTTCCTGCTTGACTATTTTTCACTTGTTTTCTTTCCTTGTTCCTGTTTTAATTTTAATATTTATTGAGGTGACCAATTTGACCTGGAAAATTTTTAGGCATTCGTTAGTAATTCCTGTGGAGCACATTCCTACTGTTAAAGATCTCCACAGAAAAACTGAAGACTATTCTTTGGGTAAAGAACACTCATAGTTGTAGCCACTTTAATGTTTAAATTTTATATATATGTTCAAATTTTCCTAGTCCAATATTGCTATATAATCTTGAGATATCTCTTTGTAATAAAAGATTAAGGGGCTCTAGGTGTGCTGGGGTTATTCTTTCTTTTCCATTTGTGATTTGATGTGCTTTCTCATAGCACCAATGAAACTGGTTTCTTGTTTTGATGGTGGACAGGAAAAAACTGATGACAATGTTCCAATGCCTACCTATTTTCGCTTCCTTGCTTTACTTGCCTTCAAGATATTTGCAGCAGAGCAGATTTGATCCCTGTGCTTTAAATTTCTATGCAAACTTGTTCGGTAGAGATACTAATTTTTTGTATATGTTGTTATTATTGACTAAAAGTTAACTATATTTTCAATTTTTATGCAGGTAGATGTTGCTATAATGGAGGTTGGATTAGGTGGCAAATATGATGCAACAAATGTGGTATGTATAATTTTCATTTCAGCAGAAATCTTTTGGTCCCTAACGCTATAAGACTGCTTGAGTATTGACTCTTGGTATTTGTATTAATATTTTCTATGAAGTTAATATCTAGGAGCAAGCTCATGTAGACATGTTGATATTTCAGGATCAGGCACCTATTGTGTGTGGTATAACTTCCCCTGGGTATGACCACATGGAGATTCTTGGTTAGTTATCTTGGTTAGTTTTCTATTTTTGTTTTCTAGGTAATCGCTAATTTAATGCATACCTATAGCTTATGAAAATATACATTTTAAAAATTGATATAATTTACATGAAGTGTTAGAATATGGTTGAATATAATGTTGCAATGCCATTGATTTGTTCAGCCAGTTGGGTTTACTTCTTCTGAATTCTGTTGACATGAAGTCTATCAACAATGTGCACTTTCTTCCTAATAAATTCCTTTTGTTTGTTTGTACTTAAAGAGAAGGCTTCTCAATTAAATGTAAGTACGGTCTTTCATGAGGCTGTTTTGCTTATTCTGAAATAAATCTGAATGACTCATCACTTGGCATAACTGTATAAAATTGGCTTGTCAAAATCAAGTAAAATGGTACAACTTGGCACGTGTATGTTTTGGATTAAAAGTGCAAATTTATTATGTCATGTGATGAGTTCAATAGCAATTTAACATATTGTGCAAGTACATATGTTTATTCTGTCAAAGGATGTTATATCATTAAAGCTTCATTATTGAGAATTTTTGGATTATCTTGGAAGGAGTAAAATGCTTGTCTATTCTTTTTACACCCTTTTCTATTCTTTTTTTTATGCATGCCTGCTGAACTGAGTCATCTACCTGCATGAAGAACACTTTGCCTAAGCAGTTCATAAAAGGGTTAACTAATGCAAGTTTGCAAGGAAGAGCTCAAATTGTTCCTAACCAACAAATCAAGAATGAAAGATCAAATGAACTTGTCTTCTTTTTAGATGGGGCTCATAGTCCTGAAAGCATGGAAGTATGTGCAAGGTGGTTTTCTCTTGCCATTAAAGAATACAACCCGAACCAGACCTCGTTTCATCAGCAACCTCATAATTCCAAGTTCTCACATGATGTAGTGAAGATGCACAATGCATTGTGATTTCCTGCCTTCGTTGCAGTATATACTGCTATTCCAATTTAAAATGTGAGCAGAAATTTCATTGTAGATGAGAGTTGCTGCTACGTTGTTCTTCAAGACTTTAATTTTATTATTTTTCTTCAGATCTTTTGCAATTAAAAATATTAATTTTATAATTTTTTTAACGTTTTGATATTATTTTGTTTCGTGGTTCTACTGTAATGAATTAAGATACAGATACAAATAACATAGAGAGATGGAGATGGCCTGAACTAGCTAGACTAGACACCTTATATAACAAATGTCTGCCATCATACTTCAATGCACTTTAGTTTGCCTTGAGGCAGATAGAGACAAGATTACCTCATTTTTCAACTTTTAACAAAATTACTGTGATTCAGCCCTGACACTATTTTATGGTACTAGCTGCAGGACAACCTTTCATAAGGTGTGGTAGGTAGTTGAGTTTTCAAGCACTTTTGGCTGCTGGACTATTAAGTTCTTAGCTCCAGAGAGGTAAGCTTTATTTTGCTCTTCTATTTTAAGTTCTAGGTGTTGTTTATTTCTGCCTATTGTCATGTGAGTAAAATACATGGAATGTGTGTTGTAATGCTGTTTGACTTTGGATGAGTATTTCTTGGTGATAATACTCTTTATGGCTTCCCTGATGATAATACTCTCCTGTACATGT
This sequence comes from Ormosia emarginata, assembly GCA_029884605.1. Classification (NCBI taxonomy): domain Eukaryota; kingdom Viridiplantae; phylum Streptophyta; class Magnoliopsida; order Fabales; family Fabaceae; genus Ormosia; species Ormosia emarginata. Next base: position 7,962,740 of record JAQQTP010000087.1, read on the forward strand.
TTGCAACTAGGCTAATAAACTTGGAATTGACACTTTTTTCCCCTGTTTTTTATATCCTTTAAATTATGTCACCTTTTTTGTATCTAGCCCTGTGGCTATTCGATTGTGTGATAAAGTTCTCAATTTTATTGTTATAGTGCACTCAGTAGTGTAGATAATGGCACAAACGTGATTTTGTGGTTGTGCACAGGGTGTGATTGCAAGATCTTGATTTGCTATAAAGTTCTGTTATTTCTTTCTAGTTCAACCTCTTCTTTTGGGACTTCAAGACAGTTATGATTTTTGCATTATAAAGGCAAACTTGTAATTTAGTTATATTATTTGAAACTTTGTTTCTTGATGAGTTTTCATGTTAATCCACTTAATTGTGTGATCATTTTGGTCAAGAAAAATTAAGGAACTTAAGATAAGTTATCAGGACTAAAAACACTAACTAAAGAATAAAGTTTTGAAATTCTAGATAATATGTCCAAGGTTGACAGACTTTAGATCAGTTTTCTTTTGAAATTTTTTGAAAGGATTACTTTTGTCTTTAATTAGTTATTTCTCTATTCTATTTATTAGCCTCAACAAGAAAAAAATAGTCTTCCTGTTGTAAAAAATTTAATGTTATGAGACTATTCTATTATCTTACATCTTAATATTTACTAGGTCCCTGATGCCAATAGTGGCCATGAACGAGCACCACAAGCACCACAGAGACTATTTCAATTACATAGCGTTGATGAAAATACTACAGCCTCTCATGGTATTGTACTTCCTTTAAAATATCTTAATATAGTGCTTATTTTTTAAATTGTGCTTGATTTTGTTGTAGATTGTGCTAATTTTATGATATTTTCATCATTTGTTAAGTATTTAACATTAGACTTATCCTCTTGTGTGGTATAGGCATATAGCTGACATGTTTGTTTTAGATTTGTACTTTTAGTTAACTTTTCTATGTTGCATTGCATTGTATTAGAAATTTTTTATAGACTTATAATTAAAATAAATTTTTGTTAATTGATTTTGGACATATTATATATTTTAACTTTTATTGGTATTTTTTAACTAAGGTTGATGAACTATATCTGAATGATACTTTATTTTATCATTGTAGGTCATACACTATGATTCTGAGAAATTTCATATGTGAAAGACTTTATTATGATCAAGAGTTAAAGATTTGTTTATGACTATATACTATCTTGTACTATGACTATTTGATAACACTACTTATTAGATGGTGTACTTTTATGTTTTGTTGTTGACACTATAAAGTTATGGATTTTTTTTTATTGTGGATTTAATGAAATATATTTTGCTTCTTAGAATGAATTTTAGTATAATGTATTTAGGAACATTTGTATGTTATGATTTAAGTTCTTTAGGGGTAAATATTATTATCACTAAAATTTTTGTTATTGACATTGAAATTTCACTTTAAATGACAAATAGACATAATATTTTTCGACAATATTAATAGTTAGGAAAAATCTCTTTAAATTTTATCAAACCTTAAAAGGCAAATAAACGTAACATTTCCTGACAATAGTAATTGTTGGCATAAGTTTTGCATAATTTTTATTGGCTGTCAAATGCATTGGGTTAGTGAATCTTGAAACAGTTTTACTAGTCACAATAATTATTGGTAAAATGCACATTTTTTTCAGTAATAAATAAGTCTTTACCGGCAATAACAAAATGCCGCTAAACCTGGAGACAGTTTTAGTGGTCATTACAATTGTTGTTAAAGGTACATTTTTTCCTGGTAATAAAATGAGTCATTACCGGCAATAACAAAGGCCGTTAAAAGACATTTAAAAAGGCAAACATGGAGTCAGTTTTAGTCGCCATTATAATTGCTGGTAAAAGTAATATTTTTCCCGGCAATAAAATGAGTCTTTACCGGCAATAACAAAGGCTGTTAAAAGACATCAAAGAAGGCAAACTTGGAAACATTTTTAGCGACCATTACAATTGCCGGTAAATGGCACACTTTTTACCGACAATAAAAATGGTATTTACCGGCAATAATAAAGGCTGCTAGAGACATCAGGAAGTGAAATCTGGGGACGGTTTTAGCGGCCATTATAATTGCCGCTAAATAATGGCCGCTAAAAAACTAACTTTTACTGGCCATAAAAAAGATATTTACTGGCACTCTGTGTAATGGTCGGGAAAACCTTTGCCGACACTGGATACGGCGGCAATTAATTAATTGGCGGTAAAGGTTTTTGCGGCAATTTTTATTGCCGCTAAAAAGCTTTTTTGTTGTAGTGTATGTTTAGTCATTTACACTCTCCATATTCTTAATTGATTGAGTTTGGTATGATTTTGTGAGTTTAAGCTCAAATTGGTCCTAATTGAATATTTTCAGCATTATTGAGACTTGACACTGTTTCTGTATTTTGGCCATAACTTGAGTTTCTAATATATGATAAACATGAATTTTACCTTGTAGGAAAGATAAGAGGAAGTTATACAACTTTGATGAAGAGCTCGAAGTCCCAAACAGATGTCTAAAGGACATAAGTTTACATGGAAGTCAGAATACGGGTTCTGTCACTAGAATCCGAATGGTGTGCACTCATAAAATCATATCTCAAGATGTAATAATGGAGATGGGATGAAATTTGGATAGTTGATAGTCAAGATCCAAATAAACAACTTTCATGAAGAATACTTTTTGAAAAAATGAAGTCTAGTAGGTCAGTTTGAGCTTGCAAGTCGGAACAGAGGTGCTGAAGTTGGGTTTGAGCAACCTGCGGTATTTGGGACATATCTTAGGCTGAAGGAAGCCAAATTGGACGAACTAGATATGCATTTTATAGCCAAGACAAAGATCTACAACTTTCATGAAGAGTACTTTTGATGAATCTGCAGTATAGTGGGTCGTTTTTGGCTTCCACGTCAGACACGAAATTTTCGTCCTCAACCACCCACTCATCCATCCACTAATCCACTCATCCACTCATCCACTAATCCAACCACTCAACTACTCCACCCATTCATCTCCATAATTTCCCACTCACCAAAAGTCCTTTGGCATTTTCCACTCAACCAACCCACTCAACCATTCCATTCACTCATCCACTAAACCAATCCACTAAACTAACCCACTCAACCACTCCACTCAAACACTCCATTCACTCACCCACTCATCCACCCACTCCCCTTTGTCATTTTGTTACCCTAGACTTCTATAAAAGGCACCATTGGTTATCATGAATAAGTTGTATTCTCCTTCATTTCTCTCATAGTTTCTTCTTGTTTCTTCATAGTTTCTCATAGCTTTTGTATATTTTGATGCTCCCCTTCATGGTAATGGAGGGCTAAGCTACTTTCGGTCAATTTAGAACTCTTGAAGAGATTGTGGTTTGGATTCTTGAGATCTTGGTTATGTATTGTATTTGATTTGTAATTGAATTCCTCTTTTCTTCTTCTTGATCTTGAATGCATGAATGGTGATTCTATTTATGTTGATCTGATTTGATCTTGGTTTAAAATTGAGATTTGTGATGAAACTTAGAACTGATTGATCTAAATTAATCACAAAATTGAAAAGGTTAGGTTACTAATTTGTGCCTAAGTTAATTGAATTCGGTACTTGAAATTAACATAGATCTTCATGAATGGTGTGATTGCGGATTTGTGATTATCACTTGTTAATTAAATTCTAGACGATCGTCTAGTATGAATTCTGGATTTGATGCAGAGATCTCGGTTAGATCCAAATTAACAATTCAATTGCGCTTCAAGTGTTCTATGAAGGGTCTATGATTGAATCCACCCAATCTTGGATAGGTTTCTAAATTGACTACTCTTTAATTGTTATTTCTTCCTTTAATTTTGTTAAGTGCGATCTTAAACTGTTAAACCCCCTTTTGCTAACTTTCACTTGATTTGATTAAATTGCATCTACAATCCTCGTGGAGATGATCCGGTGTTGTCACTATGCTACAAGCTTAGGTAATAACTTCGGTTACAATTTTGACTGAGTTCGGCGCTCGTCAAGCACCTTCCCCCTGAATAAGATCCTCAGACTGAGAAGCTTCAGTTCTAGTCATCGTATATACTCGCCCTCTAGATCGCGGCTGAGTAGCACGAACATTACTCACAGCAGGCTTCCTCTCCGGCTGAGTACAATGCCTAGAAACATGTCCAGGCTGTCTGCAATTAAAATAGATCGTTCCTCTGATTGAACAATGCTTAGATATGTGGCCACTCTTTCAACACTTGAAACATCTTGGCGTAAACGCCACATTCTGACCGGCTCTATTACCACTAGAACTTCCCCCAACAGGTGGACGTTAAGGTTGACTCCCTGGTGGTCTCGCATAAGGCTTGCATTGAAACTAGTTATTGTTGTTGCCTTCTCTTTGGAACCTAGTCAGTCCAAAGTTATGATTTCTGGGATCCCTTGACGGCTCCAACTCCTCGAGTCGTCGATAAGTATCCATTAAAGCAAGAAACTCATTCATTTTCATAGGTAGCACTCCTCACTTCAGTTCTACCCTTAGTCCTTCCTCAAACTTACGACATTTCCATGCCTCATCAGGTTGAATCTAAAAGTACCTTGAGAATTGTGACAAGCTCTCAAACTTAGCAGCATACTCCCAAACAATCATGTTACCCTGACACAAACCAAGAAATTCCATCTCCTTGGCATGTCAGGCACTGGCAGGAAAGTACTTCTCCAGAAATACCTCACTAAATACTTCCCAAGTGATTTCAGTTCCTTCAACTTACAATAATCGACGGGTTCCTCTCCACCAATTATCGCCATCTCTTCTCAACATAAAGGTAGCATAAGTCACTTTTCTATTGTCGGTGCATCCCATTCCTTCAAATATTCTTTCCAAGTCTTGTATCCAAAGACTTTCCTTCTCAGGGTCAAACTCGCCTCTAAACTGCGGCGGGTTATTACGCCTGAACTCAGATAAATTCAGAGCATTAGCAGTCACATCTTGCTGTTGAGTTGCTTTCTGATTTTGTTGAGTAATCACTTTTGCCATTCGCTCTATGGCTTCAGCAGTTGCAATCATTGGGTCCACATTACGATTTACGTTCGCACGTGTTCCCCTTCCGCTAGACATCTCTTTCTTCAATGATAACAAAACAAAGTTAGATGTATCCTTTCGGAAATAAATTTCAGAGAATCACACAACACAAGCAAAAACAGACCCAACCATAACCCCAAAAGACTCTAACTTTGGCTTTGATACCACCTAATGTAACACCTTTGTGGGGATGTCACATTTATGATGCAATAAAATAAAATCTACCCAAGTTATAAAATGTTTAGTACATAATTATATGAGTTGTAAAATTTTTCCTTCTATATCGGATGTTATTAAATAAAATAACATAGAACATAAAATAAAACAAACTATTATCACACTCCATAATATACATATGATTTTGTCGAAAGTTATGCAAATAATTTACAACTGCAAATATTTAGATAAAACGGTAAAGAGTTAGCATAACAGTACTAGAAACATAAAGTGCCCAAGTGCACATCAAAGGTTTCTAACCCTCCGATGGATCACTCTCAGATCGATCATCGGATGATAGAAATCCATGATGACTCGCAGCTCTACGGACAGGAGTCTGTGCTGTCGATACAATACTGATCTCACTGGGTGTATGAAACAGTCCTCCCTAGTGACGTCTCAGCGCCAAAGGCAACTCCAAATGTAAATACAGAGTAGTAGTAAAAATAGGCTCCCCATCAAACTCTCCTCACAGAGACACAGTCAGATGCCCTAAGTAAATCACCGATTCTCTATCCTCACGCAGTCACCAGCCTCCGAACCTCCGTGAAACTCAAGTCTCACAAAACCTAGGAATCCAGGCAACGCCATAACCACAAGATCAATCTAGATGGTATGGGTGATCCAACGGCTCACCGTCCTCACACTGCTCACTCGGCTGGTAATCCTCGGGATACTGAATATCAAGAGGTTGTTCTTCTTTCTCTTCTTCAAACTCTTTACAGAAATAAAATAATAATACAGAAACACATACAAATAAAGAGGTGAGACAATCTACATCATTACCAGGATGGCAAATAAGAAAACGATAATACAACAGATATCACTGTTAAATACAATAAAGCATACCATAGCATCATAAATAATAATACAATTTAACACAATAATGCAAACCGTAGTATAATAACACAAATAATAATGTTATGATGCATGCCACAAATGCAAATGCATAACGACTCATTCCTACTCCATGGAGCTAGACACAGACATTAGAGAGAATGATCCGAAAAGAACTATCAGTACCTTAGGCTGCCCAGCCAAACTATTACACTGTCCAACATCATGTCTATAGCCCACAGTCCAACGTCGTGTAGTAGTACACAGTCCAAACACGTCGTGCATGATGGGATTTAATTATAATTAAATGTTTTAACCCAAGTGTAGGTTGTCTCAAGTAATAAAGTCTCGGGAGTCCGAGGTCGATCCACAGGGAATTGATGAAGGGAAACTAATTAATTGAGGTAAAGAAAGTATTTGTCACAAAATTTAAGATGATTTAAGTTGTTCACAATGAAAAAGATTTGCTTGGGTTAGGAGATTCACTCTTAATAATAAATTAAGAATAAGATTATTTCATTTTATAACTCAATTGAAATTATGCATATTGAAAATTCCAATCGGAAGATTTAGCATTCAAAGTTCAATCATGTAATTATATTATGATTCCAATAATTATTGACTAATACTTGTAAATCGTCAAAAGCATCCAATGTGCCAATCCTATTGTCTACAATGGATCAAGATATTCATTATACAAGAATAGTATTTAAATTAATTGGAAACAACATATAATACATATAAAAGTCACATAAAAATATATCATTTAAAGCACAAGAAAGAAATAAATCTAACCTCAATTTATTATTAAAAGCTTCACTCTTTCACCCAAGCTAGATGGAAATTAATTACACATAAAAAAGAAGAAAATAAAAAAGAGAAAAAGAACAGAGTTGGGACAACAGAGAGAGAGAAATTCTCTCCCCCCCGGGACGGCCCCTCCTCTGGTCATTTGTCCAGAATTTATAGAAAATTTGAGGTTATCTTGTGCATATGCACAAGTAACACCTGCGATAATTTTCACGTGATGCTACGAGTGCTACGAGAATCGCTGCAAGAATCGCTACGATAATTTCGTGATGCTACAAAGTGCTACTGATGGCACTCTGATTACAAGATTTTGATGCGCATGCGTCATGCTTGATGTCATCTTTGACGTCGTGCTACAAGAATCGCATACTAACTTTTTTTTTTTTAAGAAAATCTTTTATGCAATCACATCCATTCTTCGATCCTTTGCATTTACCTAGTAAAATACATACATAAAAATACATAATTACTACACAATTTAAAATACTAAAAATATAACAAAACTCAAGAACAAACCCAATTAAAAAGATTAAAAAGAATGAAAAACACACACAATGAACCGTAAAAATTGTAAGTTTTGCAGGTTCATCACACCCCACACTTGAGCTTTTGCACTCCTGGGCAAAATATATAAGACCAAAGCTAGGAAATAACACTGAACTAAAAAGCTAAAAACTTAAAAGATTTAATGAAACAAGAAGAGCAACTAGTCATTCAAGGGAACAAAGCATTTTTTTTTTAATATTTCTTCACATCTCAAACCATCAAACAAGGAAACTTCAGTTAAAAAGAATGAATCAAGAATGAAAGATCCTCACAGGATTTACTCTCAATCCCTCTAGTGTTTAAAATGGTAGATATTTCACTCAATTCAACCCATGAAAAATTTCACTACCATAAGCTTGCTTATCTTCTACTTCTCCACTACTTAGAACACATGCACACAAAAATCAAGAGGACTTTATTCAATGTTGTAACAGGGTCATGGTAAAGGAAAATGGATAATATGGACATGAGAAGATAAATACCAAAGAGAATAAAAGAGCATTATGGTACAGTTAGAGTGGAAAAGATATGTGAGAATATTCATCAATAAGGACAATGACCAATATTTGACTAATGTTTTGTTGAAAATTAATCCCTAAATTGATGAGTTGAATTCATTTTTAGGCATAAACCTTCTCCTTCTCTTCCTGTTATTTCCAAGCATCTATCTTTATTCTAAATATGGATATGTCACATAGTGTATCAGATGATCAGCTTTTTCTTTTCTTTTTCTTTCTTCTCTTTTTTTTTTTTTTTTTTATTTTTCTTTTTTTTTTTTACACACACACACACACCCCCACACTCGTTTAAGAACAAAGTCAATGCTCTCTTATTCCCTAAGGTCGGTAAAAACATGTTTTTTTTTAGGGCACGTAATAAGCTAAAAACAAGAAGCGGCCAAAGGCTCAAAGGGGTTATACAAGGAAAAATATACAAGGATGGCTATTTGGTCAAAGTAGCTATTTTAAAATGCCTCAAACATATTTATGTATGCATATGAAAATGTAGCCTCAAAAAGAATCAAACCAAGTTCTAGAGTAACAATTTCACGAGTGAAAATCACACAAGAAAGAAGAGAATGGTACAAGTGTTCAATCCATTCATCAATAGGCTCAAAATCTCACAAGGCATATTTCTATCATTCTCAATTCACCAATTTAACATTCAAATCCAAGCATGTGATTTTTAAGAAAGAAGAAAATTTATGCTATGACCCAAGATATGCTTTTTGCTACTTCTAAAACATTTTTTTTCAACTATGATGCATCTCAAAAGTAAAATTACCTTTTCGGCAAAATTTACCCCTTACTCTGTCATCCTTAATTGGTTTTGTTATAGGTTTCTGACAGTCATCTCACTAAACATACCTCCCAATTTAAATGCGTCTCAGAAGTTAAGTTACTCCTTACTCGGCCAATATTTATTGGTTTAGCAAGTTCATGAAAATCATATCATACTTCCCTAATTTTTTTTTTAAAAAAAACAATCCTTCCCCCCAACTAGATCACAACATTATCCACAATGTTAAAATATAGATGAGTAAGGATAGAAAATAGTACCTGTTGGAGAAATCCGACGCAAATTTAAATAGAAACAAAGTACCAAAGATAAAGAAAAGTTGTAGATGACGTATCAAATCTGACTTGCGTTTCATGTTACTTCCTTCACTGTTTCCTTCTATTTTTTTTTTAATTTTTTTGTTGGCCGACACTATTTATATCCCCATACAAAAAGGCTCAGAAATCTGGGAGGCACTTAAGCCGACTCAATAAAAATACAAACAAAATACTAAAAACTTACCTTAGCTTTGATAGACAGAATCTTCTACCAAAGTCTTGACTACATCCTGGATCTTTTAACTCAAGTTATGGCTTCAACTCGCCGACCATTTACCTTCCTCCAATTTAATTTCATGAGAACAGACTAGGGGACGACCACATTTTTTATCAGGAAAACTCCAACCTTTATTAAACAACTTCTTAAACTTTGGATGCCATCCCCGAGTGTCATAACCCTGAGTTAAATAAAAGTTAGTGCAATTATCAAATACATTAGATGAATTACTAATAAAATTAAACTCAGAATTAACAAGAAGATTCTTATGGGGATCATAATCAAAGGTTGTAAAAAGTCCCTTCTCCATGATTGAGTCAATCATGTATGTTTGGTGACCCTTGTCTTTATTTTCTGGCTTAACAGGATTCTTTGTCACCTCAGGTTCCTTGGGTAACTCGACATCACTACTATCTTGATTCTTTTTCATATCTTCTAACTCATTCACACTTAAGGAGTTCATCATTATGGATACTTGGCTCTCTATCTCCTTACTTTCTTCAACAACATCTTTGAGATTTAGTTGAGGTTGAGAAGAAAATTTTTCTTTTTCGTGAATGGTGAATGCAGAAGCAAGTTTAGCAAGAGTGTCTTTTATGTCAATCATGGTTTGAGTGGTTTGTTTATTGATGACCTCTTGCTTTTCTATGAATGCATGCAAAGTTCCTTCAAGATTTTTCCAATATGATGGGACATAAGGTGCATATCCTTGAGAATTTTGAGAATCCTGTTGTGCTTGAGGAGGTGGTGGTTGCATGAATTGTGTCTGAGTATTATTTCTCCAACTGAAATTTGGGTGATTTCTCCATCCTGAATTATAAGAATTTGAAAAAGAAGAGGTGAATGACTTTTTAAAATTGTTCATTGCATTTACTTGCTCATGCACAACTTCTTTAAAAACAAGAATGTTAGGACATTCGTGTGTTGAGTGTCCTAAATCATCACAAATACCACAAATTTTTTCATTTTGCACAGATTTAACTTCTTTTGCTTTTCTTAATTCCATGGCTTCAACCTTTCTAGCCAAACTAGCATACCTTGCATTTAGATCTTCTTCTTGACTAAGATGGTATTTTTCTTTTCTGCATTTGTAAGGTTATATCTAATTGAATTTTCAGAAGGATTAGTTTCATGCCAAGATTGAGAATTTTCAGCCAGTACGGTCTAAATAATCTAAAGCTTCATCGGGTTCTTTATCAAGAAACTCACAGTTACACATTGTTTCCAAAAATTGTTTGGTTTCAGGTGTTAAACCTTCATAAAAGAAGCTTATAGTTCGCCATTTTTCAAAACCATGATGTGGGCAAGAATTTAACAAATCTGTAAAACGTTCCCAACTTTGAAAATACGTTTCATTTGAATTTTGGGAAAAATTTTGGATTTGTCTTTTCAAAGCATTGGTTTTATGTGTTGAAAAAAATTTCTTTAAAAACTCACCTTGCATTTTTTGCCATGTGCCAATTGATCTTGGTTTCAAAGTGTTAAACCAAGTTTTTGCTTTATCTTTCAAAGAAAAAGGAAACAGTTTAAACATAACAGTCTCTTCAGTGCAATTTTGATCATTGAAAGCAATACAGACTTCTTCAAATTCTTTTAGATGAAAATATGGACTTTCATATTCTAAACCATGAAAATTTGGAAGTAAAGAAATCATACCCGGCTTAAATCTAAAATTATTAGCAGTTATTGGAAAGATAAAACATGATGGACTAGAATTTCGAGGTGGATACAAATATGCACGCATAGTTTGCAATGGTTGATTTCCTTGTTCATCATGTATACTTTCAAATTCAGCCATTGTGTTAATTGTGTGTGATTGTGATTCAAATAAATCAATATATAAAGTACTAGGATTAATTTTAACCAAATGATCAGAATTTGAATCACGATACCAGTTAAGCATAAATAAGTGACATAAAAATAAAAATAATATACAAGTAGGCGGTAGACACCGGCTGTTAAATATTAAGTAGGATGTGGTATAAACCAGCCACCCAAAAGTAAAAAAATAAAAATGACATAATTTAAAAGTTAGATTGAGAAAAATAAATGACGAGAATTTAAAAGTTAGATAAGTTAGATTGCAAAAAAAATAAATGACAGAATTTAAAAGTTAAATAAGTTAGATTGCAGAAAAATAAATGACAGAATTTAAAAGTTAGATAAGTTAGATTGCAGAAAAATAAATGACAGAATTTAAAAGTTAGATAAGTTAGATTGCAGAAAAATAAAAATGACAGAAATTAAAAGTTAGATTGCAGAAATTAAAAGTTAGATTACGTAAAATAAATAAATAAAAAAAAGCGGTATACACCGGCCGTTAAATAGTAAAAAGGATGGGGTAATTAACCAGCCACCAAATAAAAAAAATTGCAGAAAAGTAAATTACAGTAAAATAAAAGGGAGAGTTACCCCCACTGAGTTAGTGCGTAAAAATAAAAGGGAGAATTAACCCCACTGAGTCAATATATACAAAAGGTAAAAAAAAAATTATTTTTTTTTACTATTTACTTTTTACTATTTACTTTTTACTATTTACTATTTACTTTTTACTATATACTATTTACTATTTACTATTTACATATATATACTATATACTATTTACTATATACGTATATATATTACTATTTATATATATATATATATTTATATATAATAATAATACTAGTTAGTATATTAGTAGATAGATAAAAAAAAAATGAAAAGAGTAGAGGAAGAATATACCGACAATGAAGTTTATTTACTGAAAAGAGAACCTCAATATATAAGAACTTCAAATCAATTCCAACGAATGCAGCGCAAAAACTTGATGGGATTTAATTATAATTAAATGTTTTAACCCAAGTGTAGGTTGTCTCAAGTAATAAAGTCTCGGGAGTCAAAGGTCGATCCATGAGGAATTGATGAAGGAAACTAATTAATTGAGGTAAAGAAAGTATTTGTCACAAAATTTAAGATGATTTAAGTTGTTCACAATGAAAAAGATTTGCTTGGGTTAGGAGATTCACTCTTAATAATAAATTAAGAATAAGATTATTTCATTTTATAACTCAATTGAAATTATGCATATTGAAAATTCCAATCGGAAGATTTTATTCAAAGTTCAATCATGTAATTATATTATGATTCCAATAATTATTGACTAATACTTGTAAATCGTCAAAAGCATCCAATGTGCCAATCCTATTGTCTACAATGGATCAAGATATTCATTATACAAGAATAGTATTTAAATTAATTGGAAACAACATATAATACATATAAAAATCACATAAAAATATATCATTTAAAGCACGAAAAGAAATAAATCTAACCTCAATTTATTATTAAAAGCTTCACTCTTTCACCCAAGCTAGATGGAAATTAATTACACATAAAAAAGAAGAAAATAAAAGAAGAGAAAAAGAACGAGTTGGGACAACAGAGAGAGAGAAATTCTCTCCCCCCGGACTGACCCTCCTCGGGTCATTTGTCCGAATTTATAGAAAATTTGAGGTTCTTGTGCATATGCACGTAACCACGCATGATAATTTTCACGTGATGCTACTGATGCTACAAGATCGCTACAAGATCGCTACACTGTAATTTCGTGATGCTACTGAGTGCTACGATGGCTTCTTCTGATGCTTCTGATGCTTGCTTGCGTCATGCGATGTCATCTTGCGACGTCGTCTTAAGAATAGCTACAAGACTACTTTTTTTTTTTTTTTAAGAAAATCTTTTATGCAATCACATCCATTCTTCGATCCTTTGCATTTACCTAGTAAAAATACATAAAAATACATAATTACTACACAATTTAAAATACTAAAAATATAACAAAACTCAAGAACAAACCCAATTAAAAAGATTAAAAAGAATGAAAAACACACACAATGAACCGTAAAAATTGTAAGTTTTGCAGGTTCATCAGTGCACTACAGGCATTGTACTAAACAGTCTCCCCAAGATCTCGATTAAGAATAGTGCGTGTTAAGATCATTAGTGTGTTGCCAGTTACCACGGCCCAAAGGAGTGACCAACTGTCCACATGTGGAATACTTCGCACACTAATGTCTCCAAGTCCACTCAATGAACCACACTATGCTTATCACACTGACAACATGGTGTAATTCGTCTCGTCAGTCAATCGCCAATATCAACCAATTGACACGACTCTCAATGCATGAATAAGAACCATAATTCCAAAAATACCCTTGGTCTCAAAATATTACCATATTTACAAAAAACGCCTTCAATCTCAAAATTGTCAAATATAGTACGTCTCCACTTGACAGTACCATATCTCAACATGTCCGAGTCCACCACTTTGGCCTGACAGCAAAACTCACTGTTCCAATTAATCGCGTAGAATTTTTATCGCATTTTCATAATCATATCACTTTTACAAACGTTTTTAAATCGCATAAATATGTTTCGTTGTTTTTAAAATCGCGTAGTATTTTTAAATCGTTTTCTTAACCGTATAGCTTAAAAATCATTATTTTAAATAAGCGTAAGCTAATACTAATACTTTTAAAATACGTAGAATATTTCCCTTACGCTATAAATTTTATTTTTTGAAACGTTCTTTATTACTTGACCACTTTTAATCAATTTTGATAGTATCTTGTCTAGTAAATCTAATTAGTGATATTTTCTATGTTTTCCTTTAAAAGTTCCTTTGTTTAGTTTATAACTACAAAATACACTTTGAAAATTGCTATCATACTTTAAAACTTAAAGGTAAGTATTTTTCAAGAGTTTTGTTTATTTCTCTTCTATACTATATTTCTAATAAAAATTCGTTTACTTATTTAGTTCTTGAAAATTCATTGCAAATGAATTCTTTTTAACTAGTCTACACTTAGAAAACAAATTTTGGATTAATTACACATTAAAAGGCATGTTGGCCGAATTTAACAAAATCTTTGCATTTGATCTTTAAATCATTTTCCATCTTCTAAATCATTTTGGAATTCATTAATTTACCTAATTCCATTAAATCATTCCTTTAGAAAATGGTTGAGAACATTTTGGTTCTCTTTTTCATGGTGAAGCTGTGAGCTCCATGTTGTGTTCTTTGGAACACTCATGCAATCCTTACATGTTATTCACATGCTAATTAATAATCATGCATTTAAATACACATGCAATATATTTTAAAGCTATAAACATACATACAAACAAAATCAAACACAAATAAGGAAAGCATTTAAACAACCACATAGATGAATCCTTATGGATTCTTCACACACATACAATCCATTTTCTCATCACCACACAAGGTTGATGAGATTAAATCTCCCTCTTACCTTAAGGGATAACAAATCCTTCTACTCTCCTTCCTATGAATTTCGTGTGGCTCTCCAAAGAAATCCTAGCAACCTTAAACATATTTTAAAGAGTTATAACCATAGGAGAAAAACATAAACCATGGATCAATCATGGCTTAGAACCTTAGAAATCAAGTTAGAAATGAAAAACAAGAATCTTCATCTTGTAGGAAAAATCTCTAAAGTGATTTTCCAAGCTCAAGATAAATTTTTTTGAAGAAATCTCCAACTAGAGATGTTCTTAGAATGTTATTTGGATTTGAGAAATAAGGTTGGATAAAATTTTAGAAGGGTGGAGGTATGGTGTATGGGTGTTGGCCGAATGGCTCCTCAAAGAGCAACAATGGTGATTTTTGTTCTTGGTGTTCTTGAAGAGAGAGAAGAGAGGTTTTTGTGATAGTAGAATGAAGATGAAATGAAGTGAAGAGCTCTCCAATGCTCTACTTGGCCGTGAGCTTCATCAAGGGATGTGGCCTCCTTTGTTGACTTCTCCTATCACTTAATAGCCTTAGATATGATCAATGGATGATAACAAAAGCTTTGCCTCCAAGCTTGTCTCTAATTGGTGTAGGAAATCTAGTCATGCAAGTGACTAAGCTCTTCTTGTTGGTTCTTGAACATGCTTGGCCGAATGGCCCTAAAGAGAAGCAAACCAAGTTTGTGCTTCATTTGGTTTTCTAGTTACACTTAGGTAAAATTGATTAGTTTGTTTAGTTACTAGCTTAACTATATAGTTACTTAGGTTAACTAGGTTTGTCTTGATATTTTGAGAACCTTCTCTAACTAGGACTTAACTAGATAGCTAACTATGCTTACTTCACTTAGTTACTACATAAGCTTTCTATACTAACTTAGTTAGGTTTTAAGCTAACTTGGTTAAGCTTTCTAGTTTCATCTTAACAAGTCCAACCACTTTTGTGGACTTGAATCTTATTGGTCTAAAACCTTCAAGCCACTTTGTTGACCACTCCTCATTGGCTTAGGAGTGAGTCTAGCCAGAAACGTTGACTGGTTCATTAAACGCGGGTCCCACAGACTTTTTCGAGTCCATGGTCGTTTTGAAGCAAATTTCTACTGTTTTTGAGATAGTAGGTACTGTCAAATAAAATAATATTATAATAATATAAAATTATTTTATTGCACAGTTAAATCCTAAAAATTAAAAGATTAATATTCATATCACTCGGAATTAGGTTTAGTAAGATCCCCCAGCTCCGAATAATTAAAATAAGATTTCCCCGGCCCGAAAATTATTATTTTCTTGACTCGGAGTAAATCACACCAAACACTCAAATATAATCATGAAATAGCCAAACAAATTTTATAACATACAGAAAAACACAAAACAGTACATTTAGGACAATACTGTCATTTATCTAAAAGTTAGGGTGTTACAACTCTCCCCCACTAATAAAATTTCATCCCCGAAATTTATCGTACTTTAGAACAGTTGAGGGTATTGCTCCTCATCTTATCCTCCAGTTCCCAAGTAGCATCTCCCGTCACATAATTCCATATTACCTTTACTAGCTCAATTATCTTCCCTCGAAGCTGCTTCACTCTCCTGTCTTCAATCTTAACAGGAAGTGTCTCATCCGTCAAATTATCATTCAGTTGCACTTTATCTGGTTGTATAACATGCGTCAGATCGGGAATATATTTTCTCAATTGAGACACATGGAATACATTATGTAGATTGGATAGAAAAGGTGGTAAAGCTATCTGGTAGGCTACGGGACCTATTCGACGAATAATTTGATAAGGTCCAATGAACTTAGGAGTGAGCTTCTTGGACTTAATAACTCTCCCGACACTAAACATAGGTGTTACTCTTAAGAATACATGCTCACCTTCCTCAAATTCAAGAGGTCATTTTAAGACAAAATTGAATTTCAGTACGGCCTATTATCTGCAAACCAATGGCCAAACTATAAGAACTTCCAAACTTTAGAAGATATGCTTAGAGCCTGTGTGCTTGACCATCAGGGTAGTTGGGATAGGTTCTTACCCTTGATAGAGTTTGTCTACAGTAATAGTTATCACACTAGTATAGGGATGACACCTTATGAAGTCTTGCATGGCAGAAAATGTAGGCCACCTCTATGCTAGTGCGAGACTGGGGAACGAACTATCCTAGGTCCAGAAATGGTTCAACAGACCACAAAACAAATCAGAATGATTAAGGATAGGATGTTAACAGCCTAAAGTAGGTAAAAGTGTTATGCAGATAAGCGAAGAAGGCCCCTAAAATTCAATGAAGGAGAACAGGTGTTCCTTATAATCACTCATACTATAAGAGTTGGTAGGGCTATAAAGAATAGAAAGTTTACTCCTTAATTTTTAAATCCCTTTCAAATTCTGAAAAGAGTCGGACCAGTTGCTTACTAAATAACCTTACCCCCTAGTTTGTCAAACCTCCGTAATGTTTTGCATGTCTCCCAACTCTGAAAATATAATCTAGATCCTTTGCACATTCTGATAAATGAATCAATACAGTTAAAAAATGATTTAACTTTTACAGTTAAACCTATAAGTATCATGGATAGGTTGTGAGAGAACATAGAGGGAAACAAATCCCTTTTGTTAAAGGTGTTATGGGAGGAGGTGACTCAGAAGAGGCCACATGGGAACTCGAATCCCACTTAATGAAAGATCATCCGGATCTATTTGAATGAGGTAAACAAATTTTGAGGACAAAATTTATAAAAAAGATGGGAGAATTATAACATTCTCTCTAACCTAATAGATTTAATCAAGTTATATAAGCTCAATAAAGATTAGTATAAGTTACCTGAAAATTTTGAGAATTATTTGGATTGAATTGAACATAAATCTATAATACTGAAGCTGAGAAATGGTCTAAAAGAATTCAGGATTTAGCTTAAATAGCTACAAAGATAGAAATAAATATGGAACTTTTATTTCTAAGTTCAATGGATTATAATGGGTATCTGAAAGCTTCTTAATTCAATTCCATAGGTATAATTTACCATAGGAAAGAATAATGAAGCTTAAGATACTAATATTGCAGTATAAAAAAATTTGTGGTATGGTAAAGCGAAAAATGGGATGAAATCTTCAATTTTCTATGATACCTATGAAGGTTAGAAAATTTATTTTTGAGAAATTAAAGTGTCCTTAACATATATAAGGATTAAAGTTGAATTTCATTTTGAAAATTTATCCCACGTCTTCCACTGTAGCTTCCTGCTTGAAGCTCACCAACTCCATAAGATAGTTTGATTGTTTTCATTCATCTTTTTACACTCTCTCACGCTATCACTGTTGGGAATTGCGGATACATCACGCAGTGAAAAATAGAATTCCCACCAAGGATCTATGCGAAAAGCCATAATCTAAGTTTTTAAAATTGTTTACCTCTTAAAACGTGATCAAAACAAGTGGCGTGAATCACCAACATCGTAACAACGATGATGTCTCAGCGGTATCCACATGAACAGACTCACAAATGTCCAACATCCACAAAAAAGAGTCACACCTCTCTAACACAATGCAAGCTGTGAAGAGAAGAGAAGAAACATGTCACTCTCTCACTTACTATTTCTGTCAAGTGCAGCCAGGGTTTGTAATGCATACCTTGACAGCCCCTTAGCAGTGTTATTTATAATAGTTACTGCCTTATGCGAGTGAGAGCAATAGCAAGGTAAGTTGTGCAACCCTAGACTCATCTGTTATGAGTCCAGCTCACAATTGAATCCAAGTCTAACTTGGATCCTTATTACTCTAATTTAGTTTGCTCTATGTGTGCGACCCTGTAGGTTCTCATAACATTGGCAGTAATATTAAAATCTCATTTTATTATTATAAGCAGTGAGCGGTATCTAGCAACACATCGCTACCTCTCAAGTAATGAGAATGTCAGTGATTTGACATAACCTTTTTCCGTGATCAATGTTACCATGTAGTTTAGTCCCTTTGTCCAGATATCTAGATTGAACACAAGGCATGGAATGCGTCACCCTTGTATAGTTCAATCCTTCATTTCCTGATACCCGAGTAGACTTAATAACAACAAATGAGATCGATATTTCATATCGACTTATTTGAGCATGGCCATGCATTTTGTAGTCTCACTCAATCAGGGGGCCCAAAGATATCGCTCATGTTATATAGGAGGGACAAATCCCATCTAGGTCACTCATATCCCTCCACATAATTTGTAGTATGTCTAATAACCGACTTTATAATCACTTTGTTATATATGACATTTGACGGCATTAAAACACACAACTCCTCATGTAGGAGTCATAGTGATTTCAGGTCAAAGGACTACATACACCATTGTCACTATGAGAATCGCTTATGACACTCACGTAACAATCCATGTAGCATTCTCATGGTAGGTCTATCTAGTACATTATTACTCTAATATGTACCCATGTGAAGACTTGATATCTCATATCCATGACCCGTGAGATGTGGCCATCAGTCTACACACCTACTAGTCTCACATATCTCATATGATTCGAAATCAAATGAGTCCAAGAATTCGTCTTTATGGAGTTTGGAGATGCGTTTCTTATTTATGTGGCCCAAACGACAATACCAGAGATAAGTTAGGGTCATATTGTTTGATTTAAACCTCTTTGTATTTATGTTATAGACAGACATTTTGAGATCAAGGACATAAAGTCCATTACTCAATTGTGCACTACCATAAAAAATATCTTTCAAATAAATGCAACAACATTTGTCCTTTATAATAAAAGTGAAGCCTTTCTTGTCCAAACAAGAAACAGAAATGATATTCCTGCTTATGACAGGCACAAAATAGCAGTTCTCAAACTCTATTACATGCCCAGTGGGCAAAGATAAAAGATAAGTCCCTATGGCTAATGCAGCAACCTTTGCTCCATTTCCAACTCGTAGGTCAACTTCGCCATTGGTCAACGGTCTACTGTTCTTTAGATCATGCACATTTACACAAATGTGAGATCCACATCTAGTATCTAATACATATGATGCAGAAGTAAATAAATTGACTTCCAATGTCCAGTTTGACCATAGTGGAAGCACGTACCTTCCTTAGCCATTCCACCCACTGGTTTCAAGCCAAAAGTGTTGGGCTTGGACTTATCATTGCCCTTGTCTTTCCACTCGTCCTTGGGTTTTTTTTGTTGTTTCTTGCCCTTATTCTTTTGGACCATCATTATGGCCTTTCCTTTGCCTTTGTTTATGTTCTGCTCAGCAATTCTAAACATGTTCAACAGCTCTGGTAGTGATTTGTCAATTTCATTCATGTTGTAGTTCATGACAAATTGAATAAAACTTTCCATCAATGATTGCAGGACTAAGTCAATGGCCAACTCTTAGCCCAAAGGAAAACCAAGTATCTCTAGGTTTTCAATGTACTCAATCATCTTGAGTACATGAGCACTAGCAGAGCTTCCTTCTACCAGCTTGCACTGAAATAGTGCTTTAGAGACCTCGTATCTCTCATGTCTAGCCTGCTCTTGATAGAGCTTTTTGAGGTGTACAATCATATCGTAGACATCCATGTTCTCGTGTTGCTTTTGGAGCTCAGAGTTCATGGTGGCCAGCATTAGACATCCAACGTCCAAGGCATCATCTTGATGCTTCTTATAAGCATCTCTTTCAGCTCTAGGGGCATTAGTAGCAGATGGCTCAAGAACAGGCTATTCTAGAACATACAACTTTTTCTCTTGCTTGAGGACAATCCTCAAGTTCCTGTACCAGTCTAAGAAATTTGTCCCAGACAACTTGTCCTTCTCAAGGACTGATCGCAATGATAAGTTACTTGAAGTGTTTGTTGCCATGGTAATCTATCAATAGAAATATGCAAAATATAAGTATCATGCCATAAATATATTTAAAAAGGTCTTTAATTAAATATGTCTACCACTATTTTATTCAGATCAATGACCCTCAGCATTGACTTGGAAAATCCTATAGTAAGATTTCCTAGTGGGCCAAGATCCATATTTCACCTAGCTTTGAGTCAGTTTTGGCTAATCACCCAAAATTTGGTTATTTAGGTAAGAAACTCTTTTCAATTACATCTCATGCAACTCTTGGATAGTTGGGTGAGTAACACTTATTCTAATCCATCCAATGGACTAAAGCTCAACTCCATGCCTCTAAGCCTTCAATCCTATTGAAATGACCTAGTTAAGTCAGACCCAATGGTTGGCAAATGGATATTACCCTTATCCCATCGCGTCTTACTAATATAGATAAAGGCATCCTGCTTTAGCAGATCTACACTTAATCGATACTAGTCTTGATGAGTGCCACACATTGGAAGGCATCACATAATGCCTTAATATTTGTTTTTGAGCAAATTTTTATTATTATTAGATCTCACCATTTATAAAGTTGTTTATCATACTATAAAAATCATTCACGCATCTCATAAGGGAGCGAACCAGCTTTACAAGTGTCTCCCACCAACGTCCTCATTTGATGCCACCTTCATACCTCTACATCAAGATTACATTATATAGAAACCTCTTTTACATTCGAGGGGAGTTAGGTGAGAAGAGAATGTATAATCATAATGTAGAAAAAAAGGTACGACACGTAGGTCATATTTTAAAATAACCAAAATACCATAAAAGGAGGACTAAGGTCATAACTATGCACCATGCACCGCACATAAACACAAAGCAATAACACATTATTATTTTGTGAGTTATAAAAATAGATTTGAATAACGAGCTTTCAAATATCACACACCGCATAACATGGTTTGAGGCAGCGCCCCTACAAATGTGAGTCCCGCTGCTAGGTCAACGGGCAGGGCTCGGGGCAGCACCTCGAAACTTAAAAAAATTTGTTGATACCGCCACTGGTTTCTAACAAAAAATTAACAGGGAGACCTCTTTCACCTCCTTGACAGCTAGGGTATCAACACTTGAACTCTATAATTGAAAACACATGAATGCTTCATGCGCCGTGGGGAACCCTTGCGTTGCTGTTCAACACTTGAACCTCTTACGCCTCCTTGATGGCTTGACATCAATACTTGATGCCTCTGCCGTAAAACAGGAACAGGGTTTCCAAAAACCCTTGCGTCGCACTGCTGATCCGAAACAAAGATTCCATAACCCTTGCTGTCGCCAACCAGAAACCAGGATTCCATAATCCTTGCTTTGTGCCTCTGTGAATAACATTGTACGTATCACATATATACCAAAAAGCTTCGTAAAAACATACATCTAATACAAAATGGTTTCCACAAAACATATGAACAACTTCATGGTTTTTGAAAACAACATCACAGTTTTTGCATACAACACATACAATAGAATATGTTTTCGCAAAGGGTTTCATTTGTTTTCTGAAATAACATATTAAATATCATATCTTTTTACCAAAAACAGAACAACAATCGTGTTATCTCATACAAAACAAAAATAGAAAAATCGAATCATGGTTTCACAAGTGCCTTTGATACCACTGTTGGGAATCGCAGATACATCACATAGCAGAAAATAGAATTCCCACTAAGGATCCATGTGAAAAAATCATAATCTGAGTTTTTGAAATTGTTTACCTCTTGAAGCGTGATCAAAACAAGTGGTGCGAATCACCAACACCATAACAGCGATGATGTCTCTGTATTCACATGAACAAACTCACGAATGTCCAACGTCCACAAAAAGGAGTCACGTCTCTCTCACACAGTGCTAGCTGTGAAGAAAAGATAAGAAACTTGTCACTTTCTCACTCACTGTTTCTGTCAAGTGCAGCCAGTGTTTGTAATGCATGCCTTGACATCCCATTAGCAATGTTATTTATAATAGCTACTGCATTATGTGAGTGAGAGCAGCAGCAAAGTAAGTTATGCAACCCTAGACTCATCTATTATGAGTTTAGCTCACAATTGAATCCGTGTCCAACTTGGATCCTTATTGCTCCAATTTAGTCTGCTCTATGTGTGCGACCCTATAGGTTCTCATAACGTTGGCAGTAATATTAAAATCTCATTTTAATATTACAAACAGTGAGCAGTATCTAGCAATACATCGCTACCACCCAAGTAATGAGAATGTTAGTGATTTGACATTACCTTTCTATGATCAATGTTACCGTGTAGTTTAGTCCCTTTGTCTAGATATCTAGTTTGAACGAATACGTCACCCTTGTATAGTTCAATCCTTCATTTCCTGATACCCGAGTAGACTTGATAACAACAAATGCGATCGATATCTCATATCGACTCATTTGAGCATGGTCATGCATTTTGCAGTCTCACTTAATTAGAGGGCCCGAAGATATCGCTCTTGTTATATAGGAGGGACAAATCTTATCTAGGTCACTCACATCCTTCCACATGAATCGCGGTATGTCCAATAACTAACTTTATAATCACCTTGTTACTGATGACATTTGGCGGCATTAAAACACATAACTCCTCATGTATGAATCATAGTGATTTCAGGTCAAAGGACCACATACACCATTGTCACTATGAGAATCGCTTATGACACTCATGTAATGATCCATGTAGCGTTCTCATAGCGGGTCTATCTAGTACATTATTACTCTAATATGTACACATGTGAAGACTTGATATCTCATATTCATGACCCGTGAGATGTGGCCATTACTCTACGCAGATACTAGTCTCAATGCATTATTGTTGTCCTAATTAATAATAATACTTGACCAGGGACATTTAAGAATAGTGTTTTATCCAATAGGATCTCACGATCAAGTCATCCACTTGATATCCTACGCCATCAAACTTACTATTCTAAGGACTTTATTATTATGTTCATAAAAAAGAACACAATAAATGAAATGCCTCGTATATTAAAAATGACATAATACAATGTATGTAAATATAGACAAAATGTATCGGCCTCTAGGGCATACACCAACAATCACCTACTTATTCTCCTTTCTCACGTTTTTACTCTCACTCATTCTCAATTCTCTCAATTTCACACTGCTAGCAGAGGTGAGAAAAGAGAAAAAAAAATTAACAAGATTTAAAGAGGAAGAAAAAGGCAAGAAGAGCAAGAAGAAGAAGGAAAGAAAGCCAAGAAAGGAAAAATCAAAGCAACTACAAGCTAGGTATGGGGTGTTTTCTAAAACTTTTCACACGAACTTGTTTTCTTATCGATTTGGAAGAAAGCTTGTTCTGAATGATAGATTTGAACATGATTTTCACAAGAAATGGTTTTAAAACAAAGTTGTTCTTGAACTTGAAATGATGAAGATTTTGAGCCTTGAAAGAGTTGTAAACTTATGGCTTGAGGATTACCCATGCGTGCTATATTATTCTATGATGTTATGGTACCTTGTTTGATGAGTTTTTCATTTGGTTTTAACATGAGAATGAGTGGTTTGGGGTTCCTTTCCCTTGTGCTTTGTTTTCACATCTAGATTTGCCTAGATAACTGATTATGGACAAACCATAACTGGTTATTGGCTTGTACAAAATGCTTTCCAGTATTCAATAATTGGTTAAGTCATTGTCTTAACTAGTTGTTGAAGTGTGGCAGAAAGTCACAAATAAGACATAATCGGTTAGGGGTGATGCTTAATTAGTTATTCTTTCTTGACAGAGGGTTATTGGCTTATGATTTTAAGATATGGGAAGTCATAACTAATTATCCAATGGGGATAATCAATTTTGAGACACAAACTCTGACGTGATTGACCAATGGTAACCAATTTGAGCTTGAGCTAACTTATCATCATGCTTGGAAACATGAATCCAAGCCAGATGCAAGGGTATAGAACCTCAAGAACACTTGACCTTATGAATGTTTGGCTATAATATTCTTGATCTATGATATGAATGATAACATAATGGGTTATTATATTGTATATATGAAGAATTATTGAGGCTTGTGTCATGATATGAGAATACGAGATGATGATCTTGACGCATGATTGATTTGATATTTTGCTTGATATTGTAACATGAGAATGATGATTGAGTTAATGATTGATCTTATGAGTAACCCATTATCTAGGATATCCTTGGTCCTAGGGTGAGACTCGAAAAGGGTGGTTGAGGATGGATATTCCCTTACCACCTAAGTAAATGACGTTGAGGGCAGATAATTCCCTCACTTTTTACCTGAGCTCTCCTTGGATAATATGTAGTTGTGGATCGATAATTCCCTCTCTACTTGAGGTATTTGGTATTCTTGGATTAGAGATACTGTGAGGAAGGAAGATATCCTCCCTATCAAAGTAGTTGATGACGGATAATTCTTTCTCTACTCATAATTTTATATAAGGACGAATAATTCCCTCATTTGTTGTGAATTGATTTGAGTTACTTATAGTAGTTGTATGTAGTGAGAGTTATGAATGGGTTGAAGTGCACTAATCTGAAAGTAGGCTACTATCAAGTGATTGGTATTGTGAGGATGGACATTCCCTCCATACCATTTAATGAAAAATGATTAATGAATATTGATGATTGATAAATGATGATGACTTATAGACGATTATATGAGATAGCTTATTTTATGTGTCTATCATGAATGGATTTCTTATTAATACTGTGAATAAAAATGAAATTTGATGATTTATTGATTTCAAATGATTTCTGATAAATAATAAAAAATGAACATTTGTTTCGGGAAGAGAAAGGACTCCATTTGGCTTTAGCCACTTTTCTATTGATTATTCATTATTGCTTTAAACTGACTTTTCTCCAAAATAGATGGAATGATTATGATGACACATTTTTACAACTATTACTGACAATTGTGAGATTCTCATCCCACTTCTTGATTTTGCATAATGGTTCTAGGTTGACCCCCTACAGCTTGTGGAGATGGCGATGGGCTTGACCATAAAAGTAGCTTTACTTTTTTTGTTATGATATTTTGCATATGGATATATACCATTCTTTTGTGCCTTAGTGGCATATGTTGTGTAAATATATTATGATGTACTTCGAAGTACTATTTGTATATAACTTTGTTCTACATATATGTATTATGTACTTCCACTTTGTGAATGCTTATGTCTTGAAGCATATCAAATGAGTTTTTGATGATAACAAAGTCAAGATGAAGATCAAGATCAAAAGAAAAGACCAAGACCAAAAGAAGAAGACCAAGATCAAAAGAGGTATATTATATATAAGTCTTAGAACATCAATGTGAAATGCTCTCAAGGTATCCCAATTATATTTAAATGGTTTTTCAAAGATCTCATAAATCAACTCATTTTTCAAAGTTCATATTTTAAAGAAATGTTGATTTCTGTAACACCCCAATTTTTAGAAAATGTACCGAATGTACTGTTTGCTGTTTTTCAAGCTTTCGTGTGAATGACCGTTGTGTCCCTATTTTACTATTTCTCGATTTCTGCATGAAATACAAATACGTTTATACAGGCTCAAATTTTATTTGGTCTTTTTACGTAATTTGTTTCGAGACGGTAAAATAAAAGTTTTTCCGAGCTACTGTTTTAATTTTTCTGGATGATATACAGACAATTAATACTGTCTGTAATTTTATTTGAACGTTTTGGACGATTAGCTACGTTGTGGGAAAAAATGGGAAAATGACCATTATGTCCCGAACGTCTTTGTTTGTTTGCTTTTTCTTTGTTTTTAATTGTTTTCTACTTGATTTAGTGTCCAATATTATTGTCTGTGATTTTATATGGACTTTTGGTGTGATTTGCTACGGGGCAGGAAAATAATATTTTTTCGGACCGGTAAAATCTGTTTTTAATTATTCAGAGGCGGGAGATCTTACTAAACCCGATTTGAATGAGCCTAAAATTAATCTTTTAATTTTTAGGATTTAACTGTCAAATAAAATAATTTTGTATTATTATAATATTATTTTATTAGTCAGTATAACTTAGTGACAGTGGACCCGGAAATATTTTGCGGGACCCACGTTTAGCTAATACAGTTAACTTAGTAGCTTAATTAATATCATTAGTGAAGGAACTCTCTAGAACATGGTGACTAGCTTAGTGACTAGGTTAGTGTGATGATGAAGCTTAGTGACAAGGCTTAGTGACTAGGTTAGAAGGAACCAATGGGAGACAAGCTTGCTAACCAAGTTTTAATCTTGACCTTTGAAGCATCCAAGGGCTTGGATGAAGCCAAAGCCATGCACACATTGCATGCATTGAAGTCTACGGCCAAGAGGGGTTGGAAGACCATTTTTCACTTCATCTTTCATGCTTTTCTCTCTTCTCTCTCATCCAAGAACCCTAAACACCATTGTTGCCTCCTTTCTTCACCATTCGGCCAAACCTAAAACCCTACCATCCAATCACCTAAAATTTCTTCTAACCAACTTTTCTAAGCCTAAACACAATCCTAAGAACATCTCTAGTTGAGAGTTCTTGCAAATTCCTTCATTTGAAGCTTTTAAACCTACTTGGAAGTTTGTACCAAGGAGGTGAAATTTCTTATTTTTCTTTTCTAAATCCTTTTTCAAAGTTCTAAGCCATGATTTATCCATGGTTTAGGTTCTCTTTTAATGGTTAGTAACTTGTAATTTTGTTTAAGTTTGCTAGGTATTTTGAAGGAGAAAACCGTGACCTAGGAGGAGTGAAAGAAATCCTTTTGTCTTCATTTAAGGTAAGAGGAAGACAAATCTTATCACCTATGGATGGTGGTAAGAAGATGGAGTTTGATTTTGTGATTGTAGAATCCATAAGGATTCATGTTTGTGCTTGTTAGTAGCTTATTTGATGTGGTTGTGTATTTGTTAGTAACTTTTCTATTTGTTGTTTGTAATAAATTGCATGTCTACAAGCTTTAAGTTGCATGTCTATAAGCTTTGATAATATTGCATGTGTTAGAATTGCATGATAAAGTATAGAATTGCATGATAATGTATAGAATGTGAATAACATGTCAAGGAAATGCATGTGTGTTCCAAAGAACACTACACCATGGCTCACGGCCACTAACCAAATGGAGAACCAAAATGTTCTCTTAATTTTCTTAAAAGGTAATTTAATTAACCTAGGAGAATTAAGAAGGTTTCAAGTTGATTAGATCAAAGAAAATGAATTTAGAAATCAAATGGTAAGACTTAGTATTTTCGGCCAACATGCCTAAAATGAATGTGTTAATTTCAAAAACCATTTTCTAAAAACAATGGTTAAATGAATTTAGACAATACAATAAGTTTGACATATATTTAGAAGATGAGAAATAATTTAGAAATCAATTTCAAAGGATTTAGGAAATTCGGCCAACATGCCAAACCAAGTATCCATGGTTTCTAAAAATTAATTCCAAACCTTTTCTAAGTATAAGAATGCAATATGTGTTAAAAAGAATTTTTCTAAAATGAGTTTTAAGGAAAAGAATCAATTAGAAATAAGTTTGAGAACTTAGAACTAAAGATTTTGTTATTAGAAATGAAATACAGTAACTTTCGAAAATTTTTAACATATAGCTCATGCTGTATTTTGAAGCATGTTAGTAGTTTTCAAAAGGATTAATTATATGGTTTAAAAATTTAATAAACAGAATTTTTACGGTAAAATTAGGAAACCATTAATATAATTTTCTAAGCGAAATACTGTCAAATTTTAGTAAAACGGACAAATAAGATAGAAAAGATGTCCAAAAGACAGTATACGGTATGGAAAATATTATACGTAGCTTAAAAGTATTATTTATTATTTCTGTTTATTTAAACAGTAATTTTTAAGGAATTCGGTCAAGAAAATGATTTAAAAATCCTACGCGATTGAGAAAACCTATTAAAAATTCTACGCGATTTTAAAAACAGAAAAATATATTTACGCGATTTATAAACGTTTGTAAAAACGATGAAATTGTGAAAACGCGATAAAATTTCTACGCGATTGACCGTTGCTGTATTTATTTTATGCTGTCGGGAAAATGTGAACCCGTACAGGCTTTTGAGGATTTTTCGCTGTCGGGAAAATGTGAACCCGTACAGGCTTTCTATATTTTCTGCCATTGAGGGCATATTATTATCTTGAGGATATTCTGGTAGTTTACCAATTTTTGGTGAATTTTGGTTGACGAGGTGAATCACATCGTGTTGTCGATGCGATAAACGTAGTGTGGTTCATTGTTCTAATGAACTTGGAGACTTTAGTGTACGGGATTCCATATATGGACAGTCGGTCGCTCCGCTGGGCTGTGGTAACCGATAGCACACTAATGGACTCGACACGCACTATATTTAATCGAGATTTGTGAAGTCTAGTAGTACATTTGCCCGTATTGTCACGACGTGAGACAGTGAACTACCCCACGCCTGGATGGTAAATTCCCAGTGATGTGGAGCTATAGACGCAACGTATGACCGCGGAATAGTTGGCTGGGCAGCCGTGGTACTAATAGATTTTGCGAGTCATTCCTTCGATATCTGTGGTATCTGTGTTGTTTAGCTCCATGGAGTAGGAACGTGTCATATTTCTTATGAGTATATACGGAACTTTATTTTATCTTATCTCGTCTATTTTATCTGGTTAGTATTATGAGGATTATTTATACGTTTCTATTATTTTATCTGTGATGTTTTATTTTATCTATGATATTATGTGTCGTTATGATAATTAAATCTTTTTCTTTATTCTGTTACAGATTTCTGTTATAGCTTTTCATATTGCATGAATTGTATAACTATTGTTTGTCGTCTTCTTATTGGCCATGTTTATGGTGATTTTAGATTGTCTTACCTCTTTTCTGTATTGTGTATGTTTCTTGTATATTTATTTTATGCGTAAAGAGTTTGAGGAAGAAGAAGAGGAACAGCCTCTTGAGGTTCTGTACCCCGAGGAGGAGGAAGATCAGCTAGCCGACGACCAGTTTGACGATCAAGAGCCATCTGATCATCCATATCCATTGGATTGATTAGTTTTGGTATGGCGGTGCCTGGATTTTTGGGGTTCGTGACTCTTGAGTTTCACGGTGGATCGTTAGCGTGGCACATTAGAGGAGATAGAGACTCCGTGACGTATGCGGGACGAATGACGGTGACCCTACGCCATAGATTTGATGACGAGCCAGTGATGACGACGACGATGTTTCTGCATTTAGAATTACCTTTATCCATTAGGCGTCATTGGGGTGGTGTATCCACTGAGCCTAGTGAGATGACACTCACATCGACTGCGCGGTCTCATGTCCGCCGAGTGTCGAGACATCCGGGATATTTGTCTCCTGATGATCATTTTCATGTTGAGAGTGATCCTTCAGAGGATTAAATATGCATGATGTTTTTTTTTGGGCGCGTCTGCGTATGTCTGTATATATTGACTCTTTTATTGCTTTATTTACTGTTTTTGTTTAAATATTTGTAGTTGTAGTTGTAAATTAGTTGTATAACTTATAACTTGGAACATATGTATATTATGAGTAGTGTTGTTCTGTTTATTTTATGTTTTCTGCAATATTTTATTTTTAATAATCTGTTTAACAGGAATTATTTTACGACCCATATTATTATGTAATAAATGTTTTATAACTTGGGTAGATTTTATTTATTTATTTTATTTTTCTTTATATGTGTGGCATCCCCAAAGGGGTGTTACATTAGTTGGTATCAGAGCCCAAGTTAGAGTCTTTTGGGGTTGTGGTTGGGTCTGTTTTTGTTTGTCTTTGTGTGCTTTCTCTGTGATTTATATCCTTTCGGAAGTATCTAAAAGGATGTATCTAATTTTGTTTTGTTCTGTTTAAAGATGTCTGGACGAGGTAGAGGACGTACGAACATGAATCGTGATGTGGACCCTATGATTGCGGCTGCTGAGGCTATGCAGCGGATGGCTGAAGTGATTACTCAAAGCCAAAATCGAGAGCACTCAACAAAGAAGATGCTCTGGCGATGCCCTAAATTTGGCTGAGTTTAGGTGTGATAATCCGCCACAGTTTAGAGGCGAGGTGGATCCGGAGAAAGCAAGTCAGTGGATGCAAGATTTGGAGAGGATCTTTGAAGGAATGAGATGTGCAGATGATAAGAAGGTGACTTATGCTGTTTTCATGCTGAGAGGAGATGCACAACATTGGTGGAGAGGAACCCGCCGAGTTTTGCAAGCTGAAGGAATAGAAATCACATGGGAAGTGTTTTCTAATGCTTTTCTGGAGAAATATTTTCCTGCGAGTGCTAGGCATGCCAAAGAAATGGAATTTCTTGGTTTGCGACAGGGGAATATGACGGTGAATGAATATGCCACAAAATTTGAGAATTTGTCTCAATTCTCAGATTATGCTCAGACACGACAAGATGATGTGTGCAGATGTAGGAATTTTGAATCAGGGTTAAGAGTGGAACTGAAACGAGGGGTAGTATCCTTGAGAATGACTCAGTTTCATGCTTTAGTGGATGCTTGTGCTCGACTTGAGGAGTTGGAGCCATCTAGAGATCAGAGGAATCGGAACTTTGGGCCGACAAGGTTTCAGAGAGGTGGAGGTAGTAATACGAATCAATTCCAGCGTAAGCCGTATTCCAGACCAACAGGGACTCAATCTCAACGACCCTCAGTTAGTGGAGGTGCAAGTGGTAGTGGAGCTGGACAGAGAGTGACGTTCACGCCGACATGTTTTAAGTGCGGGAAGAAAAGCCATATCTCGCCGGAATGTACGCTTAGAGGTATAGTTTGTTTTAACTGTAAGCAACCTGGGCACATGTCAAAGGATTGTACTCAACCGGAAAAGAAACCTGTTGTTCGTTATGTTCGTGCTAGCCAGCAGAAATCAAGGAATACTCAACCGAGATCTGGAGGGCGTGTTTATACCATGAAGGGAACTGAGATTTCTCAATCTGATGATCTTATACAAGGAGAAGGTGACATTGGAGGTAACCATCTGACTGTGTTGTATGATTCTGGTGCTACACACTCGTTTATTGCCTATGATTGTGTGGAAAGATTGAAGTTGCCTGTGTCTTCTTTGAATGTTAAGTTGAGTGTTTCTACTCCAACTGCTAAACCTGTGATTGCATCTAAGATCTGTTTGGATTGTCCTATTGTTGTGAAGGGCCGTTTGTTTATGGTCAACTTGATTTGTTTGCCTCTTATTGAGATAGATGTAATTTTAGGGATGGACTGGTTATGTTCTAACCATATCCTTATAGATTGTGCAAGTAAAACCATAGTTTTTCCTAAGGAAGAGGAGTCTGGATTCTTAACTGCTGTTAAGGTCAAATCTTTGTTAAGAGATGGAGCGCAGGGATATATGGTATTGTCTTCTCTAGAAATTAAGAATAAGAAGGATGTGAATACTATTCCTGTTGTCAACGAGTTTCCTGATGTTTTTCCTGATGATGTACCTGGTTTGCCACCTGAGAGGAAGATCGAGTTCTCAATTGATTTAGTACCAGGAACAGGTCCTATCTCAATTGCACCGTATCGTATGTCGCCAGTGGAATTGGAGGAGCTGAAGAAGCAATTGGTGGAGCTGTTGGAGAAAGAGTTTGTGCGACCTAGTGTTTCACCATGGGGTGCGCCAGTGCTTTTGGTCAAGAAGAAGGACGGAACTTCTCGGCTTTGTGTGGATTATCGTCAGCTGAACAAGGTGACTATCAAGAATAAATATCCGCTTCCAAGAATTGACGACTTGATGGATCAGTTAAGAGGAGCTGTGGTATTTTCCAAGATAGATCTGAGATCTGGTTATCATCAGATTCGTGTTAAAGGGGAAGATGTGCCGAAAACTACTTTTCGAACTCGTTATGGACATTATGAGTATCAGGTAATGCCATTCGGAGTGACGAATGCTCCTGCCATATTTATGGATTATAGGAACAAGATTTTTCGTTCGTATCTAGACAGATTTGTCGTTGTCTTCATCGATGACATTCTGATATATTCTCAATCGAAGGAAGAGCATGCTGAACATCTCGGTGTTGTTCTTTGGATTTTGAGGGAGAAGCAGCTGTATGCGAAATTGGCTAAGTGTGAGTTCTGGTTGGAAGAAGTCCAATTTCTTGGTCAAGTAATTTCTAAAGAAGGTATTGTGGTGGACCCATCTAAAGTGGAGACTATTTTACAATGGGAAAGACCTAAGACGGTAACAGAAGTTCGAAGTTTTGTTGGACTTGCTGGATATTACCGAAGGTTTTTCCAAGATTGCTGGACCACTTACGCAGCTTACGAGGAAAAATCAAGCTTTTGAATGGATGGAAGAACGTGAAGCCAGTTTTCAAGAGTTGAAGAAGAGATTAACAACTGCACCGGTGTTGATCCTACCAGATTCGACGAAATCTTTTGATGTGTATTGCGACGCTTCTTATCAAGGGCTAGGATGCGTGTTGATGCAAGATCGGAACGTTGTGGCGTATGCTTCTCGACAATTGAAGGTTCATGAGAGGAATTATCCAACGCATGATTTGGAATTGGCCGCTGTGGTTTTTGCTCTAAAGATATGGAGACATTTTCTCTATGGAGCAACGTTCAACATTTTTAGTGATCACAAGAGCTTGAAATACTTGTATGATAAGAAGGAGCTGAACATGAGGCAGCGGAGATGGTTAGAATTCCTGAAAGATTATGATTTCCAGCTGTTATACCACCCTGGTAAGGCGAATGTTGTGGCTGACGCCTTAAGTAGAAAGATTATCAGTGTTTCTGCTCTGATGATCAAGGAAAAGGAGCTCATTGAACAGTTTAGAGATGTGTGGTCATTTGTTGAGTTGAAACTGGGGAAGATCTGTATTAACATGGTTACTATCTCGAGCAAGCTGATGGAAGACATAAGGAAGAAAGAGAATGCCGATAAATTTTTGCAAGGAATAAGAGAACAAATAAAGCAAGATGAGACAATAGAGTTCAAAGAAGGAACTGATGGAATTCTGAGATTTCGGGGTAGAGTCTGTGTTCCTCGTGACCGGGAGCTAAGGCGATATATTGTGGAACATGCCCATACTAGTCTATTGAGTATGCATCCAGGCATAACAAAGATGTATCAAGACTTGAAGAAGTTATTCTGGTGGCATGGATTGAAGAGTGATGTTATTAGGTGTGTGTCAACTTGTCTAGTTTGTCAAAAGGCGAAAGTGGAACATCAAAGACCAGCTGGAATGTTGCAACCATTATCGATTCCAGAATGGAAATGGGATAGTA
This sequence comes from Ormosia emarginata, assembly GCA_029884605.1. Taxonomy (NCBI): domain Eukaryota; kingdom Viridiplantae; phylum Streptophyta; class Magnoliopsida; order Fabales; family Fabaceae; genus Ormosia; species Ormosia emarginata. The sequence goes on from JAQQTP010000087.1 coordinate 7,996,374, forward strand.
TATCGATGGATTTCATTACTAGTTTGCCAAAGACGAGGAAAGGTCATGATTCGATATGGGTTATAGTCGATAGGCTTACAAAATCGGCTTATTTCTTACCAATTAATATTAAGTATTCATTGGAAAGATTAATCCAGTTGTACATCAGTGAAATTGTCAGATTACATGGTGTACCTACATGTATAGTTTCTGATCGAGATCCAAGGTTTACGTCAAGGTTTTGGTAGAGTCTGCAAGAAGCTATGGGAACTAAGTTACGACTGAGTTCAGCATATCATCCGCAGACAGATGGTCAGACAGAAAGAACTATACAGTCTTTGGAGGATCTGTTGCGTGCTTGTGTTTTGGAACAACGAGGAAGTTAGGATGAATTTTTATCTCTGATAGAATTCACCTACAACAATAGTTTTCATTCAAGCATCGGAATGGCATCTTATGAAGCATTGTATGGAAGACGGTGTCGGACACCGTTATGTTGGTATCAAGATGGGGAAAGTATGACTGTTGGACCAGATCTTGTACAACAGACTACGAAAAAGGTAAAGATGATACAAGAGAAGATGAGAACGACGCAAAGCAGACAGAAGAGTTATGCGGATAAACGAAGACGACCTCTTGAATTTGAGGAGGGTGAACATGTGTTTCTAAGAGTTACTCCTATGACTGGTGTCAGAAGAGTTATTAAGTCTAAGAAGCTTACTCCTAAGTTCATTGGACCGTATTAGATTATCCGACGTATAGGTCCTGTAGCGTATCAGATCGCTATGCCGCCGTTTCTGTCGAATCTGCATGATGTGTTTCATGTGTCTCAGTTACGGAAGTATATACCAGATCTGACGCATGTTATACAGCCAGATGAAGTGCAGCTGAAGGAGAATTTGACTTACGAAACTTTACCTGTCAGAATTGAGGACAGAAAGGTAAAGCAGCTTCGAGGAAAGATGATCGAGCTAGTGAAGGTCATATGGAATGATGTGACGAGTGAAGCTACCTGGGAGCTGGAAGATAAAATGAAGGATCAGTATCCTCATTTGTTTTGAGGAACAGCGAATTTCAAGGACGAAATTTTTATTTGTTGGGGAGAATTGTAACACCCCAATTTTTAGAAAATGTACCGAATGTACTGTTTGCTGTTTTTCAAGCTTTCATGTGAATGACCGTTGTGTCCCTATTTTACTGTTTCTCGATTTCTGCATGAAATACAAATACGTTTATACAGGCTCAAATTTTATTTGGTCTTTTTACGTAATTTGTTTCGAGACGGTAAAATAAAAGTTTTTTCGAGCTACTGTTTTAATTTTTCTGGATGATATACAGACAATTAATACTGTCTGTAATTTTATTTGAACGTTTTGGACGATTAGCTACGTTGTGGGAAAAAATGGGAAAATGACCATTACGTCCCGAACGTGCTGTTTGTACTGTTTTTGCTGTTTTTAATTGTTTTCTACTTGATTTAGTGTCCAATATTACTGTCTGTGATTTTATATGGACTTTTTGTGTGATTTGCTACGGGGCAGGAAAATAATATTTTTTCGGACCGGTAAAATCTGTTTTTAATTATTCAGAGGCGGGGGATCTTACTAAACCCAATTCTGAATGAGCCTAAAATTAATCTTTTAATTTTTAGGATTTAATCACAAATAAAATAATTTGTTTGTATTATTATAATATTATTTTATTAGTAAGTATAACTTAGTGACAAAGTGGACCCGAAAATATTTTTTGGACCCACGTTTAGCTAATACTGATTAACTTAGTAGCTTAATTAATCATCATTAGTGAAGGAACTCTCTAGAACATGGTGACTAGCTTAGTGACTAGGTTAGTGTGATGATGAAGCTTAGTGACAAGGCTTAGTGACTAGGTTAGAAGGAACCAATGGGAGACAAGCTTGCTAACCAAGTTTTAATCTTGACCTTTGAAGCATCCAAGGGCTTGGATGAAGCCAAAGCCATGCACACCTTGCATGCATTGAAGTCTACGGCCAAGAGGGGTTGGAAGACCATTTTTCACTTCATCTTTCATGCTTTTCTCTCTTCTCTCTCATCCAAGAACCCTAAACACCATTGTTGCCTCCTTTCTTCACCATTTGGCCAAACCTAAAACCCTACCATCCAATCACCTAAAATTTCTTCTAACCAACTTTTCTAAACCTAAACACAATCCTAAGAACATCTCTAGTTGAGAGTTCTTGCAAATTCCTTCATTTGAAGCTTGAAAACCTACTTGGAAGTTTGTACCAAGGAGGTGAAATTTCTTGTTTTTCTTTTCTAAATCCTTTTTCAAAGTTCTAAGCCATGATTTATCCATGGTTTAGGTTCTCTTTTAATGGTTAGTAACTTGTAATTTTATTTAAGTTTGCTAGGTATTTTGAAGGAGAAAACCGTGACCTAGGAGGAGTGAAAGAAATCCTTTTGTCTTCATCTAAGGTAAGAGGAAGACAAATCTTATCACCTATGGATGGTGGTAAGAAGATGGAGTTTGATTTTGTGATTGTAGAATCCATAAGGATTCATGTTTGTGCTTGTTAGTAGCTTATTTGATGTGGTTGTGTATTTGTTAGTAGCTTTTCTATTTGTTGTTTGTAATAAATTGCATGTCTACAAGCTTTAAGTTGCATGTCTATAAGCTTTGATAATATTGCATGTGTTAGAATTGCATGATAATGTATAGGATGTGAATAACATGTCAAGGAAATACATGTGTGTTCCAAAGAACACTACACCATGGCTCACGGCCACTAACCAAATGGAGAACCAAAATGTTCTCTTAATTTTCTTAAAAGGTAATTTAATTAACCTAGGAGAATTAAGAAGGTTTCAAGTTGATTAGATCAAAGAAAATGAATTTAGAAATCAAATGGTAAGACTTAGTATTTTCGGCCAACATGCCTAAAATGAATGTGTTAATTTCAAAAACCATTTTCTAAAAACAATGGTTAAATGAATTTAGACAATACAATAAGTTTGACATATATTTAGAAGATGAGAAATAATTTAGAAATCAATTTCAAAGGATTTAGGAAATTCGGCCAACATGCCAAACCAAGTATCCATGGTTTCTAAAAATTAATTCCAAACCTTTTCTAAGTATAAGAATGCAATATGTGTTAAAAAGAATTTTTCTAAAATGAGTTTTAAGGAAAAGAATCAATTAGAAATAAGTTTGAGAACTTAGAACTAAAGATTTTGTTATTAGAAATGAAATACAGTAACTTTCGAAAATTTCTAACATATAGCTCATTTGTATTTTGAAGCATGTTAGTAGTTTTCAAAAGGATTAATTATATGGTTTAAAAATTTAATAAATGAATTTTTACGGTAAAATTAGGAAACCATTAATATAATTTTCTAAGCGAAATACTGTCAATTTTAGTAAAACGGACAAATAAGATAGAAAAGATGTCTAAAAGACAGTATACGGTATGGAAAATATTATACGTAGCTTAAAAGTATTATTTATTATTTCTGTTTATTTAAACAAAAAATTTTAAGGAATTCGGTCAAGAAAATGATTTAAAAATCCTACGCGATTGAGAAAATCTATTAAAAATTCTACGCGATTTAAAAACAGAAAAATATATTTACGCGATTTATAAACCTTTGTAAAAACGACAAAATTGTGAAAACACGATAAAATTTCTACGCGATTGACCGTTGCTGTATTTATTTTATGCTGTCGGGAAAATGTGAACCCGTACAGGCTTTTGAGGATTTTTCGCTGTCGGGAAAATGTGAACCCGTACAGGCTTTCTATATTTTCTGCCATTGAGGGCATATTATTATCTTGAGGATATTCTGGTAGTTTACCAATTTTTGGTGAATTTTGGTTGACGAGGTGAATCACATCGTGTTGTCGATGCGATAAAAGTAGTGTGGTTCATTGTTCTAATGAACTTGGAGACTTTAGTGTACGGGATTCCATATATGGACAGTCGGTCGCTCCGCTGGGCCGTGGTAACCGATAGCACACTAATGGACTCGACACGCACTATATTTAATCGAGATTTGTGAAGTCTAGTAGTACATTTGCCCGTAGTGTCACGACGTGAGACAGTGAACTACCCCACGCCTGGATGGTAAATTCCCAGTGATGTGGAGCTATAGACGCAACGTACGATGATGCGGAATAGTTGGTGGGCAGCCGTGGTACTAATAGATTTTGCGAGTCATTCCCCGATATCGTGGTATCTGTGTTGTTTAGCTCCATGGAGTAGGAACGTGTCATATTTCTTATGAGTATATCGGAACTTTATTTTATCTTATCTATCTATTTTATCTGGTTAGTATTATGAGGATTATTTATCGTTCTATTATTTTATCGTGATGTTTTATTTTATCTGTGATATTATGTGTCGTTATGATAATTAAATCTTTTTCTTTATTCTGTTATAGATTTCTGTTATAGCTTTTCATATTGCATGAATTGTATAACTGTTGTTTGTCGTCTTCTTATTGGCCATGTTTATGGTGATTTTAGATTGTCTTACCTCTTTTCTGTATTGTGTATGTTTCTTGTATATTTATTTTTTGCGTAAAGAGTTTGAGGAAGAAGAAGAGGAACAACCTCTTGAGGTTCTGTACCCCGAGGAGGAGGAAGATCAGCTAGCCGACGACCAGTTTGACGATCAAGAGCCATCTGATCATCCATATCCATTGGATTGATTAGTTTTGGTATGGCGGTGCCTGGATTTTTGGGGTTCGTGACTCTTGAGTTTCACGGTGGATCGTTAGCGTGGCACATGAGAGGAGATAGAGACTCCGTGACGTATGCGGGACGGATGACGGTGACCCTACGCCATAGATTTGATGACGAGCCAGTGATGACGACGACGGTGTTTCTGCATTTAGAGTTACCTTTATCCATTAGGCGTCATTGGGGTGGTGTATCCACTGAGCCTAGTGAGATGACACTCGCATCGACTGCGCGGTCTCATGTCCGCCGAGTGTCGAGACATCCGGGATATTTGTCTCCTGATGATCATTTTCATGTTGAGAGTGATCCTTCAGAGGATTAAATATGCATGATGTTTTTTTTGGGCGCGTCTGCGTATGTCTGTATATATTGACTCTTTTATTGCTTTATTTACTGTTTTTGTTTAAATATTTGTAGTTGTAGTTGTAAATTAGTTGTATAACTTATAACTTGGAACATATGTATATTATGAGTAGTGTTGTTCTGTTTATTTTATGTTTTCCGCAATATTTTATTTTTAATAATCTGTTTAACAGGAATTATTTTACGACCCATATTATTATGTAATAAATGTTTTATAACTTGGGTAGATTTTATTTATTTATTTTATTTTTCTTTATATGTGTGGCATCCCCAAAGGGGTGTTACAATTTCAATCTTAGATTATATTAAAAATGGCGTGGAGACTTAATTGGGCTTGAAAAACGAGTTTAAAGTGTAATGTAATCGATTACACATGTGTGGTAATCGATTACATCATTCATGTAATCGATTACCAAAAAGTCAGAGGGCGTGTAATCGATTACACACAAGCTGGTAATCGATTATCATGTGCCCAGAAAGCTAAGAACACATTTAAAGGGCCATGTAATCGATTACTTCAATATTGTAATCAATTATCATCAAGTCAGAGGCCGTGTAATCGATTACACAAGTCTTGTAATCGATTACCACAAACCTAGAAAGCCAAGAACATGTTCTAACTGCCATGTAATCGATTACCAAAGTCTTGTAATCGATTACCAGTGTTCTGACATGCCCAACGGCTATATTAGGTACATTAAATGCTTGACTTTAATCACCCCTAATGGCTCTTTAACTGCATATCTCTTTAAATACCCACCTTGGGGCATCATTTGTGTCTAACCAATAATTAAGAAACTTCTTTCAATCACTATAATACAAGAATCATCATTAAATCACTTGTGCTCTGTTTTTGTGCATATTTGAGAAATTCTTGAAGAGCATCATAGGGCTTTAATTTGTGTAAATCTACTCTTGTGAGAGTTTTCATCTTGTAAACACTTTGATTCTTTGTAAAGAGGGTGAGGTATCCCTCTAGAGAAAAAGAGAGTGAGGTATCTCTCAAAGATTATAAAGGGTAAGGTATCCCTTGTTGTAAAGAAGGTGAGGTATCCTTCAAAGGTTGTAAAGGGGGTGAGGTATCCATCTAGTGAAAAGGGTGAGGTATCTCAGTTTTGAGACTCAAGCACAAAGGGTGAGGTATCCCAAGGTGTGGTGAGTGCTCCATTGTGTAAAGGTTTTCAAGCACCCATTCAAGCTTGAAGTTTAGTGAAAAATCTCGAGTGGTTTACTTGAGGATTGGACGTAGGTCACAAGGGGTGGCTGAACCAGGATAAATCCTTGTGTTTGTTCTTCTCAACTCTATCTCTTTACTTTGTGCTTTTATTATATATGCTTGAGTTGAGTTTGATATCTAGCTTTGCTTGAACACTTTCTATCTTGGTTTATTTATTTGTGAATGATTCATTTGATCGCATTTATCTATTCACTTCAATTAAACAATAGCTTCAATGAAAATTTGATAAACAAGTGCTTTGCGAAAGATTTGCGAAAATATTTCATAAACTCAATTCACCCCCCTCTTGAGTTTGAGGCCACTTGGTAACAAGTGGTATCAGAGCTAGGCTCTTGTTTAAAGAGCTTAGCAACTTCAAGAGAAAGTGATGGCCTCTTCAAATGGTTTTTATGAAAGTTCTTCCCTTTATAGAGCTCCCTTTTTCAATGGGGATGGGTATGCTTATTGGAAAGAAAGAATGAAAACTTTTATTGAAGCTATTGACTTAGACGTGTGGGATGCTATTGAAAATGGTCCTTTTGTCCCCACACAAGTTGTAAATGGTGTAAGAATTAATACACCAAGAAGTGAATGGATGGATAATGATAAAAGGAAGGTCCAATACAATTTGAGAGCCAAAAGCATCATTACCACTGCTTTAGGGTATGATGAATTTTTTAGAGTCTCAAATTGTAAATCTGCCCAAGAAATGCGAGACACCTTACAAGTTATTCATGAGGGTACTAGTGAAGTGAAAAGATCAAGGATAAATACTCTCACTCATGAGTATGAACTTTTTAGAATGAACCAAGGTGAAAGCATTCAAGAAATGCAAAAATGATTCACACATATTACAAATCATCTTGCTTCATTGGGAAAGACTTTTCCTAATGAAGATCTTATTAACAAAGTGTTGAGATGTTTAAGCAGGCATTGGCAACCTAAAGTGACAGCTATTGCAGAGTCAAGAAATCTCTCAACCATGACCCTAGCCACACTTTTTGGCAAGCTTCAAGAACATGAATTGGAATTGAATAGACTCAACCAAATGAGGAGCTTGATAAGAAAAAGAAGGGAATTGCTCTCAAGACCACCTCCTCTTTGATCAATGATGATGATGAAGATGGCTTGGAAATAAGTGAAGAGAATCTTGGCCTACTAGTAAAGAAATTTGGAAGATTCTTCAAGAAGAATAAAGCTCAAAGAAGACCTCCCTTTCCCCAAAAGAATGTCTGTCACAAAGGGGAAGGAACTTCATCCACTCCTAAATGCTATGAATGTGGAGAATTAGGACACATGAAGATGGAGTGCCCAATCTATCGAAGGAAAGTGGAAAAGTATGAGAAAAAATCCTCAAATGAGAGGAAAGAAAGAAAAGCCTACATAGCTTGGGATGATAATGACATGGATTCAACCGATAGCTCGGATAATGAGAAAGCCAATCTATGTTTCATAGCTAGAGAAGAAGAGAAAGATGAAGATGACATGGAGGTAACATCCTCAAATTTTGAATCAAATTCTTTCCTTTCCTATGATGAATTGCAAGATACATTTGAAGAATTGCATAATGAATCTATGAGACTTGCAAAACTTGTTTCATCATCCAAGAAAACAATTTCCTCTTTTGAAAACAAAATCTTTATTTTAAATAAGGAAATTGAGGAACTTAAAATTGAAAATGAAACTCATGGACTCATTGATGCAAGTTCCTCATGCATAACATGTTCATCACTTGATAATGCATCTACATCATTTTCTTGCTCATCCTGCAAAACTTTTGAAAAGGAAATTGAAGACTTGAAAAATACTCTTTCAAAATTTACCTTTGGAAGAGATAATTTGAACATATTGCTTAGGAAACAAAAATGTATGTTTCAAAAGGCTGGCTTAGGGTACAATCCCAAAAATCAACAAAAACTTTACAAGAATTTCTTTGTTCCCTTACGTACATCAAGTCCTTTTATAAAGTGTTTTCATTGTGGCAAGAAAGGACATAGTGCATTAACTTGTAATGTAAGGAAAAATATCAATAACAAGATTGGAACTAAAATGGTTTGGATTCCTAAAGGCACCTTGCCTAACTCTAACACACAAGGACCCAACAAAACTTGGGTACCAAAAGCCAAAAATTGAAATGTATTGTAGGTGTGCTTGGAAGCCAAGAACTAAATTTGGAACCTCAAAAGTGGTTGCTGCAAGTACAAGATCAGAAAATACTCCAAGTTCTCTTCCTTGTCTCCAAGAAGCTTGGACGTGCAACCATTTGATAAGTGGAGATGTGTTTTATGCTTTAACTTGCTTTGAAGTTGTACTTTTCTAGCTTAACATCTTGAAAATATCTATATATGTGATAATATGCTAGACTGGTTTACTTCTTATTTGAAATAGCACATTTGGTGAAAATATCTTTGAACTTGGCATATTGGATCAATTATGCATCTAAACTCTTGTTGCACAATTGTAATGCGTAATTTTCTGCATATTATGTCATATGTTGTATAATATGTCATTTAGATGCATAACTTATTACTTTTACGGCACAAAGTCACAATCTTCTACATAATCTCATTTCTGCTGCATAATTCACCAATTTGCTCCATTATATGTATTTTTCTGCATAATGCATGATTTTACTGCATAATCTGTGTTTTTCTACAAAATGATGCATAACTTGTCACTCTTGCTGTATAAAGTCACAATCTTCTGCATAATCTGTTTTCCTGCTGCATAATCTAAAATTTGCTGCATAATATGGTGTTTTTGCTGCACAACCACTTTGATTTAATTAATTTTGAATCCAATACTGACTTGAATGTCGGAGGTTCCCCTTTAGCTATTTTGCAGATGCTTCTTCCTGTCAAAGACCTCCAAGAAGCTCAAAACCATCATCAATCCATCAAAATGATGTAATTCTTGGTAAAAGTAGCAAATTTGCATAATTATGAGTTTTGGATCTTAATTAGATTAGATTATATGCTTGCATGATGTTTGGAATTGATTTGGAATGCTTTGGAATAAAATTGAAAGGTTTAAAATTGGTCATTTACTGTTTAAAATACAAAATCTGAGTTTTAGTAATCTGGTAATCGATTACAAGATCTTTGTAATTGATTACAAAGGCTCTGCCAAGCGTTCCAAGCCAAGTCAGAAAGCAGGTAATCGATTACACCTCCAATGTAATCGATTACAACATTCCTAGAAGGCATGTAATCGATTACACCACATATGTAATCGATTACCAGGAATCCAGAACATGTGTAATCGATTATATAACCATTGTAATCGATTACACAAGGTTTTAAAAGGTAAAAACACATGGGACATCTAATTTTTTGCCATCAAGCTTTTTCATGATGCTTTCCTTATGCTTAATCTTTATCTAACCCCATTTGTTCTTGTATATGACTCTGAATTCCATTGGCATAAATGATAAATATTATCTAAGATTTTTTTTATATGCATTTGCTTTTGGTATCACATATTGATGTGCTAAACTATTTATACTCTGATATTGATCCTGCTGGGCTGACATGATTAGACAATGCTGAATGCTTATGTTGTTTTTTTTTATAATGCCAACGGGGGAGAGATTAGTGAAATATGTTGCATGCGTACGGGGGAGCTTTGCACTTTTACATGAAAATCATTTATACTATATCATGTATACATTTCAGGGGAGAGTTGCACTTAAATCTCTGATGAATAAATGCAAATATTTCTCTCTTTCAATGCTTATTTTGTCATCATCAAAAAGGGAGAGAATGTGAATGATTATGTCTTGAAGCATATCAAATGAGTTTTTGATGATAACAAAGTTAAGATGAAGATCAAGATCAAAAGAAAAGACCAAGACCAAAAGAAGAAGACCAAGATCAAAAGAGGTATATTAGATATAGGTCTTAGAACATCAATGTGAAATGCTCTCAAGGTATCTCAATTATATTCAAATGGTTTTTCAAAGATCTCATAAATCAACTTGTTTTTCAAAGTTCATATTTTAAAGAAATGTTTATTTCAATCTTGGATTATATTAAAAATGGCCTAGAGACTTAATTGGGCTTGAAAAATGAGTTTAAAGTGTAATGTAATCGATTACACATGTGTGGTAATCGATTACAAGCTAAACAGAAGCCTTGTAATCGATTACATCATTCATGTAATCGATTACCAAAAAGTCAGAGGGCATGTAATCGATTACACACAAGCTGGTAATTGATTACCATATGCCCAGAAAGCCAAGAACACGTTCAAAGGGCCATGTAATTGATTACATCAATATTGTAATCGATTACCATCAAGTCAGAAGCCGTGTAATCGATTACACAAATCTTGTAATCGATTACCACAAACACAGAAAGCCAAGAACACATTCTAACTGCCATGTAATCGATTACCAGTGTTCTGACATGCCCAATGACTATATTAGGTGTATTAAATGCTTAGCTTTAATCACCCCCAACGGCTCTTTAACTGCATATCTCTTTAAATACACACCTTGGGGCATCATTTGTGGCTAACCAACAATTGAGAAACTTCTTTTAATCACTATAATCTGAGAATCATCATTAAATCACTTGTGCTCTATTTTGGTGCATATTTGAGAAATTCTTGAAGAGCATCATAGGGCTTCAATTTGTGTAAATCTACTCTTGTAAGAGTTTTCATCTTGTAAATACTTTGATTCTTTGTAAAGAGGGTGAGGTATCCCTCTAGAGAAAAAAAGAGTGAGGTATCTCTCAAAGATTGTAAAGGGTTAGGTATCCCTTATTGTAAAGAAGGTGAGGTATCTTTCAAAGATTGTAAAGGAGGTGAGGTATCCCTCTAGTGAAAAGGGTGAGGTATCCCAGTATTGAAGCTCAAACACAAAGGGTGAGGTACCCCAAGGTGTGGTGAGTGCTCCATTGTGTAAAGGTTTTCAAGCACCCGTTCAAGCTTGAAGTTTAGTGAAAAATCTCGAGTGGTTTGCGTGAGGATTGGACGTAGGTCACAAGGGGTGGCTGAACCAGGATAAATCCTTGTGTTTGTTATTCTCAACTCTATCTCTTTACTTTGTGCTTTTATTATATATGCTTGAGTAGAGTTTGATATCTAGCTTTGCTTGAACACTTTCTATCTTAGGTTGTTTATTTGTGAGTGATTCATTTGATCGCATTTATCTATTTACTTCAATTAAACAATAGCTTCAACGAAAATTTGATAAATAAGTACATTGCGAAAGATTTGCGAAAATATTTCATAAACTCAATTCACCCCCGCTCTTGAGTTTGAGGCCACTTGGTAACACACTTTAGGCTCATATTTTGTATGTTATATATGCATCTTTAAAAAAATAAAAATAAAACTGAAATTGATCTAAGTGACATTATCTAATACAATTGTTAATGCATAAATTCATATATATCATTAGCTTAAGTGTTAGGATGTTACATACACCGCCATCACTACCAGTTCAATCGGTGCGGCTAGTCCAAGAGGTACCTATGGGAATAAATTCGAACTTCCAAGACCTCTCGGAATTTAGGAAGTCTAACTCGTCATCCTTCAAGGGGGATTACGACTCGGTCAGAGCAGAAGGTTGGCTCAAGAAGATGGAAAAGATTTTTACAATCATGGCTTACTCAGACGAGCAGATGATACTCTTTGCTTCTTATATGCTAGAAGGGGGGGCAGAGGATTGGTGGATGGATGTCAAGAGAGTGTTTGATGCGTCGGGTCTCTTGTTACATGGGAGATCTTCAAGGGTTCATTCTTGGAGAAGTATTTTCCACAAAATTTTCAAAATGCAAACGAGATGGAATTTTTGAGGTTGGAGCAAGGCATTATGTATGTTGGTCAGTATATGGCCAAATTCAATGAGTTATTGAAGTTCTCATCCTACATCAAATTTAACCCTAGCAAGAGTTGAAAGTGTGTTCAGTTTGAGGAAGAACTGATAGAAGACATTCAAAAGGTCATCAAATCATTTGAGATTTGGGACTTTACAACCTTAGTGAACAAGTGCAGAATAATAGAGGGGCATGATGGAAAGCCTTCAGCGGAGCAGAAGTCACAAAGCTTTCAGGAGAGGAAGCGAGGTGATGAAAAGTTCAAGAAGGGAGCTTCTAAACCTAGCTTTTCTCAAGACAAAGGAAAGCAAGTGCAGAAAGAGTTCATGGGGCCTAAGTGTTCCAAGTGCGGGAAGCAACATGGTGACAAACCTTGCATGGCGTGTTACACTTGTAGACATCTGGGACACTATGCTAGCAAATGTCCTCAAAGGATGGAAGTTGTGCCTGACCAGAGACCTCAAGTTAGGGGAAGAGTTTATACTCTAAGCAGCGAGGAGGTGACCCAATCTTCTAACCTTATCCAAGGTAAATGCATAGTTCACCATCATCTTTTAACTGCTTTATATGATTCGGAAGCATCTCACTCATTTATTTCTAATGATTGTGTGGACATGTTGGATTTACCTAGAACTGACCTTCCTTATGACTTATATGTATCTACCCCCACCGGTAAACCGGTTACAACTTCAAAGGTGTGTCTTGATTATTGTGTAAAAGTAGAAGATAAAATTTTCTTTGTAAACCTTATTTGTTTACCTCTTATAGATATTGATGTCATTTTTGGCATAGATTAGTTGTCAACTAACCATATAGTCTTAAATTGTTCAAATAAGACCCTTGTGTTCACCTCAGATATACTTACCAAAGTTATTCCTTCTGAGTCAGTGTATCTAAATGCTAATCAGGTGAATCACTGTTTAGAAGAGGGGGCTCTTGGATATGTTCTCCTTTTCTCTCTAAGTGCCGATGTAGAGCAAAGCATAGATGATATACTTGTGGTGAGAGAATATCTTGAGGTATTCCTAAGTGAGATAGTTGAGTTGCCACCCTAGCGAGAAATAGAGTTTTCTATAGATTTAGTGCTGGGAATGAGACCTATCTTTATAGCACCCTATAGGATGACACCACTAGAGCTAGCAGAACTCAAGAAACAATAGAGGAACTGTTAGACAAATAATTCATTAGACTGAGTGTTTCATTGTGGGGAGCACCTTTGGTACTAGTGAAGAAAAAGGATGATATCATGAGGCTTTGTGTGGATTATAGGCAGTTGAACAAGGTAACCATCAAGAATAAGTACTCCTTGCCTAAGATAGATGATCTGAAGGATCAACTAAGAGGAGCATTAGTTTTCTCAAAGATTGATCTTAGATCTGGGTATCATCATATATAGGTTAGAGAAGAGGATATCCCTAAAACTACTTTCAGGACTAGGTATGGATATTATGAGTACCTCGTGATGTCCTTTGAGTTGACGAATGCACTAGCAGTGTTCATAGATTACATGAATAAGATTTTTAGACCTTACCTAGACAAGTTTATGGTAGTGTTCATATATGATATCCTAATCTATTCTAATACAATGGAGGAGCATGAGCAACATCTTAGGGTGGTTTTGGAAACCCTTAAGAAAAAAAAATTGTTTGCCAAGTTGTCTAAGTATGAGTTCTGTAACATCCTGGGACTGCCTGCAGGATTGACGAGTGTCTCCACAAACCAACACGAGTCTTTTCAGCGTACTTTGTCCTCACTCACACGCATCCTAGGAAACTTCCCAGGAGGTCACCCATCCCACAATTGCTCCAAGTCAAGCACACTTAACAATGGAGTTCTTATGTTCTAGGCTCCCGAAAAGAAGTTGCAACTTGTTGATATGGCTACGCCTAATCAATTTCTTTAAGCCATCCTCAACTATGCAGCCTAATACCTGCACAGTCTTTGAATCCCTCTCATTTCAGTGCGTATTCAGTTCATTCATGGGACCCTTTGCCTAGAAGTATGCCAGGAGCCGCTCCTTGTACGTGCTTCTCATGCACCGGCGTCTACTCCCCGCCCTCATCAACCCGAGACACCACGAGTTCTGGCTTGAGCAGGTATAGTTTCTAGGCCATGTGATTTCTCATGGTGGGATTTTAGTAGACCCAAGCAAAGTGGAAGTTGTGGTACAGTGCAAGAGACCAACCACTGTGACTGAGATTAGAAGCTTCATAGGCTTGGCTGGGTATTACAAGAGGTTCATTAAGGGATTTTCTCAGTTAGCGTTACCCTTAACTAGGTTAACTAGGAAAGGTGGTATTTTTGAGTGGACTCAAGATTATGAGAATAGTTTCCAGGAGCTAAAGTTAAGATTGACAACTACCCCAGTGTTAGTAGTTTCGGATCCTCAAGAGGATTTTGAGGTGTTTTGTGATGCTTTATTGATGGGTTTAGGGTGTGTTCTGATGCAAAATAAGAGAGTTACTGCCTATGCATTGAGGTAGATGAGGCCTCATGAAGGGAACTACCCAACTCACGATTTGGAATTAGCTGTAGTAGTGTTTGCCATAAAACTCTGGAGGCATTACTTATATGGAGTCCAATTTGAAATGTTCAGTGTTCATAAGAGTTTAAAGTACTTGTTTAATCAAAAAGGGTTGAACATGAGTCAGAGAAAATAGATGTAATTCTTAAAGGACTATGACTTTGGGCTGAAGTACCATCTGGGTAAGGTTAATATAGTGGCTGATGCACTAAGAAGGAAATCCCTACATGTGGCTCAGATGATGATCCAGGAGAGTGAACTTCTTGAGAGTTTTAAAGATTTGAGTCTTGCAGTGATTGTGTTACCACATAGTCTCTGTGTGAGTAAAGTGGACATAGTTAATAACTTGAGGACTCAGATCTTAAAAGCTCAAAAGGAAGATGAGACTCTAGGGAAAGTAAGTGAGTAAATCTTCCTAGGAAACCTTAGAGAGTTTGATATGGTGGATGATGAAATGATTAAGTTTAGAGGTAGACTTTGCATTCCAAGTGAATTCGAAATCAAGGAACGGATCATTGAAAAAGCTCACAGAAGTCATTACACCATCCATCTTGGGGCTACTAAGATGTACTAAGATTTGAGGAAGATGCTTTAGTGGCATGGAATGAAAAAGGACATAGTTGAGTATGTATCCAGGTGCTTGACTTGTCAGAAGGTTAAGATTGAGCACTAGAAACCCTCTAGACTTTTGTAATCCTTAGTGATCCCTATAACATCCTGAAAATTTATAATTTTCGGATAAATGATCATTTTAAAATACTTGAGATTTTTAGGAATTTTTTTGGATTTTTCGGAGAACGGGGAATATTTTAATATTATTCTTCGTTTTACGTGCACATTGGCAGAATTGGCAAAACGACTGTAACGCTCCCAAAGTTGAAAAATTTCATTACGAATAATCATTTTCTAATATTTGTGATTTATGTGAATTCTTTCAGAATTTTTCGAAAATGACAAATATTTTAATATATTCTTCGTTTTACGTGCGTATTGAGCAGAGTCAGGAAAATGAAATATTTTTCCCGAGAACCTTGAACTATGGAAACGTCGACGGGGGATCTTACTAAACTCGAGGCCGGACACAGTTTACAAGGTTTCACGTCTTTCGAGAAATTTTAACAAATGAAATAATAAAACACTGCGAAGGATTAATCTGTCAGATTCGTTAATGCTGACTCCTACCAACTATAACTATTGTCCAATGAATAATAACATGCAATAAAAATTTTATCACATTATTCAAAATTTACCTTGTGTCAAACTCCTTTAGCTCTATTTTCAAAATAAAGATTAAATTAATTCCAAAAACTCTTTTGGGAAACTTCTAGGAAATTTCCTCCCATTTCACCTTTCTCTCTCTCTCTTCCCTCTCCCCTCTTCTACACAGCAGAGGCTCCTTTGGAGCCAATTATCACATTTCTTCTTCTTCTTTTCTTTCTTTTTCTTCTTCTTCTTCTTCTTCTCTTCTTCTTCCTCCTCCACCGTACACCCTCACCATTCACCATCTTCACTTTCTTGCTTCACCACATCCATATCTACCTTTCTTCCATCATTCCAAGACCACTTTCCTTGTGGCCATCCTTGGTTCTTCTTCTTCCATTTTCCACCATTGAAGCTAAAGCTTGGAGCTTTTGAGGTAAAGTCTTCCGCTTTCTTTTATTTTCTTCTCATTTTCGTTTTCTTGGTCACCTATGTGGCCAAGGAGTCATTTTCCTATGATTGGAGTGAACACTTTAGGAATTTCTCACCCTAGGGTTTTTCTTGAAGGGAGAAAAACGAAAATCAAGAGCAAAAAGGAGAAGCATCCTTGTGATTGTCTTCATTTAGGTAAGAGGGAGATGATCCTCTTCAACCAATCTTGGTAGTAAGGAAATATCTTGTGTATTGTGTTGATGAGGGAATCCATGTTGGATTTCCCTCTTTGTTATATTGTGCTATTTCCATGATTTTGTAGTTGTTTGATTTGTATGAGTATATGGATTTGCATTGTGTGCTTTGATGATTATGAACCTATATATTGTTATTTTGTATTTAGAGGTCATGAATCATATTTTGGATTGTTGGGAAAAATGAATGAGAAACTTTGGTGAAAGATGGGCCAAGGTTCTGCAGAAACATGCAGAACCCTTGTTAATGCACTAGCGCTCAGGCGCTGTGCATAGAGCGCCTAGGCGCTCCATGCCCAGAAAGTTTTCCCTGTGACGCGGCCTGGTTAGCGCTCAGGCGCTTCGTGGTCAGCATCCAGGCACTCCACCAGCGCTCAGGCGCTCCAGAGATGGCGCCTAGGCACCCAGAACAGAATCAGCTAGGTAACTGTGAAAGGGAGCTGTGTAATTGGAGAGGTGAATGCTAATGTTGGAAATTGAGATGGAGAGTTTTAAGGGTTATTTAACTCAATGTGAAGCCACGGTTTTAGATTGAAACTAAAAGGAATTGGAATGAGCTTAGTGAACTAAAACTTAAGTAATGGATATCAAGAAATCAATGCATAAAATGGGAGAAATTGATGTTAGTAGTGGACTTTGGGAAGCCGCGATTTCGATCATGGATATTAGGAATTGGATTGATCTCATGTAGAATAAAAAACTAAGTGATTGGTATCAAGAGACTAGAGCATAACACGAGAAGGAATTTTGAACCTTGAGGGCTTGTGAGGCTACGGTTTTAAAGGTTACTTAACCTAAAGATTTGCATAATTGATCTAGACTTAGATTCGTGGAATTGTTAAACCCTTAGTGGGAAATAATGGTTTTGATAAGCCATAATGTATATTAATATTGAGATTTAACTCTATGTGTTGTGAGTCCCTATGAAGGGTTATATATTTGTTGGTTTAATTCTCGATGAGAAATGATTTATTGATATTGAAAACGAATATATGCTATTGTGGTATTGTATATGATGAATGCATCATTGATGAGCATACATGATTGGACATTGAGTCATCATGCATATGAAAAACCTAAGAGTTGAATCACACCTATGTGCGGGTGCGAATAGACGAGCGTAGGTGGCACATGTTGTTGGCCCTAGGGGGCATCGGGGTGTGGGTCCCTCACATGGACAGTTTAGAGCTCCTCTGTGCCGTGGGGTAAATTGATGCAAACACACCGACAATCCAGACCGGGACGCTGTCATATGTCGCGATCAACGGTTAAGGTGCCATGTATAAGCCATGATGCACAAATATTTTATGAGATTAAGCACACTATTTTAAGGCTAACGAGATACTGGCATTCCTCCTTAATCATTCACTTAGAAAAGGTTAATGTTTAGCTCCATGGAGTAGGATTTGGTACTATAATGCATCGTGCGTCGTTCATCGTCAGTCTCATAAGTTGTTGAGCATGCACATCTGTTAAAGTAATTGATTTACTCATGTAAACGATTATCTGACCATTGTGCAGATTTCTGAAAATCTTATTGTGATTGGATTGACATTGTTAAGTCTTACTATTGCCTGTTGCTGATCTGCTTCCTTATTTTTGCTTACAACTGAACTAATTGTGTTATAAACCATGCTGCTGCTGTTGATAAATGTATGAACTGTATTACTCTGTAGGCGCTTTGCGCCGTGCTGTTTTCTTACTGCCAATAGTGGTAATGAAAGATGGGTGTCTCACCTCTTTCCTATATTTGTGCATTTCTGTTTTACATTTATATTTGATAAGGATCGTAAAGAAGACAAAGAGAGACCATACCTTGGTTGTTTGGCTTGAGCGTCTGGACAAGATTTCTTTGACTACGTAAGAGTGCAGCCGCGTGGTGGCATTGATGCCTGTCGTGTCAACTGGGACGCCGTGTGTCATGTACATATAGGGTTGCGGCTTTGTCTGCTGGTAGTACCTTTCCTTGGGTTACTACTTTTCCCCTTAGTATTTTTTTTATTCCCGCTGTATTTTATTGGACTTTGTAACTATCATATTCTATGTCATTAGTGATTTGTGTAAATTGACTATAAAATATATATATAAGGAATATGATTTCATTTCAGTGGTTGTATTATGGGTTGAATATGTTTATATTTCATTCGAGGCTCGTATTTTCTACTTATGCAAATTGTCAAAAAAAAAAGTATAGACTCTTGAGAATTTAAATGACTGTTATCATGATTGTGACACACTTGGATTTAGTAACTGTGGTGTAATGACGATTGTGCCGTAGTTTTTAGATCTAGGTGCGTTACATTAGGTGGTATCAGAGCTGTTCATCCTGTTGAGCCGGGGTATGGACTTGCTATGTTTAGGCATATTAGAATTTGGTCTGTTGTGTACTTCCATGTCTCTTGATTGAGGTGATGGGAAAGGAATGCATGACTTGCCGTAGGTTGAATGTTGATGGCTACTGTTATACAGTTGCATGATATTGAGGACTGGCCTACTCAATATGTAATGTTCTGTGTATACAGGAAACTATGATTTCACCTAGGCGTACTGTGTTAGGAAAATAGGATTTCTTTTGTGAGGAGATCAAAAGGTTCTGGAAAAATCGATCTTCTGGAGAAAGAAATAGTTGGTGTAAACTAGATTCGAGAAGCAGTTTGAAAGTTGACGGCTCACGAGGGATTACGCTGTGGAAGCAGAATGAAGAAGTTCGAGCTAGAGATTGTTAGAATGTATGGAATTGAACTTGTCTTGCTTGAATTGTATGAATTGTGTGACTCTCTGTATTTGGTTTTCATAGGGAGATAACGCTATTTGAAGTAATTTTGTGTTTGTTGTATTTATGTCCGTCTTCAGAGAGATTCAATGGCTCGCAGTAGACATGCAAGGGCGATGGCTCATGACAGACGTATACATGTGAGCGCGGGACAAGACAATAGGAGTATGGCTGCGACTGCAGAAGAAAGGGAAATGATAGCTAAGGTGACAATTTACCAGGATCAGAGGGCCACGTAACAACGAGAATTGGAAGTTGAGGTTCAGAATCTGTTGGAGGAAAGTCGGCCTTGGGGCAACCTTGGACTACCTAGATTCCAAAAGAGGAATAATAGAAAAGTTAACCAGTTTAAGTGGAAACCATACGCACGGGTATCAGGGAAACAACAACAACAACAACCAACTCCTGGACAAAGTACTAGTGGTGGTGTATCCAGTCAAACCCCGACATCTTTGCCAAGATGTATGAAATGCGGAAAGGAACATTTCATGAGGGAGTGTAAGATCAAAGGGATAATCTGTTTTAAATGTGGAAAGCCTGGACATGTCTCCCGTAACTGCAACCAAACAAAGGCAAATTCTTCCGTCAATGCTGTAAGGGCTGTGAAACCACAAGCAGAAGTCAGAACTTATACCTTGGGTGGTGCTGAGACCTCAACATTTGGAGATCTAAACAAGAGAAGTTACGCCTCAAACAACGACCCTGTAATCGTACTGTATAATTCTGGGGATAACCCCTCCTTTTACCAGTTGTAACCGCATGGATCATTTGGATTCATCTGTATCTTTCTTATCTTCAACTTAAGTTATTTCCATTTCTGTTACTAAGACTTGTCATTGACACCTAAGTTGTGTAATCTATCCTATTTCTACTAAAGATCGAGTCTTTTGTTGACCTATCTTGCTTACCTAAAATCATACCAGTTAGAGTTCGTGATTTTAGAAATTGATCAGTCATTTTTTGGTTATTATCTGCTAGGTCGTTCCGATAAAAACCTTAGTGATTTTTTGAAACTAATACTTTTGAAATTCGTAATGGCCAACAAGGTCTAAGCTTCATA
Organism: Ormosia emarginata; assembly: GCA_029884605.1. Lineage (NCBI taxonomy): Eukaryota > Viridiplantae > Streptophyta > Magnoliopsida > Fabales > Fabaceae > Ormosia > Ormosia emarginata. Next base: position 8,016,719 of record JAQQTP010000087.1, read on the forward strand.
AGGGAAAGGAGCCTGAAGGTGTATGTTAATGTTTTTCGTAGAGGACCAAGAGTAAAGGGAATATAGATGCTGCTCTTGTAGTCGAAGGGTGTCACATGTCAAGCTACGATGCTATTAGTAAATGAGAAGGATGAAATTTCTCGGTGAGACGAGGACTGTCACAAAATAAACAAGGCTTCGATCAAGGATGAGTGTCTTCGGAGAAAGATGAGCGATTCAATGGGCTGGTGAGGAAAGCGTCGTTGTTCTTTCCAAGATAGATGTATGTCCTGGTCATCGATGGATTCATGGAAATTGAGAATGTTCCCAAAATGATTCTTTCGAGTGTGCTTTCAACATTATGGGTATCCCGTGATGTCAATCAGAGTGACAAACGCTCCTATTGTATTCATGGACAACATGAATTGTATTTTCTATCCTTACCTAGAATAGAATTGTCGTTGTCATTAATGATGACATTCTGGTCTATTCTCGAAGATATGGGGAGATACGTTGGACATCTCGGTATAGTTTTCCTAACTTTAAAGAAGAGGAAGTAAATGCCAAAGTATCAGAGTGTGAATCCTCGTTTGAGGAGGTTCCGTTTTGGATCATGGGATTCCAAATAGAGGAATTGTGTGGATTCACAAAAAGGTTGAAGCAGTTCTTCAAAAGGAAGGATCGAAAATCGCGAGGGAGGTTCATAACTGGTGGAATTGGTTGGTTTTTGTCGAAGAAGTATCGACAGATTCTCGAAGATAGTAGGACAACTTGCTCCGATTACAAAAGGAGAATCAAAACTTTTACGGACCATCACAGACGGAGAAAGTTTTTCAAAGATTGAGGAAATATTTCGATTTCGATACTGCCCAATCCCAATGAAACATTCGAAGTGTTTTGGGATGCTTCACATCAAGGTTTAGGATGTGTGTTCATGCAAAGTTGAGAAGTTATAACTTATGCCTCGAGGTTGTTGAAGGTGCGTTGGGAATTGACAACTCACGAACTGGTGTTAGCCACGGTTATATCGGCTCTAAGAACATGGAGACACTTTCTGTGTGAAGCAATGTTCAACGCTTTTATCAATCACAGAAGCCTAAAGTACCCATTCAATAAAAAGGGGCTGGACATGAGGCAAAGAAGATGATTAGAATTTTTGAGGGGGTATGACGTCTAGCTCCAGTGTCATCATGTCGGAGTTGCCAGCAAACTCACTCCAAAGTTCTACGGACTATATCAAATTTCTGTCGGATTGGTCCGGTAGCTTAGCAACTAACCTTACTACCTTTTCATCCTAATGTATTCATAATATCTTCCATACGTTATAATTGCGATGGTATATCCTCGACCCAGCCATGTCATCGAACGAGACACAGTATAATTAAGAGAGGGTTTAATCTATGAAATACTTCTTGTGAAAATCAAAAATAGGAGACCAAAGCAACACGGGGGCAGGGAGATCACATTGGTAAAGACAATGTTGATATTTATCCTAAGGAATGAAAATTTCGAGGACGAAACTTCTATTTAAAGGGGAGTGTTGTAACATCCCGAAAATTTATAATTTTAGGATAAATGATCATTTTACAATACTTGATATTTTTAAGAATTTTTCTGGATTTTTCGGAGAATGCGGAATATTTTAATATTATTCTTCATTTTGCGTGCACATTGGGCAGAATTGGCAAAACGACTGTAACGCTCCCAAAGTTGGAAAATTTCATTACGAATAGTCATTTTCTAATATTTGTGATTTATGTGAATTCTTTCAGAATTTTTCGGAAATGACGAATATTTTAATATATTCTTCATTTTGCGTGCATATTGAGTAGAGTCGGGAAAATAAAATATTTTTCCCGAGAACCTTGAACTATGGAAACATTGACGGGGGATCTTACTAAACCCGAGGCCGGACACAGTTTACAAGGTTTCACGTCTTTCGAGAAATTTTAACTGATGAAATAATAAAACACTGCGAAGGATTAATCTGTCAGATTCGTTAATGCAGACTCCTACCAGCTATAACTATTGTCCAATGAATAATATCATGTAATAAAAATATTATCACATTATTCAAAATTTACCTTGTGTCAAAATCCTTTAGCTCTATTTTCAAAATAAAGATTAAATTAATTCCAAAAACTCTTTTGGGAAACTTCCAGGAAATTTCCTCCTATTTCACCTTTCTCCCTCTCTTCCCTCTCCCCTCTTCTACACGGCAGAGGCTCCTTTGGAGCCAATTATCACGTTTCCTTCTTCTTTTCTTCTTTTCTTCTTTTCTTCTTCTTCTTCTTCTTCTTCTTCTTCTTCTCTTCTTCTTCCTCCTCCACCGTACACCTCACCATTCACCATCTTCACTTTCTTGCTTCACCACTTCCATATCTACCTTTCTTCCATCATTCCAAGACCATTTTTCTTGTGGCCATCCTTGGTTCTTCTTCTTCTTCTTCCATTGTCCACCATTGAAGCTAAAGCTTGGAGCTTTTGAAGTAAAGTCTTCCACTTTCTTTTATTTTCTTCTCATTTTCGTTTTCTTGGTCACCTATGTGGCCAAGGAGTCATTTTCCTATGATTGGAGCGAACACTTTGGGAATTTCTCACCCTAGGGTTTTTCTTGAATGGGGAAAAACTAAAATCAAGAGCAAAAAGGAGAAGCATCCTTGTGATTGTCTTCATTTAGGTAAGAGGGAGATGATCCTCTTCAACCAATCTTGGTAGTAAGGAAATGTCTTGTGTATTGTGTTGATGAGGGAATCCATGTTGGATTTCCCTCTTTGTTATATTGTGTTATTTCCATGATTTTGTAGTTGTTTGATTTGTATGAGTATATGGATTTGCATTGTGTGCTTTGATGATTATGAACCTATATATTGTTATTTTGTATTTAGAGGTCATGAATCATATTTTGGATTGTTGGGAAAAATGAATGAGAAACTTTGGTGAAAGATGGGCCAAGGTTCTGCAGAAACAAATTCTGCAGAACCTTGTTAATGCACTAGCGCTCAGGCGCTGTGCATAGAGCGCCTAGGCGCTCCATGCCCAGAAAGTTTTTCCTGTGACGCAGCCTAGTTAGCGCTCAGGCGCTTCGTGGTCAGCGTCCAGATGCTCCACCAGTGCTCAGGCACTCTAGAGATGGCGCCTAGGCACCCAGAACAGAATCAGCTAGGTAACTGTGAGAGGGAGCTGTGTAATTGGAGAGGTGAATGCTAATGTTAGAAATTGAGATGGAGAGTTTTAAGGGTTATTTAACTCAATGTGAAGCCACGGATTTAGATTGAAACTATAAGGAATTGGAATGAGCTTAGTGAACTAAAACTTAAGTAATGGATATCAAGAAATCAATGCATAAAATGGGAGAAATTGATGTTAGTAGTGGACTTTGGGAAGCCGCGATTTCGATCATGGATTTTGGAATTGGATTGATCTCATGTAGAATAAAAAACTAAGTGATTGGTGTCAAGAGACTAGGGCATAACGCGAGAAGGAATTTTGAACCTTGAGGGCTTGTGAGGCTACGGTTTTAAAGGTTACTTAATCTAAAGGTTTGCATAATTGATCTAGACTTAGATTCGTGGAATTGTTAAACCCTTAGTGGGAAATAGTGGTTTTGATAAGCCATAATGTATATTAATATTGAGATTTAACTCTATGTGTTGTGAGTCCCTATGAAGGGTTATATATTTGTTGGTTTAATTCTCGATGAGAAATGATTTATTGATATTGAAAACGAATATATGCTATTGTGGTATTGTATATGATGAATGCATCATTGATGAGCATACATGATTGGACATTGAGTCATCATGCATATGAAAAACCTAAGAGTTGAATCACACCTATGTGCGGGTGCGAATAGACTAGTGTAGGTGCCACATGTTGTTGGCCCTAGGGGGCGTCGGGGTGCGGGTCCCTCACATTGACAGTTTAGAGCTCCTCTGTGCCGTGGGGTAAACCGATGCAAACACACTGACGATCCGGACCGGGATGCTGTCCTATGTCACGATCAACGGTTGAGGTGTCATGTATAAGCCATGATGCGCAAATATTTTATGAGATGAAGCACACTATTTTAAGGCTAATGAGATACTGGCATTACTCCTTGATCATTCACTCAGAAAAGGTTAATGTTTAGCTCCATGGAGTAGGATTTGGTACCATAATGCATCGTGCGTCGTTCATCGTCAGTCTCATAAGTTGTTGAGCATACACATCTGTTAAAGTAACTGTTTTACTCATGTAAACGATTATCTGACCATTGTGCTGATTTCTGGAAATCTTATTGTTATTGGGTTGACATTGTTAAGTCTTACTATTGCTTGTTGTTGTTCTGCTTCCTTATTTTTGCTTACAACTGAACTAATTGTGTTATAAACCATGCTGCTGCTATTGATAAATGTATGAACTGTATTACTCTGTGGGCGCTTTGCGCCGTGCTGTTTTCTTACTGCCAATAGTGGTAATGAAATATGGGTGTCTCACCTCTTTCCTATATTTGTGCATTTCTGTTTTATATTTATATTTGATAAGGATCGTAAAGAAGACAAAGAGAGACCATACCTTGGTTGTTTGGCTTGAGCGTCTAGACAAGATTTCTTTGACTACGTAAGAGTGCAGCCGCGTGGTGGCATTGATGCCTGTCGTGTCAATTGGGATGCCGTGTGTCAAGTACATATAGGGTTGCGGCTTTGTCTGCTGGTAGTACCTATCCCTAGGTTACTACTTTTCCCCTTAGTATTTTTTTTATTCCCGCTGTATTTTATTGGACTTTGTAACTATCATATTCTATGTCATCAGTGATTTATGTAAATTGACTATAAAATATATATATAAGGAATATGATTTCATTTCAGTGGTTGTTTTATGGGTTGAATATGTTAATATTTCATTCGAGGCTCGTATTTTCTACTTATGCAAATTGTCAAAAAAAAAAAGTATAGACTCTTGAGAATTTAAATGATTGTTATCATGACTGTGACACACTTGGAGTTAGTAACTGTGGTGTAATGACGATTGTGCCGCGGTTGTTAGATCTAGGTGCGTTACAATCCCTCTGTGGAAGTGGGATCATATAACTATGGATTTTGTGATGGAATTACCCAAGACTCAACCAAGGTTTGATGCGATTTAGGTCATTGTGGATAGACTAACCAAGTCTGCCCACTTTTTGCCCATTAGAACTAACTACTACTTGGATAGAATGGCTCAATTGTACCTACAAAAGATAGTTAGATTGCATTGTATTCCCTTAAGTATCATTTTGGATAGAGACCCTAGGTTTACATCTAGATTCTAGGGAGCTTTGCAGAAAGCTTTTGGGATAAAGCTTAGTTTGAGTACATTATATCATCCACAGACAAATGGTCAATCAAAAATGACTATCCAAACTATAATACCCTAATACAAATATCTGTGCACACCTATTATATACAAAGATATTTATTGTACTAGCTATGTCACTTCTTAACTATCACATTTCAATATATCCATAATCACTAATGAAGTCATTATAGAGAGCCTCAAGGGATGCAGAAACATATGTGTGTGTGTGTATATATATATATATATATATATATATACAACATTAGCCTAAAGAAGGCTTAGTGTAATACATAAGCTTTTTACATAACAAGCTAGTGTAATTAAATAAAAATAACGTGAACTAGAAGTAATGAAAACCAAAACTATGCTAATCTTTCAACTCCTTTTTCTTCTTATTCTTTGAAGAGTCTTCACCTGGAGTTACATGGAAACACAGCGGAGTGAGAATCAACAATTTCTTAGTATGAGTAAACCAAATCCATTTATACATAACATAATAAACATAATCTTAACACATGCTATAATAAGATATGTTTAAATTCTATACAAGGTTTAACTTTAGTATCTAGCTAAACCAAGTTAATCATACATACATTCATACTTACACACTTAGCCTATTTAAGGCCCAAGCATATTCTACTAGGAAACTTGGTTTCTCATGTTTACCTGTTGTAGGGAGGAAGACTGTAACTTCCACTACATGTAACCCTAGCTCCTGGTCAGGAATAACTTGTCCCCTTAGGAACTTCTGACTCATTTCCTTCTAGCTAAATGACAGTACTTATCATATAAGGTCACATTTGTAGGAAAAAGACTACCAATCCATCTTAGTTTACTTGCATCTAATACACCATCTCATCACATCTTATGTGATATCGAAAGCAACACTAAGTTACTTAACGTGCTAGACACTTACCCAAGGCAATCCATTACTCTTGGATGCTCAAAGGCCTAAGCTTTCTCATACTTGCTAGGTGATAATTTGCCTCTTAAAATATCCCTATTTGTGTCTTAACACACACTAGAAAACATATACAAATGATCCCAACTAGTAAGGAACCTCAAAACATCAAGAATAACATCTTTGAGAATTCTTGGAACTCATGCCTCGGTGCAGCTCTTACACGCCGCGATGCATAGCTCTCAGGTGCACTCACTCCCCGACGTGATTCTCAGTCATGCCACGGCACAAGGGGTTTTTCTACAGAAAATAACTTCATGCACTGTTCCATTTGTGCATCTCACAGTATTAGCCATTTCAAAGCAGTTTCTAAGTGATTTTAAGTCCCTAATATAACACCCTAATACTAGTTCTAATGACATGCCTAGGATCATGCCTCAGTAATTAACATTAGTGATGTCACTTTAAAACTAATAACAAGTTTATGGATATAATTATAGCTTATAAAAAAATATGAGCTTGATACAGGTGTAATCATATGCATATATCGGAATAATCCTTATACAAATGCATTCTTCTTAATACCAATACTTTATCATATGCCTCCATTACAATACATATACAAACTTTACATAATGATTCACTAACAGTTACAACAAAGCTTCTCTTTTTCGATTTAATATTCCTTTCTGCATGCTAATGCTTTCGAAGTTCTTGGAAATAATACAGAAATACAAATATATGGGGTAAGAATTCAAAAAAAATTTAGTAGTTTTATGAAAATGTTTCATCGTAATCTTTCTAGTTGTTTTGGGGAAAAACACATCATTTGTTTAAAACTAAACATTAACACACACACACACACACACACACACACACACACATATATATATATATATATCAGTTAGAGAGGTGGAAAACTGCCAAAGCTAGTTCTCTCTCTCTCAAAACAGATGTTCAATTATTATTCTTTATTAAAATCATTTGCACAATCCAACCAATCTTACAGCTTCAATTTCAGTGCTTTATTACAATCAATTCAAGTATTAGTACTAAGTACATCATATGCATTCATCATTCATATTAAAACATAAGATAATAATAATCTATATCAATTAGCGTACCTCAACATAATCCTATTTTGCATTCTTTCGGGATATTAACAAATCAAGCATCAACCTTGGTCCTTATTAATTTAAATCTAAAAATAAGACAATTGCCCATACAATTGTCATTTTATGCAATGCATTATGATGTATGATTATGCCTAAGAAATGTCCTAAAATATGCTTATGCAATGTTTTTAAAAGATTTTGTTTTTAGAAAATACATGTTACTTGTAGATTTCCAAGAATCTCTTTCTTCTAGGAAAAACCTTTATTCTAGGAAGTCTTTATGATCCTTGTATATCCTCAAGCAGGAAAGGGTAGGAAAATCCTTGTCCCTTGTCCACCTTGCACTACCTTGGTGTGAGTGGTAATAGTGAGGTCACCTTTTACCACTCTTAATACCTCACTCTGGGTATGAGTACCCAGAACCCTAGTACTAGGAGCTCATTTTGCTCAAGCCATAGGGCTATTCATACATGAAAATAACAAACAACAAGTTTGAAAACTGAAAATGCAAGAATATTTTATTTAAGGAAAACTCATGATATTTATATATTCCCATGACAACCTTTGTTCCTTGTATTTCCTCTGGGTAAAATGAGGTATTAGGAAAAACCTTTGTTCCTTGACCTCCCTTAATATCATAACCCTAGCATTTAGAACAGCTTTGACTCAAGCCAAATACATGGAAATAGTAAATATCAAGTTTGAAAACCAAAACATGCAAGAATATTTAAATCCATTCATTCATACATCTTTCACAAAATGTAGCTTTTCCTTGCATAATAATGAATCGAAACCTCAATCATCAAACTTTTCATTTATACATTACATTATATACTTGTAGAGGGAGAGTGACTCACTCAGCCTTTATTTGCCCTTATTCTTTTATTATTATACTCCTCAATATCATTTATATATATCATTCATTCCATGCAAGATTCATACAATGATTCTCATTAATTAGCTCAACTTTAATTAATTAAGCATAAACTCAAATTTACAAATATACAATTCAAATTCATAATTTCAATACTCAATGGTGCAATCAAAGAACATTCTCAAATGCACCATTCATACAATACAAATTCTTAATTCACAAGATCAATTCCATTTTAATTTAGTTACTTTAATACCTCCCAAGTATTCAACACTATTCAATTCAGTTCAACACATAACTCAAATACTTTCCTTAATAAAACATATTTAGCAGTGAGCACTATGCTCATTCCAAAACCAACATTCTAAACATTAATTTAACATCAAATCAAATATAATCAAGGAGTATTATAGTCTCGATTATACAACAACAAGTGTATAGTTCCACTTAATTCTCAAACATTCCAAATGCATCATGACTAGAATAACTAACATTATAATTCATATTTTCTTTCAACTAGACATGCTATTCAAATAATAAATCTATTCTCTAATTATTAATTAGTATGCTATACGAATGGTTTTATATATATATATATATATATATATATATATATATATATATATATATATATATATATATATATTATAGTTATTCGAATAACTTAGACAAAATCTATAAAACGTGAATTCATATTGAAAAGTAGACAAAAGCAATCCAATTAACTATATATGTATTCTAATAGTTTTATTTGACAGTGGGAGAATATATATATATATATATATATATATATATATATATATCCCACTGTCAAATAACTTTGACAAAATCTATAAAACGTGAATTCATATTGAAAAGTAGACAAAGCTATTCAATTAACTATATATGTATTCTAATAGTTTTATTTGACAGTGGAGAAATATATATATATATATATATATATATATATATATTTTCTCCCACTGTCAAATAAAAATTAGAATACATATATAGTTAATTTTGCTTTTCTTTTCAATATGAATTCACGTTTTATAGATTTTGTCTAAGTTATTCGAATAACTATAACTTTTCAATATGAATTCCTGTTATTTGACAATGTTATTCGAGTAACTATTTTAGTTATTTGAATAACACTTATATCTTTCAAATTCTGATTTTGTTGCTATTCGAATTACTAACATGTTATTCAGATAGTGGCTTACAACAGCTCACTCATATTGAGCATCTCTATTCGAATAGTATTCATGCTATTCGAATAGAATGTAGCAGAAACAATTTTTCTACTACGTTTCTTCAAGTTCCATATTCTCTAATCTTCTAATTTCCTCTATTCATAAGACTCACCATATAAAAATTCATATCCCTCCACACATGGTGTCTTATTTATCTTCATAAATAAGCTAAAATAGTTTAAAACATACATTTATAAGTATATACAGTCTTGACACTAATTCAATAATCATATTCATAAAGCTTCCTAACTAAGCATTCATGGAAAAGTTTTTTTAAAAAAATAGCAAGGAAGGAAGCAAGATTAATCACAAAAACCCCTACAAAAATCACAAGAATATTTCAAGAAAAACAAGTTTTCCCTTACTTCACTTCCTAGCTTCTTGAAGCTTAAATCCTTGAAATTTCTTCACTTTCCTTTTTTTTTTCTTCTTCTTTCTTTCTTGGCTTTTCCTTCTTTTTCTCTCCTTTTCTCTTCTTTCTTTCTTGGCTATGAACTTTCCTATTTCCAGCTGCTGGACCATGTGAAGATGAAGGGAAAAGGTGAAGGAAGAGTCAAATAAACAAAGATCAAGATGGAGTCTTTGTTGGTGAGGGGATGAAGTGAATAATTTATTTTCTCTTCTTTATGGTCTCTATCGTTCACGTACAGGGGAGGAGATGGAAGAATGAAATGTGATAGATAAAGAAAAGTTGAATGGGAAAAGTATATAGAGAGTTGTGAAGACTTGGTGACAGTGGGGAAAAGTAATAAGGATTAAAATAATTGTGCAGAAATTTTTATATATGTTACATACATTTTGATCTTTTTAAAATTGTGTTTTTAAGTGTCCATAAATATTATAAAAAATTTTAATACTCAACTTAGTCCTTAGATTTATTTATTTTTTTTTATAAATGTTCATATACTGTTATTCGTCAAATAAGCTGCACAACTTTTTCAAATTAAATCAAACCTGTAAAATAGACAAATATACATGTCTTAAATTATTTTTCATATCAAAATTTTCTGCATATTTTACTTATCATATTCATGAAATTTCATAATTTTTGAGTTGTTTATGTAACACCCTCCTTAAGGTATCACATGTCTGACTCCCGACTCATAATCTGAAAAGAAGTTCGCACAAGATTTGAGTTATAAAATGTGAGTTTTAAAAATTCTTCTTTACTGAAACATAAACTTACTGAAATTCATAAGTATTACTGAAAATATATTCAGACTGATTAATATACAATATTGACACCACTTAATATTTAACAATTTAAAAAGAAATATAAAACTAACAGACTCTTTTTTTTACAGTAGCAAACCCTATGACGGGTCCTACTTAATAGCACGGTGCAACACTAACGAGAAAACTTAGCATACTTATTTCTTTTTGTATCCCTCTTGATGCATCAGACATCTGTTCCTTGTCAACACTGCATGCTATCGACTCTGGAATTCATTCTCTGATGTTGTCTCCGAACTCAGAATATCTATCTCTCGGTATGTCTAAGACAACTCATTCCTTCTACTGTTTAATTTTAACAATACAGACAAAGCAAGACAATATAACAAAGAGGTGAGAACACCTACGCTAATACTAACATGGCAGCACAGAGATAACACACACAACAATATCATACACGGATATCATACCAGACTTCCAATAATATATTCAATATTAATCAACTATCATCATCCAATAATATATCAATCCAAACATTGTTCAATATACACAACAATGTCGTCAACATCATTTATCATCATCATGATCCAAGTATTCAAAACAATTGTCATAGCCAATATTCCTCAATTAATATATCAAACAGATATAAATGCTCATATTCATACATGCGCACATAGACTTAGTTTTTCAAAAATAACTCCATGGAGTTTTCACAATTTCGAGAAGAATGCTCTGGTTAATTGTCAGCCTTAGCCCAAAGATAATCTCTCAGTCATTGAAAAGAATCGTGTTCTTGTCGGGTATTGTCAATGCGTTGCAATGGACTGCATCGCCAAGTGGCATATTGTAACACCCCAATTTTTAGAAAATGTTCCGAATGTACTGTTTGCTGTTTTTCAAGCTTTTATGTGAATGATCGTTGTGTCCCTATTCTACTGTTTCTTGTTTTCTGTATGAAATACAAATATGTTTTACAGGCTAAAATTTTATTTGATCGTTTTAAGTATTTTGCTTTGATACAGTAAAATAAAAATTTTCTCGAGCTACTGTTTTAATTTTTCTGAGAAATATACAGACAATTAATACTGTCTGTAATTTTATTTGAACTTTTTGGATGATTAGCTACGTCGTGGGGAAAAATGAAAAAATGACCATTATGTCCCGAAAGTGCTGTTTGTGCTGTTTTTGCTGTTTTTAATTGTTTTCTACTTGATTTAGTGTTCAATATTACTGTCTGTGATTTTATTTGGACTTTTTGTGCGATTTGCTCCGGGACGGAAAATAATATTTTTTAAGGGAAATCTTGTTTTAATTATTCAATTTGGGGATCTTACTAAATCCAATTATGAATGAGACGATTAGTAATCTTTTAATTTTTAGGATTTAACTGTCTAATAAAATAATTTTGTGTATTATTTTATTAGTCAATATAATTAGATGACAGTGGACCTGAAAATGTTTTGCGGGACCCACGTTTAGCTAATACAGTTAACTTAGTAGCTTAATTAAACATCATTAAGAGTGGAACCTTCTTGAACATGGTGACTAAGCTAGATGACTAGGTCATTAGTGACTAAGCTAGGTGACTAAGCTAGATGACTAAGCTTAAACCAACCAATGAGAGCAAAGCTTGTTAATCAAGGCTTAATCTTAACCTTTGATGCATCCAAGGGCTTGGATGAAGCCAAATCCATGCACACCTTGCATGCCCATTGAATGATACGGCCAAGGGAGGTGGAAGACCATTCTTCACTTTTCTTTCATGCAAATTTCTCTCTTCTCTCTCATCCAAGAACCCTAAACACCATTGATGCTTTTCTTGTGAAGCATTCGGCCAAGCCAATACCTACACCATCCAACCACCTAAAATTTCATCTAACCAAGTTTTGTAAACCTAAACACCATCCTAAGAACATCTCTAGTTGGGAGTTCTTGCAAATTCCTTCATTTGAAGCTTGAAAACCTACTTGGAAGATTGTACCAAGAAGGTGAAATTCCTAGTTTTTCTTTTCTAAATTCTTTTTCAAAGTTCTAAACCATGTTTTCTCCATGGTTTAAGCTCTCTTTCTATGGTTAGTAACTTGTAATTTTTGTTTAAGCTTGTTAGGTTCTTGAAGGAGGAAAACCAAAACTCTAGGAGGAGTGAAAGAATCCTTTTGTCTTCATTTAAGGTAAGAGGAAGGCAAATCTTATCATCTATGGATGGTGGTAAGAAGATGGAGTGTGGTTTTGTGATTGTAGAATCCATAAGGATTCATTTGTGTGGTTGTTAGTAGCTTGTTAATATGGTTGTGTATTTGTTAATAGCTTTCCTATTTGTTGTTTGTAATAATTTGCATGTCTACAAGCTTTAATTTGCATGTCTACAAGCTTTGATAATATTGCATGTGTTAGAATTGCATGATAATGTATAAGATGTGAATAACATGTCAAAGAATGCATGTGTGTTCCAAAGAACACTCCACAATGCCCACGGTTTCTAACCAAGAGGGGAACCAAAATGTTCTCTTAATGTTTTTAAAAGGTAATTTAATTAATCTAGGAGAATTAGCAAGATATCAAGTTGTTTAGATCATGAAAAATGAATTTAGAAATCAAATAGCATAAATTTCTAAGTTTCGGCCAACATGCCAAACCAAGTATTCATGGTTTCTAAAATTAAATCCAAACCTTTTCTAAGTATAAGGATGCAATATGTGTTAAAAAGAATTTTTTTTAAAATGAGTTTTGAGGAAAAGAATCAATTAGAAATAAGTTTGAGAATTTAGAACTAATGATTTTGCTATTAGAAATGAAATACAGTAACTTTTGAAAATTTCTAACATATAGCTCATGCTATCATTTTGAAGCATGTTAGTGGTTTTCACAAGGTTTAAGTTATACGGTTTCAAAATTTAATAAACAGAATTTTCTTACGGTAAAATTAGGAAACCATTAATATAATTTTCTAAGTAAAATACTGTCAATTTTTAGTAAAAACGGACAAATAAGATAGGAAAGATGTCCAAAAGACAGTATACGGTATGGAAAATATTTTACATAGTTTAAACGTATTATTTATTATTTCTGTTTATTTAAATAGTAATTTTTAAAGTATTTGAATAAGAAAACGATTTAAAAATCTTACGCGATTGAGAAAACGTATTAAAAGTCCTACGCGATTTTGAAAACAGAAAAATATATTTACGCAATTTCAAAACGTTTATAAAAATTGTGAAAACGCGATAAAATTTCTACGCGATTGACCGAAACAGTATTTTTCTCGGATTTACGTATTTTTCATTGCTGTCGGGCTATGAGGTGAACCGTATGAGGCTTTGAGACAGTATGGGACTTACTGTATATTTTTGCCATTGAGGGCATATGTTTTTATACCTTGAGGGTATTCTGGTAGTTTACCAATTTTTGGTGAATTTTGGTTGACGAGGTGAATCACATCGTGTTGTCGATGCGATAAACGTAGTGTGGTTCATTGTTCTAATGAACTTGGAGACGTTAGTGTACGGGATTCCATATATGGACAGTTGGTAGCTCCGCTGGGTCGTGGTAACCGATAGCACACTAATGGACTCGACACGCACTATATTTAATCGAGATTTATAAAGTCTAGTAGTACATTTGTCCATAGTGTCACGACGTGAGACAGTGAACTACACCACGCCTGGATGGTAAATTCCTAGTGATGTGGAGCTATAGACGCAACGTGTGACCGCGGAATAGTTGGCTGGGCAGCCGTGGTACTAATAGATTTTTGCGAGTCATTCCCTCTGATATCTGTGGTATCTGTGTTGTTTAGCTCCATGGAGTAGGAACGTGTCATATATGAGTATATCTGGAATCTTATTTTATTTGTCTATTTTTATCTGGTTAGTATTATGAGGATTATTTATACGTTCTATTATTTTATCGTGATGTTTTATTTTATCGTGATATTATGTGTCGTTATGATAATTAAATCTTTTTCTTTATTCTATTACTAATTTCTATTATAGCTTTTCATATTGCATGAATTGTACAACTGTTGTTTGACGTTTTCTTATTTACCATGTTGGTGATGATTTTAGATTGTCTTACCTCTTTTCTGTATTGTGTATGTTTCTTGTATATTTATTTTACGCGGTAAAGAGTTTGAGGAAGAGGAAGAGGAACAGCCTCTTGAGGTTCTGTACCCCGAGGAGGAGGAGGAAGATCAGCTAGTCGACGACCAGTTTGACGATCAAGAACCATCTGATCATCCATATCCGTTGGACTGATTAGTTTGGAGATGGCGGTGCCTGGATTTTTGGGGTTCGTGACTCTTGAGTTTCACAGTGGGTCATTAGCTTGGCATATGCGAGGAGACAGAGATTCCGTGACGTATGTGGGACGGCTGACAGTGTCCCTACGCCATAGGTTTGATGAGGAGCCAGTGATGAGGACAACAGTTTTCCTACATTTGGAGTTACCGTTGTCCATTAGGCGTCATTGGGGTGAGATATCCACTGAGCCTAGTGAGATGACACTTGTGTCGACTGCGCGGTCACATTTCCGCCGAGAGTCGAGGCATCCTGGATATTTGTCTTCTGATGAGTTTCCTGAGAGTGATCCATCAGAGGATTGAATGTTCATGATGTGATTTGGGCGCGTCTGCGTATGGTTGTAGAAATTGCTTTACTGTTTTTAGTTACTGTTTCTATTTAAATATTTGTAACTGTAGTTGTAAATTATTTGTATAACTTATAACTTGGAACATATGTATACTTCAAATATTCGTTTTCAACTTTTCTCAAAATAATATAACTTTATACTTCATTTAATACTTTTTCTTACTCAAGAAAATCTTTTTCCACGATTCTATACTCAAGAAATCATTTTCCAAATATAACCCACAAAATCAGTTTTCATTGATATAAATCAATGTTTTAAACTTTAAGAATTTCCTAACGTACTTCAAAACTCGAAAATTAGTTATACGTTAATAAATTTTCAAAACACCATTATATTCTTCATTTTTCCCAAATCATTTCCAAACACAACCTTCTTCAAAATAAATTGAAGTTCGAAAACATTTTCGTTTACAGAAACTTGATTTTCTCAAGTAATAAACGCTCTAATTCTATTTCCAAATTCTTGTGCAAAAATTATTTCGTTATAAAATCAAGGTGTCCCCAAGTCTTCAAAAACTGTGAACGTGTTCATTGAAAACTGTCAAATCTTTTGAGTGACAAAACACTTCGTTTTATAAGATATCACTTTGTTCCATAAAAATTTAGGCATAACCAGTTTTTCAAAACCATAGGGTATTTGGCCATTGAAACCATCAAACATTTTTCCTTCTAACTCAATTATTTGTCATTTCTATTTTTACACAAACAAAACCATTAAAATCTTTGTTTTCAAAACCGCAAGACATATGGTTATAAAACCAAACCCATTTGTTCAAATTCATTTTTACTTTCTTTGTAAATCTTTTTTCACTTTCTTTGCAAATCCTTTTTCACTTTCTTTGCAAATCTTTAAAATCAACGTTTACCCGTTTCGTTTTTCGAAATCAAGTTTAATAAACACTTAGAAACTTTTTTTACACAAAATAAATCAATAAAAATCCCTTCAAAACCGTGATCTTGTTCTCTTGAAAAAGAAACCCTTTGTTTATTTTCCATACTCTTCAAATCATCCATTTTCATCCATTATGAAAATATTAATTTGTGAACACCTATTTTGAGGTGTCTTGGCCGAAATTCACTAAGTTCTAGGGACCCAAAATCAATTTCCTTGTTCTTGAAAAATTTCAACATGAACCCTAATTAAGGGCATCAAAAACCGTAGCCTTCTCCCTTGGCCATTGGAGCCAAAAATTGATTTCTTTTCCATCAACACATCATGGCATACACATACATATTTCATCATAAATACTACAAGCATGCCATATACTTATCATACATATTTTAACCATACTATCAAAGCCATAAAATCATGCAAAGCATACCAAGCATAGACAAATAATTAAAGCACATAAACACCCACAAATAAATTACAAGACCATGGATATAAATCCTCACATGGATTCACCATCCACCAAATATAAAACCATCTCTCACCACCATACTTGGTTAGTGAGATGGATCTCCTTCTTACCGCTTGAAGATCCTCAAAAGCTCCTTGTTTTGTTTCTTTTTCCAAGTCCTTCACCACCAAAGGTTTCGTAAATACAAAATAAAACATGTATTTATTAGTAAATCAAGCTTGAACAAGAAGAATCATGGATCAAACATGGCTTAGAACATGAAAAAGAAGAGAAGAAATGAAGTTTCCTTATACTTCACCTCAAAAACCTTAGAACTTGCTCTTGGAAAAACTCTTTGAAAATGAATGATTTAGAGAAAGTCTCCAACATGAAAGTTGCTTAGAATAAGGTAAGGATTCAAGAAACTAGGTTGTTTGAAATTAAAGAGTGATGGAAGGTATATTTGGGTGCCATGGCCGAACCAAGCTTGGAGAGAAAATGGAAGAGTTGTCTTGTTTTTGTTTCTTGAGAAAGATGATAGAAAAGATGATAAAGTAAGGTAGAAATGCATGAAATGAATTTTGACCCCCTTCCTCCTATGCATTGCCGTAGAGTAAAGAGAGAAAAGAGTGAATTATTTGAGCAAATAATTGGTACTAAATTATTGAAGAATTTTCCAAGTGATAGTAACAAACTTGGACTATTGGATCTTCTTCCTCCTTTAATCTTAGCCATTAGATGAAGCTACTAAATGGATGGTCAAGATCTCTCCTTCCATGTTGCCATCCAAGGGTCACAATTGAAGTCTAAGCAATTATATAAGACCAAATTTCAACCATAGATTAAATCAATGGTTAAGATTAAATCTTGAAAGTCCAAGCAATTATTTGAAGCATTCTAAGCCATTGATTAATTCAATGGTTAGGATTAAGGTAGACTTTAGGTGTAGCTTTAGATAGAAGACTTAATTTAGGCCATTGGATCTTTCTTCTTTAAATCCTAGCCCTTAGATGTGTCTCCAAAATGAAGGGTTAAGATTACTCCTTCAAACTTTACATCCAAGGGTCATAAATGGTCTTTGTCACTTTTTAAGACTAAATCTCTACCATAGATTAAATCAATGTCCAATGGTCATAAATGGTCATCTTGTTACTTTACAAGACCAATTCTCTACCATAGATTAAATTAACATCTAATGGTTATAAATGGTCATAGCCACTTTATATGACCAATTCTACACCGTTGATTAAATCCACATCCAATGGTTATAAATGGTCATAGTCATTTTATTAGACTTATCCTACACCGTTGATTAAATTGACGGTTGATTTCAAAGTCTTAAATATTGGACTTGCTTCCTATTGGTCCATGAAAAATTATCATAACCACTAATGTTGACTTAACAGTATAATTTCTATTTTTTTCTGTGAAGACCCCATGAAAGATTATATTTACTGTATTTTTATTGTCCGATAAATAATACAGTACAAAACACAGTACAAGAAATTTTCTAAAACTGTCTTTGGATTCAGGTTTAGTAAGATCCCCTGTCTTCGTCTCAACAGTACAAATTTTTCTATGCGTAGAAAAATTTTCACGTTTTGGGACTCATCCCGGGCCCACGTAAGACTATTGGGACCCACAAACAGTCCAAAAACGGTCGGAGTATCATAAAAATTTCATAATCACCCCACAAAATCATAAAAATTAGAAAACGCACAAATATCAAATCAAATTACGTAAAATAATTAAAACCTAATGGTAAAAATTAAATTACGTAAAGTTTTTCCCGACCCGAAAATTTTTATTTTCCTGACACGGAGTAAATCACTCAAAATGATCAAATACGCTGATGGAATAATTAAAATAATTTTACAGTACACAGAAATCACTAAATAGTAGAATTTTCGTTAACTGTCAAAATTACTGTCAACTATTTAGGAAATTTGGGGTGTTATAATACTCGCCCTCTAAAAAGAAATTTTGTCCTCGAAATTTGATAAATATGATTTCACACCCTCGGAATAAATAATGACATTATTCCTTTATCTTTTCTTCAGTCCTCATATTACATCTTCACTTACGCCATTCCATACAATTCTAACCAATGAAAATTCTTTGTCTCATGTTCACTTGATGTTCACTTGATCAACCAGATATCTCAATAAATTTTCTACGGTTTTCCATTACCGTCTTAACTTTTCACATAAAAGAATTGTTTTAACCTTTGAAGAATCCACCACGCTTTCGCTGCGCCACTCTGATACGATGACACGGATATAAACATAGGAATATTCTTTCTTGCAAGATATTCCTTCAATTGCAGTAGATGAAAGAAAACATCATGGAAAATAACAAAACGAATTGAATATGTTATCGAACATATCCAGCAAAGAATTGGATGTAACCCCAATTTTCAAGAATAGATTTTCTCTAAATTACTCACACTTTGTTGAAATAATCTCATAGGATATGGTTGAAAAATAACTAATCCATTTTCAAAGATCACATATATTTATGAAACAGATCAAACTAACACAAAAATTTTGAACGACAGATCAAACTAACACAAGGATTTGATCTACAACAATAATTTGAACAACACAATTAACTCGATCAGCTAAGAATAGAAACAGAAATAAACAAATTAGAGGATTACGGATAACTCTAAAATATAATTGATCTACTCAATCATATTACACAAAGAACATGTTTCCTCACAAAGATATACACTATGATCAAAGAATTACCTCTTACAGTACAGTCTCCCTTAATTAAGTCTTCAGCCCAGAACACTCTTATTCCGCTTAGAGTAACAATTTTCCTTATCATCCAAGATTTTACTAACAGAAAACTATATTTTCAAAGAAACACAATCTCTGAAAATGTGTCCAAACTTTTCGCAAACTATTTCCTTGACGTACAATCCTTCGTTAAGTACGTTCTTTCACATCACTTACTGCTTTTGGTTTCCTCAATGGTTGTAAATACATCTTCCGTCGAAATCAATTACTTTCTCAATATTCTAAAAAAAAGTACCAGGTTCCAAAATTATGAAATCTTATATTCCAAGACTGATTCTCTTCCATCAGATCCTGAACTTCAACTTCCAGTTTCCACTGTTCAGCGATCCTCTGTTCATGCAGTCGTCTTTCCACATTGCTCCCGTTGCTCTCGTAGCTGCAACTGCATTACTAGTAACATGTTCCACTTCCACACAAGTATAACTATTCTGAGTCGTTTCTTTTTTTTTTTCGTTTTCTTCAAAGACGAGCGAATCGAAATACAATGGATCTGATATCCATTATAAACAACATTATTTCCTTTCGGAAAACAAAAACACAAAGAACACAACACAAGTAAAATAGACCTAACCACAAACCCCAAAAGACTCAAATTGTGCTCTGATACCAACTAATGTAACACCCTCCTTAGGGTATCACATGTCTGACTCTCGACTCATAATCTGAAAAGAAGTTTGCACAAGGTTTGAGTTATAAAATATGAGTTTTAAAAATTCTTCTTTACTGAAACATAAACTTACTGAAATTCAAAAGTATTACTGAAAATATATTTAGACTGATTAATGTACAATATTGACACCACTTAATATTTAACAATTTAAAGAGAAATATGAAACTAACAGACTCTTTTTTTTTACAGTAGCAAACCCTATGATAGGTCCTACTTAATAGCACGGTACAACACTAACGAGAAAACTTAACATACTTATTTCTTTTTGTATTCCTCTTGATGCATCAAACATCTGTTCCTTGTCAACACTGCACGCTATCGACTCTGGAATAGTCATTCTCTGATGTTGTCTCCGAACTCAAAATATCTACCTCTCGGTATGTCTAAGACAACTCATTCCTTCTACTGTTTAATTTTAACAATACAGACACAACAAGACAACATAACAAAGAGGTGAGATCACCTACGCCAATACCAACATGGCAGCACAGAGATAACACACACAGCAATATCATATAGGGATATTATACCAGACTTCCAATAATATATTCAATATTAATCAACTATCATCATCCAATCATATATCAATCCAAACATTGTTCAATATACACAATAATGTCGTTAACATCATTTATCATCATCATCATCCAAGTATTCAAAACAATTGTCATAGCCAATATTCCTCAATTAATATATCAAACAGATATAAATGCTCATATTCATGCAAGTGCACATAGACTCAGTTTTTCAAAAACAACTCAATGGAGGTTTTCACAATTTCGAGAAGAATGCTTTGGTTAATTGTCAGCCTTAGCCCAAAGACAATCTCCCAGTCGTTAAAAAGAATCGTGTTCTTGTTGGGTATCGTCAATGCGTTGCAACGGACTGCATCGCCAAGTGGCATATGGTCTAGCCTTAGCCCACAGACAGATATCCACTGGTCGACCGCCGCGCCTTGACGCCCCCAAGATCCAACATAGACCTCACTATTAATTCTCATTCCCTCTTCAACCACAAGGGCCAAAATAGCTATTAGCTATACTTTATACAATGCACGAATATATCAGTGCAAGTCCAACCACAAGGGCCAAATCTTTTCAATGCATGTAAAAAGAACCAAATACCAATCACAGACAAAACACATCATTTTCTCATACAGTGTATAGACACTATTTTAACAGTAATCATCATATTATTATGTTTTTTGTTTTCTAGTCATAAAACACTTTTATCGTGTTTTCACAATCGCGTAACATTTCTGTTGCGTTTTCATAATTCCAAAACGTTTTAGTTATATTTTCACAATACCGTAACATTTCTGTTACGTTTTCACAATACAGTAACATTTTTTGTTACATTTTCAAAATACTGCAACTCTTCTGTTGCACTTTTAAACCACGTACTAATTTTTCAACGTTTTTCTCAATTGCGTAAAAATATACGTTTCTAAAATTGCATAGTATTTTTTCACTTTTTCAAAATCGCATAACTTAAAAATCATTCTTTTAAGTTGCATAAATCATTTTCCATCATTCTCAAAATCTTTAAAACACTTTCCAAATCACATAATGATTTTCTGTCATTTTCACAATTACGTAAAAATATTCTATCACTTTTAAATCACATATTGATTTTTTAACAGTAGTTCGAATTACGTAAAATATTTAAACATAATTCAGAATCGCGTAGAAATATTCTACCGTATTTCCAATCGCATAGTTTAAAAATTATGTTTTTAAGATATGTAAATAATTTTTCACCACAATTTCATTACAGAAAATATTTCTCAACCTTCAAATATTCTTTTTCAACTTTTCTCAAAATAATATAACTTTATACTTCATTTAATACTTTTTCTTACTCAAGAAAATCTTTTTCCACGATTCTATACTCAAGAAATCCTTTTCCAAATATAACCCACAAAATCACTTTTCATTGATATAAATCAATGTTTCAAACTTTAAGAATTTCCAAACGTACTTCAAAACTCAAAAATCAGTTATACGTTAATAAATTTTCAAAACACCATTATATTCTTCATTTTTCCCAAATCATTTCCAAACACAACCTTCTTCAAAATAAATTGAAGTTCGAAAACATTTTCGTTTACAGAAACTTGATTTTCTCAAGTAATAAACGCTCTAATTCCCTTTCCAAATTCTTGTGCAAAAATCATTTCGTTATAAAATCAAGGTATCCGCAAGTCTTCAAAAACCGTGAACGTGTTCATTGAAAACTGTCAAATCTTTCGAGTGACAAAACACTTCGTTTTATAAGATATCACTTTGTTCCATAAAAATTTAGGCATAACCAGTTTTTCAAAACCGTAGGGTATTTGGCCATTGAAACCATCAAACATTTTTCCTTCTAACTCAATTATTTATCATTTCTGTTTTCACACAAACAAAACCATTAAAATCTTTGTTTTCAAAACCGCAAGACATATGGTTATAAAACCAAACCCATTTGTTCAAATTCATTTTTACTTTCTTTGTAAATCCTTTTTCACTTTCTTTGCAAATCCTTTTTCACTTTCTTTGCAAATCTTTAAAATCAACATTTGCCCGTTTTGCTTTTCGAAATCAAGTTTAATAAACACTTAGAAACTTTTTTTTACACAAAATAAATCAATAAAAATCCCTTCAAAACCGTGTTCTTGTTCTCTTGAAAAAGAAACCCTTTGTTTATTTTCCATACTCTTCAAATCATCCATTTTCATCCTTCATGAAAATATTAATTTGTGAACACCTATTTTGAGGTGTCTTGGCCGAAATTCACTAAGTTCTAGGGACCCAAAATCAATTCCCTTGTTCGAAAAATTTTAACATGAATCGTAATTAAGGGCATCAAAAACCGCAGCCTTCTCCCTTGGCCATTGGAGCCAAAAATTGATTTCCTTTCCATCAACACATCATGGCATACACATACATATTTCATCATAAATACTACAAGCATGCCATATACTTATCATACATATTTTAAGCATACTATCAAAGCCATAAAATCATACAAAGCATACCAAGCATAGGCAAATAATTAAAAAACATAAACACCCACAAATAAATTACAAGACCATGGATATGAATCCTCACATGGATTTACCATCCACCAAATATAAAACCATCTCTCACCACCATACTTGGTTGGTGAGATGGATCTCCCTCTTACCTCTTGAAGATCCTCAAAAGCTCCTTGTTTTGTTTCTTTTTCCAAGTCCTTCACCACCAAAGGTTTCTTAAATACAAAATAAAACATGTATTTAATAGTAAATCAAGCTTGAACAAGAAGAACCATGGATCAAACATGGCTTAGAACATGAAAAAGAAGAGAAGAAATGAAGTTTCCTTATACTTCACCTCAAAAACCTTAGAACTTGCTCTTGGAAAAACTCCTTGAAAATGAATGATTTAGAGAAAGTCTCCAACATGAAAGTTGCTTAGAATAAGGTAAGGATTCATAGGTTGTTTGAAATTAAAGAGTGATGGAAGGTATATTTGGGTGCCATGGCCGAACCAAGCTTGGAGAGAAAATGGAAGAGTTGTCTTGTTTTTGTTTCTTGAGAAAGATGATAGAAAAGATGATAAAGTAAGGTAGAAATGCATGAAATGAATTTTGGCCCCCTTCCTCCTATGCATTGCCATAGAGTAAAGAGAGAAAAGAGTGAATTATTTGAGCAAATAATTGGTACTAAATTATTAAAGAATTTTCCAAGTGATAGTAACAAACTTGGACTATTGGATCTTCTTCCTCCTTTAATCTTAGCCATTAGATGAAGCTACTAAATGGATGGTCAAGATCTCTCCTTCCATGTTGCCATCCAAGGGTCACAATTGAAGTCTAAGCAATTATATAAGACCAAATTTCAACCATAGATTAAATCAATGGTTAAGATTAAATCTTGAAAGTCCAAGCAATTATTTGAAGCATTCTAAGCCATTGATTAATTCAATGGTTAGGATTAAGGTAGACTTTAGGTGTAGCTTTAGATAGAAGACTTAATTTAGGCCATTGGATCTTTCTTCTTTAAATCCTAGCCCTTAGATGTGTCTCCAAAATGAAGGGTTAAGATTACTCCTTCAAACTTTACATCCAAGGGTCATAAATGGTCTTTGTCACTTTTTAAGACTAAATCTCCACCATAGATTAAATCAACATCCAATGGTCATAAATGGTCCTTGTTACTTTACAAGACCAATTCTCTACCATAGATTAAATTAACATCCAATGGTTATAAATGGTCATAGCCACTTTATATGACCAATTCTACACCGTTGATTAAATCCACATCCAATGGTTATAAATGGTTATAGCCATTTTATTAGACTTATCCTACACCGTTGATTAAATTGACAGTTGATTTCAAAGTCTTAAATATTGGACTTGTTTCCTATTGGTCCATGAAAAATTATCATAACCACTAATGTTGACTTAACAGTATAATTTCTATTTTTTTCTATGAAGACCCCATGAAAGATTATATTTACTGTATTTTTATTGTCCGATAAATAATACAGTACAAAACACAGTACAAGAAATTTTCTAAAACTGTCTTTGGATTCAGGTTTAGTAAGATCCCCTGTCTTCGTCTCAACAGTACAAATTTTTCTATGCGTAGAAAAATTTTCACGTTTTGGGACTCATCCCGGACCCACGTAAGACCACTGGGACCCACAAACAATCCAAAAGCGGTCGGAGTATCATAAAAATTTTATAATCACCCACAAAATTATTAAAATTAGAAAATGCACAAATATCAAATCAGATTACGTAAAATAATTAAAACCTAATAGTAAAAATTAAATTATGTTATCGCAACCATAATCGCGGCGGGAGTGGCGAAACAAAATAAATAAGTTAGGAGTCACCACCAATTTTATTTAATTTAGGAAAAATTGGAAAACACTTTTAGAAAATGGTCTTTGGAACCAGATTGGATTCAGGAGTCGGTTATGCATAGGGAAGGGTAGAGACTTAACCCCACAGCACCCCTAAAACATCCGTCCTAAAACGGTTACCCTAAATTAGTTATACAAAACTTAATAATCTCATAATATGTTTGTTTTACCCTTTTTATTTAAAAAAACTAAAAAAATAAATAATTTGTGGAAGTTTAAAATTTGGCTTGACGAAATAAAAATTTCGCTCTTACGTACCCTCAGGTGCAATGAGGAACTCAAAGTCATGTACTTCTATATAAAATACTTGTGGGTTGGTTGCTTTTATTTAAAGAAAAGATTTATTTTTTTTATTTTTATAAAAATTTGAATTAACAGGTCGTCGCGACTCTGTTAACCAAATTAAGGTTTGAATAGGTGAAGCTCGCGTCACGCTAGAGACGTCACCCATTGATTATTGAATTTATTGTTATTAAATGAGATTTTTTTTAATCTAAAATTATCTTCAAAAAAAGAATAATAATGATAAAAAAAATAAATCTTAATTAAATAGTAATTTATTTTTTATAATTTGAACCATTAGGTTGTCACAACTCAGATGATCCAAAAATAGTTACAAGATTAACAAGCTGTCACAACTTAGTTAATCCTATTTCGCTCTTTTTTTTAAAAAAAAATTAATTATTTTTATAGTTTTACTTTGTAGTCTTACCATTGTTTATATATATATATATTTAAGCTTAGCCCATTTAATTACAAGCCTATTTCACTTAAAACAAAAAAAAACTGTCAAAAATTAAAGAAACAGACTTACGAAAAACAAGACAAAGGAGTTTTACTTCTTTCTTTTTGGGTATTTGTAGGAAAAAAAAACAGAGGAACAAGGAAGATGAAGGCTAGCGGCGATGGTGGTTAGGTTGGTTTGGGTTGGTGAAGCGCCGACAATTGGGTCTGGTTGCAAATTGTACGGTGCGACGATGTGTCGCTGTTTCTGCAGCTGCTTCTGCACGGTGGATAGTGCGGTGTGACAGATGGCTAGCGACACGGTGAGGAGCAGTTTGTGGGTGTCAGTTTCGTATATGAGAGGTGATGGAGAGATATTTTGGTGGAGGTTGAAATCTGTTGGTCAAGGTTAAAAGTGTGTGTTGAAGGTCAAAGTGAAAGTCCCAAGTAAGGTGTGGGTTATGGGTTTTTATAAGAGAGGATTAGGTTAAGGTGTTCGAGTTAAAGTGTGATTAGGATTAGTTTAGGATGAGTGTTTAGATTTGTTTAGGATGAGTGTTGGGTTGGTGATGGGGTTTAGTTAGGATGAGTTTGTTTAGACTAGTGATAGGGTTTGTTTAAGATGAGTGTTTGAGTTGGTTTAGGATAAGTTTAAGTTATAGTTTAAGATATGGGTTATGGGTTGGATAATGGATAATGAGTCATGGGTTGGATATTGGGTCAATGGGTATGTTAATGAATTGGGTTGGATATTAGGTCAATGGGTAGGTTAATGGATTGGGCTGGATATTATTATTATTATTATTTATTTTTTATTTTTATTTATTTTTTTTATTTTTTTTATTTACAAAATGTCCCGGACAAAATTCGGTGTTTACAGTTGGCCCTCTTTACTTGTTTCTTACATGATAAAAAGAATAACCACAACTTTTTATTTTATCATAGTGAGGAACGAGTAAAGAAATGAACCCAAATTTTGTTTGGGAGAAACAGAAAACAATGTGAGAACAAAATGCAAGGAACGATGTGCTCAAAAATTAAAATGAAATGAGCTGATGCGCTTAAAACTTAAAATGCAATGAGCCGATGCACTCAAAACTTAAAATGCAATGAGCCGATGCACTCAAAACCTAAAATGCAAGGAGCCGATGCGCTCAAACCTTAAAATGCAAATGCAACGAGCCGATGTGCTCAAAACTTAAAATAAAAGGAGCCGATGCACTCAAAACTTAAAATATAATGAGCTGATGCACTCAAAACTTAAAATGCGATGAGCCGATGCGCTCAAACTTAAAATGCAATATAATGAACCGATGCGCTTAAAACTTGAAATGCAATGAGCCGATGCGTTCAAAACTTAAGATGCAAATGTAACGAGCCGATGCGCTCAAATTAAACATGCAATGAGCCGATGCACTCAAAAATTAAAATATAATGAGCCGATGCACTCAAAACTTAAAATGCAATGAGCCGATGCGCTCAAACTTAAAATGCAATGTAATGAGCCGATGCGCTTAAAACTTGAAATGCAATGAGCCGATGTGCTCAAAACTTAAGATGCAAATATAACGAGTCGATGCGTTCAAATTAAACATGCAATGAGCCGATGCACTCAAAATATAATGAGCCGATGCACTCAAAACTTAAAATGCAATGAGCCGATGCGCTCAAACTTAAAATGCAATGTAATGAGCCGATGCGCTTAAAACTTGAAATGCAATGAGCCGATGCGCTCAAAACTTAAGATGCAAATGCAACGAGCCGATGCGCTCAAATTAAACATGCAATGAGCCGATGCACTCAAAACTTAAAATATAATGAGCCGATGCACTCAAAACTTAAAATGCAATGAGCCGATGCGCTTAAACTTAAAATGCAATGTAATGAGCCGATGCGCTTAAAACTTCAAATGCAATGAGCCGATGCGCTGAAAACTTAAGATGTAAATATAACGAGCCGATGCGCTCAAATTAAACATGCAATGAGCCGATGCACTCAAAATATAATGAGCCGATGCACTTAAAACTTAAAATGCAATGAGCCGATGCGCTCAAACTTAAAATGCAATGTAATGAGCCGATGCGCTTAAAACTTGAAATGCAATGAGCCGATGCGCTCAAAACTTAAGATGCAAATGCAATGAGTCGATGCGCTCAAATTAAACATGCAATGAGCCGATGCGCTCAAAACTTATAATGGAAAGAGCCGATGCGCTCAAAACTTATAATGAAAAGAGTCGATGCGCTCAAATTAAACATGTAATGAGCCGATGCGCTCAAAACTTAAAATGCAAATGCAATGAGCCGATGCGCTCAAATTTTTCTTCTCTCTTTTTTTTCTCTCTTTTTCTCTTTTCTTTTAATCATTTGAACTAGCGGTGACTTTGGAAAGCTTTGACCAATCAAATCCTTGTTCACCTGCTTTTACCTGTTGGACCTGATAGTCTTGATCCTACTTACCCATCCTTTTTCTCCTTTTTTTTCATCTTATTTTCATGTTTTCTACTCTTAACTACTCCCCTTTTAGGAGTCGAGATTATAATCTCTTATTGTGAACCCTTGCTTGGAGCCACTAAGTCTTTGAAAAAAAAATTTGCCCCAGTATTTGTTCCTTGATCATTGATTTCCTGCAACGGCCTGATGACCCAATTGCTATCCTTGTTGTTACTTCCTTCAATATATATTCTCAGAAGTTTTGTCCTAGTGTGACTAATTGAATGCAAACCAAGTTGCCCTTGTGTGGCAATCGATAAAATTGCCCCAGTTTAGGCAATTCCAATTTATTTGCATTAATTCTTACTTAAACTGCCTTTTTAAGTTTTCAACCTAATGAGCTCTTTTTTTTTTGGGTATCTCTTATTTCTAGATTATCCCTTGGGACATCATTTTTCCCTTTAATTGAAGCTTCTAAGTTCTTTTCGATCTGAATTGTTTATCAGGGGATTGCCATCGGTATGGTTAAATAATAATGTTGTACTTTTGTTCACCTTACTTGAAACATTACGTAACAAACATGCATGAATTCAAAAGTAAGACATAAAAGGAACTTACTGTGTAAACTACTTCTAGATTGGTCTTGAGAGTTTGACTACACGAAAAGACACAAATGATGATATGAGATTCGAAGAGGTGTTGACCCAATACGAATAGGTTTGACCTTCATGAGACCAATCTTTAGTTGTCTATTAGACATTATGGCCAACGATTTTCTTCTGCTGAACATCTACATCAAGCCAAATTGAACTGAAGAGAAATTTGTCCCTGTTTAAGATTGAATTGAGTAGGACCAAGACTCATCCTACCGACTAAAAGATTTGCCTAACACAAATTGAACCAAGGAAAAATTGCCCCAGTTTAGAGCCGAGTCGAACGGGGTATAAGCTTGTCATAGTGTAGGGCCACATTGAACCAAAGAAAAAAAATTTCCAGTCTAGGACAGGAAGGAAAAATTGTCCCAGTTTAGAATCGAGTCGAACAGGGTACGAATTTGTCCTAGTGTAAGTCTCTCTTTTTTTTCTTTTCATTTTCATATTTTAGGAACAATGAACTATGTACTTGGATGAGCGTAACCATTGCCTCAAAATTAAAGTTAACGAAAATGACAACAACCCTTTATTGATCAGAATGGACTTTTTGAGGCTTGTAACGTGGCCAAGGCTAGGGGTTATGAAAGGAAAGATATAAGGCTCAAACAAGTGTTTAAGGGTGGAATGGAACTAAGGATCATTAAACTTCATCAACTGCTTTTCCACTTTTGAACATTTTTATCTTATTATTCTCTTTTTCTTTCACCCTCCTTTCCTTTCTCTTTCCTTTTTTTTTTGTTTTTAATCATTTTTTTATTTTTACTTTTTGTCTTTTTCACCTTTTTCTTCCTTTTCCATTATGCTTCAAAACATTCATCATGGCAATCAACCTTTGTTTCGTGTTATCCCCTAGTGTAGGGGTGATCCTTATCCAGGGTTTATTGAAAAAATTTCAAGCTCAAAACGGGTAACAAGGGATAAAAATGATGAAATTTTATAAAAGATAGAGAAAAATGGCCAATCTTCATTTTCAAATCATGACTGTTTATTTTCAAAACTTTAATTTTGAGATAGAAAGATTGTGCAAACTAAGTGATTATTTCTTTGCTCCCTTTTTTTATTTTATTTTTTTTCTTTTGCAAAGACACTTACACACGCAGACCCAACTAAGAATTACCAAGGAAGACACTTTAAAGAAATGAAAGAAAATAATTACCAAGAAAGACATAGTGATGAAAGGAAACAAGGTACCCATGCAAATTCATTACATTAATGTTTCAAGAAAGTTACCATGAGTCCAACATCACAAATTATTTTATTTCAATTAACAACCTCAGATCTCCAATTGTTCAGAGGTTTTGAGTTGCTGGCACAACATTTACTTCATTCCTTCCACCAGGATTAGGGATTGAATTGTTAACAGCACTAGGTCTGACCTCCTCTTGAATATCCAGTTTTCTACAAGCAATCAACTTCTTTATTGCCGTCTTAAAAGATTCACAATCTTCGATTGAGTGTCCCGGGATATCCATATGGTATTTGCAAGTTAAATTCGGGTTGTACCATGCTAGAAACGGTGGTTGTAGGAGATGTACAAGATTTCCTGAGACGAGGTGAACACAAACAGCCTTTGGAATAACTCTGCATTTGAAATGGATAGTTTTGGGAAAGGGGGAAGATTTTGGGAACGGAAACGACCTCGATTTTGAAAGCTTAGTCGAGACTGTGGGTGATTCGGGATATTTTGTGGAGGTGCAGAATGGTAAGTATTTTGGTTATATGCAGAGGTTTGGTAGGTAGGGTAAGATGATGGATAGCAGGCTTGTAAAGGTTGTTGGTTTTGCACGTAGCTCACATTTGGCTCTCTTTTCTTAGAAGGAAACCCCATCTTGAAACTATCTTCATTATTATCACTTGTCAATTTTCTAGCCTTTACTAGAATTTCAATCTTTTCTCCAGCTACAATTAAATCAGCAAAGTCTCGGTAAGCAGCGCCCACCATTGTCCCAATATAAGGAGCCCCTAAAGTCCCCAAAAAGTATGAGCACATTTTTGTCAGAGTCAATGGGGGTTGCACCTGTGCAGCTAGAGCTCTCCATCTCTGGACATACTGCTTGAATGTCTCTTCATTTTTCTTTTCCAGTGTTCCCAACTGCTCTCGGGTTGGAGCCGTATCCAGATTAAATCGATATTGTCCCATGAACAAATTTGCCCAGTTGTCCCATGAAGAGATCTTAGAAAGGTCCTGTTGGATGCACCATTCCAAAGCTGGTCCGGTTAAACTTTCATGAAAGAAGCTGACAAGAAACTTCCAATCCTTTGACCATATTGACATTTTGGTAATGTATGTTTTCAAGTGGAAGAAAGGATTGGTGCTTCCATTATATTTGACAAATTCTGGAATTTTGAAATCCTTAGGAATGATGATATTAGCAGTAGGACACAATTCTTCTATCCCAATGGGACCATAAGTACTTGGACTCTTGATCGCTTTAATTTGTTCTTCCATCTTTTCCATCCATTCTTATCTTATCTTGTCATTTTGGATGGCCGCATGACCCGTCACAACAGGAAATCCAGTTGGCATCAGAATAGACATATGTGGTGGTTCCCATGCACACTCAGTATTACCATGAACTTCATTTCGAGCTCCTTCCAAGGAATTATATCCTTCTCCAATAGGGAGTACTAATGATGCAGCATTTGATGTTCCTCCCACAATAGGTATCGTAGTAATGACTACAGGGTTTGTCCTCATGGAAGTGTTATGTAACTGTGTCCCAGTTACTCCTGTAATTCCAGCTGCCCCCATCAAAGTGAGGCTTTCCCTCATGGCTAACAACATCTCTTCCATTCTTCTTTGAGACTCCGTAATCTCATTCACCCTTCCTTTCACTTCTTCTACTTCTATACTTAGATTCCTTCCTTCGTTTTCGGCTGCCATTGTCAAAAGCTTTGTTCGAGCCCTTATGTTGTGAATTCGAGTTTGATTAGTGTCTTCTTTCCTTGGTCGCGCAATGGTGCTGAGCACGGTAACACCAAACAAAAATAATGAGATGAAATGAAATGAATGAGATTCATGAGATATATAAAATGAAATGGATGAAATAGAAACATTTTTTCTTTCTTTTTTTTTAAAAAAAAATGCAAAGAATGTCATGAAAATGCATGATTTTTTATTCATTTTTTTTATTTTTTTATTTTTTTTAGAATGCCATAAAAATGCATGATTTTTTTTTTAAACATGCCATGAAAATGCATGATACTATTTTTTTAAAAAAAAGGATGGCTATATAAAGAAGAAGTACGCTCCCTTCGTGTCCTAAGGTATTGCCTTAAACGAAGGACTTCTATTATAAGGATCTATGGGTCTTTCTGATTCGTGATAACTCTCATTTGGTGGCTCTTCTATTCTAAAGGTCTCTAGAGCCAAGTCCCATTTTAAAATGTTGACCACGAAATAGTGGGTAAACCACTAGGTGTAGGACATTTGTGAAAAGGCGCACTTTAGATGAGGTTTTCGCAATAGCCAAACAGGATGTACATCCAAAATGGTTACCACTGCACAACCTCTACTTAACTTAAGCTTCGCTCAGACCCAGGTATAGGGCCCCACTCAAATGTGTGATGGATGTGTAGGTGTGGTGGGTGTAGGGAGCATACAAACCTTCATTATCCTAAAGACTACCCGCATCCTGCAAAACAAAAAAAAACATAAACAAACAAAAATTCCAAGAGAAATTCTCTATCCTAAGGTTTTAATAACAATAATAATTAAAATAAATAAAAAAGAAAAGAAAGGTAAAACAAATATACAAAGATTACAACATTTTACACAACAAAATAATATGGGCTTGACTCTTAAGTGTCCCCAGCAGAGTCGCCATCTGTCGCGACCGTAATCGCGGCGGGAGCGGCGAAACAAAATAAATAAGTTAGGAGTCGCCACCAATTTTATTTAATTTAGAAAAAATTGAAAAACCCTTTTAGAAAATGGTCTTTGGAACCAGATTGGATTCGGGAGTCGGTTATGCATAGGGAAGGGTGGAGACTTAACCCCACAGCACCCCTAAAACATCCGTCCTAAAACGGTTACCCTAAATTAGTTATGCAAAACTTAATAATCTCATAATATGTTTGTTTTACCCTTTTTATTTAAAAAACTAAAAAAATAAATAATTTGTGGAAGTTTAAAATTTGGCTTGACGAAATAAAAATTTCGCGCCTATGTACCCTCAGGTGCAATGAGAAACTCACATTCACGTAATTCTATATAAAATACTTGTGGGTTTGTTGCTTTTATTTAAAGAAAAGATTTTTTTATTTTATTTTTATAAAAATTTGAATTAACAGGTCGTCGCGACTCTGTTAACCAAATTAAGGTTTGAATAGGTGAAGCTCGCGTCACGCTAGAGACGTCACCCATTAATTATTGAATTTATTGTTATTAAATGAGATTTTTTTAATCTAAAATTATCTTCAAAAAAGAATAATAAAAAAAAATTGAATCTTTATTAAATAATAATTTATTTTTTATAATTTTAACCATTAGGTTGTCACAACTCAGATGATCCAAAAATAGTTATAAGATTAACAAGTTCGTCACAACTCGGTTAATCCTATTTCGCTCTTTTTTTTTAAAAAAAATTAATTATTTTTATAGTTTTACTTTGTAGTCTTACCACCATTATTTTTATATATATATATATATATATATATATATATATATATATATATATATATATATATATATATATATATATATATTTAAGCTTAGCCCATTTAATTACAAGCCTATTTCACTTAAAACAAAAAAAAGTTCAAAAATTAAAAGATCAAACTTATGAAAAACAAGACAAAGGAGTTTTGCTTCTTTCTTTTTGGGTATTTGTAGGAAAAAAAATAGAGGAGCAAGGAAGATGAAGGCCAGCGGTGACGGTGGTTAGGCTAGTTCGGGTTGGTGAAGCGCCGACAATTGGGTCTAGTTGCAGATTGTGCAGTGCGACGATGTGACGTTGTTTCTGCAGCGGTTTCTGCACGGTGGATAGCGCAGTGTGACAGATGGCTAGCGACACGGTGAGGAGCAGTTTGTGGGTGTCACTTTCGTATATAAGAGGTGATGGAGAGATATTATGGTGGAGGCTAAAATCTGTAGGTCAAGGTTAAAAGTGTGTGTTAAAGGTCAAAGTGAAAGTCCCAAGTAAGGTGTGGGTTATGGGTTTTATAAGAGAGGATTAGGTTAAGGTGTTTGAGATAAAGTGTGATTAGGATTAGTTTAGGATGAGTGTTGAGATTTGTTTAGGATGAGTGTTAGGTTGGTGATGGGGTTTAGTTAGGATGAGTTTGTTTAGACTAGTGATAGGGTTTGTTTAAGATGAGTGTTTGAGTTGGTTTAGGATAAGTTTGAGTTATAGTTTAAGATATGGGTTATGGGTTGGATAATGGATAATGGGTCATGGGTTGGATATTGGGTCAATGGGTATGTTAATGAATTGGGCTGGATATTGGGTCAATGGGTAGGTTAATGGATTGGGCTGGATATTTTTATTATTATTTTTATTTATTTTTTATTTTTATTTATTTTTTTTTATTTACAAAATGTCCCAGACAAAATTCAGTGTTTATATATGTAAAGTTTTCCCCGGCCCAAAAATTTTTATTTTCCTGACACAGAATAAATCACTCAAAATGATCAAATACGCTGACGGAATAATTAAAATAATTTTACAGTACACAGAAATTACTAAATAGTAGAATTTTCGTTAACTGTCAAAATTACTGTCAACTGTTTAGGAAATTTCGAGTGTTACAATTTAACTATCCCGGCTATTTTCAGCAGTATCCTTAAAAATATCAAATTAACTCAGTTGACTCTCTAAAATTTTCTACAACTCTTAGAAATTATTTATAGCTAGGAAATAAAATTTTCATATTTATTTCCATCATGTCAACTGATTTTGCAAATGCCTTAATTATTCTCTTGCACTCAATGTAATAGATTTACATTCAAACTAGTTCAAAAAATTGTCCAAATTAACATATAGTTTCTTACTAGTATTATTGAGCTTTTATAACACTATTTTGGACTTATTAGGTCAGGAAGGGTATTACATCTAACCAGTCACTAATACACAGGAAACATCAATCACCAACTCAAACCACTAACTTTGGATTCAAGAACAAAATCACTCATCAAAAACCTATTTCCTCACTTTGTGCATCAAAGGTTCAAATAAGGAGTTCTAAGTTTCTAACTCATACTCATACCATGAACAAGTCATAAATAACCATTGAAACACATTCAAGCAAGAGAAACATTTCAAACACCTCAAAAACACAATTTGACCAATTATGCATCATATATTCATCAATGGTGAAAATGGAGAAAAAGAAGTTAAAAAGGACTCTAATCCCCTACCTTAGGCCCTTTATGATGGTGGATGATCAATCTAGGCTTTACCTTTTTCCTTTCCTTCTCTTTTCCTCTTCCTTCTTAGCTTTCTCCTCTTTAGTTTCCTTATTTTATGTTATTGTGTTTGCTATTTTGTGAGAGAGAAAAAAGTGAATGAAATATCATGTTATATAAGTTAACACAAGAAACTGCCAGAACCATGAGTGACTTAAAACACTTGGATATTTCATTGATACTTCTTGATCTGCCAAAAATACTTAGATTTAGCTAAATCAAGTTTTCCAACTTCTAATAACTTTAAAATAAATACTAAGATTCATATAAATTGTTGTTTCACCATTATCTTATTTTTCATATTTTCTACTAGTCAATCCAGAATTAAATGCATAACTAGTTTACCTAAAAATATCAAACTAACTCTGATTATCTTGAAACTTTAATTACATCTTGTTTCGTACATTTGTGACCTATAAATAAATTATCCATATTTATTTCCCTCAACTTAGCCTTTGAAGTCATTATTTGAGTCATTTTAAACTATTTTCCGCATTCTTAGTTGCAACAAAGTGCCTAAACTAACTTAGTTTGTCACAAGATTGAACTGACATGTTAAGCAAGTAATATGCTACCTATATAGCCATATACAAGACTAACAACTCTAGGTAGTTTTGCTGCATGTGGGACTCTAGCTCCCAAGTAGCGTCCTTGGTGTCGTTGCCACCCCATATAACCTTCACTAGAGGAATTTACTTACATCTAAGTTCTTTGACCCCTCTGTCCACGTTCCTTATTGACTGTACATCATAAGACAAATCATCTCTTAATTGTATAGATTCATGTTGTATGATATGTAAAGGATCTGGATTATACTTTCTTAACTGAGACACATAAAAGACATCATGAAGGCTAGACAAACTGGGAGGAAGGGTTATTTGGTAGGCTATAGGTCTAACTTTCTTTAGAATTTGGTAGGGACCAAGAAAACGAGGATGTAACTTTTGGGTTTTCAATGTTCTACCAATCCCTATTGTAGGAGTAACTCTTAAGAAAACCTACTCTCCTTCGTCAAACTCAAGAGGTCTCCTTATCTTGTTAACATAACTTTTTTGCCGACTTTGACCAGTAACCAACCTATCCTTAATCATCTTGATTTTGTAACACCCTAAACTTTACGAAAAATGACTTTTATATCCCGAATGTACTGTTTGATGTTTTTCAACTTTAGGATAAATGACCGTTATGTCCTTTTTGTACTGTTTGTTGTTTTTTTGTATGAAATGCTGTTTTATTTTACTGTCTGTGATTTTATTTGAACTTTTTGTGTGATTTGCTCCAGGATAGGAAAATAATATTTTCCGGGCCGGGGAAATCTTGTTTTAATTATTGAATTTGGGGATCTTACTAAACCCAATTGAATGATAATCTTGTTATTAATTTTTGAATTTTTAGGATTTAAGCTGTAAAATAAAATAATTTTATATTATTATAATATTATTTTATTAACCAAGATTATAATTAAATGACAAAGTGGACCTAGAAAAGTCTTGCGGGACCCACGTTTAGTGAAACTTGATTAATGTTTTTGGATTAGAATAATTTCTAAATCAATAAGAAATGGTTAATAAAAGTGATTAGACTAATTAGTTTAGGATTTGATGAATTTAATTAAGATGGATTAGAATTTAATTAAGTTATTGGAACTTTAATTATGTTAAATATGTTTAGAAGCTTAATGGGATTAGTAGCTTAATTAAACATCATTAGTGGTGAGATATTTTAAGAGCTAGTGACAAGGCTTAATTAGTGACAAGGCTTAGTGACAAGGCTTAATGACTAGGCTTGGATTAGCCAATGAGAGCTAAGCTTGGTGATCAAGTTTTAATCCTCACCATTGATCATTTCTAAGGCTTGGATGGAGCCAACCAAGGGGACACCTCCTTGTCATTGAAGTCTACGGCCATATGGCTCTTTGGAGGGTAATTATCACTTAATTCTCTAACATTTTCTCTCTTCTCTCTCTTCCAAAAATACCAAACTCCATTGATGCTATCTTGAAGCACCATTCGGCCAAGAACCCTAGTTCACCATCCAACCACCCAAAATTTTATCCCACCTACTTTTCTAAACCTAAACACAATTCTAAGAACATCTCTAGTTGAGAGTTTTTGTAAAATCCAACATCTTGGGCTTGAAAACCTACTTGGGAGATTTTACCTAGAAGGTGAAAATCTTTGTTTTTCATTTCTAAATTCTTTTCAAAGTTCTAAGCCATGATTGGTCCATGGTTTAAGCTTTCTTTCATGTTAATAACTTGTAGAAATTTGTTTAAGCTTGATAGGTGTCTTGGAGGGGTGAAAATCAAAACCCTAGAAAGGAGTGAAAGAGTGTTTGTCTTCACTCAAGGTAAGAGGAAGACTTGAATCTTATCATCCTTGGGTGGTGATAAGAAAGTGGAATTGGTTGTGGTTGTAGAATCCATAAGGATTCCTTTGTGTTATTTGTTATTAGCTTTCCTATTTGTGATTTGTATTAAATTGCATGTCTACAAGCTTTAAATATATTGTATGTGTTAGAAATGCATATATAATTAGTAGGATGTGAATAACATGTCAAGGATTGTATGAGTGTTCCAAAGAACACCAATGAAGGCTCACGGCCTCAACATCAAAGGAGAACCAAAATGTTCTCATCAATTTTCCAAAATGTTTTAGAACAAGAAAAACAAATTTAAAGATTAAATGTCAATTTTATGTATTTCGGCCAACATGCCAAAGCCAAGTATTTATGATTTCTAAAATCATTTCCAAACCATTTTTAATAAGAAAAGAAGCAATATATACTAGAAGGAATTTTATTACAATGAGTTTTGAGAAAATAAAAGGATTAAAATTGAGTTGAAGAAGTTAAAACTAATGATTTTACTATTAGAAGAAAAATACAGTAGCTTTTGTAAATTTCTAACATATAGCTCATTCTATATTTTGAAGCATGTTAGTAGTTTTCAAAAGTTTAATTACATGGTTTGTCATATAAATAAAAAAGAATTTTTAACAGAAAAATTAGAAAACCATTGATATAGATTTTCCAAGCAAAATACTATCAATTTTTATTAAAAACGGACAAATAAGATAGAAAAGATATCCAATATACAGTATATGGTATGAAAAATACTCTACGTAGTTCAAAACGTATAAAAAATTATTTCTGTTTATTTAAACAGTGATTTGTAAGGAATTTGGACAAGAAAATAATTTAAAAATCTTACACGATTGAGAAAACGTATTAAAAACCCTACACGATTTTGAAAACAGTAAAATATATTTACGCGATTTAAAAACGTTTATAAAAATGATGGAATTGTGAAAACGTGATAAAATTTTTATGCGATTGACAAAAATAGTAACTTTTACTATCGGGCTAAAGTGGTGGACCCAGACAGGTTATGAAACAGTATTTGTCTGGTGGGACTTACTGTATATATATGAGTTTGTGCCATTGAGGGCATTTTTGTAAATATATGCCATTGAGGGCATTTGGTAATATGCATATTTATACCATTGAGGGTATTTTGGTAATTTTTATTTTTGATCATGCATTGAGTTAATGCCAATTTTGGTGGATTGATTGACAAGGTAAATCACACTGTGTTGTCAGTGGATAAGCGTAGTGTGGTTCATTCCATTATGGACTTGGAGACATTAGTGTGCAGATTATTCCATTTGTGGACAGTTGGTCGCTCCTCTGGGCCGTGGTAACTGGCAACACACTAATGGACTCGACACGCACTATACTTAATCGAGATCTTGTAAAGTCTAATAGTGCATTGCCTATAGTGACACAACGTTTGACAGTGAACTACACCACGCCATGTGACTGTGGGCTATAGACGCAACGTGTGACAGCGCAATAGTTTGGTTGGGCAGCCGTGGTACTAATAGATTTTGCGGGTCATTCTCTCTTATGTCTGTATGTGTTTAGCTCCATGGAGTAGGATCGTGTCATATTGCATATGTATATGTGTTGTACATTATTATATTTTTATCTGTGATATCATATATATTTAATTCTTATATTATATCTATGTTATACTGTATTTATGTTTATATTATTCTGTGTTATACTGTATTTATGTTTATGTTGTTATGGCATTCTATATTGTATGAACTGTATATCTGATTGTATTGTCGTTTTCTTATTTACCATGTTTGTGATGATATAGATTGTCTTACCTCTTTATTGTATGTGTTTTCGTATTTTAAATTTATGTGGTAAAGAGTTTGAGGAAGAGGAACAACCTCTTGAGTGTGTGTATCCTGAGGAGGAGGAAGAGTAGCAAGCCGAGGATCAGTACGACGATCAAGAACCATCCGATCATCCATATCCATTAGATTGATTGTAGGAGGATGACGCTACCAGGATTCTTTGGATTCGTGTGACTTGAGTTTCACAGAGGCTCTGAAGCCTGGAGACTGCGAGAGGACAGAGACTCAGTTACGTATATGGGGCGTCTGATTGTGACTATCTGTACTGAGTTTGATGGAGTACCGATCTTTTCCACTACGTTGTACTTACATGTATAGTTGCCGCTATCTCTTAGGCGTTACTGGGGCGGTATGTTTGATGCGCCTAGTGAGATTAGCAGCGTGTCGACTGCACGGACCCGTGTCCGTAAAGGGTTGAGGCATCCTGGATATTTATCACCTGAAGTTTCATCTGAGAGTGATCCTTCAGAGGGTTAGATATATATGATGTGTACTTGGGCGCGTTTGCGTTTGTATATAGTGACTTTTACTGCTTTGTTTACTGTTTTAGTTTAAATAATTATAGTTGTAAATTATTTGTATAACTTATAATTAAAACCATATGTATATTATGTGTAATGTTAGTTTGTTTATTTTGTGTTTCTGCGTTATTTTATTTAATAATATTCTGTAGATCAGGAAGAATTTTTACAACCCGTATTATGATATAACAAATGTTTTACAACTTGGGTAGATTTATATTTTTTTTCTTTTATTTATTTATAAATGTGACATCCCCACAAGGGTGTTACAGATTTGCTCTGTGGTCTACTGGACCAACTTTAGACCCAGGATGGTTCTTTCACTTACCTCATACTAACATAGAGGCGATCTACACTTTCTTCTGTATAAAGCCTCATAGGGTGCCATACCTATGCTAGAGTGGTAGCTATTGTTATAGGTAAACTCCACTAGTGGCAAGAATTTATCCTAACTTCCTTGTTGTTTTAAAACACATGCTCTAAGCATATCCTCAAGGGTTTGGATTGTTTTCTCTATTTGCCCATCTGTTTGTGGGTGAAAAGTCTTACTAACGCTCAACTTAGTCTCAAATTCCTCTTGCAAGGCTCCCCAAAATCTAGATGTGATTCTAGGGTCTCTATCTGACACTATACTCACGGGGACTCCATGTATCTTAACTATCTCTTTCAAGTATAGCTAGGATAATTTCTCTAGAGAATAGGTAGCTCTAATTGGTATAAGGTGGGTAGATTTGGTTAATCTATGCACTATGACCCAAACTGTATCATAACCTAATTGAGTCCTGGGTAAGCCTGTTACCATGTCCATAGAGATCTTATCCCATTTCCACTCAAGGTTCCTTAAAGACTGTAAAGGTCCTATAGGTTTTTAATGTTCAATCTTTACCTTTTGGCAAGTTAGACACCTTGACATATATTCCACTATGTCCTTTTTCATTTTAGGCCACCAAAACATCTTTCTTAAATCTTGATACATCTTATTGGCTCCGAGATGGATGGTATACTTACTCTTGTGAGCTTCCTCTAGAATCCTCTTCTTTATTTTTGACTTTCTTGGAATACAAATTCTGTCTCTAAACTTTATCATTCTATCACCAGTCATATTAAAGTCTCTCTGGGTTCCTAAGAAGATCTGCTCACCAATGTCACTTAGAGCTTCATCCTCTTTTTGAGCTTCTAAAATTTGAATCTTTAAGTCATTCACTATGTCCACTCTACTCACACAGACACTATATGACATCACAGTCATCGTGAGACTCAAATTCCTGAAACTCTCGAGAAGTTCACTCTCTTGGACCATCATCCGGGACATATGTAGGGATTTCTTACTTAGTGCATCAGCCACTAAATTGGCTTTACCTAGGTGATACTTTAACTCAAAGTCATAATCTTTTAAGAATTCCATCCATCTTATTTCTCTCATGTTCAGCTCTTTCTGATCAAACAAGCACTTTAAACTCTTTTGATCGCTTAACACCTCAAACTAGACCCCATAGAGATAATGCCTCCAAATCTTTAAGGCAAACACTATAGGGGCTAACTCCAAATCATGCGTAGGATAGTTTTCCTCATGTGGCCTTAACTGCCTGGATGCAAGGCAACTACTATCTTATCTTGCATCAAAACACACCCTAATCTCATCTTTGAAGCATCACAAAATACCTCAAAGTTCTTATGGGGATCTAAATTACCAATACCGAGGTAGTAGTCAACCTCTTCTTTAGCTCTTAGAAATTATTCTCACAATCTTGAGTCCACTCAAAAGTATTATCCTTCCTAGTTAATCTAGTCAATGGTAGTGCTAACTGAGAAAATTCTTTAATAAACCTTATGTAATACCTAGCCAGGCCAATAAAGCTACTAACCTCGGTCATAGTGATGGGTCTCTCCCACTATAACATTGCCTTAACTTTATCGGGGTCTACTAAAATTCCTCATTGAGAAATTACATGACCCAAAAACTAGACTTTCGTTAGCCAAAACTCACACTTGGACAATTTGGCAAACAACTTCTTATCTTTAAGCATTTCTAAAACTACCTTTAGATGTTGTTCATGTTCTTCCACTGTCTTGGAATAGATAAAGATGTCATCAATAAACACTACCACAAATTTGCCTAGGTAGGGTCTAAAAGCTCTATTCATGTAATCCATAAATACTGCTGGAGCATTCGTCAACCCAACAAACATCACAAGAAACTCGTAATGCCCACACCTAGTCCTAAAAGTGGTTTTAGGGATATCCCCTTCTCTAACTCTGATTTGATGATATCCAGATCTTAGATCAATCTTGGAGAATACTAAACCTCCTCTTAATTGATCCATTAGATCATCTATCATAGGCAATAGATACTTGTTCTTGATGGTTACCTTGTTCAACTGTCTATAGTCAACATATAATCTCATGGTACCATC
Organism: Ormosia emarginata; assembly: GCA_029884605.1. NCBI lineage: Eukaryota > Viridiplantae > Streptophyta > Magnoliopsida > Fabales > Fabaceae > Ormosia > Ormosia emarginata. The sequence continues at coordinate 8,059,024 of JAQQTP010000087.1, forward strand.
ATTCTTCTTCACTAGTAACACTGGTGCTCTCCAAGGAGAAACACTAGGTCTAATGAACTGCTTGCCCAACAACTTCTCTAGTTGTTTCTTGAGTTCTTCTAACTCTAGGTGTGCCATCCTATAGGGTGCTACAGAGATAGGTCATGTACCTAGCACTAAATCTATAGAAAACTTTATTTCTCTCTCCGGTGGCAACTCTGCTATGTCACACGAAAATACCTCTAGGTACTCCCTCACCACAAGTATACTATCTAGGTTTTGCTCAGCCTCTGCATCTAATGAGAAAAGAAAAACATAGCTTAAAGCTCCTTTTACTAAATAGTGATTGACCTAGTTAGGATTGAGATAGACAGACTTGGGAGAAACAAATTTGGTAGGAATATCAGACAAAAACACTAAAGTCTTATCTAAATAGTTTAAAACTAATGATTGAATGACAACTAATCCATACCAAGGATGATATCTATATCCACAAGGGATAAATAGATAAGATTCATAAAGAAGACTTTATCTTCTATTCTTATGCAACAATCACGACATACAATTGAGGCTATGACTGGTTTACCGATTGGTGTAGAAATAGACAAGTCATATGGTAATTCTGAGATAGGAAATCCAACATCCTTACACAATCATAAGAAACAAAAGATTGGGATGCTTCTGAATCATATATGACATTTAAAAGATGACCATGAATTATGCCATTACCTTTAATAAGGTCAGAAGACTAGGCCACCTCCTTCCCGCCTAGAGTATAAACTCTCCCTTTGGCTAGCGACTTTGGGGTAGGCACATATTCTTTTCTTGGGAGACAATTTCTGGAAAAATGTCCTGACTGCTTGTAAGTGTAACACACGAACTGGCCCGCCAAACATGGTTTGCCTCCATGTATTTTCTTACACTTAGGACATCTGGGTACCTTAGAATTTTTCTGTACCTGCTTGCCCTTTCCTTGAGGACTGTTAGTTTTAGAAGTGCCCATCTTAAACTTATCATTCTCACACTACCTCTTTTGAAACTCTTATGACTTCTGCACTAAAAGAACCTTGTTGTCACGTTCTTCCACAATTCGGCACTTGCTTACCAATGATGGGAAATCTCTAATCTCCAGTGGTCAAATGGCCCTCTGCATATCTTTTGTCAAACCTTCTTCAAATTTAATACACTTCTATGTTTCATCTGGATTAAATTTGATGTAAGAAGAGAAATTTGATAACTTGTCAAATTTGGCCACATACTGACCAATTGACATCTTGCCTTCCACAAGCCTTAGAAATTCTATCTCCTTTGCACTTTACAAATGTTGAGGAAAATATTTTCCCAAGAAGGAATTCCTAAACACCTCCCAAGTGATTGGAGTTCTGGATGCATCTAGTAACCTTTTTGCATCAGTCCACCAGTTCTTTGCCTCCCCTTCTAACATAAAGGAAGCAAAAAGAACTATCTGATTGTCTGAGTAAGTCATGACCATGAAAATCTTCTCCATTTCCTTCAACCATCCACCTGCTCATACTAGGTTGTATTCCCCTTTAAACGATGAAGGATTGGTCTTCTTGAATTCTAACAAATTCATAAAATTCTAATTCCTTCCAATCTATACCTCCCGTACTGGTGGTGATACAGGTGGTGGTGGTGGCGGCAGGGGTGGATTGTTTCCCAATCTCTCTAGAACCATTGCAGTGACAACTACTTGGTCCCTCATGGCATTGGCAGTTGTAGTAGCAGTGGTCGTCTGCTCCCTCATGGCATTAGCCATTACCCTAACAACCTCTGGCATATCTTCATCTTCTCTAGATGATGAATTCCTTATCTCTCTAGCTTGCCTAGGGGGTGCCATAGTTTCTTGTACACACTGAACAATATATATTGAGTTGATCAGTCCCAATATCATGTAACTATGCAACAGTAGCTAATAACATTACAACCTAAGGCCAATTATGCAATTCCATAAAGGTATCTCATGTAAGAGACAAGAAAAACATAATTCCTAGTAGGAACTCTTAAACATGCCTAAGCATAGTCAGTCCATACCCCGGCATAATAGGATGAATTGCTTTGATACTAAAATGTAATACCCTAATACAAATATCTCTATACAATTGTTATATACAAAGATATTTATGGTACTTGCTATGTCGCTTCTTAACTATCATATTTCAATATATCTATAATCACTAATGAAGTCATTATAAAGAGCCTCGAGGGATGCGGAAACATATATATATATATACACACATACACAATATTTACCTAAAGAATGCTTAATGTAATAGATAAGTTTTTTGCATAACAAGCTAGTGTAAATAAAAACAAAGCCTGAACAAGAAGTAACAAAAACTAAAACTATGCTAGTCTTTCAGCTCTTTTTCATCTTACTCTTTGAAGAGTCTTCACTTGGTTTTGCATGGCAACACAGCGAGGTGAGAATCAACAATTCTCAGTATGAGTAAACTAAATCCAGTTATACATAACATAATAAACATAATCTTAACACATGCTATAATAAGATATGTTTAAATTCTATACAAGGTTTAACTTTAGTATCTAACTAAACCAAGTTAATCATACATACATTTATTCATACTTACACACTTAGCCTATTTAAGGCCCAAGCATGTTCTACTAGGAAACTTGGTTTCTCTTGTTTACCTGTTGTAGGGAGGAAGGCTATAACCTCCACTACATGTAACCCTAACTCCTAATCAGGAATGACTTGTCCCCTTATGAACTTTTGACTCCTTTCCTTCTAGGTAAATGACAGTACTTATCATATACAGTCACATTCGTAGGAAAAGGACTACCAATCCATCCTAGTTTACTTACATCTAATACATCATCTTATCACATCTTATGTGATATCTAAAACAACACTAAGTTACTTAAGGTGCTAGACACTTACCCAAGGCAATCCATTACTCTTGGATGCTGAAAGGTCTAAGCTTTCTCATACTTGCTTGGTGATAATTTCCTTATTGAAATATCCCTATTTGTGTCTTAACACACATTAGAAAATATGCAAATGATGTAATTGGCTAGCTAACATGGATAATGGTTTTGATGATAACAAATATGAAGATAATAAGAAGACCAAGTCCAAAGACTTTCAAGAATAGCTCTAGGACTTAGGATCTTTGTAAGGAGCCTTTTTGGATATCTCATTGGTTAAATCTTAAAAGATCTAAAATAATCTGCTCCTTAAATTAAACTGAAGTTTTAAAATAGCTTTTGAAAGATCAAAGTTTTTAGAAAATGAAAATAGCATTTCGAAGCAATTTAAAAAGTTTTTTCAAACTGTTTTTAACTGAGGTATTCGAATACCCCTATATGGTATTCGAATAACCTGATTCATAATTCATACCTTTTGTTTTTCCAAAACAGAGGTATTCAAATACCCCTATATGGTATTCGAATACCCTGATTTCAAAATATACCTTTTTAAATGAGGTATTCGAATACCCTTGACTGGTATTCGAATAACCCCAACTTGATCAGTTTTTTAATAAGTTTTGACAAGAGGTATTCGAATACCTCATAATGGTGTTCGAATAACCCACGAATTCTGAAATGGAAGAAAACTGCTATAATTCAAATTTAAATGGATATTAATTGTTCTAACGGCTGTTTTCCTCAAATGCTCTATAAATAGAGACCTTGGGTCTCTTCTGAAGGTCGCCTAACCACTTGAACTATTTTTGCTTGTGCCAAAAACGTGATTCTCTATTTTCTCATATTCTCTATGCTCTTTTCACCAAAACCTTGAGATATCCTTAGAGAGCTCTATAGTGCTTCAAGTTGTATCATTTACTCTTTGTGAGAGTTTTCTATTTCATCTATTTTCTGCTTTTGTAAAGGGTGAGGTATCCCTTAGTGATTTTGTGAGGGTGAGGTATCCCTCAGTAAAAGGGTGAGGTATCCCTTGTTGTAAAGAAGGTGAGGTATCCTTCAAAAGGGGTGAGGTATCCCTCTAGTAAATAGGGTGATGTATCCCTGTTGTGTAAAGGTTGCAAGCACCTGTTTTTAAGCTTGTCTTGAATAGTAAAAAATCTCGAACTGTGTTTCGGGGACTAGACGTAGGCCACAAGTGGTTAGTGGTCGAACCAGGATAAATACTGTGCCTGTTTTTCTTCCCTTATTCTCTTATCTTTATGCACTTTATTTATTGATTCCTGCAATTTAATTATTAATTGTTCTTCCTTTTCTTATCTCTTTCACGTCCTTTAATATTTAAATTCAGCAAAGTTTATTTGTTTAAGGCTTTTGCGAAAGTTTTTGTTACTCAATTCACCCCCCTCTTGAGTGTTGGAAGCCACTTGGTAACAAGTGGTATCAGAGCTAGACTCTTGTATAAAGAGCTTAGCCGCTTCAAGAGTACATGGCTTCATCAAATGATTTTTCAGAAGCAACTTCCATAAATCGACCACCCTTTTTCAATGGGGATGGTTATGCATATTGGAAGGAAAGAATGAAAATCTTTATCGAGGCTATTGATCTAGATGTGTGGGATGCTGTCGAAAATGGCGCATTTATACCTACACGAGTTGTTGATGGTATAAAAACCGAGACACCTAGAAATGATTGGTCTAAAGATGATAAAAGAAAAGTTCAAAATAACTTGGTAGCCAAAAACATCATTACCGCAGCTTTGGAACATGATGAATTTTTTAGAATTTTAAATTGCAAAACTGCTAAAGAAATGTGGGACACTTTACAAGTTACCCATGAGGGTACTAGTGAAGTTAAGAGGTCGAGAATTAATTCTCTAACTCGCGAGTATGAATTGTTTAGAATGAACCAAGGAGAAATCATTCAAGAAATGCAAAAGAGGTTCACCCACATTGTTAATCATCTTGCATTATTAGGAAAGAGTTTTACTAACGAAGATTTGATTAACAAAGTATTAAGATGTTTAAGCAGGATTTGGCAACCAAAGGTAACAACAATTTCAGAATCAAGGGACTTGTCAACAATGTCCTTAGCTACCCTATTTGGAAAACTTCATGAGCATGAACTAAAACTGAGCAGACTAAGTCAAAGCGAAGAAAACGATAAAAAGAAAAAGGGGATAGCACTTAAAGCCACCACCTCCACTACCAATAATGAAGAAGAAGACGATGGAGATGACGTGGACAACATTGAGCTAAATGAACAAAATCTTAATCTTCTGGTAAGAAAATTTGGTAAGTTCCTAAAGAAAAAGGGAACTCAAAGAAGATCGCCTTTTCCCCCAAAGAAATTTGAAAAGAAACCCTCCAAAGAAAGAAGAGTCTACATAGCATGGGATGATAATGATATGGACTCCACTGATAGCTCAGATAGTGAGGAAGCCCATCTATGTTTTATGGCCAAAGGAGAAGAAGAAGAAGAAGAAAGTGACAACGAGGTAAATTCTGACTTATCTCCTTCTTATGATGAATTACAAGATGCTTTCGAAGAATTGCATGACGAATCAATAAGGCTCACAAAATTAATTTCTTCATCTAAGAAAACTATCTCTTCTTTGGAAAATCAAATTCTAATTTTGAATAAAGAAATTGAAGAATTAAAAATTGAAAATGAGACATTAGGATTAATTGATGCATGCTCAACCTACACTTCACATGCTTCTACTTCATCATCGTGTTCTTCTTATCATATACTCGAAAAAGAAATTGAAGACTTAAAGAATACTCTTGCAAAATTCACTTGTGAAAGAGATACTTTAAATATCATATTAGGAAAACAAAAGGTTGTTTTTGAAAAAGCCGGGATAGGATATAACCCGAAAAATCAACAAAAATTTTATAAAAATTTCTTTGTTAATTCTAGCATTTCATGTAGCCTATTTATTAAATGTTTTTATTATGGGAAAAAGGGTCATAGTGCATCAACATGCAATATAAGGAAAAACATTAATACAAAAATTGGAACTAAAATGGTAGGGGTTCCCAAGGGTACTATACCCAAAACTGACACTCAAGGACCCAAGAAAATGTGGGTACCAAAAATCAAAAACTGAAATGTGTTGCAGGTGTGCTTGAAAGCCAAGAGTTGACTTTGGCTTTTTGAAAGTGGTTGCTGAAAGCACAAGACAGAAAATAATTCCAAGCTCTCCTCTCTGTCTCTATCAAGCTTGGACTTGTATTTTTTTTTTATGATCGAGTAAGTTTTTCCTCTCTAATAATGCACTTCTGAACATGTTAATTTGTTTTTCTGATAACGTTATTCGAATACCTCCCTATGGTATTCGAATACCATTGCTCTGAACGTGAAAATCTGTTTTTTCCTGATAAGTCTATTCGAATACCATCATAAGGTATTCGAATACCATATATCAGTACAGCAACATTATGGTTTTATAAGCTGGTGTATTCGAATAACTTCCAAAGTATTCGAATACTTGCTCTTGCTTTGTTCATATTTGTGTAGTGGGTATTCGAATAGCTGGGTAGGTATTCGAATACCTTCAATCAGAAGGGTGCGCATCTTAGTTTTTCCAACAAAATCTTTCGAATAGTTTTTCTTGAGCCTGATTTCATGCTTTACATGATGTTCTGAAATGCATATTTCTTAACTTGTTCTTGTACTTTCTGTAACACCCCAAATTTCCGTATCTCTTAAACAGTAATTTTGACAGTTAACAGAATTTCACTGTTTAGTAATTTCTGTGCACTATAAAATTATTTTGTTTATTCCGTCAGCGTATTTGATCTTTTGAGTGATTTACTTCGTGTTAGGAAAATAAAAATTTTCGGGCTGGGGAAAACTTTACGTAATTTAATTTTTACCGTTAGGTAATTATTTTACGTAATCTAATTTGATATTTGTGCATTTTCTAATATTTATGATTTTTGTGGATGAGTATGAAATTTTTTACTGTTTGTGGGCCTAGGGGGTGTATGTGGGCCCAAGTGGCCATACGTGGGCCCAGGTGAGTCCCGCAAAGTGAAAATTTTTCTATGCATAGAAAAATTTGTACTGTTTAGACAGAGACAGGGGATCTTACTAAACCTGAATCCGGAAACAGTTTTAGAAAATTTCTTGTACTGTGTTTTGTACTGTATTTATTTATCTGGCGATAAAAATACAGTAAATATATTTTTTTTTTGGGATTTTAGCAGATAAAAATATAAATTAAATTGCTTAAGTCAACCTTGGTGGTTTGGATATCCACCATTGATTTAATTAACGATAGAGACTTGATCTTGATTTAATCAAAGGTGGAGATTTGATCTTAAAAGTGAATAAGATCATTTATAACCATTAGATGGAGATTAAATCAAGGGTAGAGATTTGGTCATATAAAGTGACTATGACCATTTGTAACCATTGGATATAGAATTGATTAAGGGTGGAGATTTGGTCTTGTAAAGTAACAAGCACCATTTATGACCATTGGATTTAGATTTAATCAATGGTAAAGATTTAGTCTTAAAAAGTGACAAAGACTAATTATGACCCTTGGATTAAAAGTAAGAAGGAGTAATCTTGACCCTTAATTTTGGAGACACATCTAATGGCTAGAATTTCAAGGAGAAAAATCTAATGGCCTAGATTAAGTCTTCTAAATCAAAAGTCTACCTAAATCTTAACCATTGAATTAATCAATGGCTAGAAATGCTCTAGATGGTGGCTAATAATGATGACAAATAATTAAATGTACAAGGAGAAGCATGCATGGAAGGGGATGGTTTTGCATTGTTTAGGAGACAAAGAAATAAAACTTTATGACCATTATTAAATGTCATGGTCAATGGTGTATCATTATTAATCATTATTGATCAATTTGCATTCAAGGAGAATGCATTGGAGGGGGGGCTACGGTTTGGTGGCTTTTGAGTGAAGAAAAATTTGAAGACATCATTATTACTCCTTATTGATCATTCTTGGTCATTTCCTAAAGTCTAAAGTCTTCAAACTCCTTTTCTCTCCTTTTCCTTCAAGCTACCTCACGGCCATGCACCCTAAAGGAGACCAAAATGGTTGATTTCTATTCATCATCTTCTCTAAAACAAAACACAAAAAACTCCATTCTTTTCTCCTAGAACACCATTTGGCCAACACCTAGGAGCTATGTCTCCAAGCTTCTAAAATTTCATCTAAACACATTTTCTAAACCTAAACACCATTCTAAGAACATCTCTAGTTATGAGTTTTTCCAAAATCATTCATCTTGGGCTTCAAATCCAAGCTTCAAGTTTCTATCAAAAATAAAAAATTTCATCTTTGTGTTTCAAGAGAAACCATTCGGTCAAGACACTCAAAACCACCATCCAATCTCTTTTAATTTCATCCAACCATAGATCTTGAATCTACATGATATGCTAAGCAATTTTTATGTTGGAGATTTTCTCTAAATCATCTATCTTCAACCTTGTTCTTTAACCTAAAGATTGAAGCTTTAATGGTGAAGTTTGTTACTCTTCACTTTTCTTTTGATTTTCAAGGTTCTAACCATGATGCACATCCATGGTTTTCTTATTCAAGCTTAAGATACTAATAAATATATGTGATGTTTTGTGTTTAAGAAACCCTTGGTGGTGAAGGACTTGAAAAAAGAAGCAAATCAAGAATCTTTTGAGGATCTTCAAGAGGTAAGAGGGAGATCCACCTCACCAACCAAGTATGGTGGTGAGAGATGGTCTTATATTTGATGGATGGTGAATCCATATGAGGATTCCAATCCATGGTCATGTAATAATTTATGTGTGTTTATGAGCTTTGATTTATTTGCCTATGCTTGATATGCTATGCATGATTTTATGGCTTTGATGGTATGCTTATATTATGCATGATGAGTATATGGCATGTTTATAGTTTTTATGATGAAATATGTATGTGTATGCCATGATGTATTGATGGAAAAGAAATCAATTTTTGGCTCCAAAAGCCAAGGAGAGGGCTACGGTTTTGATACCAAAAATTAGAGATTCATGTTGAAATTTTTCAAGAACAAGGAAGTTGATTTGTTTAATGAAAATTATGAAGTGGAGAAAAAAATGAATTTTCTTAGCTCTAAAGGCTATGGGATTTTCGGTCAAGACACCTCAACATAGGTGTTTATAACTTAAGATTTTCATGAAAGATTAAAAATTGGATTGATTTGAAGAGTATGAAAAATAAACAAAGGATATGTTTTTCAAGAGAACAAGAATATGGTTTTGAAAGATTTTTATTGATTTATTTTGTGTAAAAAGATCCTAAGTGTTTTTCTAAACATGAGTTTTGAATGAAATGGGCAAACGTTGATTTTAAGGATTTGCAAAGAAAGTGAAAAAGAAATTGTAAAGAAAGTAAAAATGAATTTGAACAAATGAGTTTGGTTTTATAACCATTGGTATTTTGGTTTGAAAAACAAAATTTTAATGGTTTTGTTTGTGTAAAATCATATCAATTTAAAAGGAAAAATATTTGATGGTTTAATAGTCATGTCCACATTTTTTTAAGGCTTGTGATGCCTTGGTTTTATGAAACAAAGTAATTTTAAAGTGGAAACAAAATGTTTGAACAAAATGTTTTAGTACAAGAATTTTGGAAAGGGAATCAAGGTATTTTACCACTTGACAAAATAGAAATTTTCATAAACGGAAAAATAAAGAAAGGTTGAAAATGTTCGAACTTCAATTTATTTTGAAGAATATTGATTGTAGAATTTATTTGAGAAAAATGGAGAATATAATGGTGATTTGAAAATTTACTAACGTATAACTGATTTTCGAGTTTTGAAATACGTTAGAAAATGTTAAGTTTTGAAACATTGATTTAATTCAATGGAATTGTGAATTTGTGGAATATATTTTAGAAAAGGATTTCTTAAGTAAAGAAATGTGGAAAAAGATTTTCTTGAATGTGAAAAATGAAATATAAAGTCATATTATTTTGAGAAAGTTGAAAAAGAATTTTTTGAAGGTTAAGAAATATTTTCTGTAATAAAATTATGGTGAAAAATTATTTGTGTATCTTAAAAACGTGATTTTTAAGCTACATGATTTAGAATACGTTAAAATATTTCTACGCGATTTGAATAACGTTTAAATATTTTATGTGATTTGAACTACTATTGATAAATCACTACGTGACTGAACAGCGATAGAATATTTTTTTTTACGCGATTGAGAAAATGGAGAAAAAATTGTTATGAGATTTGGAAAGTGTTTTAAATATTTTGAGAATGATAAAAAAATGATTTACGTAACGTAAAAGAATGATTTTTAAGATACATGATTTTGAAACAATAGAAAAATAATATGCGATTTGAGAAACGTATATTTTTACATGATGGAGAAAAACGTTGAAAAATTCGTACGTGATTTAAAAGTGCAACAGAAGAGTTGCGGCATTTTGAAAACGTAACAAGTGTTACGGTATTGTGAAAATATAACAGAAACGTTTCAGAATTTTGAAAACGTAACAGAAGTGTTACGATATTTTGAAAATGTAACAAAAACGTTTTGAAATTGTGAAAACGTAACAGAAATGTTGCGCAATTTTGTGATAACATGATTTTGCTGTTAAAAATACAGTATAATTTGGTGCATTTTATATGCATTGGAAAGAGATGCCTGTGATTGGATTTGGTACATTATACATGCATTGGAAAAAAAATATGCGTTGAGGCATATGATACATTGAACAAATAAAATTGAAAAGATTTGGCCCTTTGGGGTTGGACTTGCATGGATATATTCGTGCATTGTATATGGCCCTTGTGGTTGAAGAGGGAATGAGAATTGATAGTGAGGTCTATGATGGATCTTGGGGGCGTCGAGGCGTGGCGGTCGACTAGTGGACAGCTGGCGAGTACCCTGTGCCACTTGGCAATGCAGTCCGTTGCAACGCATTGACGATATCCGACAAGAACACGATTCTTTTCAACAACTGGAAAATTGTCTTTGGGCTAAGGCTGACAATTGACAGAGCATTCTCCTTGAAATTGTGAAAACCCCTATGGAGTTGTTTTTGAAAAACTGAGTCTTTATGCACATGCATAAATCTGAGCATTTATATCTGTATGATATATTAATTGAGGAATATTGGCTATGACAATTGTTTTGAATACTTGGATGATGATGATGATAATCATGTTGATGGCATTATTGTGATTATTGTGTGATGATAATAATGTTAATGGTATGATGATGATAGTTGATTAATGTTGAGTGCATTATTGGAATTCTAGTATGATATATCTGTATGATATGTTGTTTGTGTTATCTCTGTACTGCCATGTTGGTATTGGCGTAGGTGATCTCACCTCTTTGTTATGTTGTTTTTTGTGTAATGATCTTGTTAAAATCAAATAATAGAAGGATCGAGTTGTCTTAGACATAACGGGCAATGAATACTCTGAGATGGGTGACAACAATAAGGAGTGAACATTCAGGACTCGAAGGTGTGCAGTGTTGACAAAGAACAGATGTAGAACAGATGTCTGGTGCAACAAGATGGATACACAATAGAATAAGTATGACAAGTTTTAACGTTAGTGTTGTACCGTGCTATTAAGTAGGACCCGTCATGGGGTTTGCTACTGTTAAAAAAAAAAGAGTCTGTTAATTTTATATTTCTCTTTAAATTGTGAAATATTAATTGGTGTCAATATTGTATATTAATCACTTTAAATATATTTTCAGTAATACTTATGAATTTCAGTAAGTTTATGTTTCAGTAAAGAAAGAAATTTTAAAACCCATCTTTTTATAACTCAAACCTTGTGTGAACTTCTTTACAGATTTTGAGTCGGGAGTCAGACATGTGATACCCTAGGGAGGGTGTTACACCTTCTTTTTCTCAAGAATATGCTACATATTTAAATTCTTTGTAAGGTAAATGCTTAATGTAATTGGCTACTGTTTTAATAAATATATGAACAAGTGTAACAAGTGGTATCAAACAAGTGGTTACTTGGCCAAATTAATCAATAGAATATCTTTTGCCTTTGTGAACTCATTTGTTGTTTTTGCCTTATTATTTTGAATGTTTACGTGCTTATGAGTTTGACTAATCTCTATGGATCCAAAAATTAATGGATACTAAAGAAAATACTTTGAATTGTTTTGTAGGGTTATAACTACCTCAAGTACACATTTAAATTGAAAAAGGTTTATTCAACTTGAGGGAAATGAATGAAGAGGACATGAAGAGACTTTCTTCAAGCACATTGAAATAAAATACTCAATGGAAGAAAGCTTAAGACTATCTTAAATGACTATATATTTTTTTTTACATGAGTAACAAAAGTGCCAAATTGGATATTTTTTTTTTTGTCATTGCATATAGGGTAAATAATGCTAGTTCTATACAATGCTCTGATCCCTATCGCATATTTCATCAAGTAAAATATTTAATATCTATGATTCTCTTGATATATGGCAGATTCATAAGAAATTGACAACAAGTGATTATATTTGATAACAAGTGGTATCAAATATAAGTAATTCCCTTGGTAACGCTAAATTTATAAAATTAAACTCTGTTGCTATTCTTGTATGTTATGAATGAACATATCTTCATGGACTGGAATATACTCTGTTTAGCCTTATGCTTTATCTTGCCCCATCTTTTTTATCATGACAAAAGGGGGAGAAAAAGCTTGAATTATTTGTTTGAGAAAAGTCAGGGGGAGAAAAAGTAAAAGTTCGGTAAGACAAAAATAGAAATTGGATTCCAAAAGTAAGGGGGAGCTGTTGTGCACATCTCTGATATATATCACGTCTTATGAAAAAGAGGGGGAGTAAGTATCTCTAAACAATCTTTGTGAATTCCAATTTATATGAACTAATGCTTTTCTCAAATGTTAGTTTGTCATCATCAAAAAGGGGGAGAATGTAATTGGCTAGCTGACATGGATAATGGTTTTGATGATAACAAATATGAAGATAATGAGAAGACCAAGTCCAAAGACTTTCAAGAATAGCTCTAGGACTTAGGATCTTTGTAAGGAGCCTTTTTGGATATCTCATTGGTTAAATCTTAAAAGATCTAAAATAATCTGCTCCTTAAATTAAACTGAAGTTTTAAAATAGCTTTTGAAAGATCAAAGTTTTTAGAAACTAAAAATAGCATTTTGAAGCAATTTAAAAAGGTTTTTCAAACTGTTTTTAACTGAGGTATTCGAATACCCCTATATGGTATTCGAATAACCTGATTCATAATTCATACCTTCTGTTTTTCCAAAACAGAGGTATTCAAATACCCCTATATGGTATTCAAATACCCTGATTTCAGAATATACCTTTTTAAATGAGGTATTCGAATACCCTTGATTGGTATTCGAATAACCCCAACTTGATCAATTTTTTAATAAGTTTTGACAAGAGGTATTCGAATACCTCATAATGGTATTCGAATAACCCACGAATTCTGAAATGGAAGAAAACGACTATAATTCAAATTTAAATGGATATTAATTGTTCCAACGACTGTTTTCCTCAAATGCTCTATAAATAGAGACCTTGGGTCTCTTCTGAAGGTCGCTTAACCACTTGAACTATTTTTGCTTGTTCCAAAAACGTGATTCCCTATTTTCTCATATTCTTTATGCTCTTTTCGCCAAAACCTTGAGATATCCTTAGAGAGCTCTATAGTGCTTCAAGTTGTATCATTTACTCTTTGTGAGAGTTTTCTATTTCATCTATTTTCTGCTTCTGTAAAGGGTGAGGTATCCCTTAGTGATTTTGTGAGGCTGAGGTATCCCTCAGTAAAAGGGTGAGGTATCCCTTGTTGTAAAGAAGGTGAGGTATCCTTCAAAGGAGGTGAGGTATCCCTCTAGTAAATAGGGAAAGGTATCCCTATTGTGTAAAGGTTGCAAGCACCTATTTTTAAGCTTGTCTTGAATAGTAAAAAATCTCGAACTGTGTTTTGGGGACTGGACATAGACCACAAGTGGTTAGTGGTTGAACCAGGATAAATACTGTGCCTATTTTTCTTCCCTTATTCTCTTATCTTTATGCACTTTATTTATTGATTCCTGCAATTTAATTATTAATTGTTCTTCCTTTTCTTATCTTTTTCACGTCCTTTAATATTTAAATTCAGCAAAGTTTATTTGTTTAAGGATTTTGCGAAAGTTTTGGTTACTCAATTCACCCCCCTCTTGAGTGCTGGAAGCCACTTGGTAACAAATGATCCCAACTAGTAAGAAACCTCAAAACATCAAGAATAACATCTTTGAGAATTCATGGAACTCATGCCTCGGTGCAGCTCTTACATGTCGCGGAGTCTAGCTCTCAACCACTCTCACGCCTCGACGTGGTTCACTCACGCCATGGCGCATAGCTCTCGGGTGCACTTATGCCTCAGCTTGATTCTCAGTCACTCCATGACATAAGGGGTTTTTGTGGAGAATTTAGCAGAAAACAATACTATGCACTATTCCATTGGTGCATCTAATGGTATTAGCCATTCCAAAGCAGTTTTTAGGTGATTTTAAGTCCCTAGCAAGTTCACTAACATGTAGGAAACATCAATCACCAACTCAAATCACTAACTTTGGATTTAAGAACAAAATCACTCATCAAAAACCTATTTCCCAACTTTGTGCATCAACGGTCCAAATGAGGAGTTTTAAGTTTCTAACTCATACTCATACTATGAACAAGTCATAAACAACCATTGAAATACATTCAAGCAAGAAAAACATTTTAAATGCCTCAAAAATCCAATGACCTATTATACATCATATATGCATCAATGGTGAAAATGGAGAAAAGAAGTTAAAAAGGACTCTAATCCCCTACCTTAGGTCCTTTATGATGGTGGATGATCAAGCTTGGCTTTACCTTTTTCTTTTCCTTCTCTTTTCCTCTTCCTCCTCCTCTTTGGTTTCCTTGTTTTATGCTATTGTGCTTTCTGTTTTGTGAGAGAGAAAAAAGTGAATGAAATATCATGTTATATAAGTCAACACAAGAAACTGCCAGAACCGTAAGTGACTTAAAACACTTGGATATTTCACTAATACTTCTTGATCTGCTAAAAATACTTAGATTTATCTAAATCAAGTTTTTTAACTTCCAACAACTTTAAAATAAATACTAAGATTCATATAAATTATTGTTTCACCATTATCTTATTTTTTTTTCATATTTACTGCTAGTCAATCTGGCATTAAATACACAACTAGTATTTCTAAAAATATCAAACTAACTCTAATTATCTTGAAACTTTAACTATATCTTGTTTCGTACATTTGTGACCTATAAATAAATTATCCATATTTATTTCATTCAACTTAGCCTTTAAAGCCATTATCTGAGTCATTTCAAGCTATTTTTTGCATTCTGAGTTGTAACAAAGTGCCTAAACTAACTTAGTTTGTCACAAAATTGAACCGGCATGTTAAGCAAGTAATATGCTACCTATATAGCCATATACAAGATTAATATGTTATAAAGGATGTTACACAAACCCTTGATGATATGCTTAGAGCATGTGTGTTAGAGCAAAAGGGTAGTTAGGATAAGTTCTTGCCTTTAGTGGAGTTTGCCTACAATAATAGTTACCATAGCAGCATAGGCATGGCATCGTATGAAACACTTTATGGTAGGAAGTATAGGTCCCTTTTATGTTGGTATGAGGTTATAGAGAAGACTATCCTAGGACTTGAGTTGGTATAGTAGACCACAGATCAGATTAAGATGATCAGGGATAGGTTGGTTATGGCTCAGAGTAGGCAAAAGAGCTATGCTGGTAGGAGGAAAAGACCTCTAGAGTTCAAATAGGGTGAACAAGTTTTCTTAAAAGTCACTCCTATAACAGGGATTGATAAAGAATTGAGAACATGGAAGTTAAATCCTCGTTTTATTGGTCTCTACCAAATTCTAAAAAGAATTGGACTTGTAGCCTACTAAATTGCACTTCCACCTTAATTGTCATACCTTCACAATGTATTCTATATGTCACAACTTAGGAAGTACAATCCAGATCCTTCACATGTCATAAGAAATGAATATCTGCAGTTAAAAGATGATCCGTCTTATGTGATGCAACTGGTAAGGATCATGGACAGAGGGGTTAAGGAGCTTAGAGGTAAGCAGATTCTGTAACACTCTTTTTTTTAATATGATAGACTTGTATATGGTCAGAGAAGTACCATAATATTTGTTTAAGATGTTCGCAAAATTTTGTGACGTTTTGAGTTAATTTAGGCACTTTTCCACAATACAGAATGTGCAAAATGATTAATTTAACTCAAGAAAATGACATAAATGCCATATTAAAGGAAATAAATATAGAAAATTTATTTCTAGGTAAAAAATGTGTGAAAGATGATGTAGTTAAATTTTGAGGACAAATAGAGTCAGTTCGGTATTTTTAAGAACACTGAGTGAGTGTTTAAATACTGTATTAAGGTGCAACAGATATGGAAAATTATGAAAATGGAGAAACAAGATTTTTTATGAATCTTAGGATTTATTTTAAGGTTGTTGGAAGTTAGGAAACTTGATTTAGTAAAATCAAAGTATTCTTAACATATACAAAGTTCAGCAAAATGATAATTTTGCCCTTAAAGCTCATCTTTTAAAAGATGAGATTGTTCTCATCTTTCTCATCTCTCACATTTGTTCTGTAGATAGGAAGAAAAACAGAGAAAGAAAATGGAAAGAGCGAAGAGAAGGAAGGAGTGAAAGAAGAACTAAGGCAAAGATGAAAAGTCATCTTCAAGCTTGAGGTAGGGGAAAATCTTTCTATAATTCCTCTCTCTCATTTCTTTCATTTGTTTAAGCTTCTATAAGAAAATGAACACTGAGTTTGGTTGATAATTTGGAGTTTCTATTCTTGGTTTTAAATTAAAGGGTTGGAGTTGGTTTATTTTTTGTGTTGGTTTTAAGCATATTTATGCTTTGATTTGTTATGAGTTTGAGTTAAGGTTTTGGTTCCCTAAAATCATGTGTAGATGTTTGAGAAATCATATATGTGTTGTGATTGATGATTAGAGGTGTTTAAGGATTAGGTTTATGAATAGAAATCATTTGGATTGGTAAAAATTAGTGATCCTCGGTTGTTGTTCTGTAGAACTGAAAAATGTGAAGGGGAGCCTCGACACTTCAAGAGTGGAAGCTGTGGCACTTCCCTCCTTCTTGTAGGAAAATTCTGCCTAAGAATTTGAGGCCGCGACACAAAGGAAATTGGTGCCGCGACACTCATTCAAAAAGATGGAAATTTTGTGTTAAAATGGTATGAAATTCATGAGTTTTTAGTTTTAAATGATATGTTGTGATTTACCAATGTTAGAATGATAAAGATGAGGCCTTGGGCCATATAATGTATGAGGATAGTGTCTTGTTATGACAAAATGAAAAATGTATGATGGGAATCATTGTTTATGCCTTGTAGGAAATTAATGGTAACCAAGATGAATAAGATCTTAAATGATGTTGAATTAATGAGAAAACATTTAAATGCTTTATAATGTATGATGATGAAAGATAAGGCCTTGAGCTATATATTGTATGATGATGAATAAATAAGGCATTGAGCCATGATATGATGAGTATGATATTGGGAAGCAATATAAATAGAAAGGATAAAGGTAGATTGAGATTGAATGAGTCCCTCTCTACAAGTGCATAATATGAGGTATAAATGGAAAGTATGATGATTATGGTATTTGCTTCCCTATTATGCAATGAAAAGTAATATTATGTAAAAAGTGAAAGAATGAAAAGTTTTAATATTCTCACATGTTTTGTTTTCAAACTTGTTGCTTGCTATTTCCATGTATGAATGACCTTAAGGCTTGAGCCAAAAGGGGGCTCCTAGTGCCAGGGTTATGGGTATTATGAGTTAATCCTAATGTTGTCGAAGACGATAACAATTATACCCAGTATGGTATTAAGGGTTAATCCCACTATTGTGGGAGAAGATAACCACATATACTAGGTAGTGCAAGGAGCATAAGGAATAATAGGGCATCCTACTCTTTCCTACCCAAGAAATACAGGGAACAATAGGGCATCTCAGAATAAAGGATTTCCTAGAAATGTGCAAGTAACATGTGTTTTCTAAAACAAAACCTTTTAAAAACATTGCATAAGCATTCTTTAGGGTTTTCAAACTTGTTATTTGTTATTTCTATGTATTGTGACCCTATAGCTTAGACAAAAGGGCTCCTAATGCCAAGGTCATTTATATTTTTGGTAGTGCAAGGAACAAAAGGGCATCCTATCTACCTAGAAGCAATACAAGGTGTAAGACCCTAAAGCTACACCAGTTATACTCAGATAAATAGTATAAGGATAGTCACTTCTAATTCTAGATGTGAATATCAACCTCTATTGTAATTAACAGCGTATAATTATATAGAGCCTTTGATGAAAGTAAAGAGAACAAGATAATTTTACTCAACTGAAAACTTGCTCTTTATTACTTATTAACATAATATGTCTGAGATATACAAAAGAACTACAACAAGCCACAAGGGCATAAATACAAAACTAATAAGTTAAATACATCAGTAATATATATATATATATATATATATATATATATATATATATATATATATATATATATATATATATAAAGAAGCTAACTAAGTCTTCATCGCCCTCCTTTTCTCTTGCTCTGCTCATTAGCTGGATTTATCATGAAAATTAAGAAACTGGGGTGAGAATTGAAATTCTCAGTAGAAATTTTAAAATATGACATCATAATAAATCCAATTACTTCAGGAAAAAACTAATTACATATAAAAATGATTGAAAAGGTGACACAAGCCAAAACTCAATCATTTCCCTTCCTGAAGCAGACATTCAAATTGATTAAATAAAACACTTTAAGCCATTACATAACATTTCAACTCAATTCAGAACATTCAACTATCATTAGAAAGATGGTAATTAAACTTAAACATCCTTATTATACAAAACAAGACAATTACCCATATAATTATAATTTATACACTGCATGATAATGCATGAGTATGCCTAAGATATGCCCTAAGAAATTATTGTGTTACGATTTTACAAAACAACTTTATTTTAGAAAAACACATGTTATTTGAATATTTCGAAGAAACCTTTTTGTTCCAGGAAACCCTATTTTTCCTTGTATAATTTCTTGGTAGGTAGGATGCCCCTTTGTTCCTTGCACTACCAAACATATATAACTTTGGCACTTGGAGCCCTATTATCCAAGTCTTAGGTTTACAATACATAGAAATAATAAATAACAAGTTTGAAAATCAAAACATGCATAAAGATGTTAATACCTTTTCTAATTAATTATATACTATCAGATGTCTTATCATTATATCATAACATAGCTCAAGGCCTCAACTTTCATCAACATATAATAATAACCATTTAGGGCTTCTTCTCATCACTCCAACATTGATGCATCAAAATATATCATTTTAAATCAAAAGCTTTTGTATTTTGTATCATTGTGTATCAAAGTCTCAAACTTTCTTAAAGAGTGTCGTAGTCCCAACTTATTTTGTGCAATGGCCTCCATTTCTTTGCGTAGGAATGTCCTGCGTCCAGAGAGCTAAGGGTTACGGCTTCCTTTCATCGAGTGCCACAACCTCCCTTCCTTTTTCTAGTTTTCTAGAAACTCCATCAGAATAACATCCACATGTTTCCTTTCATTCACAATGAAACCTATCTCAAACAACTTTTATTATCAACTCACAATCTCATCAATTCAATAACCATAGAATCCATTCAAACATCATTTAATCCATTCAAACAAAGCTTATATATTTCCAATTATAACAAACATTTAGAATTATTAATAACCTTCATCAACCATATAAGCCATTCGAATATCATTTAAAGGAACCAAACCTAGAAAACCATGATTTACAATAGAAATCCATTTTTGTTTCTGCCATCAGAGCATGAAAAATATGGAAGAGAGAAAGTTAAGATCCATAGAAACATTTTTCCTATACCTTTCAAGCCTTGATTTTCGCCTTTCCATTATCTATTTTCCTCTTCTTCTTTCCCCTGCTACTCCACTTTGTTTTTCCCTTTGTTTTCTTTCATTCTCTCTGCTAAAAGAATGGGTGAATTGTGTGAAAAAAAGATTACTAAAAGTCAAAGAAATGGATAATTACGTATGACTCTTGTGTGGGTTACTAGAACTTTATATCTATTAGGAACACTTTGATTTTACTAAATTAAGTTTCGTAACCTCCAAAGATATTAAAATAAATCCTATGATTCACCTAAATTTTAGTTTCATCATTTCCATAATTTTTCATATCAGCTATAAGTTAATTTGGCATTAAAACGCGCAACTAATGTACTTAAAAATACCAAATCAACTCAGTTTGTCTTGAAAGTTTAACTACAACTTATTTCACACATTGGTAACTTAGAAATAAATTTTTCATATTTATTTCCTTTATATAAGTAATTTATGCTGTTTTCTTGAGTTAAAATAGTCATTTTGCATGTTCTATGTTGCGGCAAAGTGCCTAAATTAACTCCATAAGTCACAGAATTACTTGGACATGTTAGGCAAACATTATGGTTCATTTCTATCCATAAACATTACTAACATGTTAAGGAGGATGTTACACAAGGAATAGGGCTTCCTGGAACAAAAAGGCTTCTTGAAAATATTCAAATAACATGTGTTTTCTAAAACAAAGTTTGTTTTGTAAAATCATAGCATTAGCATTCTTTAGGATTTTCATTAGGCATAATCATATATCACTATGCATTGCATAAAATTGGCAATTATATAGGCAACTGCCTTGTTTTCATTAAATGTGAAGATTAAGGATAAAAGTTAGTTAGAAAAGGCTAGGAATGGTACTTAAAGTGAGTTAGGTATTGTTCCTAGTATGACGATAAATGTTTAAAGCATATTATGTTCAAATTGATTGATATGTAATAATTAAATTATTTTGTAATTAAATGAATTGTCTGCCTCGGGAAGGGAAGGGACTGAGTTTTGGCTTATGCCACCTTTCCATATATTATGTTAAAAGTTAGTTTTTCCCCAATGCAGTTGGATTTACCATGACATCATGATTTCAAACTTACTACTGAGGATTATTAATTCTCACCCTAGTTCTTTTTATGTTTTTCATGATAAATCCAGAGGAGGATCCAAGCAAGCATAGATCAAGGAGAAGAAGACTTAGTTAAGTTGTTAACGTAATTCTTTTATTCTTGTATTTATATTAATGGTTCTATAATTAATTTTATATATATTTAGTTTTGTAAAGGTTTGTAATCTCAAACATATCATGTGGTTGTTTAGTAAAGAGCAAGTTTCCAAAGTGTGTAAAATGTCTTGCTCTCTTACTTTTTATTAAGGCTCTATATATTTATACGTTAATGATTATTATATAAGTTATGTAATTTATGTTTAAGTTTTAAAAGTGGCATACTTAATTCTACTTACTTAGTATACTTAGAGTATACTATAGCATATAGAATTAGGGTGTTACAGATTCGTCTAGTGAAGGTACTTTGGGATGGAGCTGACTTTGAGGAAGCTACTTGAGAGCTAGAGTCCTATATGCATCATGATTACGTGAAGTTGTTTATATAAGGCAAGCAATTTTGGAGACAAAAATTTAAAAAAGATGGGAGAAATGTAACATCCTCTATAACATGTTAGTCTTATATATGGTTATTGAGGTAACATAATACTTGTTTGACATGCCTGTTTAATTTTGTGATATTCTGAGTTAGTTTACGCACTTTACTGCAGTACAAAAGGTGAAAAGTAGCTTAAAATGACTCAAATAATAGCATAAATAGAATGGTTAAAGGAAATAAATGTGGAGAATTTATTCCTAATTCACAAATGTATGTTATGAGTTGTAGTTAAAGTTTGAGAATAAACTGAGTTAGTTTGGTATTTTTAAGTATACTGAGTGAGTGTTTTAATACCAGATTGACTTGACACAGATATGGAAACTTGTGGAAATTATGAAATTAGGATTGAGATGAATCTTAAGATTTATTTTTATGCCTATGGAAGTTAGGGAACTGGATTTGGAGAAATCTAATTATTTTTAACAGATATAATGTTTCTTACAAAATATCTAAGTGCCTTAAGCTTTCCACGATTTTAGCAACCTCTTTTCTTGACTTTTTCCTTTGATATTTCATCTCATCTCACCCACTTTCTCATTCTCTCATTCGGCTAAGCAGAAACAGAAAGGAGAAAGAAGAGAAAAGGAAAAGAAAAAAAGGAAAAGCTCAACGAGGAAGAGAGAAGAAAGAAGAGGAAAGCAAAGGGGAAAGTCAAGGTTTGATCATCCATCACACCATTGAGATAGGGGTGATTGATTCCATGTTCTGTTATTTGTTCTTTTCTCTTCATGTTTGTGTCACATGCTTAAGTTTCAAAATGAGTTTTAATGTGTTTTTCCATGGTTAGAGTGGATGAACTTGTGGTAAGCCTGTTTTTATGGTTCAACTTGTGTTAGTTTATGCATAGTGGATGGATTGAAACTTGTTGTCATCTTTAAAATTTCACATCCATGAGTTTCAAAAATGAGTTTTTGTAGATTGTTGATTTTGATCATTTTCCATGAAATTATGTGTTGTAAGATTGTATAAGAGTTTTTTACATCCTGGTGACCATGTATGGAGCTAAAAACCTCTTAGAATCCAAGATTGGAAGGTTGGAAATTCATTAGAAATCAATAGCACAGTAGCCACATTTTTTGCATAATTTTCTGCTACAGCATAATGCCTAGGCACTAGTTTAGCACGCCTAAGTGCAACCTAATTATTTTTAGTCCAGGTTCAGGAATAAACCAAGGCACCTAGGCGACAAAGGGCCACGCCTAAGCGCCATAGGTTTGGAAACAAGGCATGGACCACGACTAGGAGTGGGAAAGGCTCCACTGGCAGTTTTTGTCAAGATCTTGTTTTTGATGAAATGGACTTCCCTACTTGTTGGGATTACTCATATATGCCTTTTAAAGTGTGTTGAGGCATTATTAGGGGTATTTCATGGAGGAAATTACTACCTTGCATATGTGAGAATTTGGGGAAAACCTTAGTCATCCAAAGAAGTTATGGAATGTCATAGGTTAGAACCTAGGGCTTTGGGTATCTTGTAGTGCATTTTAATATCACTAGTGATGTTTTGGTGTGAGATACACTAGGTATACCCTAAATTGGGTTTGTATGGCATGGTTTGCCTATGTTTATGCATAGTTTGCTCCTTTATGATGAAAGTTGAGCTAGAGATGCATGAATGGTAGTTACTTCCTTGTGTGATAAGGTTTAGTTATAAGAAAATGCTAGAAACTTAGATTTGCTCCTTTGTGTAACAAAGTTGAACTGGAATCTCTTGTTTGCTAGATTTTGCCTTTCCACTTAGTTGGAATTGACCTTATGATGGTTATTGTAGTGTGTATTTGTATTTAGAATATAACACTACATGTTTTTACACTTGTTATTCCTATGTATTGCGTGTGCACTGTAACATCCTAATACTAGTACTAATAACATGTCCAAGATCATGCATTAGTAGTTAGGATTAGGCATGTCACCTCTATACTAAGAAAACAAATTTGTAAAAACAACTTTAATATGTATGAAAATATGAGCATGGTGCAGGTGTAATAATATACATATATTGAAATGATCTTTATATAAATACATTTATGTGATACAAATTCTACATTATACGCCTCCATGGCAATACCTAAACAAATTCTACATAATACTTTTCTAACATTTGCAACTAATCTCTTCCTTCATGATTCCGATCTTCTCTTCTCTAGCTAAAGCCTTCAAAGTCCTTGAAAATATTATGGAAAATACAAATATATGGGGGTAAGAATTCAAATAATTCTCAGTAGATTTTTTAAAAACGTGTCATTGTAATACTTCCAGCTGTTTTAAGGAAAAATCATTTTTATTTTAAAACCCAACTTTTGTGTATAACTAGGAAGGTGGCAAAATGCCAAATCTGGTCCTTTCTCTTCCCGAAACAGAGGTTCAATTATTATTTTTTATAAAAACCATTTGCACAACTAAATATTACATACATTATCAATTATAATTCTTTATAAAAAATCATAACAAGTATTAATACTAATCTTATAAAATATTCATCATTCATAATCATCTTCATAATAAGACTTAGGATACAAATTCAAATCAAATATCATATCTCAACACAAATCATAAATATTTACTCATCCTTCTTTAATATTCTATACAAGTTAGATATTTCATATTATTTTATATTCATCATTCATTCATTATTCATTGCATCTCTTTTCATTGTCTTTGAAGTATTATAAATCATCATGTCTCATTCATTGGGGATACTCTTATACTCGAGGTTATATCCCGTTTTATTCTAGATATTCTCATACTCGAGGTTATATCCAGTTTTCATATACGTGGTGAGTAAGGGAATGTTCGTCCTCACATTACTATTCTATTAAATTCTGATTCATTCATTAATACTCCCTACCCAGAGTTTATTCAAAATTATTCCTTGTCTGGAGTATATTCAAGAATACTCCATGCCCGGAGTATATTCAAGATTACTCTATACCTGGAGTATATTCAATTCTCATTCATTTAATCACACATCGATACAATTTCTATTAGGTACATGGATAATTAACAATACATCCTTCAAGTACAAGGATAATCAATATAATATCCATCAAGTACATGGATAATCAATAATACTTCCTTTAGGTACAAGGATAATCAATATAATATCCATCAGGTACATTGATATTCAATACATTATCCATCAAGTACATGGATATTCAATACATTATCCATCAGGTACATGGATATTCTAGATTTCTCCCTACTTGGAGTATATTCAACATTTCTCATTCTCAATTCATAAACTCAACACTAGCTCAACCTTAATGACTTAACGGAGAAATGGCTCAATGGAGCAGTGGCTCAACGAAGTAATATCAAATTCAAATTCAACCTCAACTTGACTAATCAAGGAGCAATATATTCTCTAATACATATCAAGTATCCAATACCATTCCAATACTATTTATTCCAAGAAATTTTATACAAACAATAATTTAAACACAATTAAAGTACTTAAACATAACAAGGAAATTGTTATATCCCCTGGAGTACCTTTCAACCTATATGGCCAATTTATGACCTATGTGGTCAATCCAAAATTTCAAATGCTAGGAATTCTTCATAAACTCTTAACACTTCAATTAAACAATATTAAACACAAGTGATAAAAAATGTGTCGCTATATCAATCACAAATGTTCATATTATGTCACGGTCAAGGATCTCATTAAGGCAATCTTTACAAACTTTTCAATTACTCGTTATTTCCTTAATCAACTTAATTAACAAATGAATGTAAAAGCATGAGAAATCACCAATTTTAACAAAACCTTCTCATAGCCGTGACTATCTTGTCCATAATCAACTTCATATTCATTCAAAAACACCAAGAAAAATCTCATCTTACAACATCACAATTTTACTCAAGAATCAATGGAAAATGGATGAATAAATTAAAGCTTATAACCTTCCTCAAAATTTTGGTTTGGACTGTGGCATATACATCCATGAACACAACAATTTTTTTTTATCTTCTCATCATAATCAATATCAATCATCATCATAGAATCAAGACAGGAATCAATAGAATAGAAAAAGTAAAAAAGCAAAGGAATTCTTTCCAAATCAAGATACAACCATCATTTAGCCCCTAATCACAAATAAATCTCAATTTTTTCATCACAAATATCATCACAAACTTAATTCAAAAATCAATAAAAGAAAAAAGAACAATTTAAGCTATGAAATCACTTCTAAATCACCACTTGACCATGACTTTCTACAAACAAAAAGCAACATAAACCTATCTCAAAATACTCCATGAAGAAGAATAAGTTTAGAACAAAGGTCCCCTACCTCACTTCCTAGCTTCTCAAGCCTTGGTTCCTTGAATTTTCTCCCTTTTCCTCTTGATTTTTCTCCGTTCTTCTCTTCCATTTCTCTCTTTCTCCTTCACGTTGGGGTTGCTATATGGTGTTCTATTTTTTTACCTCTGTTTGCCATGTAAAAAGCATGGGAAGAGAGTGAATAAAGTCGAGATAAATCTAGACAAAATGAGTGGTGGTGGAGTGTAGAAAAATCTAACCAAATTTATGGTATTGGAACTTTTGTATCTGTTAAGCACACTTTAATCTCCCAAAGTTGAATTTTCAAGTATCCATAAGTGTTATGAAAAATTTTAGGACTCAACTTAGTCATCGGATCAATTTTTTCATAACCTTCCATATACTGCTATTTATCAATTAAACTTTATTACTCGGTCCCGAATTGAATTAAACCTAGTGATTAAGTAATAAGCTTACTAATACTTATTGTAGTTAGTATTTTATACCAAATTATTCTCCATGTCTTACTTTCCATCTCCATAAAATTTCATAATTTTTTGAATTTTTTAGTTGTTCCATAACTGTTCTCTTAATTTCTCTTCGGTATCCTTAAAAATACCAAACTTGCTTTGTTGCTTCCAAAAAAATTTTCTACAATTATTATCAATGGTCCTTAGCTAGGAAATAAATTTTTCATATTTATTTCCATTATATCAACTGATTCAGAAGATACTTTAATTATTCTCTTATATTCAATGTTGTTGAATTACACTCAAACTGGTTCAGAAAATTATCCGAATTGACACATAATTTTTACCAGTATTACTGAGCTTTTACAACACTAATTAAAGCTATTAGGTTAGGGAGGATGTTACATGCACAACCATTTGGCTAGAGTTAGCGGTTCTTACTCCACTCTGATGGTCAGGGTTACTGGTATGGTTAGATGGTTTGAGCCCATTCCTTACCAGGTAGTGTAAAAGGTCATTTTTCTTGTCCTACCCAGAAAGACACAAAGGAACCAGGCTCCTGGGAATGAGTTAGTACTCATGTATTTTTAAAACTAAAATTTGCACAAGCATTGCAAAAGCATACTCTTAGGACATTTCTTAGGCATAATCATATAGCATATTATACATTGCATTATTGGACAATTGTACAAGCAGTTGTCTCTCTTGTTAGTAATGAAGTATGATGGGGTCATGGTTTGCTTTATGGGTATTACATAGTGAGTATGTACATATTCTTATAATGATAAGTAGAGCCTCATTTATCTATTGCAAACATAATGTGTTGTAGTTGTTAGTTCGATTCATAGAATTTGGTTAATTATGTGCTAATTAAACCTTATTTTGTAAATGAATGAACTTACTACCTTAGGAAGATAAAGGACTATTTTTGGCTTATGCCACCTTTTTAGTTATTGTTATATAACTTATTTTTCCCCGAAGCAGCTGGACTTATCATGATGACACGTTTTTTATAAACTGATTACTGAGAAATGTGATTTCTCACACTGTTTATTTGTTTCCATGATAAATCCAATTAAAGCTTCTTCCAAGAAGAAGAAGAAGAAGCAGAAGAGCTAGATAGCTTTTATAACACCCCAAACTTCCTACATATAAGACATTAATTTTGACAGTTAACAGAATTCTACTGTTTAGTAATTTTTGTGTGCTGTAAAATTATTTTGAATATTCCGTCAGTACATTTGATCATTTTGTGTGATTTACTTCGTGTCAAGAAAATAATAATTTTCGGGCCGGGGAAAATTTTACATAATTTAATTATTACTGTTAAGTCTTAATTATTTTATGTAATCTGATTTGATATTTGTGTATTTTCTAATTTTTGTGATTTTGTGTGTGATTTAGAAATTTTTATATTACTCTGATTATTTTAGCGTTATCCGTGAGCCGTCTGTGAGCCCAGGGAGGTCGTATGTGGGCCCCACGTGGGTCCAGAAAGGTAAAAAATTTAATGTAGTCAGGAAAATTTGTACTGTTGAGACAGAGACGAGAGATCTTACTAAACCTGAATCCAAAAACAGTTTTAAAAATTTTCTTTTACTGTGTTTTGTACTGTATTTAATTATCGGGTGATAAAAATACAGTAAAAATATTATTCGAAGGGTAATAACAGATACAAAAATAAATATTGTACTGCGTAGTCAAGATCAATGGCTTGGATATCCACCATTGATGTAATCAACGGTGGAGACTTGATCTTGATTTAATCAACGGTTGAGATTTAGTCTTACAAAGTGGCTAGGACCATTTATAGCCCTTGGATGTAAAGTTTGAAGGAGTAATCTTGACCCTTCATTTTGGAGACACATCTAATGGCTAGGATTTCAAGGAGGAAAGATCCAATGGCCTAAATTAAGTCTTCTATCTAAGCCTAAACCTAGAAGCTACATTAAATCCTAACCATTGATCTAATCAATGGTTAAGATTGCCTAAAATGGTGGCTAGGAGATTTGTTGCATTTTGAAGAGTGCATGGAGGGGGGACGGTTTTGGTGCTGCATTAGAAGCTAAAGCAATATTGGAAGACCATAATTGATCACCTTTAGTCATTATTGATCACCTTGGTCTTTGTTGAACATTTTCAAGAAACAAAGTTATCAAAATTTCTCTCCATTTCTCTCCTTCTCTATGCTCACGGCCAAGCACTCCTACACCACCTTCCATCACTCAAAAATTTTATACAACCATACTTCTTGAATCCTTACTTCAATTCAAGAACCTTTGTAGTTTACACCAAGCTCTAAATCTTCCATCTTCAAGGAGTTTTTCCAAGAACAAGTTCTAGGGTTCTTAAGGTGAAGTTATGGAAAACTTCATTTCTTCTCTTCTTTTGCAGGTTCTAAACCATGTTTGATCCATGGTTCCTCTTATTCAAGCTTAATATACTAATTTCTTTGTGTTTGTTTTATGTTCAAGAGACTTTTGTTGGTGGAGATCTTGTTCAAAATACAAAGCAAGGAGCTTTTTGTGATTCTTCAAGAGGTAAGAGGGAGATCCATCTCACCAACCAACCATGGTGGTGAGAGATGGTTTTATATTGATGGATAGTGAATCCATGTGAGGACTCATATCCATGGTCATGTAATAATTTGTGTGTGTTTATGTGCTTTGATTATTTGCCTATGTTTGATATTCTTTGCATGATTTTATTGCTTATATAGTATGCTTATGATATGCATGATGAAGATATGTTGAATATATGATGATGGATGTATGATAAAACAAGAAATTGTGGCTCCAATGGCCAAGGGGAGGCTACGGTTTTGACACCCAAAAATTAGGGTTTTATGTTGAAATTTTTCAAGAATAAGGAAATTGATTTGTTTAAAGAAATTATGAAGTGGAGAAATTATTTTTTTTTTGTTTCAAAAATCATGGTGAATTTCGGCTTTATCACCTCAAAATAGGTGTTCACAAATTAATATTTTCATGAATGGTAAAATTGGATGTTTAGAAAAACTACGAAAATAAACAAATGGTTTGTTTTCAAAGAACTTGAGCTCACGGTTTTGGTGAGGAGTTTTAAAGGTTTTGTTTGTGTAAAAACCAAGAATGGAACTTAGTTGATTTAGAAGGAAAAATACAAGAATGGTTTCAATGGCCATGTCCACGATTTTGACGACTTGAAATGCCTTGGTTTTGTGAGAACAAAGTGATTTTCAAAGTGGAAATATAACTTGATTTAATACAACGAATTTGGAAAGGGAATCAGAGTATTTTATCACTGAAGAAATAAAATTTTCATATGAAAAAGAGAGGTTGAAAGTGTTTGAACCTCAATTTATTTTAAAGAGGATTGACTTTTAGAATTGATTTGGAATTATAAAGAATACGTTGGTGACTTGGAATTTTCTAACGTATAACTCATTCTTTGGGTTTTGGAAAGTGTTAGTAAATTTTAAAGTTAGAAACATTGATTTAATTCCATGAAATAGTGATTTTATGGAATAAATTGCGAAAAGGATTTTCTTGAGTAAGAAAATGTGGAAAATAATGTGAGAAATCATATTACTTTGAAAAAGGTTTGAAAAGGAATTTTTGAAAGTTGAGAAATATTTTATGAAGTTGAAAAATGGTGAAAAATGATTTACGTAACTTAAAAACGTGATTTTTAAGCTACGCGATTTGAAAAATGTTTAAATATTTCTATGCTATTTGAAAAACGTTGAAAATATTTCTACGCAATTTGGTAATTAAGTAACATAAATGTGGCACCCTATGGTGGGTGTTACAATTTTCCTTTACTTTTTTTGGTACAAAGCTTGTATATATTTATATTTGCTTTGTGTTGTATAAATGTTATATATTACTATGTGCCTTTTGAGGCCTTTGATGTGTGTGTGTGTGTGTGTGTTTTTGTGTGTGTGTATGTGTGTGTGTGTGTGTATATATATGTATATATATATATATATATATATATATATGATTTTTTCTTCCTTCTTGGCTCTTTATAATGACGATACAGTTATTATGGATTTATATTTTATGTATAGTTAGGAAGTGACTTACTTGATACTACTTATCTTTAAATATTCAGGTTATATTGAGATAATTGTATTAGGGTGTTATATAGTTTTTCTTAAAATTGCTTTTCGTTATACTCAAAACTTGTAACGCCCCAATACTAATTATAATACCCCAAAAATTGATAATTTCATGATAAATAGTCATTTTATAATATTCATAATTTTTGTAAATTTTTGTGAATTTTTTCGGAAACGTTAAATATTTTAATATATTTCTCATTTTACGTGCGCGCTGAGCGGAGCCAAGAAAATGGGATATTTTCCCTGAGGCTGGTAAACCTTGAACTGTGAAAACATCGACGGTGGATCTTACTAAACCCGAAGTCGGGCACAATTTATGAAGTTTGTGTTTTTCGAGATTTTTATCTGATAAATGAAAATCGATGTTCAAATTTATTACCCGTTAGACAATAAATACTGATTGCTGTTAACTGTAAAAATTGTCCATTGACTAATAGCTTGTAGTAAAAATCCTTATCATCTTATCTAGAAATCTACTTTATGTTTAATCAAGTTGACTTTTTACAAAATCAAACCAAAGCTTCTCAAGGAAACCTCCTAGAAATTTCCCAATCAATGTAAGAAGTTATTTCCCTCCTTTCTCTCTCTTGTTCCACGAAAAAAGCAATTTTAGGGGAGCCAAAATTTGTTTATCCCTTTATCACCTTCATTTCTACTTTCAAAAATTTCCAAGACACTTTCTCTCTCCATTTTCTCTCTTCTTTCTTTTCTCTCAAACTCTTCTCTTCTCTTCTCTTCTCTTCTTCTTCCTCCACAGCACCACACCACCATTGGAGACCATCTCTACTAACTTGCCAAACAACTTCCATTTCTTGCTTCCTCTCTTTATTCTAAGATATTTTCCCTTGGTGGTCATCCACTAGTTCTTCCTCTTCCATTTTCTATCATTGAAGCCCAAGCTTGAAGCTTTTGAGGTAAAGTTCTTAACTTTCTTCTCTTTTCTTCTCTTTTTCATTTTTCTTGGTCACCTATGTGATCAAGAACTCCTCTTTTCATGGTTTGAGTGAACATTTTGAAAGTTGCTCACCCTAGGGTTTTCTTGAAGGTGGAAGACGAAATTCAAGAACAAAGGAGCTTACTTTCTTGTGTTGTCTTCAATAGGTAAAAGGGAGATAATCTTCTTCAACCTATCTTGGTGGTAAGGAAATGTTTGTTTGATGTTGTTGATGAGGGAATCCATTTGGGATTACTCTCTTGGTTGTATTAATTTCATGGCTTTATTGTTATTTGATTTGTATGAATCTATGGATTTTCATTATGTATTTTGATGACTATGAATCTATAGATTTTCCTTGTGTACCTTGATGACTATGAACCATGTATTGGAATGTTTGAAATTGATGAGAAACTTTGAAAAGGAATCAAGATTCTGCGAAACGAGTTCTACAAAATTCTTGCTGGTGCACGAGCGCTCAGGCGCTGTGCAGTGAGCGCCCAGACGCTTAACCGGCACTCAGGCATTGGAGTTTGGGCACCTAAGTGCTCAACGCCCAGAAAAATTTCCAATAACACAGCTCAACCAGTGCTCAGGCGCTGAAGACATGGCGCCTAGGCGCCCAGAGCATAATCAACTAGGTAAATGTAAGATAATACTAGGACTTTAGTAATGATGATGTTACAATTAAACTAAAGTAAGGAACTTGATTAATTAAGAGAATTCCTCTAGAGAAAGATTTCCTAAGAATTATTAAGTTAAAGTGAAATTCCATAATGAACCTTAAAGAGTGTTTTACCATTTTTGAAAACTTGATGCTATGTTATTGTGGGTCTATGAGTGAGATCAAGAAATTATTGATGTTTAACTTGACCAACTTGTGATATGTTATGGATGAGCATATCAATTGTTGAATATACATGAATATGCATTGAGTCATCATGCATTGTGAAAATTCGATGGACTCTGTTGTAAGGCTGTATGCCTAGGAGATTGAATCACACCTTAGTGCGGGTGCAAGTAGACTAGTGTAGGTCATATCATTGACCTTGGGGGCGTTGGGGTGCGGGTGTTCCACGAACGGACAGTTGGTAGCTCTTATGGGCCGTGGGATAGACCGATGCAATCGCATGGACGATTCAGACTGAGACACTTTCCTATATCGCGATCCTGTGAGAATGCCGCTGTATAAAGCTTTGATGCGCAAATTATGAATTTTTTGGGAAAGCACTTGATTTTATGGCTGACGAGATACTGGCATGTCTCCTTGATCATTCTCTCTGATGTTTGTGTTTAACTTTATGGAGTAGGATTTTGTAGTACCGAATGTTGGATTTTGGTACCATGTGCATGTGCATAGTGAGTCAACATATCATTTGACATTTATTTAGTCATATGTTAATGGAATCATTATTTATTGATGTATAACTGCCTGGAATTGCCAATCTATTTATTATGTGAATCTTGATTCTAATTATTATTCTTGTTATGCTATGTGGGCGTCTTGCGCCATTCTGTATCTTTACTGCCATAATTGGTACTGAATGTAGGTCATCTCACCTCTTTTCTGTGTTTCTATCACCCTGTTTATTTATATGTTTCTTCGAAGACGTTGGTGAAGAAGGGGAAGTGCACGAGTTCCCCGGCTTTTGGCTCGATTTTGATGAGTACTTATTTGAAGCATGACATCCCGACCACGTAGCTTTTTAGGTTATGTTAAGCTGACTTTTCATAGAGGTCCAGACTGCTGCCACATCAACCTGCGTACGAATCGCTGCGTCTACCGTGGGGATGTGACGGCGTCTCTGGCTTGGGGTCGTTATGACCCACCTGTTTTTAACATAACTGTAAATGTTTATTTAGAGTTTTACTTTCCCGTTTGTGATATGTGGAGTGATCTTTACTAAACTCCACATGAGGATTCATTTTTATCCTCTGCACGAGCCCCCGCCTATAACTCGGTTACTCCGATAAGGATTTCCTCTGATGATGAAGACCCTGAGGAGGATCCAGCAACAGTTCCTTCTCGTTAGTTTTAGGGGTTGATGTTGTTGATAGCCACTGATGGTTATATGTAAATCTCTTGAGGGCCTGATATTTTGCCTTTTTGGTGGGCTGTATATGTGTAATCATTTTGGGGTGGGTAAAAGCTTTTGCTTATTTTGTATATCTGTTGATGTAATTAAACAATGATGGTATACGTATATATGTATGTATGACGAATGGTTTATTTTTTATGTTGATTTTGCTGTAATTACATTTTATCATTTTCTTACAACAAAGAAAAAGAATTCGCCAAATTACTTATACAATTTACAACTAAACAGGCTTTTCTATATTAAAATGAACCGAGTCTTAATTTATGTTTTATTTCCGCATTGTCCTTTTTGGTGTGACGTTCCCTCCTCAAAAAGGGGTGTTACACTAATACTATAAGTATATTTGGATTATACAAAGGTATCTAGAATTAGGTATGTCACAACTAATGTACCATACATATCATTAATGTACCATGCAAACTGGTACATTAGTAATCAAATAATACATAGCAAGCCTGTATAGTTATATGTACACATAAACTATACATAAACCACTGCATAGTTATAAGTACAAAGCAATGGTCAAAAATGATAAATAATTATGTACAACATCAACATCTTCACTTCTACTCCGTATAAGGATCTCTTACTGGAATTATCATGGAAAGAGAAAATAAAAATGGTGTGAATTCTAGAAACTCTCAGTAATTCTAATATATAAAATGTCATGATAATAACTCTAGCTGTTTTGGGAAAATCAAATCAATACTTAAAATATCATATAGAAAGGTGGCTAAAGCCAAAATAATTCCTTTCTCTTCTTGAGGTTAAAATTCAATTTTTAATCCTTTACCCACAACGCATATTTAACTAATATAACTAATCTCAATATATCATAAGTAAATCATAGATTTATTCTAGAATATATTAAACATGAGTCATATCTTACTATCACTAGTATATTTACATATTCTCATGATGCAAACATTCATAATCAAATCTATGATCCATATAACTAACATCTTCATGATGATATGGAAATGCTCAAATATGTATAAACCTTTATCTAGTGCTTATTAGATATTATCTTTCTAAGTTTATTCTCAAGTAACCTTGGCTAAAACTATAAAGAATCACATTTAGGATCACCTCATTTTCGGAGGATCATGTCCAATAATAGATTTAGGTTCACCTCTTCTCCCAAGGATCACTTTCTCTCCCCGAGGATCATTTTTTAGAATTTATATCTAAGAATTTAAGATCATCCCCTTTCGCGAGGATCATTTATCTAGGACCACTGCCTTTACGAGGATCATTTATCTAAGATCACTCCTCTTACGAGGATCCTTTATTTAGGATCACTCCCCTTACGAGGATCCTTTATTTAGGATTACTCCCCTTATGAGGATCCTTTATCTATGATCACTCCCCTTACGAGGAACATTTATCTAAGATCACTCGCTTTACAAGGATCCATTATCTATGATCACTCCCCTTATGAGGATCATTTATGTAGGATCACTCCCTTTACGAGGGTCCTTTATCTAGGATCATTCCCTTTACGAGGATCATTTATGTAGGACCACTCCCCTTACAAGGATCATTTTTCTAGGATCATTCCCCTTATGAGGATCTTTTCCAATAACAAATTTAGGATCACCTCCTCTTACGAGGATCATATCTAATATCCTTTAAGCTTGAAACACTTAAAGATACACTTTATATTTTCATCCAGTCACTAGCTCAACTTAACATTCTAAAAAGAGCAATTCATGTTCTAGTACACCTCATAAACATAATAAGTGTACATCTTAAGATATACAATCTCAAAGATATATATAGTGCACATTAATATCACTTCACTAGTACAACAAGTGCACAATATCATTGTTTCGCAAGTTGACTAAGTGCACAATATCATCATTTCACAAGTACCCAAAGTGCACAACATCATCAATTCACAACTGCACTAAGTGCACAATAACATCATTAATTTCACAAGTACTCTAAGTGCACAATGACATCATTTCACAAGTATACTAAGTGCACAATGACATTATTTCACAAGTATTTTAAGTGCACCATAACATCATTTCATAAGTGTACTAAGTGCACAATAACATCATTTCACAAGCATATCAAGTGCACATATCTAAACACAAGTCACTTTTCTTTGTGACTTTCATCAAATTAATCACACCATACAACATAGAGATTTACCACTTGTTTCTGTAAGGTAGAAAACTCTATTTTCTCAAATCAGGGGATTGATAATTGTAGCATCCTTAAAACAATTACTAATAACATCCGGAAGTACGCATTAGTAATTTAAAATAAGTACATTCCGTAAAATTTATTAAATAACTTTAAAATACATTTAAATATTATACAGAAAGTATGAGCCTTTGAGGTTTAAGATAATATCAATATAATATGAAGTACAATATACAAATTATATTACAATACAGAATAATTACATAATCAATTCCTAGATACTAAATATACATCTCAAATACAAAAATATTAATAAAACAAGACTATGTCTTTGTCTTCCGTCTCTTTGCTGAAGAACACGTTCTTGGAAATATTATGGAAATATAAATAAGAGGGGTGAGAATTCTAAGAATTCTCAGTAGTACTATAAAAAAAAGTGTCATCATAATACTTCTAGTTGTTTCAAGGGAAAAATCATTTCAAAACTCATTTAATAATGTAGGAAGGTGGCAAAAGCCAAATCCAATCCTTCCTCTTCCCGAAACAAAATTCCATTTATTAATAATTTCTAAAAAACATTTATTATCAAACTGCACAATTTACAATCATAAGTAATTTAAAAAATAATTTCCAAACAAGAACCATATCCTTAAACTCATGCAATGGTTCTTACAACACAACTAAGTCATAATATAGCATTAAATTCAAATACATCACAGTGCTCATTATTTAGTGCTAATTTCCACTGAACTAGGTCATCTCACATAACCTAAATTCTAGCTTGGTAATAGTCTACTTTCAAGTTGGTACATTCTGATCTATCTATATCACTGCTATGTATATCACATAGAACTATTCTGAGTATCCTATTTGTGACACTGGTATGT
The DNA here is from genome assembly GCA_029884605.1 of Ormosia emarginata. Classification (NCBI taxonomy): domain Eukaryota; kingdom Viridiplantae; phylum Streptophyta; class Magnoliopsida; order Fabales; family Fabaceae; genus Ormosia; species Ormosia emarginata. The sequence goes on from JAQQTP010000087.1 coordinate 8,095,473, forward strand.
ATGTCATACGTTTGGCAATAGTTTGCTTTTAGGTTAGTACATTTCCACATGTGTATGACACTACTATGTATGTCACACAGAACTATTTCAAATATCATTATATACACGAGGAAAATTAGGGCAAGTGAGGAAACTGGTGAGGAATTTTAAAAATATAGGATCCACTTCCTTATGGAGGTTCATCTCTATAATTCTAATGGAATTTTGGATATCCTTCCCTTACATAAGCTCAACTCCATAATTCACTAATGGCTAAACAAATTCACGTGTGGCAAAATGTCAAATCTATTCAAATATAAAGAGGATACTCATACGTTGGGAATAGCATACTAGAATCATTCTCTTTCCATTCAAGGATAAATATTCATAATTCTCATATACAATTTGAACTTAATTTCTCATGAGCACTGATCATTCCATCACAATACAATTTCTATTCTAGCTTAACTTTAAAGAATTAAGAGAGCAAGTTCTCATATTGTTATCAAGTAGCTCAACTTTGAATTCAAAGGAGCAATATAATCTTTAGTACACAACAATTGTACAATACTATCTCATTCACCACATACCATTCAAACTTTCCAAGTGTCCATTAATAACCAAATTGACCACAATAGTCAATGTTATAATCAACATATAATCACATAATCTATTTAAAATCAAGTCACAACCATGACTAACTTACATGACCAACTTGATAATTACATCAACCAACCATATTACTTTCTAACAATCAATATGAAAAATTCATATGTGAACATAGAAATTGCTTGACCATGTTGGCCGTAAAACTCAAGTCACAATCTTAACTCAAATCAAGATTAATAATAAGGGCTTGGCCATGAAAATCAATGCATCAACAGTCAAGTGTCACGGCCAAGCTTTCCATACAACAAATTTGACAACTTCATCAACTAATCATCATCATCTAGAATTAAAAAACAAGGACAAATCAACAAAATTCTATTTTTGTTTCTGGCTTGGCCGTGAGCTTCATTAGTATGTAGGTTGACCATAAATTTTCATTAAAATAATTACAATCTCAAATTCACATCAAGTATCAAATACTTATTCTTTCATCTAATTCAATACACAATTCTGTAGTTACTCTGGTAATCAATTAACTAAATCAATTCATGTAAGTACAATGCAATTCATTCTAAAAAAATGTTATACAAACACTAGTTCAAGGAGCACTAATCCAAACTTTTACATAGAAATCAAAGGATGAATACAAAACCATGGAACACATGGTTCCTAATTAAATTACGAGGAAACAAGTGTGAACATCTAAGTACAACACCATTAACAAGCATAAGAGACTAAAAACAAGTCTCACAGCCAAGATTCTAATTGAAGACTATCTTGTTAGTTTTATAAACCTATTATCATCCTTAATTGTTCATCTAGCATACTAGTACAATTCTTAGATTTTTCAATCAATATTTTGCATCAATACTTGAAACAATTACATAGTGATTATGATAAAAAATAGGGCAGCAACATACCTTAAACTATTCGGCCCTATTATAACCATGTTCTCATTAAAAATATCTCAAACTCAACACAATAACCAGTAGAAGAGGTGAAAAAAAAAAGCAAAGAGACCTCATCAAACACATGGTGCAGCCGTGACTTACACCAAGCAACCACCCAATGGAATTTCATATTTCTCATTATTTCCAACATCACAAGTTTAACTTAAGAATCAATGGAAGGAAAACAAGTAAAGTTAAGTCATGGTTCACCACCAAGCCCTAGCTTGGCCGTGGCTTTTACATGAATGAGGACCAAAATTTTAATTCAAATTATATGGAAAAGATGAGTGGTTTGAAGGCAAAAACCCCTACCTTAATTTCCTAGCCTTGATTCCTTGAATTTCCTTCAATTTTCTTTCCTTTTTTTCCTTTCTTTTTCTAAATTCTCTTATTCACGTTGTTGTGCTCTATTTTTGAGGCTGAACCATGTGAGAAAATGGAGAAAAATAAGAAATATCAAGATTAGATATAGATGAGAATGGAAGGGGAAAATGGAGCATAGAAGAATTGATAGAAAATGAAAGAAAAAGGTGAAAGACGGTGGAGGATTGTTTCTCATGTAGTAATAGGGGAGAAAAAGTGAGTGGAAATTGAATAGGAAAGATCTAGAAAGTAAAGGCAGTGGAATGGTGAGAAAAAATGAAATGCTGAAACTTCTAAATCTGTTAAGCACACTTGAATCTTCTAAAGTTAAGTTTTTAAGTTTTCATAAGTGTTATAGAAAGTTTTAGGACTCATCTTAGTCGTTAGATCCATTTTTTCATAATTTTCCATATACTGCTATTTATTAATTAAGCTTCATTACTCGGTCCCAAGTTAAATTAATTCAATGGATTAAGTAATATACTTACTAATACTTATCTTAATTAGTATTTTATACCAAAATATTCTCCATATCTTACCTATCATCTCCATGAAATTTCGTAATTTTCTTAGATACTTAACTGTTTCATTAATCCTCCTTTGGTATCCTTAAAAATACTAATCTAACTCAGTTGATTCTCTAAAATTTTTTACAACTCTTATTAATGGTTCTTACCTAGGAAATAAATTTTTTAAATTTATTTCCATTATATCAATTGATTATGTTGATACTTTAATTATTATTTTGTATTCAATGTTATAGAATTACGCTCAAACTAGTTCAGAAGATTAACCAAATTAATAGATAACTCTTACCAGTGATACTGACCTTCTATTACCTTGATTAGGACTATTAGGTTAGGGAGGGTGTTACAATAATCAATTACCATTCATGGAAATTGTAGAAATAAATTTACCCCACATGGTTTAATATGTTAAGTTTTGATGATGACAAATACAAGACAAAAAGAATGATATTTTTGGTACATAGATGTGCTTAATAGATTATATTATATCATGCATGATTATGTACTTTATCTAGTTATATTTCACTTAATAATCATGCAATGAGATATGTGTAGCATTCTTTATATAATATATCCAATAATGTTTTATATGAGTTATAATGAATGAATATTGGATTTGACTCTATTTAAATGAAAATGTGCAAAGTGTTCTTTATTACATCCTATATATAACATATCCATTAGTAATTGATAAATATCTTATTTAGATGTATCTACGAAAGTCTTATATGCATGTTAGACTAACTAGAGTTATACATTTATGAATCATGCAGATGAAGATATTGAATTATGAATTTGGACTAATTGTTTGTTTAAGTGAGCAATACTTTGTAGGCTCGTCCAAGTACCAAGAGTGAGTATTGCAACAAGTAAGCAAAAGATTAAGTTCCAAGGATCTTCAAGTTTAGCTTATAGGACTTAGATCTTGTGTAAAGGTAAATAGGAATCACACTAAGCTCAAATATGTTTTTAAAATTTTTGCAAATGATTCTTACATGCTAAAATTCCTAACAAACATGTTTTGAAAAACTAATCATGGTGGTAGTTCAAAACTATGAAAAATAGTCAAGTTTGTGTTTTTCAAAACTAACATTTGGTTACTCTTTTGATGATATCTTTCAAAATATTTTTACTCCTATTCTGAAACTTATTTCATATGAAAGTAGACTCAATGATCTTTCCAATGAGTGGTCATTTGTCTTAAATAGATAAGAAACAATGAAGTTATGACCATTCAAAAGTCAGTCTTTCAAAATAATTATGTAATAACCGATTATGGAATATACATAATCGGTTATTCACCAAGACAGAACGTACCCCTTTTATTTTTAAAAGGTCCTAACTGTAACATCTTCCTTAACATGTTAGTAATGTTTATGGACAGAAATAAGTTATAATATGTGTTTAACTTGTCCAAGTAATTTTGTGACTTTCTGAGTTGATTTGGACACTTTGCCATAATACAGAACGTGTAAAATGACTATTTTAACTTAGAAAAATAGCATAAATTGCTTAAATAATGAAAATAAATATAAAAAATTTATTTTTAAGTCACAAATACATGAAATAAGGTGTAGTTAAAGTTTCAAGACAAACTAAGTTAATTTGATATTTTTAAGTATACCGGTTGTGCATTTTAATACCAAAATGACCTATAGCAGATATGGAAAATTATGAAAAATGATGAAACCAAAATTTAGGTGAATCCTAGAATTTATTTTAATATCATTATAAGTTAAAAAAACTTGATTTAATAAAATTAAAGTGTTCCTAGGAGATATGAAGTTTCAATAACCTATATAAAAGTCATAAACATTTATCTATTAATTGACTTTTATAACTCTTTCTCTCACTTTCTACGATATCTCCAACAAACAGAGGAGAAAGAAAAAAAATAGAGTCGGTTGTGCAAGCAACTAGAGAAGGAAAAGAAGGAGGAAGGAAGGAGAAATAGAGGAAGACCAAGCTTGAGCTTCTACAGGTTGGAGATTAGAGGTAAGGGAAAACAAGAAAACATCTTTTAATTCTTGTATTTCTTCTCTTGGTATTTTCGTTGGTTGAAAATAGGAATATAGAGAAGTCTTTGATTGTGATTTTTACCCATAATGGTTTTTGTTTGTGATTTTTTATTTCCATGTGGGTTTTTATCTTTGAAAATGATAATGGATAATTTTGATTTGTGATGCTTGTTTGATGTCTTGCCTGGACAATGAAATCCTAAAGGGTTTACGTGAAGTGTGATAATATGAGGAAAGCTATTTGAGTTGAGCTTGTTGTGATTCTTGATTTCTATGTTAGTTTTCATCTTTTGAAAGTGATGATGGATAGATTTTGGTTAATGAAACATGTTTGGTAACTTGTTTGGATAGTGAATCCATAGATGGTTATATGAGAAAGTTTGACAATATGATGTTGTTATGACTTGGAAATGGAAGTACTTGGGTTGAAATGGTATCAGAGCTAGGACCTCTCCCAGTACGGTATGATTCGGGGACGAACCAGGCAAAAGCTGGTGGGCATGTGACACTCAGGGCCAACGAGGGTGGGAAGTAGACGCCGATGTCAGAGAAGTATGGATAAAGAGCAGCTCCTGGCAGGCTTCTAGGTAAAGGGACACATGAATGAATTGAATTCACACTGGAATGAGAGGGATTCAGAGACTATACAGGTATGGGACTGCATAGTTGAGGATGGCTTAAAGGAATTGATTTGGCGTAGCCATATCAACAAGTTACAAATTCTTTTCGGGAGCCTAGAACATAAGAACTCCATGGTTAAGTGTGCTTGGCCTGGAGCAATTGTGGAATGGGTGACCTCCTAGGAAGTTTCCTAGGATGCGTGTGAGTGAGGACAAAGCACACTGAAAAAAGACTCATGTTGGTTTGTGGAGACACTCATCAATCCTGTAGGCAGTCTCGGGACATTACACTAACTAGTTATTAGATTTCAATAACCAATTATTAGCTCTATATAATCTTTACAGGTGAAAGCAATAATTGGTTATGCAAAAATAAGAGCTGGTTATTTGAAACCAATAACTGTTTATCTGGGCAACTAGAAAACATGAATAACAACTATAATTTGGCATTTAATGCTCCCAACCACCACCAACGGCTTTAAAATGCATTGGGCTATAAATACAAGTGTTTGGGCATTAAAGAAAAGTTGGAAAACAATCTAAAAATTATTCTTGAGCACTGAACATGAGTTTTAACTCTTTTTTCTCATAAATCTCTATTTTTAGATTTAGTGTTTGATTCCTTGATACCTTTTGAGCTTCAATTTGTAATATCTACTCTTTTAAGAGTTTATCATTCAATCTTTCTTTGATTTCCTATAAAAGAGGGTGAGGTATCCTTTGTTTGTAAATAGGGTGAGGTATCCCTGTAAAGTTGGAAAGGGTGAGGTATCCCTGTTTTGAGGCTCAAACACAAGGGTGAGGCATCCCAAGGTGTGTTGAGTGCTCTTAGTGTAAGGGTTTTTCAAGCACCTGTGAAGCTTGAAAAGTTAGAGGCTCTAGCATAAGGGTGAAGGATCTCAAGGTGTGAGGAGTGCTTTTATTTATACAAAAGTTTTCCTAGCACCTGTGAAGTCTAGGAGATAGTGAAGAAAATCTCAAGTTAAGCTTGGGGACTGAATGTAGGCCACAAGTGGTTAGTGATTCAACTAAGATAAACTCTTGTGTTTTCTATTCTTGACTCTATCTCCTTTACGTTTGTGCTTTAGTTATATATGCTTAAATTGAACTTGATATCTAGCTTATTTGCTTAATTTATTCTATATCTTAAGTTGTATTTGAGTAATCTCTAATAGTTGTATCTTTGTTATATATGTTCCGCTACATTTATTAATTAAGTGATTCAAAATACTTAATTTCTTAATGTTATTATAAAAATTTGTAATCACCCAATTCACCCCCTCTTAGGTGATGGTTATCGTGGCTAACAAGTGGTATCAGAGCTATATGCTCTATTTAAAGTTTAACCACTTAGAGTTAAAGATGCTTGTTTGTTGGTAACCATTGAAAGCTTTTTAAAATGGAAGGTTTTGAAATTGAGAAACCATCATTCTTTGATGGTGTGCATTTTGTTTATTGGAAAACTAGAATGGAATTTTATATACAATCTATTGATTTGGATTTATGGGATGTTGTGCTTAATGGATTTACTTGCAAATCAAAACAAACTTGGAATAGTTATGATAAGAAATGATTTTCCTTGAACATTAGAGCAATGCAAATGTTGAGAAGTAGTTTGAATGATGGTACTTATGCTAAAATTAAAAATTGCTCTAGTGCCAAAAATAATTTGGACACCCTTGATGCTCTTTATATTGTTAATAATGATTTTGTGTATAAAGTTGTATATAGAAAGTAAGAAGAGCAAAAGTCATTGAATGAAGCTTGTCATGAAAAATATTCTCAAAAAGATGTTCAAACTATTGAAGGAAGTCAAATGGCTCTTGGTGATGATGGTTCTTAATTTGAAGAAGAGATAAAGCAAAACAAACTTGATGTTGAAGAAGGTGATTCCCTTAAAGAGCCAAGTATGCTAGAAATTGAGACTACTTCCTATATGGCTAAAAAGGACTTTGAGGTAAATAATGTTAAACTAGATTATAATCCTTCCTATTATGAGCTATAATGTGCATATGATGAATTGTATGATGGTTTGTTGAATTTAGAAAAGAAAAACTTATCTTGATTGGAAAACATTTCCTTCATTGAAAATGATATTGAGACTTTTGAAAAATGAATATGTTTTTCTTGATGAGGAAATGCCTTTGAAATGTGAAACCTCAACTTCTTGTGAAAGGTGTATTGATTTAGAAAATCAAGTTAAGGACTTATATTCTGAATTTTCCAAAGCTAATGATTCTAATTGCTTACATTCCATGCTTGTTAATGAGAATAAAATTAATGTTATTCAACATAAAAATTTAAGCAAGGCTTATGGCAAAAATAATATAGAATGTAATAACAACAAAATGCTTAAGTTTTCCAAATATGATCTTCAAAGGACAAAGCCATCCTTGATTTCAATTGTTTGTAATTTTTATGGTCATTTAGGACATATTTCTCATTTGTGCAAATATAGAAGAAATCCTTATATGAGAAATAACATAGTGTGGGTTCCTAAAAGTCTTAAAAGCTTTAGTACTAACATTCAAGGACCTAAGATGAAGTGGGTACCAAAATATCTTCATAATGTTTCAATTATGCATAAAATTTCTCAAAAGGATAGACAAATTGGTCAAGTGAAGAAGGAATGATCAAGTGGAATATTTTTAGTGCCCATTGGTAGAAGTTTTGGTCAAAGAAGGAAGATAGCTTCAACCAAAGCTTCTCAAGTACAAAATGTAGAACTTCCAAAGTTCAAGACACCAAAAGAGAAGCAATGGGTAAGGAAAAAAGTTTCTTTAATTACCAAGGCCAAGGTATCAATTGCTTTTACCTCTTATGCATATTCAATTGTAAAGTCAATGAATTTGAGGTATATTCCTTGTACACCTTAAATAAGTGATAGAATCATGTGTACTTAGTAAAATTTGAATATTATGTTTAGCACATGATTATGTTCATTCTTATTGTACCATAGCTCATAATTTGTTATATATCTTGGTACATAAGGTTCTACGGTGCCTAGATATGCTTGTTATGTTTTGAATTGTCTATATATATATATATATATATATATATATATATATATATATATATCATGAAAGTAAGCATGTTATTGGCTATGTCCTTAATGGTAATTGATTATTTAATTTGTTGTGCTCAATTTACATACTATGAAAAAATTGATCTTTATGAGAGCAAAAGGAATTAATAATCAATGACTAACCTTTATGGATCCAAAATTGGTGGATACCAAAGAAAGTACTTTGAATTGTGTAGTAGGGTGACTATTAACTCAAGCATGCATTGAAGTAAAATATAACTATGCTACTTGAGATTCGAAAAATTTGAAATGGTCCAAGTTCTCCAAGAGTGATGAAACATAAAAAGAATGACATAGAGAACTACAACATTCTCAAGGAGCCTTAAGACATGAAAATTGGAGTCACCTACAAAAACTCAAAGAGTACACTTTTAGTGACATCAATCTCTTATCTTTATTTGTGCTTTAAATAGAATATCATGTGATATTTGCATAAGTAGAGAGTTGTTTTTATGCCGTAACATGTCTTAAGTTGTGCTTTTCTAGCATTGTGTTTTGAAAGTATCTTTACATATGCAAACATGCTAGATATGTATACACTTTGTTGGGAATGACATGTTTTATGTAATATCTTTGTTCTTGAGCTTATGACCAATTCTCTTAGTTCAAATATGGAAATTCACATGCTCATAAGTAGTTCTAATCCCTTCTTTTTTATGCCTTGGAGATTTGAAATTGTTGATATGTTCATATCATGAAAACAAGAAGTAAATGATTAATTTTGTCTTTAACTTGTCTTTGAACTTTAATGGTTTTTACAATGAAGTATATCTTAAAATGAATCATAAATGGTTTCAAAAGTTATAGTTCCATGGTTTTTCAATTCTTGCATTACAATAAGGGACTTTTTGTTCTTGATTGGCATGTGTGCATACTAGAATACCTTACTTAATATTACATATCTTACATGATCATTGTTTGCCCCAAAATGCTTATATATGTTTTGATTATGATCAAGTTTTTCTTGATAAACTTAAATCTTGCTTTGAAAATGATTAAACTATCCTTTTGGATTCAAGTGCATATGTCTTTCTTTTGTTCTTGTTAGAGCTAACATTGCATGGTTGATAATGTGGTACATGCTTTACATTATATATATCAACCTAAATTATGCTTGTAAATGGGTTTAAATGATATTTGATGATAGCTTATGATTTAGAGAACTTTTGATTGCAAGTCTCTCTATGTGTTTCAAATATAGTTATAAATTTTTTTTACAAGCATAAGTGGATAAAAGAGAAGAGTTGAATGGAGTTCAAATGAAGAGGAAGATAAATGAGACTTTCTTCTAGTGCAATGAAATGGAGTGCTCAAAGGAAGAAAGCTCAAAACTAAAGGACCAACAAATAAAGAGCATCACTCTCTATCTAAGTCAATAAGTATCTCTATCCTTAAGCTATTGTGATATTCTATATGCTACGGATTGTATGATACTTGTTAATAAATTGATCTTAAATGATTAGATGTTTTCCTTACATGAGAAGTATGCTTAGCATTGACAAAGTACCTAATTGAATATTAACTTTCTAATTTTGTCATTGCATATAGGGTGGATGATGTTAGTTCTATATATGCTTTGATCCCTATAGCATATTTTACCAAGTAAATGTTTGATATTGATGATTCTCTTGATCTATAGTTTCTTAATGGTATAACACCTATGAGAATCATGCTCTTGTTTTGAAAAGAACGTCTGGTTTGATTAAAAAAATATTTTTTTAAAGCAAAATCTCTTATAATATTTGAAAAAACCTTTTCAAATTTCATATCCTTGAGAATAATTTGAACTTGTCTTAAGACCTTGAAAGTATTTTCACCTCCTAATTGTCTTGAAAATTTAGAAACCATTGATTATGTGCTATAAATGTAGTAATCTCTTCATTTGCTTTGAAAAGTTTTATTAAATCTTGAGAGAATATTTAAGAAAGTTTCCAAATAAATATTTTGAAATGTTCTATAGAGTCCATCTTGATACTTCAAAAGATAAGCCTTGCTTTTCAAAGTGTTTTATTTTCTCAAGCCTCTTGTTCAACGAGAAAGAGAGGATATGTACTTTCAGATGTTCTTTTGACTTGGGTTTGATCACTCTTAAGGAATATATGGTTTAATATAAAACTCCTCTACCTTTCTAAAATACTTTTGAAAATGTAATGTGGTCTTACAAAATTCTTCTTGAAATGGGAAGAAGTTTTAAAATGATTTTTGATTGATGTTAGGATTTTTTGTGATCAATTATCATTTAATGGGTCAATATTTGCATGAGAATTAAGGCTTTAATAATTCCCAATAAATAGAACCCTTAGCCACTCATAATGAGAGACAATTACATACACGAAGAGAGTTTTTTGAGTGAAGAATTAGAGTTAAAGGTGGAGATTAGGAGAAGGTAAGAGGTATGTGTAGGTTAACTAAATAGAAGTCCTTGATTTCTTTTATTACCAACTGGCACTTCTCTTAGCAAACATTATTCAAGCTTGTGCTGGATTAGATGCTAGTGAATTTGATTGTATGCTATGGTATTCCAGTAATATGTTTTGATATTTGTTTGATCTTAGTTGAATTTTATTTTTTTTTAAACCAAAAGCTTTTTTAATTAACTCACACACATATAAGTACTCTTCACCACACTATATCACATTCATCCTTTTGGTTCCCATATGACTTTGGATTATTAGGAATTAAATTGAGTTTGAATTAATATGATAAAGTCTATTCATATTTTTCTATCAATTCGGGCAGCATGGCATGTTTATATACTATTGGTGTGTATTTTAATTTATCAAATGTTACACTGAAAAGTAAATAAGTTATGACAACTTGTTAATTTGAAAAATTTGAATTTTTTTTTAAAGTGTTATTTGAATTATAACCGTTTACGAGTGATGTCTTATGCGTGAAGCTGAGCCTCACCTTTCAAAAATTAATTGAATTATCTAAGTCATGATAGTTTTTTAATTCAAATTTTAAAAATTAATTTTGTAAAAAATAAAAAGACATTTTTTTAAAATATATAATTAAAATCAAACTAACCAATAATCATTTTCTAAAGAACGATGTGACTTTGAGTTCCTCATTACACTCAGGGATATGTAGGAGTGAAACTCCTATTTTGTCAAGCTAGAAATTAATTTTTCGTAATGTATTTGTCTATTTAGTTTATCTTTTAACAAAAATGGTAAAACAAATATTTTCAAGAGTTATAAAAAAATTTGCACAACTAACTTAAGGTAATCGTCTCATGACGGATGTGTTAGAGGTATTGTGGGATTAAGTTTCTACCTTTTCGTACACATAATTGACTTCCAATTCTAATCTGGTTTCAAAGATTGTTTTCTAAGAAAAGTTTTTCAATTTTTCCTAATTCAAATAAAATTGGTGGCAACTCCATTTTTCATTTATTTTTTTTAATTCATATTTGTTCGCCGATCCCGTCACAAATCCCGATCGTGACAATCTTCATATGCTTGAGCGTTAAGGTTCCAAAGACATTATGATGAGTTAGCTTTGCAGAGTTCTCAGTTGCCACAATAGCATGATAATGCATAAGAACTCCAGATATCAGCAAAGCATAAGGCAGATCCATTTTAATATATTTGCCCTTTACTTTCATCATATGGTGCATGATGTAACACCCTTCGTAGGGCATCACATTTCCGACTACAAACTCATAATCTGAAAATGATTTCATAAAAGGTTTGAGTTATAAACATGGGTTTTAAAATTTCTTTTCGCAGAAACATAAACTTACTAAAATTTATAAATAATACTGAAAAATAGATTTAAACTGATTAATATACATTACTTACACCACATAATATTTAACAATTATTTAGGAAGCATAACACTTACAGACTCAAATTTTAAACAGTAGCAAATCCCATGACGGGTCCTACTTAATAGCACGGTAAAACACTAACGAGAAAAACTCAACATACTTATTCCGTCTTGTACCCATCTTGATGCATCATATATTTGTTCCTTCTTAAAACTGCACACTATCGAATCTGGGATGATCATTCTTCAATGTTGTCACCGAACTCAGAATATTTGTCTCTAGTCAAGTCTAAGAAACTCATTCCATCTACTATACAATTTTAACAATACAAGCACAACAAAAATAATATAACAAAGAGGTGAGATCACCTATGCCAATACCAACATGGTAGCATGGAGATAACACAAATAGCACACCATACAGGTATATCATATCATAATTACAATCATGTCATCAGCATCATTTATCATCACAATAGATGAAATAAATAATAATTATGATCATGCCTTCAACAATATCCAAATATTCAATAATTCAATTATCATAAGCAATAATTATGATAATGCCCTCAACATTATCCAGATATTCAACAATTCAATTATCACACTGTTAATAATGATAATGCCCTCAACATTATCCAAATATTCAACAATTCATTGTATATTCACACAATAATTACAGTAATGCCATCAACATTATTTATCATCATCATTATCCAATATTTCTCAATTAATATATCACACAAATATAAATACTCAGATTATGCATGTGCACAGACTCAATTTCCTACTCCATGGAGATTTTCACAATTTTGAGAAGAATGCTATGGCTAATTGTCCAGCCTTAGCCCACAGACAATCTCCAGTCTTTCTGGTTAATTATCCAGCCTTAGCCCACAGACAATCTCCAGTCTTCGAAAAGAATCGTGTTCTTATCGGGTATCATCATTGCGTTGCAACGGACTGCGTCGCCAAGTGGCACAAGGTACTTGCCACTGCCCATTGGATCGATCGTCGCGCCTTGACACTCCCAAGATCCATCATAGACCTCACTTTTCAATTCTCATTCTCTCTTCGACCATAAAGGCCATAATAACTATCAGTTATATTTTCGTTCAATGCACGAATATCTCAATGCAATTCTGTTCAATTTCATCATATGCCTCAATGCATATTTTTCAATTTCATCATATGCCTCAATCATATCTTTCCAATGCATGTATAATGCACCAAATGCCAATCACAGGCTAATCTCATCATTTTCTCATACAGTGTCCATACACTGGTTCATGCATGTAAAATGCATCAATGTCAATCACAGGCAAAACTCATCATTTTCTCATACAATGTCTACACACTGGTTCAACAGTAATCATACTGTATATTCAATAGCAAAATCATATAATCGCGTTTTCATAGTTACGAAACACTTTCATCGTGTTTTTCACAATCGCGCAACATTTCTGTTACGTTTTCACAATTTCGTAACATTTCTGTTGCGTTTTCAAACCGCGTAGCGATTTTTCATCATTTTTCAATCACGTAGTAATTTTTCAACGTTTTCTCAATCACGTAAAAATATTCCACCATTTTTAAATCGCGTAGCGATTTTTCAATAATATCTCAAACGCATAAAAATATTTAAATGCTTTCCAAATTGCGTAGAATATTTTAACATTTTTCAAATCACGTGGAAATATTTAAACGTTTTTCCAAGTTTCGTAGCTTAAAAATCATGTTTTTAAGTTACGTAAAGCATTTTTCTCCATTTTTCCACTACGTAAAACATTTCTCAACATTCTAAATTTCAATTCAACCTTTATCAAAATAATATGACTTCTCATGTCATTTTCCACATTTTCTTACTCAAAAAAATCTTTTTCACAATAATTCCACAAAATCACCTTTCCACAATACATTCCATAAAATCACCTTCCCATTGATTTTAAATCAATGTCTACATCTTAAAATTTCCTAATGCGCTCCAAAACCCAAAGGATGAGTTACACGTTAGAAAATCTCAAGTCACCAACGTATTCTTTATAATTCTAAATCAATTCTAAAAATCAATCCTCTTCAAAATAAATTGAGGTTCAAACACTTTCAACCTCTCTTTTCCATTTATATATGAAAATTCCATTTTTCAATTGTCAAAAGACTTTGTTTCCATTTCTTTAATCCTTGTACTTCATCAATTATTTTTCCACTTTGAAATCACTTTATTTCATAAAATCAAGGCATTACAAGCCTTCAAAACCGTGGTACATGGCCATTGAAACCATCAAATATTTTTCCTTCTAAATCAATTAAGTACCATTCTTGTTTTCACACAAACAAAACCATTAAAATTTCCTTCAAAAAAACTGTGAGACTCTTGGTCTTTAAAACCAATTCATTTATTCATTTTCCTGTCCACTTTCTTTGCAAATCCTTAAAATCATCAACGTATTACTCATAATTAGTAAAATACTTAGAATCTCTTGCTTCCAAAATTAATTTGAGGCCGTGATGCCTCATGGTTCTTTGGAACCAAAATTTCTTTTCCTTTCCATCATCACATCATGGGAAACACAATATATTCATATCATCTATATCACAAGCATGCCATAATAAAGCACTAAATCATGCAAATCATACTAAGCATGAACAAATAAATCAAACACATAAACACTCACAAATAAATTACATAACCATGGATATGAATCCTCACATGGATTCACCATCCATCAAATACAAATTCATCTCTCACCACCATACTTGGTTGGTGAGATGGATCTCCCTCTTACCTCTTGAAGAACCTCAAAAGCTCCTTGCTTTACTTCTTTTTCCAAGTCCTTCATCACCAAGAGCTTCTCAAATATAAAACAAAACACAAATTCATTAGCATATTAAGCTTGAACAAGGAGAACCATGGATCAAACATGGCTTAGAACATGAAAAAGAGATAAGAAGTGAAGTTTTCATAACTTCACCTTCAAAAACCCTAGAACTTTGCTCTTGAAGAAAGTCCTTGAAGATGATGGATTTAGAACTTGGTGTAAACTACAAAGTGTCTTGGATTGAGGTATAGATTCAAGAAGTAAGGTTGTTTGAAATTTTTGAGTGATGGAAGGTGGTCTTGGGTGTCATGGCCGAAACTTGCTTGAAGAGAAAATGGAGAGAAAAGTTTGAAGAGCTTAGGCTTTGGAATGATCAAGAATGAGTAATAATGGTCTTGAAACTTTGCTATGCCCTTAAACAACCACAAAACCGTCCCCCCCACTCTTGCACTCTCAATGAGGGACTAATCTCACTAGCCACCATTTTGAGCATTCTTAGTCATTGATTAGTTCAATGGTTAGGATTAATGTAGATTCTAGGTATAGCCTTTAGATTAGAAGACTTAATCTAGGCCATTGGATCTTTCTCCTTGAAATCCTAGCCATTAAATGTATCTCCAAAATGAAGGGTCAAGATTACTCCTTCATACTTTACATCCAATGGTCATAAATGGTCTTAGCCATTTTATAAGACCAAATCTCCACCGTTGATTAAATCGATGGTGGATATCCAAAGGCTTCAACATTAAGCTTGCTTCTTATTGGTTCATCATAAAGCTGTCATAATCATTAATGTTGACTAAGCAGTGTATTATTTATTTTTATCTGTTATTACCCTTCGAACAATATTTTTACAGTATTTTTATTGCCCAATAATTAAATACAGTACAAAACACAGTAAAAGAAAATTTTAAAAATTGTTTTTAGTTTCGGGTTTAGTAAGATCCCCTGTCCCCGTCTCAACAGTACAAAATTTTCTAGCTGCAAAAAAAATTTCACTTTTCTGGACCCACCTGGGCCCACGTACAGCCCCTCTGGGCCCACAGATAACCCATGAATAATATTAAAATAATTAGAGAAATATAAAAATTTCATAATCATCCACAAAATCACAAAAATTATAAAACTTACGAAAATCAAATCAGATTACGTAAAATAATTAAAACTTATCAGTAATAATTAAATTACGTAAGATTTTCTCTGGCCCAAAAATTATTATTTTCCTATCATGGAGTAAATCACACAAAACGATCAAATGTATTCACGGAATACTCAAAATAATTTTACAGTACACAAAAATTGCTAAATAGTAGAATTCTGTTAACTGTCAAAATTACTGTCAAATAGTTAGGAAATTTGGGGTGTTACACATGATGAAGTACGACCAGTTGATGAGGATCCTTTGCTTCAACGCCCATACCATGAAGATGTCGTCTTCTCCCATGTAGGTGTAATTGCCTCCTCTTAGGGCTAAGATATATGTGTAGGCGTGGTGTAAGTGCATGTCTTGAAAATTCATTTTGCCAGTAGAGAAGGGTGTTGCAGCGAGACTCGATCTGATCATTTCGTTGACCACATCAGAGCACTTGAACGCCTCCCAAGATTGCCAGCTATTCTCAATAAATTGACTTCCTCGGTACAACAACCTGAAGTATTCCTCCCAGTTTTTAGGAGTGACCACAACTTTGATTTCCTTTACCTCGACACGAGATTGACGCCCTCAAGATCGAGATTGCAGTAGAACATACGCACAAGGTCAAGGTAGAATTTGCCTCTGTAGGTGGAGAAGTTAGCAACCCCTTGGTGCTCTAATAGAGGCATGAACATGAAGCCTTCGCTAACAAAGAACTCCAAGTCCATGTAGTTTAGCTGCACAAGATTTTTGGATTGAAAGAACCGCTTGAACTTGTTCTTATTCTCATGGGTTGAGGCCAAACTTCTCAACTCCAGAGTGTTGTTAGCAAGAGTGATCTTTGTTCTGGCTTGCTTTGGGTTGGAGGAGGAAGCCATGGCAGAAGGGTAAAGTGTGGCAATGGTGTTTAGGGTAGGGGTGATGTGTGAAAGAGGAAATTCATTGAGGGGAAAGGTGAGAGGAAGTCTAGCTGGCTTGGAGATGGGCTTGGTGCAGAGAGAGGGGCAAGGCTATGGTGGAATTTGGAGAAAAAGATGGTGGCTAGGGTTTGGGAGTAAGGTTGCGCGCATAACCTAGCACAGTGTGCGAGGAAGAAGAAAGAGAAGAGAGAGAAAGTGAAGGTGGAAATGAAGGAGGAAGGAATGTGGTTGCCTTTAAAAAGGCCTATGTTTATTCGAATAACTAAATAGTTATTCGAATAAAAGCATGAAAAACTCAAAGGCTTGGCTTTCTGCCAAGCATTATTTGAATAAACATATGCTTATTCGAATAAAACTAGTCAAGATCAAAAAACAAATGTAACATTCTCCTTGACCTAATAGCCCTAATCAGAGTTATAGAAGCTCAATAACTCTGGTATGAGTTATCTGTCAATTCAGAAAACCTTTTGGACTAGTTTGAGCCTAATTCTATAATACTGAAATATGAAAAATAGCTAAAGTTTCTGCAAAAATGGATGATATGATGGAAATAAATATGAAAAGTTTATTTTCTAGTTATAAACAATTGATATGAGTTGTATTAAATTTTGGAGAATCAATTGAGATAATTTGATATTTTTAAAGATACCAATAAGAAATAAATGGAACAGTTAAATAGCTCAGAAAATTATAAAACTACATAGAGATGATAAGTAAGATATGTAGAATAATTTGGTATATAATACAAACTAAGATAAGTATCAGTGAGCATATTTACTTAATTCCTAAGTTTAACTTAACTTAGGACAGAGCAATGAAGTTTCATTGATAAATAGTAGTATATGAAAAATTATAGGAAAATGGATACAAGGACTAAGTTGAGTTCTAAAATTTTTCATTTTGGATGCTTATGTCTTGAAGCATATCAAATGGAGTTTTTGATGATAACAAAGTCAAGATGAAGACCAAGATCAAAAGAAAAGACCAAAACCAAAAGAAGAAGACCAAGATCAAAAGAAGTATATTAGATATAGGTCTTAGAACATCAATGTGAAATGCTGTCAAGGTATCTCAATTATATTCAAATCATTTTTCAAAGATCTCTTAAATCAACTTGTTTTTCAAAGTTCATATTTTAGAGAAATATTGATTTCAATCTTGAATTATGTTAAACATTTGTAAATCTTGTTTAGTCCAAGTTCCCCAATGTTAAAAATGGTCTGGAGACTTAATTGGGCTTGAAAAATGTGTTCAAAGGACAAGGTAATCGATTACACATATGTTGTAATCGATTACAAGCTAAAAAGAGATATGGTAATCAATTACATTGAGCACGTAATCGATTACAAGCATGACAAAAGCCTTGTAATCAATTACCCCAAGTGCGGTAATCGATTACAAGTCTAGCAGAGGCCATGTAATTGATTACACAAGGCTGGTAATCGATCACATCCTGCCCAGAAAGTCAAGAACACGTTCATACAACCATGTAATCGATTACAAGAGTGTGTAATCGATTACCAGTATTCTGACAGTGTCCAACGGCTATTTTCTTAGCATTTAATGTTGCCATAAAAGCCACCTAACAATTCTATTGATCTAAAAACTTATAAATACACATCTTGGGGCATCATTTGTGGCTAACCAATAATTGAGAAACATCTTTCAATCACTCTAATCCATGGATCATCATTATCACTCTAATCCATGGATCATCATTAAATCACTTGTACTCTGTTTTTGTACATATTTGAGATATTCTTGAAGAGCATCATAGGGCTTCAATTTGTGTAATATACTCTTGTGAGAGTTTCATCTTATATACACTTTGATTCTTTGTGAAGAGGGTGAGGTATCCCTCTAGAGAAAAGAGAGTGAGGTATCTCTCAAAGATTGTAAAGGATATGGTATCCCTTATTGTAAAGAATGTGAGGTATCCTTCAAAGGTTGTAAATGGGGTGAGGTATCCCTCTAGTGAAAAGGGTAAGGTATCCCAAGGTATGGTGTGTGCTCTATTGTGTAAAGGTTTTCAAGCACCCGATCAAGCTTGAAGTTTAGTGGAAAATCTCAAGTGGTTTGCTTGAGGATTGGACATAGGTCACAAGGGATGGCTGAACCAGGATAAATCTTTGTGTTTGTTCTTCTCAACTCTATCTCTTTACTTTGTGCTTTAATTATATATGCTTGAGTTGAGTTTGATATCTAGCTTTGCTTGAATACTTTCTATCTTAGATTGTTTATTTATGAGTAATTCATTTGATCTCATTTATCTATTCACTTCAATTAAACAATAGCTTCAATGAAAATTTGATAAGCAAGTGCTTTACGAAAGATTTGCAAAAATATTTCATAAACTCAATTCACCCCCTTCTTGAGTTTGAGGCCACTTGGTAACAAGTGGTATCAGAGCTAGGCTTTTATGTAAAGAGCTTAGAAACTTCAAGAGAAAGTGATGGCCTCTTCAAATGGTTTTTCTGAAAGTTCTTCTATTTATAAACCTCCCTTTTTCAATGGGGATGGGTATGCTTATTGGAAAGAAAGAATAAAAATTTTTATTGAAACTATTGACTTAGATGTGTGGGATGCTGTTGAAAATGGTCCTTTTGTTCTCATACAAGTTATAAATGGTGTAAGAGTTAATACACCAAGAAGTAAGTGGACTGATGATGATAAAAAGAAGGTCCAATACAACTTGAGAGCCAAAAATATCATTACCATAACTTTGGGGTATGATGAGTTCTTTAAGGTCTCAAATTATAAATCTGCCCAAGAAATGTGGGACACTTTACAAGTTACCCATGAGAGTACTAGTGAAGTGAAAAGATTAAGGATAAATACTCTCACTCGTGAGTATGAGCTTTTTAGAATGAAAAAAGGTGAAAGCATTCAAGAAATGCAAAAACAGTTTACACATATTACAAATCATCTTGCTTTATTGGGAAAGACTTTTTCTAATGATGATCTTATTAATAAAGTGTTGAGATGTTTGAGCAGGTATTGGCAACCTAAAGTGACGGCTATTGTGGAGTCAAGAAATCTTTCAACTATGACCCTTACCATACTTTTTGGCAAGATCCAAGAACATGTGTAACACCCCAAACTTCCTAAATAGTTGACAGTAAATTTTGACAGTTAATAGAATTCTACTATTTAGTGATTTCTGTGTGCTGTAAAATTATTTTGAGTGTTCCGTCAGTACTTTTGAAAGTTTTGAGTGATTTACTCTGTGTCAGGAAAATTATAATTTTCGGGCCAAGGAAAATCTTACGTAATTTAATTATTACTGTTAAGTTTTAATTATTTTACGTAATTTGATTTGATATTTGTACGTTTTCTAATATTTGTGATTTTTGTGGATGATTATAAATTTTAATATTTCTCTGATTATTTTTGGGCAGTTTGTGGGCCCAGGTGGCCTTACGTGGGTCTAGGTGGGTCCTATAAAGTAAAAAATTTTCTGCAAATAAAAAAATTTATACTGTTTAGACGGAGACGGAGGATCTTACTAAACCTGAATCCGGAAACAGTTTCTAAAATTTTATTGTACTGTGTTTTGTACTGTATTTAATTATCGGGCGATAAAAATACAGTAAATATATTCTTTCATGGGGTTTTAGCAAATAAAAATAGAAATTATACTGCTTAAGTCAACAACAGTGGTTATGACAACTTTTGACGGACCAATAGAAAATAAGTTTAATTCTTTTGACGGACCAATAGGAAGCAAGTCTAATATTGAAGACTTTGATATCAACCGTTGATTTAATCAACGGTGTAGGATTAGTCTAAGAAAATGGCTATGACCATTTATAACCATTGGATTTAGATTTAGATCAAGGGTGGAGATTTGGTCTTACAAAGTGGCTAGGGCCATTTGTGACCGTTGGATTCGGATTAAATCAACGGTGGAGATGGATCATTTGTGACCATTGGATTTGGATTTAATCAATGGTGGAGATTTGGTCTTCTAAAATGGCTATGACTAATTATGACTCTTGGATTAAAAGTAAGAAGGAGTAATCTTGACCCTTTATTTTTGGAGATGCATCTAATGGCTAGGATTTCAATGAAGAAAGATCTAATGGCCTAGATTAAGTCTTCTAATCAAAAGTCTACCTAAATCTTAACCATTGATCTAATCAATGGCTTAAATGGCTCTAAATGGTGGCTAGAAAAGATGACAACTTTGTTGAATGCATGGATGGAGGGGGGATGGTTTTTGTGTTGTTTAGGAGCTAAAGGAAAAAGTTTAAAGACATTATTAGTTGTTTTAGTCAATTATGCATCATTATTAATTATTTGCTCTCTTAGGAGAATGCATGGAGGGGGAGGACGGTTTTTGGAGGCTTAAGACCATAACAAAGTGTTTCATGACCATTATTGCTATTCTTGGTCATCATTGATTCATTTTCAAGAAGCTAAGTTATCAAGCTTTTCGCTCCACTTTCCTTTCATGGAGGTTTCGGCCAAGACCCCTAGATCTACCCTCCCTCACTCAAAAATTTTATACAACCTTATTTCTTGAATCCTTACCTCATTCTAAGAACATTTCTAGTTATGAGTTTTCACCAAATCATTCATTTTGAGCTTCAAATCCAAGCTTCAAGTTTCTAGCAAAAAGGGTAAAGTTCATATTTCTTCACCCAATCTTTTAGTTTTGATTTTCTAAGCCATGCTTGAACCATGGTTTACCTATTCTTTTACTTGTTATTGATTTTAAGATTTGTTTATGATTTTTAGGGATTTTTCCATGGAGCTCTACGAAATTGGTGGAAGGAAAACTAAGTGTTTTCACTTCATTCTTTATCTTAACCAAGTCTAAGAAGCTTTCTTTCACAAAAATCAAAAACTTCATCCTTGTTCTTCAAGAGGAATTTCGGCCATACCACCTAAAATCACCATCCAATCTCTTTTAATTTCATCCAACCATAGATCTTGAATCTACATGATATTCTAAGCAACTTTCATGTTGGAGACTTTCTCTAAATCATCCATCTTCAACCTTGTTCTTCAAGCTAAAATTGAAGTTTTATTGGTGAAGTTTATTAATCTTCACTTTTCTTTTGATTTTCAAGGTTCTAACCATGATTCTTGTAATGCCCCTTTTTCTCCCTTAGTCATAATGGGTAAGAAGAAGGAACGTCGCACTATAGTGAAATGACATACAAATGAATTACGGAAAATTTGAACATTTTTTTTTTGCTTAACATGAATCCGGTTAAAACTTCCATTTAATGTATATATACACCTGTTTATGAATATATCGCGTGATTGAGTTAAAATTAAAAGTTCCTGTTTCTAATAAAACTTCTGTCAAAAAGGTCAAAGAGAAATCAAGTGGAATGAAACATACGACCATTCACAATATGGATAATTACATACTTTGTACCAGAAATACAAGCCTGTTTAAATTACATTTCCAAAAATATACAAAAGGCAAAATGTGTACCTACCCCAAGAGATACAAATATATACCCACTAATCCAGTAGTACGTCAGGCTCCCTCAAAATAAATGGACACCCATCAGTAGCCATTAATTAAAACCAACCCTAAGACTGCCTAGAACGAGAAGGAACCGTAGATGGATCCTCCTCAGGGTCCTCATCGTCCGACGAGACATCCATCGGGACAACAAAACAGCGGGCAGGAGCCCGGGCAGTAGACAAAAAGGAATCTTCGCGAGGGGTATAATACATTTTACCCCACATGTCCCTCACGGGCACATAGAACTCCAGCCATACAAAAGCATGAAAATCTAGAATAGGAGCGTCATAACGTCTCCACGCTAAGGACACCATCACATCGTCGTGGTATACACATCAATCAGTCTGTACGTTGATATGCCAGCAGTCTGGACCTCCAAGAAAGTTGATCCGTACGTAGCCAAAAAGTCCACAGAGTCGAAATGACATCCTCAACAACTTCGATCTCAGTCGAGATAAGGCCAGAAACCTTGAAACTCAGTGGTTTCCTTGTCCTCCTCACGAACGTTTTCTCGAGAGCACACGATCCAACCAAAATACAAAATAGAGAAATTACCGAAAGAGGTGAGATTCCCAGCTTTCAGTACCAACATGGCAGCAAGAAAATAAACGGCATCGAACACCCACATAAGACACAGTTAATACATACAGGTGCAGTAATACCCGAAAGCAATTAACGAGAGTGAAGCAGCAAAGAACAATAGTTAACATTATCCATAGCCAGCTAGCAACATTAGCATTACCAAGAGTCAAATAAATATCGCAGTCATAATAGTAAACACATTATCCAATTATAAATGCTCAATAGACCATGTGACTGACAACTCACAATGCAACAAGGGTACCAAAGTTTCCTACTCCATGGAGCTAGACGTAAATATTTTCGGAGTGAATGATCAAGGAGTAATACCAGTATATCAGTAGCCTTAAAATACAGTGTGCTTTCTTTCATAAAATTGTTTGCGCAATGGCTCATACATGGTACCTCAACAGTTGATCGTGATATAGGACAGCGTCTCAGACAGGATCATTGGTGTGTCGCATTGGTCTATCCCACGGCCCCAGTGGAGCTACCACTGTCTATTGTGAGACACCCATACCCCAACGCCCCCAGGGTCAACAACATATGACACCTATGCTTAGTCTACTCGCACCCGCACAAAGGTGTTATTCAAACTCCTAGACAACACGGCCTTCTCAACAATGTCCAACGGATAACACACATGCATGATGACACAATGTTCAATCATGTATGTTCATCAATGATGCATTCAACATAAGCATTGCCTCAATGGCACATAAGCATTAGTCAATGTCCAACATGACATATCAACAATACATTTATTAAAACATTGCCTCAATGGCATATCATCATTCTTATCTCATTGAGCACTAAATCAATAAGTGCATAACCCACATAGGGAATCACACTTGCATCAATAATTCTCAGTATCAATATATGTTCCTTATTACACACATACCACAATTTCCATGTCATGGATCCAAGAATTCAATTTTCAAAATCATTTCTTCTCTATCGGTATGAATACATATTCCTATCGCATTTAAGTAAAGTAAAATCCTTGAATCTAGGGTTTTTAGGTTATGTTTGAGTTACAAAGGGCAAAGAACCATAATTTCAATCATTTCCAGCTCAAAAATCTAATTTTTGGGTCTTGGTAATCGATTACATCACCCTGGTAATCAATTACCAGCATAACAGAATCTCTGTAATCGATTACAATATCATTGTAATAGATTACGTGATTCCCAGAACCACGATTCGTAACTTCAAGGACCTGGTAATCGATTACACAGCCCTGGTAATCGATTACCAATTAGACAGAACCTCCGTAATCGATTACCCACAAGTTGTAATCGATTACGTGATTCTCAGAAGCACCATTTCGTGACATCAGAGGCTTGGTAATCGATTACACCACTCTAGTAATCGATTACAAGCTAGACAGAATCTTTGTAATCGATTACACACAAGACGTAATCGATTACCAGATTTCCAGAATCACGATTTCGTTCCCTTAATGCTTAGTAATCGATTACAAGCTCCGTGTAATCGATTACCACGCGTAAACTTGCAGAAAACAGAGTTCTCCAGGTCCTTTAATTCAAACCAAATCAATCATTATCATATTTAATCAATAAGTTACTCAAATATATCTTCAAATCATGCAAGAGGCATCAATAAATCATACAAACCCAACAAAATGCACTATCATGAAAAACAACATAAAAATGAGAGAACTTTGTACATGGATTCAGAAATCAATAACAACACACATACAAGACATTCCCTTACTACCAAGATTGGTTGAAGAGGATCATCTCCCTCTTATCTATTTTGGAAGACAACATAGGTGTTACCTCTTCTTGCCCTAGATTTTCGTTTTCCCCTTCAAGAAGAACACCAATGTGAGTGATTTCCATAATGTCCACTCAAACCATGGAAAAATGAGTTCTTGATCACATAGGTGACTAAGAAAAACGAAAATGAGAAGAAAGTGAAAGAAAGGTGAAGACTTTACGTCCAAGCTCAAAGTTTTAGCTTCAATGGTGGATAGTGGAAGAAGAAGAACCAAAGGATGGTCTTGGAATGGTGGAAGAAAACACAAAATGAGTTTAGTTGTAGCAAACAATGGAGATGATCTCCAATGAGTGTGTGTACGGTGGTGAAGCAAAGAGAAGAAGAGAAGAGTGTTTGAAGTGTGAGAGTGGAGTGATAAAAGTGAGAATGAGAAAAGTGGGTATTTTAGGCTCCCAAAATAGCCATCTGCCATGGGAATGAGTGTAGGGAGTGAAGAGAGAGAAAAATGAATTATTTGGGAAATTTCTAAGAAGCTTCCCTTGACAAGCTTAATTAATTTAATCATTCTTTTTGGAATTAAAGCTAATGGATGTGATACAAAATAGATTTTGGATAGTAGGATAATGTTTTTAATACATGTTATTGTTTAGTAGACAATTATTACAGTTGATAGAAGTCAGCATTAATTTACCTGACAGATGAAATCTACACAGCGTTTCAATATTATTACTGTTAAATTTCTTGAAAAATATGAAACCTTGCAAACTGTGTCCGGTCTCGGGTTTAGTAAGATCCCCCGTCGGCATTTCCATAGTTCAAGGCTTTCAGAGAAAATATCTCATTTCTCAGGTTCCGCTCAATACATGCGTAAAACGAGAAATATATTAAAATATTCTGCGTTCTCAGAAAATTCTAGAAAAATTCCAGAAAATCACAAATATTTTAGAATGAATTCTGATAGTAGAAAAGTAAATTTTGGGGTGTTACAATTCTAATCCATGGTTTTCTTATTCAACTTAATATGTTAATAAACTTATATTTTCTTTTGTATTTGAGAAGCCCTTGGTGGTGAAGGACTTGGAAAAAGAAGCAAAATAAGGAGCTTTTGAGGATCTTCAAGAGGTAAGAGGGAGATTCATCTCACCAACCAAGTATGGTGGTGAGAGATGGTCTTATATTTGATGGATGATGAATCCATGTGAGGATTCATATCCATGGTCATGTAATTATTTGTGGGTGTTTATGTGTTTGATTTATTTGTTCATGCTTTGTATGATTTGCATGATTTATTGCTTTGATTATGGCATGCTTGAGATATATATGTTGAATATGTATTTGTATGTCATGATTTGATGATGGAAAGGAAATTGATTTTTGGCTCCAAAGACCAAGAGGATTTCAGCCAAGACACCTCAAAATAGGTATGTTCATAAATTAATATTTTCATGAAAGATAAAATTGGATGATTAGAAAAATAAGGAAAATAAACAAAGTGTTTGTTTTTCAAGAAGTAGTGTTCACGGTTTTGAGAAGGATTTTTAGTGAACTATTTTGTGTAAAAAGTTTCTAAGCATTTTACTAAACATGAGTTTTAAATAAAAAGGGCAATGTTGATTTTAAGGATTTGCAAAGCAAGTGAAAATGGATTTGCAAAGAAAGTGAAAATGGATTTGCAAAGAAAGTGAAAATGAACAAATGAACAAATGAACAAATGATTTGATTTCAAAGACCAAGTGCTCACGGTTTTTGTTTAGGAATTTTTAATGATTTTGTTTGTGTAAAACCATATCAATTTAGAAGGAAAAATATTTGATGGCCATTTGAAAACAAGTACCACAGTTTTGAAGGTTTGTGAATACCTTAATTTTATAAAGGAAAAGTATTTGATGGCTTCAATGGCCAAAGACTCCACGGTTTTTGGGAGATTGGAATAGTTTTGGTTTTATGAAACAAAGTGATTTCAAAGTGGAAACAAAGTGTTTGAACAAAGTGTTTTAGTACAAGGATTAAAGAAAATGGAAACAAGGTGTTTTGTTACTTGCAAAATGGAATTTCGTTTACGAAAGACAAAGAGATGTTGAAAGTGTTTGAGCCTTAATTTATTTTGAAGAAAATTGATTTTGGAATTGATTTGAGAAAAATGGAGAATATAAGAGTGATTTGATGTTTTCTAACGTGTAACTCATCCTTTGGGTTTTGGAGAGCGTTAGTAATTTTTAAAGTGAGAAACATTGATTTAATTCAATGGAATTGTGAATTTATGGAATAAATTGCGAAAAGAATTTTTTTGAGTAAGAAAATGTGAAAAATAATGTGAGTAGTCATATTATTTTGAGAAAGGTTGAAATGAAATTTTTGAAGGTTGAGAAATATTTTTCGTAATGAAATTATGGTGAAAAATGATTTACGTAACTTAAAAACGTGATTTTTAAGCTACGCAATTTGAAAAAATGTTTAAATATTTCCACGCGATTTGAGGAACATTGAAATATTTCTACGCAATTTAGAAAGCGTTTAAATATTTTACGCATTTGAGATATTGTAGAAAAATCGCTACGCGATTTAAAAACGGTGGAATATTTTTACGTGATTGATGAAAACATTGAAAAATCAATACGAAATTTGAAAACGTAACAGAAGTGTTGCGGAATTGTGAAAACGTAACAGAAATGTTGCGCGAATGTGAAAACACGATGAAAGTGTTTTGTGAGTATAAAAATGCGATAATATAATTTTGCTATTGAAAATACAGAATTATTACTGTTGGGCCAGTGTGTGGACCCTGATTATGAGATTATGAAATTAAACTGAGAATGGGCCAATGTGTGGACCCTGAATATGAAATGGTGAATTTTGCCTATGATTGGCATTGGTGCATTGAACATGCATTGTAAATGGTAAATTTTGCCTGTGATTGACATTGGTGCATTTTATATGCATGAACTAGTGTATGGACACTATATCAGAAAATGATAAATTTTGCCTATGATTGGCATCGGTGCATTGAACATGCATTGGAAAGGTCCGATGGACTGTATGAGGCTATTTGCCTAGGAGAGACGTACACCTCTTGAGTGGGTGCGATATGCGTAGTGTAAGTCACTTGTTGACCTTGGGGGCATCGGGGTGCGGGTTGCTTACATGGGTGGTTGGTCGCGCTTCTTCCCGTAGGTTAGACCGATGCAACACACCGATGATCCTGACCGAGACACTATTCTTAATCGAGATCTCGTAAAGACTGTCGTGTATATGCTAGATGTGCAAAATCAAAATGAGGATTATAGCACTTGGTCTGAGGCATTTTGGTACAGACAGATCTTTCGGATCAACTTCTCCGAACTGAGTATTAGCTCCATGGAGTAGGACATTGAGTCTATGTGCGCATGCATGAAACTGAGCATTTATATCTATGTGATATAGTAATTGAGGAATATTGGCTATGACAATTGTTCTGTTGAGAAATACTGGATGATAAATAATGTTGATGCCATTATTGTTATTATCATATGATTTGAATTGATGAATATTTGGATATTGTTGAGGACATCATCGTGAATATTGAATGATATTTGAACTGATAAATAATTGGATGATGATAGTTGATTAATGTTGAGTGCATTATTGGAATTATGGTATGACATATCTGTATGATATGTTGTTTGTGTTATTTCTATACTACCATGTTGGTATTGGCGTAGGTGATCTCGCCTCTTTGTTATATTATTTGGTTGGGCTTATGTTGTAAAAATTATATAATAGATGGAACGAGTTGTCTTAGACATGACAGGTGGTAGATATTCTGAAATTGGTGACAACATCAGAGAATGACCATTCTAGAT
The DNA here is from genome assembly GCA_029884605.1 of Ormosia emarginata. Lineage (NCBI taxonomy): Eukaryota > Viridiplantae > Streptophyta > Magnoliopsida > Fabales > Fabaceae > Ormosia > Ormosia emarginata. Next base: position 8,123,915 of record JAQQTP010000087.1, read on the forward strand.
TTGATAGTGTGCAGTGTTGACAAGGAACAGATGTCTGATGCATCCAGATGGATACAAGAAGGAATAAGTATGTTAAGTTTTCTCGTTAGTGTTATACCATGCTATTAAGTAGGACCCGTCATAGGGTTTGCTACTATTAAAAAGAGAGTTTTCTGTTAGTTTTATATTTCTCTTTAAATTGTTAAATATTAATTGGTGTCAATATTATATATTAAATATATTTTCAGTAATATTTATGGATCTCAGTAAGTTTATGTTTCTATCTTTGATGAAAAGAAATTTTAAAACCCATCTTTTATAACTCAAACCTTGTTTATGAACTTCTTTACAGATTATGAGTTGGGAGTCAGAAATATGATACCCTGAGGGGGGGTGTTACAACATGAATTGGAGTTGAATATACTCAAATAAAATGAGGAGATTGACAAGAAAAAGAAGGGAATAGCTCTCAAGGCCACTTCCTCCATAGTCGATGATGATGGAGATGATAGAGATGACTTGGAAATAAATGAAGAGAATCTTAGTCTTCTAGTAAAGAAATTTAGAAGATTCTTTAAAAAGAATAGAGCTCACAGAAGACTTCCATTTCCCCAAAAAAATATCTATCACAAAAGGGAAGGAACCTCATCCACTCCTAAATGTTATGAAAGTGGAGAATTGGGACACATGAAGATGGAGTGCCCAATCTATCAAAGGAAAGTGGAAAAGTATAAGAAGAGGTCCTCAAAGGAAAAGAAAAAAAGAAGAGCCTACATAACATGGGATGATAATGACATGGATTCAACTGATAGCTTGGATAATGAGAAAGCTAATCTATGTTTCATGACTAGAGGAGAAGAGGAAGATGAAGATGACATAGAGGTAACATCCTCAAATTTTGAATCAAAGTCTTCCCCTTCCTATGATGAATTGCAAGATGCATTTAAAGAATTGCATAATGAATTTATGAGACTTGCAAAACTTGTTTCATCATCCAAGAAAATAATTTCCTCATTTGAAAACAAAATCTCTATTTTAAACAAGGAAATTGAGGAACTTAAAATTGAAAATGAAACTCTTGGACTCATTGATGCAAATTCTTCATGCATGACATGCTCTTTACTTAACAATGCATTTACATCCTTTTCTTGCTCATCATGTAAAGCATTTGAAAATGAAATTAAGGATTTGAAAAATACACTTGCAAAATTTACATTGGGAGCGACCAAGAAAAAGATGGAAAATTTTCTTTTTTTTGTGTTTTTTTACTCCTACCTTCATTTTGTTCTTTTTCTTTTAGGAATTCTTGAATGAAAAACTTATGGTATTCGTTGTATTTTTTAGTGAGTAACTCATGGTCAACCAAGAGAAAATAGGAGTTCTTTGCTTCTAATTATTCCTCTTTTTCTATTGAATGTTGAATTGAGTTTGTAATATGATTTTATGAAGTTCATGGCCATACTTTGTTTTATGAAGCTCATGGCCAAAACAGGGGACAAATAGAAGACTCATGTTTAGCTTATGTTTACATTTTGTCTCTTTGATTTTGAGAATTTTGTGAAAGGATTTAATATGTAAGAAAAGAAAATGCTTGGTTTTGGGCCATTTGGAGGTCACGACCAAGTGTTTAAAGAAGGAAAAGATGATTGAATTATTCATGTAGCACATCTTTAATTAAAGGTTTTGAGATTAAAAATGAATAAGAATAGTTATTCTTGAGATTTGATTACATGATTGTTGACCATGACATTTCCCGCCATGCTTGGAAAACTTTAGTAATTGAATTATTGTATTGTGCAATTGAAAGTTTAAGTAGCCTTAATTGGATATATATATACACACACACACACACACACACACCCCACCTATGATATGTCATTTTTGTCATGTAGGCCAAATTGGAACTAAAAGAGATATAATAATCTCCATATGACACCCAATGCTTATGTGCTTGAATTATACTTGAATTATTGTTTGTATGGAAATTTCTTGAAGAATTGAGCATGTATCAAAGTGAGATTGTTTATGTTCATTTTGAGTTTAAATGATGATTGGAAGTATTTAGAATTGTACACTTATTGAGAATTTATGGAATGTAATTAGAATTTAAGAGATTTCAAACATGTACCTCATACCTAGAGATAATAATTGATGTTAGAAATGATTGTTGATTATCCTTGTACCTGAATGATATATTGTTAATTATCCATGTACCTGATGGATATTTTATTGACTATCCATGCAACAGATGGATACTATATTGACTATCCATATACCAGATGAATACTATATTGATTATCCACGTATCTGATGGATATACTATTGGTTAATCCTCGTACCTAGAGGTTATGTTATTGATTACCCCTCGTATCTGAAGGGTATATTATTAATTATTAATAATATCTAGAGAAATGAGACTATAATCTTGTTATAGAGAGTTATGACTCATGAGAGATATACTTTTAGAATGTGATATGTGGCAATGATATTAGAAAATATCATAGTGTGGAAATTGGAATATGATAATGAATCTGTAATTGCATTTGAATGATGATAATGTGCTTATAATTATGAATTATTTTTAGAAATCTGTTAATAATTGGAATTCTGTTTCGGGAAAAATTGGCACTTTTCCACCTTTCTAGTGTATTATATAATTTGAGTTTTTAAAATGTGTTTTTCCTCGAAATAGCTAGATATATTATGATGACACGAATTTTTTTATAGTACTATTAAGAATTCCTAAAATTCTCAGTAGTACTATAAAGCGTTCTTCGGCAAACAAGCAAAGAAAGACCATGTAGAATAAGTTTTAATATCATTTTGTACTTTGTGATGTATATGTTTAATGCTTTGTAATAGAATTATGTAATTATTGAATATTGTAATATACTACGTATACTGTACTTCATAATATATATGCATTATCGTAACCCTCACAGGCTCATATGTTTTATATATTTTATATCTATTTTCAAATTATTTTATTAGTATTACGTGATATGCTTAATTCTAATTACTATTCCAAATACGTTATTAGTAATTGAATTAAGGATGTTACAACAAATGCTTCTGCCAAGCGTTATTCGAATAAGACTTCCCCTTATTCAAATAAAAGCATACAAAACCAGATTTCAGAGGCTACTGGAAGTGTTTTTTCAAATAAGAGACTTCTCTATTTGAATAAACATATTAGAAACAACATTTTAACCAGTCCAAAAGATTAAATGCAGTCGAGGATCAATTAATCACACATTTTACTATGCATCTATGACAACTAAGAAATTCAATCATGCATGCTAAATAAGAATATAGAGTAATGATCACAAATCTTATTCCTTATATAGACATTTTAACCAACCAAGGATCATGTTAGAAAAAAATAAAACAAAGATAAAAGATGTAACACCCACCGTAGGGTGCCACATTTATGTTACTTTATTACCAAATTACTCCAAGTTATAAAATATGATGTTATAATAAAATACGAGTTGTAATTTTATTTTTTTTTATGACTATAAAATAAACTTAACGAAAAATAAAACTATTATACATCATCACACATAATGTACATCATTATACATATTACACAAGTGCTGTCAGGTTTATTTATTACAGACCATTTCTTGAAACAACAAACACACTTAAATAATTACAGACATTATTTATATCAGAATTCAAACATGCCCAAGTTTAACTAAGCAGAAGACCCCTCAGATGGGTCCTCCTCGGGTTTCTCAGCAGGTAGGAATCCGTTATGACGAGTAGCCCTATGAACAGGTGTCCGGGCTGACAACACTATGTGATTTCCGTTGGGACATAATTTCTAGTGTCCCAATGTCGCCTGATATGCAACGGAAATTCAACATGAACAAAGATAGTCACACAGAAAAATGGATCCCCACGATACAGCCTACTAATACTAACAGTCAGGTACCCCTCGTAAATAAGTCCTCGCTCATCGGGACTTGTCCTCCATTCTCCAGCTCCTCCATGAAATTGTAAACGTACATATCCGAAGAAACTAGCTCTTGACGTCATACTGTCAGAACTCTGCGGTTCCTGATGTGAGAAGTAATTCCTCTTCTCCTTCTAGTACCGTATCTTTCTCAACGTCTTCACCCAATATAAATACAATATACAGATATACATACAAAGAGGTGAGATCACCTACGCCAATACCAGCATAATAGCATAGAGATAATACAAACAACATATTATACCAAAAATATCATATCATGATCACAATTATGCCATCATCATAGTGTAAGAATAATAATTACCATCATGCCACTATCACTGTTTAAATCACAAAATAATTACACAAACACCATCACATAGATATAGATGCTTAGTTTTATGCATGCGTACGTAGACTCACTGACCTACTCCATGGAGCTAATACTCAAGTCGGAGAAATTGATCGAAAAGATCTGTCGGTACCACGTGCCTCAGACCAAGTGCTATAATTATATCTTGCACATCTAGCACATACACGACAATCTTTATCAGATCTCGATTAAGAATAGTGTCTTGGTCCGGATCATTGGTGTGTTGCATCGGTCTAACCCACGGTGCAGAAGAGCTACCAACTGCCCATTGCGAGCAACCCGCACCCCGATGCTCCCAAGGTCAACTAGTGACCTACACTACACGTATCGCACCCACTCAAGAGGTGTACGTTTCTCCTAGGCAATTAGCCATATACAGTCCATCGGACCATTTTCAATGCATGTGTAATGCACCAATTACCAACTAAAGGTAAATCACATAATTTCTCATACGAGGTTCAAATACTGTTTTACGTTCATGTATTAATGCCAATTTCAGGCAAATTTCTCAATTCCCTGTACAATATTCGTATACTGATTTTAACTGTAAGTTTACTGTATAATTAACAACAAAAACACATTACCATGTTTTTCTCATTCTTAAAATATTTTTGTCACGTTTTCACGTAATCTTAATGATTTGTAACATTTTCTATTACGTTAAAAAATTGCGGAACCATTTTCTACTATATTCTAAATTGCGTAAAAATAATCTTTTATTTTTAAATCGCATAGCGATTTTTCTACAGTATTTCGATTGTGTAAAATATTTAAAAAATCGCGTAGAAATATTTTAACGTTTTTCAAATCGCGTAACTTAAAAATTACGTTTTTAAGTTACGTAAATTGTTTTTCATCGTTTTTACCCTTCATAAAACATTTCTTAACTTTAAAAATATTATTTTGAACGTTTCTTATAAAAATATATTTTCTTACATTATTCTCTTCCTTTTCTCAATCAAAAATCTTTTCCGTAATATATTTTCTCAAAATCACTTTTTATTGATTTAATCTTACAAAAATCAGATTTAATTGATTTAATTACTATTTTCAAATTTTAAATTTCCTAACGTTTTCCAAAACCCAATATTTAAATTCTACGTTAGTAATTTTAAGTTACAAACGTTTTCTTTTATATTTCTAAATCACTTCTAAAAATTAATTCTCCTTTAAATAATTTAAAGTTCAACACTTTAAATCCTTTTTTTTTCTTTTTATTTATGAAAATTCCACTTGACACACTTTAATTACTTTCCAAAATCCTTATTTGAAAATTCTTATATTTTATAACATCAAAACATTTTTTCTAAATTATCAAAACCTTATAGATGGCCATTGGAACCATGAAATATTTTTCTTCTAACTTAAACAAGTTTCATTCTTATTTCTACACAAAATAACTTCATGAAAATACTACTTAAAACCGTGTACACTCTTTTCATAAAACAAACCCTCTTGTTTATTTTCTTTACTTCTCAAATCATCCAATTTTATCATTTATGAAAATATCATTTTTGTGAACACTAATTTAATTAGTGTCTTGGCTGAAATTTATTTTAGTTCAAGGACTAAAAATCAACTTCATTGTTCTTGAAAAATTTCAATAAAAACCCTAGTCTTGGAAGCTCAAAACCGTGACCTCCTCCATGGCCTTTGGAGCCAAAATTTTGCTTATTTCAACATACATCCATCATAATATATTCAACATATATCATCATGCATATTATAAGCATACCATATAAACAAATAAAAATTATACTAAGCATGCATACACAAGTAAATCATGCAAAGCATATCAAACATAGGCAAAAATAATTTAAAGCACATAACACACATAAATTATTACATGACCATGGATAGGAATCCTCACATGGATTCACCATCCATCAAATATAAAACCATCTCTCACCACCATGCTTGGTTGGTGAGATGAATCTCCTCTTACCTCTTGAAGAACCACCAAAAAGCTTGTTGCTTTGTCTTTGGAGCAAGATCTCCACCAATACAAGTTCTTAAACATGAAACAAATACAAGAAAATTAGTATATCAAGCTTGAATAAGAAGAACCATGGATCAAACATGGTTTAGAACATGAAAAAGAAAAGAATAAATGAAGTTTTCTTACACTTCACCAACAAAAGCTCTAGAACTTGATCTTAGTAAAAGTCCTTCAAGATGGAAGAATTAGAACTTGGTGTGAACTACAAAGGTTCTTAGAATGATGAAAGGATTTAAGAAACTAGGTTGTATGAAATTAAAAAGTGATGGAGGGGTGAGTTGGAGTGCTTGGCCGAATGGTGTGTTTTTGGGAGAAAGAATGAAATTTTCTTGGTTTGGTCTTGAAACTTAAGTGGAAAAGTGAAGAAATGATATTATGAAGTATAGAAATGAATGTTTTTGGTCTTCAAAGGAATGCATTGCCGTAGCATGCAATTAGAGAGAATGGAAAGTGAAGTTTGACAAACATAAGCATTAATGATCAATAGTAGTTTGTCTTAACACTTGGCTATCTTCTTTATCCTTTTCCATCCTTTTTCTTTGGCCTAAAAACCTATTCTAAAATGGTCTCCCTTCTTCCTTGCTTCTTCAACCGTCCCCCCCCTCATCATACACTCCAAAATGTGACAATTTGATAGCCATTTTTGTTTTTAGTCATTTTAGGTATTAATTAAAAGCATTATAGGTAGAAGACTTATTATGAGCCATTGGATCTTTTCTCTTTAAACCCTATCCCTTAGATGTGTCTCCAAAAATGAAGGGTCAAGATTACACCTTCAAACTTTACATCCAAGGGTCCAAAATGGTTGTAATCATTTTTGATGACCAATTCTCCACCATTGATCTAAATCCAAATCCAATGGTCATTAATGATCCATCTCCACCATTGATTAATTCTACATCCAAGGGTTGATAATGGTCATAGCCATTTATAAGACTAAATCTCCATCCTTGATTTAATTTTCCATCCAACGGTTATAATTGATCTTATTCACTTTTAAGATCAAATCTCCACTGTTGATTAAATCAAGATTAAATCTCCAAGGGTAATTAAATTAATAGTGGATATCCAAACCACTAATATTTACTTAACAGTAAAGAATTTTATTTTATTATTATTTTTTTCTATTTTATAACCCCACTAAAGAATATATTTATTGTATTTTTATCATCTGATAATTAAATACAGTACAAAACACAGTACAATAAAATTTTAAAAACTGTTTCTGGATTCAGGTTTAGTAAGATCCCCTGTCTCAGTCTAAACAGTACAATTTTTTCTATGCGTAGAAAAATTTTTGCTTCGCGGGACCCACCTGGGCCTACGTATGGCCACCTGGGCCCACAATACACCTCGTGGGGCCCACAAACAGTAAGAATTTCAAAATCACACATAGAATCACAAAAATTAGAAAACTCACAAATATCCAATCAGATTACGTAAATTAATTAAGCCTAAACAGTAAAAATTAATTTACGTAAATTTTTCCGGCCCGAAAATTATTATTTTCCTTACACGGAGCAAATTACTCAAAACGATCAAATATGCAGACAGAATATTCAAAATAACTTTACAGTACACAGAAATGACTAAACAGTAGAATTCTGTTAACTGTCAAGATTACTCTTTAATACATAGGAAGTTTAGGGTGTTACAAAAGATATCTAACACAAACACTCATTTTAATACATTATCATCAAAACATGTCATTTCAAACAAGGAGTATACTTATCTTGCATATTAACATATAGAAACATTTTTAAGACATAAAGCTAGAAAAGTAATACTTTAAAGCAAGTTAAAGTACAAAACAAGTCTCCACTTATCCAAAGATTGCAAGTTCAAACTTCTTGGAGACAAGAAAGAGAACTTGGAGTATTTTATGGTCTTGTGCTTGTAGCAGTCATTTTCAAGATACCAAAGTTAGCTCTTGGTCTTCAAGCACACCTACAACACACTTCAATTTTTTACTTTTGGTACCCAAATTTTCTTGGGTCCTTGTATGTTAGTTTTTGGCAAAATGCCTTTGGAGACCCAAACTATTTTAGTCCCTATCTTAATATTGATATTTTTCCTTACATTACAAGTTGATGCACTATGTCCTTTCTTGCCACAATGAAAACATTTTATGAAAGGACTTGTTGATGTGCTTGAGGGAACAAAGAAATTCTTGTAAAGTTTTTGTTAGTTTTTGGGATTGTACCCTAAACTAGTCTTTTATTCATTTTATAATCCTCTCACTAGGCTTCTTAAGGTTCAATTTGGTTTAATTAAGTTAATTTTGTCACATTTTATGAAATTAAGTTTAATTGGATCATTGAAGAAATTATTGCTTGAATTATCATTAATTTGGGTGATTCCATTCTAAAGTAAAATGGCCACAATTTGAGTTATAATTATCTAATTAATGTGATTCTGGTCTTGTTAGAAAGTTAAGATAATTCTCTAATAATTATTCACTTGATAGCAAGAGTCACATTGATAGCAATATATTTCATTCATTGTTTAATCTTCTCACTTGGCTTTTTCAGTAAATTAGCTATAATTTGAGTTACAAATATCTGATAGATGTGATTTTGATCTTGTTTTAAAGCTAAGACAAATTTCTACAACTTTCATGAAGGCTTCAAGACTGGGAACACACGTTTGGATAACTCAAATTGGAGTTGAAGTAAAATCTAGAATTTTGAACCTGACAGCTTGATCTCTATGCACTCATTAGGCTATATCTCGGGGTATAAGAGTTCAACAATTCTAAAATTTTGAAAGTGGAAGGTCAAGACTCATATCTACACTTTCATGAAGAACACAAAAGTTAGATTGGAAGTTGTGAAGGAGATATTGGGCTTGGAAGTCAAAACAGAGGAGCTGAAGTTAGGTCTGACCTATGAGCCGTAACTGGGCCATATCTCGGGCTGTAGGTGGTGAATTTGGACGAAATTAGCAGATATAGAAAGCTAAGACAATTTCCTAGAACTTTTATGAAGACCACCTGGCCAGCAAATGATGCATGCCATGAGTTTAGAAGTGAAACTTTTCGAAGACAAGAATCCACCTATTCATCATCATCAAACAACTATTTTGGTATTTTGTTCTCATCATCTATCATCTTTTTTGGCATTTTGTACTCTTCTAACTCTATAAAAGGAGGCAAGGGCTGGTCATTTTAGGGTGATAGCTTATATTTTACTTTCATGTTTGTATGTTAATTGTTTCTTTTGTGTAGCTTTCTATTGTTCTTAATTAAAGTTATGTTCATCATCTTCTTTTTCTCTCTTTCTTTCTTCTTAATTCATGAGTAACTAATTTTTATTTTTCTTGGGTGAAAGGGTGAAGCTCTTAGTAATAAGTTGATGTTAGATTAATTTCCTTCTTGTGCTTGAATGATATATTTTTATGTGATCTTTATATATGTTGTATGTTGTTTTTGATCAATTTAGAAACCCTTCTTGTATATTGAAGAACTTGATTCATTGTAGACAAGATGTTAACACAGTGGATGCTTGAGATCATTTACAAGTATTGGTAGATAATTAATAGAATCATAATACGATTACATATATAATCTTAATTGAACTTTGAATGCTAAATCTTCTGATTGGAACCTTCATTATGTATGATTTCAATTGAGTTATTAAAAGAAATAATCTTGTCTTTAATTTATTACCAAGAATGGATCTCCTAACCCAAGCAAATCCTTTTCATCTTTGAACAACTTATATCATCTTTATTATTGTGACAAATCTACTCTTTACCTTAAAGAATTTTTCTTCATCAATTCTCTGTGGATCGACCACGTACTCCAAAGAATATATTACTTGAAACAACTTGCACTTGGGTTTGAAACTTTTAATTATCCCATCAATCATGGTTAAGAGATTTCTTGACTCCGCAATAGCTGTCACTTTAGGTAGCCAATGCCTGCTCAAATATCTCAAGACTTTGTTAATAAGATCTTCATTAGGAAAAGTCTTTCCCAATGAAGCAAGATGATTTACAATATGTGTGAACTATTTTTGCATTTCTTGAATGCTTTTACCTTGGTTCATTCTAAAAAGCTCATACTCATGAGTAAGAGTATTTATCCTTAATCTTTTCATTTCACTAGTACCCTCATCGGTACTTGTAAAGTGACCCACATTTATTGGGAAGATTTAAAATTTGAGACTATAAAGAATTCATCATACCCCAAAGTTGTGGTAATGATGTTTCTGGCTCTCAAATTGTATTGGACCTTTTTCTTATCATCATTGGTCCATTCATTTCTTGATGTGTTAACTCTTACAACATTAACAACTAGTGTGGGGACAAAAAATCCATTTTCAACAGCATCCCACACATCTAAATAATAGCTTCAATAAAAAAATTTATTTGTTCTTTCCAATAAGCATAATCATCTCCATTGAAAAAAAGACGTCTATAGAGAGAAGAACCTTTCAAAAAACCATTTGAAGAAGTCATCGCTTCTCTTAAAGCTGCTAAGCTCTTTACCCAAGAATCTAGCTCAGATAGCACTTGTTACCAAGTGGCTTCAAACTCAAAAGGGGGTGAATTAAGTTTATAAAATATTTTCACAAATCTTTCACAAAACACTTGAATATCAATTTTCATTAACGCTATTAGAAGAGATTGATCACTACACTCACAAATAAACAAGCCAAGATGAATAATATTCTAGCAGACATATAAAAGTAAAGCATCAAAGTAAAGAGAAAGAGTTAAGAAGAGCAAACACAAGGATTTATCCTGGTTCAGCCGCCCCTTGTGACCTATGTCTAGTCCTAAAGTGAACCACCCGAGATTTTCCAATAAACCTTCAAGCTTGAACAGGTGCTTGAAATCATTTACAACCGAGAGCACTGAACGCAGCTCTGGGATGTCTCACCATTGTGCTTGAGCCTCAAAACATAGATACCTCATGTAACATCCTAATACTGAAATCCTAGTATAACAAACATATACCTGGATAAACAATATTAGCTATGCTACTTCTAACTTAATCATTCATCTAATCCATAACATTTATATAAATAAACTATTATGGAGAGCCTTGAGGAAATAAATATCCACTTATACACCTATAATTGTATCAAAAATTACAAAATGCTATTTATACAACAGTTTACTTCTGAAATAAACATATATACAAGATATACAAATTTAAACTAATAACTATAAAACTAAACTAATCTTCAATCTTCTGCTACTTCTTGCCTTGGATAATCTTCCACCTAGATTTACATGAAACACCTGGGGTGAGAATTTATAATTCTCAGTAATAATGTACCAGTATCAATAGTCATATATTAACAATGAATATATACAACCCAATAACATCATAAGTAAAATTATATCTAGTAACCAAACTATTATCCAATAATCAACATAGGTAAAACAATAACTAGTAATCAAGAAAATACTCATTAAATATTATAAATAACACTGTAACAACAACTCAATATTTAAAGAACAATTACATTCTTGCTCTATGTAATGTTCCCTGATAACATAATCTGATATGTTTCACCTTAGCTATCTTGTACTGAACTATTTTATACAAGGATAAAGCAATACCCTATGCAGTCTCCTATAAATGCAAGATAAGACAGCCGTCCATACAATTGCCTAAACATGCATATGTTATGTTATGATGTATGAATATGATAATGAGATGCAATGTAATTATGTGAATACAATGTCATGGATGCCATGAATGTCATGAACTTGTTATTCCTCTCTGCAGTGGGGAGGGAATATGTTACCTCCTTAACCCACCAAGTAGGGAGGGAATATGTTACCTCCTTAACCTACCTTTTGAACTGTGAACTAGTCTTTTCCTCAATTTTCCTTGTCTTAAATTTTCTTAAGAATAGCAAATGTGTATATGCATGAGTGTTTGTGTATAATGTGGTGTTATGTCTAACTCTTGCATAACCACCACCTGATCTTTGTCCTTGCACTACTAACTTTACCTTAACTCTTTGAGAACATTCATGCCGCTCTTACCATACAAACATAGTATACTTCATTTTCTTGTATTACTAACTCTACCTTAACTCTATGAGAGCTTTCATGCACTGTAATCCTCAATTTTTATTAACTAGGCACTAGGCCCCTCACTCTTGTCATCTAGACACTATGGCCCTTACTTTTGCTAGCTAGGCATTTTGCCACTCAACTCTTTCCAACTATGCACTATGGCACTCTTACTATACTTTTATAACTCAACTTTAACTATTAAAGGAGCTACTAGTGTTCTTAGAGCTCAAACCATCACAAAACACCTCAAATTTTGCCTAAAAATGCTTATTTTCATGAATTCCCCAAATGTGCATCCTAACTTATAAAATTCTAAAATTTTATGGGAAAATAGCCTTCCCTCATATCTTTCAAATTCCATAAACCTCACTTAATTTGGATAAGTATAGCTAAAGTTATGTGACATTACGTAGCAGCTAAAACAAGACATTCACTATTTTGCTAGAATTTGATGTGATTTTGAACTGAAACTAGGAATGAACTAGGAGTGCTAAAATTCTGAAATTTTACAGGAAAATAGCCTTACATGTTAGCTTTCAAATGTCACTAGTTTCACGCAAATACAACATCAAAGCACAAAATTATGCAATACGGTATACTCACTGCCAGAATGCCTTTTATGCATAATCTGTCTCGGATTCAAACAGAATCTGGTACTGATTGGATTGTTCTAAAATTATGAAATTTTTACTACATGAATTCTTATGTCTTAGCTTTCAAATGCAACAAGAATCAGGTCATTCCAATCTCTATAACTCAAGATATGCAATTAAAACCACATGCTATTAGGATAGATTCTGCATAATTTGGCTTACCCAAGTTCTAACCCTTAAAAATCAATGCCTAAATGATTTCTAACATCATTCAAGGCCTCTAATCATGTTGTAAATCACATATAATCTATTAACTCCCTTAATCATGGATTGAAGAATTAAACACCAACTTTAAAACTCATTTTTTTAACTAACCACCCAAGTAGAAATCAAAGGGGTCTAAGGGTTCAAAGTTATACTCAAGCTTCATACAAGCTAAAAAGAGGCTCTTCTACCATAGAAGCAAGAAACAAGCATCTAGCTCATCAAACTCATCCAAACTCTAAACCCTAAACTTAGAAAACAAGATGAAGATGGAAAGGAAAAGGATAAAATCAAGCATCTACACCTTGGTTGATCCCTTGGCCTTTGATCTTTCCTTCTTCTTCTCTTCTCTTCCACTGCTCTTTTGCTCCTTTTCTCTCTCTCATTTCTCCTGGAAAACTAGCGTGAAAGAGATGAGAGAAAGTGAGAAATATCTCATTTTTAAAAGACATGATGACTTAGGCGCAATTTGGTCTTTTAATCAAACTTCCTATATCCTAGGAACACTTTGATATTATTATTTCAAGTTTTCTCACCGTCATAAGTATTAGAATAAATCCTAAGATTTATCTAATTACCAAATTCTTCATTTTCATTAATTTTCATATTTACACTAAGTTCATTTGGTATTAAAACGCTTACTTGGTGTGCTTAAAAATACTAAACGAACTTAGTTTATTTTCAAACTTTAACTGTAGCTTACTAAACTCATTTATGACTTAGAAACAAATTATCCATATTTGTTTCCCTCCACTTAACCTTTAAAATTATTTTCTGAGTCATTTTAGGCCACTTTGCAGCAACCTAGAAGGTGGAAAGTAGCCGAAACCCATTGCCTTACCGCTTGGCCACGCGCTATTTTTTATTCGACACTAATAAATAGTATTATTGATATTGTTTGTTCGTCAATTCCAGTTCAAAAATATCTAATATCTATAGAATAAATTGTTGCTAGGATTTTGATATGCGTAGATATAAAATTAAACTGAAATTCTTGATCATTACATAGAATTCAATTAAGATATTGTATGAAAGTATGATTTCTTCTATTTTTGATTTCAGAATAAAAAGATTTTGAACTTGAACTGGATAAGTTCAAATCAAAGAAGGATTTTGGGACAAAGTGTCTAAACTAACTCAATTCACCATAAAACTTCACTAGTATGTTAAGCAAGTATTAGGCTATTCTTGTAACCCATTACAAGCCTATTATGTTGTTGTTGAGGGTGTTACACATCACCCTTTACAACTTTAGAGGGATACTGTAACACCCTCCTTCGGGTGCCACATTTTCTAACTCAACAAAAGAAAACTAAGGTAAATTATAAAAGAATTAATTATTTAAAATACAGGTTAAAAACTTCTTTCTTGTTCAAAATATAAATTTACCAAAGTTATAGGTATTATTTAAAAATATAGTGAATTGATTAAGATTCATATAACAGACACCATATAATATTTAACAATTATTCAGGAAACATAAAACTTACAGACTCAATTTTAAACAGTAGCAAACCCCATGACGGGTCCTACTTAATAGCACGGTAAAACACTAACGAGAAAACTCAACATACTTATTCTGTATTGTATCCATCTTAATGCGTCATATATCTGTTCCTCCTCAAAACTGCACGCCAACAAATCTGGGATGGCCACTCCTCGATGTTGTCACTGAACTCAGAATATTTGCCTCCAGTCAAGTCTAAGAAACTCATTCCATCTACTATATAAATTTTAACAATACAAGCACAACAAAACAATACAACAACGAGGTGAGATCCCCTTTCATCAATACTAGTGTGGTAGCAAGGAATAATATGAATAACAAAGTCATTCCATACACACAATTATCACAATTATATTCATATCATCATTTCATAAACAATTTCCATAACCATATATCATAGTATAATAACCAGTACCAATTTCATTATAGCAAATACCATCAATATATATGAAATGATGATGTCATACTATATGAACATTTACCATGCCACAACAATATGTGTACTGACCATGTGTACGCATACTAAACCAGTTTCCCACTCCATGGAGGTTTTCACAATTTCGAGATGAATGTTCTGGAATAAATGTCAACCTTAGCCCAACGACATTACCAGTCCACGAAAGGAATCGTGTTATTGTCGGGTATCATCAATGCGTTGCAACGGACTGCGTCACCAAGTGGCACATGGTACTTGCCAACTGTCCACTGGTTAACCACCGTGCCTCGATGCCCCCAAAATCCATCATTGATCTCACTTTTCAATTCTCATTCACTCTTTAACCACAAGGGCCATAATAGCTATCAACTATATTCCATTCAATGCACGAATACCTCAATGCATGTCTCAATTTCATCATATGCCTCAATGCATATCTTAATTTCATTATTAAAAAGATTCCCAAATGAGATTAGAACAACCGCTCATACAATTGTCTAATATCATAAGATCAATGGATATTATATAATTGCTCATACAATTACATAATATCATCGATATATCCGGGTCTAGTACATAATTCTTATAGTATCTTTACTATATTTTCAATCGCGTATCATTTTTAACGCATTTTCACAATTGCGTAACACTTTTGTTTCATTTTCAAATCGCGTAACCATTATCTAACATTTTCTCAATCGTGTTAAAATATTTACACATTTCCCAAATTGCATAGCGATTTTTCAACGTTTTCAAAATCGTGTAGCTTAAAAATCATATTTTTAAGTCGAATCAATCATTTTTTATCATTTCTCAACTACATAAAACATTTCTCAATATTTCAAACATCATTTTGGATTTTCAAAAAATCAATGTCATTTCCAACTTTATTTTCCACATTTTCTTCACTTAAAAATCCTTTACGTAATATTTTTCATTATTTCCCAAAAACCAATATTCCTTCAAATCAATTATTCCAACTTAAAATTTCCTAACGTGCCTCAAAACCCAACGGGTGAGCTATACGTCAGTAAACTTCAAGTCATCACTTTATTTCTATTTTATAAACTGATCCTACCAATTTCATAGTTTTCAAAAATAATTCTCACTTACTTTAAAAATCTCAAAATTCATTACTTTAAATCCTTTGCAAATAATCATCTAAGGTTACTCTTTAAAATCATTCTTTTGACTTAATTTACCAATCCTTGGCATATTAGCCGAAAATCACAAATAGCTTCATTATAAAATCTTTATTCATTTTCATGTCCACTTTCTTTGTAAATCCTTAAAATCATTAACTTATTACCCTTTTTATCTAAAACTCATGATTAATAAAATACTTAAAATTTTTTGCTCCCAAAATAACTTTGAGGCCATGTGCCTCCATGGTTCTTTGGAACCAACATACTTTCCTTTGTCATGTAAATCATATCTTATTACATACATAAATCATCATGCATCATAAACACATACTAAAGCATATTATCAAAGCAATAAACATATCAATCGCCAAACAATCATAAATAGGGAAAAGCTCTTAAACAAACAAGTGAATAAATCTTTATGGATTTTTCACCACACACACATCCATTCTTCACCACCAACACATGGTTGATGTGGGTAATCTCCCTCTTACCTTTTGGTGATTTCCTCCAAAGCTCCTTGCTTGTCTTCTTGAAATAGATCTACCCCACCAAGTAGCACTTAAAAAAAAAGAAACACATACAATATTAATATTCAAGGATATCAAAGATGACCATAAGCCAAAATATGGTCTTAGAGACTTACCAAAGAAAAGAAAGATGAAGAACACAAATCTTCACCTAAAGGCTCTTGATCTTGAACTTGAAGATCAAGGTTGAAGATGGATGATTTAGAGAAAGTCCCCAATATAAAAGTTTCTTAGAATATCATGTAGATCTTGGAAACTAGGTTGGATGAAATTAAAAAAGATTGGAGGTGATTTCTGGGCCCTTGGCCGTGAGGTATAGGGAAAGGAAAAGATGAGAGCTTTTGTGTGTAGTTTTTGGCTTTGAAAGAACTCCTTGAAGATGGATGATTTTAATCAAAGCTTCAGCTACAAGGATGCTTGGATTGATGTAAGGATTCAAAAAATGATGTTGGTAGAAATTATTGAAGATGAGAGAAAGGTTTTCTCTTGCTTGGCCGAAACCATGAATAAGAGAAAGTGAGAGGATTTGTGAAGTTTGCTTTAGGAAAATGAAGAAGATGAGATCAAATGAGTTAGAAGCTTTCCTATAGCCTTCCTAATGGTCTCAAAACCATGAGCGCCCCCCCCCCCTTGGACACCAAAGGAGTGTCCAAGTTCATCTATCCACTTTTTGAGGCTTTCAAGAGCCATTGATTGAATCAATGGTTGATCTTTGGTGTAGGTTTCCAAATGATAAGATTGAATTTGAACCATTGGATCTCTCCTCTATGAAACCTTAGCTATAAGATGTATCTCCAAAATGGAGGGTCAAAAACTTCTCTTCATACTTTCCATCAAAGGGTCACAAAAAGTCATAGCCATTTTGTGAGACTAATCTCCATCATAGATTAAATTAATGGTAGATATCCAAAGCCTTCTGTAACATCCTAAAAATTCGATATCTCTTAACCAGTAATTTTGACAGTTAATAGAATTTTACTGTTTAGTAATTTTTGGATACTGTAAAATTATTTTGATTATTCCATTAGCGTATTTGATCGTTTTGAGTGATGTACTCCGTGTCAGGAAAATAAAAATTTTTGGGCCAGAGAAAACTTTACATAATTTAATTTTTACCGTTAGGTTTTAATTATTTTATGTAATCTAATTAGATATTTGTGCGTTTTCTAATATTTGTGATTTTTGTGGATGATTATAAATTTTTTTTACTATTTGTGGGTCCAGGGGGTGTATGTGGGCCCAGGTGGCCATATGTGGGCCCAGGTGGGTCCCGCAAAGTGAAAATTTTTCTACGCATAGAAAAATTTGTACTGTTTAGACGGAGACAGAGGATCTTACTAAACCTGAATCTGGAAATAGTTTTAGAAAATTTCTTGTACTGTGTTTTGTACTGTATTTAATTATCGGGCGATAAAAATACAATAAATATAATTTTTGTGGGGTTTAGCAGATATAAAATAAATATTATACTGTTAAGTCAACATTAGTGGTTATGATAATGGACTAATAGGAAACAAGTCTAATATTGGAGACTTTGATATCAACCATCGATTTAATCAACGGTGTAGGATAAGTCTAATATAATGGCTATGACCATTTATAACCATTGGATTTAGAATTGATCAAGGGTGGAGATTTGGTCTTGCAAAGTGGCTAGGACCATTTGTGACCGTTGGATTTGAATCTAATCAACGGTGGAGATGGATCAATTATGACCATTGGATTTGGATTTAATCTATGGTGGAGATTTAGTCTTAAAAAGTGACAAAGACCATTTATGACCCTTTGATGTAAAGTTTGAAGGAGTAATCTTAACCCTTCATTTTGGAGACACATCTAAGGGCTAAGATTTAAAGAATAAAGATCCAATGGCCTAAATTAAGTCTTCTATCTAAAGCTAAACCTAAAGTCTACATTAATCCTAACCATTGAATTAATCAATGGCTAGGAATGCTTCAAATAATGGTGAATCCATGTGAGGATTCATATCCATGGTCTTGTAATTTATTTGTGGGTGTTTATGTGCTTTAATTATTTGTCTATGCTTGGTATGCTTTGCATGATTTTATGGCTTTGATGGTATGCTTGTATTATGCATGATGAGTATATGGCATGCTTGTAGTATTTATGATGAAATATGTATGTGTATGCCATGATGTGTTGATGGAAAGGAAATCAATTTTTGGCTCCAATGGCCAAGGAAGGGCTACGGTTTTGATGTCCTTGATTAGGGTTCATGTTGAATTTTTTCAAGAACAAGGGAATTAATTTTTGGTCCCTAGAACATGGTGAATTTTGGCCAAGACACCTCAAGATAGGTGTTCACAAATTATTTTTTTATGAATGATGAAATGAGATGTTTAGAACAACAAGGAAAATAAACAAAGGATTTATTTTTCAAAGAGTGCATGAACACGGTTTTAGAAGGATTTTTATTGATTTATTTTGTGTAAAAAGTTTCAAAATGTTTACTAATCATGATTTCGAAAAAGAGACAGACAAACGTTGATTTTAAGGATTTACAAAGAAAGTGAAAAAGGATTTGCAAAGAAAGTGAAAAAGGATTTGTAAAGAAACTAAAAATGAATTTGAAGAAATGGGTTTGGTTTTTATGACCATCGGTATTTCAGTTTTGAAAACAAAGATTTTAATGGTTTTGTTTGTGTAAAAACAGAAATGATAAATAATTGAGTTAGAAGGAAAAATGTTTGATGGCTTCAATGGCCAAATACCCAACGGTTTTGAAAAACTGGTTATGCCTAAATTTTTATGGAACAAAATAATATTTTATAAAACGAAGTGTTTTGTTACCCGAAAGATTTGACAGTCTTCAATGAACACGTTCACGGTTTTTGTTAAAGAATTTTTAATGGTTTTGTTTGTGTAAAACCATATCAATTTAGAAGGAAAAATATTTGATGGTTTCCATAGTCATGTCCACGTTTTTGAGGGCTTGTAATGGCTTGATTTTTATGAACAAAGTGATTTTCAAAGTGGAAATGTAACTTGATTCAATACAAGAATTTGGAAAGGGAATTAGAGCGTTTATCACTTGAGAAAATCAATTTTTTGTAAACGAAAATGTTTTCGAACTTCAATTTATTTTGAAGAAGGTTGTGTTTGGAAATGATTTGGGAAAAATGAAGAATATAATGGTGTTTTGAAAATTTACTAACGTATAACTGATTTTTGAGTTTTGAAATACGTTAGAAAATGTTAAGTTTTGAAACGTTGATTTATATCAATGGAAAAGTGATTTTTGTGGATTATATTTTGGAAAAGGATTTCTTGAGTAAAGAAATGTGGAAAAAGATTTTCTTGAGTAAGAAAATGTGAAAAATGAAATACAAAGTCATATTATTTTGAGGAAGGTTGAAAAGGAATTTTTGAAGGTTAAGAAATATTTTCTGTAATGAAATTGTGATGAAAAATGTTTTACGTATCTTAAAAATGAGATTTTTAAGCTACGCAATTTAAAAAATGTGTTGAAAATGATATTGATTTATGTTTGGAATATTGAGGAATATTTTTACGTGATTGTGAAAATGATGGAAAATCGTTATGTGATTTGAAAAGTGTTTTAAATATTATGAGAATGATGGAAAATGATTTACGCGACTTAAAAAAATGATTTTTAAGTTACGCAATTTTGAAACAGTGGAAAAATACTATGCGATTTGAGAAATATATATTTTTACGCGATTGAAAAAAATGTTGAAAAATTAGTACGTGGTTTAAAAGTGCAACAAAAGAGTTGCGGTATTTTGAAAATGTAACAGAAATGTTATTGTATTGTGAAAACGTAACAGAAGTGTTACGGTATTGTGAAAATATAACTAAAATGTTTTGGAATTGTGAAAACGTAACAGAAATATTACGCGATTGTGAAAACACGACAAAAGTGTTTTATGACTATAAAAACATTATAACATGATGATTACTGTTGAACCAGTGTCCATACACTGTATGAGAAAATGACGAGTTTTACTGTGATTGGTATTTGGTGCATTTTATATGCATTGGAAAGATATGCCTGTGATTGGCATTGGTGCATTATACATGCATTGGAAAAATATGCGTTGAGGCATATGATTACATTGAACAAATGAAAAGATTTGGCCCTTGTGGTTGGACTTGCACTGACATATTCGTGCATTGTATAAAGTATAGCTAATAAGCTATTTTGGCCCTTGTGGTTGAAGAGGGAATGAGAATTGATAGTGAGGTCTATGATGGATCTTGGGGGCATCAAGGCGCGGCGGTTGACCAGTGGATATCTGTCTGTGGGCTAAGGCTGGACCATATGCCACTTAGCGATGCAGTCCGTTGCAACGCATTGACGATACCCGACAAGAACACGATTCTTTTCAACGACCGGGAGATTGTCGTGGGCTTAGGTTGGGCAATTAACCGAGCATTCTTCTCGAAATTATGAAAACCTCCATGGAGTTGTTTTTGAAAAACTGAGTCTATGTGCGCATGCATGAATCTGAGCATTTATATCTGTATGATATATAAATTGAGGAATATTGGCTATGACAATTGTTTTGAATACTTGGATGATGATGATGATAATTAGACAATGTTGAAGACATTATCGTAATTGTTGTTTATGATAATTGAATTGATATATGATTGGATGATGATAGTTGATTAATATTGAATATATTATTGGAAGTCTAGTATGATATCCCTGTATGATATTGCTATTTGTGTTATCTCTGTGCTGCCATGTTGGTATTGGTCTAGGTGATTTCACCTCTTTGCTATGTTGTCTTGTTGTGTCTGTATTGTTAAAATTATACAGTAGAAGGAGCGAGTTGTCTTAGACATAACGGGTGGTAGATATTCTGAGTTTTGGTGACAACATGGAGGAGTGGTCATTCAGGACTCGTTGGTGTGCAGTGTTAACAAGGAGCAGATATCTGATGCATCAAGATGGATACAAGAAGGAATAAGTATGTTAAGTTTTTCCGTTAGTGTTGTATCGTGCTATTAAGTAGGACCCGTTATAGGGTTTGCTACTGTTAAAAAAAAAGAGTCTGTTAGTTTTATATTTCTCTTTAAATTGTTAAATATTAATTGGTGTCAATATTGTATATTAATCAGTTTAAATATATTTTCAGTAATACTTATAGATTTCAGTAAGTTTATGTTCCAGTAAGAAAGAAATTTTAAAACCCATCTTTTATAACTCAAACTTTGTGCGAACTTGTTTTCAGATTAGAGTGGGAGTCAGACATGTGATACCCTAGGGAGGGTGTTACATTAGTTGGTATCAGAGCATGGTTTGAGTCTTTTGGGGTTTATGGTTAGGTCTATTTTGCTTGTGTTGTGTTCTCTATGTTGTTGTTTTCCGAAAGGAAACAATGTTGTTTATAATGGATATTAGATCCATTGTATTTTGGTTTGCCTATCTTTGAAGGAAGAAAACGACTCGAGGTAGATGTACGCGTGTGAAAGTGGAACATGTTACTAGTAATGCAGTTGCAGCTACGAGAGCAATGGGAGCAATGTGGAAAGACGACTGCACGAACAGAGGATCACTGAACAGCGAAAACTGGAAGTTGAAGTTCAGGATTTGATGAAAGAGAATTAGTCTTGGAATATAAGATTTCGCAATTTTGGAACCTGGTATTTTTTTTAAAGATATTGAGAAATTAATTGATTTCGACGGAAGATGTATTTACAACCATTGAGGAAACCAAAAGCAGTAAGTGATGTGAAAGAAGGTACTTAATGAAGGAATGTACGTCAAGGAAACAATTTGCGGAAAAGTTGGACACATTTTCCCAGAGATTATGCTCTTTGAAAACAGAGTTTTCTATTAGTAAAATTTTAGATAGTAAGGGAAGTTGTTACTTTGAATGGAACGGGAGTGTTCTGAGCGGAAGATTTAAACAATGGAGATTGCGTCTTTGGAGCTAATCCTATAAACCCTACTGAATATTTCTGTGAGCAACTTATTCTATGTGGCATATGATTGAGTAGATCAATTATATGTTAGAGTTATTGTTATCCTCTGATTTGTTTAATTCTGTTTCTATTCTTAGTCGATCGAGCTACTCAAGTTATTCAAATCATTGTTATAGATCAAAACTTTGTGTTAGTTTGATCTGTTTCATAAACAGACGTGATCTTTGAAAATGGATTGGTTATTTTTCAACCATATGCTATGAGATTATTTCAACAAAGTGTGAGTAATTCAGAGAAAATCTATTCTTGAAATTGGGTTACATCCAATTCTTTGCTGGATATGTTCGATAACATATTCGATTCGTTTCATTATCTTTCATGATGTTTTCTTTCATCTCCTGCAATTGAAGGAATATCTTGTAAGAAAGAATATTCCTATGTTTATATCTGTGTCATCGTATCAAAGTGGCACAGCGGAAGCGTGATGAATTCTTCAAAAGTTGAAGAGGTTCATCAATGTGAAAAGTTAAGATGGTAATGGAAAACCATAGAAAAAAAAATTTATTGAGATATTTGTTTGATCAGGAGAAGTGAACAAGAGATAAAGAACTTTCATTGGTTAAAATCGTTTGGAATAACATAAGAGGTGAAACTACGAGGGAACTGGAAGAAAAGATGGAAGAGGAATAGTTGTATTTATTCCGAGGATGTGAAATCATGGTTATTAAATTTCGAGGACGAAATTTCTGTAATAGGGGGAGTATTGTAACATCCTAAAAATTTTGTATCTCTTAACTAGTAATTTTGACAGTTAACAGAATTTTACTGTTTAGTAATTTTTGGTTACTGTAAAATTATTTTGATTATTCCGTCAGCGTATTTGATCGTTTTGAGTGATTTACTCCGTGTCAGGAAAATAAAAATTTTCGGGCCGAGGAAAACTTTACGTAATTTAATTTTTACCGTTAGGTTTTATTTATTTTACGTAATCTGATTTGATATTTGTGCGTTTTCTAATATTTGTGATTTTTGTGGATGATTATGAAATTTTTTTACTATTTGTGGGTCCAGGGGGTGTATGTGGGCCCAGGTGGCCATACGTGGGCCCAAGTGGGTCCCGCAAAGTGAAATTTTTTCTACGCATAGAAAAATTTGTACTGTTTAGACAGAGACATGGGATCTTACTAAACTTGAATCTGGAAACAGTTTTAGAAAATTTCTTGTATTGTGTTTTGTACTGTATTTAATTATCGGGTGATAAAAATATAGTAAATATAATTTTTGTGGGGTTTAGCAGATATAAAAATAAATATTATACTGTTAAGTCAATATTAGTGGTTATGATAATGGACCAATAGGAAACAAGTCTAATATTGGAGACTTTGATATCAACCATCGATTTAATCAACGGTGTAGGATAAGTCTAATATAATGGCTATGACCATTTATAACCATTGGATTTAGAATTGATCAAGGGTGGAGATTTGGTCTTGCAAAGTGGCCAGGACCATTTGTGACTGTTGGATTTGAATCTAATCAACGGTGGAGATGGATCAATTATGACCATTGGATTTGGATTTAATCTATGGTGGAGATTTAGTCTTAAAAAGTGACAAAGACCATTTATGACCCTTGGATGTAAAGTTTGAAAGAGTAATCTTAACCCTTCATTTTGGAGACACATCTAAGGGCTAAGATTTAAAGAAGAAATATCCAATGGCCTAAATTAAGTCTTCTATCTAAAGTTACACCTAAAGTCTACGTTAATCCTAACCATTGAATTAATCAATGGCTAGGAATGCTTCAAATAATGGTGAATCCATGTGAGGATTCATATCCATGGTCTTGTAATTTATTTGTGGGTGTTTATGTGCTTTAATTATTTGTCTATGCTTGGTATGCTTTGCATGATTTTATGGCTTTGATGGTATGCTTATATTATGCATGATGAGTATATGGCATGCTTGTAGTATTTATGATGAAATATGTATGTGTATGCCATGATGTGTTGATGGAAAGGAAATCAATTTTTGGCTCCAATGGCCAAGGAAGGGCTACGGTTTTGATGTCCTTGATTAGGGTTCATGTTGAAATTTTTCAAGAACAAGGGAATTAATTTTTGGTCCCTAGAACATGGTGAATTTTGGCCAAGACACCTCAAGATAGGTGTTCACAAATTAATTTTTTATGAATGATGAAATGAGATGTTTAGAACAACAAGGAAAATAAACAAAGGATTTATTTTTCAAAGAGTACATGAACACGGTTTTAGAAGGATTTTTATTGATTTATTTTGTGTAAAAAGATTCAAAATGTTTACTAATCATGATTTTGAAAAAGAGACGGGCAAACGTTGATTTTAAGGATTTACAAAGAAAGTGAAAAAGGATTTGCAAAGAAAGTGAAAAAGGATTTGTAAATAAACTAAAAATGAATTTGAACAAATGGATTTGATTTTTATGACCGTCGGTATTTCAATTTTGAAAACAAAGATTTTAATGGTTTTGTTTGTGTGAAAACAGAAATGATAAATAATTGAGTTAGAAGGAAAAATGTTTGATGGCTTCAATGGCCAAATACCCAACGGTTTTGAAAAACTGGTTATGCCTAAATTTTTATGGAACAAAATGATATTTTATAAAACGAAGTGTTTTGTTACCCGAAAGATTTGACAGTCTTCAATGAACACGTTCACGGTTTTTGTTAAAGAATTTTTAATGATTTTGTTTGTGTAAAACCATATCAATTTAGAAGGAAAAATATTTGATGGTTTCAATAGTCATGTCCACGTTTTTTAGGGCTTGTAATGGCTTGATTTTTATGAACAAAGTGATTTTCAAAGTGAAAATGTAACTTGATTCAATACAACAATTTGGAAAGGGAATTAGTGTAACACCCTTGTGGGGATGTCACATATATAAAAAGAAATAAATAAATTTACCCAAGTTGTAAAACATTTATTACGTATTAATATGGGTTGTAAAACAATTTCTGTTAAACAGAATATTATTAAATAAAATAATACAGAAATATAAAATAAACAGAACAACATCACTCATAATATACATATGGTCCAAGTTATAAGTTATACAAATAATTTACAACTACAACTACAAATATTTAAACAGAAACAGTAAAGAAAAATAGTAAAGAGTCAATATATACATACGCAGACGCGCCCAAAAATACATCATAAATATTTAATCCTCTGATGGATCACTCTCAAGAAACTCATCAGAAGATAAATATCCAGGATGCCTCGTGTAACATCCCAAAATTTCCGTATCTCTTAAACAGTAATTTTGTCAGTTAACAGAATTTTACTGTTTAGTAATTTTTGTGCACTGTAAAATTATTTTGTTTATTCCGTCAGCGTATTTGATCGTTTTGAGTGATTTACTCGCGTCGGGAAAATAAAAATTTTCGGTAGGGAAAACTTTACGTAATTTAATTTTTACCGTTAGGTAATTATTTTACGTAATCTGATTTGATATTTGTGCGTTTTCTAATTTTTGTGGATGATTATGAATTTTTTTACTGTATGTGGGCCCAGGTGGTCCTATGTGGGCCCAGGTGACCTTATGTGGGCCCAGGTGGGTCCCGCAAAGCAAAAATTTTTCTACGCATAGAAAAATTTGTACTGTTTAGACGGAGACAGGGGATCTTACTAAACCTGAATCCGGAGACAGTTTTAGAAAATTTCTTGTACTATATTTTATATTGTATTTAATTATCGGATGATAAAAATACAATAAAAATATTATTTGTAGGATACAAGAATAAATATTATACGCATAGTCAACAAAGAGAGCTTGACTTGATTTATACCCTTGGATGAGAATACTTAGTTTGAATATTAACCATTGATTTAATCAAAGGTTAAGAAACAAACTTAATAAAGCGCGGATAATAACCATTGATTTAATCAATGGTGTGAGAATAAGCTTAGTTAGGAAGGCTTTGATATCAACCATAGATGTAATCAAAGGTGTAGAATTGGTCTTGAAAAGTGACAAAGACCATTTATAACCATTGGATTTAGATTAAATCAAGGGTGGAGATTTAATCTTAAAAAAAGTAACAAAACCATTTATGACCATTGGATGAAGAATTAATCAAGGGTAGAGATTTGGTCTTCTAAAGTAGCAAAGACTAATTAGGACCCTTGGATTTAAAGTTTGAAGAAGCAATCTTGACCCTTAATTTTGGAGACACATCTAAGGGTTAGAATTTAAAGGAGAAAAATCCAATGGCTGCTTACTAAGTTTTTAACCTATCTAAATCTACCTAAATCCTAACCATTGAATTAATCAATGGCTAGAAATGCTTCAAATGGTGGCAAATAATGAAGACAACTTTATTGAATGCATTATGAAGAGAAAGTGATGGTTTTGGAGTGTTTAGAAGACAAAGAAACAAGCTTTATGTCATTTTTGCATGTCTTGGTCAAGTTAGACATCATAATGGCTTACTTTTGATTTTTTTGCACTCAAGAAGAATGCAAGAAGGGGGGGACTACGAATTTGGTGTTGCATGAAGGAGTTTGGAAGACCATAATTGCATGCTTTAGTCATTATTGTCTTCCTTGGTCTTCATTGATTCATTTTCAAGAAGGAAACTTAGAAAATTTTCTCTCCATCTCCTTTCTTCTCTAGATTTTGGCCAAGCCCTCCAAGAGCACCTTTCATCACTCAAAAATTTCATCCAACTTGATTTTCTAAACCTAAACACCATTCTAAGAACATCTCTAGTTATGAGTTTTTCCAAAATCATTCATCTTGATCTTCAAATCCAAGCTTCAAGTTTCTATCAAAAATCAAAAATTTCATCTTTGTGCTTCAAGAGAAACCATTTAGTTATCTACCCTAAAATCACCATCCAAGCTCTTTTAATTTCATCCAACCTTGGATCTTGAATCTCCATGATGTTCTAAGCAACTTTCATGTTGAAGATTTCTTCTAAATCATTCATCTTCAAGGAGTTTCTTCAAGATCAAAGTTATGGGGTATTTATATGGTGAAGTGTAAGGAAACTTCATTTTCTTCTCTCTTTTCATGATCTAAGCCATGTTTGATCCATGGTTCCTCTTAATCAAGCTTAGTATACTAATTTCTATGTATTTTGTTTTGTATTTGAGAAGCTCTTGGTGATGAAGGACTTGGAAAAAGAAGCAAATCAAGAAACTTTTGAGGATCTTCAAGAGGTAAGAGGGAGATCCATCTCACCAACCAAGCATGGTGGTGAGAGATGGTTTTATATTTGATGGATGGTGAATCCATGTGAGGATTTATATCTATGGTCATGTAATTAATTTGTGGTTGTTTATGTGTTTTAATTATTTGCTTATGCTTGATATGCTATGCATGATTTTATAGCTTTGATGGTATGCTTATACTATGCATGATTTATTGCTTTTAATTATGGCATGCTTGTGATATATATGATTATATGTATATGTATGCCATGACTTGATGATGGAAAGGAAATCAATTTTTGGTTCCAATGACCAAAGAGATGGCTACGGTTTTGTCACCCAAAATTAGGGTGCTATGTTGAAATTTTCAAGTACAAGAAAATTGATTTGTTTAAATGAAAAATTGTGAAGAGGAGAAAGTGAATTCTCTTGATTCTAAAGGTTATGGAATTTTCGGTTAAGACACCTCAACATAGGTGTTTGTAACTTAATATTTTTTTTTTAGTGGAAGAATAAAATTGATTGATTTGAAAAGCATGAAAAATGTACAAGGGAATTATTTTTCAAGAGAACAAGAACATGGTTTTATAAGGATTTTTATTGATTTATTTTGTGTAAAAAAAGTTTCTAAGTGTTTTACTAAATATGAGATTTAAATGAAAATAGCAATGATGATTTTAAGGATTTGCAAAGAAAGTGAAAAAGGATTTGTAAAGAAAGTGAAAGTGGATTTGCAAAGAAAGTGAAAAATTGAAAATAAACAAATGATTTGATTTTCAAAGACTATGAGTCTTACGTTTTTGTAAAGTATTTTTAATGGTTTTGTTTGTGTAAAACCATATCAATTTAGAAGGAAAAACATTTGATGGTTTCAATAGTCACTTCTACGTTTTTGAAGGCTTGTAATGTCTTGATTTTTATGAACAAAGTGATTTTTTTAAAGTGAAAACGTAACTTGATTTAATACAAGGAATTTGGAAAGGGAATCAGTGTTTTTATCACTTGAGAGAATTTTGTAAACAAAAGACAAAGAGAGATTGAACATGTTTGAACTTCAATTTATTTTGAAGAATTGATTTTAAAATTGATTTGAGAAAAATGAAGAATATAATGGTATTTTGAAAATTTACTAACGTATAACTTATTTTCAAGTTTTGAAATACGTTAGAAAATGTTAAGTTTTGAAACGTTGATTTACATCAATGGAATAATGATTTTTGTGAAGTATATTTTGAAAAAAATTTCTTGAGTAAAGAAGCGTGGAAAAATATTTTCTTGAGTAAGAAAATATATTAAATGAAATATAAAGTTATATTATTTGAGAAAAGTTGAAAAGGAATTTTTGAAGGTTAAGAAGTATTTTCGGAATGAAATTGTGATGAAAAATGTTTTTACGTATCTTAAAAGCGTGATTTTTATTTCTACGCAATTTTGAACAATGTGTTAAAAATGATATTGATTTATTTAAGTCCAAAATAATGTTTGGAATTTTGAGGAATATTTTATGTGATTGAAAAATGTTGAAAAATATTTTACGTATCTTAAAAACAATTTGAAATACTGATAAAATATTTCTACGCGATTTGAAAAATGTTTAAATATTTCTACATGATTGGAAAGCGTTTAAATATTTTACGCGATTTGAAATATTGTTGAAAAATCACTACGTAATTTGAATAGTGACAGAATATTTTTACGTGATTGTGAAAATGATAGAAAATTGTTATAAGATTTGGAAAGTATTTTAAATATTTTGAGAATGATAGAAAATGATTTATGTGACGTAAAAGAATGATTTTTAAGTTACGCAACTTCAAAACAGTGGAAAAATACTATGCAATTTGAGAAACGTATGTTTTTACGCGATTGAGAAAACGTTGAAAAATTTGTACGTGGTTTAAAAGTGCAACAGAAGAGTTGTGGTATTTTGAAAACGTAACAGAAATGTTACGAAATTTTGTAAACGTAATAGTAATGTTACGGTATTGTGAAAACGTAATTAAAATGTTTTGAAATTTTAAAAACGTAACAAAAGGGTTATGGTATTTTGAAAATGCAACAGAAGTGTTGTGGAATTGTGAAAAACATAATGGGAATGTTGTGCAATTTTGTGAAAACACGACAACAGTGTTTTATAACTATGAAAACATGATAAGATGATTTAATTGAACAAATGAATTTGAAAAGAATGGCCCTTGTGGTTGGACTTGCACTGATATATTCGTGCATTGTATAAACTATATCTGAGAAATTATGAGATATACCTGTGATTGGTATTATACCTGTGATTAGTATTTAGTGCATTATACATGCATTGGAATGGTCCGATGAGGAATTGGATATGGATGATTGCCTAGGAGAAACACACCTCTTGAGTGGGTGCGATATGCGTAGTGTAGGTCACTTGTTGACCTTGGGGGCATCGGGGTGCGGGTTGCCCTACGGGTGGTTGGTCGCGCTTCTTCCCGTAGGTTAGACCGATGCAACACACCGATGATCCGGACCGAGACACTATTCTTAATCAAGATCTGATAAAGACTATCGTGTATATGCTAGATGTGCAAAATCAAAATGAGGATTATAGCACGTGGTCCGAGGCACGTGGTACCGAGCCAGATCTTTTCGATCATTTCTCCGACCCGAGTTTAGCTCCATGGAGTAGGAAATCGAGTCTTGTGTACATGCATAATCGAACATTTATATCTGTGTGACATATTAATTGAGGAATATTGGCTATGACAATTGTTTTGAATACTTGGATGATAATGATGATAATTAGGACATTATCGTAATTGTTGTTTATGATAATTGAATTGATAAATGATTTGATGATGATAATTGATTAATATTGAATATATTATTGAAAGTTTGATATGATATCCCTGTATGATATTGCTGCTTGTGTTATCTCTGTGCTGCCATGTTGGTATTGGTGTAGGTGATCTCACCTCTTTGTTATGTTGTCTTGCTGTGTCTGTATTGTTAAAATTAAACAGTAGAAAGGATCGAGTTGTCTTAGACATAACGGGCGATGAATAATCAGAGATTGATGAAAACATTGAAGAGTGGCTGTCTCAAGTTCGAAGGTGTTCTGAGTAGACAAGGAGTAGAGTTCTGATGCAACAAGCTGGATACAAGATAAGGAATGAGTATGTTAAGTTTTATCGTTAGTGTTATACCGTGCTATTTAGTAGGACCCGTCATGGGGTTTGCTACTGTTGAAAAACAAAAAAGTCTGTTAATTTTATATTTCTCTTTAAATTGTGAAATATTAATTGGTGTCAATGTTGTATATGAATTAGTTTAAATATATTTTCAGTAATATTTATGGATTACGAGTAAGTTTATATTTCAAAAAGCAAGAAAGAAATTTTTTTAAACCCACGTTTTTAACTCAAACCTTTTATGAAAACATTTTCAGATTATGAGTCGGAAGTCAGACATGTGATACCCTAGGGAGGGTGTTACATTAGTTGGTATCAGAGCACGGTTTGAGTCTTTTGGGGTTTGTGGTTAGGTCTGTTTTGCTTGTGTTGTGTTTCTCGTGTTATTGATTTTTAGAAAGGAAACAATGTTGTTTATAATGGATATCGGATCCATTGTATTTCGATCCGCACGCCTCAAGAAAAAAAAAAAAAAGAAATGGCTCGGGATAGTTGTTCTTGTGTGGAATTGGAACATGCTACTAGTAATGCAGTTGCAAGCTGCGGGAGCTACGGGAGCAACGGGAGCAATGTGGAAAGACGACTGCACGAACAGAGAATCGCTAAACAGTGAAAAGAAAAGAAAGTTGAAGTTCAAGATCTGATAGAAGAGAATCAGTCTTGGAATATAAGATTTCGTAATTTTGGAACTTGGTGTTTTCTTAGGAATATTGGAAAAGTGATTGATTTCAACGGAAGATGTATTTACAACCATTGAGGAAACCAAAGACAGTAAATGATGTGAAAGAAGGTACTTAATGAAGGAATGTACGTCAAGAAAACAAACGTTTATTTGAAATGGTTACATCTGGTTTCCATTTTATTTTGATTCGTCCATCTTTGAAGATAAGAAATGACTCGTGATAGACGTACGCGTGTGGAAGCGAGACATAATGGTGGTGATATGACTGCAACTTTGCAAGTAATACAAAAAGTGGTTGAAGCAATTCTGACAAACTCAGAAGATTGTTCCATGAAGAAGAATTGATTTCTTAAGCTAAGATTTTGTTAGAGTTAAATCAATCTCAAGATGAGAGACCGTAACGTTGGACTATATTGGTTACGAAAAAGGGGAAATCGTAAGGTCAAGCGATTCCAAAGTAAAACGTACTTGTAATCTCCAAGAAGTCAACAACAACAACAAGCTTGTGGAGAAAGTACTAGTAATGACAGGTTTAGTTTGATGATTGTGACATCGCACCGGAATGTAAGAAGTATGGAAAGGGGCACTTAACGAAAGATTGTACGTTCAAGGAAATAATTTGTTTCAAGTGCAGAAAGAGTTCCAATAAAAAACGAGTTTTATGTTAGTAAAATCTCATGTAGTAGGAAGTGTTCAGAGCGGAAGATTTAAACAATGGAGATTACGTCATTGGAGCTAATCCTATAAACCATACCAAATATTTCTTTGAGTAACCTATTCCTTATGACATGTGATTGAGTAGATCAATTATATGTTAGAGTTATTCGTAATCCTCTGATTTGTTTACTTCTGTTTCTATTCTCAGCCTATCGAGCTACTCAAGTTATTCAAATTGTTGTTATGGATCAAATCTTTGGGTTAGTTTGATCTGTCGTTCAAAATTTTTATATAGGTTGATCTGTTTCCTAAACAGATGTGATCTTTCAAAACTCAAAACTTTGTGTTAGTTTGATCTGTTTCATAAACAGACATGATATTTGAAAATGGATTGGTTATTTTCCAACCATATCCTATGAGATTGTCACAATACAGTGTTAGTATTTCAGAAAAACTCATTCTTGAAAATCAGGCAAAATCAAATTCTTGTTGAATATGTTTGGTAACATATCAGATCATTTCGATACCTTTTCTTCCTAAACCTCTAAAATGTTCTTTCATATATTGCATTTGCAAGAAAGAATATTTTGCAAGAAAGGATATTCCTATTTAAAATCCATGTCATAGTATCTGGTATAAAATGTGGTTGAAAGGAGAATTCGGCTAGTGAGACGTTTCCTGTTAAAGAAGCTAAAGCTGGAGAATAAAGTGTTATGAGGATAAGAAAATTTTAAGTAATACATTACATTAGTTGGAAGTTATCTGAGAAAAACTATTCTAGGCATGAATGAAGGTTGGTAGCCGCTGTATTGGTATCAGAGAATTCATTCTTGAAGATCGAGTTACATCCAATTCCTTGCTGGATATGTTTAATAACATATTCGATTCGTTTTGTTCTTTTCCATGGTGTTTTCTTTCATCTATTGCAATTGAAGGAATATTTTGCAAGAGAGAATATTCCTATTTATATCCAGGTCAGAGTATCAAAGTGACGCAGCGGAAGCGTGGTGAATTCTTCAAAAGTTGAAAAGAAGTCTGTCTATGGGAAAAGTTAAGACGGTAATGGAAAACCGTAGAAAAAAAATTATTAAGATATTTGTTTGATCAAGAAAAGTGAACAAGAGATAAAGAACTTTCAATGGTTTAGAATCGTTTGGAATAACGTAAGAGGTGAACCTACATGGGAACTAAAGAAAAGATAAAGGAATAATATCATTATTTATTCTAAGGGTGTGAAATCATGGTCATGAAATTTCGAGGGACGAAATTTCAGAAAGAGGAGTATTGTAACATCCCAAAATTCAGTATCTCTTAAAAAGTAATTTTGTCGATTAATTAATTTTACTGTTTAGTAATTTCTGTGCATTGTAAAATTATTTTGTTTATTCCGTCAGCGTATTTGATCGTTTTGAGTGATTTACTCGTGTCAGGAAAATAAAAATTTTCGGGCCGGGGAAAACTTTACGTAATTTAATTTTTACCGTTAGGTAATTATTTTACGTAATCTGATTTGATATTTGTGCGTTTTCTAATTTTTGTGATTTTTGTGGATGATTATGAATTTTTTTACTGTATGTGGGCCCAGGTGGTCCTATGTGGGCCTGGTGACCTTATGTGGGCCTGTGGGTCAGAAAGCAAAAATTTTTCTACGCATAGAAAAATTTGTGCTGTTTAGACGGAGACAGGGGATCTTACTAAACCTGAATCCGAGAGAGCGCTTTTTAGAAAATTTCTTGTATTATATTTTATCGTATTTAATTATCGGATGATAAAAATACAAGTAAAAATATTATTTGTAGGATACAAGAATAAATATTATACTTTGCATAGTCAACAAAGAGAGCTTGACTTGATTTATACCCTTGGATGAGAATACTTAGTTTGAATATTAACCATTGATTTAATCAAAGGTTAAGAAACAAACTTAATAAAGAAAGCGCTTGGATAATAACCATTGATTTAATCAATGGTGTGAGAATAAGCTTAGTTAGGAAGGCTTTGATATCAACCATAGATGTAATCAAAGGTGTAGAATTGGTCTTGAAAAGTGACAAAGACCATTTATAACCATTGGATTTAGATTAAATCAAGGGTGGAGATTTAATCTTAAAAAGTAACAAAGACCATTTATGACCATTGGATGAAGAATTAATCAAGGGTAGAGATTTGGTCTTCTAAAGTAGCAAAGACTAATTAGGACCCTTGGATTTAAAGTTTGAAGAAGCAATCTTGACCCTTAATTTTGGAGACACATCTAAGGGTTAGAATTTAAAGGAGAAAAATCAATGGCTTGCAAGTAAGTCTTCTAACCTATCTAAATCTACCTAAATCCTAACCATTGAATTAATCAATGGCTAGAAATGCTTCAAATGGTGGCAAATAATGAAGACAACTTTATTGAATGCATTATGAAGAGAAAGTGATGGTTTTGGAGTGTTTAGAAAGCAGAAAAAACAAGCTTTATGTCATTTTTGCATGTCTTGGTCAAGTTAGACATCATAATGGCTTACTTTTGATTTTTTTTGCACTCAAGAAGAATGCAAGAAGG
The DNA here is from genome assembly GCA_029884605.1 of Ormosia emarginata. Lineage (NCBI taxonomy): Eukaryota > Viridiplantae > Streptophyta > Magnoliopsida > Fabales > Fabaceae > Ormosia > Ormosia emarginata. Next base: position 8,158,899 of record JAQQTP010000087.1, read on the forward strand.
GGGGACTACGAATTTGGTGCTGCATGAAGGAGTTTGGAAGACCATAATTGCATGCTTTAGTCATTATTGTCTTCCTTGGTCTTCATTGATTCATTTTCAAGAAGGAAACTTAGAAAATTTTCTCTCCATCTCCTTTCTTCTCTAGATTTTGGCCAAGCCCTCCAAGAGCACCTTTCATCACTCAAAAATTTCATCCAACTTGATTTTCTAAACCTAAACACCATTCTAAGAACATCTCTAGTTATGAGTTTTTCCAAAATCATTCATCTTGATCTTCAAATCCAAGCTTCAAGTTTCTATCAAAAATCAAAAATTTCATCTTTGTGCTTCAAGAGAAACCATTTAGTTATCTACCCTAAAATCACCATCCAAGCTCTTTTAATTTCATCCAACCTTGGATCTTGAATCTCCATGATGTTCTAAGCAACTTTCATGTTGAAGATTTCTTCTAAATCATTCATCTTCAAGGAGTTTCTTCAAGATCAAAGTTATGGGGTATTTATGGTGAAGTGTAAGGAAACTTCATTTTCTTCTCTCTTTTTCATGATCTAAGCCATGTTTGATCCATGGTTCCTCTTAATCAAGCTTAGTATACTAATTTCTATGTATTTTGTTTTGTATTTGAGAAGCTCTTGGTGATGAAGGACTTGGAAAAAGAAGCAAATCAAGAAACTTTTGAGGATCTTCAAGAGGTAAGAGGGAGATCCATCTCACCAACCAAGCATGGTGGTGAGAGATGGTTTTATATTTGATGGATGGTGAATCCATGTGAGGATTTATATCCATGGTCATGTAATTAATTTGTGGTTGTTTATGTGTTTTAATTATTTGCTTATGCTTGATATGCTATGCATGATTTTATAGCTTTGATGGTATGCTTATACTATGCATGATTTATTGCTTTTAATTATGGCATGCTTGTGATATATATGATTATATGTATATGTATGCCATGACTTGATGATGGAAAGGAAATCAATTTTTGGTTCCAATGACCAAAGAGATGGCTACGGTTTTGTCACCCAAAATTAGGGTGCTATGTTGAAATTTTCAAGTACAAGAAAATTGATTTGTTTAAATGAAAAATTGTGAAGAGGAGAAAGTGAATTCTCTTGATTCTAAAGGTTATGGAATTTTCGGTTAAGACACCTCAACATAGGTGTTTGTAACTTAATATTTTTTTTAGTGGAAGAATAAAATTGATTGATTTGAAAAGCATGAAAAATATACAAGGGAATTATTTTTCAAGAGAACAAGAACATGGTTTTATAAGGATTTTTATTGATTTATTTTGTGTAAAAAAAGTTTCTAAGTGTTTTACTAAATATGAGATTTAAATGAAAATAGCAATGATGATTTTAAGGATTTGCAAAGAAAGTGAAAAAGGATTTGTAAAGAAAGTGAAAGTGGATTTGCAAAGAAAGTGAAAAATTGAAAATAAACAAATGATTTGATTTTCAAAGACTATGAGTCTTACGTTTTTGTAAAGTATTTTTAATGGTTTTGTTTGTGTAAAACCATATCAATTTAGAAGGAAAAACATTTGATGGTTTCAATAGTCACTTCTACGTTTTTGAAGGCTTGTAATGTCTTGATTTTTATGAACAAAGTGATTTTTTAAAGTGAAAACGTAACTTGATTTAATACAAGGAATTTGGAAAGGGAATCGAGTGTTTTTATCACTTGAGAGAATTTTGTAAACAAAAGACAAAGAGAGATTGAACATGTTTGAACTTCAATTTATTTTGAAGAATTGATTTTAAAATTGATTTGAGAAAAATGAAGAATATAATGGTACCAAATTTACTAACGTATAACTTATTTTCAAGTTTTGAAATACGTTAGAAAATGTTAAGTTTTGAAACGTTGATTTACATCAATGGAATAATGATTTTTGTGAAGTATATTTTGAAAAAAATTTCTTGAGTAAAGAAGCTGTGGAAAAATATTTTCTTGAGTAAGAAAATATATTAAATGAAATATAAAGTTATATTATTTTGAGAAAAGTTGAAAAGGAATTTTTGAAGGTTAAGAAGTATTTTCCGGAATGAAATTGTGATGAAAAATGTTTTTACGTATCTTAAAACGTGATTTTTAAGCTACGCAATTTTGAACAATGTGTTAAAAATGATATTGATTTATTTAAGTCCAAAATAATGTTTGGAATTTTGAGGAATATTTTATGTGATTGAAAAATGTTGAAAAATATTTTACGTATCTTAAAAACAATTTGAAATACAGTAAAATATTTCTACGCGATTTGAAAAATGTTTAAATATTTCTACATGATTTGGAAAGCGTTTAAATATTTTACGCGACTGAAATATTGTTGAAAAATCACTACGTAATTTGAATAGTGACAGAATATTTTTACGTGATTGTGAAAATGATAGAAAATTGTTATAAGATTTGGAAAGTATTTTAAATATTTTGAGAATGATAGAAAATGATTTACGTGACGTAAAAGAATGATTTTTAAGTTACGCAACTTCAAAACAGTGGAAAAATACTATGCAATTTGAGAAACGTATGTTTTTACGCGATTGAGAAAACGTTGAAAAATTTGTACGTGGTTTAAAAGTGCAACAGAAGAGTTGTGGTATTTTGAAAACGTAACAGAAATGTTACGAAATTTTGTAAACGTAACAGTAATGTTACGGTATTGTGAAAACGTAATTAAAATGTTTTGAAATTTTAAAAACGTAACAAAAGGGTTACGGTATTTTGAAAACGCAACAGAAGTGTTGTGGAATTGTGAAAAACATAACGGGAATGTTGTGCAATTTTGTGAAAACACGACAACGGTGTTTTATAACTATGAAAACATGATAAGATGATTTAATTGAACAAACGAATTTGAAAAGAATGGCCCTTGTGGTTGGACTTGCACTGATATATTCGTGCATTGTATAAACTATATCTGAGAAATTATGAGATATACCTGTGATTGGTATTATACCCGTGATTAGTATTTAGTGCATTATACATGCATTGGAATGGTCCAGATGAGGATTTGGATATGGATGATTGCCTAGGAGAAACACACCTCTTGAGTGGGTGCGATATGCGTAGTGTAGGTCACTTGTTGACCTTGGGGGCATCGGGGTGCGGGTTGCCTACACGGGTGGTTGGTCGCGCTTCTTCCCGTAGGTTAGACCGATGCAACACACCGATGATCCGGACCGAGACACTATTCTTAATCAAGATCTGATAAAGACTATCGTGTATATGCTAGATGTGCAAAATCAAAATGAGGATTATAGCACGTGGTCTGAGGCATGTGGTACCGACAGATCTTTTCGATCATTTCTCCGACCTGAGTTTAGCTCCATGGAGTAGGAAATCGAGTCTTGTGTACATGCATAATCGAACATTTATATCGTGTGACATATTAATTGAGGAATATTGGCTATGACAATTGTTTTGAATACTTGGATGATAATGATGATAATTAGGACATTATCGTAATTGTTGTTTATGATAATTGAATTGATAAATGATTTGATGATGATAATTGATTAATATTGAATATATTATTGAAAGTTTGATATGATATCCTGTATGATATTCTTTGCTTGTGTTATCTCTGTCTTTGCCATGTTGGTATTGGTGTAGGTGATCTCACCTCTTTGTTATGTTGTCTTCGTGTAATACGTATTGTTAAAATTAAACAAGTAGAAAGGATCGAGTTGTCTTAGACATAACGGGCGATGAATAATCGAGAGATTGATGAAAACATTGAAGAGTGGTCATCTCAAGTTCGAAGGTGTTCGAGTAGACAAGGAGTAGAGTTCGATGCAACAATTTGGATACAAGATAAGGAATGAGTATGTTAAGTTTTATTGTTAGTGTTATACCGTGCTATTTAGTAGGACCCGTCATGGGGTTTCTCTTGTTGTTGAAAAAAAAAAGTCTGTTAATTTTATATTTCTCTTTAAATTGTGAAATATTAATTGGTGTCAATGTTGTATATGAATTAGTTTAAATATATTTTCAGTAATATTTATGGATTACAGTAAGTTTATATTTCAGCAAGAAAGAAATTTTTTTTAAACCCACGTTTTTAACTCAAACCTTTTATGAAAACATTTTCAGATTATGAGTCGGAAGTCAGACATGTGATACCCTAGGGAGGGTGTTACACCTCGACACTCGGCGGACATGAGACCGCGCAGTCGATACGAGTGTCATCTCACTAGGCTCAGTGGATACACCACCCCAATGACGCCTAATGGATAAAGGTAACTCTAAGTGTAGAAACACAGTCGTCGTTATCACTGGCTCGTCATCAAACCTATGACGTAGGGACACAATCAGCCATCCCGCATACGTCACGGAGTCTCTGTCTCCTCGCATATGCCAAGCTAACGATCCACCGTGAAACTCGAGTGTCACGAACCCCAAAAATCTTGGCACCGCCATACCCAAACTAATCAGTCCAATGGATATGGATGATCAGATGGTTCTTGATCGTCGAACTGATCTTCAGCTTGCTGATCTTCCTCCTCCTCGGGATACAGAATCTCAAGAGGCTGTTCCTTTTCCTCAAACTCTTTATCGCATAAAATAAAATACAGAAACATATACTATAAAGAAAGAGGTAAGACAATCTAAAATCATCACAAACATGGCCAATAAGAAAACGACAAACAACAGATATACAGTTCATGCAATATGAAAAGCTATAACAGTAATTTAACAACAATATAGTGTAAAAATCTAATTATCATAACAACACCTAATTTCATAGATAAATCAATAACACATACAATATAACATCACAGATAAAATAACTTGAGTAAAGCAGATTTCTCGAATAATAACTAAATAAATAAATAAATAGATAAAATAAATAATGTTCAAGATATAATTAAATGCAACATGACACGATCCTACTCCATGGAGCTAAACACAAACAGATATCGAGAGAGAATGACTCACAAAATCTATTAGTACCACAGCTGCCCAACCAAACTATTGCGCTGTCACACTTTGCGTCTATAGTCCCAAGTCATATGGAATCCATCATCCAAAGCATGGTGTAGTTCACGGTCTCACATTGTGGCACTACAGGCAATGTACTATTAGACTTTACGAAATCTCGATTAAAAATAGTGCGTGTCGGGTTCATTAGTGTGCTATCGGTTACCACGGCCCAGCGGAGCGACCGACTGTCCATATATGGAATCCCGTACACTAATGTCTCCAAGTTCATAAGAATAATGAACCACACTACGTTTATCGCATCGACAACACGATGTGATTCCCCTCGTCAACCAATCCACCAAAAACTGGTATAATTAAGATAAAAAGATACAGTAAGTCCCACCGGACAAATACTGTTCCAAAGCCTGTACGGGTTCACATCATAGCCCGACAGCAAAAAAATACAGAAAATCCAGAAAGAATATGGAAAATACCGTTTCGGTCAATCGCGTAGAAATTTTATCGCGTTTTCACAATCTCGTCATTTTTACAAACGTTTTTAAATCGCATAAATTTATTTTTCTGTTTTCAAAATCGCGTAGAGTTTGTAATACATTTTCTCAATCGCGTAAGATTTTTAAATCATTTTCTTGTCCAAACTCCTTAAAAATTACTGTTTAAATAAACAGAAATAATAAATAATACGTTTAAAAAACTACGTAAAATATTTTCAATACCGTATACTGTCTTTTGGACATCTTTTCTATCTTAATTACCCGTTTCTTTTTAAAAATTGACAGTATTTTGCTTAGAAAATTATATTAATGGTTTCCTAATTTTACCGTAAAAATTCGGTTTATTAAATTTTTAAACCATATAATTAATCTTTTTGAAAACTACTAACATGCTTCAAAATACAGCATGAGCTATATGTTAGAAATTTTTGAAAGTTACTGTATTTCTTTTCTAAGAATAAAATCATTAATTTTAATCTTTAAACTTAATTCAAATCATTTTGTTTCTTTAAAACTCATTGGAGAAAAATTCTTTTTAACATATATTGCATCTTTATACTTGAAAATAGTTTGGAATTGATTTGAGAAATCATGAATTCTTGGTTTGGCATGTTGGCGAAATATATGTTTGGATCATTTGATTTCTAAATTCATTTTCCTTGATCTAAACAATGCTATCTCTTGTTAATTTTCCTAGGTTAATTAAATTACACTTTAGGGAAAATATGAGAACATTTTGGTTCTCCTTTTGTGTCCATGGCCGTGAGCCTTAAGTTGGTGTTCTTTGGAACACTCATGCATACCTTAGCATGTTATTCACATCCTATACATTATCATGCAATTCTAACACATGCAATATATTTCTAACACATATAACCTAAATCAAAGCTTGTAGACATGCAATCAAAGCTTGTAGACATGCAAATTATTACAAACATCAAATAGGAAAGCTACTAACAAATACACAAACACATAAACAAGCTACTAACAAATACACAAATGAATCCTTATGGATTCTACAATCACAAAAATCACACTCCATCTTCTTACCACCATCCATAGATGATAAGATTAGTCTTCCTCTTACCTTAAATGAAGACTAAAACTATTCTTTCACTCCTCCTAGGGTTTCGGTTTCACTCCACCAAGTCACCTAGCAAGCTTAAACAAAACTAACAATTACTAACCATAGAAAGAGAGCTTAAACCATGGAGAAATCATGGCTTAGAACTTTGAAAAAGAGTTTAGAAAAGAAAAACTAGAAATTTCACCTTCTTGGTTAAATCTTCCAAGTAGATTTTCAAGCTTCAAATGAAGGATTTTGCAAGAACTCCCAACTAGAGATGTTCTTAGGATTGTGTTTAGGTTTAGAAAACTTGGTTGGATAGAATTTTGGGTGGTTGGATAGTATGGAAATGTGTTTGGCCGAAACTAGCTCCAAGAGAACATCAATGGTGTTTAGGGTTTTTGGAAGAGAGAGAAGAGAGAAAATGCTTGAAGACAAAGTGATTTTTGGTCTTCCAACATGCATTGGCCATAGACTTCAATGCCATGCAAAGTGTCCATGGCTTGGCTTCATCCAAGCCTTAGAATGCATCAAAGGCCAAGATCAAAACTTGGTTAGCAAGCTTGTCTCCCATTGGTTCCTTCTAACCTAGTCACTAAGCCTTGTCACTAAGCTTCATCATTACACTAACCTAGTCACTAAGCCTTGTCACTAAGCTTCATCATTACACTAACCTAGTCACTAAGCTAGTCATCATGTTCTAGAGAGTTCCTTCACTAATGATGATTAATTAAGCTACTAAGTTAACTGTATTAGCTAAACGTGGGTCTCGCAAAACATTTTCGGGTCCACTGTCATCTAATTATACTGACTAATAAAATAATATATAAAATTATTTTATTGGACAGTTAATTCCTAAAAATTAAAAGATTAATTATTGTCTCATTCAGAATTGGGTTTAGTAAGATCCCCCAGTCTGAATAATTAAAACAAGATTTCCCCGGCCCGAAAAAATATTATTTTCCTGTCCTGGAGCAAATCGCACAAAAAGTCTAAATAAAATCACATACAGTAATATTAAGCATTGTAACATATAGAAAAATTAAAAACAGTACAATCGGGACATAACGGTCATTTTTTTATTTTTCCCCACAACGAAGCAAATCATCCAAAACGTTCAAATAAAATTACAGACAGTATTAATTGTCTGTATATCACCCAGAAAAATTAAAACAGTAGCTCGAGAAAATTTTTATTTTACTGTATCAAAGCAAAATACGTAAAACGATCAAATAAAATTTTAGCCTGTAAAATATATTTGTATTTCATACAGAAAACAAGAAACAGTAAAACAGGGACATAATAGTCATTTATACAAAAGCTCGAAAAACAGCAAACAGAACATTCGAGATATTTTCTAAAAATTGGGGTGTTACAACTCTCCCCAACAAATAAAAATTTGGTCCTCGAAATTTGCTGCACATCAAAACAAATGAGGATACTGATCCCTCATTTTATCTTCCAGCTCCCAGGTAGCATCACCTGTCACGTCATTCCATATAACCTTCACTAACTCGATCATCTTCCCTCGAAGCTGCTTTACCTTTCTGTCCTCGATTCTAACAGGTAAAGTCTCGTAAGTCAAATTCTCCTTCAACTGTACTTCATCTGGTTGTATAACATGCGTCGGATCTGGTATGTACTTCCAGAGCTGAGATACATGAAATACATCATGCAGATTGGATAGAAAATGCGGCAATGCAATCTGATACGCCACATGACCTATACGTCGGATAATCTGATACGGTCCAATAAACTTAGGAGTAAGCTTCTTAGACTTAATAACCCTTCCGACACCGGTCGTAGGAGTAACTCTTAGAAACACATGCTCACCCTCCTCAAACTCAAGAGGTCGTCTTCGTTTATCCGCATAACTCTTCTGCCTGCTTTGCGTCGTTCTCATCTTCTCTTGTATCATCTTTACCTTCTCCGTAGTCTGTTGTACAAGATCTGGTCCAACAGTCATGCTTTCCCCATCCTGATACCAACATAACGGGGTTCGACATCGTCTTCCGTACAATGCCTCATAGGGTGCCATCCCTATACTTGAGTGAAAACTATTGTTGTAGGTGAATTCTATCAAAGATAAAAATTCATCCCAACTTCCTCGTTGCTCCAAAACACAAGCACGCAACAGATCCTCCAAAGATTGTATAGTTCTCTCTGTCTGACCATCAGTCTGCGGATGATACGCCGAACTCAGTTGCAACTTAGTTCCCATAGCTTCTTGCAGACTTCGCCAAAACCTTGACGTAAACCTCGGATCTCGATCAGAAACTATACATGTAGGTACACCATGTAATCTAACAATCTCGCTGATGTACAACTGGGTTAATCTTTCCAACGAATACTTGATATTAATTGGTAAGAAATGAGCCGATTTAGTAAGCCTATCGACTATAACCCATATTGAATCATGACCTTTCCTCGTCTTCGGCAAACCAGTAACGAAATCCATAGAGATACTATCCCATTTCCACTCTGGAATAGATAACGGTTGCAACATTCCAGCTGGTCTCTGATGTTCCACTTTCGCTTTCTGACAAACCAGACAAGACTCCACATACTCTGCTACGTCTCTTTTCATCCTTGGCCACCAAAACAACCTCTTCAAGTCTTGATACATCTTGGTCATCCCTGGATGTAAACTAAGATCACTAGTATGAGCTTCATCTAGAATCGACTTCTTCAATTCAGAATCATCAGGCATACAAATTCTTCCCTTAAACCTTAAGATTCCATCTTCTCCTTCTTCTACCGTCGCTTTATGACCTTGCTTTAGCAATTCTCTCTCATTTTGCAAAAACACATCTTCCTTCTGTTTATCTCAGACGGCATCAAGAAATTCGTTTATGATCACAACCTTAAACAAACGAACTCTTTCAGGTAGAAACTCCACAGACAACCATAGATCTCGAAACTTATTGATCAACTCTTCCTCTTTGATCATCATTGCCAAAACACTAAGCACCTTTCTACTTAAGGCATCAGCTACCACATTAGCTTTTCCTGGGTGGTATTGAAGTTGAAAATCATAATCCTTTAAGAATTCCAACCATCGCCTTTGCCTCATATTCAATTCTTTCTGATCAAACAAGTACTTCAGACTCTTGTGATCACTAAAGACATTGAACAACGCTCCATATAGAAAATGCCTCCACACTTTCAGAGCAAAGACCACTGCAGCCAATTCCAAATCGTGCGTTGGATAGTTCCTCTCATGAACCTTCAACTGACGAGAAGCATACGCTACCACATTCCGATTCTGCATCAAAACGCAGCCTAACCCTTGATAAGAAGCATCACAATACACGTCAAAAGTTCCCTTAGAATTTGGAAAGATCAACACAGGTGCAGTTGTTAACCTCTTCTTCAACTCTTGAAAACTGGCTTCACGTTCTTCCGTCCACTCAAAAGCTTGACTTTTCCTCGTAAGTTGTGTAAGCGGTCCAGCAATCTTCGAAAAACCTTCAATAAACCTCCGGTAATAACCAGCAAGTCCAACAAAACTTCGAACTTCTGTTACCGTCTTAGGTCTTTCCCACTGCAAAACAGTCTCCACTTTTGATGGGTCTACTGCAATACCTTCTTTAGAAATCACATGACCTAAAAACTGAACTTTTTCCAACCAGAACTCACATTTAGCCAACTTCGCATACAACTGCTTTTCTCTCAAAATCTGAAGAACAATACCAAGATGTTCAGCATGCTCTTCCTTAGATTGAGAATAGATCAGAATGTCATCGATGAAGACAACGACAAATCTGTCTAGATACGGACAAAAAATCCTGTTCATATAATCCATAAATATGGCAGGAGCATTCGTCACCCCGAATGGCATTACCTGATACTCATAATGTCCATAACGAGTTCGAAAAGCGGTTTTCGGTACATCTTCCCCTTTAACACGAATCTGGTGATAACCCGATCTCAGATCTATCTTGGAAAACACCACAGCTCCTTTTAACTGATCCATCAAATCGTCAATTCTTGGAAGCGGATATTTATTCTTGATAGTCACCTTGTTCAGCTGACGATAATCCACACAAAGTTGAGAAGTTCCGTCCTTCTTCTTGACCAAAAGCACTGGCGCACCCCATGGCGAAACACTTGGTCGCACAAACTGCTTCTCCAACAACTCCACCAATTGCGTCTTCAGCTCCCCCAACTCTGCTGGTGACATACGGTATGGTGCAATTGAGATAGGACCTGCTCCTGGTACTAAATCAATTGAAAACTCGATCTCCTTCTCAGGTGGCAAACCAAGTACGTCATCAGGAAAAACCTCGGGAAACTCGTTGACAACAGGAATAGTATTCACGTCCTTCTCATTCTTAACCTCTAGAGAAGACAATACCACATATCCCTGTGCTCCCTCTCTTAACAAAGACTTGACCTTAACAGCAGTTAAGAATCCAGACTTTTCTTCCTTAGGAAAAACTATGGTTTTACTTGCATTATCTATAAGGATATGGTTAGAAGATAACCAGTCCATCCCTAAGATTACATCTATCTCAACAAGAGGTAAACAAATCAAGTTGACCAAAAACTTACGATCCTTCACAACAACAGGACAATCCAAACATATCTTTGATGCAATCACAGGTTTAGGAGTTGGAGTAGAAACACTCAATTTAACATTCAAAGAAGACACAGGCAACTTCAATCTTTCCACACAATCATATGCAATAAACGAGTGTGTAGCACCAGAGTCATATAACACAGTCAGATGGTTACCTTCCATGTCACCTTCTCCTTGTATAAGATCATCAGATTGAGAAATTTCTGTTCCCGTCATAGTATATACTCGCCCTCCAGATCTCGGTTGAGTATTCCCTGACTTCTGTTGATTAGCACGAACATAACGAACAACAGGTTTCCTTTGCGGCTGAGGACAATCCTTCGCTATATGCCCAGGTTGCTTACAGTTAAAACAAGCGTCCCCTTAACCGTGCACTCGGAGAGATATGACCTTTCTTTCCGCACTTAAAACATGTTGGCGTGAACGTCACTTTCGTCAGCTCCACTACCACTTGCACTTCCCCAACTGGTGGTCGTTGAGATTGACTCCCTGATGGTCTGGAATACGGCTTGCGTTGAAACCGATTCGTATTACTTCCTCCACCTCTCTGAAACCTTGTCGGCCCAAAGCTACGATTCCTCTGATCTCTTGACGGCTCTAATTCCTCAAGTCGCGCACATGCATCAACCAAAGCATGAAACTGATTTATCCTCAAGGATATCACCCCTCGCTTCAGTTCCACTCTCAAGCCTGATTCAAACTTCTGACATCTCCATAAATCATCCGGTCGAGTTTGAGCATAATCCGAGAATTGAGATAAATTCTCAAATTTTGTCGCATACTCATTCACCGTCATATTTCCCTGTTGCAAACCAAGAAATTCCATTTCCTTGGCATGCCTAGCACTTGCAGGAAAATACTTTCCTAGAAAAGCATCAGAAAACACTTCCCACGTAATCTCAGTTCCTTCAGCTTGTAAAACTTGGCGAGTTCCTCTCCACCAATGTTCTCCATCTCCTCTTAACATAAAGACAGCATAAGTTACCTTCTTATCATCTGTGCACCTCATTCCTTCAAAAATCCTTTCCAAATCTTGTATCCATTGACTTGCCTTCTCCGGATCAACCTCGCCTCTAAACTGTGGTGGATTATGGCGCCTAAATTCAGACAAATTTAAGGCATCAGCAGTAGCATCTTGCTGTTGAGCTGCTCTCAAATTTTGCTGCATCATTACTTCAGCCATCCGCTGCATACCTTCAGCAGCCGCAATCATAGGATCCACATCACGATTCACGTTCGCACGTCCTCTACCTCGTCCAGACATCTTCTTTCTTCAAACAGAATAAAACAAAATTAGATACATCCTTTCGGAAGTAAATCACAGAGAATCACACAGCACAAACAAAAACAGACCCAACCACAACCCCAAAAGACTCTAACTTGGGCTCTGATACCAACTAATGTAACACCCTTGTGGGGATGTCACATATATAAAAAGAAATAAATAAAATTTACCCAAGTTGTAAAACATTTATTACGTATTAATATGGGTTGTAAAACAATTTCTGTTAAACAGAATATTATTAAATAAAATAATGCAGAAATATAAATTAAACAGAACAACATCACTCATAATATACATATGGTCCAAGTTATAAGTTATACAAATAATTTACAACTACAACTACAAATATTTAAACGAAACAAGAAAGAAAAACAAGAAAGAGTCAATATATACATACGCGAGACGCGCCCAAAAATACATCATAAATATTTAATCCCTCGATGGATCACTCTCAGGAAACTCATCAGAAGATAAATATCCAGGATGCCTCGACACTCGGCGGACATGAGACTGCGCAGTCGATACGAGTGTCATCTCACTAGGCTCAGTGGATACACCACCCCAATGACGCCTAATGGATAAAGGTAACTCTAAGTGTAGAAACACAGTCGTCGTTATCACTGGCTCGTCATCAAACCTATGACGTAGGGACACAGTCAGCCGTCCCGCATACGTCACGGAGTCTCTGTCTCCTCGCATATGCTAAGCTAACGATCCACCATGAAACTCGAGTGTCACGAACCCCAAAAATCCTGGCACCGCCATACCCAAACTAATCAGTCCAATGGATATGGATGATCAGATGGTTCTTGATCGTCGAACTGATCTTCAGCTTGCTGATCTTCCTCCTCCTCGGGATATAGAATCTCAAAAGGCTGTTCCTCTTCCTCAAACTCTTTACCGCGTAAAATAAAATACAGAAACATATACAATAAAGAAAGAGGTAAGACAATCTAAAATCATCACAAACATGGCAAATAAGAAAACGAGAAACAACAGATATACAGTTCATGCAATATGAAAAGCTATAACAGTAATTTAATAACAGTATAGTGTAAAAATCTGATTATCATAACAACACCTAATTTCATAGATAAATCAATAGCACATACAATATAACATCACAGATAAAATAACTTCAGAAACAGACAATTTCTCAGAATCAATAACTAAATAAATAAATAAATAGATAAAATAAATAATGTTCAAGATATAATTAAATGCAACATGACACGATCCTACTCCATGGAGCTAAACACAAACAGATATCAGAGAGAGAATGACTCGCAAAATCTATTAGCACCACAGCTGCCCAACCAAACTATTGCGCTGTCACACTTTGCGTCTATAGTCCCAAGTCATATGGAATCCATCATCCAAAGCATGGTGTAGTTCACGGTCTCACATTGTGGCACTACAGGCAATGTACTATTAGACTTTACGAAATCTCGATTAAAAATAGTGCGTGTTGAGTTCATTAGTGTGCTATCGGTTACCACGGCCCAGCGGAGCGACCGACTGTCCATATATGGAATCCCGTAAACTAATGTCTCCAAGTTCATAATAATAATGAACCACACTACGTTTATCGCATCGACAACACGATGTGATTCCCCTCGTCAACCAATCCACCAAAAACTGGTATAATTAAGATAAAAAGATACAGTAAGTCCCACCGGACAAATACTGTTCCAAAGCCTGTACGGGTTCACCTCATAGCCCGACAGTAGAAAAATACAGAAAATCCAGAAAGAATATGGAAAATACCGTTTCGATCAATCGCGTAGAAATTTTATCGCGTTTTCACAATCTCGTCATTTTTACAAATGTTTTTAAATCGCGTAAATTTATTTTTCTGTTTTCAAAATCGCGTAGAGTTTTTAATACATTTTCTCAATCGCGTAAGATTTTTAAATCATTTTCTTGTCCAAACTCCTTAAAAATTACTGTTTAAATAAACAGAAATAATAAATAATACGTTTAAACTACGTAAAATATTTTCAATACCGTATACTGTCTTTTGGACATCTTTTCTATCTTAATTACTGTTTCTTTTTAAAAATTGACAATATTTTGCTTAGAAAATTATATTAATGGTTTCCTAATTTTACCGTAAAAATTCTATTTATTAAATTTTTAAACCATATAATTAATCTTTTTGAAAACTACTAACATGCTTCAAAATACAGCATGAGCTATATGTTAGAAATTTTTGAAAGTTACTGTATTTCTTTTCTAAGAATAAAATCATTAATTTTAATCTTTAAACTTAATTCAAATCATTTTGTTTCTTTAAAACTCATTGGAGAAAAATTCTTTTTAACATATATTGCATCTTTATACTTGAAAATAGTTTGGAATTGATTTCAGAAATCATGAATTCTTGGTTTAGCATGTTGGCCGAAATATATGTTTGGATCATTTGATTTCTAAATTCATTTTCCTTGATCTAAACAATGCTATCTCTTGTTAATTTTCCTAGGTTAATTAAATTACACTTTAGGGAAAATATGAGAACATTTTGGTTCTCCTTTTGTGTCCATGGCCGTGAGCCTTAAGTTGGTGTTCTTTGGAACACTCATGCATACCTTAGCATGTTATTCACATCCTATACATTATCATGCAATTCTAACACATGCAATATATTTCTAACACATATAACCTAAATCAAAGCTTGTAGACATGCAATCAAAGCTTGTAGACATGCAAATTATTACAAACATCAAATAGGAAAGCTACTAACAAATACACAAACACATAAACAAGCTACTAACAAATACACAAATGAATCCTTATGGATTCTACAATCACAAAAATCACACTCCATCTTCTTACCACCATCCATAGATGATAAGATTAGTCTTCCTCTTACCTTAAATGAAGACTAAAACTATTCTTTCACTCCTCCTAGGGTTTCGGTTTCACTCCACCAAGTCACCTAGCAAGCTTAAACAAAACTAACAATTACTAACCATAGAAAGAGAGCTTAAACCATGGAGAAATCATGGCTTAGAACTTTGAAAAAGAGTTTAGAAAAGAAAAACTAGAAATTTCACCTTCTTGGTTAAATCTTCCAAGTAGATTTTCAAGCTTCAAATGAAGGATTTTGCAAGAACTCCCAACTAGAGATGTTCTTAGGATTGTGTTTAGGTTTAGAAAACTTGGTTGGATAGAATTTTGGGTGGTTGGATAGTATGGAAATGTGTTTGGCCGAAACTAGCTCCAAGAGAACATCAATGGTGTTTAGGGTTTTTGGAAGAGAGAGAAGAGAGAAAATGCTTGAAGACAAAGTGATTTTTGGTCTTCCAACATGCATTGGCCATAGACTTCAATGCCATGCAAAGTGTCCATGGCTTGGCTTCATCCAAGCCTTAGAATGCATCAAAGGCCAAGATCAAAACTTGGTTAGCAAGCTTGTCTCCCATTGGTTCCTTCTAACCTAGTCACTAAGCCTTGTCACTAAGCTTCATCATTACACTAACCTAGTCACTAAGCCTTGTCACTAAGCTTCATCATTACACTAACCTAGTCACTAAGCTAGTCATCATGTTCTAGAGAGTTCCTTCACTAATGATGATTAATTAAGCTACTAAGTTAACTGTATTAGCTAAACGTGGGTCCGCAAAACATTTTCGGGTCCACTGTCATCTAATTATCTTGACTAATAAAATAATATATAAAATTATTTTATTGAATGATTAATTCCTAAAAATTAAAAGATTAATTATTGTCTCATTCAGAATTGGGTTTAGTAAGATCCCCAAATTCTGAATAATTAAAACAAGATTTCCTACAGGAAAAATATTATTTTCCTGTCCCAGAGCAAATCGCACAAAAAGTCTAAATAAAATCATAGACAGTAATATTAAGCACTGTAACATATAGAAAAATTAAAAACAGTACAATCAGGACATAACGGTCATTTTTTCATTTTTCCCACAACGAAGCAAATCATCCAAAACGTTCAAATAAAATTACAGACAGTATTAATTATCTGTATATCACTCAGAAAAATTAAAACAGTAGCTCGAAAAAATTTTTATTTTACTCTATCAAAGCAAAATACGTAAAACGATCAAATAAAATTTTAGCCTGTAAAATATATTTGTATTTCATACAGAAAACAAGAAACAGTAAAACAGGGACATAACAGTCATTTATACAAAAGCTCGAAAAACAGCAAACAGAGCATTCGAGATATTTTCTAAAAATTTGGGTGTTACAATTAGAGCGTTTATCACTTGAGAAAATCAATTTTTTGTAAACGAAAATGTTTTCGAACTTCAATTTATTTTGAAGAAGGTTGTGTTTTTGGGAAAAATGAAGAATATAATGGTGTTTTGAAAATTTACCAACGTATAACTGATTTTTGAGTTTTGAAATACGTTAGAAAATGTTAAGTTTTGAAACGTTGATTTATATCAATGGAAAAGTGAGTTTTGTGAATTATATTTTGGAAAAGGATTTCTTGAGTAAAGAAATGTGGAAAAAGATTTTCTTGAGTAAGAAAATGTGAAAAATGAAATACAAAGTCATATTATTTTGAGGAAGGTTGAAAAGGAATTTTTGAAGGTTAAGAAATATTTTCTGTAATGAAATTGTGATGAAAAATGTTTTACGTATCTTAAAAACAAGATTTTTAAGCTACGCAATTTAAAAAATGTGTTGAAAATGATATTGATTTATGTTTGGAATATTGAGGAATATTTTTACGTGATTGTGAAAATGATAGAAAATCGTTATGTGATTTGAAAAGTGTTTTAAATATTATGAGAATGATGGAAAATGATTTACGCGACTTAAAAAAATGATTTTTAAGTTACGCAATTTTGAAACAGTGAAAAAATACTATGCGATTTGAGAAACGATATTTTTACGCGATTGAGAAAAATGTTGAAAAATTAGTACGTGGTTTAAAAGTGCAATGAAGAGTGCGGTATTTTGAAAATGTAATGAATGTTATCTTGTATTGTGAAAACGTAACAGAAGTGTTATGGTATTGTGAAAATATAACTAAAACGTTTTGGAATTGTGAAAACGTAACAGAAATATTACGCGATTGTGAAAACACGACAAAAGTATTTTATGACTATAAAAACATAATAACATGATGATTACTGTTGAACCAGTGTCCATACACTGTATGAGAAAATGACGAGTTTTACCTGTGATTGGTATTTGGTGCATTTTATATGCATTGGAAAGATATGCCTGTGATTGGCATTGGTGCATTATACATGCATTGGAAAAATATGCGTTGAGGCATATGATTACATTGAACAAATGAAAAGATTTGGCCCTTGTGGTTGGACTTGCACTGATATATTCGTGCATTGTATAAAGTATAGCTAATAAGCTATTTTGGCCCTTGTGGTTGAAGAGGGAATAAGAATTGATAGTGAGGTCTATGATGGATCTTGGGGGCGTCAAGGCGTGGCGGTTGACCAGTGGATATTTGTCTGTGGGCTAAGGCTGGACCATATGCCACTTGGCGATGCAGTCCGTTGCAACGCATTAACGATACCCGACAAGAACACAATTCTTTTCAACGACTGGGAGATTGTCTGTGGGCTTAGGCTGGGCAATTAACCAGAGCATTCTTCTCGAAATTGTGAAAACCTCCATGGAGTTGTTTTTGAAAAACTGAGTCTATGTGCGCATGCATGAATCTGAGCATTTATATCTGTATGATATATTAATTGAGGAATATTGGCTATGACAATTGTTTTGAATACTTGGGTGATGATGATGATAATTAGACAATGTTGAAGACATTATCGTAATTGTTGTTTATGATAATTGAATTGATATATGATTGGATGATGATAGTTGATTAATATTGAATATATTATTGGAAGTATGGTATGATATCCTTGTATGATATTGTTGTTTGTGTTATCTCTGTGCTGCCATGCTGGTATTGGTGTAGGTGATCTCACCTCTTTGCTATGTTGTCTTCTTGTGTATACGTATTGTTAAAATTATACGTAGAAGGAACGAGTTGTCTTAGACATAACGGGTGGTAGATATTCTGAGTTTTGGTGACAACATGGAGGAGTGGTCATTCAGGACTCGTTGGTGTGCAGTGTTAACAACGAGCAGATATCTGATGCATCAAGATGGATACAAGAAAGAATAAGTATGTTAAGTTTTCCCGTTAGTGTTGTACCATGCTATTAAGTAGGACCCGTTATAGGGTTTGCTACTGTTAAAAAAAAGAGTCTGTTAGTTTTATATTTCTCTTTAAATTGTTAAATATTAATTGGTGTCAATATTGTATATTAATCAGTTTAAATATATTTTCAGTAATACTTATGGATTTCAATAAGTTTATGTTTCAGTAAGAAAAAAATTTTAAAACTCATCTTTTATAACTTAAACTTTGTGCGAACTTCTTTTCAGATTATGAGTCGGGAGTCAGACATGTGATACCCTAGGGAGGGTGTTACACCTTCACCTCTAAGCTTGTTTCCTATTGGTTGTCATTTTTGTTGACTAATTTCTATTGGTTGGATGTTTACTAACTTGATTCCTATTGGTTGTCATTTTGGTTGACCAAATTCTATTGGTTACTCTTGAAAAGTCTTTCTCACAAATGTTGACTTAATCTTATTAGTTGATCTTATTTCTATAGTTTTCCTATTGGTTCATCAAAGACTACTACTTCTAATTGGTTTATCAAATGAAGACTAGATTCTAATTAGTTTATCAAGGAAGACTAAATTCTTATTGGTTCAATATATAACCATCAAACTTGACCAATTCTTATTGGGTTATTTCAAATAGACTAGTTTTCTATTGGCTTAGAGAATTCAAGCCACTATCGTTAACCTTTCCAAAACTTAGTAAACAGGCTACGTTCTCCTATTAGTTCGTCATAAAAGTTGTCATAATTAATTTCCAAGATATTTTTAGAAACTATTATCCAATGGACAATAGTTATAGAAATTATTACACAATAGACAGAACATACTGCTTATAAGCCAGTAAGTATTTGTCCGCTGTATAAATAAAAATATAGTATATTTTTATTTCACAGATAATTTCTAAAAATTAAAAGATTATGACACATATCTTTCGGAATTGGGTTTAGTAAGATTCCCCGACTCTGAATAAATACGTAAAGATTTTTTCCGGCCTGAAAATTATTATTTTCCTGACTAAGAGCAAATCACACAAAATGATCAAATACAATAATAGAATAGTCAAAATATTTTTATAACAGACAGAAATTACAAAACACTACAATTTTGTCATTACTGTCAAATAGCTAAATTTTGGGGTGTTACAGATACTTCACTCTCTTTACAAACGAGGGATACCTCGCTCTTGACTCTATCAAGGGATCCCTCACCCTCATTTACAAGAAATCACAGAAGGATTGAATGATAAACTCTCAAAAGAGTAAATATTAATCATTTTAATCAACTTTTAAAACTTGTCAAATGTTTCCAAATATTGAATAAGGAAAACCCTTATTCAAATAGGCCTGTTTGAGAAACATTTTAATCAACTTTTAAAACTTGTCAAATGTTTCCAAATGTTCCAACAAGCTCTTAGGCACTTAAAGGCTATTTCTTAAGAAACCAAAAACCATTTTAAAGTCATGAAACCATTTGTGCTAATTTTGGTTCTTTGAAAAAAAAGTTTAGAACTTAAGTGTGAATCATTTTACCTTTACAAAATGATGTAAGTCCTAAAGCTATTCTTGAAGGTCTTGGACTTGATCTTACCTTCATCTTCATGTTTGTTATCATCAAAATAATCTTCAATGGTCAATAGCCAATTACAACTATTTTATATTAAATGAATGAAAATTCTTGTATAATTTTTGTGTCACGTAATTATTATACATATAAAATAATGATGTCTCAATATGTAAACTTAATTTATATGCGGATTTCTCTTTAATCAGAATTCTCTCCAGCCATGCACAAACACATACAAATTAAAACATATGAGAAGTTTAAGTGCGTGTTTGGGATAACTGTAAAAACTTAATTATTTCAATAATCGATTATTGCATAAAATTTTTTTGTTATAATCGATTATAATAGAATCAGTTTTATGTTTGGATATGTTAGCTAAAAAGTGATTTTAAGCTAATCTGTTTTGTTTAGATGATATAAAAAAATCATTTTTATGTATTAAATTACCAAAAAATATATAAAATAATTAAAAAAGTTATTTGATTGAGGACAAAATAGTATTTTCATCTCAAAGTGTAAAGAATAATTTATAATCTATAATCATAAACTAAAATTTTAGTATTATAAAAAAAATTATAATACATTAAATTTCGTATAAAAGTTGAAATTAATTTTATCAAATATATGAAAAATTTTTTTCACAAAAAAAGTTATTGGGGAACGAAATAATCGTTCCCAAATACCCTATAATATTATGAGATGAGAATAATTTTTCTTTCAATCGAAAATGGTACTAATACATATTTTATTCTCACAAATCTTTTCCGGACTCCAATGTAAGTAATTAGAGTTTGTGGGAAATTTGTGAAAATAAAATCTGCATAAATATTGTTATTATTTTATATATTATTGTGCAGGACAGAGTTTGTGAGAATACAATTTGAGAATAAATCCTGCATGAAAATTGTCTGTGTGCTTTTTTTTTTTTTTGGTTAAATTTTGTAATAACATGACTTCAGTAAAGCCCACCTGACTGCAGTCTAATCCCATTGCTATTGCGTATTGGTACATAAAGCTGGCTTTCATAGGTCTCACATAACTTGGGAGAGCGGAACCAAAGCTGGATGCACAGGCCCACTTCAGTATTCAATGGATCAGCTTATGACGTTGGGAAATTCGCTATTGAGCCTGCATCACAGACGGGAGCGTACACCTATACTGACAAAATTACTGGTTATGTGGACTGCAACAATTGAGGAAAAGCTTGCTCCCAAGTAAATCTAGCTGGAGAAGGCTAAATAATACTTACTTTGAGGTTGTGAATATTGATACTCACTAAGAGTTACCTTTAGTAACCGGTAACCATCCTTAATATATATTATATTCCAAGTGTTTAAAATTGCTTTTGAGTCTTCCTCAAAATAAATATTAATGAAAAATGCAGAATCAAGGGGATTCAATTGGTGGGGGGCGTTTGGTATGGTCGTTGGCAATGGGAGACTGGTGATCGGGCAGTGGCTGCTGGTGGCGTACCTGGCTCGATGGTGACAGTTTTGATTCAGTCTGGGTGCGGTGTCTTTGTTGGTGGCGAAGTGGACACCGTGGGTTCGAGGCGGATGGAGGCAGGGTGACTTCGTGGCTCCGGTGACGAATATGCGGCAGTCAAGAGGGCAGCCAGATTGTTTTATCGCGGGTTTGGGTGTGATTGAGGTCCCAGTCTGGTGGTTGTTACCGAGACTGTTGGGTGGAGCACTGGGTGCGTTCGTGGTGGGTTCGTCCATGGCACTAAGTGGCAGAGAGCAAGATGGGTCGAGCTCGGTATTTGGCGCCATGGATGCTTGGTGGCCGTGGGTCTGGCAGCAGCGGAGCTGGGTTCAGTGCGGTGGTGACGGGTCTGGTGCCAGGATGGCACCTGCTTGGCAATTTGGTGGCTGAGGATGGCGGCAGAAGCGTGGAGGACCTGTTTCTGGGTTTGGGTGGCAGTGGTTAGGTGGATAGGTTCTGGGTTGCAACAGGGATGGTGTTGGGTGGCGGATTCCGGTGGTGGTGGAGGCTGGTTCAGGCGGTGGCAAACTGGTCAGTGGTGGGTCCGGTTTGTATTGTATCCCTTTGCAATCAACCAAAAGTGAAGACACTAACTTTGCAATTTACATAATCTTACATGAGTTGTGTTTTAAATCGAGTTTCAGGTTACGGCATTCAGAAGTAATTCTGTTCCTTAGACTTCAATTTCAAATATTTATGAATATTTTTAAATAAATAAATATGTAAATAAATAAATATGTTTATTTATGATTAATAAATTTTTATAAAAAGAAAATTTAATTATAAAAAATAATATTTTTAATAAATTTTTATTTTAATTAATAATATGTATTATCTATTAATGTAGATTTAAATAAAATATTCTTATAAATATCACACAAAATTATAAAAATATATATTTTATTTTAAATATTATTTATTTTGTATATAATTAAATATCAAAATATCTTTTATAAATATTTAAATATTTATTTCTTAAACCACTATCATAATCACTATATATATATATAAATATATATAACTGTCTTCTTAAATGTACGGTTTATAAGAAAGTGAGCATTCATACTCACAATCTCAAAGAATATGTTTAGAATATAATAAAATAAAAAATAATTTGATTTATAAATCAAATTTAATTAAATTTTGTGTATGGAATGTTAAAAAATAAGAAATGATTTGATTTCTAAAATCACATAGATTTCATTCTTTTTGTTTTAAAAATTTCATCAATTTTGATAGAATTTGTTAGGATTTGATTTGATTTGAAATGAATAAACTATTTTACCTTTAATAACTACCTCTAATCACCTCTCATAAGGGTTAAAATGTAAAATAATAAAATCAAATCAAATTATTTTTTATTTTAATGAATTCCACACAAAATTTGATTTATAAATCAATTCAAATCTTATTTTTTTTTTAAGTTCTAAACACAAAATTTAATTTCTAAATCAAATCAAATCAATTCAAATTAAATTAAGTTAAATTATTTTCTATTTTTATTCATTCCAAACACACTCAAAGTGAGTATAATAAAAATTTCCAATCCAGCCAAGGGTTGATCAAACCACGCCTAATTGCCAAGCCCCGACTGAAGGGGCCTGGTACCGTAGAACAGCACTTTGCTTTTTTTTTTTAGAAAAGAACATCACGATTTTACTAAGTCATATGTTGCACACTTTTCCTGCACCTTAGGGTTTCCAATTAGCCCAAGCCTGGAAGCCCACAAACCCATTATCCTTTTAGTACCCTTGACTAGGACATTTTCGTATGTATTTGATTTGGAACCAGTATGCATGGAGTCTTCTAAAAAGCTTTAACGGATAAATTCCCTAAATTCCCTTCACAAAGTACAATCAATTGAAAATGCTATACCCTTATCTTTTAGAGCTAAATTTTAGCTAGGAAAACTAGACAAGTGATGAGCTTGGAAGATTAGTGCGAGCTTAGTGTGTTAGAACCAGAATAAACCCCTTAAATGAAAACAATCATCTATAACATGAAAATAATCATGTTGATCATTAGGAAATTGTGCGGAAGTGTACCTGAATTCATGATGACCAAGAACTCTTCAGAGTCGTGCAGTAGTCGTGCAGTTTTGGTCTTCCAGATCTACACGTATTCCCTGAGAGAACCATTTAGTTTTCCCTCTGCTTCTTTCTGATGATGGGATGTCAAGAAAGATGAGAATGATACATGTGACTCAAGGACCATTACCTATTTTATTGACAATCCTAGGATTATCTATTGGCATTTCTATTTTTAGCCCATCTCAAAAATAGAATTACTCTTTAGTCTCTATACATTAAACCTTAAGTGACAACCCACAATACATAATTATTCACATATAAGGCCAATGTTGGATTAAGGATCCAACAATCTCCCATTTGGACTATATGTGTAACCTTATAATTATATATTGCAAAATTAACCATATGAGCTCAATGTTATTGTCATTACCGAAAGTATCTATAACCAATCCGGTCCATCAATCGTATCAACATAGGATCAAAGCAGTCTTCGCTACAATTATCGTAACTCAACCCATCAATGGTCACATATGCTAATACAAATGAATGACATGGATCATGATATGGATGTGTAGCATGGAATTTTCATGTGATGTGATCTTAACATGCCTAATTCCAATTGGTCCTCCTTAAACCTTAGTGAGATCAAAGCATAACAAAATTAGAGTGTCAATACACCAAAACTTTATTTTTGCAGAAAATATTCTTAAACCATACATAAACAAAAAAGTCTATACCATAAAAGCATTTAAAAGTTACAAACTCCCACTAAAACTGAACATCACTTAATGGCATAACACTCATATGAGCAATGTGCTCATGAAACATTTTGGGTGGTAACCCTTTAGTAAGCGGATCCGCAACCATGGAGTTTGTTCTGATATGCTCTATAGACAACTGTCCACTCTGAACTCTTTCTTTAACAACAAGGAACTTGATGTCTATGTGCTTCGACTTTGTCGAACTCCTGTTGTTATTGGAAAATAAAACTGCTGATTTATTGTCACAAAATAACTTGAGTGGTCTTTCA
Organism: Ormosia emarginata; assembly: GCA_029884605.1. Classification (NCBI taxonomy): domain Eukaryota; kingdom Viridiplantae; phylum Streptophyta; class Magnoliopsida; order Fabales; family Fabaceae; genus Ormosia; species Ormosia emarginata. The sequence continues at coordinate 8,183,527 of JAQQTP010000087.1, forward strand.
ATACCATCCACTATGCGCATGACAAAATTTCGTAGCCAAATTCCATGATTGGACTCCTCATAACATGCTATGAACTCTGCTGCCATAGTAGAAGAGGCTATAAGAGACTGTTTAGCACTCTTCCAAGAAATAGCACCTCCAGCTAGCAGGTATATATAGCCCGATGTAGATTTCATACTATCTTGGCATCCAGTAAAATCGAAGTCAGTATACCCAACGATCTCAAGCTTATCCGACCTCCGATATGTGAGCATGTAGTTTTTCATTCTCTGTAAGTACCGCATGACCCGTTTGGCTGCTTTCCAATGGTCTAATCCTGGATTACTCAAGTATCTACCCAACATCCTTGTAATGTACGCAATATCAGGACGCGTACAAACTTGAGCATACATCAGACTCCCTACTACTGATGCATAGGGAATCTTCTACATTTCCTTTTCTTCAAAGCCATTCTTAAGACACTGATTGAGACTAAACTTATCTCCCTTAGCCACAGGGGTATCACCTGGTTTACATTCTTGCATGTCATATCTCTTGAGAACTTTTTCAATATAGCCTTTTTGTGACAATCCAAGAATACCCCGAGAACGATCTCGGTGTATTTGTATGCCCAATACAAAAGATGCATTACCAAGGTCTTTATTCTCAAAATTCTTAGCTAGAAATCTCTTGGTTTCATGCAATAATTCTATATCATTGCTGGCAAGCAAAATGTCATCAACATATAAAATTAGAAAAATATACTTGCTCCCACAGAACTTATGATATATATAGTCATCTACCAAATTCACCTCAAAACCAAATGAGATGATTTCTTGATGAAACTTGAAATGCCATTGTCGAGATGCTTGCTTGAGCTCATAGATGGATTTCTCAAGTTTGCAAACTATATTCTTTGAGTCTTTTGAAACAAAGTTTTCTGGTTGCACCATATAGATTGTCTCATCAATGTCACCATTGAGAAACACCATCTTTACATCCATCTGATGTAACTCAAGATCGAAATGCGCCACCAAAGCCATTATAGTCCTGAAAGAGTCCTTCGAAGATACTAGAGAAAAAGTCTCTTTATAGTCGATGTCTTCTTTCTGTGTAAATCCCTTTGTGACAAGACAAGCCTTATATCTTTCAACATCGCCTTTTGAATCCCTCTTGATCTTAAATATCCATTTGCAACCAATGGGTTTTGCACCTTCAAGCAATGGGACAAGATCCCAAACGTCATTGTCCTTCATGGACTTAATCTCTTCATTCATGGCATCAATCCACTTTTGAGAGTTAGAACTTTCCATGGCTTGACGAAAGTTGATCAGATCATCTTCCATCATTCCAATGTCAACCTCATGTTCTTGGAGAAATACAATGTAATCATCTGGTATTGCACTTCTCCTCTCTCTCGTGGATCTCCTTAATGACATAGGTTCTTGAGGTGGAAGAGTTTGTTCTTCTGGAATAATTTCTTGCATGGGAGGTTCAACATTGTCTTGATCTATTGTGTCTTCAACAGGGTCAGGAAGAGGTTCCTAAACAATGTCAATAACACCTGTGGGAATATCAACATATTCCTCTTCAAAGACAATGTCCCTAACTATATCTCTCTCGGCAAACTCGACATCCTCAAAGAACTGGACATTTCCCGATTCAAAAATTGACTTAGTTGTGGGATCATAAAACTTGTAACCCCTGGACCTTTCAGAGTATCCAATAAAATAGCAATTAATCGTCCTTGAGTCCAATTTCCTTTCACTTGGCCTATAAGGCCTTGCTTCAGCTGGACAACCCCAAACATGCAAGTGCTTTAAACTAGGCTTTTTTCCTGTTCAAAGTTCATAAGGAGTTTTTGTAGTTGCTTTAGTTGGAACTCTATTGAGGATATATGCTGCAGTTTTAAGTGCTTCTCTCTAGAGTGATTCTGGTAAGGTAGAATGACTAATCATACTTCTTACCATGTCTTTAAGCGTTTTGTTTCGTCTTTCAGCAACACCATTCATAGTGGGCGAGCCCAGCATAGTGTACTGTGGGATGATACCGCATTCCTCTAGGAATTTAGCAAAAGGTCATGGACATTGTTCACCTAAACCGTCATATCTGCTATAGTACTCACCACCACGGTCAGACCTGACGCCTTTGATTCTTTTGTTGAGTTGGTTCTCAACTTCAGCCTTATAATTTTTGAACACATCCAATGACTTTCCCTTTTCATTAATGAGATAAATGTAGCCATATCTTGAAAAATAGTCTATGAATGTTATATAATATTGTTGACCATTCCAAGCAGCTGTAGGGAATGGCCCACAAATATCTGTATATATAAGTTCTAAGACGTCCAAAGTCCTATTGGCCTCAAATCTCCTTTTGTTGGTTTGGTTGCCCTTAATACAATTGATACAAATATCAAAATCTGTAAAATCTAAGGGTTCTAGAATTTCGTTTGACACAAGTCTCTCTATTCTCTGTCTAGAGATGTGACCTAATCTCTTATGCCATAACGCACCTGAATTCTAATCGGTTAATTTCCATTTTATGCCTCGTGTACTTAATTGCAGAGATTCATTAAACAAAGCAATCGTATCAAGCGAATAAAGATTATCGTAACCTGACAAAGAACCAAAACCAACCAATTTTGAATCATGAAACAAACTAAATTTTTCATTCCCAAATGAACAAGAATAATCAAATTTGTCCAAAACAGAAATAGAAATCAAATTTCGTCTAAAAGATGGTACAATAAATGTTTCATCAAGATCCAAATAAAATCCAGTCTTTAACAATAATCTAAATTTTCCAATTGCCTCAACTTGAACCGTCTTGCTGTCACCTACATAGATGCATCTTTCACCATAACTTGGTTTTCGGCAATTCAGGAAACCCTGCATAGACACACTTATGTGAGTTGTGGCACCAGAATCTATCCACTATGTGTGTTTAGGCACCGAAATTAAATTAACCTCAGAACAAACTAAATTAAGAAGCATACCTTTCTTAGCACGCCATGCGTGATAGTTACTGCAATGCTTCTTCACATGTCCTTCAACTCCACAAAAGAAACAACCACTACCTCCTGATTCATTTAGTTTCTTTTGTTGTTTCTTTTGAGGCACCGTATCTGCAGCTTCCTTATCCATTTTCCTCTTCAGTCCTTTACCCTTATACTTTGAGGTAGAGGCAAAATAAGCACTTTCTGTCTTATCTTGCTTCAACCTTTCTTCTTCTTGAACACAATGTGAGATGAGCTCATTCAGAGACCAAGTCTCTTTCTGACAATTATAGCTCACCTTAAACTGGCTAAATTGTGTCAGAAGAGATATCAGGACCAGATGCACTAGCAAGTCCTCAGAGAGTTCTAGCTTAAGTGCTTTCAGCTTTGAAGCAATATGAGACATCTCCATGATGTACTTCCTGATGTTGCTCTTACCCATATACTTCATCGAAATTAGTTTTGCCAAGAGATTATCTATTTCAGCCTTTTCGTTCTTGACAAACCTCTTTTCAATATCTGCAAGAAACTCCTTAGCTGTAGTTATCTTTTTAGATATGGTGTCCTTGAATGCTTCTGAAATGGCCTTCTTCATGATCATCACACTCATGCGATTTGACCTCTCCCACCTTTCTATTTCCCTCTTATCTTTAGAGGTACTCTAATCCGTAAGAGGTGAGGGAGAGTCAACCCTTAACGCAAGGTCGATGTCCATTACTCCAAGAACTATCAAGATATTTTCTTTCCAAGACTTGAAGTTTGAGCCACTCAGCATAGGAATAGAGTTAATGTTGGCAGTAATACTCGCAGGATCATTCATAGCTGAATAGAGAACAATAAACAAACAAAACATGCTCAGATAAGTCTCAAAATCAAAGTAATACTAAATTCAAATAAGGTAAACCCCATCTCAAGATACTGGAAATCCATTAATATTTTATCTTTGGACAAAATATTAACTTTTCAGTGATACCTTGGTGTAGTAATCAAACACTGATAATAAGAACATGTCAAACAATAAATCTTCCTTTGGGCTGATTCATTATTCATATGTAAAACTGAATAATTATCATGTATTTATCACCACAAATGCACTTGTAATTCTGTAAAATACTCACCTTCCTTTGGGCCGATCAGTATCTACATAAATTACAAGTACACAATCTTTTATATTTTAAAAATAAATTAATCTCCACAAGAGAGGTCACTTTGGTGACATGCTGTTTCAATTAATTTATCCCAAAAAATATATAAACTTTTTCAATATTTGAATTTAGGATGGCAAAAAAAATACCCAAAATAAACATATAACATTTGTAATTTTCCAGAAACAATACATACAAATTGATAAAATCAATCTATGTTTGTGCGTGTGATTTCTAGAATAATATATATATATATATATATATATATATATATATATATATATATATATATATATATATATATATACAAACAATACATTGGTTCCTGATCATATGTATGCGCAAATCAAATTTACAATTGGAAAACACGCAAATATTCGAAAAACCACCGCTTAATTCAATTTTAAATCATATAAATCATAACCAGATTCATAAAAAATAAAGAATTTCTTAATGATCAAACATGACTCGCTCTGATACCAATTGTTAGAACCGGAATAAATCCCTTAGATGAAAACAATCATCTATAACCTGAAAATAATCATGTTGATCATTAGGAAATTGTGTGGAAACGTACCTGAATTCATGATGACTAATAACTCTTCAGAGTCGTGCGGTGGTCGTGCAGTTTTAGTCTTCTAGATCTACACGTATTCTCTGAGAGAACCCTTTAGCTTTCCCTCTGCTTCTTTCTGATGATGGGATGTCAGGAAAGATGAGAAATACGTGTAACCCGGGGACCATCACCTATTTTATTGACAACCCTAGGGTTATCTATTGACATTTCTATTTTTAGTCCATCGCAAAAATAGAATTACCCTTTAGTCTCTACACATAAAAGGCCCATATCCTATTAGATATATTAAAGCCCAAATAATCCAAACTTTATCAGATCACTTTTAATTGGGCTCAACATTAAGTGACAACCCACAATACATAATTATTCACATATAAGGCCAATGTTGGATTAAGGATCCAAAATAGTGAGCCAATGAGCCTTGACCCAAGAACCTAGATTGAATCAGTTTGCAGATCTGCATCCTAAATCTGAGATGGTAGGAAGCTTTGTCTAACTTCAAGTTGCCAATGAAATACACTAGATCGAATAAGACAAGAGATATAGGTTAGTTGAGGAATTCAACCCACAACCAAGCTACTCACAGGATCTTAAAGTGGAGAGCCTGTTGGGATTTGTTTTAGTTTTTCTTTGAATATTGTTTTTGTAATACAAAAATTTAAGAATAATTTTTAAAATCAAAATACAAGAAAACCCATTTGGAAAGCATCCGAGCTAGAGGTCGCTTGCAGGTCCAATTTGTGTAGAAAATGATTCAAGTCCACTGGTATCAAGCTTCAAATGTTGGGAGAACGAAGGGATAAGACCATATAGTTGGGAGAAATTAAACAGATGCCAACTTGGGGGAAATAAAATTTTGCTGTGCTAGATCTAGGTGTGCCACATTGAGTTCGATCGAAGGAAACTATTTTGATTGTTTGGTCTGATTCTGAAGACAATGTTTCAAACAAAAACAAACCATTCCAAACATATTTCTATTGTTTTTCTTATTTTTTTTTAAAAATTATTTCTAAAAAGAGAAATCAACTATCTGTGTTTGAATTAGTTTATTTTTGCTTTCAGAAAAGCTTATAATAAAAAAATGTCCAAGAGAAAAAGTGTAAGTATAAAATAATCACAGTCAAACATGCACAAAATTTTAGTTCAATCATGATCATAGCCAAGGGCAATAAGCTGAAGTAGAAGTTGAGTTAGCTGACTCATTTTGAGAATCAAATAAACAAGTTCCAAAATTGTGTGAAATGGTCGAATTTGGAAGAATATCCAAATGATCAAGCCATACCACGGTAAAATTTTATATAGTCTTATTTAAAGGCTGTGGTTACTAATAATTTGTTAGGAAAATATCTCTTTCTACATGTGCTTACTTAAATACAAGTAATTAGAAAAAATATCACAAACAAATCATACCCAAATTTAACATAATTCGACCCAACATGTCATTACAAGAGTTCACAAAATTGGCAGTAACCCATTTGCATCTACTGGGCCTTTGTTGCTATTAAGTACCATTTTGCAGCAACCCATTTACTGATATCTAGGTACTCAATATTTTTGTTGGGCTTTTAATAGCAACCCACGAGCCATGCTTCCAAAAGGTGAAAAGTGGCTGCAATTTCACCAAAAGCAATGGCGCGAACGACTCCCTCCTCATCTTCTTATTATTATTTTTTTACTTTCCCTCCAGATGACGAATTGCAGAAGGCAGAATTCCCAATTTCTTTCTCAACTAAAACTCCTAATTTTTTCGAAGACCACCATGAGCTAGTACACCTCACAAGGCAAAATTCCCAATTTCTCCCAAGAAGACCACCATGAGCTAGTACGTCGTCGGGCTCCCAATTTCTCACAGTAGCCTCTCGCCGGGCTTGCAATTTCCCACAGCGCCATACGTCTTCATTTTGGTCAGAGTTGTGAGTTGTGAATCCCAAGATTTCAGCGGCCGGCAATGGGCAGTGGCAGTTTGTGATGTGCTGGTGCTGGAGTAGCGGTAGGCTGTTTGTGCGCTCTCTCTCTCTCTCTCTCTCTATATGTCTCAGATTTATTTCCTCTACTAAATGGATGTGTGTTTACTTGCATCACCTTTGATTCTTTGAATTTGTTAATTTTGTTGATTTTTGTTTTGAATCTTCTTCTTGCTTTTGTGTATGGCAACTTTTGCTTTTGGTTCTTGCTTGATTTGTATCATCTCTTTGGTAACCTTTCTCTTATATCATGTGATTGTTTTTGTGTTCTTGGTGCATTTGCAGGGGTGGTGTAGTTTTCTATTTTTTTTTGTGCATTTTCAGTACTTTTGTAACCTGTGTTTTGCTTGGGTTTTTTGGTTTTCATTCACTATCCTAGTTAATCTGTTATGTTGTAGTTGTAGTTCTTTGTTCTGTGCTTAAACAAATGCCTGTAAATGTTAGTGTCTTTTCTGGTTTGGTGTTTAGTCTAGTTTTCAAACATTGGTTTGTCTGGTAGCCAATGTACTTTACAAAAGGATTGTAGTTATTAGCATATCAGATTTATACTTATTGGATGAAGTGATTTTTACCCAAACAATTTTATCTGAGGTACGAGGATGAGTGATGTTGCTTATTTAAAAACTAATTAAACGACATGATAAATAATCTTTGTAGTATTAGCTTAGCTATCATTTCGTTAATTTAAGAAAATTTTTGCTCTTGTTGAATGCTGAGTATATTAAGAATATTAGCCCTATCTACTATAACTTCCACATCAGTTATCTCTAAATATCATTGAAGATTGTAACTTGGTTAAAGAAAAACAGAGATATGGATTTTATACATTTAGGACCATCTGAGTCTTCAACTCAAGATCAAGCTACTCAAACTGGGTCATCAACTCAGAAGCCGACCCAAAAACAACCAAAGAAACAAACTAGTGATGACTATGCGGTGGCTACCCCTGCATACCCAATCCAAGTCTTGCAGGCCTTTCAACAGCAAGGTCTCACCAAACTACCTAAAGAATCTTGGGCCGATATTGCTGCTCAAGAGGACCTTGAATCCCAAATTCAAGCCCAGAAAAACAAGGAAATTGTCATCCAATCTCCTAGCAGACAAATTGCCATGTCCAAACCTGTCCAAACACAATCTTCTTCTCAAAATGAATATTTTGAAAAAGAAACTACTATGCAGGTTTTCCAAATGGAACCCAGCGTCTTTCATGTCAATCCAAACATTGCAGCCCAAAAGCTTTTCCCCAAAGGTCTTTTGTTCAAACCAGACGCCCCATATAAAACTCGAGAGTTTTATGAATTCATCCTTATTGACACTGGGTCTGTTTCTATCAGACACTACAAAGACGAGAAAATCAAGGACAAAGAAGTAATTGATTATTCAACCTGCCAAATCCTAAAATTCATCTCCCCTGGTGAATGGGACAATAATTTGTATAAGCCTCGTGCTTTCTCTAGATCTTACCCCATTGATTTTAATTATTGGGATTATTCTGACGCCTGACTTTACACCTTTTGGTTTAAAAATATTAACGGTAAACATTCATGGATGTTTTACTTTAAACATAATATACAATATGACTTCCCTCATTGGTTTCATGAATGGTGGGGATTTTTCGGACCTATCAGAGATATTCTTCCATCCCCAGCCCTGGAAGGACTAAACTATTTTGAATCCAGATTTGACCTCGGCAATGACCCATGGCCGATTGAACTCCATTTCTGGTCTAAACTATCCCTAGCATGGATCTTTTCTTGGCAATTTAAGTACAAGAAGAGCTATTATCATCAAAAGTGTCTCCCTACACTTGACAAGTATGCTTATGTCAAATGGTGGAAGAAGTTTGACTTCTCGCATGCCACTCCTGAAAGCCTCAAGAACTGGTTTTGCCAGAATCCCAAGCTGCTCAAAGCTGCTGACCATGAAACGAGTGTCTTTCTCAATAAAAGAGCTCAAGCAACTGCAGCACTATCTGCCTCAACTTCTAAAGAAGAATTTGAGAAGAATTTGAAGGTTATTCTTCGTCATCTCCAAGAAGAATCACAGCAAGAATCAGGAACAAGTTCTGATCTATTTTATCAGAATGAAGACGATTGCTTCGGCAAAGATATTGACAGTCAATGTGTCAATCTCAGTGACGATGAATAGTCACCGTTGCGGCTGATCACTGTGCTACACTGTTCACTGTAGCGCTTGCGACTGATTACTGTGCTACACTGTTCACTGTAGCGCTAATTTCATTTTACTGTTGTAATAGTAAAATTCTGTCTATTTATTTGTTCTCTTCAGACATTGTAAGCATTCGAAAATTTAGTCTCTTCTAAGTTTCTCCTAGCTTACAGAGTGATCTGAGAAGTGAGTGATCCTCCCTCCTCTCTCAAACTTGTAATCTTTTGTTTATCAATAAAAGTTTCAATCTTTTCTTATATGTAATTAATTCTTCTCTTCTCATCTCTTCGCCGGATCCCGACGTCTTTGACGCGCTTTCGGCTTTCACTTTATGTTTTAATTTTGCATAATTTATTTTACATGTAAGCAGTCCGTCTGCATCCTACTTCTCTCTATCCTGCTCTCTGTCTTCTACCTCTGTTTTCCCGTGATCTTCACCCTATAACTCTGGTATCAGGGACTGATGGGGAAGTAGGAAAGTAAATGAACGGAGTTTAAGTTTCTGTTATCTTATTGAACTGGATACTAACGTTATTTTGTAATTCCGTTCATCTTATTGTTAAGGCCTATCATTGAGTTACGGTGATCAGCCGTTACATGTAATAACTGATTATCTTACTCGTGAATATCTTCAGGGAAAGTAACAGAATGCCCCGACCAGGCTCATCATCCTCAAACTTCCCTTCCTGAGGAATGGGCAAAGGTAAGTTAATTCTTTTTGGATTAACTAAAAAATCTTCCTCTGTCTCAGGGTCTTCAACCCCATCTGAGTCTTCAACTCAGATGGGGTTGAAGACCCTGAGACAGAGGAAGATTTTTTAGTTAATCCAGAAAGAATTAACTTACCTTTTCCCCTTCCTCGGGAAGAGAAGTTTGAGGATGATGAGCCTCCTTGGGGCATTCTGCTACTTTCCCTGAAAATATTCACGAGTAAGATAATCAGGCAAAGTGTTTGAGGTTCCTTTAATATATTCAATATCGAAGTCAAAAGCAGAAAGAATGGCTTGCCATCTTGCAAAAATTTGTTTTGATGCTAAATTCTTAACATCTTTTGTTAAAATGTCTTTGGCAGATTTGTAATCAACAAGAACTAAAAACTTTTGATTTAATAAATCAGATTGAAATTTTGTAATGCACAAAACGATTGCTAAAATCTCTTTTTTGACAGTTGAATAATTTTGTTGAGCAGAATTCTAATATTTTGATGCATATGCAATGACATGCTCTTTGTCTGCGACTCTTTGTTTGAGAATGTCGCCATAACCTATGTCAGAGGCATCAGTTTCGACAATCTTGAAAGCATCAGGATAAGGAAGGTAAAGGCAAGGAAGAGACTTTACCTGGGATTTAATCTGTTTGACAATACCTGTATAGACATCAGACCATGGAGGTGGATTGGCTTTTAGACGATCATGTAAAGGCTTGATCAGATTACTTAGCTGAGGGAAAAAATCAGCAACATAGTTTAAACAGCCAAGAAACCTTTGAAGTTGGGTTTTGTCAATTATTTGATTGGGGAATTTATCAGCAAATTCAATTACTCGATTAATCGGATTTATAGTTCCTTGATAGATGTTATGACCAAGAAACCTAATCTGAGTTTGGAAAAGATTAATTTTTGATTTAGATACAGCTAAACCATTTTTCTTGATTACATTAACAAAAATGTTAATATGTTTAAAATGTTGATCGACAGACTGGGAGTATACAAGGACGTCATCGATGTATACGATAGTAAAGTTTGAATAAGGATTGAATATTTCATTCATAATTCTCTGAAATTCAGAGGGAGCATTTTTGAGACCGAAGCGCATTACATTCCATTCGTACTGCCCGAAAGGGACTGTGAAAGCCGTCTTGTAGCGATCACACTCCATAAGTTGAATTTTCCAGAAACCTGACTTCATGTAGAATTTCGAAAAGATTTTCTCCGAATGAAGGCGCTTAAGAAGATCCTTTTTATTTGGAATAGGATACCTAATCCATTGGAGAGCTTGATTAAGCGGTTTGTAGTTGATAACAAGGCGCGGAGCTCCTCTTTCGATCTCAGCGGCTTTGTTGACGTAGAATGCAGAGCAAGATCAGGGAGACTTGCTTTGTCGGATGAGACCTTTCGACAGAAGATCACTGATTTCTGTTTTGCAGAAGTTAAGGAGTTAATGACTCATCTGTATGGGACGAGCTTTTGTCAGAATCATCCGGTTGTTGAAGTCCTTTTTATATGGGAGATCGACCATATACTTCTTCCTATCCCAAAATGCGTTAGGCAGATCGGAACAGATCGAGTTTTGGATTTGAAGATGAAGAGCTTCAATGCGCTTCTTAACCTGAGGTTGAGCAAGCTGGTTGTCGATAGTTTTATAAGAAATTTCTTCCTTAAGATACTTGATTTGTTTCTATTTATTGTTAATTAGATTAACAATTGGATTTAGTGTCTTGAGAATCGGTTTCCTAAGGAAGGGGAAACAGATAGTTTTACCAAGATGTTGAGTAAGAATTCCTTCTTCGGTGATTTGCAAAGGGAAGAGAGCCCTAATGAACGGTGTTCCAAGGATAACTTCGCCTTTGAGATTCTTGACAAGGAGGAAAGAGGTTTCAATCTGGAAACCCTGATTTTCGATGATTGCAGATGAGAGTTTATACTGTATTTTCAGTTTCGAACCACTAGCAGTACTGAGCCGCTCAGTAGTTTTTTCAAAATACTTTGTCGGGACCATACCCTCCAAAATACAGTTTGAATCTGCACCGGTATCAAAAAGTGCAATGGTGTTAAGAACAAAATCGTCGATTTTGATACTAATGTTAATAAAGAATTTTGAATCTTTAATTTATTAATAATGTCGCAGAAGGCATTATCCTCTTGTTGAATCTTAGGATTAGCTAAGATTAAAGTATCAGAAATCTTGTCAGATTTCTCAGACTCATTATCTGATTGCATATCACCTAACTGGGAGATGATAAGCGAATGAATTTGCTGTTCCTCTTTAAGTTTTTTAACTTCAATCTTAAGGTTATTAATCTCAGACTGAAGATCTTGAAGAGTTATGGGTTTCTTAGAAGAGGCTTTTTCAATCTTCTTTATTGTTTCTTTAAGATCGTATTTGTTCTTAAGAATGGGATTCTTAAGAGTTTTAGAAGAGGATTCTTCGATTATAGTTTTGAATTTTTGTAAGAAGACACTATGTTCTTCTGAGTTTTCGACAGAATTGAGAACTTCAAACAGAAGATCTTGTTCCTTGGTTAACACATTAACCGGTGGAGAGTCAGAGTCATTATCGGATGATGAGATGTCATCATCTTGGATTTGGTTTAAATCCTCAGAAAATTCTCTTTCAGAATCTTCATCTGACGATTCAATAAGGAGATTGTTAAGCTGCTCTTCGACAGCTTGGTCGAGATTTAAGGCTTTTATCTTGCTTTTAAGCCGACAATATTTTGCTAAATGACCGGGTTTGCCATAATTGTAGCAGATAACAGGTTTCGACAGAACCTTGACATTGTCGATCGGAGGCTTCGACTTAAATTCTTGCTTAAGTCTCCTGGGTTTAGCAGAAGCTTTATGCTTGAAATATTTGGATTTTCGATTCTAGAAAGGAATCTATTTAGATTTAGTCTTCTTTTTCTTGGCACAAGGAAGACCAAATTGCTCGCAGAAGTTTCCAAGCTCCTGCTTTGTTTGAGTTTTCTCCTTAGCCAGTTGGGCTTGGATCTTGTCATCTTGACAGATTTTTAATGCGACTTTCTGAACGAAAGCAATGAGTTGACCGTAACTCAATTGCTCATAAGGGATTTCTCCATTAAGAGATTGACCACGGATTTTATCTCTAACTTTATCACCTAGAGATTTAGGTAGACCTGCAAGGAATTTCTCCTTCCAGAAGGGTTGTTGACAGTCTTCACGAGTGTAGACTCTGGTCAGAAAGGTATCACGATACCACCTAAAGTCAGATAAGGATTTACATTTTAGTTCAGATAGGAGCTCAGCAGACCTATCACGCTAGATGGAAGTATCGCCAATAAAATGTTGAACGATAGCAAAGATTAGAGCAATGACAGAGTCAAGAATTGGTTTGCCATCACTGAGAATAGGATAGCCGTCGGAGTCAGCTTTAACGGCATTTTGAATGTCGTTACATTGAGTATCAGTGAGATAATGATTCCACCAACCTTTGAGTTGACCAGTGAAGCCGACAATAAGGACTTCACAGATGATTTGATCACTACAGTCGTAGGAGGTTTGATAGGCTGTCGAGACCATCGTCATTTCCTGAAGAGTTTGAAGGATTTGATACTCATTTTTTCCATCTATGTCCCAAACATAAACGTTGTTGGCGCTGAACGATTTAAACGTTGGGTCACGCTCTTCAAGCAGCAAATCTGGAGGAGTTGCATGCTGATAATAGAGTTTAGAAGGATTCTTCCAGTTGAGGACTTTAGAAACAACTGGGTTGATTTTGATTTCTGAATTTTGTTCAAATCGACATTCTGATTCAGACTGGGAATCAGTTTGCTTGAGAGTATTGACAACTTTAGAAACTCTGGAAGTTTTTGATTGAGGTCTGTCAGGAATGACTGCATTAGCAGGCGGAATTCGCTTAAGTTCTGAGACAATTTCACTGACTAGCTCAGTGTTAGGATTAGAATTAGGATTACCTAAATTCCTATTTTTTAAGAGTTTAATCGACTCTTTTGCCTGTTTAGAGACCCTAAACGGTTTGAAGATAGGTTTTTTTATCTTTGGTTTTTCAGATTTTACTCTAGAAACTGAAGGTTTTTCTTCTAATTGTTTATTCTTAGGTTCTTTGTTTACGATCCTTTCACCTAAGACTTGGAGATATTTGTTTGTATAATTATTTTGTTCCATAAGACCTTTAATGTCATTGGCTCCTATGGGTTCGTCATCAGCTCTAGATTTGAATGAAGAGGCAACTACAGGTTTATTATTCTTATCTTTTTTGTCTAAAAAATAAGAGGATTGAGGAGGAAGAACAGATTTAACAAGGGTTTCGTCCTTCCTATGCCAGACTGTTAAGACGTTAACAGACAAGTCTTCCATCAAACCGATGCTCCAAGGGTAGGGAATTCCATTCCTAGTAAGATAGGCGTGGAACCAGTCAAAGAAAGGAACATTAGTTTGAACGTTTTCCATAAATGTATACCATTTATTCTGGATTTCAGTCTTTTTATCACCCTTATAATTGGAAAAAAACCATTCCCGTTGAGGCGTCCATACCTTGGAGAAGAAGTCTTTCTTAAGGGTTGGTTTATCGATTACGAATGGTGTACTAGTCATAGACATCATTCATGTCGGAGTGAGTTGGAGAGAGAATTGTTCTCTGATCATGGTTATCATCCTGTTGGTAGATAGGTTTATGAAGGGTTGACGAGGTGTTTAAACCCTGAAGATTAATGGTCGAAGAAGATCCTAAAGATGAAAAGGATTTTCTGGATAAAGCAGATCTAAAATTATCAGATCGGGATGAAGAAGATCTAAAAGATCTAGATGAACTAAAAGAGTTTCTTCGGTCAAACCTGAGTTCAACTTTTCCAGTTTGATGTTGGATGATTTCTTGAAAATCTCTGGAGATTCTCTGGGCAAAGCCGGTGCGGCTTCATCCATAGTCCATTTTTCAGGAAGAGATACGTCTTCCCATCGGATAGATCTGGGGACAACTACGTTGGCCTTAGATGTGTCAGTTAAGAATAAAGTTGTAAAACCTTTTTCTTTTGATTTTAAGACTTTTGAGATGGAGGAATTCATTACTTTATATTGAATTTGATAGATTAAAGACAAGGGGATGGAACCTGGTTTCATATCTAAGCCATTAACCTTAACGTTTAGGAAAAGGCTGTCAAGGATGTTTTTGTCTTGAAGACTAACTGTTTTGTCCGGATAGCAATTGAAGTAGATCGGACCATGACCTAGGCTTGTTTCAATGGTTCCAAGAAGAGAATCGTTGAAATGATTATGTCGGGTATCTCTTAGACAGAGAAGAATAGAAGCGTTTAATCCTTCGCGGATTAAAGGCTTGATCGCAACCTGCACACAACCAATATGCAGAAAATTGTATTTTGATTTATGTTTTTTAATTGATTCTTCAGATAATAAGAATAATTCTTCATCATCGGATTCAATTATGATTGTTTTCTCTACTGTCCTAATTATATAATCAGAACTCCTAAAGAAACTACCTTTAGGCTTGTAGAGGTCGTTAGTAGAAATCTTAGGGATTTCCCAGTTATCGAAGTTTTGATTAATATCTTCAAAATGAATTTCTTCATTAAAGATGTTTGTTTTAGTTTGGTTAAGATTTTCTCCAGAAAGAGAAGAAGATGAAGGTTGGGATGACCTAACCGACAGTTTAGAAATAGCTGAGGACAAAGATCTTAACATAATAAAACAAAAAATAAGAACAGAAATATAAACACAGAACAGAAAATATGATCACAAAATAGATATTTATATACCCCCGATATCATCGTCATCATTTAGATCAATAGAAGCAGAAATGAGGAAATTTAAGTCAATTTTATCTTCTGAACTAGATTTTAAGATTACCAAGTTATTTATTACTTTGATTTAGATCTGAGATGATTATCAGTTATTAAATCATATTTTAACCAATTAAGTCCTTAGTTAAGTCCAGATCCACAGCCACCGTAAGCATTTACCAGATCTTGAACCATGGTCACCACCGTACCCAGACTTTCACTTCCCAATGGAGGCAAAACGAATTAGACTTACTGCCCTTCACCACTGGGTCTTACTGCTATCATCTCCACGGGACAGATCCAAAAGGGTATTATATACCATCCAGTCCAAGATAGGGTAACATCAAACTGCGTACTTTCCAAATCCAGAATTAAGTTCCAGTTTTAACAGGTTATAACATGATTTAACAAAGAAATAAGCAGATCAGATAAATATCAAAGCATCATAACAAAATAACGTTAGTATCCAGTTCAATAAGATAACAAAAACTTAAACTCCGTTCATTTACTTTCCTACTTCCCCATCAGGCTCTGATACCAGAGTTATAGGGTGAAGATCACGGGAAAATGGAGGTAGAAGACAGAGAGCAGGATAGAGAGTGTAACACCCTCCGTAGGGCGTCACATTTTAAAATAATAAATAAATCTTAAAACTAATTAAAATCATTTTATAAAAGCTTTGAGTTTTAAAATATGGATTTTAAAATTTCTTATTGCGGAAATACAAACTTATCGGAAATTTTAAGTAAAATGGAAATTAAATTTAACAGATTAACATACACATCACCAATCATTTCATATAAGTTAAAACGTAATATTTACTGAGACTCGAGAAACAATAGTAAACCCAAAGACGGGTACTACTAATAGCACGGTAACAACACTAACGAGAAAAATTCAACCTACATAGTCTGTTTCTTCACCAATCGCATCTTGTTGAAACTTGTAAGACCACTCAATGACGTCGCCACCATCTTCGAATATTGTCTCCCTAGGGTTAAGAATGTGCTCCGCCTACTATACGAATTCGAAGAATACAAACCAAACAAAAACAACACAGGAAAGAGGTGAGATCCCTTTCACCAAGTACCAGTACGGTAGTAAAGAATAATACGAATGACAAAGTCATTCCATACACACAGATAATCACAATTATAGTCATGTTATCAAATATTTCTAATATGCATACAACCTAATAAAATAAACAAGTAATAACATTATCGGGATAGATATAACAATTCATACCATATAAAATATCATAACAAGTACAATAAAAATAAAGATTAAATTAAATAACAAATTTCATGCAGAACAAAAATACAATAATGCACGGACAAAATACAACATATAAACCATTAATATCGATATGAAAGATCACAAATAAAAATATCACAGATATAACACAAATAAAGAAAACCACATAGATAAATCAATCTCACAGATAAAATAAGATAAGAAATGGACAACTAACATAAAAATTATCAGATAAATAGAGAAAATGTAAAAACATCCAAGATATTACCAGATAAAGATAAATAGAGAAAATGGAATATTATCCAAGATATAATCAAATACACCAAAACACAACCCTACTCCATGGAGCTAAACCCAAACAGATATCAGAGAGAATGACTTGCAAAATCTATTAGTACCACGGCTGCCCAACCACTATTACGCGGTCACACGTTGCGTCAATAGCCTACGGCACTGGGAATCCACCATCCAGGCGTAGTATAGTTCACGGTCTCCCGTTGTGGCACTATAGGCAATGTACTACTAGACTTTACAAACCTCGATTAAATATAGTGAATGTCGAGTACATTAGTGTGCTATCGGTTTACCACGGCCCCCAAATGGAGCTACCAACTGTCCACGTGTGGGATCCCGTACACTAAAGTCTCCAAGTTTATTAGAACAATAAACTACACTACACTTATCGCATCGACAACACGATGTGATTCGTCTCGTCAACCAAAACACCAAAAATTGGTATAAAGACAAAACATAATTCCAAATATATGAAATTACGAAAATGCCCTCAAGATAAAAATATACCCTCAATGGCAGAAAGCCTGTACGGGTTCACATTTTCCCGACAGCGAAATAACCTCAAAAGCTCAGTGCGGGTTCACATTTTCCCGACAGCGAAAATTAAATATAGTAACGGTCAATCGCGTAGAAATTTTATCGCGTTTTTGAAATCTCGTCGTTTTTACAAACATTTAAAAATCGCGTAAAGATATTTTTTTGTTTTTAAAATCGCGTAGCATTTTTAATACGTTTTCTCAATCGCGTAGGATTTTTAAATCGTTTTCTTGTCCAACTTCCTTAAATAACTGTTTAAAACAGACAGAAATAATATTTAGTACTTTCAAATTACGTAGAATATTTTTCATAGCGTATACTGTCTTTTGGACATCTTTTCTATCTTATTTATCCATTTTTACTAAAAATTGACAGTATTTTGTTTAATAAATTATAATAATGGTTTCCTAAATTTACCATTTAAAAGTTCTTTTCATTTTTATTAATACCAAATAATTATACTTTTGAAAATTCCTAACGTGCTTCAAAACACACGATGAGCTATACGTTAGAAATTTTATAAAGCTACTGTATTTCTTCTTACAGTAAAAACCATTAGTATTAACCTCTTAAACTTAATTCTAACTATTTTATTTCTTTAAAACTCATTGTAGAAAATTTACTTTAACTTGTATTGCTTCTTCTTGATTGAAAATAGCTTGGAATTAATTTTTAGAAATGATGAATGTATAATTTGGCATGTTGGCGAATTTGATAAAAACTTTGCATTTGATTTCGAATTATTTTTCACCTTTTAAATACATGTTTAATCTCTTGTATTGTCTACATTGATTTAATCCTTACCCTAGAAAATAGTTTTAGAAATCAAAGTGTTGAAGTTAGACATGTTGGATGAAAATGTAAGGTTATGCCATTTAATTTCCAAATTCATTTTTCTTAATCTAAACAAATGGATATCTTACCAATTCTCTTAGGTTATTTAGGTCACCTTTTAAGAAAATTAAGAGAACATTTTGGTTCCCCATTTAAATCATGGCCGTGAGCCTTGTTAATGTGTTCTTTGGAACACTCATGCAATCCTTGACATATTATTTGCATCCTATATATTATCATGCATTTCTAACACATGCCATATTATCAAAGCTTGTAGACATACAAATTAAAGCTTGTAGACATGCAATTTATTACAAATATCACATAAGAAGACTACTAACAAATACACAACAACCTACTAGTAAGCACCAAATTATCAAATACACAAATAACAAACACACAAATAATTAACACATCAAAACAAGCACACCACCAAATCCTTATGGATTCTACAAGCACAACCACATATATTCCTCACCACCAACACTTGGTTGATGAGGGTAATCTCCCTCTTACCTCTTGAAGAACCTCCAAGTCCTTTGTATGTCTCCTTCAAGCAAGCTTCCTCCTCCAAGAGCTCCTTGAAAACAAAGAAAACATACAATATTAATACCTAAGGCTCTAAACTAGAATAATCATGGATTAAAATCATGATTAAAACTTTAGAATGGATAGAAACATGAAGATTAAAGAATTTCACCTTCATGGTTTCAAACTTGAGCTTTGAAGAACAAGGTAGAAAATGGAAGATTTAGGAAAAACTTCCAACATGAAAGTTCTTTAGAAATGCATGGAGATTCAAGATCTATGGTCATTTAAATTTTTAGAAGCTTGGAAGAGGATTTTTGGTAGTTGGCGAATTCAAGAGGAAGAGAAAAAGGAAAGAAATTTGGTTGCTTGATCTTGGTTCTTTGAAGAAAAAGATATAGAAGAGAACAAATGAAATAAATTGATGAAGATTGTCTCCATTTGGGAAGCTTTGGCCGTAGAGTTGGAGAAGAAAAGTTGAGAGCTTTTGGCTTATTTGATGTGTTTGGAGAAAGATGAAGACTTTGAGAAATAAAAACAAGTCTCCTTTGGCTTTTCTAAGCTTTGGCCGTAGGACACTTTGAGAGAAAATGAGAACATGTGTTGTTTTGCTTCTTTGAATAATAGCAAATTGAAGAATTCACCCAAGGTGAATTGCCGTAGAAGCCAACAACAAGAGCCACTAAAATTATCTAATTTTAGGAAATGGAAATTAGCTTTATTTCCTTTGTGACAAACTTGGAGAGCAAGGATATATTAAAGTGTTGGAATTGCCTTCCCAAAGGCATTCAATTGCCGTAAATGCATTATGGCAAGAAGCCATCAATATTGACTTTTTCATACTTGGTTAATTAATAAAAGATAGAAAGAAATCAATTGTAATATTTTGCCTTGCATGGATTTGGCTTTGCCGTGGAAGCAACAAAGAAAAGCCACCAATGTTGACTTGGTTAATTAGTTGAAAGATAGTAAGAATTGATTGTAATATTTGTTTCACCAAAGGCTTACTTCACCGTAGTAGAAAGCAACCAAGAAAAGCCACTAAATTTGACTAGTCTTCCTTTTATTCAATTTGGCATCCTACATGCATTTCACAAAGCCTTCTACGTAACTTACTTTGTGAATTTGGCTATTAGAGCCAATTCCTTCACCGTAGAA
Source organism: Ormosia emarginata (assembly GCA_029884605.1). Lineage (NCBI taxonomy): Eukaryota > Viridiplantae > Streptophyta > Magnoliopsida > Fabales > Fabaceae > Ormosia > Ormosia emarginata. The sequence continues at coordinate 8,203,456 of JAQQTP010000087.1, forward strand.
CCATTGCAAATTCAAGAAGCCTAAATTGATTTAATAGCTTGTTTCCTATTGGTTCTAAAAAATTCAAGCCATTAATTTTGACCACTTTCTATTGGTTAAATATTTACTAACTTAATTCTTATTGGTTGCTATTTTTGTTGACCAATTTCCTATTGGTGCACATTATATTTTATAGTATACTTTAATCAATGAACAATATTTATTATTTATAAAGTCAGTATCTATTATCCAATGGATAATAAAATACACATAGGTTTTTATTTTATACTAACAGAGTAGAAATTATTATTGATTATTTTTCTTCTACTGATTACCCTTGATGAGTCATAAAACGAGTCATCAAAGAGAAATTTTTTAGAACATGTGACTCACTACGATGAGTCAGTATGATGAGTCATCGTGGAATTTTCTAGAACGGGTGAGTCAGCATGGCGAGTCAGCGTAGATATTTTCTAGAGCAGATGAGTCAGCATAGATATTTTCCAAAACAGGTGAGTCAGCATGGCGAGTCGGCATCTTTGAGTCACCGATCGCATCACAATCGCATCATTGGTGCGTCATCAATGGTGAGTCACACGGCGAGTCATCGGAGAAACTTACGGAAGCGGCGAGTCACCGCGGTGAGTCACGGGCCGAGTCGCACTTCGGAACCTTCTAGAAGCTGGCCGAGTCATGATGCCGAGGTGTCACGCCACGTGTCATCGTCCTATTGGCCCGTATGCGATGAGTCATAGCCACCAATTTTGACCAGCTCCTCATTGGTCCACGTGTACAGCACTTAAGGACTAAACGTGGGTCCCGCAAAATATTTTCGGGTCCGCCGTCACTTATTTATACTGACTAACAAAATAATATTATAATAATATAAAATTATTTTATTTGTGATTAAATCCTAAAAATTAAAAGATTATTTTTAGTCTCATTCGAGAATCGGGTTAAGTAAGATTCCCCAATTCTAAATAATAAAATAAGATTTTCCCGGCCCGAAAAATATTATTTTCCTACCCTAGGAGCAAATCACACAAAAAGTCCATATAAAATCACAGACAGTATTATCGGACATTAAATCAAGAAGAAAACAATTAAAAACAGCAAAAACAGCAAAAACAGTACGTTCGGGACGTAACGGTCATTTTTCTATTTTTTCCCACAACGTAGGTAATCGTCCAAAACGTTCAAATAAAATATCCAGCAGTATTATATAGTCTGTATATCTTTCAGAAAAATTAAAACAAGAAATTTCCAGAAAAATTTTTATTTCACTGTCTGGAAGAAAAATACGTAAAACGATTATATAAAATACTAGACAGTATTATACATCTGTTTTTGATACAGAAAAAATTTAAAACAGTAATTTGATAAAAAAATTTTATTTTACTGTATCGAAACAAATCATGTAAAACTATCAAATAAAATAACAAACAGTATTGTTTTTCTGTATTTCATACAGAAAAACAAGAAACAGTAAAATAGGGACACAACGGTCTTTTACCCAAAAGTTGGGATGTTACAGAGAGAAGTAGGAGGCAGACGGACTGCTTACATGTAATTAAATTATGCAAAATTAAAACATAAAGTGAAAGCCGAAAGCGCGTTAAAGACGTCGGGATCCGGCGAAGAGATGAGAAAAGAAGAGTTAATTACATATAAGAAAAGATTGAAACTTTTATTGATGAACAAAAGATTACAAGTTTGAGAGAGGAGGGAGGATCACTCACTTCTCAGATCACTCTATAAGCTAAGAGAACTTAGAAGAGTCTAAATTTTCGAATGCTTACAATGTCTGAAGAGAACAAATAAATAGACAAAATTTTACTATTATAACAGTAAAATGAAATTAGCACTACAGTGAACAGTGTAGCACAGTAATCAGTCGCAAGCGCTATAGTGAACAATGTAGCACAGTGATCAGCCGCAACGGTGACTATTCATTATCACTGAGGTTGACACATTGACTGTCAATATCTTTGCCGAAGCAATTGTCTTCATTCTGATAAAATGGATCAGAACTTGTTCCTGATTCTTGCTGGGATTCTTCTTGGAGATGATGAAGAATAACCTTCAAATTCTTCTCAAATTCTTCTTTAGAAGTTGAGGCAGATAGTGCTGCAGTTACTTGAGCTCTTTTATTGAGAAAGACACTCGTTTCATGGTCAGCAGCCTTGAGCAGCTTGGGATACTGGGAAAACCAGTTCTTGAGGCTTTCGGGAGTGGCATGCGAGAAGTCAAACTTCTTCCACCATTTGACATAAGCATACCTGTCAAGTGTAGGGAGACACTTTTGATGATAATAGCTCTTCTTGTACTTAAATTGCCAAGAAAAGATCCATGCCAGGGATAGTTTAGACCAGAAATGGAGTTCAATCAGCCATGGGTCATTGCCGAGGTCAAATCTGGATTCAAAATAGTTTAGTCCTTCAAGGGCTGGGGATGGAAGAATATCTCTGATAGGTCCGAAAAATCCCCACCATTCATGAAACCAATAAGGGAAGTCATATTGTATATTATGTTTAAAGTAAAACATCCATGAATGTTTACCGTTAATATTTTTAAACCAAAAGGTGTAAAGCCAGGCGTCAGAATAATCCCAATAATTAAAATCAATGGGGTAAGATCTAGAGAAAGCACGAGGCTTATACAGATTATTGTCCCATTCACCAGGGGAGATGAATTTTAGGATTTGGCAGGTTGAATAATCAATTACTTCTTTGTCCTTGATTTTCTCGTCTTTGTAGTGTCTGATAGAAACAGACCCAGTGTCAATAAGGATGAATTCATAAAACTCTCGGGTTTTATATGGGGCGTCTGGTTTGAACAAAAGACCTTTGGGGAAAAGCTTTTGGGCTGCAATGTTTGGATTGACATGAAAGACGCTGGGTTCCATTTGGAAAACCTGCATAGTAGTTTCTTTTTCAAAATATTCGTTTTGAGAAGAAGATTGTGTTTGGACGAGTTTGGACATGGCAATTTGTCTGCTAGGAGATTGGATGACAATTTCCTTGTTTTTCTGGGCTTGAATTTGGGATTCAAGGTCCTCTTGAGTAGCAATATTGGCCCAAGATTCTTTAGGTAGTTTGGTGAGACCTTGCTGTTGAAAGGCCTGCAGGACTTGGATTGGGTATGCATGGGTAGCCACCGCATAGTCATCACTAGTTTGTTTCTTTGGTTGTTTTTGGGTCGGCTTCTGAGTTGATGACCCAGTTTGAGTAGCTTGAACCTGAGTTGAAGACTCAGATGGGGTTGAAGACCCTGAGACAGAGGAAGATTTTTTAGTTAATCCGGAAAGAATTAACTTACCTTTGCCCCTTCCTCGGGAAGGGAAGTTTGAGGATGATGAGCCTCCTCGGGGCATTCTGCTAATTTCCCTGAAGATATTCACGAGTAAGATAATCAGGCAAAGTGTTTGAGGTTCCTTTAATATATTCAATATCGAAGTCAAAAACAGAAAGGATGGCTTGCCATCTTGCAAAAATTTGTTTTGATGCTAAATTCTTAACATCTTTTGTTAAAATGTCTTTGGCATATTTGCAATCAACATGAACCAAAAACTTTTGATTTAATAAATCAGATTGAAATTTTGTAATGCACAAAACGATTGCTAAAATCTCTTTTTTGATAGTTGAATAATTCTGTTGAGCAGAATTCTAATGTTTTAATGCATATGCAATGACATGCTCTTTGTCTGCGACTCTTTGTTTGAGAATGCTGCCATAACCTATGTCAGAGACATCAGTTTCGACAATCTTGAAAGCATTAGGATTGGGAAGGTAAAGGCAAGGAAGAGACTTTACCTGGGATTTAATATGTTTGACAATACCTGTATGGACATCAGACCATGGAAGTGGATTGGCTTTTAGATGATCATGCAATGGCTTGATCAGATTACTTAGCTGAGGAAAGAAGTCAGCGACATAGTTTAAACAGCCAAGAAACCGTTGGAGTTGAGTTTTGTCAATTATTTGATTGGGGAATTTATCAGCAAATTCGATTACTCGATTAATCGGATTTATAGTTCCTTGATAGATGTTATGACCAAGAAACCTAATCTGAGTTTGGAAAAGATTAATTTTTGATTTAGATACAGCTAAACCATTTTTCTTGATTATATTAACAAAAATGTTAATATGTTTAAAATGTTGATCAACAGACTGGGAGTATACAAGGACGTCATCGATGTATACGATAGTAAAGTTTGAATAAGGATTGAATATTTCATTCATAATTCTCTGAAATTCAGAGGGAGCATTTTTGAGACCGAAGGGCATTACATTCCATTCGTACTGCCCGAAAGGGACTGTGAAAGCCGTCTTGTAGCAATCACACTCCATAAGTTGAATTTGCCAGAAACCTGACTTCATGTCGAATTTCGAAAAGATTTTCGCAGAATGAAGGCGCTTAAGAAGATCCTTCTTATTTGGAATAGGATACCTAATCCATTGGAGAGCTTAATAAAGCGGATTGTAGTTGATAACAAGGCGCAGAGCTCCTCTTTCGATCTCAACGGCTTTGTTGACGTAGAATGCAGAGCAAGACCAGGGAGACTTGCTTTGTCGGATGAGACCTTTCGACAGAAGATCACTGATTTCTGTTTTGCAGAAGTTAAGAAGTTCATGACTCATCTGTATGGGACGAGCTTTTGTCGGAATCATTCGGTCCTTGAAGTCCTTTTCATATGGGAGATCGACCATATGCTTCTTCCTATCCCAAAATGCGTTAGGCAAATCGGAACAGATCGAGTTTTGGATTTGAAGATGAAGAGCTTCAATGCGCTTCTTAACTTGAGGTTGAGCAAGCTGGCTATCGATTGTTTTATAAGAAATTTCTTCCTTAAGATACTTAATTTGTCTTTTCAATTTTGAACCACTAGCAGTACTAAGCCGCTCAGTAGTTTTTTCAAAATACTTTGTCGGGACCATACCCTCCAAAATACAGTTTGAATCTGCACCGGTATCAAAAAGTGCAATGGTGTTAAGAACAAAATCGTCGATTTTGATACTAATGTTAATAAAGAATTTTTGAATCTTTAATTTATTAATAATGTCGCAGAAGGCATTATCCTCTTGTTGAATCTTAGGATTAACTAAGATTAAATTATCAAAAATCTTGTCGGATTTCTCAGACTCATTGTCTGATTGCATATCACCTAACTGGGAGATGATAAGCAAATGAATTTGTTGTTCCTCTTTAAGTTTTTTAACTTCAATCTTAAGGTTATTAATCTCAGACTGAAGATCTTGAAGAGTTATGGGTTTCTTAGAAGAGGCTTTTTCAATCTTCTTTCTGAGATTCTTTAAGATCATATTTGTTCTTAAGAATGGGATTCTTAAGAGTTTTAGAAGAGGATTCTTCGATTATAGTTTTGAATTTTTGTAAGAAGACACTACGTTCTTCTGAGTTTTCGACAGAATTGAGAACTTCAAATAGAAGATCTTGTTCCTTGGTTAACACATTAACCGTTGGAGAGTCGGAATCATTGTCGGATGATGAGATGTCATCATCTTGGATTTGGTTTAAATCCTCAGAAAATTCTCTTTCAGAATCTTCGTCGGATGACTCAATAAGAAGATTATTAAGCTGTTCTTCGACAGCTTGGTCGAGATTTAAGGCTTTTATCTTGCTTTTAAGCCGACAATATTTTGCTAAATAACTGGGTTTGCCACAATTGTAGCAGATAACAGGTTTCGACGGAACCTTGACATTGTCGATTGGAGGCTTCGACTTAAATTCTTGCTTAAGTTTCCTGGGTTTAGCAGAAGCTTTATGCTTGAAATATTTGGATTTTCGATTCTGGAAAGGAATCTGCTTAGATTTAGTCTTCTTTTTCTTGGCACAAGGAAGACCGAATTGCTCGCAGAAGTTTCCAAGCTCTCGCTTTGTTTGAGTTTTCTCCTTAGCCAGTTGGGCTTGGATCTTGTCATCTTGACAGATTTTTAATGCGACTTTTTGAACGAAAGCAATGAGTTGACCGTAACTCAATTGCTCATAAGGGATTTCTCCATTAAGAGATTGACCACAGATTTTATCTCTGACCTTGTCACCAAGAGATTTGGGCAGACCTGCAAGGAATTTCTCCTTCCAGAAGGGTTGTTGACAGTCTTCACGTGTGTAGACTCTGGTCAGAAAAGTATCACGATACCACCTAAAGTCAGATAAGGATTTACATTTTAGTTCAGATAGGAGCTCAGCAGACCTATCACGCCAGATAGAAGTATCGCCAATAAAATGTTGAACGATAGCAAAGATTAGAGCGTTGATAGAGTCAAGAATTGGTTTGCCATCACTGAGAATAGGATAGCCGTCAGAGTCAGCTTTAACGGCATTTTGAATGTCGTTACGTTGAGTATCAGTGAGATAATGATCCCACCAACCTTTGAGTTGACCAGTGAAGCCGGCAATAAGGACTTCACAGATGATTTGATCACTACAGTCGTAGGAGGTTTGATAGGCCGTCGAGACCATCGTCATTTCCTGAAGAGTTTGAAGAATTTGATACTCATTTTTTCCATCTATGTCCCAAACATAGACGTTGTTGGCACTGAACGATTTAAACGTTGGGTCACGCTCTTCAAGCAGCAAATCTGGAGGAGTTGCACGCTGATAATAAAGTTTAGAAGGATTCTTCCAGTTGAGGACTTTAGAAACAACTGGGTTGATTTTGATTTCTGAATTTTGTTCAGAACGACATTCTGATTCAGACTGGGAATCAGTTTGCTTGAGAGTATTGACAATTTTAGAAACTCTGGAAGTTTCTGATTGAGGTGTCTCAGGAATGACTGCATCAGTAGGCGGAATACGCTTAAGTTTTGAGACAATTTCACTGACTAGCTCAGTGTTAGGATTAGAATTAGGATTACCTAAATTCCTATTTTTTAAGAGTTTAATCGACTCTTTTATCTGTTTAGAGACCCTAAACGAGTTGAAGATAGGTTTTTCTATCTCTGGTTTTTCAGATTTTACTCCAGAAATTGAAGGTTTTTCTTCTAATTGTTTATTCTTAGGTTCTTTGTTTAGGATCCTTTCACCTAAGACTTGGAGATATTTGTTTGTATAGTTATTTTGTTCCATAAGACCTTTAATGTCATTGGCTCCTATGGGTTCGTCATCAGCTCTAGATTTGAATGGAGAGGCAACTACAGGTTTATTATTCTTATCTTTTTTGTCTAAAAAATAAGAAGATTGAGGAGGAAGAACAGATTTAACAAGGGTTTCTTCCTTCCTATGCCAGACTGTTAAGACGTTAACAGACAAGTCTTCCATCAAACCGATGCTCCAAGGGTAGGGAATTCCATTCCTAGTAAGATAGGCGTGGAACCAGTCAAAGAAAGGAACATTAGTTTGAACGTTTTCCATAAATGTATACCATTTATTCTGGATTTCAGTCTTTTTATCACCCTTATAATTGGCAAAAAACCATTCCCGTTGAGGCGTCCATACCTCGGAGAAGAAGTCTTTCTTAAGGGTTGGTTTGTCGATTACGAATGGTGTACTAGTCATGGACATCATTCATGTCGGAGTGAGTTGGAGAGAGAATTGTTCTCTGATCATGGTTATCTTCTTGTTGGTAGATAGGTTTATGAAGGGTTTTCGCGGTGTCTAAACCCTGAAGATTGATGGTCGAAGAAGATCCTAATGAAAAGGATTTTCTGGATAAAACAAATCTAAAATTATCAGATCGGGATGAAGAAGATCTAAAAGATCTAGATGAACTAAAAGAGTTTCTTCGGTCAAACTTGAGTTCAACTTTTCCAGTTTGGTGTTGGATGATTTCTTGAAAATCTCTGGAGATTCTCTGGACAAAGCCGGTGCGGCTTCATCCATAGTCCATTTTTCAGGAAGAGATACGTCTTCCCATCGGATAGATCTGGGGACAACTACGTTGGCCTTAGATGTGTCAGTTAAGAATAAAGTTGTAAAACCTTTTTCTTTTGATTTTAAGACTTTTGAGATGGAGGAATTCATTACTTTATACTGAATTCGATAGATTAACGACAAGGGGATGGAACCTGGTTTCATATCTAAGCCACTAACCTTAACGTTTAGGAAAAGGCTGTCAAGGATGTTTTTGTCTTAAAGACTAACCGTTTTGTCCGAGTAGCAATTGAAATAGATTGGACCGTGGCCCAAGCTAGTCTCGATCGTTCCAAGAAGAGAATCGTGGAAATCGTTTTGTCTGGTGTCTCTTAGACAGAGAAGAACAGATGTGTTTAATCCTTCGCGGATTAAAGGCTTGATCGCAACCTGCACACAACCAATATGCAGAAAATTGTATTTTGATTTATGTTTTTTAATAGATTCTTTAGGTAATAAGAATAATTCTTCATCATCGGATTCTATTATGATTGTTTTCTCTACTGTCCTAATTATATAATCAGAACTCCTAAAGAAGCTACCTTCAGGTTTGATAGGCCGTCGAGACCATCGACATTTCCTGAAGAGTTTGAAGAATTTGATACTCATTTTTTCCATCTATGTCCCAAACATAGACGTTGTTGGCACTGAACGATTTAAACGTTGGGTCACGCTCTTCAAGCAGCAAATCTGGAGGAGTTGCACGCTGATAATAAAGTTTAGAAGGATTCTTCCTGTTGAGGACTTTAGAAACAACTGGGTTGATTAAGTTATTCTGATTTTGTTGATCTCTTATATTTTCTGTATTGTATATTTTGATTTCTCCTTTTGATTCTACTTTTCTGTAACCATGTTACGATCTAGTCCTTTTTTCAGGAAGAGATACGTCTTCTCATCGGATAGATCTGGGGACAACTACGTTGGCCTTAGATGTGTCAGTTAAGAATAAAGTTGTAAAACCTTTTTCTTTTGATTTTAAGACTTTTGAGATGGAGGAATTCATTACTTTATACTAAATTCGATAGATTAACGACAAGGGGATGGAACCTGGTTTCATATCTAAGCCACTAACCTTAACGTTTAGGAAAAGGCTGTCAAGGATTTTTTGTCTTGAAGACTAACCGTGGCCCAAGCTAGTCCCACAAGATGAAGGTTCTTTTACAATCTGGATAGGAAAATAAATTATTTACTGCTTACATTGGAACGATCGAGACTAGCTTGGGCCACGGTCCGATCTAAATATCTGTTTTGTGATCATATTTTCTGTCTATGTTTATATTTCTGTTCTTATTTTTTGTTGCATTATGTTACGATCTTTGTCTTCAGCAATCTCCAAACTGTCGGTTAGGTCATCCCAACCTTCATCTTCTTCTCTTTCTGGAGAAAATCTTAACCAAACTAAAACAAACATCTTTAACAAAGAAATAAGCAGATCAGATAAATATTAAAGCATCATAACAAAATAACGTTAGTATCCAGTTCAATAAGATAACAGAAACTTAAACTCCGTTCATTTACTTTCCTACTTCCCCATCAGGCTCTGATACTAGAGTTATAGGGTGAAGATCACGGGAAAAACGGAGGTAGAAGACAGAGAGCATGATAGAGAGAAGTAGGATGCAGACGGATTGCTTACATGTAATTAAATTATGTAAAATGAAAAATTAAAACATAAAGTGAAAGCCGAAAGCGCGTCAAAGACGTCGGGATCTGGCGAAGAGATGAGAAAAGAAGAGTTAATTACATATAAGAAAAGATTGAAACTTTTATTGATGAATAAAAGATTACAAGTTTTGAGAGGGGAGGGAGGATCACTCACTTCTCAGATCACTCTATAAGCTAAGAGAACTTAGAAGAGTCTAAATTTTCGAATGCTTACAATGTCTGACGAGAACAAATAAATAGACAGAATTTTACTATTACAACAGTAAAATGAAATTTGCGCTACAGTGAACAGTGTAGCACAGTAATCAGTCGCAAGCGCTACAGTGAACAGTGTAGCATAGTGATCAGCCGCAACGGTGACTATTCATCGTCACTGAGATTGACACATTGACTGTCAATATCTTTGCCGAAGCAATCGTCTTCATTCTGATAAAATGGATCAGAACTTGTTCCTGATTCTTGCTGGGATTCTTCTTGGAGATGACGAAGAATAACCTTCAAATTCTTCTCAAATTCTTCTTTAGAAGTTGAGGCAGATAGTGCTGCAGTTACTTGAGCTCTTTTATTAAGAAAGACACTCGTTTCATGGTCAGCAGCCTTGAGCAGCTTGGGATTCTGGGAAAACCAATTCTTGAGGCTTTCGGGAGTGGCATGCGAGAAGTCAAACTTCTTCCACCATTTGACATAAGCATACTTGTCAAGCGTAGGGAGACATTTCTGATGATAAAAACTTTTCTTGTACTTGAATTGCCAAGAAAAGATCCATGCAAGGGATAGTTTAGACCAGAAGTGAAGTTCGATCGGCCATGGGTCGTTGTCGAGGTCAATTCTGGTTTCAAAGTAGTTAAGACCTTCCAGTGCTGGGGACGGAAGGATTTCTCTGATAGGTCCGAAAAATCCCCACCATTCATGAAACCAGTGAGGGAAGTCATATTGTACATTATGTTTAAAGTAAAACATCCATGAATGTTTACCGTTAATGTTTTTAAACCAAAAGGTGTAAAGCCATGAGTCAGACTAATCCCAATAATAAAAATCAATGGGGTAAGATTTTGAGAAAGCACGAAGCTTATACAGATTATTGCCCCATTCTCCAGGGGAGATAAACTTCAATATCTGACAGGTTGAATAATCAATGACTTCTTGGTCCTTGATTTTCTCGTCTTTGTAGTGTCTGATAGAAACAGACCCAGTGTCAATAAGGATGAATTCATAAAACTCTCGGGTTTTATATGGGGCGTCTGGTTTGAACAAAAGACCTTTGGGGAAAAGCTTTTGGGCTGCAATGTTAGGATTGACATTAAAGACGCTGGGTTCCATTTGGAAAACCTGCATAGTAATTTCTTTTTCAAAATATTCATTTTGAGAAGAAGATTGTGTTTGGATGGGTTTGGACATGGCAATTTGTCTGCTAGGAGATTGGATGACAATTTCCTTGTTTTTCTGGGCTTGAATTTGGGATTCAAGGTCCTCTTGAGCAGCAATATCGGCCCAAGATTCTTTAGGTAGTTTGGTGAGACCTTGCTGTTGAAAGGCCTGCAGGACTTGGATTGGGTATGCAGGGGTAGCCACTGCATAGTCATCACTAGTTTGTTTCTTTGGTTGTTTTTCGGTCGGCTTCTGAGTTGATGACCCAGTTTGAGTAGCTTGAACCTGAGTTGAAGACTCAGATGGGGTTGAAGACCCTGAGACAGAGGAAGATTTTTTAGTTAATTCGGAAAGAATTAACTTACCTTTGCCCCTTCCTCGGGAAGGGAAGTTTGAGGATGATGAGCCTCCTTGGGGCATTCTACTACTTTCCCTGAAGATATTCACGAGTAAGATAATCAGGCAAAGTGTTTGAGGTTCCTTTAATATATTCAATATCGAAGTCAAAAGCAGAAAGAATGGCTTTCCATCTTGCAAAAATTTGTTTTGATGCTAAATTCTTAACATCTTTTGTTAAAATGTCTTTGGCAGATTTGCAATCAACACGAACCAAAAACTTTTGATTTAATAAATCAGATTGAAATTTTGTAATGCACAAAACGATTCCTAAAATCTCTTTTTTGACAGTTGAATAATTTTGTTGAGCAGAATTCTAATGTTTTGATGCATATGCAATGACATGCTCTTTGTCTGCGACTCTTTGTTTGAGAATGCCGCCATAACCTATGTCAGAGGCATCAGTTTCGACAATCTTGAAAGCATCAGGATTAGGAAGGTAAAGGCAAGGAAGAGACTTTACCTGGGATTTAATCTGTTTGACAATACCTGTATGGACATCAGACCATGGAGGTGGATTGGCTTTTAGACGATCATGCAAAGGCTTGATCAGATTACTTAGCTGAGGAAAGAAGTCAGTGACATAGTTTAAACAGCCAAGAAACCGTTGGAGTTGAGTTTTGTCAATTATTTGATTGGGGAATTTATCAGCAAATTCGATTACTCGATTAATCGGATTTATAGTTCCTTGATAAATGTTATGACCAAGAAACCTAATCTGAGTTTGGAAAAGATTAATTTTTGATTTAGATACAACTAAACCATTTTTCTTGATTACATTAACAAAAATGTTAATATGTTTAAAATGTTGATCGACAGACTGGGAGTATACAAGGACGTCATCGATGTATACGATAGTAAAGTTTGAATAAGGATTGAATATTTCATTCATAATTCTCTGAAATTCAGAGGGAGCATTTTTTAGACCGAAGGGCATTACATTCCATTCATACTGCCCGAAAAGGACTGTGAAAGCCGTCTTGTAGCGATCACACTCCATAAGTTGAATTTGCCAGAAACCTGACTTCATGTCGAATTTCGAAAAGATTTTCGCAGAATGAAGGCGCTGAAGAAGATCCTTTTTATTTGGAATAGGATACCTAATCCATTGGAGAGCTTGATTAAGCGGTTTGTAGTTGATAACAAGGCGCAGAGCTCCTCTTTCGATCTCAGCGGCTTTGTTGACGTAGAATGCAGAGCAAGACCAGGAAGACTTGCTTTGTCGGATGAGACCTTTCGACAGAAGATCACTGATTTCTGTTTTGCACAAGTTAAGGAGTTCATGACTCATCTGTATGGGACGAGCTTTTGTCGGAATCATCCGGTCGTTGAAGTCCTTTTCATATGGGAGATCGACCATATGCTTTTTCCTATCCCAAAATGCGTTAGGCAGATCGGAACAGATCAAGTTTTGGATTTGAAGATGAAGAGCTTCAATGCGCTTCCTAACCTGAGGTTGAGCAAGCTGGTTGTCGATAGTTTTATAAGAAATTTCTTCCTTAAGATACTTGATTTGTTTCTGTTTATTGTTAATTAGATTAACAATTGGATTTAGTGTCTTGAGAATCAGTTTCCTATGGAAGGGGAAACAGATAGTTTTACCAATATGTTGAGTAAGAATTCCTTCTTCAGTGATTTGCAAAGGGAAGAGAGCCCTAATGAACGGTGTTCCAAGGATAACTTCGCCTTTGAGATTCTTGACAAGGAGGAAAGAGGTTTCAATCTGGAAACCCTGATTTTCGATGATTGCAGATGAGAGTTTATACTGTATTTTCAGTTTCGAACCACTAGCAGTACTGAGCCGCTCAGTAGTTTTTTCAAAATACTTTGTCGGAACCATACCCTCCAAAATACAGTTTGAATAAGCACCAGTATCAAAAAGTGCAACGGTGTTAAGAACAAAATCGTCAATTTTGATACTAATGTTAATAAAGAATTTTTGAATCTTTAATTTATTAATAATGTCGCAGAAGGCATTATCCTCTTGTTGAATCTTAGGATTAGCTAAGATTAAAGTATTAGAAATCTTGTCAGATTTCTCAGACTCATTGTCAGATTGCATAGCACCTAACTGGGAGATGATAAGCGAATCAATTTATTGTTCCTCTTTATGTTTTTTAACTTCAATCTTAAGGTTATTAATCTCAGACTGAAGATCTTGAAGAGTTATGGGTTTCTTAGAAGAGGCTTTTTCAATCTTCTTTCTGAGATTAATAACCTTAAGATTGAAGTTAAAAAACTTAAAGAGGAACAACAAATTCATTCGCTTATCATCTCCCAGTTAGGTGATAAGCAATCTGACAATGAGTCTGAGAAATCTGACAAGATTTCTGATACTTTAATCTTAGCTAATCCTAAGATTCAACAAGAGGATAATGCCTTCTGCGACATTATTAATAAATTAAAGATTCAAAAATTCTTTATTAACATTAGTATCAAAATCGACGATTTTGTTCTTAACATCGTTGCACTTTTTGATACCGGTGCTGATTCAAACTGTATTTTGAGGGTATGGTCCCGACAAAGTATTTTGAAAAAACTACTAAGCGGTATCAAAAAGAGTAAGCAACATCTTGGTAAATCTTCACTCCTTAACTCCGTCTGCCTCATACTTCTCTCTATCCTGCTCTCTGTCTTCTACCTCCGTTTTCCCGTGATCTTCACCCTATAACTCTGGTATCAGAGCCTGATGGGGAAGTAGGAAAGTAAATGAACGGAGTTTAAGTTTCTGTTATCTTATTGAACTGGATACTAACGTTATTTTGTTATGATGCTTTGATATTTATCTGATCTGCTTATTTCTTTGTTAAATCATGTTATAACCTGTTAAAACTGGAACTTAATTCTGGATCTGGCAAGTACGCAGTTTAATGTTACCCTATCTTGGACTGGACGGTACATAATACCCTTTTGGATCTATCCCGTGGGGATGATAGCAGTAAGACCCAGTGGTGAAGGGCAGTAAGTCTAATTCGTTTTGCCTCCATTGGGAAGTGAAAGTCTGGGTACGGTGGTGACCATGGTTCAAGATCTGGTAAATGCTTGCGGTGGCTGTGGATCTGGACTTAACTAAGGACTTAATTGATTAAAATATGATTTAATAACTGATAATCATCTCAGATTTAAATCAAAGTAATAAATAACTCGGTAATCTTAAAATCTAGTTCAGAAGATAAAATTGACTTAAATTTCCTCATTTCTGCTTCTATTGATCTAAATGATGGCGATGATATCGGGGGTATATAAATATCTGTTTTGTGATCATATTTTCTGTCTGTGTTTATATTTCTGTTCTTATTTTTTGTTGTATTATGTTACGATCTTTGTCTTCAACAATCTACAAATTGTCAGTTAGGTCATCCCAACCTTCATCTTCTTCTCTTTCTGGAGAAAATCTTAACCAAACTAAAACAAACATCTTTAATGAAGAAATTCATTTTGAAGATATTAATCAAAACTTTGATAACTGGAAAATCCCTAAGATTTCTACTAACGACCTCTACAAGCCTGAAGGTAACTTCTTTAGGAGTTCTGATTATATAATTAGGACAGTAGAGAAAACAATCATAATAGAATCCGTTGATGAAGAATTATTCTTATTATCTAAAGAATCTATTAAAAAACATAAATCAAAATACAATTTTTTGCATATTGGTTGTGTGTAGGTTGCGATCAAGCCTTTAATCCGCGAAGGATTAAACGCATCTGTTCTTCTCTGTCTGAGAGACACTAGACATAACGATTTCCATGATTCTCTTCTTAGAACGATCGAGACTAGCTTGGGCCACGGTCCGATCTACTTCAACTGCTATCCGGACAAAACGGTTAGTCTTCAAGACAAAAACATCCTTGACAGCCTTTTCCTAAACGTTAAGGTTAGTGGCTTAGATATGAAACCAGGTTCCATCCCCTTGTCGTTAATCTATCGAATTCAGTATAAAGTAATGAATTCCTCCATCTCAAAAGTCTTAATATCAAAAGAAAAAGGTTTTACAACTTTATTCTTAACTGACACATAGAAGGCCAACGTAGTTGTCCCCAGATCTATCCGATGGGAAGACGTATCTCTTCCTGAAAAATGGACTATGGATGAAGCCGCACCGGCTTTGCCCAGAAAATCTCCAGAGATTCAAGAAATCATCCAACACCAAACTGGAAAAGTCGAACTCAAGTTTGACCGAAGAAACTCTTTTAGTTCATCTAGATCTTTTAGATCTTCTTCATCCCGATCTGATAATTTTAGATCTGCTTTATCTAGAAAATCCTTTTCATCTTTAGGATCTTCTTCGACCATTAATCTTCAGGGTTTAAACACCTCGTCAACCCTTCATAAACCTATCTACCAACAGGACGATAACCATGATCAGAGAACAATTCTCTCTCCAACTCACTCCGACATGAATGATGTCCATGACTAGTACACTATTCGTAATCGACAAACCAACCCTTAAGAAAGACTTCTTCTCCGAGGTATGGACGCCTCAACGGGAATGGTTTTTTGCCAATTATAAGGGTGATAAAAAGACTGAAATCCAGAATAAATGGTATACATTTATGGAAAACGTTCAAACTAATGTTCCTTTCTTTGACTGGTTCCACGCCTATCTTACTAGGAATGGAATTCCCTACCCTTGGAGCATCGGTTTGATGGAAGACTTGTCTGTTAACGTCTTAACAGTCTAGCATAGGAAGGATGAAACCCTTGTTAAATATGTTCTTCGTCCTCAATCTTCTTATTTTTTAGACAAAAAAGATAAGAATAATAAACCTGTAGTTGCCTCTCCATTCAAATCTAGAGCTGATGACGAACCCATAGGAGCCAATGACATTAAAGGTCTTATGGAACAAAATAATTATACAAACAAATATCTCCAAGTCTTAGGTGAAAAGATCTTAAACAAAGAACCTAAGAATAAACAATTAGAAGAAAACCCTTCAGTTTCTGGAGTAAAATCTAAAAAACCAGAGATAGAAAAACCTATCTTCAAACCGTTTAGGGTCTCTAAACAGGTAAAAGAGTCGATTAAACTCTTAAAAAATAGGAATTTAGGTAATCCTAATTCTAATCCTAACACTGAGTTAGTCAGTGAAATTGTCTCAAAACTTAAGCGAATTCCGCCTGCTGATGCAGTCATTCCTGACACACCTCAATCAGAAACTTCCAGAGTTTCTAAAGTTGTCAATACTCTCAAGCAAACTGATTCCCAGTCTGAATCAGAATGTCGATCTGAACAAAATTCAGAAATCAAAATCAACCCAGTTGTTTCTAAAGTTCTCAACTGGAAGAATCCTTCTAAACTTTATTATCAGCGTGCAACTCCTCCAGATTTGCTGCTTGAAGAGCGTGACCCAACGTTTAAATCGTTCAGCGCCAACAACGTCTATGTTTGGGATATAGATGGAAAAAATGAGTATCAAATCCTTCAAACTCTTCAAGAAATGACGATGGTCTCGACGGCCTATCAAACCTCCTACGACTGTAGTGATTTAATCATCTGCGAAATCCTTATTGCTGGCTTCACTGGTCAACTCAAAGGTTGGTGGGATCATTATCTCACTGATACTCAACGTAACGACATTCAAAATGCCATTAAAGCTGACTCCGACGGCTATCCTATTCTCAGTGATGGCAAACCAATTCTTGACTCTGTCAATGCTCTAATCTTTACTATCGTTCAACATTTTATTGGCGATACTTCCATCTGGTGTGATAGGTCTGCTGAGCTCCTATCTGAACTAAAATGTAAATCCTTATCTGACTTTAGGTGGTATTGTGATACTTTTCTGACCAGAGTCTACACACATGAAGACTGTCAACAACCCTTCTGGAAGGATAAATTCCTTGCAAGTCTGCCCAAATCTCTTGGTGACAAGGTCAGAGATAAAATCCGTGGTCAATCTCTTAATGGAGAAATCCCTTATGAGCAATTGAGTTACGGTCAACTCATTGCTTTCGTTCAGAAAGTCGCATTAAAAATCTGTCAAGATGACAAGATCCAAGCCCAACTGGCTAAGGAGAAAACTCAAACAAAGTAGGAGCTTGGAAACTTCTGCGAGCAATTCGGTGCCAAGAAAAAGAAGACTAAATCTAAACAGATTCCTTTCCAGAATCGAAAATCCAAATATTTCAAGCATAAAGCTTCTGCTAAACCCAGGAAACTTAAGTAAGAATTTAAGTTGAAGCCTCCAATTGACAATGTCAAGGTTCCGTCGAAACCTGTTATCTGCTACAATTGTGGCAAACCCGGTCATTTAGCAAAATATTGTCGGCTTAAAAGCAAGATAAAAGCCTTAAATCTCGACCAAGTTGTCGAAGAGCAGCTTAATAATCTTCTTATTGAGTCATCCGACGAAGATTCTAAAAGAGAATTTTCTGAGGATTTAAACCAAATCCAAGATGATGACATCTCATCATTCGATAATGACTCTGACTCTCCAACGGTTAATGTGTTAACCAAGGAACAAGATCTTCTATTTGAAGTTCTCAATTCTATCGAAAACTCAGAAGAACGTAGTGTCTTCTTACAAAAATTCAAAACTATAATCGAAGAATCCTCTTCTAAAACTCTTAAGAATCCCATTCTTAAGAACAAATATGATCTTAAAGAAACAATAAAGAAGAGTTAATTATAGGGTGTTGTCGTCCTATTGGGGAACCAAAGGTAGCCACCCCGTGCACGGGTTATCGGCTGGAGATGGTGCAGGGACTAAGTCCCCCGTAAGAGTCCCACATCGACTGGAGGCCTGGGTCTTTAGTTCTATATAAGCGGGCAGAACCTCCCCCCTAACAGCTAGCTTTTGGGGGGGTGTGGCGCTCACCTTCTTATGTGGTATCAGAGCCAAGGTTGGAGTGTTGGCGGCGATAAGTGTCGGCTTGCCGTGCGTCAATCCTGGAAGGTGGGAGGGTGTTGTCGTCCTATTGGGGAACCAAAGGTAGCCACCCCGTGCATGGGTTATCGGCTGGAGATGGTGCAGGGACTAAGTCCCCCGTAAGAGTCCCACATCGACTGGGGGCCTGGGTCTTTGGTTTTATATAAGCGGGCAGAACCTCCCCCCTAACAGCTAGCTTTTGGGGGGTGTGGCTCTCACCTTCTTATGTGGTATCAGAGCCGAGGTCGGAGTGTTGGTGGCGGTAGGTGTCGGCTTGCCGTGCGTCAATCCTGGATGGTGGGAGGGTGTTGTCGATTACGAATGGTGTACTAGTCATGGACATCATTCATGTCGGAGTAAGTTGGAGAGAGAATTGTTCTCTGATCATGGTTATCGTCCTGTTGGTAGATAGGGTGAAGAAATATCAAAGTGAAAATCCATATCTGCCCCCAAAAGCCGTTACGGTGATCACCCTATAAATGTATCTGTATTTGATAGATATTAGGACTTCAACCAAAGTTATTACTTATTTATAACAGAAAAAGGTCTATGAGAAAATTAATAATAAAGAAAAGATACTTTTCAAGCTAGAAAGGTAAAAGGAAGAGAAAAAAAATAGAGAGAGAGAGAGAGAGGGTCTATGTGTATTTTTCTGTTTGCTTTGCAAAATCTACCTTCATTTAGAATTAATGCTCGACCCAATTATTAGCTTAGCTATCATTTAGTTTTCCTAGACTGTATTAGCTTAATTATCATGCCATAGTTTAGCATATATCAAAGACTCAAGACATCCTGCCAAGCATGTCACTTATTTTGATCTAATTATCTATCATACACTTAAAATGCTTAATTATCTTGCTTTGATCCAATTATACTATCATATCAATTACTTCTTTCTCTTACATGTGGTATTTGGAGGACTCCACCCATTCAGTCTCGCATATCACTCTCCCTCTCTCTAGGTAGGAATAGGGGTAGGAATATAGGCTTTGCAGCTTTTGCTCATGATAAAAGTACTTTAAACCCTCCATATGACTTGAACAAACACAGAAACCTGTAGAACTCTTCTGCCCCCACTATCTTCCACTCCCTTTCCTCTTTTACACCAACAAATAAGATAAAGAAAAGAAAGATCTCACTGAGAAATGCTCCTCCTCCCATTCCACTTCAGTTACTATCCAAACCCATGATGTGCTTAATGCTCATCAAATCACTTAGCATTTTGATTCTGACTTCTAAATTTACAAATAAGAAAATATGCAAGTATTACTATCAACGCTTCTGAACAAGCAATCAATGTAAGTATTCTATTTAGGATGAGATGTGTCTTAAGTGTAAATAAATTGGCTACAGTTGCTCAAAAATAAATGTAGGAATTTAAGTTATATATACTAACAACCCATTTATATGAGAATAACAAATCTTAAGTACTATCACCTCATAAGTTATTGATCTTGACATTTAGTTCTTCATTGGTGTTAAAGTCCATCATATAATTTTTAGTTTGATTTTTCAAATTTTGATAATGAAATCATTAATATTGGAATCAATATGTAATACCAGGTTATGTTTCTCCTACTGGGTATAGTTCTTTCTATCTGCAAAATCATCCTCGGCTTAAAGCTCCTAAATTTTAAGTAATATATATAGTGAAACACTATTTGTCTTCCAGATATATGTCTGTATTATAATTTTCAGACTATTCAATTATGGAGTCCATGCTTTCAAATTGTGTTTAAAACTTCTACAGGGATATTGTTTCGCTTATTCTATTCAATTTGATATTACAAGTTTCTAATTAGAACAAATTTCAAGTTATATTTGTAATGGGCATTATTTCAATATGAATAAATTAATATCATTTATTAAATAAATTTTTATTGTCAACCTATTTCTTTGATTTTTTTTTCTACTGGTATTTGAATTCAATTGCTTGTAATTGTCTGAAAGATTTAGTTTTATTTTTTTTTAATAATCTCAAAGAATATCATCTAGTGTAATTGAATTTTTATTTCACTCATTCTAATTTTTAATATTGGATATTGGTAGCTCTTTAGTCCTATTCTCATTGTTGAGTTTTTGTTTTTTAATATTTTGTTTACAGGTGTTTATAGATGTTCCTTGGTGAATTTGGAAGGGGCTAAAACTGTGAAGGCAGGGAGCAACCAAGGCCTACAAGTAGTCAGAGCATAATATTGACAAAGGTTTTTATCCATCTAACTTTATCTACGTGATTTGAATCTTTATCTCTATGTGTGATTTAGAATATTACAAATATTTTAGAATTGAAATATACATTTCTACATTTTGCTTTTTGGAAAAAAATAGATGGCTATTACAATCTTCATCCCTTTGAATTAAATTACCCCTAGATTATTCAATCCTATGAATGTGTAAGCATGCTTGTTCTTTGTTCTTATCTTTCAATTAAGGCACTATGTTGTGTTTTTTCAAATCATGAAAAAAAAGCTTTGGAAGTCTTGCATGTTATTTGTGTGTTTACCCTCTTGTGAAATCATGATAATAAAGTCTTTGGAAATCTTTGTGTTCTTATGGTAGTGCTTTTATATAGAAGAAAAGATTAATGTAGTAGAATATTATAAGATGAAATACAAGTTTTTTTATAACACAGGGAATGTTACAATGGAAGAAGAGAGGAACAATAAGAGTTGGATGTTCATAGCAGATAGGCGATTACCAGAATATTTAAGAGGAGTGGATGAGTTTCTTAATATGGCCATTTTAGTTGCAGACAAGGAGGATAACATTAAGTGTCCATGTTGTAAATGTAACAATGGCCTAAACAAGTCAAGGGAAGAAGTAAAGGGGCATTTACTTAGATGGGGAATAGAGCCAAGCTATATAAAGTGGGAATTTCATGGAGAGTGTTCTTCTGATGATGAAAGCATAAATGGCTCCAATGATCAAATAACTGATGAAAGAAATGATGATGGTCAAGTATATTTGATGTTACATAACATGTATAGATGCGATAATGCTGACAACATGAACAATGAGTTTCATGAGACAACATCTAGTCATGAATTTGAGGAGCCAAATGAGGAGGCTAAGAGGTTTTATAGATTGTTAAAAGATGTTGAATAAAAGTTGTATCCAGGTTGCATTAAGTTTACAAAACTGTCATGTGTTGTCTGACTTTTCCAAATGAAATGTTTGAATGGATGGAGTAATACTTCATTTGATTCGCTGTTGAAACTACTTAAGGAAATTCTTCCAGAGGACAATGTACTTCCTGAATCATTTTATGAGGCAAAAAAAATTGTTAAAGATCTTGGGCTTCATTATGAAAAGATAGATGCGTGCATTAATGATTGCATACTATATAGAGATAAATATTCTAATCTTGACAAGTGTCCTACATGTGGGGAAAGAAGATGGAAAACAAGTAATAAAAATGACTTTGATGAAGATGCTCCTAATAATTCAGAAAGACAGAGAAGGAAAAAAAAACCTATTCCCCGAAAAATCCTTCGATATTTTCCTTTAAAAGATATGTTGTAAAGGTTATATATGTCTCTTAAGACAACTGAGCTTATGAGGTGGCACAGTGACAAGAGAGCTGATGATGGACTATTAAGGCACCCTGCAGATTCAATGGCTTGGAAGCATTTTGATAGGGAACAACCATTCTTTAAATTTGATTCACGAAATGTTAGACTTGGTCTAGCAGCTGATGGGTTTAACCCTTTTGGTAATATGAGTACTGCACATAGTATATGGCCTGTTATTCTCATTCCATATAATTTGCCTCCATGGTATTGTATGAAATAATCTTTTTCCATATTGTCCATGATAATCCCTGGCCCAAAGGGGCCTGGAAATAATATTGATGTATATCTTGCACCATTGATTGAAGAATTAAAGGACTTGTGGAGTGCTGGAATTAACACATATGATGCATCGAAGAAACATAATTTTAAGTTGCATGCAGCTTTGTTATGGACCATTAATGACTTCCCTGCATATGCTATGTTATCTGGGTGGAGTACAAAAGGAAAACTAGCATGCCCATGTTGTCATTCAAATACTCACTCTCACCATTTAAAACACGGTAAAAAGTATTGTTATATGGGTCATCGTAGGTTCTTACCTTTTGATAATTCTTAGCGTAAAAATAAAACTTCCTTTGATAACACTGTAGAAAGTAGGCCTGCACCAAAACCTCTCTCTGGAGATGATGTGCTTGCACAATATGATACATTTTCACAAGTAGTATTTGGTGATAGTAAAAGGAAAAGAAAGAGAGATACTAATGTGCATCATAATTGGAAAAAGAAAAGTATTTTCTTTAATTTGCCATATTGGAGAACACTTTTGTTGAGACATAACTTGGATGTTATGCACATTGAAAAAAATATATCGGATAGTGTGCTAGGAACATTACTGGATATCAAAGGCAAAACAAAAGATTCCTTCAATTCTCGGTTAGATCTTAAAGTTATGGGAATTAAAGCAGCACTTCAGCCTACAAAAAATGGGGATAAATATGTGCTTCCTCCAGCTAGATTTACCTTGTCACGTGAAGAAAAGTCTCAATTTTGCCAGCGAATTAAGGATGTTAAGTTTCCTGATTCCTATGCCTCCAACATAGCTCGTTGTGTCAATATTAAGGAATGCAAAATTATGGGACTGAAAAGGCATGATCATCATGTCTTGTTTGAGCGAGTTTTGCCTCTTGTCATGAAGGATCTAATGCTAAAAGATGCAAGTGATCCATTGATCCAATTATCTTTATTTTTCAGCTATTTGTGTTCCACAGAATTAAAAGTTGATGACTTAGACCAACTACAAAGCAGCATTGCAGTGACTCTTTGTAAGCTAGAGCAAATATTTCCACCAACCTTTTTTGATATCATGGTTCATTTGCCAATTCATCTAGCTAATGAGGCAAAGATTGGTGGTCCAGTGCAATATTGTTGGATGTATTTTGTTGAAAGGTACAACTTAATTTGAATCATATTTTCCTAGAATTTCATTTTTTTTGTTTTCATATATATATTGATTAAGTTTGTTGTTATACTTGTTGTCAAGATTTTACGCACAGAAAAGCATTATGTGTGTAATAAAGCCCATCCTGAGGGCTCCATTGCTGAGGGCTATATCTCAGAAGAAGCCATGACACTTTGTGAATGATATTTGAATAATATGGATACAAAGTTAACTCAAGTAGATCGCAATTCTTACTCTTGTCTTGATAATGCTCATGGCTGCTTGTCTGTGTTTGATAAAAATGGCAGAGCATTAGGTGGTGAAGAATGGATAAGTTTGGACTTGAATGAACTTAAAAAAGCCCATTTTTATATACTTGAAAATTGTGAGGAAGTCAAACCATGGATTGAGTAAGATATCTAACATTTTTTTTTCATTTATCTTTGCTACATTTCCCTGCTAGTATGATGTCCTAACTTGTTTGAGTTTTCTTTTACATTAAAATGTTCTAAGGAACACAAAGAAATACTTAAGAGAGAAAATAATGGAAACATAGAAAGAAAACATAACGAGGAATTCATTTTGTGGCTTGAAAATGAGGTATAAGTTTTTTAAAATTCTATTATCATTGTACTAAAAGTTCAAATAATATGGACATATTCTGACTTTGAATATCTGGATTATAATTTATACAGGTAGTACGTTTACATGTTGAAAAAGATTTTCGAGTGACTTCACAATTGCTAGCATTAGCTAGAGGAACAGATTGTCGTGTTTGTTCTTATGAAGGATGTAACATTCCGAAAAATACCTATTTGGTCATAAATCATTATTTTATAATATTCTTGATTTTTAGGAATTTTTCTGGAATTTTTCGGAAACGACGAATATTTTAATATATTTCTCGTTTTGCGTGCACACTGAGCTGAGAATTGCTGAGGTCAGTGTAACGCTCCGAAAATTAATTATTTCACCGCCAATAGTCGTTTTCTAATATTTGTGATTTATGTGAATTTTTCTGGAATTTTTCGAAAATGATGAATATTTTAATATATTTTTCGTTTTACGTGAAACTCGAGCAGAGTCGGGAAAACGACTGTAGTGCCTCAAAAAATTGGAAAATTATATGATGAATAGTCATTTTATAATATTTACAATTTTTGAAAATTTTCTGAGAATTTTCCGGAACCGTCGAATATTTTAATATATTTCTCGTTTTGCGTGCGCACTGAGCAGAACCAGAGAAACGCGATGTTTTCTCTGAAAACCTTGGACTATGGACATGTCGACGGGGGATCTTACTAAACCCGAGACTTGACACAGTTTACGAGGTTTCACAATTTTCAAGAAATTCTAACAGATAAAATAAATCAATACAGCGAAAAATTCATCTGTCAGATTAATTAAATACTGACTTCTGTCAACTGTAACTATTATCTATTGGATAATAGTGTGTAATAAAAATACTATCACATTATCTTAATGCAATCTACTTTATATCTAATCTATCCACTTTAATTCAAATTTAATGATTAAATAATCAAGCTTCCTTAAGAAGCTTTGACCCAAGCATTGACCCATGTGCTTTGGCTTCCAAAGGAAGCCAATTTCCTCACCCACTCTCCTCTCTCTCACGTCTGCAGCAGCCACCAAAAAGGGAATGCATTGATTTTAATTATCCAAATATTACATTTAAGTCATTATCACCAAAAACACCATTTTCTCTCATTTTACGTTATTCCTCTTCTTCTTCCTTCTTCAATATTTCTCCTCCATTTCTCTTGTGCTCCACGGCCAGCCACCATCCAGCCCCTCCATCTTCACAAAAAAATTAAACAAATTACATTTTCTTACTCTCCTCACCATTGTAAACACCTTTCCCTCTTGGAGCTTCTTAAGATTCCACTATTTTCATCATCATCTTCAAGCTCCAACTTTGAGCATTTTTGGGTAAGTTCAAGACCACTCTTCTTTCCCTCTCATTTTCGTGCTCATGGTCTCTCCTATGACCACTCATGCTTCATTTTTCCAAGCCTTGGTATTTATTCTAACAAGTTACCATTTTTAGGGATATTGGAGGCTAAATCCGAAAATACAAGGAGCACTCTTGGAGCTCTCTTGATTTCTACCCTCAAGTAAGAGGAAGACACTCCTCTTCAACCATTTTAGCATCTAGGAACCTTGATTGTTTGATTTGTGGAAGAACCCTAATGAGGGTTGTTCTTGAATTTAATGATTAATTATGCTATGTGTTGATTTTTATTTATTTATGCTATTGGATTGAATTGTTGAATATAATGGAATGTTAGATTGGATTTAATGACTTGATATGGATGGAAAATGGTTGAATGCCCTCCTTGGTGGCCACGGTTTTGAGGCTAGCAATTTAAGAAAATTGTGATAAATTGTAACAAGCATTGGATTTAAAGTAATCAATGTATAAAAATGGAATGTAATGGAAGAACAATTGGAAGTTGAAACTTCTATGGTGGCTACGGTTTTGAAGCTAGGAATTTAGAGTTTTTGGTGAGTTAATTGATCAAGTGAATAATTTAAATGATTAAGGGAATGATGTACGAGATTATGACTTGAAAAGATTTGAAATTGAATTTATAGGGAGGCCATGGCCTCTAGGGCATTTCTAGGTGAAAATGTGATTTTGATGGATTGGAAGCTTAGGTAATGAAATGAATAATTAAGAAATTAGAAGGATTTATTATAATTAAGACTTTATAAAATTCAAAGGATTGAAAGTGAATCACTCATAAGACTTAAAAGAATTCTAATTGAGTTAAGAACATGAGAGTGTGAGGCTTAAGGGCTTACATAAAATGTGAATTATTGAAAATTGAATTGTCATAGTGTGCTAAATTGATTTTGAATATGAACCTTGAAATGAGGAATAAATTCTAAGTTAGGATTCATAATGAACCTAATGACGTATTAATTGATTTGATATTGATATTATGTGATTACGGGTCCATGTGAGTGACCATTTATATATTGATGCTTATATTGGCCTAATGTGGCATATTATGAACTTGTATGAGATTGTGGATCATACATGTGCATGCATAGTGTCTTATGCATTGTGATTGTCCTTGTGGACTGTTGTAAGGCCAAGTTGCCTAGGAGATTGAACATACCTTAGTGCGAGTGCGAATAGACTAGTGTAGGTCATTGGTTAACCTTGGGGGTGTCGAGGTGCGGGTTCCTCGCAATGGGAGGTTGGTAGCTCTCCTGCCCGTGGGGTAGACCGATGCAAACATCCGGACCGAGACACTGTCCTATATCGTGATCTAGTGTAGAATGTTTGTACAATGCCATGATTGCGTATGAGAATATTATTGATAGCACTGGCCTCGGCAGCCGAGTTACAGACATGTCTCCTGATCTTTCTCTCCGATTAGTTGAGTCTAGCTCCGTGGAGTAGGAATTGAGAGAGCATGCATGTGAATCATGATATACACTGTCATCATTAACTCTTACTTTCTGCAACTATATTTAATTGCCATTATGATGATTATCTGCCTGGAACTGTTTATTTGCTTACCGTTGGAATTACTGCTTATTATTTGAGTATGCTGTTTCTAAATTGCTATATGGGCGCGTGGCGCTGTTCTGTTTCTAGCATGCTATAATTGGTAATGATGTAGGATGTCTTACCTCTTTCTGTGTTCTGCTATTTGTTGTCTGTATCTATATTGCATCTACTGAAGACGACGACGAGTTAGAAGCCCCTGACTTCCCTGGCTTCTGGCCCGAACGTGATTAGTACTTGCTGTTGACGATGGGGACGCGTATGCGAGGATTTCTGGGTGACGTGCGTCTGACCTTCCTCGGAGGGCCAGAGTGCTGGCACATCAACCTGAACTCTGACCGTTGCGTCTACTTGGGAGACGTGTCCATTGCTCTTGCCTGGAGACGACATGAGGCACCCGTGATTACCTACCACGTCAGCCTACGTTTAGAGTTTTACTTGCCCATCCGTGAGATGTGGGGCGACCGCTACTACACTCCACGGGAGGACTCCTTTGATTCCACCGCTCGGGCCCCATCCCGTGCTTCTGTGGTTCCAATGGAGGTATCCTCAGATGAGGAGGATCCCGCTGAGGATCCTGACACGGTTCCTCCTCACTTGAGGGATTGATGTCACTGGTGGCTACTGATGGCTGCCAGTGTTTTTGTTTTTGGGGGCCTGATGTATTACTTTTTGGTGGGCTATATATTTTGTATATGCATGATGGTTATGCATGATTTCCTTGGGGCGGGTATAGTTTTGGCTTTTTGGTGATGGCCAGGCTTGTATCTACGAACAATTGTATTAAAATTCTATATATATATATACGTATGCTATTCAGGTGCAAATTCTGTGTACTGTTTCATTTGTTACTTTTATTCACATTCCGCATTATTATTACTATAAACAAAAAAAAAAATCTATTGCCAATTTTGCTCACATGGTTAAACATCAACTAAATATAATGAACCGGGTCTTAATCGTTTGTTTATTTAATTTCCACATTTTATTTCATTTGACAATGTGACGTTCCCTCCCAAAAAGGGGCGTTACAAAGGATACATTCTTAATGGTTTCAGGTTTCGCACAAAAGAGAGTTAAAAAAATTTGAAAACTCAAAACAGTGGGGTAGTAGTTAAGGGTGATGAACTCAGTGAGAATCTTGACTACTATGGTGTAATACAAAAGATATATGAGATAGGATATGTGGGAAGGAATTCAGTAATATTATTCAAGTATGATTGGCTTGAGATTCCACCTCAAGGTAGAAGCCAAAGTAGAGGCTATAAAAAATATGTCTATGGATTTATAAGTGTAGATGTGACAAGATTACACTTCAAAAATAATCCATTTGTCTTAGCAGCTCAAGTTGAATCTGTTTATTATGTTCAGCATAGTTCAAATGCAAATTGGCATACAATAATTAAAGTAAGGCCAAGAGATGCCTTTAACATACCAGGTGGTGTTGATAGTAATGATCATGAGTCAGAACCTTACCAACTTAATGAATTAGCTGAGATGTGGGTTGACTTGACTCAATATCATACTCATTGTGATAATGACATTCTTAGAAGGGATGATATTGCTGGAGTTAGCATTGATGAAGCTATCCTAATTGAAGAAGAGGAAGAGGCTGTTTATGCAACCACAACAGATTCTGAAATTGAAGATTATGACTCTAGTTATTCAAATGGAGACACATCCAATAATGAAGAACTTGAGGATGATGGTTGGCAGTAGTTTAGGAATACTATCGTGCATATTTTGTTTAATATTTTGTAGCCATTGTTGAAATGCAATCTGTATTCACCTTTGATTTTTTTTTAAATCAATTTTTTTGTAATTGTTATACTATTCAGCTTTAAAGTTAGCAAGGTATCTTTATCATAATTTTTTTGTTTGCCTTCACTAGTGATTTAAAATGCTCAACAAATTTAGTATTATCGATAGGTACTTTACTTTTTTCTAATTTTCAGCTTATCAATATGACTAATACAAACCAAGTTTCAAATAGGGGTGATTCACAAGGGACATCTAGCAATTCAAGAACTCAAGCTACAAGCATATTTAGATTTTACTTCTATTAAGTTAAAGTATATAATGTTGCCTTCCAAATACTAGAAAGTATATCATTGTTTAAGTATATATACATATATATATATATATATTATGTAACAGCATCTTTGAAAGTTAAAAGAAGGCCAACTAGAGGCTTGAGAGTTCAGAAAAAGCGCCGAGCAAGCTCTGATGGAAAGTTAGATGTCATTATCCCTCCAGACAAGAACGTTGCAGTAGGTGAAGGTGCTAATGACTTTGTGACTTCTCTTTCAGTCATAGTCCATCAACATGTCTTACAAAATGTAAAAACATGGAAGGACATTCCAGATATTGTCAAGGAAAGAATAGTGACAAATGTGCTGGTATAAATGCTATAGAGTTTCAAGATTTTCAAACTTTTAGAATTATGCTTTAACATATGTTTATCTTAGTTATTCATATTTCTCCCTTCAATTCAGGATTCATTTAGACTTCCAGATACTAACACAATTAAAAGGACTATTCTAAATGAGGCAAGAGACCTATTTCATTATAGGCGTAGTAGGTTGCATAAACATTTTCTGAAGTTTGCGACAAAGGAACAATGCCTAGAGAACAAGCCAAATGACTTATCAAAGGAAGAGTGGGAATATTTGGTTGATAATTTTAGTTCTCCAGATTTTATGGTATTATATCTCTACTTCTCTCTTATTCGAATAATTCTATTTTCTTACAAATTAATTAAAGGATATTTCAGGTTTTTATATTTTTTGTGAAGTAGCATTAATTTTTAGGTTACTATCCTTGTATGTCTTTACTAGCTTACTAAGCAACAAATAAGGTTCATCATATAAATTGCTCCTATTAAGCAAATACTCATGGAGCAAATTTTATTTGTGGCAGAGAGTTAGTCAAAGAAACAGGGCAAAACAACTCATAAATCATTGTTGTGGTCGAAAAACATTCCAATGTGTTAGCTATGATAAGGTGATAAATTATTTTACCTTAATGCTTTATGTTATGCTTGAGTTATTTTTATCCTAATAAGTTGAATTATGTGTGAGTAGAGGAATCCAGAGACAGGAAAAGAGCCTAATCTTCAGCAACTATGATAAATAACTCATATCAAGAAAAATGGAGATTGGGTTGACGAGGGTTCTAAGAAAGTTGATGTAATGAAATTTTCTATTGCTTAGCAGCCTATTTATGAAAATGATCTTTTATAAATAACTTTATCATTTATATTTATTTCAGGAAAAAGTTAGTGAGCTTGTCCATGAGAAGCTACAGGGCATTGAGGAAGGTACAAACCCAACTCTAATAATTAATGCAGCCTTTGAGTCAACAGTTGGACATAGATCAGGGTACTGCCGTGGACGAGGTAAAGGACCAAGGCCAACAAATTCTAAATCTGTCGAACTTGAAGCTATTCAAAAACAACTAGCAGCACAACAAAGAGAGGCAAATGAAGCTAAAAGGCAGACAAATGAGGTCTTGACAACTTTAGTTGGGGTTCGAGTCCAATTAGTGGAAGAGCGTCAAATGAGAGAAGAGATGAAGGCTCGTTTTAATGATCGCCAAAGAGAAATGCAAGAAGGAATGGGAAATCAGTTTCAAGAAGCTATATGTGCTATGTTGTCACAGGTGAAAAATCATTTGACTAAGTCTTTTAAAGATTATATTAATTATCTTAATTTCTTCCAACTTAACTACCATGCTTACAACCAATGGACATTCATTTAATTATTTTGCTTAAAGGTTTGAATTTTTAGCATTCTTACAAGCACTAAATTGCAGACTAAAACAATTTGTCGATAATAAATTAATTGCCTCTATTTTTGACAGGTTGGGGTTTCTAACGTAAATATTAATTTGGACTTCAGTCAAAGTACTTGTTGATGTTTTGGAATCTTAATGCATGTTTTCACTTTGGATAAGATACTTAACTATGTAAGTTGCTCCTTTTTTAGTTTAACTTTTATTGTCAGCTTTGTGATATAGATTAATATATGCATTTTTGTCATGAGAGATTTATGCAGCATGCTGATTGAATATATAGATTAATTTTGGCCTCTATCCTATTTCTTTCTTCCCTTGATTGAATTTATGCAACTTGAGTTCTCCGTGTGTATCTCAAATGATATAATTAGCAACATGCTAATTTCTCTATTTCTTTAGTACATCTTACTGAGTGTATCTAGTCTGTTCTATTTTAAAACCTGACCTTGGGAGCTTACTTGAAGCCAAGTCAGAGTTGAGATGAAATTATGAGATTTTTATGTCGGTGTTTTTGTCGGTGACTTGATGTTATGTTCTGGGTGCTTCCAATTATTGTGGTTGTTTCCCTTCTTTTTGAGTTAGAAAGAACAAAACCATAGTGTGCCTAATTTGGTCGTTGATTCCCGAACAGTTGTTAGAATTTTCTTCTGATTAAATTTGGTGCTCCTAATTTGTGCTGGTCTAGGCCATAGCCAATTTTCACTACTTTTTCTATTTACTAATTTTTCTTATTTTAATTTTTTTGAAATACCGTTATTTAATTTCTTTTCTCTCAACTTCTCTAGTTTGAGCAGTGAGTGCACTTACAGAACATATAGTACACATTTTTTTCATAAATTTGGGATACAATTATAGTAAGTGCTCCTGCACATTAGAGATCAATAGGGAAAGTGCAATGGTTAGATCTTGGAGATTGCCATTACATTAATACAACTTGATATCATTGTCTTGCCTTGTGACCCTTTGGTTCAATGCATTGCATTTCACCGATATAGTAATCTTAGTCAATTCGGGACAAAAGCAATGATTCAACTCAATCTGTTTTTTTACTACCAATAATTACCAATGCACTACAATGTATAGCCATTCTTATATATAAGTTGTCTCCACAGATTGCCCCTTTTTTTATTTTTTATTGGGCTCAGCATTTTAAGGTATAAATTCCTACTTGAAGATTCATGTGAAAATCTCATTACGGGCTATCTTATCGCCAGTCAAATCTAATTATTGTGATTTGTGAACGATGTAGTTTCAATGAGTATAAAACAAAATCATTCTTATGGTGGTAATACCATAATGTTTTGTGAAACGATGTAATTGATTATCAAGTTTAGATCAAAATTTGTTCTGTAATAGTGGGAGAATTTTGCATTGCCAACTAGTAAAAACCTCATATAACTGTTGAATAATATATAGTAGATGCCCTCTGTTTTTGACACTATATGAGATGAAATTATGAAACTGAAATTTCCTTTTGATAATCACCCTTTGTTCTTTACATTTTTTTATATGCATCTGATTTTTCCTCTACATTTTTGTTCACAAACCAAGACCAAACCCTTGAATCTCAAAGGGTTAATCTTTATTTTTGTTGTGACTAGGCACAAAGCCTGCTCATTTGGACTCTTGGAGGATTCATTATCTCCTTTATCTTCAGGTGTCAACAAGGCAAAACCTTGAGACTGAAATTGATGCATGCAATCTGAAAATTTATGTGTGGGTTGAAGTTTGAGTGAAACATATGAATGAACTCTTTTCTCATGCTTTAAAATTCTGAAAAAAAATACATGTTAAGAGCTTGATTTTTATTGGGTTGATATATGGATGAATCTGAAATTCAGTTTAGTTTTTTTGGCAGTAACATCTTATGTAGTCATTAACCAATGTTATTTTTTTAACTTGGGATCATTTCTAGTAGTCTAGGAGTTATGTATATATGTAAGCTTATTGAACAATTTGTAGTGTCACTAAGTCTTATGTCCAGGATTAATTTTGAACATTTGTATGGCGAAATGTTGAAGTGAAGACAATGTATAGTTATATATACACATATATTAAATATTTCATGTTGTTTGGCTAATTTATATTTTTTTGGTACAAAAAAATAGATAAATTAATTTCTTTATTTATTGATAATTTTGTTACATTTATACTTATACATAAATGAGGCCAAATAAGCCTAAGTAAGTTGATTAATAAGGAATTAGTTTTTAATTTTGTCATTTGTCAACAAAAAAAGGTATTTTGCAGCGACATTAGTTGTTGCCAAAGGTGTTTCAACTGTTATTTTGTGTGGCTGCCAAAACACTTTTGCAGCGAACCTAACTGCTGCCAAAGGTGTTTGATAGTGATTGAAATTGAACATTTCGCAGCAAGAATATTGGCTGCCAAAGGGGCAAAGTATTGCAGCAACCATTTAGTAGCGATATTACTCACAATTTCATCTCCTTCTTTATCACACCTTTTATCAATTCCCTAATACAAGTATTTACAACCCATAAAAACTTACTTGATAAGTAACTACTATTTTTTACACTCTATGATTTTCCTATTTAAAACAAATCTCTATCATATCTTGTATATCTCTCTCTCATATATTTCATATTTATTACATATATCTTTCACATATCTCATTATTAATTTACAAGATATTAGTCTACTAATAAAAATAGGAAACTATTAATACTAATTTTCAAATTAAGAATTTAGGTCAAGTTCAATAATCTTTACCTTAATCCAAATTCCATCATAAACGAACAATCTTCAAAAGGAAAAGAAAAGTCAACATTTTACTAAATGTATGTTTCTTTAACTACAAAATTGTGTGTGTTGTGTAGGTGTGTTAATATCCATTGCTTCGTTTCCTCCCCTAGGTTACTATAGGCATCTTACTTGATTGGTCGGCTTTTAATTAGTTGTGATTTTTTGTTTTCACTAGAGCTACTAACCTTATATTTTGGCTAGGTTTTGTATGTCATTATAACCTAAATAAAGTGGAACTTGAGGTACTACTACCTTTTAGGATTTAGTGATATATTCATGCACTATTGCTTTATAATTAGTTTGACACTCTATCTCTTCTATCTCTTGCTCGAAAATTTAATTGCATCTTTTAGAGACTCCCCTTTGAAAGCCCATTTTACTCTTTGAATACAATTTTTCAATTTTCTGTCCGTCTATATACAAGAAATAAAGCTAGCTTATTTCAAACATGAAACAAGAGACAAGAAGAAGCTATTCTCGTTGTGCATGTTTGTGGCTTCAACTAGAAAATTTTCAAATACTACTAATATTAATAAATAAGTGTGGCCTAGAAGAGGTGGCTCAAGTGGTAAATAGGTTTGAGCTCAGCAGTTGTCAGACTTCTACAATATTAGGAGTTTGAGCCTACAGGAAAACATTTGTGGGAAGGAACAACCTTAGCACACCCAAAGGATATAAGAAGGCTCATAGGAGACAAAGAAAGAAAAGTGTGCCTTGTAGTTTCAGTTTATTAATGTGGTAAAAAAGAAAGAGCGTTATGTTCGTACGATAAGATGTGTCAATATCTAACTGATGCATGATGAAATTGAAAATTCATATATTTTCTTTTTGGTCAAAGACAAATATTCATTAACCAAGTAATGAGAGGAAAACAAAGTTCCATGGATACAAAGCAATAGGTGACTGCCCAAGATCATTTTCTACAAGTTAGGAAAGACATAAGGAAGAAACAAGTTAAGAAAAACTTCATAACCCCCATTAAATCTAACAGTAAAACTAAAGGGGGGAGGGTGAAAAAACTAAAAGGAAAGTTACGTTAGTCTTCTCCATTGAACTTAAAGTGAAGTTACGTTAAATCTAACAATAAAACTAAAGTGGGGAGGGTGAAAAAACTAAAAGGAAGGTTACGTTAGTCTTCTCCATTGAACTTAAAGTGACTTAATCTTGCTCCAAACAGGGTTTCTTCCTTGTGCCAAGGTCTCACCTTTTTTGCCACATTTCCATAATCCGTAACTTTACAAAGTAGATATGAAAGTCTTTCTATTTCGTAAGATCAAAACTTTCAACTAATATGAGAAAACTCAAGCTAGAAATTTTGGATCAACCATAATTGAAGGCATCTCTAATAAATTCAAAACTAAACTCTCCATATCTATCTAAAAGATAACAAATATAGATAAAAAAAGATTTGGATAAATTTATTCAAAAAAACCTAAGAAGAACAAGAAAGACAACAAAAAGGGCTGCCACCAAAGGATACCTGCGGCAGCCCACATGAGAACAAAAATATGAAGCACACAAGCTTCAATTTGTTCCCTTTCTTTGTGGTCATTGTTTTTGTTACGGTCTAATTGGTTTCGCATTAGATGCTCATGAGTCTAGTGCGGGAGTCTCACATTGTGTGCTCATGAGCCTAGTATGGGATTTATAAGGGTCTGGGCTCTTCAACCACACAAGTTTGCTTTTGAGGTGTGGTTCTCTCAAAATTACTATAACAATTGGTATTTGAGCTTGCCAATGCGTCTCCCAGTGCAAGAGTATGGTGACACCGGCATAATAGTATTCGTCTGAGGCTAATGAAGAGTTAACGCATAGCCAACTCGCATGAACGTATTAGATGCTCATGAGCCTGGTTTGGAGTTTGAAAGGGCTGGGCTCGTCAACATCATGAGCTAGCTTTGGAGGTGTAGGTCTAGATTCCTGTAACAATTTTCATCTTCTTCTTGCCCTAAATAAATAAAAGAAAGAAGAAATTAATTGATGTAGATAAAAGTAAACATGACTTGCGAAAATCCAAATAAAATTTTGGAGTCTGGGATTATAAATTAAGAACCCAGCCCAGCAATAACGGTAGCGTAATAGAAAATCACTGGTAATTATCCAAGTAGCACTGTTAGAAACAATAAAATAAAATCAATGATATTGAAGAAGATTTGCGACAACGTTAAAAACGGTTAACGTTATGAGTAATTTTTACATAAATATGATTTATTATAAATATTTAAATTATTATTTGATATATATAAAATAGTGATAATTATTATAAAATTATATTAATTATTAATAAATTTTTATATATATCAAATAATAATTTAAGTATTTAAATAATAAGATGATAGACTTCACCAACTTAAAATTTTTCGGTACGTTATTGTGTTGATACAAAAGAATATTGCAATGGCTAAAGACTGAGTCAAACGAATTCAAGTAACTGCTGATAGAAGACGCCATAGGAAAACAAAAGACCCTATTAATAAGCAAAAAAGGTAGTGCAAGTATGTAACACAATTCAAAACGTAAAGACTCCTTCTATACGTTGACCTTTTGGTGTTTTAAAAAGTTGAAAGACTTATTACTTTTTTTAATTATATTTTCTTTTTGTTTTACATTTTTTAATTAGTTTATTAAGTTATTATTGATATGAAATGTGCGGATGTAGTGTTATTTCGCAGCACAAATCATAAAAAAAAAAAAAACAGAAGTTCACTTAATCATTTTTATTTAGATTTATTTAGATGCATGTACAATTCAAGAAGACTATTGGATATTTATTCGCGATTCTTCAAAGTGTGCATGGCTTCAAATTTTAATTCATACAATATTTTGTCAAGTAGTACAAGGAAATAGTTATCCCGGGGCTTCATTGTTATTGTTGTTGTATTTTTTAAGGAATAAAATACAAATAGCTAAATAACTTTTAATTTAGTAAATAATCTCATATAATTTAATAGTTAACTCACTTAAGCTTTGAACGTGACAAATAGTAGGCCCAATTAAATAGATTTCCATAAAAGTTTATTTAACAAGTGCATTTTTATGTTAATTTTGTGATTGTGGGTAATTATTATATTTTAAATGAAATATTCAAGATTTATACAATTTTAGATAGAAAGAATTATTTTTCATATATTGAAAGTTAAAATGAACTGTCAAAATTAAAAGGGCATAGGATTATTTGTCAAAGTGTCAATGTTAAAGAAAAGTATTTACATTTTAACTTTTTATTTATTAAAACTTATGAAAAGTCTTTTTAGATTAATTTACTAAATTTATCAATAAAAAATCTATTTTAACTGGGTTGAGGTGGGGGCCACTGCTTATCTACTCCAAAAAAAGTCCTTACTGCAATTAAAAAATAAAAAGCGTTTTAAGTTTCAAAATTGCAAACAAAGAAACGATTGTTTATGCCAACAAATAAATGAAAGAATAACATTATGCGTCGATCTAGAGACAGTAGAGCAAAGTTTGGTGAAGATTGCTGAGTCTCACCTGCAGCAAGAACATTCCCTTGAAAGCTTTTAAAAACCACCATAGTTGTGAAACATATAAAGGGATGTTGAAAAGGTTTGAGGGACAAGGGGACCCATCAAATATCTGATGCTTCACTCCACCATCATGAGATTTTGGATGACTTTGGAAATTGATGGGGAGGCATAATTGCTGCATGGAATTCAGCAAATACATATACTCCTTTGCCTCCTCATTATCCCTGCCTCCTTTCTTTCACACTTACAAATTGCTTCAAGTCGTATCCCTGTTTTTGGAGTATTATTTATTACACTTCTGAACTTTGTACATAGAAATGATGAAGATGTCGGGTCCGTAGGTAAACTTTAGCTCTTCCTTTTTTTTTTCCTCCTTTAGAGCAAATCTTTTGGTTGTGTTTATGTATATCATATGGCCTAATTTACGTTGTAACCATATCAGTAAATGTAGTTTTTTTGGGTACAGTTAATAATAATAAATGTAGTTTTTACACTGTTAGATTATGTCTAAATTTATTAAATGAGTTTATAACTCAATTAGCACCGACTCTAGTTTTTACTATTAGAATATGATGATGATGTCTGCAGTTTGATTCTTCATCAAAATACTTATTCTCCTTGGATCCATGTTTAAAACAGTGGGCGCATACGCTCCCACCATTTTGTTTCAAAATTTTCTTTTACCATACCATTACTATGGTATTTTTGCCCCCAAAACTTTGCAAAGTTTGCTCCCATTAAGAGGTTTATTGGGTAGTTTCCATGCCACCAACTTTCTTGGAGAGATAATGGTTGATTGATTGCTTGGTTGCATACCTAGAAAGAAATACTCTTACTTTTATATATTATTTAAGACAATTCCATAAGAGTTAAGAAAGTTATTGTTCTGAAGTACATTTAGAGGGATACTTAAGATAGACATGTCACGGTGGTTTCCTCCTTGCGCGGCTGCAGTAGAGCGTGTTGAACCAGAGGGTGGGTACTTGCAAAGAGACTCCAACGCTCA
The DNA here is from genome assembly GCA_029884605.1 of Ormosia emarginata. NCBI lineage: Eukaryota > Viridiplantae > Streptophyta > Magnoliopsida > Fabales > Fabaceae > Ormosia > Ormosia emarginata. Next base: position 8,241,143 of record JAQQTP010000087.1, read on the forward strand.
AGTCAAGCAGTGCACAAGTAGAGTTTATGCAATGGGATACAAGATACCTGATTAGGGTGACTTAGTCTGGTTTTTATAGAGATTGGATAGATACATTCTCATAATGAAGAGATACATTCCCATAATTATTGCAGGAGAAGATATGTTTCTTATTTAGTTATAGAGGATCCCTATATTATCGAAATACTGGTATGATAGTTATGATGCTATAATTCTGTAAGATCATGATTGATAATTAAAGGATATTATAAAGATTTATCCATTGCTCAGATCTCATGGTAAAGCTATCATTATCCAGTACCGGGGTCCGACATATATTACCGGGATCTCATGATAAGCAAGCTTTGCTGAGGATGTTGATACCGGGCCCAGTCGGGTGTGCGTGTTGGGTTAGTCTATGGGTTATGAACCCAGATTACGGTCCATAACAGTTGCCCACAGCTTGACGCTTAAGTGGAATAATTAAGTGTCAAGATACTAATTTTGAAGAGAACACACGATGCGCAGTAGATATAAAAATCCAAAAGGGCTGAGGTCCGTTATTACGGAGTACCTCTGGGGTTGGCATGTGAAATTAGAACCCATGATGGATTATTGCTTTCTTTGTCATCCTGTCATCCGAGGTGTGTCCTTTGTTGCTCCTGTACATGGTTTTCACAGGATTTTTTTTTCTTTTCTTGTAATTTGTAACAGTCTGAATTTTCTTGAAAAACCGTTGCTTTGACTTTATTGGGAATTAAAGATCCTTTAAGAGGATATCAATTTCGTACTGTTTCCCAACTGCCCGCCACTCCTGTGACCAATCAAAAGCGGAGGGCATTAAAACGTGGCTTTCATCATGCGGTCAGTTCACATTTCTTGAGACCAATTAGAATGTTCCACTCTCTCTATAAGTAGGGAATGTTTACATTGAAGCTGACATTCCCTTTGTTGTAAATCTCTTGCTTTGCGATTCTATTTGAGAATGATCATTTTCCAGAGAATGATTTCTTTTTCATTTTTTGTATACACAAGGAAGGTTTTGCCCTCTGCGAAGACTATCTTCTTGTTCTTTCCAAAGTCTTTAAAGGCATTTGCCTTTTTTACAAACAACCCTCTAATTGAGGCCTTTCTTTCTCGGCGTAATAGAGGGTAGTAGCCTTTCTCTCCCGGCATATGTTGGTGTGTTTGATCCACCTACTCTTATCGGGAAGATATGTGATTCTTGTCATGTTGGACGGAGACACTCGGGGAAACAGAGCTCTTGCCCCTCCTCATTCCTAAGTGATTTGGAGGCGCCAGGCCGGTCCTCTAAGTGCAATCAAATAAGTAGGAGGGCCTATTGGAGCAACCCTCCGTGCTCTGAAGTAACTTGGGGTGATTATGAAGCCGGTTGTATCCTGTTCAACAAGAAAGAGGTGGGTGCTAGCTTTATTATCATTGTGAAGGAGGTAGGGAAGAAGAATTTGGATGGTGGTGACTCCGGGGTTCGTTGTTGTCAACGAGTGTTCTATTCTAGTTGCCTTTACCAAGTTCTCTAATGAGTCTTTGGCTCAACAGGGGAAGAGACTGATGCTGGATTCAAAGGGACCGTGGAGGTGGTAATGATCCAGGATGCCGGTGACGGTGATGTTGGTTCCCTTCCTCGGGTTCTCTGATGATTAGTCTTTTTTGAACACTTTTGATGTATTTTTTCTTCATTTTTTTTTGTTTAAAATTGATGATGTATAGAATGAGAATAATGAATAAAAGTTCTTTTTTATTTTTGAATTCTGTCTTGTATTTTCTTTTTCCTCTTTCAGTTATTCGTTTTCTATTTCTTTTTCATCATTATCCCTTATTCGTGCTAAGTCCAACGCTTAACTTGTAAAGATGTTCTCAACTTTGTTGTGTTGCCTCCAGCTTGGTACTTGGTTGGTACAACGAAGTGGCAAGCTTGAGTTCCTGCCCCCAGGGTCCATGTACTGAGTAGGGTTGAAAATTTTAACTTGAACGTTAATCGCTATTTGATTTTTCTCTAATATCCGTGGTCCGGACTAACCACATTAGTGATGGTCATATCGGGTGTAGCTAGGATCTGTGGAAAAAGTTCAAACTCATCCTTCAGAGATTGCATGACACTTGAATTGCTGTGCAATCGTCTTTTCAACTACTTTGACAACTGTAAGGACCACGTGGCACGTTGTAATCGAATAGATGTGTTTAGTGCTTCACGCATCATGATGAGCGCCTTTTGAAAACTGGATTGTGAAGAGAAGAATGCCCCATAACTGTCTGGTCTTTATAAATAGGGGTTGGGGGTGCATAGTCCTTACTTTACTATTTAAAAACACTTTTTGGTGACTTAAAGGTTTCCGGAGGCTTTGCGCGGCGAAGAGGTGTGGTTGTGAAGCATTTTTCAACCATCTTTTTTTTCTTCTTCAACCAATTCTTTACAAGGTATGTCTCATTCTACCCTTTCTGTCTTTCTTTTATTTTCCCTTGAATGTTCTTCTTATTTTGGGGCATTTTCTTTTTCCTTTTATAAGAGGCTAGGGATGTCAAAATCTCTGGCCCTTTTACTGATGCTACTTTATGGAGCACCTCCTCTGCCATGTCATGAATGGTGGAGATGTTCTTCAGAGGTTAAGGCCTCTACAGGAGCAGAGGCCGGTAGTCGTATTATCGGAGAGTGACTTGAGGCATTAATCTTTAATGACTTCTCCCGTGGTTCATCTCCTGTCTTGTCTGAATTTGTTCATTCAACATTATTTGTCCTGACATTACCTTACCGGTCTCCATAGGTGTTTCCAAGCGTTTTATGGCGAGGAGAAGAGCTTCGAGGCGAAGGGTTTCGGTTGTCGAGGAGCCCGTAATGCTTGCCCCTATGCAGAATGTGTACGCTTGGGTTGGGGATGACGTCTGGGATCAACTGACTGAGTTTTTTTTTCTAACGAAGTTCTTAGGAAAGCGCTTTAGTACTTAGAACTGATAGAAAAGAAGGCTTGAGATCGAGAGTACCAAGTTTTGTCCCTGGAATAGAACGAGACAATATGTTCAAGTAGAGAAGCGAGCCCGCACTTTATGTTTCTATACGAGCCCCTCTTATCAAGCTGGGGCTATGACTTCCTTTACCGACTTCCAACTTTCAATTCTTCGGACTCTATGTGTAGCTCTGACCTAAATCTATCATAATGGTTGGGGCAATATACTTATTTTTGAAAGGTTCTGCCGAGTAATGGGGTTGCAGTATTCAAAGAATGCCTTCTTCTATTTCTTCACTCGCATAAGCTCTCAAGGTGCGGCGTATAAGAAGAATTAGCTGACCCTTTGATCTAGATCCAGTTGCAAATCCTTCACCGTGTTCCAATATTTTTAAGGAGTTCAAAGGCAAGTTTTTCAAGCTTATGGGGGCAGCGGGAACCCATCCATTTTTCTTGAAAGCCAATGGGAAGCCATTGTTCCCACTATACTGGATGTAAGAGGCCTGGAGCATTCTTGTTGAGTTGCTTGAAAAAGATTAGGAGCATCTTAGTCTGGAGGACCTTGAGTGTGTTAGGTTTATAACTCGATATGCTAATGATTGTGTGTTTATCAAATACAAAGAAGTCCTTAACACTCCTAGTGATGATTTTTTTTTTGCTTTGTTAGGTAGGGGTTAGGATATTGATGTTCGGAGTCCACCTTAGGTTTCTGCACTTTACCTTTCGCATACTTGCAGTTTAATTTTTCTGACTTCTTTTCTTTTCTTGTCTTATTTCAGTAAGCATGATGTCTGGACCTTCAATTGTTGCCTTAAAGGCTTCGAAGGCCAAGAGAGGAGGAGCAGGGCCTTCCAACGTTCCTGCATCTATTGCTCCGGGGTCCACTAACTAAGATCTTGTTATTGAAGAGACTCTTAATCAGCCAGACTCTTCTTCCCAAGTTCTTCAGGGGAGTAAGAGGAAAGTTGAGAGCTCTATGGAACAGGGCAAAAAAGTAGTTTGGAGGGTGGAGATGAGGAAAGGGAATACCTTATACCTATAATTACGAGGTATTCATATGTTGGGCTGTCTATTGATGAGCGACTTTTAAGCAATGAAGTGGTGAAGCACATCACCCAATAAAGTACAACCCAAACTCTAGCTAAGTTTCAAACTTTTACAATTCAAACTGCTGCTAAAGCTTGTTGTCTTGAACGGACTATCACGGCAGCTGATAGGAGGATGGCAGATTAATTTAAGACGACATAAGAAGAAGCTGCTGATAAACACATATTTTATTCATTAAGAAACCCTTATATTTAGTCATTTACACTCTCCATATTCTTAATTGATTGAGTTTGACATGATTTTGTGAGTTTGAGCTCAAATTGGTCCTAATTGAATATTTTCAGCATTATTGAGATTTTACACTGTTTCTGTATTTTGGTCATAACTTGAGTTCCTGATATCTGAAAATCATGAATTTTATCTTGTAGGAAAGCTAAGAGGAAGCTCTACAACTTTTATGAAGAGCTCAAAGTCTGATTCAGATGTCTAAGGGACCTAAGTTGACATGGAAGTCAGAATACGGGTTCTGTCAGTAGAATCCGAACAGTGTGCACTCAAAAAATCATATCTCAAGATGTAATAATTGAGATGGGCTGAAATTTGGACAGTGGATATTCAAGATCCAAATAAACAACTTTCATGAAGAACACATTTTGAGAAAAAGAAGTCTAGTAGGTCATTTTGAGCTTGCAAGTCGGAACAGAGGTGCTGAAGTTGGGTTTGAGTAACCTACGGTATTTGGGACATATCTTGGGCTTAAGGAAGCCAAATTGGACGAACCAGCTATCCATTTCATAGCCAAGACAAGGATCTACAACTTTCATGAAGAACACTTTTCGTGATTCTGAAGTATAGTGGGTCGTTTTTGGCTTCCAAGTCAGATACGAAATTTTCGTCCTCAACCATCCACTCATCCATCCACTAATCCACTCATCCATCCACTAATCCACTCATCCACTCATCCACTCATCCACTAACTCACCCATTCATCCACTCATACACTAATCCAACCACTTAACCACTCCACCCACTCATCCACTAATCCATCCACTCATCCATCCACTCACCCATTCATGTCCATAATTTCCCACTCACCAAAAGTCCTTTGGCATTTTTCACTAATTCAACCACTCAACCATTCCACTCACTCATCCACTAAACCAATCCACTAAACCAACCCACTAATCCATCCACTCAAATACTCCACTCACTCACCCACTCATCCACCCACTTCCCTTTGTCATTTTGTTACCTTAGACTTCTATAAAAGGCACCATTTATCATGAACAAGATGTATCTCTCCTTCATTTTCTCTCTTAGTTTCTTGTTTCTTCATAGTTTCTTCTTGTTTCTTCATAGTTTTTCTTGTGATTTCTTTCTAGCTATGTGTAAATAAACCTCCCTTGGTTAAGGGGGTGATGAAACCGCTAGTATTAATGTTGTGAACTTTGCATATTTGATTATTTCAACACAGTTATGTTTTTATTCATATATTTCTGAATCTATTGTTGGTATGAAGGTTTTTGTACTTGTTCCTACTTTCAAAGTAGTAGATCTAGGTTTATTATGTGCGGTTGCGGTAGTAGATCTAGTGGGATGTATGATGTTCATGTGGGTATAATTATCTTTGTGCTATTTGCCAGTTATAAAAGTGGTAGATCTAGGTTTATTATCTTGTGATTGCGGTATTAGATCTAGAGAAATATATGTTCTAAGTAATTTAATCCCGGTGTGTGATTAGACCTTAGTGTAATTGGTTTTCTAAATCTTAATGCAATTGTTGGATAGTTGTAAGAGCGGTTGCTTTATGACTAATCAGTGATTAGGAGTTGATTTGAGCGGTTGCTAAATTGGCCAACACGTAAGGAAAACAGAGATTTACTCTCACAATTGCATAAAAACATAATTGAGCATGTTGGAATAAAAAGAATATGTGGATTTACATTATCATATAAATCTAGCGGTGGATTCAATCTCTTAACCAATTTTCTTATATTGTTGATTTTAATTTGTTTATTGTTATCTTTGAAGCTGTTCATTGTTCATCAAAACTCCAAAACCCCCCTTTTACTGTTTATTGTTAATCAGAGTCTAAATTGGGAATTGTTTAATAGTGTTAATTGAATTGGTTCTCTGTGGATCGACCCTTACTAACTACAACTAGTTGTAAGGTTTTTATTTTCTGGTGGGCCTGACAACTGATTTTTATCTTAATTTTAATCACTACATCCGCACGCATCGAATTTTGGCGCCGTTTCTTTGGGAACCAATTTTTTCAATTACACTATTAATTTATTTCCTATTTTTATTCTATTTTTATTTTATTTTATTTTATTTTATTTTATTTTTAATCTTTCTTTCGAGTGTTTTGTAGGTGTTGATGTCCTTTGAAGGAGTAGACGAAGGATTGCTAAATTTGAGGAACTATATTGATCAACTCACTTCACATCCTCAATTTCCCTTCCATCAGGCTAACTTCCAACTCACACCTGCTGATATTGAAGCTGCCGTTACATTGATCTATCAAGTTCGAGAGACATTTGAGCCATCCGAAATATCTGAAGAAGTGACAATGGCGAGAAAACACTTTAAGGGCATTGGGTGCTCCAGATCTAGATCAATAACCTCTTTGCATAGACATTCTTGAAAATGAAGAGGCATTTGAATTGAAATCCGGTTTAATCCATCTCTTGCCATCTTTCAATGGATTACCCGGAGAGGACCCCAACAAGCACTTGAAGGAAATCCATGTGGTATGTTCTAGCATAAAACCTGCAGGAATTCATGTAGAGCAAGTCAAGTTGAGAGCTTTTCCATTCTCATTGAAAGACTCAGCTAAGGAGTGGCTTTACTACTTGCCACCCGGATCCATCCAATCATGGCAGGACATGGCCCGAACTTTCCTAGACGGATACTTCCCCGCCTCAAAAGCTGCAACAATCGAAAAGAAATGTGGTATTCAACAAAGGCATGGGGAATCACTCCATGACTACTTGGGAGAGATTTAAGAAGCTATGTTTCACCTGCCCTCATCATCAAATAAGTGAGCAACTTTTAATTCAAGTATTTCTATGAAGGCTTACAAGTGATGGATCACAACATGATTGATCTTGCTAGCGGAGGAGCATTGATTGATAAAACTTCTCAAGAAGCTAGAAACTTGATCTCAAGAATGGCGCCAATCTCAACAATTCTACTCTAGAAATGACACTGGAGTAAGAGCAGTGAAAGAAGTAGAGACAACCAGTATACAGCAGCAAATGGCCCCAATTGACTGCTATGGTTCAGCGGTTAATGGATTCAGGTAAAGCACCAGTTCATGCTTGTGGGATCTGTTGTTCATCTGGACATCCCACTGATATGTGTCCCACTCTCCAAGAAGACACAAATGAGGAGGTAAGAGCAGTAGGGGGATATGCTGGACTTTCAAAAAATTACAACCCCTACTCAAACACATATAATCCGGGTTGGAGGGATCATCCAAATTTCAGCTATGCAAAGCAACCTCAAAATCAACCTCCAGCTTATGGACCTCCAGGATTCCAACAAAGACAAGTACCTTTCCCTCAGAGACAGCAGCAAGTTCAAGCTCCTAAGCAATCTGAGCCTTCATTAGAGGAGCTAGTAAAACAAATGGCCACTAATAATTTGCAGTTCCAACAAGAAACAAGGACTGCAATCAATAACTTGCAGAATCAGATAGGGCAGTTGTCCACAGAATTCAACAAGTTTCAAAGCCAAGCTTCGGGAAAACTACCCTCACAAATGAAGTGAATCCGAGGGAAAATGCTAGTCTTTGTCACATTGAGAAGCGGAAAGACGATGGATGAGCCTACCTCTCTTCCACCAATCATTCAAGAGAAGGATGAACCACCCAAAGAAGCAAATGATAAGGGACAAACTTCCAAAACCCCTAAGGTAAGTATTTCGAACCCCTTCCTAAATATGTCACTAAAGCTCCTTTTCCTAGTAGGTTAGTTAAAACCAAGAAAGAAGAAGCGAGAAAAAGAAATACTTGAGACTTTTAGGAAGGTAGAGGTTAATATCCCTTTGTTAGATGCCATTAAGCGGTACCTAGATATGCAAAATTTCTCGAAAGAATTATGCACTAACAAGAGGAAGTTAAAAGGAAATGAAAAAGTCCAAGCGGGAGAAAATGTTTCAAATTTGTAATTAAAAAGAAACTCCCAACCAAATGTAAGGACCCCGGCACATTCACCATTCCATGCACTATAGGTAACACAAGGTTTGAAAGGGCAATGCTTGATTTAGGTGCATCTATAAATGTCATGCCATATTCTATTTATGCATCTTTATACTTGGGTCCTTTGGAACCTACGGTGTTGTTATTCAATTGGTGATAGATCTAATGCATACCCTAAGGGTGTGGTTGAAGATGTTTTGGTACAGTGAATGAATTAGTGTTTCCTGCAGACTTCTATGTTTTGGAAATGGAAAAGGATGAGTCTCCCAAATCTGCTCCTATCTTGCTAGGAAGACCATTTTTGAAAGCGCACGGACAAAAATTGATGTGCACTCGGGAATTCTAACAATGGAATTTGATGGGGAATTAATTAGATTCAATATTTTTGAAGCTATGAGATACCCAAGTGATGTGCACTCTGCTTGTTTAATTGATTTTTTTGATCCTTTTGATTCTTTAATTTCGTAGCTTTTGATACTGACCATTTTGATGCTCTTGATACAATTCTAACTCATAGCTTAGATGTACGGGAGGAAAAGAAGAAGAGTGAAGAAGAGCCATGGGGTGAAGACATTGATGAAATTGTTCTTTGCCTTACAAGAGCTCTCTTCCACCGAGTAAGAGCATGAGGTAACTTTTGTTGATTTACCCGTTACTACCGATATACCTCAACCTTACGTTGTGCAGCACTGAATTGGAACCGAAAGCACTACCGATCATCTTAAATACATCTTCTTGGGGGAGAAGGACACCCTTCCAGTAATAATTGCAAAGTCACTCACCCAAGAGCAAGAAGAGAAAGTGGTAGCTGTTTTGCAGGAACATAAGACAGCCATTGGTTGGTCAATAGCTGATATCAAGGGTATTAGTCCCTCCGTTTGTATGCACGGGATATTAATGGAGGAGGATACTAAACCTGTGAGAGACCCTCACGGAGATTGAATCCTCCCATGATGGAGGTTGTGAAAAAGGAGATACCGAAGCTCCTAAGTGTGGGGGTGATCTACCCCATTTTCGACAAAGAAGTGGGTAAGCCCGGTCCGGGTAGTACCAAAGAAATGCTGGAATTCTTGTGGTAAGAAATGCTGAAAATGAGCTTATTCCCACTAGGTTACGAGATGTGAGGGTGGCGTGTTTGTATTGATTACGGGAAGTTGAATGCCGCCACGAGAAAAGACCACTTTCCTTTACCTTTCATTGATCAAATGTTAGAAAGATTAGTGGTTATTCTTATTATTATTTTTCTCGGATGGTTTTTCGTGTTACAATCAGATTGCCATAGCTCCGAGAAGACCAAGACAAGACTACATTCACTTGTCCATTTGGTACCTTTGCATATAGGCGAATGCCTTTTGGACTCTGCAATGCACGGGAACTTTTCAAAGATGCATGATGAGTATATTTTCTCGATTACATTGAAAACATCATTGAGGTTTTTATGGATGACTTTAGTGTCTTTGGAAATGATTTTGAAAATTGTTTGGAACATTTAACTTTGGTGCTTAAAAGATGCATTGACACTAACACTGGTACCTTGAATTGGGAAAAATGTCATTTCATGGTGAATGAAGGTATTGTGTTAGGTCATGTAATTTACGCTAGGGGAATTGAAGTAGATAAAGCTAAGGTAGAACTCATGCATTCTTTGCCACCACCCACTAGTGTGCGGGAGATTCGTTCTTTTATTGGTCATGCAGGTTTCTACCGGAGATTCATTAAAGACTTTTCTAAAGTCTCATTGCCCCTTTGCTGAGACTTCTTCAAAAAGATGTTAATTTTAACTTTGATGAGAAATGTATGGAAGCTTTCAATAAACTCAAGAAGTTGTTAAGCTGTCAGTTGTGCCTATCATCGGGCCACCCAACCGGGAGTTACCTTTTGAACTAATGTGTGATGCCAGTGACTTTGCGGTAGGAGCTGTCTTGGGACAACGAGTTGATAGAGTTCCTTATGCCATTTACTATGCATCAAGGACTCTAAATGATGCTCAACTTAATTACTCAACCACAGAAAAGGAACTTCTAGCTGTTGTATTTGCTTTAGAAAAATTTAGATCATATCTAATTGGTTCTAAAGTGATTGTGTTTTCAGATCATGCAGCCTTGAACTATCTTCTAACAAAGAAAGAAGCAAAGCCTAGATTGCTCCGATGGATTTTATTGCTCCAGGAATTTGACTTGGAGATTAAAGACAAGAAAGGGAGCGAAAACTTGGTGGCCGATCACTTGAGTAGATTGGTAACTGAAGAGGAAGAAATGCCTATCATGGAGACTTTTCCGGATGAATATTTGATGGTTGTCAACACCATAATCCCTTGGTATCTTGACATTGTTAACTACCTGGTTACTAAGGACTTTAGGAGGATTTGAACAAGGCCCAAAGAGATAAATTAAGGAGTGATTTGTAAATACTATATCCGGGATGACCGTACTTATGGAAGCATTGTGCGAGATCAAGTCATTAGGAGGTGCATTCCCGATTCTCGAGACACACTCCATCCTCTCCTTTTGCCACACCTATGCATGTGGAGGACACTTTGGCGATAAAAGGACAGCCAATAAAGTGCTTGACAAGTGGTTTCTATTGGCCTTCAATTTTCAAAGACGCTTACAACTTCGTAAGTCTTGTGGCCATTGTCGAGAACAGTAATATTGGTCCTCGTAATCAAATGCCTCAGACTCCGATCATTTTTGTGGAACTCTTTGATGTGTGGGGTATTGATTTCATGGGACCATTCCCTCCTTCATTTGGTTTCACATATATTCTTTTATCTGTTGATTATGTGTCTAAATGGGTGGAAGCAAAAGCCACTCGATCCGATGATTCTAAAGCTGCTGCGAGATTTTGTTAAGTCACATATTTTCTCCAGGTTCGGGACCCCAAGGGCTATCATCGGTGACCAAGGGACCCATTTTCGCAACAAAACCTTTGATGCTCTATTGAAGAGATATGGAGTAATGCACAAAATTTCCACTCCTTACCATCCACGAGACAAATGGGCAACCGAAGTGTCCAACCGGGAGATTAAGTCAATCCTTGAAAAGACAAAGTGAATCCCTCAAGAAAGGATTGGAGCACTCGACTTGAAGATGCTTTATGGGCTTATAGGACTGCCTATAAGACTCCCATCGGCATGTCACCATTTCGGTTGGTGTATGGAAAGCCCTGTCATTTGCCCGTTGAGTTGCAACATCGATCTTACTGGGCCATTAAACAAGTTAATATGGAATTAGAAGGTGCTGGAAAGCAAAGGAAGTTCCAGTTACAGGAATTGGAAGAACTAAGAAATGAGGCCTTTGAGAATGCCCTGATTTATAAGACTAAAGCTAAGGCATTCCACGACCAATTGATTTCCAGAAAGAAATTTCACAGAGGACAAAAAGTCCTGCTATTCCAATCAAGACTCAAATTATTTCCAAGTAAACTGCGTTCTAAGTGGATTGGGCCGTTTGTGGTAACTAATGTTTTTCCTTTTGGTGCAGTTGAGATCAAGAGTGAAAATTCTGGCAAAGCATTTAAGGTCAATGGTCATCGTCTCAAACCATATCATGAACTTCCTGACAGTGCAGAGATGGAAGTGATGACCCTCATCCTTCCACAATATGAGGAGCATTGAAAGTATTATCATGTCGGTGAGGACAATAAACTAAGCGCTCATTGGGAGGCAACCCAACCAGATTTGCTCTCTTTATCCCTTTTTATTTTGTGTTTTCATTAGTTTCTTAGATTATGTTTTTATCTGTTTGTTGGTTGTAAGCATTTGAATCTCTAAAAAAAAAAAAAAAAAAAAAAAAAGAAAAAAAAAACAGCTGTGTGCCCGACAATAAGGTAGGTAGTGCCATTAAATTTTGTCACTCGGAAGCATGTGAAGGTCACTTTTCTTCAGCGACAACAACTGCGAAAATCTTGCAGTATGGATTTTATTGGCCTACTTTATTCAAGGTCTGTTACACCTTTTGCAAAAGTTGCGGAAATTGGTCAAAAAGGTTCGCTTTGAGATTATCATCGCACCTACTCCTTGAAAAATTGAGATCTAGGTGGCGCGGTTCTTTTCTTTGTCAAACACGTGTATCCTCGGGGCCGTAAATATTGAGGATCCTAGGAATGGTAATGCGCTTAAAGTTAATGGACAAAGACTCAACCATTCCTAGAAAATCAAGTTCTTGAGTTCTTTGTGTTGCCGGTTAAGTGGCGGATACGGTACTCCGTGACTCTCAAGTCGATTTATTTTTCAGTTTCCCAAAATAACTGAATCCTTCTTCTCCTTCAAAATGGATGTCATTCTTTCAAACCGAGAAAACATTTTCCTTCTTTTCCTCAAAATGCTCGAGAAAAATCTACAAAGTTCGATGTGAAAGATTGAGACTATTAATGCACAAAGGTATGCGAGAAGATGTATTTGGATAATTGAAGCAAAGGTTCGATTAGCGGTGAGTCCTCAATTTCATTTGACTCATATATGCCCGGTCTTGGAAGAAGTTCATATTCTAAAAGGAGAAGAGCAAAAAGGTTACAAGTCCGTTACAAATGTGGACGATGGAGCGTAACAAGCGATGTCATACTTTGGGGATGGTTTCCGCAAATAGAGAAGATAAAATTTTCTTCATTAAGAATGGATGAGTAAGGAGTCATTAGATAATATCTTATCGACTCTTGAGATGCATTCTTGTGGATTGGTGCATCGTGAAATTCTTAAATTGTGGAATCTCTTCAAGGATGAAGAAAAACGCTACGAGTCTTGGGAATCGACTCTAAAAGACCCCTGTTTGCCGGTTTATAAGAAAATTGGATGGGAAGCCTATCCCGACTCATAGAAGGCGTTTAAGCCGTTTACGGACGTAAAATCAAAGGAAGATGTGAGCCACAATCACAACAATCTGTACTTCTTCTTCTTCTTCTTCTTCATGTCATCTCTCAAAAAAAAAAAAAAAAAAACAAAAAAAAAAAAAAAAAAAAAAAAACAAAAAAAAAAAAAAAAAAAAAATTTATGTATACGTCTTAGGGTTGGCTTTGGTAACACACACCGTGAATGGGGAAATGCATGCATCCTGATCCAGCCTTCTTAATTGAAAAACAAAGAAGGTAGATGGTATCCCACATGTGAGGCAAGCGACGGTCGTATTATGGCCACTTGTCCCTTTTGGGAGCCCTATGTTGTTATTTGGTCTTGAATGGGTTGAATACTGGTCAACAATGCTTTGGCACAAAGCCGAAAGAGCAGACTACCTCCATCCCAATCTTAAGTAAGTATACACTCATCTTTCATCAAGTTTTTCTAACAATTTCAAAAAAAAAAAAAAAAAAAGAGGACGTGATGTCTACTGCACTCATGACGCGCAGTATAAAAATACGCCATGGAAACTATACATACAGGTATGTCATCATTTTCTATTTCTTTTATCTTTGTATCATTTTGTTGTATTTTGATTTTTGTACAGACGATCCTTTGAGCAGGGTCCTTCAGGGGTTTCTAGACTTCTTTACCTTGATGGTTTTCTTGAAGTAAAAAAAAAAAAAAAAAAAAATTGTTGTTTTGTTTGGAAAGTATGATATGATTGTCCTGGACTTATTAAACCAATTAGTGATGGCAGAGTAAGGAGTAATTTTACTCTTGAGACGCATTTTAATTGGTGGCAGAGTAAGGAGTTTTTTTTAGGTAGTAATTAATTAGTATTAAATTGTGGAAGTACTAACGTTTTCTTGTTTGATTTCTTTTCAGGGTGTGATGCGTAACTGATAGTGTGCTTCTTTTCTGCTTTGCGGTGATTCGCTTCTTATCAGGTTGTGTTATTCTTTTCTATATCTCTCTTTCACATTGAGGACAATGTTTATATTAAGCGTGGGGGAGAGATTTCAGCATGTTCTTAAAAAAAAAACAAAAAAACAAAAAAACAAAAACAAAAAAAGGGGGTTCATTGCATGATTGAATAACTTTTCTCCCTTCTTGAACTGATATGCTTGGTGATGGATGATTAAATTGATGAATTGAGTTTGATGGATGCATACCTTGTGAGATTTTGAGCCTAATGGATGGATTCAACATTTATGCCATTCTCTTCTTTCTTGTGTGATTTTCACTCATGTTAATGACCACTCTAGAACTTGCTTTGATTCTTTTTGAGGCTACATTTCACTTGCATGCATGAACATGATTGAGGCCCTCTTTCTTAATTAGCTAGTTTAACCAAATAGCCAACCTTGTTTTCAATATGATATCAAGCACTCTTTTGATTTCTTGAAAATTCTCTCGATTCCGCCAACCTTGTATATTTTCCTTTGCTTAACCCCTTTGAGCTTATTTGACCATTCCTTGTTTTTAGCTCATCATGTGCCTTAAATGAGAAATCGTGTTCTTACTTTACCTTAGGGAATAAAAGAACATTAGCTTGGTTAATGGATGAGTTTTTGAACAAGTGTGGGGGTGTGTGTACAAAATGGTTGTTGAAAAAGAAAAGAGTGCCCAAAAAGAAAAAAAAATGTATGTATATAGTTATGTTCATATATATAAAAAGAAAAAAAAAAGAAAAAAAAACCAAGTGTTTAAAAAAAAAAAAAAAGAAAAGGATTGGGAAATGAATATGTAAAGGGATATACACTAGAGTTGGGATGAATTTTTATGCTTGTTATTTGAACTCAGCTCTCATTTGCTTTTATTCTCTTTGGTATTTATCTTCTCATATCCATTTTATCCTCTCCTGTTACCTTGACCTCACTACAACCTTGAATAAAGTCCTCATGATTTGTGTGTGCATGTGTTTTGAGTAGTGGAGAAGTAGAAGATAAGCAAGCTTATGGTAGTGCAATTTTCATGGGTTGAATTGAGTGAAATACCTACCCTTTAAACACTTGAGAGATTGAGAGGGAATCTTGTGAAGATCTATCATTTTCGATTCATGTTGAAAATACCTTGCTTGTTGGTTTGAGATGTGGAGAATTGTTAACTCATGAATGTTTTGATCCCTTGAACCTTTGGTTGTTCTTCTTGATTGTAAAATTTTGGTCTTGAGTTTTGCCCAGGAGTGCAAAAAGCTAAGTGTGGGGGAATTTGATAAACACATATTTTATTCATTAAGAAACCCTTATATTTAGTCATTTACACTCTCCATATTCTTAATTGATTGAGTTTGACATGATTTTGTGAGTTTGAGCTCAAATTGGTCCTAATTGAATATTTTCAGCATTATTGAGATTTTACACTGTTTCTGTATTTTGGTCATAACTTGAGTTCCTGATATCTGAAAATCATGAATTTTATCTTGTAGGAAATCTAAGAGGAAGCTCTACAACTTTGATGAAGAGCTCGAAGTCTGATTCAGATGTCTAAGGGACCTAAGTTGACATGGAAGTCAGAATACGGGTTCTGTCAGTAGAATCCGAACAGTGTGCACTCAAAAAATCATATCTCAAGATGTAATAATGGAGATGGGCTGAAATTTGGACAGTGGATAGTCAAGATCCAAATAAACAACTTTCATGAAGAACACATTTTGAGAAAAAGAAGTCTAGTAGGTCATTTTGAGCTTGCAAGTCGGAACAGAGGTGCTGAAGTTGGGTTTGAGTAACCTACGGTATTTGGGACATATCTTGGGCTTAAGGAAGCCAAACGGGACGAACCAGCTATCCATTTCATAGCCAAGACAAGGATCTACAACTTTCATGAAGAACACTTTTCGTGATTCTGAAGTATAGTGGGTCGTTTTTGGCTTCCAAGTCAGATACGAAATTTTTGTCCTCAACCATCCACTCATCCATCCACTAATCCACTCATCCATCCACTAATCCACTCATCCACTCATCCACTCATCCACTAACTCACCCATTCATCCACTCATACACTAATCCAACCACTTAACCACTCCACCCACTCATCCACTAATCCATCCACTCATCCATCCACTCACCCATTCATGTCCATAATTTCCCACTCACCAAAAGTCCTTTGGCATTTTTCACTAATTCAACCACTCAACCATTCCACTCACTCATCCACTAAACCAATCCACTAAACCAACCCACTAATCCATCCACTCAAACACTCCACTCACTCACCCACTCATCCACCCACTTCCCTTTCTCATTTTGTTACCTTAGACTTCTATAAAAGGCACCATTTATCATGAACAAGATGTATCTCTCCTTCATTTTCTCTCTTAGTTTCTTGTTTCTTCATAGTTTCTTCTTGTTTCTTCATAGTTTTTCTTGTGATTTCTTTCTAGCTATGTGTAACTAAACCTCCCTTGGTTAAGGGGGTGATGAAACCGCTAGTATTAATGTTGTGAACTTTGCATATTTGATTATTTCAACACAGTTATGTTTTTATTCATATATTTCTGAATCTATTGTTGGTATGAAGGTTTTTGTACTTGTTCCTACTTTCAAAGTAGTAGATCTAGGTTTATTATGCGCGGTTGCGGTAGTAGATCTAGTGGGATGTATGATGTTCATGTGGGTATAATTATCTTTGTGCTATTTGCCAGTTATAAAAGTGGTAGATCTAGGTTTATTATGCGCGGTTGCGGTATTAGATCTAGAGAAATATATGTTCTAAGTAATTTAATCCCGGTGTGTGATTAGACCTTAGTGTAATTGGTTTTCTAAATCTTAATGCAATTGTTGGATAGTTGTAAGAGCGGTTGCTTTATGACTAATCAGTGATTAGGAGTTGATTTGAGCGGTTGCTAAATTGGCCAACACGTAAGGAAAACAGAGATTTACTCTCACAATTGCATAAAAACATAATTGAGCATGTTGGAATAAAAAGAATATGTGGATTTACATTATCATATAAATCTAGCGGTGGATTCAATCTCTTAACCAATTTTCTTATATTGTTGATTTTAATTTGTTTATTGTTATCTTTGAAGCTGTTCATTGTTCATCAAAACTCCAAAACCCCCCTTTTACTGTTTATTGTTAATCAGAGTCTAAATTGGGAATTGTTTAATAGTGTTAATTGAATTGGTTCTCTGTGGATCGACCCTTACTAACTACAACTAGTTGTAAGGTTTTTATTTTCTGGTGGGCCTGACAACTGATTTTTATCTTAATTTTAATCACTACATCCGCACGCATCAGCTGCCCGAAAGCTTGTTGCAGCTCTTAAACATAATGAGGATGCTCAAGCGAGGATTATCGAGCTAGAGAAAGAATTGGCCTACTCCAAATTCGCCAGGAAGAGAAAAAAGAGCAAAGCCACCAAAACCATCACCAACCTCGAGACTCGCATAATGCAACTGGAAAAAGATATTGAGGAGTTGTATATGATTGCTACCAGCATTGGGGGAGAGCAGTTTCAAAATGTTGTGGCTCAAGTTCAACATTTCAATCCTGGGACAGATCAAACATAGTTTACTAAAAGACCAGGCCTTTATGGGTATCTAGCTATAATATTTTCTAAGTTTATCCGCATTCCAATAGTTCTTGATCGGCTTGCCTATTAACATTTCCAACGTGTAAGCTCCTTTGCTAGTACTGACGATGACACGGTAGGGGCCTTCCCAATTAGGGGCTAATTTCCTTTGGGAGGTATTTTTCCCTCTGATGTCTGCTCTCCTGAGTACTAGGTCTCTTGGTTGGAACTTCCTTGGAATTACCTTCAAATTATATTTGGCCATCGTCCTTTGTTTAAGGGCAACATCGCGTATATGGGTGACTCATCTTCTTTCCTCGCGTGAATCTAGGTCTTCCATGATTAGTCTAGGGTTGTTGTCAAGTGAAAACTGCTAGTGATGCCAGCTCGGTTCTCCTACCTCCACCGGAATCATGGCTTCACAACCATAGGTGAGTTTGAAGGGAGTTTCGCTTGTAGTGGAATGGGGTGTAGTCTGGTAGGCCCAGAGAACATGTTCAAGCTATTTAGTCTAGTTTCCCTTGACTTCGTCTAACCTCTTTTTGATTTCCTGGACAATAACTTTGTTGGCAACTTTGACTTGCCCATTTGTTCTAGGATTCTCAATAGAACTGTAGTGGTGTTTTATTTTTAAATTAGCAAGTAGCTCCTCAAAACCCTTATCCTTAAACTGGGTTTTGTTGTCCATTACAATGGACTCCAGAACACCGAACCTGGTGATAATGTGGCGCTAAATGGACTTCTGAATTTGTGCTAAGGTGATCATGACCAAGGGTTCTGCCTCGATCCATTTCATAAAATAGTCTACTGCTACCACCAAGTATTTCAATTGACTCGGGGCCTGGAGGAACAGGCCTAGGATGTTTATATCCCATCTGTAGAATGGCTAGGGCACCGACATCGTGGATAGTTCCTCTGAGGGAGCCTAATAATGATCTGAGTGGCGTTGATATTTATCACAGACCCAAACGTGTGCATGAGAGTCAGCTTTAATTGTTGGCCAGAAGTATCCTGCCCTTAATGCCTTTAGGGCTAGGGCTTTGCCTCCCAAGTGGTGTCGGCAACTTTCCTTGTGAACCTCAGCCAAAACTATGCCGGTATAACCGTCTGTCAAAGATGGTGTACCTGACGGCTGTCTTGACTAGTTTGGAGGCTTCTTTGGGGTCAGAAGGTATGGTTCTTGACTGTAGGTACTACATAATAGAGGTGATCTAAGAATGTTCTTCCCCTTCCACTTGGAATACATCGTGGTCCGTGATGGAGGGCATAAAGAGGGTCTTTTAGATCACTGAACTGTTGTTACTAGGGCTTTTAGTGCTGGCCAATTTAGATAGGAGGTCTGCCTTGGAGTTCTGCTCTCTCGGTATGTGCTCAATCTTAGCCTCTTGAAAGCTTTTGAGGAGTTCTTGTACTTTAGTCAAGTATTTCTACAGGAGGGGCTCCCTAGCTTGATACTCACCTTAGATTTAGGAGGTTGCAAGTTAGGAATCACTACAAACTGTGATCCTGGATTCCCCCATGTCCTTAGCCATTACCAGTTCGACAATACATGCCTCATACTCTGCCTGATTATTTGAGGTTGGGAACTCAAACTTCAAGAAATGTTCTAGTATTAGTCCTTTAGAGTTTTCCAAAATTACCCTGGCATCACTTCCCTTAGGGTTCGAGGAACCATCAACAAATATGGTCCAAGAAATTTCTTCTAGGTCACCGAGGTCCGATGTAAGTGCTGTTAAGAAGTCGGAGAGCGCCTGAGCTTTTATTGCAAGTCGAGGCTCATATGCAATTCCAAACTCAAAAAGTTCAATCAGCCAAGCAATCATTCTCCCTGCTAGATCTGGCTTGTGCAGTACCTAGCGTATGGGTTGGTCCGCTCTGACCACTACTGAGTGGCACTGAAAATACTACCGCCTGGCCATAGTGATTAATGCTAAGGAAACTTTTTTGATTTTATGATACCGAAGCTCTAGGCATTGTAGAACTTTACTCACGAAATCGACTACTTTTGTCTTTCTTTTTCCTCATGGATTAGAACTAAGCAAATAGTCTCCTCATGAACTGGAAGGTGTAAGTACAGTGTCTTACTGGGTTTTGGTCTCATCAAAATAGGGGGAGAAGGCAAATGGCTCTTTAAGGATGAAAAAACATCCTTGCACTCCTAACTCCACTCAAAATTCTTCCCTTTCTTGAGTAACTTGAACAAGGGGAGGGATTTATGAGCAACTTTGGCAAGGAATCTTGTAAGGGCTACAATCCGGTCAATAAGCTGTTGCATTTCTTTAACATTTTGAGGGCTTCGCATGTTGAGCACCGCTTGACATTTATCAGGATTAGCCTCGATTCCGTGGTGGGTCAGCATGAAACCCAAGAACTTGTCTGCCTGGACCCCGAAAATGCACTTTTTCGGGTTAAGCCTCATATTGTATTTTTGGACTTGTGCAAACACTTCTTCAAGGTCCGTTGTGTGTGATCCGCCTTATGGGATTTTTACTATCATGTCATCAATATAAACCTCTAGTATTTTCCCCACTTCGTCTTCAAAGACCCTATTTATCATCCTCTGATAGGTGGCTCTTGTATTTTTCAAACCAAAGGGCATGACCCTATAGCAGTAGCTCGCCCTATCAGTGATGAAGGCAGTCTTATCCTCATCTCTAAGGTGCTTCGAAATTTGATTGTATTCGGAGTAGCATCCATAAACGATAACCATATGAAGCCTGAGGAGCTATCCACCAATTTATCCACGTTGGGAAGTAGGTACGGGGTCTTTCGGGCAAACTTTGTTCAAGTCTATATAATCCACACACATTCTCCAAGACTACATTGGATAATCATGTGGTATAAAGAACCTCCCTGACAAAGTTGCCACTGAGTAATTCCTTTACTTGTTCTTCAATGACTTAATGTCTTTCAAGACCAACTTTCCTTTTCTTTTGGGTGATCGACCTTGCATCTTCCCTGATGGACAGATGATGACAGACGAAGGCAGGGTCGAGCCTTGATATATCGGACAACGTCTAGGTAAAGAGATCTTTATTCTTGAGTAAGATCTCAGTCAATTGGTGTTTTTCTTTTTCTTTTAAGTGAGCTCTAATCTTGGTAATTTGATTCGACTTGGTCCCTATTTAGAGAGGTTACAACTCATCCTCTGGCTGGGGTCTGGTACCACGGATTTCTTCTATAACGTTCAGCTTAGTCATAAGGATATTTACCTGATCCAGGGCTGGGCTAGGAGTAGCAAGTTTTACTTTTTTGGGAATCTTGCAAATTCTCAAACTCTCATTATAGCACTTCTGGGCTACAACTTGGTTGCCTTTTACAGTGACAACCACATTGTTCTTGTTAGGAAATTTCATTACTAGATAAGTGGAAGACACCACGATGCCGAGAACATTT
The DNA here is from genome assembly GCA_029884605.1 of Ormosia emarginata. Lineage (NCBI taxonomy): Eukaryota > Viridiplantae > Streptophyta > Magnoliopsida > Fabales > Fabaceae > Ormosia > Ormosia emarginata. The sequence continues at coordinate 8,262,081 of JAQQTP010000087.1, forward strand.
AGAGCAGGGAGGCCCAAGATGATGTTGTAGGTCGAAGGGCACTCTACTACCAAAAACCTTACTTTGACAATCCTGAAAAGTTTAGAGGATCCTAGGGTCAAGTGGGTTTCATAGTAGCTTGCCGGGGTGATCTTGTTACTTGTGAACCTTATTAGTTCCCCATCATAGAAGTTAAGTCTGGCCGTGAAAGTTGTAGCTTTTGATAGAGATCCATGAACATGATGTCTGCCGAACATCCTTGATCCACAAAACTATGGTGGACCTCAGCATAGGAGATTATCCCCTAGATGACAAGTTGGTCATCGTGATCTGGGATAATTCTATAGTAGTCCTCGTTTGAGAAAGTGATGGAAGATGTCTTCCTATCTGCAGCTCGTGATCTAGGTTCGGAATGGGAGACACTAAACACTGCCATTCTGGGAGTTTTCTTCTGAGCCTCATTAGATGAACAACCACCAACAAATCCCCTAGCGACTGTGTTGATCATTCTGTTTGGTTCGGAACGGTGATCATCGTTATCATTGGGCGGAGCGTCCCTGTTCCTATCCTACTGATCCTTAGTATCATGGCGAGGTAGAGTCCATGATCTTCTCCTTGGGCTTTAAGTTCTTCTCCTACAGTGGGGAGACAGGCTCCGTTGATGGCTGCGTTTGTCATCTCTATGTCTTCTATGGTGCTCATCATTCTAGACTTAGAGGATGTACTATTATAGTCGTCCAACTTTGATTAGGAACTCGATGACATCACGAAGTTTGCAGCAATCCTCAATTTCATGGCTGTAATTGCTTATGCTTCTTTATGGGGGGTTGCCTCCTGATATTCTAAAACTCGATCTGCATCATTTCCCTCAAGATAGTTTCTCGTGCGGTGTTCAGAGGAGTATAATTAGGGTACTTTCCCTAGGGTGAACTGCCCTTGGAACATCGGGACCGTGTGGAATTGTGTTTAGACTTTTAGTGAGAGGACTCACCTTTGTCCTATCACCTCTAGTCCTCCATTGCTTCCTCAAAGCTCACATATTTTTGAGATCGTGTCTGGAATTCCTGTAAGTTCTCCAATTTCTTCTTTGCCAGAGACGCAAAAAACTCAGAACCGACCTTAAGACCACTCCTGGCATAATGAAGAGCTATTTTATCATCAGGGTCTTCCACGTTAGTGCACTGATAAACACATATTTTATTCATTAAAAAACTCTTATATTTAGTCATTTACACTCTCCATAATCTTAATTGATTGAGTTTGACATGATTTTGTGAGTTTGAGCTCAAATTGGTCCTAATTGAATATTTTCAGCATTATTGAGATTTTACACTGTTTCTTTATTTTGGTCATAACTTGAGTTCCTGATATCTGACAATCATGAATTTTATCTTGTAGGAAAGCTAAGAGGAAGCTCTACAACTTTGATGAAGAGATCGAAGTCCGATTCAGATGTCTAAGGGACCTAAGTTTACATGGAAGTCAGAATACGGGTTTTGTTAGTAGAATCCGAACAGTGTGCACTCATAAATATATATCTCAAGATGTAATAATGGATATGGGCTGAAATTTGGACAGTAGATAGTCAAGATCGAAATAAACAACTTTCATGAAGAACACATTTTGAGAAAAAGAAGTCTAGTAGGTCATTTTGAGCTTTCAAGTCGGAACAGAGGTGCTGAAGTTGGGTTTGAGCAACCTACGGTATTTGGGACATATCTTGGGCTTAAGGAAGCCAAATTTGACGAAACAGCTATCCATTTTATATCCAAGACAAGGATCTACAACTTTCATGAAGAACACTTTTCATGAATCTGAAGTATAGTGGGTCGTTTTTGGCTTCCAAGTCAGACACGAAATTTTCATCCATCCATCCACTAATCCACTCATCCATCCACTAATCCATCCATCCACTAATCCATCCATCCACTCATCCACTAACTCACCCACTCATCCACTAACTCACCCACTCATCCACTCATACACTAATCCAACCACTTAACCACTCCACCCACCCATCCACTAATCCATCCACTCATCCATCCACTCACTCACTCAACCACTCATCCACTCAACTAACCCACTCAACCAATATTTAATCCACTCCACTCAAACCAACCCACTTAACCACTCACCCACTCAACCAATCCACTCAACCACCCCACTCCACTAACCCACTCATCCATCCACTCACCTTTGTCATTTTGTTACCCTAGACTTCTATAAAAGGGCACCATTGGTTATCATAGGGGGGAACTCTCCTTCGTTTCTCTCGGTTTTCTTGTGATTTCTTTCTAGCTATGTGTAACTAAACCTCCCTTGGTTAAGGGGGTGATGAAACCGCTAGTATTAATGTTGTAAACTTTGCATATTTGATTATTTCAACACAGTTATGTTTTTATTCATATATTTCTGAATCTATTGTTGGTATGAAGGTTTTTGTACTTGTTCCTACTTTCAAAGTAGTAGATCTAGGTTTATTATGCGCGGTTGCGGTATTAGATCTAGAGAAATATATGTTCTAAGTAATTTAATCCCGGTGTGTGATTAGACCTTAGTGTAATAAGTTTTCTAAATCTTAATGCAATTGTTGGATAGTTGTAAGAGCGGTTGCTTTATGACTAATCAGTGATTAGGAGTTGATTTGAGCGGTTGCTAAATTGGCCAACACGTAAGGGAAACAGAGATTTACTCTCACAATTGCATAAAAACATAATTGAGCATGTTGGAATAAAAAGGATATGTGGATTTACATTATCGTATAAATCTAGTGGTGGATTCAATCTCTTAACCAATTTTCTTATATTGTTGATTTCAGTTTGTTTATTGTTATCTTTGAAGCTGTTCATTGTTCATCAAAACTCCAAAACCCCCCTTTTACTTGTTTATTGTTAATCGAGTCTAAATTGGGAATTGTTTAATAGTGTTAATTGAATTGGTTCTCTGTGGATCGACCCTTACTAACTACAACTAGTTGTAAGGTTTTTATTTTCTCAGTGGGCCACGACAACCGATTTTTATTTTAATTTTAATCACTACATCCGCACGCATCGAATTTTGGCGCGAATTACCGGGAACCAATTTTTTCAATTACACTATTAATTTATTTCCTATTTTTATTCTGTTTTTATTTTATTTTATTTTTAATCTTTTTTCGAGTGTTTTGTAGGTGTTAATGTCCTTTGAAGGAGTAGACGAAGGATTGCTAAATTTGAGGAACTATATTGATCAACTCACTTCACATCCTCAATTTCCCTTCCACCCGGCTAACTTCCAACTCACACCTGCCGACATTGAAGTGCCGTTACATTGATCTATCAAGTTCGGAGACATTTGAGCCATCCGAAATATCCGAAGAAGTGACAATGGCGAGAAAACACTTTAAGGGCATTGGGTGCTCCAGATCTAGATCAACATGCCCTCTTTGCATAGACATTCTTGAAAATGAAGAGGCATTTGAATTGAAATCTGGTTTAATCCATCTCTTGCCATCTTTCAATGGATTACCGGAGAGGACCCCAACAAGTACTTGAAGGAAATCCATGTGGTATGTTCTAGCATGAAACCCTGCAGAATTCATGTAGAGCAAGTCAAGTTGAGAGCTTTTCCATTCTCATTGAAAGACTCGGCTAAGGAGTGGCTTTACTACTTGCCACTGGATCCATCCAATCATGGCGGGACATGGCCCGAACTTTCCTAGACGGATACTTCCCTACCTCAAAAGCTGCAACAATCGAAAAGAAATCTGTGGTATTCAACAAATGGCATGGGGAATCACTCCATGACTACTGGGAGAGATTTAAGAAGCTATGTTTCAGCTGCCCTCATCATCAAATAAGTGAGCAGCTTTTAATTCAGTATTTCTATGAAGGCTTACAAGTGATGGATCGCAACATGATTGATGCTGCTAGCAGAGGAGCATTGATTGATAAAACTCCTCAAGAAGCTAGAAACTTGATCTCAAGAATGGCTGCCAATACTCAACAATTCTACTCTAGAAATGACACTGGAGTAAGAGCAGTGAAAGAAGTAGAGACAACTAGTATATAGCAACAAATGACTCAATTGACTGCTATGGTTCAGCGGTTAATGGATTCAGGTAAAGCACCAGTTCATGCTTGTGGGATTTGTTGTTCATCTGGACATCCCACTGATATGTGTCCCACTCTCCAAGAAGACACAAATGAGGAGGTAAGAGCAGTAGGGGGATATGCTGGACTTTCAAAAAATTACAACCCCTACTCAAACACATATAATCCGGGTTGGAGGGATCATCCAAATTTCAGCTATGCAGAGCAACCTCAAAATCAACCTCCAGCTTATGGACCTCCAGGATTCCAACAAAGGCAAGTACCTTTCCCTCGAGACAAGAAGCAAGTTCAAGCTCCTAAGCAATCGAGCCTTCATTAGAGGAGCTAGTAAAACAAATGGCCACTAATAATTTGCGGTTCCAACAAGAAACAAATGCAACTATACAAAGTTTCAAACAAGAAACAAGGATCGCAATCAATAACTTGCAGAATCGAGATAGGACAGTTGTCCACGAGAATTCAACAAGTTTCAAAGCCAAGCTTCAGGAAACTACCCTCACAACCGAAGTGAATCGAGGGAAAATGCTAGTGTTGTCACATTGAGAAGCGGAAAGACGATGGATGAGCCTACCTCTCTTCCACCAATTATTCAAGAGAAGGATGAACCACCCAAAGAAGCAAATGATAAGGGCAAACTTCCAAAACCCCTAAGGTAAGTATTTCGAACCCCTTCCTAAATATGTCACTAAAGCTCCTTTTGCTAGTAGGTTGGTTAAAACCAAGAAAGAAGAAGCGAGAAAAAGAAATACTTGAGACTTTTAGGAAGGTAGAGGTTAATATCCCTTTGTTAGATGCCATTAGCGGTACCTAGATATGCAAAATTTCTGAAAGAATTATGCACTAACAAGAGGAAGTTAAAAGGAAATGAAAAGGTCCAAGTGGGAGAAAATGTTTCATTTGTAATTAAAAAGAAACTCCCAACCAAATGTAAGGACCACGGCACATTCACCATTCCATGCACTATAGGTAACACAAGGTTTGAAAGGGCAATGCTTGATTTAGGTGCATCTATAAATGTCATGCCATATTCTATTTATGCATCTTTATACTTGGGTCCTTTGGAACCTACTGGTGTTGTTATTCAATTGGCTGATAGATCTAATGCATACCCTAAAGGTGTGGTTGAAGATGTTTTGGTACAGTTGAATGAATTAGTGTTTCCGGCAGACTTCTATGTTTTGGACATGGAAGAGGATGAGTCTCCCAAATCTGCTCCTATCTTGCTAGGAAGACCATTTTTGAAGACTGCACGGACAAAAATTGATGTGCACTCAGGAATTCTAACAATGGAATTTGATGGGGAATTAATTAGATTCAATATTTTTGAAGCTATGAGATACCCAAGTGATGTGCACTCTGCTTGTTTAATTGATTCTTTTGATCTTTTGATTCTTTAATTTCTGCAGACTTTTGATACCGACCATTTTGATGCTCTTGATACAATTCTAACTCATAGCTTAGATGTACGAAGGAAAAGAAGAAGAGTGAAGAAGAGCCATGGAGTGAAGACATTGATGAAATTGTTCTTTGCCTTACAAGAGCTCTCTTCCACTCCGAGAAGAGCATGAGGTAACTTTTGTTGATTTACCCGTTACTACCGATATACCTCAACCTTACATTTGTGCGGGCACTGAATTGGAACCGAAAGCACTACCGATCATCTTAAATACATCTTCTTGGGGAGAAGGACACCCTTCCAGTAATAATTGCAAAGTCACTCACCCAAGAGCAAGAAGAGAAAGCGGTAGCTGTTTTGCGTAGAACATAAGACATGCCATTGGTTGGTCAATAGGCGATATCAAGGGTATTAGTCCCTCCGTTTGTATGCACAAGATATTAATGGAGGAGGATACTAAACTGTGAGAGACCCTCGGTGGAGATTGAATCCTCCCATGATGGAGGTTGTGAAAAAGGAGATACTTGAAGCTCCTAAGTGTGGGGGTGATCTACCCCATTTTCGACGGACAAGTGGGTAAGCCCGGTCCCGGGTAGTACCAAAGAAATGCGGAATTACTTGTGGTAAGAAATGCTGAAAATGAGCTTATTCCCACTAGGTTACGACATTGGGTGGCGTGTTTGTATTGATTACGGGAAGTTGAATGCCGCCACGAGAAAAGACCACTTTCCTTTACCTTACATTGATCAAATGTTAGAAAGATTAACTGGTCATTCTTATTATTGTTTTCGGATGGTTTTTCGAGTTACAATCAGATTGCCATAGCTCAGGAAGACCAAGACAAGACTACATTCACTTGTCCATTTGGTACCTTTGCATATAGGTGAATGCCTTTTGGACTCGCAATGCACCGGGAACTTTCCAAAGATGCATGATGAGTATATTTTCTGATTACATTGAAAACATCATTGAGGTTTTTATGGATGACTTTAGTGTCTTTGGAAATGATTTTGAAAATTGTTTGGAACATTTAACTTTGGTGCTTAAAAGATGCATTGACACTAACCTAGTACTGAATTGGGAAAAATGTCATTTCATGGTAAATGAAGGTATTGTGTTAGGTCATGTAATTTCTGCTAGGGGAATTGAAGTAGATAAAGCTAAGGTAGAACTCATGCATTCTTTGCCACCACCCACTAGTGTGCGGGAGATTCGTTCTTTTATTGGTCATGTAGGTTTCTACCGGAGATTCATTAAAGACTTTTCTAAAGTCTCATTGCCCCTTTGCAGACTTCTTCAAAAAGATGTTAATTTTAACTTTGATGAGAAATGTATGGAAGCTTTCAATAAACTCAAGAAGTTGTTAACTGTTGCACCTATCATCAGGCCACCCAACTGGGAGTTACCTTTTGAACTAATGTGTGATGCCAGTGACTTTGCGGTAGGAGTTGTCTTGGGACAACGAGTTGATAGAGTTCCTTATGCCATTTACTATGCATCAAGGACTCTAAATGATGCTCAACTTAATTACTCAACCACAGAAAAGGAACTTCTAGCTGTTGTATTTGCTTTAGAAAAATTTAGATCATATCTAATTGGTTCTAAAGTGATTGTGTTTTCAGATCATGCAGCCTTGAAGTATCTTCTAACAAAGAAAGAAGCAAAGCCTAGATTGCTCATCTACAAACAATCTGTACATATCATCTTCTTCTTCTTCTTCATGTCATCTCTCAAAAAAAAAATTATGTATACGTCTTAGGGTTAGCTTTGGTAACACACACCGTGAATGGGGAAATGCATGCATCCTGATCCAGCCTTCTTAATTGAAAAACAAAGAAGGTAGATTGTATCCCACATGTGAGGCAGCCAGGCGTATTATGGCCACTTGTCCCTTTTGGGAGCCCTATGTTGCGCTGGTCTTGAATGGGTCGAATACTGGTCAACAATGCTTTGGCACAAAGCCGAAAGAGCAGACTACCTCCATCCCAATCTTAAGTAAGTATACACTCATCTTTCATCAAGTTTTTCTAACAATTTCAAAAAAAAAAAAAAAAAAAAGAGAGGACGTGATGTCTCTGCACTCATTACGCGTAAAGTATAAAGATACGCCATGGACACTTTGTACATACAGGTATGTCATCATTTTCTATTTCTTTTATCTTTGTATCATTTTGTTGTATTTTGATTTTTGTACAGACGATCCTTTGAGCAGGGTCCTTCAGGGGTTTCTAGACTTTTTTACCTTGATGGTTTTCTTGAAGTCAAACAAAAAAAAAAAAATAAAAATAAAAAATAAAAAATAAAAAAGTAAAAAAAAAAGGAGAAAAGATTCTCGTGTTTCTTAATTTCAACCTTTTTTGACAAATGACCAACCTACCCTCATAGGTACAATTATTCCCCTTTCCATTCTTTTTCCTACTTAAACACTCCATTTTCTCCATTTTCCTTCAACTCAGAAACACTCAAAGGGAGAAAGAGTATAGAATGGGGCCTTCTATTCGTAACCTAAAAAATGTCTGTGTTTTTGTGGGTCGAGTTATGGGAAAGGATTAGAGTTTGTAAACGCAGCTAGCACTCTTGGTCGATCACTTGTCGCGAGGAATATTCATCTTGTATATGGGGGAGGTTGTCGTGGGTTAATGGGGCTGTATCACTTGTCGCTTCTATAGGAGGCGATCGGGTTTTAGGTGTTATTCCTAAACCTTTGGCTGAAAATAACATCACTTGAAAGACAGTTGGAGAAGAAATTCAGGTAACATCTATGCATGGACGAATGAAAACAATGGTTGACAATTCTGATGCATTTATTGTCTTACCAGGTGGTTTTGGTACTTTAGAAGAAATTTTTCAAATTGTCTCTTGGGCCGAACTAAACATCCACCATAGACCCATTGGTTTGTTGAATGTTAATAATTTCTTTGATCTTTTGTTATCTTTTCTTGACAAAGCTATGGAACAGAAATTTATCACTCCTTCAGCAAGACAACTTCTTATCTCTGCCTCCACTATTGATGAGCTCATTGATAAATTAGAAGCTTTTGAGTATGTACGATCCGGTATTAGCTCAGATAGATTGGTCAACAGGAAGCAGCGAAGGAAGTAACAAGAAACAAAAGCCAGATCTGCGACTTCATCTTTAATGGGTTTGATTTTATTGTACCTTGTTTCTGTTTAAATTTGTGTCAGCTTTCTCCAACAGGTAATATCTTCTGTCCTTTACTCATCTATATTTTAACATTGAGGACAATGTTGTGATTTAGTTGGGGGGGAAGGATAGTTGACCCAAATATATATATATATATATATATATATATATATATATATATATATATATATATATATATAAAATAAAAAATAAAAAAAATAAAAAAATTTGTTGTGTTGTTTAGAAAGTATGATATGATTGTCATGTACTTATTAAATCAATTAGTGATGGCAGAGTAAGGAGTAATTTTACTCTTGAGACGCATCTTAATTGGTGGCAGAGTAAGGAGTTTTTTAGGTAGTAACTAATTAGTACTAAAGTTTTATTGTTTGATTTCTTTTCAGGGTCTGATGCGGTACTGACAGTGTGTTTCTTTTCTGCTTGGCGTTGATTCACTTCTTATCAGGTTGTGTTGCTCTTTTCTATATCTCTCTTTCACATTGAAGGCAATGTTATATTAAGCGTGGGGGAGAGATTTCAGCATGTTCTTTTTGTAAAAAAAAAAAAAAAAGAAAAGAAAAAAAAGGGGGTTCATTGCATGATTGAATAACTTTTCTCCCTTCTTGAACTGATATGCTTGGTGATGGATGATTAAATTGATGAATTGAGTTTGATGGATGCATACCTTGTGAGATTTTGAGCCTAATGGATGGATTCAACATTTATGTCATTCTCTTCTTTCTTGTGTGATTTTCACTCATGTTAATGACCACTCTAGAACTTGCTTTGATTCTTTTTGAGGCTACATTTCACTTGCATGCATGAACATGATTGAGGCCCTCTTTCTTAATTAGCTAGTTTAACCAAATAGCCAACCTTGTTTTCAATATGATATCAAGCACTCTTTTGACTTCTTGAAAATTCTCTGATTCCTGCCAACCTTGTATATTTTCCTTTGCTTAACCCCTTTGAGCTTATTTGACCATTCCTTATTTCTAGCTCATTATGTACCTTAAATGAAAAATCGTGTTCTTATTTTACCTTAGGGAATAAAAGAACATTAGCTTTGTTAATGGATGAGTTTTTGAACAAGTGTGGGGGTGTGTATACAAAATGGTTGTTGAAAAAGGAAAGAGTGCCTAAAAAAAAAAGAGAAAAAAAAAGAAAAAAAAAGAAAAGGATTGGGAAATGAATATGTAAAGGGATATACATTAGAGTTGGGATGAACTTTTATGCTTGTTATTTGAACTCAGCTCTCATTTGCTTTTATTCTCTTTGGTATTTATCCTCTCATATCCATTTTATCCTCTTCTGTTACCTTAACCTCACTACAACCTTGAATAAAGTCCTCATGATTTGTGTATGCATGTGTTTTGAGTAGTGGAGAAGTAGAAGATAAGCAAGCTTATGGTAGTGCAATTTTCATAGGTTGAATTGAGTGAAATACCTACCTTTTAAACACTTGAGAGATTGAGAGGGAATCTTGTGAAGATCTATCATTCTCGATTCATGTTGAAGATACCTTGCTTGTTGGTTTGAGATGTGGAGAATTGTTAACTCATGAATGTTTTGATCCCTTGAACCTTTGGTTGTTCTTCTTGATTGTAAAATTTTGGGTTCTTGAATGTCGTTGGAATTTAAATTTTTGTTAATCTCTTATGTCCTTGTTTTGGTCTTGAGTTTTGCCAAGGAGTGCAAAAAGCTAAGTGTGGGGGAATTTGATAAACACATATTTTATTCATTAAGAAACCCTTATATTTAGTCATTTACACTCTCCATATTCTTAATTGATTGAGTTTGACATGATTTTGTGAGTTTGAGCTCAAATTGGTCCTAATTGAATATTTTCAGCATTATTGAGATTTTACACTGTTTCTGTATTTTGGTCATAACTTGAGTTCCTGATATCTGACAATCATGAATTTTATCTTGTAGGAAAGCTAAGAGGAAGCTCTACAACTTTGATGAAGAGCTCGAAGTCCGATTCAGATGTCTAAGGGACCTAAGTTTACATGGAAGTCAGAATACGGGTTCTGTCAGTAGAATCCGAACAGTGTGCACTCATAAAATCATATCTCAAGATGTAATAATGGAGATGGGCTGAAATTTGGACAGTGGATAGTCAAGATCCAAATAAACAACTTTCATGAAGAACACATTTTGAGAAAAAGAAGTCTAGTAGGTCATTTTGAGCTTGCAAGTCTGAACAGAGGTGCTGAAGTTGGGTTTGAGCAACCTACGGTATTTGGGACATATCTTGGGCTTAAGGAAGCCAAATTTGACGAACCAGCTATCCATTTTATAGCCAAGACAAGGATCTACAACTTTCATGAAGAACACTTTTCGTGAATCTGAAGTATAGTTGGTCGTTTTTGGCTTCCAAGTCAGACACGAAATTTTCATCCATCCACTAATCCACTAATCCACTCATCCATCCGCTAATCCATCCATCCACTCATCCACTAACTCACCCACTCATCCACTCATACACTAATCCAACCACTTAACCACTCCACCCACCCATCCACTAATCCATCCACTCATCCATCCACTCACCCACTCAACCACTCATCCACTCAACTAACCCACTCAACCAATATTTAATCCACTCCACTCAAACCAACCCACTTAACCACTCACCCACTCAACCAATCCACTCAACCACCCCACTCCACTAACCCACTCATCCATCCACTCACCTTTGTCATTTTGTTACCCTAAACTTCTATAAAAGGGCACCATTGGTTATCATAGGGAGGGGGAACTCTCCTTCATTTTCTCTCAGTTTTTCTTGTGATTTCTTTCTAGCTATGTGTAACTAAACCTCCCTTGGTTAAGGGGGTGATGAAACCGCTAGTATTAATGTTGTAAACTTTGCATATTTCATTATTTCAACACAGTTATGTTTTTATTCATATATTTCTGAATCTATTGTTGGTATGAAGGTTTTTGTACTTGTTCCTACTTTCAAAGTAATAGATCTAGGTTTATTATGCGCGGTTGCGGTATTAGATCTAGAGAAATATATGTTCTAAGTAATTTAATCCCAGTGTGTGATTAGACCTTAGTGTAATTGGTTTTCTAAATCTTAATGCAATTGTTGGATAGTTGTAAGAGCGGTTGCTTTATGACTAATCAGTGATTAGGAGTTGATTTGAGCGGTTGCTAAATTGGCCAACACGTAAGGAAAACAGAGATTTACTCTCACAATTGCATAAAAACATAATTGAGCATGTTGGAAAAAAAGGATATGTGGATTTACATTATCATATAAATCTAGTGGTGGATTCAATCTCTTAACCAATTTTCTTATATTGTTGATTTCAGTTTGTTTATTGTTATCTTTGAAGCTGTTCATTGTTCATCAAAACTCTAAAACCCCCCTTTTATTGTTTATTGTTAATCAGAGTCTAAATTGGGAATTGTTTAATAGTGTTAATTGAATTGGTTCTCTGTGGATCGACCCTTACTAACTACAACTAGTTGTAAGGTTTTTATTTTCTGGTGGGCCTGACAACTGATTTTTATCTTAATTTTAATCACTACATCCGCACGCATCATGCACGCTACCATGAACCATTTGACGTAGTCGCAGAGGGGTTTGTCAAGCCCTTGGAGAACCTTTGACAGATTCGATGGATCTGGTTTGCTCCTTGCTGGTAGTGTACTAGAGTAAGAAACATTATTTAAGATCTGTCCAGTCAACGACAGACCCTCGTGGTAAGTTCACAAACCACTTGAGGGCTCCCTTTTTCAGAGAAAGGGGGAAGCAACTCCATGGGTCCTTCATGGAACCACATTGTAACACCCCAAACTTTACAAAAAATAACTTTTATATCCCGAATGTACTGTTTGATGTTTTTCAACTTTAGGATAAATGACCGTTATATCCTTTTTGTACTGTTTGTTGTTTTTCTATATGAAATGTTGTTTTATTTTACTGTCTGTGATTTTATTTGATCTTTTTGTGTGATTTGCTCCGGGACAGAAAAATAATATTTTTCGGACTGAGGAAATCTTGTTTTAATTATTCGGAGCTGGGGGATCTTACTAAACCCAATTAATGATAATCTTGTTATTAATTTTTGAATTTTTAGGATTTAATCGTAAAATAAAATAATTTTATATTATTATAATATTATTTTATTAGCCAATATAATTAAATGACAAGTGGACCCGGAAAAGTCTTACGGGACTCACGTTTAGTGAAACTTGATTAATGTTTTTGGATTAGAATAATTTCTAAATCAATAAGAAATGGTTAATAAAAGTGATTAGACTAATTAGTTTAGGATTTGATGAATTTAATTAAGATGGATTAGAATTTAATTAAGTTATTGGAACTTTAATTAAGTTAAATATGTTTAGAATCTTAATGGGATTAGTAGCTTAATTAAACATCATTAGTGGTGAGATATTTTAAGAGCTAGTGATAAGGCTTAATGACTAGGCTTAATTAGTGACAAGGCTTAGTGACAAGGCTTAATGACTAGGCTTGGATTAGCCAATGAGAGCTAAGCTTGGTGATCAAGTTTTAATCCTCACCATTGATCATTTCTAAGGCTTGGATGGAGCCAACCAAGGGGACACCTCCTTGTCATTGAAGTCTACGGCCATATGGCTCTTTGGAGGGTAATTATCACTTAATTCTCTAACATTTTCTCTCTTCTCTCGCTTCCAAAAATACCAAACTCCATTGATGCTATCTTGAAGCACCATTCGGCCAAGAACCCTAGTTCACCATCCAACCACCCAAAATTTTATCCCACCTACTTTTCTAAACCTAAACACAATTCTAAGAACATCTCTAGTTGAGAGTTTTTGCAAAATCCAACATCTTGGGCTTGAAAACCTACTTGGGAGATTTTACCTAGAAGGTGAAAATCTTTGTTTTTCATTTCTAAATTCTTTTTCAAAGTTCTAAGCCATGATTGATCCATGGTTTAAGCTTTCTTTCATGTTAATAACTTGTAGAATTTTGTTTAAGCTTGATAGGTGTGTTGGAGGGGTGAAAACCGAAACCCTAGAAAGGAGTGAAAGAGTGTTTGTCTTCACTCAAGGTAAGAGGAAGACTTGAATCTTATCATCCTTGGGTGGTGATAAGAAAGTGGAATTAGTTGTGGTTGTAGAATCCATAAGGATTCCTTTGTGTTATTTGTTATTAGCTTTCCTATTTGTGATTTGTATTAAATTGCATGTCTACAAGCTTTAAATATATTGTATGTGTTAGAAATGCATATATAATTAGTAGGATGTGAATAACATGTTAAGGATTGCATGAGTGTTCCAAAGAACACCAATGAAGGCTCACGGCCTCAACATCAAAGGAGAACCAAAATGTTCTCATCAATTTTCCAAAAGTGTGATTTAATTAACTTAGGGGAATTGATAAGATATAAATTGTTTTAGAACAAGAAAAACAAATTTAAAGATTAAATGTCAATTTTATGTATTTCGGCCAACATGCCAAAGCCAAGTATTTATGATTTCTAAAATCATTTCCAAACCATTTTTAATAAAAAAGAAGCAATATATACTAGAAAGAATTTTATTACAATGAGTTTTGAGAAAATAAAAGGATTAAGATTGAGTTAAAGAAGTTAAAACTAATGATTTTACTGTTAGAAGAAAAATACAGTAGCTTTTATAAATTTCTAACATATAGCTCATTTTATATTTTGAAGCATGTTAGTAGTTTTCAAAAGTTTAATTACATGGTTTGTCATATAAATAAAAAGGAATTTTTAATAGAAAAATTAGAAAACCATTGATATAGATTTTCTAAGTAAAATACTGTCAATTTTTATTAAAAACAGACAAATAAGATAGAAAAGATATCCAATATACAGTATATGGTATGAAAAATACTCTACGTAGTTCAAAACGTATAAAAAAATTATTTCTGTTTATTTAAACAGTGATTTGTAAGGAATTTGGACAAGAAAATAATTTAAAAATCTTATGCGATTGAGAAAACATATTAAAAACCCTACGCGATTTTGAAAACAGTAAAATATATTTATGCGATTTAAAAACATTTGTAAAAATGACAGAATTGTGAAAACACGATAAAATTTCTACGCGATTGACAAAAACAGTAACTTTTACTGTCGGGCCAAAGTGGTGGACCCGGACAGGTTGTAAAACAGTATTTGTCTGGTGGGACTTACTGTATATATATGAGTTTGTGCCATTGAGGGCATTTTCGTAAATATGTGCCATTGAGGGCATTTGCGTAAATACGCATATTTATACCATTGAGGGTATTTTGGTAATTTTTATTTTTGATCATGCATTGAGTTAATGCCAATTTTGGTGGATTGATGACGAGGTGAATCATACTGTGTTGTCAGTGCGATAAGCGTAGTGTGGTTCATTCCATTATGGACTTGGAGACATTAGTGTGCGGATTATTCCATTTGTGGACAGTTGGTCGCTCCTCTGGGCCGTGGTAATTGGCAACACACTAATGGACTCGACACACACTATACTTAATCGAGATCTTGTAAAGTCTAATAGTACATTGCCTGTAGTGACACAACGTTTGACAGTGAACTACACCACGCCATGTGACAGTGGGCTATAGACGCAACATGTGACAGCGCAATAGTTTGGTTGGGCAACCGTGGTACTAATAGATTTTGCGGGTCATTCTCTCTGATGTCTGTATGTGTTTAGCTCCATGGAGTAGGATCGTGTCATATTGCATATGTATCTGTGTTGTACATTATTATATTTTTATCGTGATATCATATATATTTAATTCTTATATTATATCTATGTTATACTGTATTTATGTTTATATTGTTCTGTGTTATACTGTATTTATGTTTATGTTGTTATGACATTCTATATTGTATGAACTGTATATCTGATTGTATTATCGTTTTCTTATTTACCATGTTTGTGATGATATAGGTTGTCTTACCTCTTTATTGTATGTGTTTCCGTATTTTAAATTTATGTGGTAAAGAGTTTGAGGAAGAGGAACAACCTCTTGAGTGTGTGTATCCTGAGGAGGAGGAAGAGCAACAAGCCGAGGATCAGTACGACGATCAAGAACCATCCGATCATCCATATCCATTGGATTGATTGTGGGAGGATGACGTTACCAGGATTCTTTGGATTCGTGCGACTTGAGTTTCACGGAGGCTCTGAAGCCTGGAGACTGCAAGAGGACAGAGACTCAGTTACGTATGTGGGGCGTCTGACTGTGACTATCCGTACTGAGTTTGATGGAGTACCGATCTTTTCCATTACGTTGTACTTACATGTGGGGTTGCCGCTAACTCTTAGGCGTTACTGGGGCAGTATGTTTGATGCGCCTAGTGAGATTAGTAGCGTGTCGACTGCACGGACCCGTGTCCGTAGAGTGTCGAGGCATCCTGGATATTTATCACCTGAAGTTTCATCTGAGAGTGATCCTTCAAAGGGTTAGATATACATGATGTGTACTTGGGCACGTTTGCGTTTGTATATAGTGACTTTTACTGCTTTGTTTACTATTTTAGTTTAAATAATTATAGTTGTAAATTATTTGTATAACTTATAATTAAAACCATATGTATATTATGTATAATGTTAGTTTGTTTATTTTATGTTTCCACATTATTTTATTTAACAATATTCTGTAGATCAGGAAGAATTTTTACAACCCGTATGATGATGTAACAAATGTTTTACAACTTGGGTAGATTTATATTTATTTTTCTTTTATTTATTTATAAATGTGACTTCCCCACAAGGGTGTTACACACATAGATTATTCAAAGGCGCTTATGTGTTCTTGGGGGTCTATAGTTCCATCATAAACCTCTAAATTTGTTGGGAATTTGAAGTTTCTTAGGACATGATACTCCAACAGTTGAGCAGAAAAGGGTTGTCCCTGAATGTCGCGGTTTAGGTTATTATTTGCGACATTGGACACTATAGCATCGACAAGTAATCTCCTCTGGTTATTTTTCGTGTTTTGTCTCCTGTCGTGACGTTGTAGTTTGGACTGATCTTCATGCATGGCCCATCACATGTTTTCTAATATCTGCTATTGTTCATCTAACATAGTCATATGTTGTTGTAATATATCCTGGAATTGGTGTCAAGACATATAGGATCGATTCGCGTGTTCTGAATGAGAAGCACGATCATTGGTTTCACTGTTTGGCATTCCCAAGCGCTGGTGCACTAGGATTTTGTGTTCTTGAACATTAGGATTGTCTCCTTGGCCTAAGATTCCAAGTCTATCTCTTATAGAAACCCTGTGCGAAAGGAGAGGACTTTTGACTGAAGATGAAGTCTCATGCCCCTCTTTAAGAGTTTCAAAGATAACTGCTCGACTTTCAACGGCGGAGGCTTCAACATGTGCTGATGGTGCGACAGGAAGAGGATCGCATTGCGCCGCCGTGCCTTGTCCTTGACCAGGGGTGTAACGCACCTAAATATACCAACTGCAGTGCAATCGTCATTACAGCATAGTTACTACATCCAGGTGTGTCACAGTCATGATAACAGTAGTTTCCAAATTTAGGAGTTTAATTTTTTTTTCGCATCAGTGCATAAGTAGAAAATATGAGCCATGAATGAAATATAAATGTATTCAACCCTTAATACAACCATTGGAATGAAATCACGTCCTTATATATATATATATATATATATATATATATATATATATATATATATATATATATATATATATATATATATATAGTTTATAGCCAATTTACACGAATCACTGATAACATAGAATATAATAATTACAGAGTCAAATGAAATACAGCGAGAATAAAAACAATTAAAGGGGGGAAGTAGTAACCCAAGGTAGGGTACTACCAGCAGACAAAGCCGCAACCCCATATGCACATGACGCACAACGCTCCAGTAGATACGATAGGCATCAATGCCACCACGCTGCTGCACTCTTACGTAGTCGACGAAATCTTGTCCAGATGCTCAAGTCAATCAACCAAGGCATGGTCCCTCTTTATCTTCCTCACGATCTTTTATCAAACATAAATGTAAAACAGGAATGCACAGATATAGGAAAGATGTGAGATTCCCAACTTTCAGTACTAACATGGTAGCAAGAAAATAAATGGCGTCGAACGCCCACATAGGACACAGTTAATACATACAAGTATAGTAATACATGAAAGCAATTAACGAGAGTAAAGCAGCAAAGGACAATAGATAACATTAACCATAGCTAGCTAGCAACATTAGCATTACCAAGAGTCAAATACATATCGCAGTCATAATAGTAAACACATTATTCAATTATAAATGCTCAATGGACCATGTGACTGACAACTCACAATGCAACAAGGGTACCAAAGTTCCTACTCCATGGAGCTAGACATAAATATTTTCGGAGTGAATGATCAAGGAGTAATGTCAGTGTATCGTTAGCCTTAAAAATATAGTGTGCTCATCTCATAAAAACATTTGCGCAAAATGGCTCACACATGGCACCTCAACAGTTGATCGCGACATAGGACAGCATCACAGTCAGGATCGTCAGTGTGTTGCATTGGTTTATCCCACGGCCCCAGTGGAGCTACCGCTGCCCATTGTGAGACACCCACACCCCGACGCCCTCAGGGTCAACAATATATGACACCTACGCTTAGTCTATTCGCACCCGCACAAAGGTGTTATTCAAACTCCTAGGCAACATAGCCTTCTCAATAATGTTCCACAGACAATACGCATGCATGATGACACAATGTCCAATCATGTATGTTCAACAATGATGCATTCAACATCAGCATTGCCTCAATGGCACATAAGCATTATTCAATGATCAACATGACATATCAACAACATATCTATTAAAAACATTGCCTCAATGACATATCATCATTTCTTATCTCATCGAGTACTACATCACTAATTCTCAGCATCAACATGTATTCCTCATTGCACACATACCACAATTTCCATGTCATGGATCCAAGAATTCCATATTCAAAATCATTTCTTCTCTATTGGTATGAATGCACATTCCTATCACAATTTAGTAAAGTAAAATCCTTAAATCCAGGGTTTTTTGGTTGTGTTTGAGTTACAAAGGACAAAGAACCATAATCTCAATCATTTCCAACTCAAAAATCTCATTTTTGGTCTTGGTAATCGATTACATCACCCTTGTAATCGATTACACGAGAAATGAACCTCGTAATCGATTACAATCTCATTGTAATCGATTACGTGATTCCCAGAATCACGTTTCGTAACTCCAAGGCCCTGGTAATCGATTACACAACCGTGGTAATCGATTACCAATTTGGACAGAACCTCCGTAATCGATTACCCACAAGTTGTAATCGATTACGTGATTCCCAGAAGCACCCTTTCGTGACATCAGAGGCTTGGTAATTGATTACACCATTCTTGTAATCGATTACAAGCTAAATAGAATCTCTGTAATCGATTACACACAAGACGTAATCGATTACCAGATTTCCAGAATCACAATTTGTATCTTTAAGAGCTTGGTAATCGATTACAAGCCCGGTGTAATCGATTACCACGCGTAAACTTGCAGAAATCAGAATTCTCCAGCTCCTCTAACTCAAACCAAACCATTCCTCATCATATTTAATCAACAAGATACTTAAATATACCTTCAAATAATGCAAGAGGCAACAATAAATCATACAAACCCAACAAAATACACTATCATCAATAACAACATAAAAATAAGAGGACTTTATACATGGATTCAGAAATCAATAACAACACACATACAAGACATTCCCCTACTACCAAGGTTGGTTGAAGAGGATCATCTCCCTCTTACCTATTTGGAAGACAACACAAGGTGTTACCTCTTCTTGCCCTAGATTTTCGTTTTCCCCTTCAAGAAAAACACCAATGTGAGTGATTTCCATAATGTCCACTCAAACCATGGAAAAATAAGTTCTTGATCACATAGGTGACCAAGAAAAACGAAAATGAGAAGAAAGTGAAAGAAAGGTTAAGACTTTACCTCCAAGCTCAAAGCTTTAGCTTCAATGGTGAAGAATGGAGGAAGAAAAAGAAGAAGAACCAAGGATGGCCACAAGGAAAATGGTCTTGGAATGATGGAAGGAAAAAAGTAAATGTGATTTGTTTGGCAAATAATGGAGTTGGTCTCCAATGTGTGGGTGTGTGTGTACGGTGGAAAGGAAGGAGAAGAGAGGAAGAGAGGAGAAGTGTGCTAAATGTTTGGTGTTTAGAAAAATGAAGATGAGTTAATAAAAGGAAGAAAACAACATTGACTCCCCCAAAAGGGAGTGTCTGCCGTGGAGTGAGAGGAGAGGAAAGAGAGAGAAAATGTGTTACAAGGGAAATTGCTAGGAAGCTTCCTATAACAAGCTTGGATTAAATTTAATCTTTCTTTTGAAATTAAAACTAATAGATGTGATACAAAAATCAGATTTTGAATAATGTGGTAATATTTTTAATACATGTTATTATTTATTGGACAATAGTTATAGTTGGTAGAAGTCAGCATTAACAAATCTGACAGATAAATTCTTCACAGTGTTTTATTATCTCATCTGTTAAGATTTCTCGAAAAACGTAAAATCTTGTAAAATGTGTCCGGCCTCGGGTTTAGTAAGATCCCCCGTCGACGTTTCCATAGTTCAAGGTTCTCGGGAAAAATATTTCATTTTCCCGACTCTGTTCAATACGCACGCAAAACGAGAAATAATATTAAAATATTCCGCGTTCTCTGAAAAAATCCAGAAAAATTCCTTAAAATCCCAAATATTGTAAACTGATCATTTATTCTAAAACTATAAATTTTCGGGATATTTCAACTCTCCCCAACAAATAGAAATTTCATCCTCGAAATTTTCATTCCTTAGGATAATTATCGACGTTGTTTCTTCACCTTATCTTTCGACCTCCACGTCGCGCTTCTAATCACGTCAATTCAAATTGTTATTACCAATGTGATCTCCCTGCCTCCATGTGGTTTTGCTCTCCTACTCTCGATCTTACAGAAAGCATTCCATGGGTCAGACTCTCTTTCAACCGTACTGTGTCCCGTTCGATGATATGGCTGGGTCCAGAGATATACTTTCGTGATCATGATATATGGAAGACATCATGAAGATTTAAAAAGAAGGGATGACAAAGATTAGTTATGGATACTGAACCAGTCCGAAAAAGAATTTAGGATTGTCCATAGAATTTAAGAGTGAGTTTTCTAGGCTTGAGGATACGACCGACCCCAGTCGTAGGTGTGACTTTCGAGAAGACATGCTCTCCTTCTTCGAACTCAAGAGGTTTCTTTCTTTTGTCCGCTTAACTCTTCTGCCGACTCTGAGCCGTTTTCATCTACTCCTAAATCATTTTAGCCTTCTCAGTTGTCTGCTGAATGAGTTCAGGTCCAATGGTAAGCCGTTCTCCATCTTGATCCCGGCACAGAGGCGTCCGACACCTCCGCCCATATAGAGCCTCATAGGGTGCCATCCCTATACTTGAATGGTAACTGTTGTTGTAGGTGAATTCCACCAATGGTAAGATTTCATCCCAATCTCCAGTTTGCTCTATCGCATAAGCTCTCAGCGGATCTTCTAATGACTGGATTGTCCTCTCTGATCGGCCATCAGTTTGCGGATAGTATGCCGAACTCAATCGCAACTTCGTTCCCATAACTTCTTGAAGACTCTTCCAAAGCTTAAACGTAAACCTTGGATCTCTGTCGAAAATGATACTTGTGGGCACACCATGAAGTCTGACAATTTCACCAATGTATATCCGACTCAACCTTTCCAATGGATATCTTATGTTGATTGGCAAAAAGTGGGCTTAGTTTGTAAGCCGATCCACAATTACCCATATTGAGTCATTTTCTTTCTTAGTCCTTGGCAACCCAACAACAAAGTCCAGGGCAATACTATCCCATTTCTATTCGGGGATAACCAAGGGTTGTAATAGTCCAGCTGGTCATTGATGTTCAATCTTCATTTTCTGGCAGACCAAACAAGATGACACACCTTTAGCAACGTCTTTCTTCATCCATTGTTACCATCACTTCTGTTTTAGATTTTGATATACCTTGATCACTCTGGTTTGTAAACTCGGTTTACTCTCGTGAGTTTCATTGGGAATGAACTCCTTAAGTTCTAAATCATCTGGTATTGCAACCTTCACTTGTGAACATTAAGATTCCATCGAGTTCCTTCCTCGCATTCTGACACCATGCTTTGTCTTAATAGCTTCTTCTCGTCTTGTAGAAATTGGTCACTATTCTACTTCTCTTGAATCCTTCTCAACAGATCATTCGAAATAACGACTATATCTAGACATACCTCTTCCAGTGTCATTTCTAATGACGGCTACTTGTCCTCGAATTACTCTACTAATTCCTTCTTTTCGACCATCATAATGAAGGTATTAGGTAGTTTCCGGTTCAAAGCGTCCGCCATGGCGTTTTCTTTTCCAAGATGACTCTAAAGTTAGAGATCATGTTCCTTCAAAATCTTTGGTCACTTTCTTTGTCTCATGTTTGGTTCCTTCTCATCGAACAAATACTTCAGGTTCTTGTGACAGCGAAGGGCATGAAATATTGCTCCATATAGAAAGTGTCTCTATATTCTCAGAGTAGATACGATAGCGGTCAATTGCAAGTCACGGATCAGATACTCTCCTCACGCACCCTCAACTACCGTAAGGCGTAAGCCACAACTCCCCAGCTTTTCATAAGTGCATCCCAACCTTGATGTGAAGCATCACAAAACACTTCGAAGGTTTCATTGAGATTGGGCAGTATCAAAATCGGAATATTTCCTCACTCTTTGAAACTTTCTCCGCTTGTGCTGGTTTGTAAAAGTTTTGATTCTCTTTTTGTAAGCTGAGCAAGTTGTCCAACTATCTTTGAGAATCTGTCGATACTCCCTCGATAAGAACTAACTAACCCCACTAGCTATGAATCTCCTTCACAGTTTCCGATCTTTCCTTTTGAGGAACTGCTTCAACCTTTTTGTGAATCCACACGATTCCTTCATTTGGAATTTCATGATCCAAAACGGAACCTCCTCAAACAAGAATCCGCACTCTGATACTTTGGTGCTTTGTCCCCCTTCTTTAAAGTTAGGAAAACTATATCGAGATGTCCAACGTATCTCCCCATATCTTCAAGAATATGTCAGAACAACATCATTAATGACAACGACGATTCTGTTCTAGGTAAGGATAGAAAATACAATTCATGTTGTCCAAGAATACAACATGTGCGTTTGTCACTTCGGTTGACATCACGGGATACCCATAATGTCGAAAGCACACTCGAAAAATCATCTTGGGGATATTCTCTATTTCCACGAATCCATCGGTGACCAGGACATACATCTATCTTGGAGAGAACAACGATTTCCTTCTCGTTGATCCGTCAAATCCTTTACCTTCCTCCGAGAATACTCATCTTTGATCATAATCTTGTTTAACTGGCGATAGTCCTCGTATCACCGAGAAATTTTTTTTTTATTCTTCTCCTTAACCGACAGCATCTTAGCTCAACATGCAGAACTCTTTGGCTATTAAAGTGGCATTTATATTCCCTTTACTCTTGGTCCTCTACGGAGAACATTACATATACCCTCAGGCTCCTTTCTTTGATGAGGCTTAGACCAGGTTGGCCGTTACGAGTTTAAAAGTCTTAGTTCCAAAAATCTCTAAGGTTTTTATCGGAACGACCTAGCCGATAATAATCAGAAAACTATCGATCAATTTCTAAAATCATGAACTTGAATAGATATGATTCGAGGTAAGCAAGATAGGTCAACAAAAGACTCGATCTTTAATAGAAATAGGATAGGTTACACAACTTAGGTGTCAACGACAAGTCTTAGTAACAGAAATGGAAACAACTAAGCCGAAGATAATAAAGATAAGGATGAATCCAAGTGATCCATACAGTCACAAATTGTAAAAGGAGGGGTTACCCCCAAAATTATACAGCACGATTATGGGATCATCATTTGAGGTATAACTTCCACGGTTTAGATCTCCGAATTTTGAAGTCTCAGCACCTCACAGGGTATAAGTTCGGCACGCTTGTGGTTCTACGACCACTTACAAAGCATTGGTGAAGAATTTGCCTTTGCTTGGTCGCAGTTGCGGGAGATGTGTCCAAGCTTTCCACATTTAAAACAGATTATCCCTTTGATCTTACACTCCCTCGTGAAGTGTTCCTTTCCACATTTCATGCATCTTGGCGAGGATGTCGGGGTCTGACTGGATACACCACCCTAGTACTTTGTCCAGAAGTTGGTTGTTGTTGTTTCCCTGATACCCGTGCGTATGGTTTCTGCTTAAACTGGTTAACTTTTCTATTATTCCTCTTTTGGAATCTAGGTAGTCCAAGTTTGCCCCAAAGCCGACTGTCCTCCAACAGATTCTGAACCTCAACTTCCAATTCTCATTGTTGCGTGGCCCTCCGATCATGGTAAGTTGTCACCACAGCTATCATTTTCCTTTCTTCGACAGTCGCAGTCATACTCCTATGGTCTTGTCCCGCGCTCACATGTATACGTCTGTCACGAGCCACCGCCCTTGCATGTCTACTGTGAGCCATTGAATCTCTCTGAAGACGGACACAATTATACAAACAAAAATTACTTCAAACAATGTTATCTCCCTATGAAAACCAAATACAAAGAGTCATACAATTCATACAATTCAAACAAGACAAATTCAATTCTATACAACCGAACAGTCTCCAGCTCGAACTTCTTCATTCCGCTTCCACAGCGTAATCCCTCGTAAGCCGTCAACTTCCAAACCACTTCTCGAATCTAGTTTACACCAACTATTTCTTTCTCCAGAAGATCGATTTTCCAAAACCTTCTGATCTCCTCACAAGAGAAATCCTGTCTTCCTAACACAGTACGCCTAGGTGAAGTCATAGTTTTCTATACATATAGAACATTACATATTGAGTAGGCCAATCCTCAATATCATGCAACTGTATAACAGTAGCCATCAACATTCAACTTACGGCAAGCCATGCATTCCTTTCCCATCATCTCAATCAAGAGATAAGGAAGTGCACAACAGACCAAATTCTAGTATGCCTAAACATAGCAAGTCCATACCTCGGCTCAACAGGATGAACTGCTCTGATACCACCAAAATGTAACGCACCTAAATATACCAACTACAGCGCAATCGTCATTACACCACAGTTACTACATCCAGGTGTGTCACAGTCATGATAACAGTAGTTTCCAAATTTAGGAGTTTAATTTTTTTTTTCCGCATCGGTGCATAAGTAGAAAATATGAGCCATGAATGAAATATAAATGTATTCAACCCTTAATACAACCATTGGAATGAAATCACGTCCCTATATATATATATATATATATATATATATATATATATATATATATATATATATATATATATAGTTTATAGCCAATTTACACGAATCACTGATAACATAGAATATAATAATTACAAAGTCAAATGAAATACAGCGAGAATAAAAACAATTAAAGGGGGGAAGTAGTAACCCAGGGATGGATACTACCAGCAGACAAGGTCGCAACCCCATATGCACATGACGCACGGCGCTCCAGTAGATACGACAGGCATCAATGCCACCACGCAGCTGCACTCAAACGTAGTCGACGAAATCTTGTCCAGATGCTCAAGTCAATCAACCAAGGCATGGTCCCTCTTTATCTTCCTCACGATCTTTTATCAAACATAAATGTAAAACAGGAATGCACAAATATAGGAAAGAGGTGAGATTCCCAACTTTCAGTACCAACATGGTAGCAAGAAAATAAACGGCGTCGAACGCCCACATAGGACACAGTTAATACATACAAGTATAGTAATACATGAAAGCAATTAACGAGAGTAAAGTAGCAAAGAACAATAGATAACATTAACCATAGCCAGCTAGCAACATTAGCATTACCAAGAGTCAAATACATATCACAGTCATAATAGTAAACACAATATTCAATTATAAATGCTCAATGGACCATGTGACTGACAACTCACAATGCAACAAGGGTACCGAAGTTCCTACTCCATGGAGATAGACATAAACATTTTCGGAGTAAATGATCAAGGAGTAATGCCAGTGTATCGTTAGCCTTAAAAATATAATGTGCTCATCTCATAAAAATATTTGCGCAAAATGGCTCACACATGGCACCTTAACAGTTGATCGCGACATAGGACAGCGTCACAGTCAGGATCGTCAGTGTGTTGCATTGGTTTATCCCACGGCCCCAGTGGAGCTACCGCTGCCCATTGTGAGACACCCACACCCCGACGCCCTCAGGGTCAACAATATATGACACCTACGCTTAGTCTATTCGCACCCGCACAAAGGTGTTATTGAAACTCCTAGGCAACATAGCCTTCTCAACAATGTCCCACAGACAATACGCATGCATGATGACACAATGTCCAATCATGTATGTTCAACAATGATGCATTCAACATCAGCATTGCCTCAATGGCACATAAGCATTATTCAATGATCAACATGACATATCAACAACATATCTATTAAAAACATTGCCTCAATGGCATATCATCATTTCTTATCTCATCGAGTACTACATCAATAATTCTCAGCATCAACATGTATTCCTCATTACACACATACCACAATTTCCATGTCATGGATCCAAGAATTCCATATTCAAAATCATTTCTTCTCTATTGGTATGAATGCATATTCCTATCACAATTTAGTAAATTAAAATCCTTAAATCCAGGGTTTTTAGGTTATGTTTGAGTTACAAAAGACAAAGAACCATAATCTCAATCATTTCCAGCTCAAAAATCTCATTTTTGGTCTTGGTAATCGATTACATCACCCTTGTAATCGATTACCTGAGAAACAGAACCTCTGTAATCGATTACAATCTCATTGTAATCGATTACGTGATTCCCAGAATCACGTTTCATAACTTCAAGGCCCTGGTAATCGATTACACAACCGCGGTAATCGATTACCAATTTGGACAAAACCTCCGTAATCGATTACCCACAAGTTGTAATCGATTACGTGATTCCCAAAAGCACCCTTTCGTGACATCAGAGGCTTGGTAATCGATTACACCATTCTTGTAATTGATTACAAGCTAAACAGAATCTCTGTAATTGATTACACATAAGACGCAATCGATTACCAGATTTCCAGAATCACGATTTTGTATCTTTAAGAGCTTGGTAATCGATTACAAGCCCGGTGTAATCAATTACCACTCGTAAACTTGCAGAAATCAGAATTCTCCAGCTCCTCTAACTCAAACCAAACCATTCCTCATCATATTTAATCAACAAGATACTCAAATATACCTTCAATTCATGCAAGAGGCAACAATAAATCATACAAACCCAACAAAATACACTATCATCAATAACAACATAAAAATGAGAGGACTTTATACATGGATTCAGAAATCAATAACAACACACATACAAGACATTCCCTTACTACTAAGGTTGGTTGAAGAGGATCATCTCTCTCTTACCTATTTGGAAGACAACACAAGGTGTTACCTCTTCTTGCTCTAGATTTTAGTTTTCCTCTTCAAGAAAAACTCCAATGTGAGTGATTTCCATAATGTCCACTCAAACCATGGAAAAATGAGTTCTTGATCACATAGGTGACCAAGAAAAACGAAAATGAGAAGAAAGTGAAAGAAAGGTTAAGACTTTACCTCCAAGCTCAAAGCTTTAGCTTCAATGGTGAAGAATGGAGGAAGAAAAAGAAGAAGAACCAAGGATGGCCACAAGGAAAATGGTCTTGGAATGATGGAAGGAAACAAGTAAATGTGATTTGTTTGGCAAATAATGGAGTTGGTCTCCAATGTATGGGTGTGTGTGTACGGTGGAGAGGAAGGAGAAGAGAGGAAGAGAGGAGAAGTGTGCTAAATGTTTGGTGTTTAGAAAAATGAAGATGAGTTAATAAAAGGAAGAAAATAACATTGACTGCCCCAAAAAGGAGTGTCTGCCGTGGAGTGAGAGGAGAGGAAAGAGAGAGAAAATGTGTTACAAGGGAAATTGATAGGAAACTTCCTATAACAAGCTTGGATTAAATTTAATCTTTCTTTTGAAATTAAAACTAATAGATGTGATACAAAAATTAGATTTTGAATAATGTGGTAATATTTTTAATACATGTTATTATTTATTGGACAATAGCTATAGTTGGTAGAAGTCAGCGTTAACAAATCTGACAGATAAATTCTTCACAGTGTTTTATTATTTCATCTATTAAGATTTTTCGAAAAACGTGAAACCTTGTAAACTGTATCCGGCCTTGGGTTTAGTAAGATCCCCCGTCGACGTTTCCATAATTCAAGGTTCTCGGGAAAAATATTTAATTTTACTGACTCTGTTCAATACGCACGCATTTAAAACTATGTTGTAAACTGTTCATTTACTCTGTTCAATACGTTCTCCAAAAAAATCCAGAAAAATTCTTAAAAATTCCAAATATTGTAAACTGATCATTTATTCTAAAACTATAAATTTTCGGGATATTACAAGGGGCAACGGGCGTAGCACCTCGTTTCCTTGGATGTTGTCTTGTGCTCACCATGGTTTAATGAGAATAAAAGTTTATTTGATTCCCATAAACGACGCAAATGTTCTGAAGTAGATTCAAAGGGATACTTGAGATAGGTATGTCATGGTGGTTTTCTCCTTGCGCGACTATAAAAGTGCGTATTGAACCAGGGGGTGGGTATCTGTAAAGAGACTCCAACACTCAAGTCAGGCAGTGCACAAGTAGGGTTTATGTAGTGAGATACAAGATAACCTGATTAGGGCGACTTAGCTTGGTTTTTATATAGGTTTGATAGATACATTCCCATAATGGATAGATATGTTCCCGTAATTTTTGCAGGAGAAAATATGTTCCTTATTTAGTTATGGGGGATCCCTATATTATTGGAATACTGGTATGGTAGTTATGGTGCTATTATTCCGTAAGATCATGATTGACAATTAAAGGATATCATAAAGATTTACCCATTGCGCATATCTCATGGTAAAATTGTCACTATCTTGTACTAGGGTTCGACATATATTATCGGGGTCTCATGATAAGCAAGCTTTGCTAATGATGTTGATACCGGGCCTTGGCAGGTATGCATGTTGGGTTCTTCTATAGGTTATGAATCCAGATTACGGTCCAGAACATTTATTAAATAATTTTGACTATAATAAAAATAATTGCATTTGATTGAATTATTCTTATTTAAATAGTTAAAATATTATTATCAATCTATTAATCTTCTTTTTCATTAATATAAAGGGCAAAGTAATAAAAAAGTAATTAATGCTTCATTTATTTTCTAAAAGGAGTAAATGAAAAATAAAATGATACTAAATTGTTTTTCTAAATTGACAAATAAAAAGGAATAGAGAAGTACTTGACTAGCATTAATTATGAAAAAAATCATTCAACCTTTTCAAAATGAGGGAATAACTGTGAATTTATCTTTCATCACTTTATTATTGTATTTTTATAAGTAAAATAGAAACATTTGAAAGTTTATTTTTTATGTTTGTGTATTGCTTTTACCTTCATTACTTAGCACAAGTTTCAGGATTCATCATTATTCTTACCAAAATGCTTGCACCTTTCATTTACCAAAATAAATAATTAAATCTCTTGTTAAATTTTTTTATAATCTATATATTGTCAATTCAGAATTTTTTTTAAAAAAATAGTAGAGCTGACAAAGTGTGTGACACCATTAGCCTACAGGCTAAAAGGAGTTAGGGTTGGATCAATCCATGGGTCACTCACATTTATTAAGCATTGAGTAAAATAAAAAATGGTACGATCATGATTAGTGGTCTTATGAAAAGCAGTAATTAGAGTGATGAATTTTATTATGGTTTTACTACTGTATTTAAGTAAGGGTTTTTTTAACAAGTGCCCTTAGTGTATGGGACATACAAGTAATAAAGAGTGAGTAAAGAGTATAATCTCTTTAGGGTTTGATTTAGAGTTGAAACAATTGCTAACCAATTTCCACTATGTACCCTATCCAAGCAATTGAAATTTAATTTAACTTTAAATAAAGCAAGACAATTATGCAAAAAATAGAACTAAATGCAAGAATCAACATCAGCAATTTATAGAGAGAACAAGCAATGAATAAGACCTAGGGGTCCTTCTTCCCTTGCCATTTTGATTGAACCCATGCAATTCCAATTACAATTATTAATGAAATTGGTTTTGTTAGTTGAGACACCCAACTAGTTATAAGCCTATGTCTAGGTCTTATATAACTATGTTTCTCTTGTTAAGACACTATGTTTCCATATGAATTAACCAAGTTCCACCTATTAAGGTCAAATCTCAAACATTGGCTATGCGTGGCTAAGAGGTATATTTCTATCCTAGTAGCTAATCACTTTATCCATACTATTAGACGAAAAATGAACATGCATTACCCACATCAAATGCCAAACACCTAAATTCATATGTCTAGTTCACTAGGGTTTTCCAAACCAACACAATTAGTGGCCAATCAATTGAGTGCATGAAGCATATATATGAATAAACAAAAACTCAATTTCATTAACAAGAGTAAATGAACTAAATAAGAGTCAATTTACATGGCAAGTTCCAAAGAACCTTTAGTAAGGAGTTTAGAATCCAATAACTAGAAAAATCAAGAAAACAAGATAAAAATACATCTCAATTATAATAAACCTAAGAGAATAGAGAAAAAGAAAGAACTAGATATGGGATTTAGAGCTTGATCTTCCTCCAAAATCTTGGTCTTCCACCATCAAGATGATCTCCTTTTCTAAACTACAAAACCTAAGTAAAAAATCTCTATCTAAAAAATTGGCAAAGAACAAAGGACATGTAAAATGGAGCTAAATTTAGCAAATAAAAGGCCAAATTCATGGGCCTATTTGTGCATTTTACGTTATAGTGTGCATCAGTTTTGCACTGCAACGCAATGTTGAAGTACTCATAAGGTGGTTTGCACTAAGGCTTTCACACTACAACACAAGTTGTCGGGTTGCCTTCTTAGCTTTCTCTCTTCAATGCGAGCCCATCTTCTTCTTCCTTTAGCCTCTTGTAGGTCCTATTTAATGTTGAATTCTACAAAATAATCACAAACCTCCTATAAGGCACCTAGGTTATAAAATATTCCAACAAAATTTTCTAACTTAAGGCTAAATTATACTTGGGAAGATTTTACATATAAACCATGAGATACAAGCTCAAAACCATGCAAAATATATAAGAACTAGGACTTGGCAAGACAAAAAATGCATAAAATAAGGCATAAATAACTTCATCTCTTAGAGTTATCACACTCCAAAACTTAAACTTTTGCTAGCCCTCAAGCAAAACAAAGCAAGGCAAGAAATTCATATCAAATAAACTTGACAATCAGTGAACCACCAACTCAATGTATTCTAGCTCAAAGCATGGCAACACTGACATTCAAATATCATACATTACCTCAAGGCTCACTTCATAACCACAAAATTAAATTTTGCAAATGCAAAACCCAAATTTAGAGTAACACTCCTAAGCCACAAGAATGCACAAAAGGCTTCCCAAAAGCATGAGTGCAAGATCTCTTCAAAATCAAGCCATACACACTCGATAGGATTATGAACTTACACATGCATCTCAAACTCATAATCTATAAGATTGCTTCTCATCCCTCTCTCCACTAATGTAGACAATTACACAATCAAGGATCAAATAAGTTTTTCTAGGCTTATAATGGAAGGCCAAGAGTGAGGGTAAAGAAAGAAATGGATATAATCCTATGCATAAGAAGACAAGTGCATAATAAGGTTCATCAATAACCAATCACTTTTTGTTTTGATTTTGAATTCCCTTTTTCTTCACTTCTATAACTTCTTTTTGTAATTGTTTCTTGTATTTTGTAAACTTATCTCTTGATTTTCATTTTTTTCCTTTCCCCTATTTTTCTTCTATATTTTTCTTTCTTTCTATTTCTATACTTTTCTTCTATTCCCTATTCGATCCTTCAAACCCTTTATTAGTTTCATGCAATAAAAATTTCATGAAGATGGCTCAACTCAGAAACCTCCATGCCATGTACTCAACAAAACAATAAAGGTGAGGAGAAGAATGCAGTTACTTGCATATGAAAAGCTAAGGGGTAGGGGAAATGAAGGTAAAAGAAAGAAATTAGAGGCCAAAACACATACAAGGCTCCAAATAGGACCTAGAGACATAATCATGTAAGTTTAGGTTTGATAGGACCAAATAGTGCAAGAATGCCCTAATCACTTCCTTGATCATGGTTTATCTAGGATTCTGCCTCAAGAGAGAATCAAAACAACTCATAGGAAACTTGTAATCCATATATAATCAAAATCCAAGGTCAACAATCATACACAAAAGGAGCAAGGGAGCTCGACTTAAATTTGGGAACTCATGTGAATTCCAAAGTATTGAGGTCAATCCATTCACCATTCAATCATTGGCTATTCAATTCAAAACAACTAGAAAATCAAGTCCAACTTGCATTCAAGCTATTTCAAAACAAAATTTTTTCTCAGAATTTACTCTTAAGCACAATACAAAATTTCAAGCCTAGGTACAAGCACAATTTAATTCATCAAGGTCCACGATTGACATGAAAACTAACACAGCTAACTAAATACAATAAACAAGGAACTAACAACATGGAATAACTTGACAAAGACATGAAGCTATCCAAATATCCATAGTGCATAGGAAGGGGAAGGAAACCAAACAAGTCAACATCAACACAAAATAAACAGTGTAGCTCAAAAAGAACTAGGCTAGCCCCCAAACCTAAAGGGAATAGTATTCCTATTGTTCAAAAATAGGAAACATAGAATGAAATAAAAGACGAAATGAAATAAAAGAGAATGGATAAAAAGGAAGTCCTCAATCCTAGCATTGTTCCACCTTGTCCTCATTAGTGCCCTCAACAACATCCTCATCCTCTGCATATGCGTTATGCTCCTATTCTCGCTAGGGTGGAACAATAGTTGCCTCCGGTGGAATCCCCAAGGTAGGGAAATCATCCATAGGGTACTGAGCTTGCACTACCAACCATTGGATACAGTAGATGGTGTGCTCATGGAAGCTAGCCTGTATCGCTGCCAAATAAGCTAATGTGCTTCATCATCTCTCGCTAATGAGTATCATCAGTTGGTGCAAGTTCCTAGCGAGCTAGCCTTTTAAAATATGAGTCTTGAGAGGAAGAAGCATCCTAGTTCTCACGGAAGGTCTTCTTTAGTGTCAGCGTACATTAAGAAGATACTAGAAGGACAAATGAGTAAGCAAAAGGGTGACATCTTCAGGGAGGTGCTGGTGTTGGAAGATGAGGAGAATAGACGAGCGGACAAGCACAATGGTAGTGGCTGGCCAACGCTAAATCTGAGGGCATAGGGTAATAGGATTCAGAGGAGAAAATGGGGTTTCGACGGGATGGGGTCAGTGGGGAGGTGCTGGTATCCAGTGATGGTGGGTGGGGAAAAAGGGGTTTGACGACTGGGGTTAAAGGTGAAGGGGAAATAAGAGTTTGGGTGGTGGGTTTGGTGTAGAAGAGATGCGTGTGGGTGGAGGAAAAATTTAAAAAAAGAAGGGAAAAACGCAGGGTTAGTTGCGTTTTAGGTTCTGTGTAGCATCACGTCCAACCCCTAATTTTATTTTTTAAAATTTGTATTTCAAATTTGAATAGTTTGTAATTTTAAAAAAATAAAAATTTCACAGGGATCTCATATTGTGGCATGTGACTTTTGCATTGGGGCATATAGCTCTCAAGTTTAATTTCTTGAGAAGAACAAAGAGGTTCACGCTGTAATGTGCAAAATGTTGCATTTAGGTGTAGAATTAAAATAAGGTCATTGCGACGTGAAATTTGTGCGTTGCAGCGTGTAATTTTATAGACTGAGATCTTGATAGAAATTGAGACTCTTACACTGCAGCATGACTATTTTGCACTGTAGCACAAGATGTTGATCTGTAGACTTCTACAATATTTAACACCTTTATGCTGAGTTTGCACTTCTAAGGTCCTAAAATCCTACAAAATCAACCCAAAAATAGTATCAAGACTTTGGAACTCAGTAAGTTAATTCAAATGCAAAATCATAGGACTCAACTCACAAAAATATCAGACAAAAACAACAAAAACACCCCACAAAACATAGAGAAAGCTAGAAACTTGGCTTGCCTCCCATAAAGCACCTTATTTATAGTCTTAGTTGGACTTTGTTAGTTTAGTTGATCAAGGTGGTGTAAAGTAAGACAAAGGGGATAACTCATTCCCTTTTTCAAAGTAATGCTTCAATTCTTAGTCAATGACATTAGAAATGGGCTTTCTAGGACATTGTTGGCTACAAATGGGCTTTAATGTCGTAAATGATCCTTACTAAGAATAGTTCCACTAGGCCATGTTGCCATAAGGTAATCAAGCTATGGATGACTAAAGTCAAGGTGACTATACTCCCCATTAGGATCCTTTGAAGTTTTAACAATTGCGAATTTGGGGTGGCCATCATCAAGTGGTGGGTGGGAGGCCTTAATAGCTAAATTCTTGCATTTTTTTTCCTTCAAGTAAATATTTTTGAGCACAAGGGGCAGGTACACATTGTAACACTCTAATTCTACATATTGTAGTATATTGTCAATATACTCAAGTAAATAGAATTAGTCATGTCACTTGTAAATTTAAACATAAACATAAACTATATAATAACTAATAACACATAAATATATATAGAGCATTTGACAAATAATAAAGAGAATAAAATAATCTTACACAACTAGAAATTTTACTCTTTACTACTAATTTACAACATATGCCGATATATATATATATATATATATATATATATATATATATATATATATATATATATATATATATATATATATATATATATATATATATATATATATATATATATATATATATATATATATATATATATATATAGAGCATTTGACAAATAATAAAGAGAATAAAATAATCTTACACAACTAGAAATTTTACTCTTTATTACTAATTTACAACATATGCCTAATATATATATACATATACATGTACAAAACAATTATGCCAAGTTTTTAATGTCTTCTTTTGCTCCTACTTTGATCATTTACTGAATTTACCATAGAAATAAGAAATTGGGGTGAGAATTTGAAATTCTCAATAATAAGTTTATAAAACAAGATATCTTAGTAAATCTAGCTACTATGGTTAAAAACAAGTTACATAAATAATAAATGAAAAAGTGACGTAAGAAAAAAATAATAAATGAACTTTGCCTGCTCTCATATTTATAGAGAGGGTAATGTTTGTGCTGATAAACTTGCTTCTTTTGGAACTAGCATACAAGGGTTAATTTGGTGGGACTTAGTACCAAGATTCATTAGTGAGGATTTTATCTGTAATAGGATTGGTTTACCTAATTATAGATTTAAATGAGTCTTCTATGGGTAAGGTTGATGTCCCCTCATTTCTTTTGTATTTTTTATTTTCTTTTAATAATATTATGGGTACTCTTTTTCCTTCATGATGCTTTTATCCCTAAGGAGGGTTTTGCATCATAAGGTTTTAATGAGGCCCTTTTTGATTTAAAAAAAAATCTTTTTATTTCTGAGGTAAACCATTTATTTAATCATATATATAAAGAATACTGATATCTATCTTGCATAATTCATTTCATATTAAAACAATTAACTTATGTACTCCCAAGAGTACTTTTACCTTTATTCATTATACTCTCACAGGGCAGTAGGGCAACTACCCGTTAATACTATGTCATCATAAAAATCCTTTCTCAAATGCACAATAAATATTTAATCTCCTTTTACTCACCTTAATCACAAATCCTCCATAATTAAACCATACTAGAAGCATCCAGTTCTCAATTAAATATTAAATGAACATAATCATGAATACTTGACATTCGATCAATCAAACACATTAAAATATCAAATCCAAAAATCTTCATCTAAATCATAATATTTCATATTTCTGTAAATCAAAGAATGAAGAATAAATCTGAAATAAATCCCCCTACCTCCAAGGTGATTCCTTTTTCTTGAAACTTGCATTTCCTTGCTAAATCTTCATTTTCTTTTCATACTCAACATTACATTTCAACCCATGTCCAATACCTCAATCACAAGCTTAGACGAAAGATAAACAAGCATAAAAATCATGAGTATCCTACAAAACTCATTCTTGGATTTGCTCCAAAAACATGTAGCAAGAAATAAGAAAACAAAGAGGAATATAGGAAAGCTAACCCCCTATCTCATGTCTTCAATTTAATCCTTAATTTCTCCTTATTATTCTCCATTTCCTTCTTCGTTTTTCCTTCCATTTCTGCCCTTATTTTTGCTCCCAGTCGTGCCTTCTTCAAGCTGCAGAACGCGTGAGAAAGGAAGACTAACAAGGACGGATGGAAGCAAGAACATATCGGATGGTAAGGGGATGGACGACCATGGATGGCAGCTGAAACGGACGCGTGAGGGAGGAAGAGTGCAGCGTGACCAGATGCTTAAGGCAGAAAGCCACGGGCCAGAGAGCGAGAGACGAGAGTGAAAAGGAAGAAAAGTGCATAGTAGTGAATAATGGAAGAGGATAAGAAACTTGTGGCTTAAAACAATGGGAAAGAATTTTATAAAATTCACCTGAAACTTTTGTATCTTCTAGGAACACTTTATTCTTTCGAAATCAAGTTTTCCAGCTTTCATGAGTGTTCCCAGAAATCACAGATCTTAACTACATTCATATATTTTGATTTCCATGATTTTCTATACACTGTTATTTATCAAATAAACTGCACTATTTCTTTTAAATTAAATTAAACTTGTAAGGTAAGTAAATGTACCTGCCTCAACTTATTCTTTATATCAAATTATTTTCCATATTCCATTTATCATCTTCAAACAATTTCATAATTTTGTAATCTATCTAGTTATTTTATTTAATTTATAAACATTTTCTCAATGTTATTAAAAATATCAAACTAATTCATTTGGTCTCTAAAAATTTAATATAGCTTATTTCAAGCATTTATGACTTAGAAATAATTTTCCATTTTTATTTCTAACTTCTTAGCTATTTAAGCTAAATTTATGGACTATATGAAACTATTTATCACATTCAGTATTATAGATTTATGCTCGACTCAACTCAAATCATTGTTAGAATTATTAGGCAACTTCCACCAATTTTATCGAGCTGCTATAACTCTAATTAGGACTAGATTAAGACTATTAGGTTAGGCAAAATGTTACACACATGATGACTTATACCTCTCAAAAACACTGATGGCATCTTGGTCTCCACCCATGTAACATCCTACTTTCCAGCCTGCTTATACAACTAGTAAAGTGTAAATTGCTATTTGACTTGTTTGCATGATTTTACGTGGAAGTGGTGAAGGGAATGGCGACCATGGTGGTTGTCAGCCATAAGTTGGCGAAGTCATGAGGAGGAGGAAGAAGTTAGGATGAATTAGGTGTTGTTTAGATGGTGGCCATCACCCTAGGTGATGAACTATGGAAGAAATTGGGTGGTGGTGGTGGCCACGACTATGGCCATCACTTGGTGAAGGTTAGGGTTTGGTCTTGGACTGGTGGTGGTGTGGGTTAAGACCTTGAGTTGGCCTCATCAAGGAAAGGAGGAAGATGGTGGTGGCCACCACTTGGGCGGCTTGGAAAGGGAAGGAAAAAGGTGGTAGTGGTTACAGGTTGGCCACCTCTTGATAAAGGGTTAGGGTTTGGTTCATTGAAGGAGGTTTCCACCACCTTGGGTGGCTAAGAGAGGGCGTGGCCTCAAGAGGAAGGCCGTGTGTGGCCATGGAAGGGTGGCTGAAATTTACCCCAAGGGCCATGCTTAGCCATGAACTTAGAGAGAGAAAATAAAGATTTTGAGGTGTTAATTAAGTAATTAGAGATTAAATATATGTTTAGGAAACTAAATTTATGTTAATTGTATTATTGCTATTAAAAATGGAGGATGGAAGTGGTTATAGAGGTTGTGGCCTAATTGACATGAAACATGATAGAATTGTGATGCTATGAATTAGGGTTGATAATGCTATATTGACTGATTGCCAAGTTAACTCATTAGGTCTTTGAGTGTGTGCATTGGATTGTATATTGGTAATTAGATATCCATAAATGCATATGTATATCATATACTTGTTATTGAGCTTTGAGTGTATGAATTATGAATTATTGATCATAATGGATTGTGCTTTGAGAAGCAATGACTAAATATAAATTGTAATTGCGTTATGCATTATGAAACTATACATGTGAGTGTATGTTTTTCCTAAGTGTTAAGTAAGGATTGCCTTATAATGGAGCAAGGATTGAATTCACCTTGTTAGGAATAGGTTCTATGTAGTGAAGTATAGCTACTGGGAGTAAGCTAG
This sequence comes from Ormosia emarginata, assembly GCA_029884605.1. Lineage (NCBI taxonomy): Eukaryota > Viridiplantae > Streptophyta > Magnoliopsida > Fabales > Fabaceae > Ormosia > Ormosia emarginata. The sequence goes on from JAQQTP010000087.1 coordinate 8,300,113, forward strand.
CTTGTGTCTGACAAGTAGACTATTTCCATGGAGGATGAGTGATTCCCTCCTTAATGTTTACTAGAGGATAAAGTAATTTCCTCAAATGAATAGGGCATTAAGCATAAGACAATGAATTGAAAGGATAGAATCATAAGTATTGCATTCATACATACATTCTTATTATTTTATCATTGATATTATTTAATTATGTTTTTTGGGAAAAATGGCTAAAATGAACCTCTGCCTTGAGATAAGTAACAAATTGATTTTTAACTTATATACATTAACTCTTTTAAAGTCCGAGGCAGTTGAAACTATCATGATATCAATTATAGATTGTTAGTTTATTGAGAATTCTTAAAATTCTCACCTCAGTACTTTACATGATAGTCCAGATTCTAAGCAGCATGCCACTCATTAGCTTTTATTATGAGATTGTTGAAAGGAGTTTGGATTTACTCACTTGAGACCAATACCTACTCCTTTTATGGGATCCTACGTGTGCATGTGATGTTCATGCCTAGTGTGACAGGAAGAGACTCAGGAGTTTATGATGTAATAGCAGTTTATGAGATAGGCGTTTATTGGAGCTCATTTTTTATGTATGACCTTTTGTGAATGTATTGCTATATATGGGTATAGACGCCTATCTTTCTTGGATATGTCTATAGTACTTACTTTGGACTGACAGACTGGGACTATAGATAGAATATATGTATAGGTACTGACGCCTATGGTTAAACTATGTCTTACTTCTTTTTTGTATGTATGGAACAATGACTGAGTAAATGCAGGCTTAGGAGGTCATTATGCTTAATATTTTGATGTGTATTTGAGAGTTGATGACATAGTTAGAGTTCTAACCTTGAGAACTTACTTTGAGTTAGTTATTATGTTTAAAAATGACTAATTACAATTACACATCTTTCAAGGACTTCTAACCCAGTTCATCATAAGAGCTGAAAAACCTTAAATTATAAGATAAACTTAACTTAAAAAGGGATTAACTTGACCTATCTAAAGGAACAAATAAAGTTGATGTAAAAGATGATTAAAATAAGTAAGGAACTTAACCAAACTAGTAAAAGAGAAGCAACAACAATTAGTGATGAACTTTATTCTATCTAGCTTGCCCTGATATGTGTAGGGTGGACTATATAGGGTAGGACTAGGAGGTATCACAACCCACCCTTAAAATAAGTTTACCTATAAGTACATCTATCAAATCCCTAGAGGTAGCCAAAAATGGTCTCCCAAATATCAAGGGTATGCTTTTATCCTCATCCATATGAACGTTGACAAAGTCCATGGGGAATATAAATTTATCAACTTTGACAAGCACATCCTCCACCACACCCTTTGGATAAGAGTATGATCTATCAACGAGTTGTAAAAGGACCAAGGTGGGCTTTGGATCACCCAACCCAAGTTGTTCATAAATAGAGAGAGGCATAAGGTTAATACTCACCCTTAGGTCACATAGTGCCTTACTAGAAAATTGCTCACCAATAATACAAAGAATGGTAAAGCTTCTAGGATCCTAAAGCTTTAGTGGAAGCTTGCATTGCAAAATGGCATTACATTCCTCGTAAGTGCCACAATCTCATCATTCACTAGCTCCCGCTTCTTAGTCAAGATCTCTTTCATAAACTTGAGGTTTCACGGCATTTGGGAAAAGGCTTATGCAAAAGGAATGTTGATGTGCAACTTTTTGAACACATCAAGGAATTCTTGGAATTCATGATCAAGCTTTGCCTTCATAACCCAGTTAGGAAATAGAAGATGAGGTATTTTATGGGCTTCTCAATTAGCTTTTTCTCTTCCTTCCTACCAACTTCTTCTTTTTCTTCAACTATGTTCACTTGGATGACATTCTTGCTAGTCGCTAGGCTTCTCAACCTTTTATCAACTCTTGGATTACCAACATTATCTTCCAGTTACTTACCAATCTGAAGGGATATGCCTATACAATGTGCATTAGGATCACCCTTAGGATTGCTGATGGTATCACTTGGAAATGAGCTCAAAGGGCAAATGCTCAACACTTGTGCTAGTTGGCTAACTTGTGTCTCAAGATTGTGCAAGAATGTGGGTTGACTTTGCAACAAAGCATCATTTTAAGTGTAACACTCTAATTCTCATACCACAGCATACCCTAAGTATACTAAATAAATAGAATTAAGTATGTTATTTTCTAACTTAAGTGTAATTTACGACCTGTTCAATATCTATATAATGAATAAATATATACAACCTTTATAGAAGTAAAAGAACAAGACATTTTACATCTCAGGAAACTTGCTCTTTACTAGAAATCTATCTGATATGTCTGAGATTACAAACCTTTACAAAACTTATTACATAAACTTAATTATAGAGCCATTAATATAAATACAAAATATACACTATTTAACTAAGTCTTCATCTCTTTGCTCTTGCGCTTGCTTGGATCCTTCTCTGGATTTGTCATGGAAAACATAAAAAGAACTGGGATGAGAATTAAAAATTCTCAATAGTAAGTTTGGAATCATAACATCATGGTAAATCTAGCTGCTTTGGGGAAAAACAAATTATACTTAATCATTTGGAAATGTGACATAAGCCAAAACTCAGTCACTTTCCTTCCCAAAGCAGACAGTTCATTTAGTTACTAAAAATAATTAATTAGTACAAAGCAATTCTACATATGAATTAACATATTCTTTCGTAGCAACTATGATAGTAATCAATTTAATTATCACATAACAACCTATTTGGACAACATGTACTTTAAACATATATAATCATACTACGAACAATACCAACTCACTTTAAGTATTATTCTCAACCCTTTATAACTAGCTTTTATCCTTAATCTTCTCATTTGATAAAAACAAGACAATTGACCATATAATTGTCAATTTTATGCAATGCATGATGATGTATGATTATGTCTAATGAAAGCCCTAAAGTATGCTTATACAATGATTTAAAAAGATTTTATTTTAGAAAACACATGTTATTTGATTATTTCCAGAAAGCCCTTTTGTTCCAAGAAGCCATTTTGTTCCTTGTATTGTTTCTGGGTAGGTAGGATGCCTTTTTATTTCTTGCACTACTAAACATTTATAACTTTAACACTTGGAGCCCTTTTATCCAAGCCACTTGGAGCCTTTTTGTCTAAGCCATAAGTTTACAATACATGAAAATACCAAATAACATGTTTGAAGACAAAACATGCATAATATTAAAAACCTTTCATTCTTTAACTTTTACTTAATCATATTTTTCATTACATAATAGGGAAGCAATACCATAATCATTAAACTTTCTTTTTTTACATTATCATAAATGCTTGTAGAGAGGGACTCATTTAACCTCATCAATCTTTATCATTACTTTTATATTGTTTCCAAATATCATGCTCATCAACATCATTTGATAACCTGCATAAATCAATATGCTTCTCAACATTACATCATATCATAGCTCAATGCCTCATTTTCATCATCATTTAACATCTTATTCATCTTGGTTGCCATTAATTTCTTACAAGATATAAACAATGATGAACACCATTTAAATATATCAATTTGACATAACATTACTTTAGGAATCAATTTCCTAATTAATAAACTCAAAGTTCATGTTACACCCTCATCATATCATTAATCAAGCCATAATGTATCCCATTACATCATTTAACAATAACACATAATACATTACATAGCAAAATCCACCAAAATTAGGACCCATTACCCTTTTATCACATCATTCTAGCTCAACCTTAGCTGAAAAGAGAGCAACACATGGCTCACAAACCATTCAAGCTTAAACTATCCCAAAACACCTCAATATTTACCTCAAAAAAGCTGATTTTCAAGATTGCACCAAATGTGCATCCTAACTTCAAAGATTTTGAAATTTTATGGGCAAATAGCCTTACATGTTAAATTTCAAATGCCACTAGAATCAGGTCATTCCGATGTCTATAGCTCAAGATATGCGATTAACACCACAGGCTGTCAGGATAAGTTTTAGAGGGAGGGTTGCAACTCCCTTTCCATTTGTGTCCTGGCTCCCTTGTCTCAGCTGTAGTACCACGACTGGCAGAGAGGGGAGTGCCACAGCTCCCCAAAATTTGTGTCGTGGTCTCCTAGGAAAAACTTGGTTTTTGCATAATTTTGCAGAAACCAACCGAGAACCCCATATTTCCAACCCTTTCAAGGTGTTTCCAATCACAAACATGATTTCTAAACACCTCTAAACGTCAATTACACCTCATATATGATTTCTAAACATCAAAGCATGATTTTTATAAATAAAAACCCTAACTCAAACTTCAATACAAATCAAGGCATTCACATACTTAAAATCAACATCAAACTTTAACCAAACTAAAAATATACCAACTTCAATCCTTTAAATGAAAACTAAGCATAGAAACCCCAATTTATCAACCAAACTCAATTCTCATTTTTCTTACAAAAGCTCAAACAAATGAGAAGAAAGAGTTGTAGAAAGATTTTCCCCTACCTTGGTTTTCATGGATGCTTGATTTTGTTTTCCTCTTCCTTCTCTTCCCTCTCCCCCTTTTTCTTTCTTTTTTTTTTCTTCCCTTTTGCAGAACGAAAGTGAGGGATGAGAAAGATGAGAAAATTTCATCTTTTTAAAAGATGACATTAAGGGCAATTTTATCCATTTGCTAATTTCGTATCTGCTAAAAACATTTTGATTTAACTAAATCAAGTTTCCTATTTTCCAATAACCTTAGAATAAATTATAAGATCCATCAAAATTCTTGTTTCATCATTTCATAATTTTCCATATCTGTTGCGCCTCAATTCAGTACTTAAACACTCACTTAATATCCTTAAAAATACCAAACTGACTCTGTTTGTCCTCAAAATTTAACCACATCTTTTTCCATACATTTGTGACCTAGAAATGAATTTTTCATACTTATTTCATGTAATTTAGCATTTATGCTATTTTTCTGAGTTAAATTAACCATTTTGCACGTTTTGTGTTACGGTAAAATGCCTAAATTAACTCAGAAAGCCACAAAATTTAACTGTCATGTTAAACAAGTATTAGGCTACGTCTGTAACCTTACACAAACCTAACATGTATAAAAAGAGGGTATTACATTGAGCCATACACTCATTTATTTTAACCATATAAGCTTGATATCCTTCGTGAAGGCATCTTGTGTAGACATAAAGCTCATGAACATATTATCCAATGTTGCTTACCTATCTTGAGGGGTCCTTTAGGTTGAAAACTAGGAGAATATATGGGAGTCTCCTTGGTATGAGATGACAATGATGACCCTTGAGTGTTATTGCCCCTAGCAAAACTTGGGTGAATCCTCCACCTTAGTTTGTAAGTGTTGGATTAAGGATTTCCTTGGTTTTGATTTTGGCAGTAGTTCTTGACATATTGGACACTTTCAACTTGTGCAGGGCATCTATCACTCAAATGAGCATCGCCATTGAAACCATAAGAGATAAACTGACTTTATATGGCATTCACCCTCAAATTATCCAACTTTTTGGTAATGGCTAAAACTTGTGTTGAAAAAGAATTGGATCAACATCAAGCACTCTCACAACTTGCTTAGGGTTCTCCTACTCTAATGACCATTGATAATTATTGGTAGCTATCTTTTCTAAGAGCTCATAAGTTGCATCTATGGACTGACTCATCAATGCTCCACTAGTAGTCGCATCTATAGTTGATCGAATATGCCCTGACAAACCATTATAAAAAGTTTGCATTTCTAGCCATTTTGGAATCCTATGATGAGGGCACCTCCTCATAAGCTCTTTTTATCTTTCCTAAGCCTCGTACAATAATTCAGAGTTATATTGCACGAATAAGGTGATATCATTTTGAATCTTGATTGTTTTGGCAGGTGGAAAGAATTTAGCAAGAAAGTTATTGGCAAGGTCATCCCATGTAGTGATGGAGTCTGTTGGAAGAGAATTGAGCCAACTCTTAGCTTTGTTCCTCAAAGAAAATGGGAACAACCATAGCCCAATCGCATCCCCCGATACCCCGTTGTGATTGAAGGTATCACATATCTCCAGATTAGATAAGTGAGAATTTAGATTGTAACTTTTTCCTTTCTAGCTTAACTCGATAGCTAGTGAAGTAGTGAATAATCTGTCATTTATGTTAAATTGTATGTTATGTGGCTTGTTATGTTTAACTTAGCAAGCAAGTTATCTTCTAGGTAAATTAATTAAATAATATAAATTATCAAATAAATAAGTATATTAATTTATGTTATAATTATGTGCTTAAAGCATACAATTAAGCAAATGTGTAAATAATTTAAGTAAATAAATATAGTAAATTTTACTAATAAATTTTATTATTAAAATTAGATCCAATAAGGATGCATGTAAGTGGGTTTAGACATTTACCTAATATTACATCCCGCCTTCTTGTTTACTTGTATGAGCTGCTAGGCAACTATTGTTGTGTTGTTGTATGTCTGATTACCTTGTATGTGCATATAAGTAGGTAACTTAGTGAAGTTGTCTCATAAAAGTAATTAAAATAATTATGAAAATTACGAGATAATTATAGAAAAATAGTAATTTAGCTAGAATGACTATAAATAAAATTATTTGTAATTATTAGAGCTTAGTTTATATTTTTTATGAAATTTAATAATTATAAATAAATATAAATTAAGATAAAGTAATATTAATTAGAGGTTAAAATAAATGATTAAGAGCTTAGTTAAATTAGTTATATTAAGCTAAATTATAAATTAAATATAAGAGTTTATGATATTATTATATCAAGTAGAGATCAAATCAGATATAATTATATTATTTGAATTAGGTAATGATTAGCCTTGAAACAATTACATTTCATGTAACTAAAAGTAACCCACTTAACTCAAATTTAAATGGTCCAAATAATTTTAAGAATAAATTATATATATTAAGTTAATTAAATTTGGAATTAATATAATTAAATTAAATTATGAGTTATTAAGTACTCATAAACTAAGTTTTAATAGTTAGGGTTAGTGCATGAAAATTCTAGGTCCTACATGGGATTACTAGAGATCTAAATTAAAACCGAAAGAACTTACAAGCTCTAAATTGGGAACCTAGGGTAGAGATGACAAAATGGACTAACCTGCCCCGCCCTCAACCCATCAAAATACGGGACAGAGAGGGTTGACTCGTTTTGGAAAATGGGTTGAAAGAACCAACCCACCTCATTTTAGGATGGGTTGGCGGGTTGGCCCGCCTAAAGGAGAAAATAAGAGAAACTGGACAAGTTAGTGGGTCAACTCGCCTAACCTATCTAACTTGCCTAGAAACTAGAAAAATGTATAAAAAAAATAAAAAATACCATAACAATTTAAAAAAAAATAGAAAAACTACAATTTGTAGAGACTAAAAAAATAAAAAAAAAAAAAAAAAAAATTAGTATCATACCGATAAAAATACTACAAACACAAATAATTCCATTTGAATCATTACCAATTCTATTAACAAAAAGTCCATAACCAATGAACCATAAACATGCAAAAAGACAACAACTCAATGGGCCAACCTACCAAAAATGGTTTATACAGGTTGAAAAATAAAAAAATGAGTTCAATTCTTGAACCAAACCTACCAAAAAATGATAGGTTGGCGGGTTAACCCAATGGGTTAAACCCATTTTGCTGGCACTAACCCAGGGATAGATGCACTATACCCAAGAACTGTGTTCAAACTCAAAAAATCAGGGTCAAACCCAAAACTAACTTGAAAATACCATGCCTCAATAACTTGGTCTCCAAGCTATCAAGGCTGCTTGCCATGGCTACCAAGTAAGGAGACCACACGATCTTTAGCTCCTAAACAACCATCCAGTTGTTGTTTGGCTTTAAAATAGTCAAGGCTCCATCTCCTCCTCATTTTGCACTTCTTTCTTTAGACCTAGAGAGAGAGTGTGAGTTTTAGTCAGAGAATATCTATGGGAGACCACTGCCACTGCATGCATGATTAGCCACTATTATCATCATGCCTTGCCTTCCTCTATGTTTAGGACCAAGTAGTCTCACTGGTTGCACCTCCACCCTTAAGCCATAAGCCCACCGAAAATTAAGTAGGGTTTCGTGGTTTTTCCTCATGTTTTCCCTTTGAAAGCCTTACCTATACTTGCTGTTTTGCAGAGATTAGATAGGCTGAGACTTATGGGTGGTTAGAGAGGCCATGGTTGGCCGTGAAACTCTTTGCTTGGCCATGGCCCAAGCTTGAGGTTGCACAGCCATGGAGAGACAAGGGAGCCATGATGGTGGTTTCCATACAAAGTGAAGAGACTTGGTACTATTTTGGTGGTGATTTCAGGTGGAAGCAACCACCGAAGGTGGCAATGATGTTAGGGATTTGGGTGGTGGTGGCCACAGTGGCCACTACCCATGAAGGAAAAGAGTTGTTCTCTTTTTTTAAGGTTGTTATGGGGCTGTTGCCACCACTATTTGGAGGCCTTATTAGCCATAAAAGTTAAGGAACCGCCACCCATGGTGGTGGTGGTGGTGGTGGAGGGTTTTGGTGGAGGTGGCCATGGTGGTCACTACCCATGGAGAAACCATTTGTATGAAAACCATGGGTTAGAGTGGTTTTGGCCTATTGGAACTAATGTGTCATTGCTAGAATGGCTGGACACTAAGTTCGGATGGTGATGGTGGGGTCATCAAGGGGGGTCGTGATCAGAACCATCACTCCCTGTCTCTAGTTTTGGAGCTTTTAAGAAAAATATAGTTAAGGTGGGGTCCACCACCAAGGATGCCTACCCACAGTGAGTCAAGGTGGTAAGGACCACCATACTCACCAAATAATTTAAAGATAAAGTTCCTAGGTCACGGCTGGGCCTAGAGAGCCTAGGCTAGGATCTGGCATATGGTTAGGATAACCCTACTTACACCCAAAGCCAGGGTAAACCCTAACCCTAGCCAGGGCTAATTAAATGAGTTAAACAAGTGATAACATGTTTGATTAAAGCATAATTAACTTAGGACTAATGATTTATGAGAACCCAATTACTCCTAGAGGTCAGATACCTTAGTGGGGATTTGTATGATATCTGACAATACTTGTTTATATGAAAGGTTATGTATATGTGTTACTTGTATGCCAAGTTATCTCTAGTTTGAGCTTGAAGTATACTTGAGATTATTGTTGGTATTAGTAACTATATATTATGAGATTGCATGACCAATATGATTGTTATTTGAGAAAGTATATGAGAAAATTGTTATAATTCCAGTAAAAACTATCAAAAGCTATATTATATGTGAAAGTTGTGCATTATACAAAAACTCATAAGAAAGAGTATGCATTCCCAAAGAGTATGCATTCCCAAGGAAAGAATTCACCTTGCTTGGATAGAACTGTATGACATATATGACTATTAAGAGTGGGCTAGCTCATATATGACAAATAGACTATCTTGTAGGAGGGTCATTCCCCGTTAAGGTGGTGGGTCATTCCCCCTCAAGGAGGTTCAGAGTACCTCAAGGAAAACTAGAGTTCCTCATAGGGGAATTACAAAAATTTAATAATGGCCAAAGAGAAAAGCATTGCATTCATATATTGAGATTATTATTATTATTGAGCATGTTTATATAAGGAAAATGGTATAGAAATAGCCTCTGCCCATAGATAACAACTTTATAGATTTTCAACTTATATTTGTTATTTATTTTTCATTCTAAGGCAGTTTGATTTATTATGATGTATTTTCATGTAGAATTACAAGGAATTCCTATAATTATCACCGCATTGTTATGTTTCCTTGATATATCTAGACATTGAGGATGCCCCTATTCAGCAATTACTTTGAGTTTGTTTGGGGGGGGGGGAGTGGGTGTATTTTGAGGGCACCAACACTTATTATTTTATTAGGTTAGTATGTGTGCACATCATGTATACCCCAGTGTGCTTGGGCATGGAGTTGGTTTAGGTTTTGTGATGTAGTACTAGTTTGAGTAGGGTAGTTAAGTAGACATCTAGTTCTATTTTGATTGTATATGTATATGTGTTGTATTTTGTATCTAGATATAGATGTCTCATTGCCTGGTCCTGCATTACATTCTGCTACTACTGCTTCTCTATTGACTGCCTGACTGGATATTTGTATCAGGGTACTAACACCTTGTTGTGTTTATGTTCTATATTTTGTTATTTCTCTGGACCTTGTACTTAAACTTAAACCTTGATAATGTTAATGGAAGGCCTAGAGGGCTAGTATTATGTCTTTTGTACAAGTTAATAGTAATTCGTAGAAATTATACATGATGTGGGTTAGAGTTCTTCTAGCTATAACTCACCTAGATATGTTAGATACGCTTTATAGAATTGATTTTCATTGCACACTGAATAAGGCTTCCGACGTAGCTCACCTTGAGAACTAAAACACTTAAAATCATCTATGAAATAAAGTTAAAGGCTAAGTAAGATGGCGACCTATTTAAATAAGGATAAGTGAAAGATGGTTAAAAGAAACAAGAAACATAATTAAATAGGAAGCATGTAATAAAAATGGTTAATGATGAACTTTATTCTCTCTATTTTACCTACTAAAGCGTAAGTTGGACTATATAGTGTAAGGGGCATCACACCTAATAATCCATTGGATTAGGAAATATAAGTAATCATTTAATTAGGGCTAATGAGGTGACATGCAATCTAAGGTTGGCATTTAAGTTACTTTTCATTGGCTTGAAAATAAAAGTAGTTATAATTCTTATTTAGTTGAATTAAATGGTGATTTGACCTTAAGCCAATTGAGTTTCATGCAAGAAAGGAGTTAAGCACTAAAATGAAATTCTAGTGGTTAGGATTAAGACACAATGATTATAAGGTTTGCATTAGGTTTTAAATAAACCCTAATATGTCCTAAACTGTGCACGAATGATATTTCATAACATTAAGTGGTTAAACCCTACCTAAACCCCTATCCCTCGTTAAACATATCCTCTCCCACTCATTAACACTTATCATCGTCACTCACCCACACATTATGTAACATCCTCCCTGATGACTATCTATTTGAATAATAGTATTAAAGACTAGAATATAAGTTATATTTTCTTGATAGCTTTATAAGATTGGAACATAAAAGGAAAAAAAGAAAATAATGATTGATTAAATACATGTGTAGCAAATACCTAAAATTAAGAACAAAGAAATAAGCTTAAGCTAGGCATGGAAGAAAGAATAACCACATGATTAGTTTAATTTCCTTATGGCACTAAGTAAAGATTAAAATACTTTGCCTAAGAAGATTCTAGAATAAACTAGGATTTTCCTTGAGTAAATTAGTAACCTAGGATTAATTAATTAATGAAATGGATATTTACCATGAGTTACCTAGTAAAAGAAAATAAAAAATTACCAAGCTTTAGTCACTAGGAAGTCACAGTTTCACCATCCTAATTAACATAAGTATAATGTTTTAATTGCCATGATAAGAAAACAATAAAATAATAACACATGCACATACATAGCTTAGGCTTGACATACACGTGTTTAGGAATTAATTAATTAACTTAGTAGCTAAGCTCTTTGATAGACATCGAATTCACATTTTCACCATAGGTCAATTAGTTAAGGATTAAAATAATAATAAAGGCCTAAATATCGAAGATAGTGACCAATAGAAGAAAAACTAACAACTTAAGAAACACTCCCTCTCCTCTATATAAGGAGGAAGTTGGCCTCACCACCTCCACACTACACCAACACTTAACAAAACATGAGAGCTTGAGAGTGAGAGTGAGATCGAGAGCAAGGAGGAAGGAAGATTCTTGGAGTCTTGATCTTGGAACTTGGAAGGAATAGCTTGGAGTTTAGGAAGCTTAGCACAAATCACCTTCATCTTCTTTTCCTTTTAAGCACGTGAGCTACACCTTGAAGTAGGAGGAAAATCCTTATCTTCCAAGTTCATGCATGTCCTTAAGTTTGACTCGAAGAGGCTTTGGTACTATTTTATTGGTTTTATTCATGTTAAAGTGATGATTTTGAAGGTTTATGCATAAAAACTGAGTTTGGAAATGGTAAAGGTGAATCCATGGTTGATTGGAGATGTTTCTTAGTGAAAACTTGATTTTTATGATGCTAAAATGATGAGTTAAAGCTTGAATCCGAGATTGATGTTTTTCTTTGAGGCCTTGATATTGTTTCTTGAATCTATGCATGTTAGTATTCTTGGTTTTCTTTGATGATCTAGTTGATTTCTACTTGAAGCCATGGTATGGATGAATCTTAGTTTATCATGATGAGATTTTGTCGTAGATGAACTTGAAGCATGTTGTGTATTGTTGATGATTCTTGAGGTTAATTAATGGATTGTTGTGTATTTAATAGTCATTGGTGGAAGAGATGATTTTAGATTATTTTTTAGCATGAAAACTAAAACTAGTATGAGTAGGAATGGGTTGAAATTTTGATAAATTGATTTTCATTTTCCTAAGTGAAATTTAAAGTTCATAATAGGTATTTTTAAATTATAAATAAAAGGAATTTTTGGACTTGAAAAATAAAAAAAATGAACACCAAAATTGATGGTGTAGAGCTTGGTTGTCGCAACTGTCCTAAAGGGCGCTGCGAAATTAAAAAAAAAAAGATGAGGAAATGACCTTGGGGTATTGGGAGTCGCCACCAATTGCTTTATTCATTAAATGAAATGATGTAATTGGACGCTTAAAAGATGGTCTACATTTCAGAATTCAAGGTTTAAGGGTTGATTAAGAATAGGGAAGATAGTAGAACCCTACATCGTCCGTTCTAAGAATGATTACCTATTTAATCTAGTGTTATTCACAAGATTAATTAAATCGATCCTTTGTTAAATAGAAAAGAATTGCTTTTATTTTTATTTTGACATGTCCCATTTGTCAGCATGTTATCAAAGATGATAAATGACTAAGGCATGGAATGTGTGGCTAAATAGCCATTATTTTAGAACAAATTCTAGTCCTGCAACATATTATATAAAAGTGATGAATTGAAATTGTGTTAATTTCGCAAAGAAAATAATTTTTAAAATATTTATTTTTGATGGGATGTTTTGAATAAAATTATTTAAAATGAATTTAACAAAGAAAATTTTTATTTTTGAAAGTGAAAAAAGAATTTTTGAATTCCTCAAAATCAAAATGTTAAGACTACGTGAAATTGTTCACTTTTATTTTAGGATTTTTATTTTACAAAAATGTTGCATTTTTAGTTTGCGAAAATATTTTAGTTTTACTGTGGGGATTATACCTCACCAACACTCATGGAAAGATCTAATATAAAGGCCTCAAGAGTATTGGGAAGAGCGTATTTGATTGGTACACTAATCTTCTCCCAATTTTTCCGTCGTCGACTAATTTTAAATTGTTTGATTTATACATTAATGCAAAAATGAGTGTGTTAAATTAAAACACAAGTACAAATGTATAATGATATTATTACAAGGAGTAATATGGAATAGAATTATTTTTATTGGAGATTATTATAACCTCGCTAGCGCTTCTGGAAAAATCATAAAACTTCTCCTCACCTCAAGAATAGTCTAGATATTGCTGCTATCATAGCTAATCTTAATTATTCCGTCGTTGGAATCTTATCTTATATTTAGAGTTTATTTTATGCAAATGTGGATGACAACAAAGGGAACATATAAAACCCAAATCATCAATGGAAAATAAATCAATATTCTTTTTTATTTATTTTTTTATATGGAATTTTCCTCTTTAAATTATTAACTTTCCTAATTTACTTATTTGTTTCCAAAATTTAAAAAAGAAAAGCTAATCTTAAATTACCAACAAGGCTCCCTTTTCTCAGCCCATGATAACAAACAAATAAGCACTAAAAAAAACAAGTGGCCCAAATTAGCAAATGCATATCAATCCAAAAAATAAATAAATAAATAAATAAATAAAAATGAAAAAAATAGCAAGTCAAGAAGAAAGAGACTTTTATCTCTGGAATTGAAAAAACGAAGTAGAGACAGAAAGAAAAAAAAAGGGGGTTTGGTGGTGCCAACCACTCAACAATGGCAGGGATGAAGCTCGCAGTGGAAGACGACGGTGTGTGGGATTTGGGTTGTGGTGGTGCAGCATTTCTATGCTTGTGGGTTCTGGGTCACGGTGGATCGTGGAACAGGGCAGAGATCTGGCGAGGTGCGACAGGTTGTGGGCTTGTAGCGGAGGACAGCGGCGTGTAGGATCTAGGTCATAGTGGTGCAATGCTTCTAGGTTTGTGGTGGTTGATGGCTGAACGTAGAGTATGAGACGAGCAATGGTGCAGCAAGACGACGAGAGGCTGCGCAGAAAGAGACGTTAATGAGTTTATAGTGGGGGTATGGTAAAGATGCGAAGGGTTGTGGGTTACACATAATGGTGGATGGTGCACGGTAGTTCATAGTGAGGTAGATCTGGGTTCATACAGAAGTGTGTGGTGGCTTATTCGTGGGGGGTGCTAGTTTGATGGTAGTGATGGTTAATTGCATAGTGGTTGATGGTAGTCTTGGGCTGAAGTGGCAGGTGAGTTGTGGGTCATGGTGGCTAGACACAAGACGTTGTGGCTCATGTTGTGGAGCAGAGGGTTGCTCACAGTGGTGGCTAGGCGCTACAACAGGATTGGTGGCTAGACAACAATTTGGGGGTTTGGTTATGGCAAAAGTTTGGACGTGGTTTGAGGATGGTGTTGACTTGTTGTTCAATGTGTCTATGTATTTTTGCTCTCTGTCTACTTGAGATTTATAAGGTTGAATCTGCAAGAAATTCTCCCTAATTCCTTGGTGATTGGAAGACAAGTGAAGGAAGAAATCCTGTAAGATATTTCAATCAAAATCGAAAAGGAAAGTTGCCATTCCAATGGGTCTAGATGATGCGCTGATTAGGTTGTGCAGGCTACTTGATGTATAGGGTTTGGAGGGTGATGGTGGCTACGGTTCTTGGGGTTGATCAGTAGCAAGAATGAGTGTTGGGTGGAGAAGGAAATTGGGTCGTGGGTTGACCTGCATTTGATGAGTCACAAATTGGTTTGGGCTCAAGCTGAGTAACTTGAGAAAAATGGGTTAGGCTTATGCAAACAAGAAAGTTGTGTCATCTTATATTTTGAATTTCTTTTTTTCCCTTTTATTATTTTTTATTTTTTATTTTATTTATTTTATTTTTTATTCTTCTTTCTTTTTTGTACAAATTATAAAAAAGGTAGTGATTCAAATAAGATGGAAGTAAACAAAACTAGGAAAAATATTATGTGTTCAAGACATTGTAATTATGCATCATTTAACACAAAATCATTCCTTGATTAAGCAACAATAATTAAAAAAATATAGACAAAATTAGATATCAACATTGGCTAAGCAAGGTAGAAGAAGAAGGCTTTTCATTTTCCTAATATTGATATAAACATAATATTTAACAAAACTAATTATGTTAGTTAGAAGCCTTTCACACAAAATATGGCTTATTATTGGTCAATTTGAAAAAGGTGTAAGAAAAGTGGGAGAGAGAAAAAATAGCATTTGTTAAAAAGTTACTTTTTGGAATGGGCTAATGGAATAGACTCTAGAAAAGATAAAAATTATGATTATTCCTCTTAAACCTAATGAACTAGTTGCCTAGAGGAAGAAGAACATGCGTTCTTGAAGTCTTGAACAATAAGAATCCATCTAATATTCATAATATTTTATTAGTTAATAATTATAAGTTTCAAGAAAATAAAATTAAGTTGTAATTTAAGTGGCCATTTGGCCAAGCTTAGTAAAAATTTAGAAAGGAATTTATAATTTGGCTAAGTATCAATCAAAGTTTACAAATTAAATCCTAAAAGCAATTACCTAGTGTAGCATCATCCCTAACCTAATGATCCTAATCACGGTTATAGAAGGTCAGTAATACAGGTAAGAATTATCTGTTAATTCAGATAATTTTATGAACCCATTTGAGCTCCTATAATACTAAACGCAAGAGAATAATTAAAGTATTTGTAGAATCAGTTGATATGATAGAAATAAATATAAAAAATTTATTTCCTAGATAAGAACCATTGATAAGAGTTGCATAAATTTTTGGAGAATCAATTGACTTAGTTCGATATTTTTAAAGATACCGAATAGAAATGGCCGGAATAGCTAAATAGTTCAGAAAATTATGAAATTACATAGACATGACAAGTAAGACATGGATAATATTTTGGTATAAAATACTAATTAAGATAAGTATCAATAGGCATATTTACTTAATTCCTAAGTTTAATTTAACTTGAGATCGAGTAATGAAGCTTAACTGATAAATAGTAATATATTGAAAGTCATGGAAAAATGGATCCAAGGACTAAGTTGAGTTCTAAAATTTTTCATAACACTTATGGACACTTGAAATATTATCTTTGGAAGATTAAAGTGTACGTAATAGATATAAAAGTTCAAGCATTAAAATTTTGTCACAAATTTTGACCATTCCATTGCTAATGTTGGTCTACTTTTCTCTAGATTTTTCCTTCACCCATTATTCACTTTTTCACACGGAAATAGCTCTCAAAACAAAGCACAAATAGAGGTAGAAAGCAACAACAAAAACATAAGAGAAAATGGGAGAAAAGAGGAGGAGAAAGTGAAAGGAAAAAGGAAGAAAATCAAGGAACCAAAGCTAGGGATTTGAGGTAGGGGTCTTGACCTTTATCTTATTATTCGTCTTCCTTGTTTTTGGATTTAAAATTCTGGTTCTTTGTGCTGTGGAAGTCACATCCCAATAGATTTTTATGGAGGTTTAAATTGCTTGTTAATAGCTTGTTAAGTTGTATTTTGCTTCCTTTCTTCATCTTGTTCCTTTTTCTTATGGAATACTTGAATGAATAATTTATGGTATTGGTTGTGTTCTTGATTGTTTGTCTCATGGCTACCCCATGTTAGATGAGGTATCTTTGTTTGAATTTGCTCATTCTTTCCCATTGATTATTGTCATGAGTTTGTGATGTTGAAAATAATGAAATATCATTGGTCTTGGGGTTGAATGACCTTAGCAAAATATTGCTTGTTTAAGGCCAGAATTTGGATTGTTTTAATACTTAAAATATAGACTTGATTAGTGTTGAACAACTATGGCAGAATGCTTCCCTTTTGTGGCCAGAATTTTGATATATTTATGCATGAAAATGTTGCTTGAATAATGTTTAAAGGTCATGGAAAAATGCTGCCTTGTGTGACCATAATTTTTTATACTCTTGTACATAAAATTGTAACTTGGGTGATGGATGAAGGTCTTAGTAGAATGTTGCCATATATGACCAAAATTTTAGTATGTTTGTATATGACATTATGACTTGAAATGTGATTGAAACACAACGATGAATGCTACCATATTATGACTTTAATTTGAGTGCATTTTTGTTATGCATTGAAGCTAGGTTTTGATTGAAATTGTGAGATTTGGATTGAATGGTAGTCACGGCCAAGTGTGTCAAAATAAGGAACATGATTGAATTATGTATGTTATGGCCGTACCTTAGAGGAAAGTGTTTTGGTTAAATTATGTGATTTCTCATGTTTTTTTATATCCATTCGATAATCAAGTTAATTAAGGGAATGATGTGTTATTCATGAGTTTGTATAGATAGTCCTTAATGTGACTCTTGGCCGTGACTCATTCTTAATCCATTGTGCTTGAATAATTGATTGTTTGGAAAATTCTTGGAAATAAATGATATTGTGCATTTGTTGAGAATTCTTGAAATATAAGTTGATTTGTATGGGTAACCCTTTTATATGGCCAATGATTGTTTAGGAAAGGATCATCATCCTAAGTTAGAATGGAAGTATGAGGATGGACATTCCCTCCCTTCCGAAGTAGTTGAGGTTAAGGATGGACATTCCCTCACCCTTTACTCAAGTTCTCCCTAGTTGGTAGAGGTGATCCTAGTTTATTGATAATGTGAGGATGGATGATGCCTTCCCTATCTTAGTAGTTGAGGATGAACATTCCCTCTCTTCTTTTAATTCTAAGTTGAGGATGGACATTCCCTCACTAAAGGTGGCCTGGGTTACTCATTACTTGGAGTAGTTCTGTGTGACTGACGAATGGTCATAAATAAGTTAGAGTGCACCAACCTGAAAGCAGACTACTGTCAAAAGATTTAAATAAGCATTCATTACTCTGAGTAGTTCTGTGTGACTAGCGAATAGTCATGAATAGGTTAGAGTGCACAAACCTAAAAGCAGACTACTGCCAAGTGATTTAAATGAGATTTATGATGAAATTGGATTTAATTGTTAAAATTATGATGTGTAACACCCCTTGATGTAGCAACCGCAGCGTGTGTTTACTACGCAACAATGAAAATGTATTTTGATGATAACAAACATGAGGATGATGAGAAGACCAAGTCGAAGTGTTTAAAGATTAGCTTTAGGACTTAGGATCTATCATGTATGGAGCTGTCAATTAGATATCTCAATGGTTAATTTTAAAAGATCTAAAATAATCTGTTTCTTAAATTAAACTGAAGTTTTAAAATCACTTTTGAAAGATCAAAGCTTTTAGAAATTAAAAATAAGCATTTCGAAGCAATTTAGAAAGGTTTTTTTAACTGTTTTTAGTTGAGGTATTCGAATACCTCTTTATGGTATTCGAATAACCTGATTCGTAACTTATATTTTCTGCTGTGCCAAAACAGAGGCATTCGAATACCCCATATGGTATTCGAATACCTTGATTTCAAAACATGCCTTTTTAATGAGGTATTCGAATACCCTTGACTGGTATTCGAATAACCCCAACTTAATCAGTTTTCTAACAGAGTTTTTGACAGAGGTATTCGAATACTTCTTTCAGGTATTCGAATACCCCCCGAGAATCAGAGTTAAGTTTTCAAATTCCATACAAGAATCAGAAAGTTTTAAACGTAATTAAATGCTCCCAACGGCTCTCTCTCTCTTGATGCTCTATAAATAGAAGCCTGGGACTTCTTTGATAAAACACTGAACATTGAGATCAATTTTTGCTTGAAAACGTGCTCTGCCTTATTCTCTCTTTTTCTGAACCTATAATTTTTTTTTAAAACTCTTGAGATATTTGAGAAACAGCTCTTTAGTACTTCAATTTGTATTTATCTACTCTTAGTGAGAGTTTCATTTCATCTCTTTATCTAATTCTGTATAACGAGGGTGAGGTATCTCTCAAGATTGTATAAGGGTGAGGTATCCCTTTTGTTTGATTGAGGCTTGAGCACAAGGGTAGAGTTTCCCTATGTGTGAAAAGTGCTCCTTATTGTAAAGGTTGCAAGCACCTGTTGTTTAAGCTTGTCTTGAATAGTGAAAAATCTCGAACTGTGTTTCGGGGACTGGACGTAGGCCACAAGTGGTTGGTGGTCGAACCAAGATAAATCTTTGTGTACTGTTTTTCTTCTCTTATTCTTTTATCTTTATGCACTTTATTTATTGATTCTTGCAATTTAATTATTAATTGTTCTTTCTCTTCATATCTCTTTCACGTTATTTAATATTTAAATTCAGTAAAGTTTATTTGTTAAAGACGTTTGCAAAAATTTTTGTCACTCAATTCACCCGCCCCCCCTCTTGAGTACTGGAAGCCACTTGGTAACAAGTGGTATCAGAGTTAGACTCTTGTATAAAGAGCTTAGCCGCTTCAAGAGAACATGGCTTCCTCAAATGGCTTTTCAGAGGGATCTTCCATAAACCGACCACCCTTTTTCAATGGGGATGGTTATGCATATTGGAAGGAAAGAATGAAAATTTTCATCGAAGCTATTGATCTAGATGTGTGGGATGCTGTCGAAAACGGCGTATTTATACCTACAAAAATGATCGATGGTGTAAGAACTGAAACTCCTAGGAGTGAATGGTCTGATGATGATAAAAAGAAAGTTCAACATAATTTAAAAGCCAAAAACATCATTACCACTGCCTTGGGGTATGATGAATTTTTCCGAATTTCAAATTGCAAAACTGCTAAAGAAATGTGGGACACTTTACAAGTTACCCATGAGGGTACTAGTGAAGTTAAGAGATCGAGAATCAATTCTCTAACTCGCGAATATGAATTGTTTAGAATGAACCAAGGAGAAAGCATTCAAGAAATGCAAAAGAGGTTCACCCACATTGTTAATCATCTTGCATCTTTAGGAAAAAGTTTTACTAACGAAGATTTGATTAATAAAGTATTAAGGTGTTTAAGCAGGATTTGGCAGCCCAAGGTGACAGCAATTTTAGAATCAAGGGACTTGACAACCATGTCATTAGCTACCTTTTTTGGAAAACTTCATGAGCATGAATTGGAACTAAGCAGACTAAGTCAGAGTGAAGAAAATGACAAGAAGAAAAAGGAGATAGCTCTCAAATCCATCACCTCAGTAAATGATGACAATAATGACGAAGATGATGAAGGCACCGAAAATAATGAAATCAATGAAGAAAACTTTGGACTCTTGGTAAGAAAATTTGGCAAGTTCCTAAAGAAGAAGGGGACACAAAGAAGACCATCCTTTCCTCCACAGAAAAACTACAATAAAGGGGAAGGGACTTCTACGACTCCAACGTGCTATGAATGTGGAAAACCCGGACACATGAAAATGGAGTGTCCAGTTTATCAAAAGAAAATGGAAAAGTTTGAGAAGAAACCATTCAAGGAAAGAAAAGGAAGAAGAGCCTACATAGCTTGGGATGACAACGACATGGACTCATCTGACAGTTCAGATAGCGAAGAAGCCCACCTATGTCTCATGGCCAAAGGAGAAGAAGAAGAAGAAAGCGACAATGAGGTAAATTCTGATTTATTGCCTTCTTATGATGAATTACAAGATGCCTTCGAAGAATTACATTATGAATCAATTAGACTTACTAAATTAATTACTTCTTCTAAGAAAACAATTTCTTCTCTAGAAAATAAAATTCTTATTTTAAATAAAGAAATAGAAGAATTAAAAATTGAAAATGAAACTTTAGGAATTATCGATGCATGCTCATCTCATTCCTCACATAGTTCTACTTCTTCATCTTGTTCTTCATGTCATTTGCTTGAGAAAGAAATTGAAGACTTAAAGAACACCCTTGCCAAATTCACTTCTGGGAGAGATAATCTAAATATTATATTAGGGAAACAAAGGGTTGTTTTTGAAAAAGCTGGAATTGGTTATAACCCGAAAAATCAACATAAATCTTATAAAAATTTCTTCGTTTATTCAAGTACTTCCAGCAGTCCATTTATTAAATGTTTTTACTGTGGAAAGAAGGGTCATAGTGCTTCAACATGCAATGCTAGAAAGAATGTTAACACAAAAATTGGGACAAAAATGATTTGGGTTCCAAAGGGTACATTGCCCAAAACTGACACTCAAGGACCCAAGAAAATTTGGGTACCAAAGGTTAAAAATTAAAATTGTGTTGTAGGTGTGCTTGAAAGTCAGGAGCTCAAATTGGTATCTCGACAAATTTGTTCCAAGCACATGACTGGAGACGACTCAAAATTCACCACGTTTATTCCCAAGAATCATGGTCACGTCACTTATGGAGATAACAACAAGGGAAAAATTCTTGGAATCGGAAAAGTTGGCAAGAATCCAAATTCCTCTATTGAAAATGTGTTGCTTGTTGAAGGCTTGAAATATAACCTTCTTAGTATTAGTCAATTATGTGACAAAGGAAATAAGAAGTCTTAGCGGAAACACATTTGGATAGCAAGGAAAAAGAAATCAAGAAGCAAGAAGATAAGCAAAGACAAGAGGATTCACAAGCTTTGGAACTTCCCAAAGAATGGCGTACCTCAAAATATCATCCGCTTGATCAAGTAATAGGTGATGTATCCAAAGGTGTAAGTACTCGAAACTCCATTAGAAATGCATGTAACCACTTAGCCTTTGTTTCTCAAATCGAACCTAAAGACATCAATGAAGCCTTTAATGATGAACATTGGTTTCTAGCTATGCAAGAAAAATTAAATCAATTTGAACGAAACCAAGTTTGGGAACTAGTTCCTAGGCCTAATAATCATCCTATAATTGGCACTAAATGGGTGTTTAGAAACAAGCTTGATGAAGCTGGTTTAATAACAAGAAATAAAGCTAGACTTGTAGCAAAAGGTTATAATCAAGAAGAAGGTATAGACTATGAAGAAACCTATGCACCTGTAGCTAGATTAGAAGCTATTAGGATATTACTTGCTTTTGCTTGCATCATGGATTTTAAATTATATCAAATGGATGTTAAAAGTGCTTTTTTAAATGGCTTTATTCAAGAGGAAGTATATGTTGACTAACCTCCAGGTTTTGAAAATTATGATCTACCTAACCATGTTTTCAAATTGAAAAAGGCTTTGTATGGCTTAAAACAAGCTCCACGAGCTTGGTATGAAAGGTTAAGTAAGTTCCTTTTAGAACACGATTTTACAAGAGGTAAGGTTGACACGACTCTTTTTATTAAAAATAAAAACCATGATATACTCCTTGTACAAGTATATGTAGACGATATCATATTTGGTGCTACTAACGAAAATCTGTGCAAGGAATTTGCCAAAATCATGCAAAGCGAATTTGAGATGTCCATGATGGGAGAACTCAATTTCTTCCTTGGACTTCAAATCAAACAAACAAGGAATGGAACGTTCATTAGCCAAACAAAGTATTGCAAAGAACTTCTTAAGAGGTTTGGAATGGACAACTCAAAACATATGGCTACACCAATGAGTACTTCGTGTTACTTGGATAAAGACGAAGCAAGTAATTCTGTAGAAATTACTAAATATCGAGGTATGATTGGATCTCTTCTCTATCTCACTGCTAGTAGACCTGATATAATGTTTAGCGTATGCATGTGTGCTCGATATCAAGCTAATCCTAAAGAGTCGCACTTAAGTGCTGTAAAACGTATTATGAAATATCTAGGTGGCACTATACAAGTGGGCTTGTGGTACCCTAAAGGTGCCACTTGTAGTCTTATTGGTTATTCTGACTTCGATTTTGCTGGATGCAAATTGGATCGGAAAAGCACTAGTGGAACATGTCACATGCTTGGTAATTCCTTAGTTTCTTGGCATGGCAAGAAACAAAATAACGTGGCCTTATCCACCGCTGAGGTGAATATGTGGTGGTAGGAAGTTGTTGTGCTCAAATTCTATGGATGAAGCAACAACTTCTAGACTTTGGTCTTCAGCTTAACCACATCCCTATAAGATGTGATAATACTAGTGCAATCAATCTGACAAAGAATCCCATTATGTACTCTAGGACTAAGCACATTGAGATAAGGCACCATTTTATACGAGATCATGTTCAAAAAGGTGATTGTGTGTTAGAATTTGTTGAAACCAAAAATCAACTTGCTGATATTTTCACAAAACCTTTACCTAAAGATTCTTTCTTTCATTTAAGAAGAGAACTTGGCATTTTGGATCAATCGTGTATTTAAACTGCTAAATTTACTGCTCATTCATTGTTTTATTGATCTTTAATTATTACTGACTTGAGCATCGGAGATATCCTCAATTCTGTTTTGCAGGTACTCATTTAATTGGGTAAGTCTTTATCCTTCAAAAAAATGCATTCTGGACT
Organism: Ormosia emarginata; assembly: GCA_029884605.1. Lineage (NCBI taxonomy): Eukaryota > Viridiplantae > Streptophyta > Magnoliopsida > Fabales > Fabaceae > Ormosia > Ormosia emarginata. Next base: position 8,323,653 of record JAQQTP010000087.1, read on the forward strand.
TAATTTATATGTTTTTTTATCTAAGTTATTCGAATACCTTCATCTGGTATTCGAATACCATCATTTCTTCGTATGTTTTCATGGTTTATAAAACAGGTGTATTCGAATACCTTAGTGGTTATTCGAATAACCTGAAGCCTCTTGCTATCAGGCTTTAGTTTCTGTCTCTGAAGTATTCGAATACCCTAAGCAGTATTCGAATACCTGCTTAACTGGGCCAATCCATTTTGGACAGTCTATTCGAATACCTACAGCAGTATTCGAATACCTTCTTTTAAGATAGCCCTGTCCTTTGCGTTTCCAAACAGCTGTATTCGAATACCAATTACGGCATTCGAATACCTTGGGTCTGAGTTATATAACCCCCTTCGTACACCCGTTCCCTCACTCATCTCATCTCTGCATTTCTTCTCTCCCGTTTTCACCTCTTCCTATTCGAATACGTCTGACCCAACCGTTACATTTCTCCCACTCTCTTCAAACCCATCCCTCTCATCTTCAACCTCCATCCATGGCATCCTCCTCCAAGCGTGCTCGCACAAAAACCGCGCCATGCAACAACCCGTTGGATCTGCGAAGGCTCTCCTCCCACTAAGAAACCCTTGGACGTTTCATCTCTCATTTCAGAGAACGCAACCTTGTGCAGCCCAAGTATCTAGATTTGGCATTCTTTGAAAAAGAAGGTGGCTTTGATTTCCTACACTAGCTGGACATCCAGGGGTGCTTCGTTTTTGCTCCTATAAGGCGGTCCTATATCCTGATCTTGTCAAAATGTTCTACTGCAACTTGAGGATTGAAGGTCTGGAACTCCATTCTGACGTCAGTGATCAGCACATTGTGATCACTCCTCAGGACTGGGTTCGCTTCTTCGGATTAGAATCTGCTGGCCGTAACTACGAAGACTGTGAAGAGCTTGTCCAGCGGTTCGACAAGATTCAAGCCATTGAAGATGTTCTTAGACCTGGGTTGGCATTACCTCCGACTCAAAAGGGAGTCAAAGGGGGCATGATGAAGAGCCAGGACAGGCTCTTACATTATGCTTATGCCCACATCCTAGCTCCTAGAGGTGGGAACTACGCCTACCTGAGTGAAGATGATGTATTTATGCCGTGGATCCTGAAGAAAGGATACCAGATAAACTGGCCCGTCTTCATTATGAAGCATATGATGAGAGCTAAGGGAAAAGAACGCTCAGAGCTACCTTATGGGGTGATCATCACTGCCTTTCTAGGCAAGTATCCGCAGATTGTGGAGACCGAGCGCAAAACTCAGCTGACCCATCATAATGTGTTTGGTGCCTATACGCTGAACAGAATGAAGATGATAAAGACTGATGAAGGTTGGGTATTCCCAGTTGAAGTTGACGATGATGAGGACGACTCAGCTGATCCTGCTGCATATGCTACTGCTGGCCCAGTAGCCCCTGCCGCATCTGCTCTTCTTGCCCCGCAGTAGCCCCTGCCGCCCGGCCGCCGCCGCCCATGCCCTCTCCGCTTCTTTGGTTTAGTTACCTTGGATCACGTCATGGCCACCTTACAGGCCAACCGTGCTTATATGGAGGATAACCGAGCTTATCTGGAGCACACCTTCTCTGTCCTGTTTGACAGGCTTGATGGTGTTGAGCGTGAGCAAGCTGCCTTGCGTGCCTTGCTATCTTCACGAGGTTCTGATTCCCCTCCTCCTCCTCCGCCAGATGCCTATTTCTAGGCTTTGTTCTTGTTTGGATTTTTTCTTGTATTGGCTGGTTAGCTTTTGTTTCTTAATTGTATATTTATGTTGGCAAGTTTATTAATAAAATCAGTCTCTTTGTTTCTCTTTGTGCCTCCTTTTATGCATTACATATCTGTTATATCTTTTTGATTATGCCAAAGGGGGAGAAAAATATAACTATGAGAAAAGTCAGGTTAAAATAACTAATATTGGATTCCAACATTAAGGGGGAGCTACGCACGCACATATTGAATATGAATGTAAGTCTCTTACCTTGTGAATTCCAATTATTCTTGTACTGATGCTTTTCTCTATGATAGTTTGTCATCATCAAAAAGGGGGAGAATGTGTTTACTACGCAACAATGAAGATGTATTTTGATGATAACAAACATGAGGATGATGAGAAGACTAAGTCGAAATATTTAAAGATTAGCTTTAGGACTTAGGATCTATCATGTATGGAGCTGTCAATTAGATATCTCAATGGTTAATTTTAAAAGATCTAAAATAATCTGTTTCTTAAATTAAACTGAAGTTTTAAAATCACTTTTGAAAGATCAAAGCTTTTAGAAATTAAAAATAAGCATTTCGAAGCAATTTAGAAAGGTTTTTTAACCTTTTTTAGCTGAGGTATTCGAATACCTCTTTATGGTATTCGAATAACCTGATTCGTAACTTATATTTTCTGCTGTGCCAAAACAGAGGCATTCGAATACCCCATATGGTATTCGAATACCATAGTTTCAGAATGAACCTTTTTAAATGAGGCATTCGAATACCCCATATGGTATTCGAATACCCTGATTTCGAAACATGCCTTTTTAATGAGGTATTCGAATACCCTTGACTGGTATTCGAATAACCCCAACTTAATCAGTTTTCTAACAGAGTTTTTGACAGAGGCATTCGAATACTTCCTTCAGGCATTCGAATACCCCACGAGAATCAGAGCTAAGTTTTCAAATTCCATATGAGAATTAGAAAGTTTTAAACGTAATTAAATGCTCCCAATGGCTCTCTCTCTCTTGATGCTCTATAAATAGAAGCCTGGGACTTCTCTGATAAAACACTGAACATTGAGATCAATTTTTGCTTGCTTGAAAACGTGCTCTGCCTTATTCTCTCTTTTTCTGAACCTATAATTTTTTTTTAAAACTCTTGAGATATTTGAGAAACAACTCTTTAGTACTTTAATTTGTATTTATCTACTCTTAGTGAGAGTTTCATTTCATCTCTTTATCTAATTCTGTATAACGAGGGTGAGGTATCCCTCAAGATTGTATAAGGGTGAGGTATCCCTTTTGTTTGATTGAGGCTTGAGCACAAGGGTAGAGTTTCCCTGTGTGTGAAAAGTGCTTCTTATTGTAAAGGTTGCAAGCACTTGTTGTTTAAGCTTGTCTTGAATAGTGAAAAATCTCGAACTGTGTTTCGGGGACTGGACGTAGGCCACAAGTGGTTGGTGGTTGAACCATGATAAATACTGTGCCTGTTTTTCTTCTCTTATTCTTTTATCTTTATGCACTTTATTTATTGATTCTTGCAATTTAATTATTAATTGTTCTTTCTCTTCATATCTCTTTCACGTTATTTAATATTTAAATTCAGCAAAGTTTATTTGTTAAAGACGTTTGCAAAAATTTTTGTCACTCAATTCACCCCCCTCTTGAGTACTGGAAGCCACTTGGTAGCACAGCGCAATCGTCATTACACCACAGTTACTAAATCCAAGTGTGTCACAGCCATGATAACAGTCACTCACATTCTCAGGAGTCTAAATATATTTTTAACAATATGCATAAGTAGAAAATACGAGCCTCGAATGAAATATAAATGTATTCGACCCATAATACAACCTCAAATATAAATATATATATATTTTGTCAATTTACACAAAGCATTGATAACATAGGACGTAATAATTACAGAGTCAAATAAAATACAACGGGAATAAAACACGAAAAAGGGAGAGGTAATAACCCAGGGATGGGTACTACCAGCAGACAAAGCCGTAATCCCATATGCATATGACACTCGGCGTCCCAGTTGACACAACAGGCATCAATGCCCCCCTCGCAGCTGCACTCCCACGAAATCAAAGAAATCTTGCCAGGTTCTTAACCCCATCGGCAAGGTGTGATTCCTCATCATCTTCTTCACGATCTTTTATCAAATATGAATATAAAACAGCAATACAGAAATATAGGAAAGAGGTGAGACACCCGTCATTCATTACCAATATTGGCAGCAAGAAAATAGCACGGCGCAAAGCGCCCACCGAGCAATACAGTTCATACATTTATCAATAACAACAACGGAAATTATAACAGAAGCAATTCAATTCTAAGCAATAATCAGATTCAATAACAACAGTGATATTTATAGTAAAGGTAGAACTACAGTAAGCAATGGCAGGCATATCACAATAGTTTTTCCAAGAATCAGCACAATAATCAGATAATCATTTACAGGTATCCATGCTCAACAGTTTGTAAGACCAGTAATGAACGATGCACAATGCATGCTTTCCCAAATCCTACTCCATGGAGCTAGACTCAAATAGTCGGAGAGAAAGATCAGGAGACATGCCTGTAACTCGGCTGCCGAGGCCAGTGCTATCAATAATTTTTCTCGTGCACAATCATGGCATTGTACAGACATTCTACACTAGATCACGATATAGGACAGTGTCAAGTCCGGATCGTCGGTGTGTTTGCATCGGTTTGCCCCACGGCACAGAGGAGCTCTAAACTGTCCATGTGAGGGACCCGCACCCCGACGCCCCCAAGGTCATAACATAACCCACACTTGTCTATTCGCACCCGCACTAAGGTGTGTTCAATCTCCTAGGCAACTTGGCCTTACAACAGTCCACAAGGACATTCACAATGCATAAGACTCTATGCATGAATATGTATGATCAACATCACATACTATTCCATAATATACCACAATTGGCTCAAATAAGCATTAATACAACATTGGTCACTCATATGGACCCACAATATCATAATATTGAAATCAAATAAGATAATATACTTTTAGGGTCCATTATGCATTCTTATTCAAGATTTTCCATTCTTACAAGAATCCATCACTAAGTAAGTTTCCATCTCGCGTTATGCTCAAGTCTCTTGATATCAATCACTTAGTTTTTATTCTACATGGGATCAATCCAATTCCTAAAATCCATGATCAAAATCGTGGCTTCCTAAGGTCCACTACTAACATCAATTTCTCCCATTTTATGCATTGATTTCTTGATATCTCCTACTTAAGTTTTAGTTCACCAAGTTCATTCCAATCCCCTATAGTTTTAATCTAATGTCCTGGCTTCAAATTGAGTTAAATAACCCTTAAAGCTCTCCATCTCACATCCCAACATTAACATTTATATTTCCAATTACATAGGCTTCATCTCACAGTTCCCTACTGGTTCTGTCATGGGCGCCTAAGCGCCATATCTGTAGCGCCTGGGTGTTGGTGTAGCGCCTAGACGCTGACCACGAAGCGCTTGAGCGCTCACTGGGCCGCGTCACAGGGAAAACTTCCTTGGCACAGAGCGCCTAGGCGCTCTATGCACAGCGCCTGGGGGCTAGTACATTAACAGGGGTTCTGCAGAATTCTTTTCTGCAGAGCCATGGCCCATTCATTATCCAAAATCCCTCATCAATTTTCAACCATTCTAAAATGAGATACATGACATTTAATTACAAAATAGCAACATATGAGTTCATAATCATCAAGTCACACAATATACATTCATACATCCATACAAATCAAGCAACAACATCATGGAAATAACCCAACATAACAAAGAGGGAAATCCAACATGGATTCTCTCATCAACAACAACACACAAGACATTTCCTTACTACCAAGATTGGTTGAAGATGATTATCTCCCTCTTACCTAAATGAAGGCAATCACAAGAATGCTTTCCCCTTTTTGCTCTTGATTTTCATTTTCCCCTTCAAGAAAAACCCTAGGGTGAAAAATTCCCAATGTGTTCACTCCAATCATAGAAAAATGGCTCCTTGGCCACATAGGTGACCAATAAAACGAAAAAGAAGAAGAAGATAGAAGAAAGTTGAAGACTTTACCTCAAAAGCTTCAAGCTTTAGCTTCAATGGTGAAAAATGGGGGAAGAATAAGAAGAAGAAGAAGAAGAACCAAGGATGGCCACAAGGAAAATGCTCTTGGAATGATGGAAGAAAGCTAGATGTGGAATGGTGAAGCAAAAAAATGAAAAGGGTGGATGGTGAGGGTGTACGGTGGTGAAGAGAAGGAGAGAAGAAGAGAAGACGGAAGAGAAGAGAAGGAGGAGAATGAGAAGAGAGAAAAATGTTTTAGAAAATATGAGTATAATGGCAATTAAGTGAGAAGCAAGTATGACTCCCCCAAGGAGTCATCTGCCGTAGAGAAAGAGTGAAGAGGGAAGAGAGAGAAGAGTGAAATGGGAGGAAGCTTCCTAGAAGTTTCCCAAATAAGCTTTTGAATTAATTTAACTTTTATTTTGAAAATACAGCTAAAGGGACTTGATACAAGGTAAATTTTGAACAGTGTGATAAGATTTTTATTACATGTTATTATTTATTGGACAACAGGTACAGTCGACCGAAATCAGTATTAATTTATCTGACAGATTAATTCTTCGCAGCGCTTTATTGTTTCATCTGTTAAAATTTCTTGAAAGACGTAAAACCTTGTAAACTGTGTCTGGCCCCGGGTTTAGTAAGATCCCTCGTCGACGTTTCCATAGTTCAAGGTTCTCGAGAAAAATATTTCATTTTTCCGGTTCGACTCAGTGTGCACGTAAAACGAGAAATATATTAAAATATTCGTCATTTCCAAAAAATTCTGAAAGAATTCACATAAATCATGAATATTAGAAAATGACTATTCGTAATAAAATTTTCCAACTTTGGAAGCGTTACAGTCGTTCTGCCAATTCAGTCCAATGTGTGCGCAGAACGAGGAATAATATTAAAATATTCTGCGTTCCCAGAAAAATCTAGAAAAATTCCTAAAAATCCTAAATATTGTAAAATGATCATTTATCCTAAAATTATAAATTTTCGGGATGTTACATGATGCTTGTTAGAAAATGTGTTTCTGAAAACAATTGTGGATGCAAATTATGATATTTATTAATAAATATTTTAAAAAATATTAATAATTAGATTTCTGTTTTGGGAAGAGAAAGGACCAGATTTGGAAGTTTGCCACCTTTCTAGCTTTTATATATATAACTTGAGTTTTAAAATGTGCTTTTCCCCCGAAACAATTGGAAGTATTACGATGACACAAAATTTTAATTATACTAATGAGAATGCTTAGAATTCTCACTCATTCTTTGTTTGTATTTCTGTAATATTTTCAGGAACACGTGCTTCAGCAAGGAGACAGAAGACAAAGACGTAAAATAATTTCAAATTCATTTTGTATTTTGTTATGTTTAATTAATACTTTGGAAGAGACTATGTAATATCTGAGTAATGTAAAATACATTGTATATTTTTCTTTTTAATATATGTACGTTATCTGATTCCGCCACAAGCTCATATTTTTCGTATATCATTAAAATATAATTTAAATTTACTTTATTAGTTATACGTAACATACTTAATTCTAGTTACTAATGCGTAATTCTTGATACGTTATTAGTACTAGTATTAGGATGTTACATTATGGTATCAGAGTAATTCATCTTGTTGAGCTAGATATGGACTAGCTATGCTTTGTTATGCATTAGTCTTGTCTTAGTGATGAGATACGTAGGTAGATTTACATAACGGCATTGAGTTTGTATGTTTATACTATTACATTGTTACATAATATTAAGCCTGATAAACTCAATATATAATGTGTGGTGTGAGCAGGAGACTATGGCATCAACCAGGCATACCCATGGCTAAGGTAATAGGATTCCTACTAGCAATAGTGTGCATGACAAGTCAGAGACCTTTAGAAACATAGCTGACGTTGCAAGAGAACAAACAACTATGATTGTTAGAATATTAGAGGAGATATGAAATAATGTAGTTCTGGAGGGAAATCAAGACTTTTATAATTTATCAGAGTTTAGAAAGGATAATCTGAACCAGTAAAAGCAAAGGTATGAATAAGGAAGTTAGAGAAGATAATTGTAGTGATGAGATGTGCGGATGACCTAAAGGTGTCATTTAATGTTTATATGTTAAAAAAAGAAGCTGAGTATTGGTGGGCTAGTGCCAGAAATTTAAAGAAAACTGTTAGGGTTGAAATAACATGGGAAATGTTCAAGACAACTTTCTGGACAAGTATTTTCCAAAGAATTCGTAAGAAGAGAAAAGTTAAAATTCCTGGAACTTAAGCAAGGAAATATGACCATGGTGTTGTATGAAGCGAAGTTTGAGGAATTGTCCAAATTATATTCATGATTCAGATTTAATCTAGATAGAAACTGGAAATGTGTTAAATTTGAAATTGGAATAATAAACGAGATAGGAGAAAGGTGATGCCTCTGGAGATAGAGATTTTCCAACGTTGTTGTGGAATTAGAGAACTCAAGGTTACAATAGACAACAAAGTTTTCAAAAAAGAAAAATGGTAGATGAGAAATTTTAAAGAAAAGTTCCACAGTCCAAGATTCAACAAGGAAAAGCTGGTGCAAATGGAATCCTTTGGATCGAAATGCCTTAAATGTGGAAGGAATCAAGGAAACAGGCCCTGTTTAGAAGATCAGATAGTGTATTATACATGTGGCTAGGCGGGTCACCATGACAAGAACTGCCCACAGAAGCAGGAAATGTTACCTCTTCCCCGACTGCAAACTAGAGGAAGAGTTTTTACTTAGAGCGGCAAGAAAACTGCTCAATCTTCTGATATGATACAAGGCAAGTGCAATGTTAAAGACATACTTTTAACTGTATTATATGACTCTAAAGCATCTCATTCTTTTATTTCTTATAATTGTGTAAGGTTGCTAGAGTTATTTGTTTCATAACTTCCTTATAACCTAATAGTTTCTAACCCACTGGAAAACCAATGTCCTCTTCCAAAGTGTGTTTAAGCTATTGAGTGAATATTGAAAACAGAGATTTCTTTGTAAAGCTTATATGCTTATCCTTTGTTGATATAGATATCATTTTGGGATATACTGACTATCTGTAAACCATATTGTCTTGAATTTTTTTAGACAAAATCCTAGTATTCTTGTTTGACATTTCTTTTACAAATTCTTCTCCTGAAAGTTATCTACCACTTAGTAGAAAGGTTTACAGCTATGTTCTCCTCTTTCCTTTGAATTCTGAAAATTAACGAAGTCTAGAAACTACACCTGTAGTGAGAAAATACCTAATAGTGTTCCCCGATGAGATTAATGAATTACCACCTGAGAGGGAGATATAATTTACCATAGATTTAGTGTTAAGTGTACCATTCCAATACTGGTATCCCAGTATATCTGATATATACAAGGATGTCCAGCACTAGATATATTACTTCTAACTTAAAACAATAAACTAAACTCATATCATTCATTCACACAAATAAATTTGGAGAGCCTGATTAACAAAAATTTATATACACACAACATTAGCCTCACAAAGGCATACTGTAATACATAACTTTATACAACCTCAAGCAGTGAAAAAAACATACAATATTAAACTTAAAAGAAACAAAATAAACTACACTAGTTCTTTTGCTTCTACTTCTTTTCTTTCCCTTAGTAGGGTCTCGACCTAGATTTACGTGAAAACATAAATAGGGTAAGAAATCACAGTTTCTCAGTATAAGCATTTCAAAACTAGTGTTTATTAATTCATAATGAGTAAACAAACTAAATACATTAAGTTGAACTTGCAATAGATAAATGAGCCACTGCTCAACACGACTAGAATATATACATACTCTCTATGTAACATTCACAAGGCAAATAATAACTTAACTCACATTTATAATAAACAATGATATCAAATAACCACCCATACAATCGTGAAATATCATCAAGCAAGACAACCACCCATACAATGGTCAACAAATACAATGCTTTATGTATGATGTATGGTTAAGCTCACATAATGTTCTAACAGTATGATTATGCAATGCTAATGCAGGTTTTAGTTTTAGAAAACACATGATACTTACTAACTTCTCGAAACCAAGTTCCATTGTATATACTAAGTAGGATAGACATGATAGCCCTTACACTACTTAGTAATAAGCGAATTCCTTTCCCTCACAATAGTAAGAGTACTGCTACCACCACCATATTGGTAACCTTGACCATAATAGCATAAATGCTATGAGAACTTAGATCCAACACCTCATTCTCAAGCCACATGACTGAGAATACCATCTAAGGCTACAATATATAGGAAACAACAAATAATAAGTTTGAAGACCAAATATGCAAGAATATTTCCAAACACATTTAAAACAATCACAAGATCCTCACAATCTAGTGAAAAACAATACTAGTACATGTGAACCTTAGTCTCACTTATCCAACAAAGTGGCTAAAACCATGTCACTAGCACTCTTATATCTAGAACCTCACATCATCACTTGACAGGTGATTTTAAAGTCAACTTCATGTTGAATAAGGCCCTATGTACTCCTTATGGCATTCTACATCTCAAATGATGCCCAAAGTTTTTCACAAAATCCCATATATGTAAGAAGGTTATTCCCTTAAGGAATTACTCCTTAGAGTGTCTTAACACTCTTGAAACGACATATATGAGAGATCCCAAATAAGTGGGAACCCAATTTCCCAAGATAAATACTCTGGAAGTTTCGGTGTTTGGACGATTAGGCGCCTATTTTCTCAATGACTAAGCGCCTTATAGCAGAAACACTCTCCTACTTCAGTTGTCATTGGGCGTTTAAGTGGCCAAAACTTGAGTGACTAATCGGGGACCTTCAAAGCCTTTTGGCTTTGGGTGCTTAGGCGCTCACAAACTAGGTGATTAAGCGTCCTATGTAACACCCTTATGGGGATGTCACATTTATGAAATAAAATAAAATAAAGATAAATAAAATTCTACCCAAGTTGTAAAACATTTGTTACATAGTAATACGGGTTGTAAAATTTTTCTGGTTAAATAGAATATTACGAAATAAAATAACATGGAAGATAAAATAAACAAATTGTCATCACACATAATATACATATATTTTTGTTTCAAGTAGTACAAATAATTTACAACTATAAATATTTAAACCAACACAGTAAACAAAGCAGTAAGAAGTCTATATATACAAAACACCAACGCGCCCAAGTACGCATCACAGAACTCTAACCCTCTGAAGGATCAGTCTCAGATGAAACTTCAGGTGATAAGTATTCAGGATGCCTTGACCCTCTACGGACTCTAGTCCGTGCTGTCGACACGCTGCTAATCTCGCTAGGCGCATCAAACATACCACCCCAATGACGCTTAAGAGATAGTGATAACTCCACATGTAAATATAATACAGTAGAAAAGATAGGCACTCCATCAAACTCTATACGTATGGTCACAGTCAGACGCCCTACGTACGTAACCGAATCTCTGTCCTCTCGCAGTCGCTAGGCTTCAGAGCCTCCATGAAAGTCTAACCTCACGAAACCAAAGAATCCTGGTAGCGTCATACTCATACAATTAATCTAATGGGTATGGATGATCGGATGGTTCTTGGTCGTCGAACTGATCTTCGGCTTGCTGCTGCTCCTCATCCTCGGGGTATACACACTCAAGAGGCTGTTCCTCTTCCTCAAACTCTTCTTTTAAAACATAATTTAAAATACAACAAGAACACATACAATGAAGAGGTAAGACAATCTATATCACCATAAACATGGTAAATAAGAAAACGATAATACAACAGATATAGCAATTCATACAATATAACATACCATAACAACATAAATAATAGTATAAAGTAACACAGAAATTAAGTGTAACAGCATCACATAATGTCACAGATAAAATGGTACAGATAATAATATTATAATGCACAACACATAAATCATATGTAATACGACTCAACCCTACTCCATGGAGTTACAACCACAGACATCAGAGAGAATGACATGTAAGTTCTGTTAGTACCTTAGGCTGCCCAACCAACTATTGCACTGTCTCACATTGTGTCTATAGCCCACTGTCCAAAACATCGTGGTGTAGTACACAGTCCAAACATCGTGTAACTACAGGCATTGTACTAGCATAGTTCTTACAAGATCTTGATTAAGTATAGTGCGTATCGAGATCACTAGTGTGTAGCCAGTTACTACGGCCCAGAGGAGCGACCAACTGTCCACATGTGGAATAATCCGCACACTAATGCCTCCAAGTCCATAAAGAAATGAACCACACTACGCTTATGACACTGACAACATGATGTAATTCACCTCGTCAATCAATCGCCAATTCCACAACGAATCGACTTGACTCTAAAAATATGAACAGAACTATAATTACCAAAATACCCTTCAAATCTCAAATAATTACTAAAACACCCTCAAACACGAAACACAGTACATCCTACTTGACAGTACTGTTTCTCAATTTGTCCGGGTCCACCACTTTGGCCCGACAGTAAAACTTACTATTTTCGTCAATCGCGTAGAAATTTTATCGTATTTTCACAATTTCATCATTTTTACAAACGTTTTTAAATCGCGTAAATATATTTTGCTGTTTTTAAAATCGCGTACTGTTTTTAAATCATTTTCTCAATCGCGTAAGATTTTTAAATCATTTTCTTGTCCGAATTCCTCAAAAATCACTATTTAAATAAACAAAAAATAATATTTAATATGTTTGAGTTACGTAGAATATTTTCCATACCGTATACAATATATTGGATATCTTTTCTATCTTATTTGTCCATTTTTAACAAAAATTGATAGTATTTTGCTTTGAAAATCTATAACAATGGTTTTCTAAATTTTTCTGTTAAAATTTCTTTTGATTATATTACAACCATCTAATTATACTTTTGAAAACTACTAATGGGTTTCAAAACATAAAGTGAGCTTTATGTTAGAAATTTTACAAAAGCTACTGCATTATCTCCTAAACATTAAAATCATTAGTTTTAACTTCTTTAACTTAATCTAATCATTTTTATTCCTCAAAACTCATTGTAATAGAATTCCTTTTGGCATTATTCCTTAACCTTGATTGAAAACAATTTTAGAAACTAAAAACACTTAACTTTGGCATGTTGGCCGAAATCCATTAACTTGTCATTTGATCTATAGATTTGTTTTTCTAGCTCTAAATCAATTTGTATCTTGTCAATTTACCTAAGTTAATTAAATCACTCTTTTAGAAAATGGTTGAGAACATTTTGGTTCCCATTTTGTGTTGAGGTCGTGAGCCTTGGATTTGTGCTCTTTGGAACACACATGCAAACCTTGCATATTATTAACATCCTACTACTTATTCATGCATTTCTAACACATACAATATATTCAAAGCTTGTAGACATGCATATCAATACAAATCACAATTAAGAAAGCTATTACAACAAACACACAAATGAATCCTTATGGATTCTACAATCACAAACAATTCCATTTTCTTATCACCACCCAAGGATGATAAGATTCAAGCCTTCCTCTTACCTTAAGTGAAGCTAAAATCTCTTTCACTCCTTTCTAAGGGTTTCAGTTTCACCTTCCAAAGACACCTATCAAGCTTAAATAATTTCTACAAGTTACTAACATGAAAGAAAGTATAAACCATGGATCAATCATGGCTTAGAACTTTAGAAATAAGATTAGAAATGAAAAATAAGAAATTTCTCCTTCAAGGTAGAATCTCGAAAGGAGTTTTTCAAGCTCAAGATGATGAATTTTGCAAGAACTCTCAACTAGAGATGTTCTTAGAATTGTGTTTAGGTTTAGAAAAGCAGGTTGGATAGAATTTTAGGTAGATAGTTGGTGACTTAGATAGTGAGGCCGAATGGTCTCCAAAGTGCATCACTGGTGTTTTCATGTTTTTTGGTGAGAGAAAAGCTTAAGTTAATAGATAGAAAATGAATGAAGAATGGTCTCCTAAGGGCATATGGCCGTGGAGCTCTCCTTGGCTAGGTGTACCCTTGGTTGGCTTCATCCAAGCCTTAGGATTCATCAAGGGCCAAGATTAAAACTTGGTCACCAAGCTTGTCATCCATTGGATAATCCAAGCCTTGTCACATGCTTAGTCACATGCCTTGTCATAAGTTCTTGAATGTTCCACCACTAATGATGCTTAATTAAGCTACTAATGTTGACTACTTTAACAAAACGTGGGTCCCGTAATTCATTTTCGGGTCCGCTGTCATTTATTTATACTGCCTAATAAAATAATATTATAATAATATAAAATTATTTTATTCATAGTAAAATCCTAAAAATTAAAAGATTAATAACAATATCATTCAGAATTGGGTTTAGTAAGATCCCCCAGCTCTAAATAATTAAAATAAGATTTTCCCGGCCCAGAAATTATTATTTTCCTGTCCCAGAGCAAATCACACAAAAAGTCCAAATAAAATCAAAGATAGTAAAATAAAATATTGTATCATACAGAAAAATAACAAACAGTACAATTTAGGACACAACGGTCATTTATCCTAAAGTTTGGGGTGTTACAACTCTCCTCTACAAATAAAAATTTCGTCCCTGAAATTCGTTATACATCAAAACAAATGAGGATATTGCTCCTTCATTTTATCTTCCAGCTCCCAGGTAGCATCACCTGTCACATCATTCCATATGACCTTCACTAGCTCAATCATCTTCCCTCGAAGCTGCTTCACCTTTCTTTCCTCTATTTTGACAAGTAAAGTCTCGTAAGTCAAATTATCCTTCAACTGTACTTCGTCTGGCTGTATCACATGCGTCGGATCAGGAATATACTTCCTTAACTGAGACATATGAAATACATCATGCAGATTGGATAGAAAAGGCGGCAAAGCAATCTGATATGCTACAGGACCTATTCATCGAAGAATATGATAAGGCCCAATAAACTTAGGAGTAAGCTTTTTAGACTTAATAACTCTTTCGACACCAATCGTAGGAGTCACTCTTAAGAATATATGCTCACCCTCCTCAAATTCAAGAGGTCGCCTTCGCTTATCAGCATAACTCTTCTGTCTACTTTGCGTCGTCTTCATCTTTTCTTGTATCATCTTTACCTTCTTTGTAGTCTATTGTACAAGATCTGGTCCAATAGTCATACTCTCCCCATCCTGATACCAACACAGAGGTGTTCGACATCGTCTTCCATATAACGCCTCATAGGGTTCCATCCTTATACTCGAGTGAAAACTATTGTTGTAGGTGAATTCTATCAAAGATAAAAATTCATCCCAACTTCCACATTGCTCTAACACACAGGCATGCAACAGATCTTCCAAAGATTGTATAGTCCTCTTCGTTTGACCATCAGTTTGCGGATGATAAGCTGAACTTAACCGCAATTTGGTTCCTATGGCTTCTTGCAAACTTCGCCAAAATCTTGATGTAAACCTTGATCTCGGTCAGAAACTATACATGTAGGCACACCATGTAACCTCACAATCTCATTGATATACATCTGGGTTAATCTCTCCGACGAATACTTAATATTGATGGGCAAGAAATGCGCCGATTTCGTAAGCCTATCAACTATAACCCATATCGAATCATGACCTTTCCTTATCTTTGGTAATCCGGTAACAAAATCCATCGAGATACTATCCCACTTCCACTCTGGAATAGCTAACGGTTGTAACATACTGGCTGGCCTCTGGTGTTCTGCTTTCGCCTTCTGACAAACCAGACAAGACGCCACATATTCCACTACATCTCTTTTCATCCTTGGCCACCAAAACAACCTTTTCAAGTCTTGGTACATCTTGGTCATCCCCGGATGTAAACTCAAATCACTAGTATGAGCTTCATCTAGAATCCCCTTCTTAAGTTCAGAATTACCGGGTATACAGATTCTTCCCTTGAACCTTAAGATTCCATCTGACCCTTCCTCTACCGTCGCCTTATGACCTTGCTTCAACAATTCCCTTTCGTTTTGTAAAAACGTATCTTCCTCTTGTTTATCTCGAACTATATCAAGCAATTCATTTATGATCATGACCTTACATAGGTGAATTCTTCCAGGCACAAACTCCACTGACAACCACAAATCTCGGAATTTGCTAATCAATTCCTCCTCCTTTATCATCATTGCCGAAACACTAATCACCTTTCTGCTTAAGGCATCAGCTACCACATTAGCTTTTCCTGGATGGGATTGGAGTTGAAAATCATAATCCTTCAAGAATTGCAACCATTGCCTCTGCCTCATATTCAATTCTTTCTAATCAAACAAATACTTTAAACTCTTGTGATCACTAAAGACATTGAACATTGCTCCATACAGAAAATGCCTCCACACTTTCAATGCAAAAACCACAGTAGCTAATTCCAAGTCATGTGTTGGATAATTCCTCTCATGAACCTTCAACTGTCTAGAAGCATAAGCCACTACATTCCGATTTTGCATCAATACACATCCCAGTCCTTGGTAAGAAGCGTCACAATACACATCAAAAGTTCCACTAGAATCCGGTAGAATCAACACTGGTGCAGTTGTTAACATCTTCAATTCTTGGAAACTTGCTTCACGTTCTTCCGTCCATTCAAAAGCTTGACTTTTCCTCGTGAGCTGCGTAAGCAGTCCGGCAATCTTGGAAAAACCTTCTATAAACCTCTGGTAATATCTAGCAAGTCCAACAAAACTTCAAACTTCTGTCACCATCTTAGGCCTTTCCCATTGCAAAACAGTCTCCACTTTCGATGGGTCTACCGCAATGCCTTCCTTGGAAATCACGTGACCTAAATTGAACTTCCTCCAACCAAAACTCACACTTCGCCAATTTTGCATATAGCTTCTTTTCTTTCATAATCTAAAGGACTATACCGAGATGTTCAGCATGCTCTTCTTTGGTCTGAGAATAGATCAGAATGTCATCGATGAAGACAATAACAAATCTGTCTAAGTATGGATGAAAAATCCTATTCATATAGTCCATGAATATGGCAGGAGCATTCGTCACTTTGAATGGCCTTACCTGATACTCATAATGTCCATAACGAGTTCGAAAAGCTGTTTTAGGTACATCCTCCACCTTAACACGAATCTGATGATATCCCGATCTCAGATCTATCTTAGAAAATACCACTGCTCCCCTCAACTGGTCCATCAAATCGTCAATTCTCGGAAGTGAATATTTATTCTTTATAGTCACCTTGTTCAGCTGACGATAATCTACGCAAAGTCGAGAAGTTCCGTCCTTCTTCCTGACCAAAAGCACTGGTGCTCCCCATGGTGAAACACTAGGATGTACAAACTGTTTCTCCAATAGTTCCTCTAATTGCTTCTTTAATTCCACCAACTTTGCTAGAGACATCCGATATGGTGCAATTGAGATAGGACCTGTTCCTGGTACTAAATCAATAGAAAATTTGATCTCCCTCTCTGGTGTCAAACCAGGTACATCCTCAAGAAAAATCTCTAGAAATTCATTGACGACAGCAATAGTATTCACATCTTTCTCACTCTTGACCTCTAACGAAGACAATAGCATATATCCCTGTGCTCCATCTCTTAACAATGACTTGACTTTAACAGCAGTCAAGAATCAAGACTTGTCTTCCTTAGGAAAGACTAGGGTTTTGTTTGCATAGTCTATAAGGATATGGTTAGAAGATAACCAGTCCATTCCTAGTATTACATCTAACCCAACAAGAGGCAAACAAATCAAGTTGATAGAAAACACACGGTCCTTTATAACAACAGGACAATCCAAACATATCTTAGATGTAAGTACAGGTTTAGCAGTTGGTGTAGATACAATCAGTTTAACATTCAGAGAAGACATAGGCAACTTCAATCTTTCCACACAATCATATGCAATAAATGAATGTTTCGCTCCAGAATCATATAACACAGTCAGAAGATTACCTTCAATGGCCCCTTCCCCTTGAATCAGATCCTCAGACTGTGAAACTTCCGTTCCAGTCATAGTGTATATTCGCCCTCCAAACCTCGGTTGAACAGCACGAACAGTTCTCATAGCATGTTTCCTTTCTGGCTGTGTACAATCCTTAGCTATATGTCCTGGTTGTCCGCAATTAAAGCAAATTGTCCCTCTGATTGAGCAATCAGTAGAAATATGGCCCTTCTTTCCGCACTTAAAACATGTTGGCGTAAATGCCACTTTCTGTCCAGCTCTACTACCACTAGTATTTTCCCCAACTGGTGGTCGTTGAGGTTGACTCCCCGGTGGTCTAGTATATGGCTTGCGCTGAAACCGACTGTTGTTACTGCTACCACCCCTCTGAAATCTTACGATTTCTGGGATCCCGTGACGGCTCCAATTCCTCAAGGCGTGCACAAGCATGTACCAAAGCATGAAACTGATTCATCCTCAAGGATAATATTCCTCGTTTTAGTTCCACTCTCAGCGCTGCCTCAAACTTTCTACATCTCCATACATCATCCGGTCAAGTTTGGTCATGTTGCCCATACTCATTATATTTTTATCTATGATATCATATATATTTAATTCTTATATTATATCTATGTTATACTGTATTTATGTTTATATTGTTCTGTGTTATACTGTATTTATGTTTATGTTGTTATGGCATTCTATATTGTATGAACTGTATATCTGATTGTATTGTCGTTTTCTTATTTCCCATGTTTGTGATGATATAGATTGTCTTACCTCTTTATTGTATGTGTTTCCATATTTTAAATTTATGTGGTAAAGAGTTTGAGGAAGAGGAACAGCCTCTTGAGTGTGTGTATCCTGAGGAGGAGGAAGAGCAGCAAGCTGAGGATCAGTACAACGATCAAGAACCATCTGATCATCTATATCCATTGGATTGATTGTGGGAGGATGACGCTACCAGGATTATTTAGATTCGTGCGACTTGAGTTTCACGGAGGCTCTGAAGCCTGAAGACTGCGAGAGGACAGAGACTCAGTTACGTATGTGGAGCGTCTGACTGTGACTATCCGTACTGAGTTTGATGGAGTACCGATCTTTTCCACTACGTTGTACTTACATATGGAGTTGCCACTATCTCTTAGGCGTTACTGGGGTGGTATGTTTGATGCGCCTAGTGAGATTAGCAGTGTGTTGACTGCACGGACCTATGTCCGTAGAGGGTTGAGGCATCCTGGATATTTATCACTTGAAGTTTTATCTGAGAGTGATCCTTCAGAGGGTTAGATATACAAGATGTGTACTTGGGCGCGTCTGCATTTGTATATTTTGACTTTTACTGCTTTGTTTACTGTTTTAGTTTAAATAATTATAGTTGTAAATTATTTGTATAACTTATAATTAAAACCATATGTATATTATGTGTAATGTTAGTTTGTTTATTTTGTGTTTCTGCGTTATTTTATTTAACAATATTCTGTAGATCAGGAAGAATTTTACAACCCGTATTATGATGTAACAAATGTTTTACAACTTGGGTAGATTTATATTTATCTTTCTTTTATTTATTTATAAATGTGACATCCCCACAAGGGTGAATTCATTTTTGGGTCCGCTGTCATTTATTTATACTGCCTAATAAAATAATATTATAATAATATAAGATTATTTTATTTCACAGTAAAATCCTAAAAATTAAAAGATTAATAACAGTATCATTCAGAATTGGGTTTAGTAAGACCTCCAGCTCCGAATAATTAAAATAAGATTTCCCCGGCCCAGAAATTATTTTCTTGTGTCCCGGAGCAAATCACACAAAAAGTCTAAATAAAATCACAGATAGTAAAATAAAACACTATATCATACAGAAAAACAACAAACAGTACAATTTAAGACATAACGGTCATTTATCCTAAAGTTTGGGGTGTTACAACTCTCCCCTACAAATAAAAATTTCATCCCCAAAATTCGTTATACATCAAAACAAATGAGGATACTGCTCCCTCAT
The DNA here is from genome assembly GCA_029884605.1 of Ormosia emarginata. Classification (NCBI taxonomy): domain Eukaryota; kingdom Viridiplantae; phylum Streptophyta; class Magnoliopsida; order Fabales; family Fabaceae; genus Ormosia; species Ormosia emarginata. The sequence continues at coordinate 8,343,333 of JAQQTP010000087.1, forward strand.
TTTATCTTCCATCTCCCAGGTAGCATCACCTGTCACATCATTCTATATGACCTTCACTAGTTCGATCATCTTCCCTCGAAGCTGCTTCACCTTTCTGTCCTCTATTGTGACAGGTAAAGTCTCGTAAGTCAAATTATCCTTTAACTATACTTCGTCTGGCTGTATCACATGCGTCGGATCAGGAATATACTTCCTTAACTGAGACACATGAAATACATCATGCAGATTGGATAGAAAAGGCGACAAAGTAATCTGATATGCTACAGGACCTATTCGTCGAAGAATCTGATAAGGCCCAATAAACTTAGGAGTAAGCTTTTTAGACTTAACATCTCTTCCGACATCAGTCATAGGAGTCACTCTTCAGAAAACATGCTCAACCTCCTCAAATTCAAGAGGTCGCCTTCGCTTATCAGCATAACTCTTCTGTCTACTTTGCGTCGTTGTCATCTTTTCTTGTATCATCTTTACCTTCTCTGTAGTCTGTTGTACAAGATCTAGTCCAATAGTCATACTCTCCCCATCCTGATACCAACACAGAGGTGTTCGACATCGTCTTCCATATAACGCCTCATAGGGTGCCATCCCTATACTCGAGTGAAAACTATTGTTGTAGGTGAATTCTATCAAAGATAAAAATTCATCCCAACTTCCACGTTGCTCTAACACACAGGCACGCAACAGATCTTCCAAATATTGTATAGTCCTCTCCGTTCGACCATCAGTTTGCGGATGATAAGCTGAACTCAACCGCAATTTGGTTCCCATGGCTTCTTGCAAACTTCGCTAGAATCTTGATGTAAACCTTGGATCTCGGTCAGAAACTATACATGTAGGCACACCATGTAACCTCACAATCTCACAGATATACATCTGGGTTAATCTCTCCAACGAATACTTAATATTGATGGGCAAGAAATGCGCCGATTTCGTAAGCCTATCAACTATAACCCATATCGAATCATGACCTTTCCTTGTCTTTGGCAATTCGGAAACAAAATCCATCGAGATACTATCCCACTTTCACTCTGGAATAGCTAATGGTTGTAATATACCTCCTGGCCTCAAGTGTTCTGCTTTCGCTTTCTGACAAACCAGACAAGATGCCACAGGTTCATCTACATCTCTTTTCATCCTTGGCCACCAAAACAACCTTTTCAAGTCTAGTTACATCTTGGTCATCCCCGGATGTATACTCAAATCACTAGTATGAGCTTCATCTAGAATCCCCTTCTTAAGTTCAGAATCATTGGGTATACAGATTCTTCCCTTGAACCTCAAGATTCCAAATAACCCTTCCTCTGCCGTCGCCTTATGACCTTGCTTCAACAATTCCCTTTCATTTTGTAAAAACGTATCTTCCTCTTGTTTATCTCGAACTATATCAAGCAATTCATTTATGATCACGACCTTACATAGGCGAATTCTTCCAGGCACAAACTCCACTGACAACCACAAATCTTGGAATTTGTTAATCAATTCCTCCTCCTTTATCATCACTGTTGAAACACTAATCACCTTTCTGCTTAAGGCATCAGCTACCACATTAGCTTTTCCTAGATGGTATTGGAGTTGAAAATCATAATCCTTCAAGAATTCCAACCATCGCCTCTACCTCATATTCAATTCTTTCTAATCAAACAAATACTTTAAACTCTTGTGATCACTAAAGACATTGAACATTGCTCCAAACAAAAAATGCGTCCACACCTTCAATGCAAAAACCACAGTAGCTAATTCCAAGTCATGTGTTGGATAATTCCTCTCATGAACCTTCAACTGTCTAGAAGCATAAGCCACTACATTCTGGTTTTGCATCAATACACATCCCAGTCCTTGGTAAGAAGTGTCACAATACACATCAAAAGTTCTATTAGAATCTGGTAGAATCAACACTGGTGCAGTTGTTAACCTCTTCTTCAATTCTTGGAAACTTGCTTCACGTTCTTCCATCCATTCAAAAGCTTGACTTTTCCTCGTGAGCTGCGTAAGCAGTTCAGCAATCTTGGAAAAACCTTCTATAAACCTCTGGTAATATCCAGCAAGTCCAACAAAACTTTGAACTTCTGTCACCGTCTTAGGCCTTTCCCATTGCAAAACAGTCTCCACTTTTGATGGGTCTACCGCAATGCCTTCCTTGGAAATCACGTGACCTAAAAATTGAACTTCCTCCAACCAAAACTCACACTTCGCCAATTTTGCATATAGCTTCTTTTAGTTTCAGAATTTGAAGGACTATACCGAGATGTTCACCATGCTCTTCTTTGGTCTGAGAATAAATCAGAATGTCATCGATGAAGATAATGACAAATCTGTCTAAGTATGGATGAAAAATCCTATTCATATAGTCCATGAATATGGCAGGAGCATTCGTCACTTTGAATGGCCTTACCTGATACTCATAATGTCCATAACGAGTTCGAAAAGCTGTTTTAGGTACATCCTCCACCTTAACACGAATCTGATGATATCCCGATCTCAGATCTATCTTAGAAAATACCACTGCTCCCCTCAACTGGTCCATCAAATCGTCAATTCTCGAAAGTGGATATTTATTCTTTATAGTCACCTTGTTCAGCTGACGATAATCTACGCAAAGTCGAGAAGTTCCGTCCTTCTTCCTGACCAAAAGCACTAGTGCTCCCCATGGTGAAACACTAGGACGTACAAACTGTTTCTCCAACAGTTCCTCTAATTGTTTCTTTAATTCCACCAACTTCGCTGGAGACATCCGATATGGTGCAATTGAGATAGGACCTGTTCCTGGTACTAAATCAATAGAAAATTCGATCTCCCTCTCTGGTGGCAAACCAGGTACATCTTCAGGAAAAATCTCTAGAAATTCATTGACGACAGGAATAGTATTCATATCTTTCTCACTCTTGACCTCTAACGAAGACAATAACATATATCTCTGTGCTCCATCTCTTAACAATGACTTGACTTTAACAGCAGTCAAGAATCAAGACTTTTCTTCCTTAGGAAAGACTAGGGTTTTGTTTGCACAGTCTATAAGGATATGGTTAGAAGATAACCAGTCCATTCCTAGTATTACATCTAACCCAACAAGAGGCAAACAAATCAAGTTGACAGAAAACACACGGTCCTTTATAACAACAGGACAATCCAAACATATCTTAGATGTAAGTACAGGTTTAGCAGTTGGTGTAGATACAATCAGTTTAAAATTCAGAGAAGACATAGGCAACTTCAATCTTTCCACACAATCATATGCAATAAATGAATGTGTCGCTCCAGAATCATATAACACAGTCAGAAGATTACCTTCAATGGCACCTTCCTTTTGAATCAGATCCTCAGACTGTGAAACTTCCGTTCCAGTCATAGTGTATACTCGCCCTCCAGACCTCGGTTGAACAACACGAACAGTTCTCATAGCATGTTTCCTTTCCGGCTGTGTACAATCCTTAGCTATATGTCCTGGTTGTCCGCAATTAAAGCAAATTGTCCCTCTGATTGAGCAATCAGTAGAAATATGACCCTTCTTTCCGCACTTAAACATGTTGGCGTAAACGCCACTTTCTGTCCAGCTCTACTACCACTAGTATTTCCCCCAACTAGTGGTCGTTGAGGTTGACTCCCCGGTGGTCTAGTATACGGCTTGCGCTGAAACCGACTGTTGTTACTGCTACCACCCCTCTGAAATCTTACGATTTCTGGGATCCCGTGACGGCTCCAATTCCTCAAGGCGTGCACAAGTATGTACCAAAGCATGAAACTGATTCATCCTCAAGGATAATATTCCTCGTTTTAGTTCCACTCTCAGCGCTGCCTCAAACTTCCTACATCTCCATACATCATCCGGTCAAGTTTGGTCATGTTGCCCATACTCATTATATTTTTATCTATGATATCATATATATTTAATTCTTATATTATATCTATGTTATACTGTATTTATGTTTATATTGTTCTGTGTTATACTGTATTTATGTTTATGTTGTTATGGCATTCTATATTGTATGAACTGTATATCTGATTGTATTGTCGTTTTCTTATGTCCCATGTTTGTGATGATATAGATTGTCTTACCTCTTTATTGTATGTGTTTCCATATTTTAAATTTATGTGGTAAAGAGTTTGAGGAAGAGGAACAACCTCTTGAGTGTGAGTATCCTGAGGAGGAGGAAAAGCAGCAAGCCGAGGATCAGTATGACGATCAAGAACCATCCGATCATCCATATCCATTGGATTGATTGTGGGAGGATGACACTATTAGGATTCTTTGGATTCGTGCGACTTGAGTTTCACAGAGGCTCTGAAGCCTGAAGACTGCGAGAGGACAGAGACTCAGTTACGTATATGGAGCGTCTGACTGTGACTATCCGTACTGAGTTTGATGGAGTACCGATCTTTTCCACTATGTTGTACTTACATATGGAGTTGCCGCTATCTCTTAGGCGTTACTGATGTGGTATGTTTGATGCGCCTAGTGAGATTAGCAGCGTGTTGACTGCACGGACCCGTGTCCGTAGAAGGTCGAGGCATCCTGGATATTTATCACCTGAAGTTTTATCTGAGAGTGATCCTTCAGAGGGTTAGATATACAAGATGTGTACTTGGGCGCGTCTGCGTTTGTATATTTTGACTTTTACTGCTTTGTTTACTGTTTTAGTTTAAATAATTATAGTTGTAAATTATTTGTATAACTTATAATTAAAACTATATGTATATTATGTGTAATGTTAGTTTGTTTATTTTGTGTTTCGCGTTATTTTATTTAACAATATTCTGTAGATCAGGAAGAATTTTACAACCCGTATTATGATGTAACAAATGTTTTACAACTTGGGTAGATTTATATTTATCTTTCTTTTATTTATTTATAAATGTGACATCCCCACAAGGGTGTTATATCCCACAATTCATTTTCGGTCGTCATTTGTCATTTATTTATCTTGCCTAATAAAATAATATTATAATAATATAAAATTATTTTATTTCACAAGATAAAATCCTAAAAATTAAAAGATTAATAACAAGATTATCATTCAGAATTGGGTTTAGTAAGATCCCCCAGCTCCGAATAATTAAAATAAGATTTCCCCAGCTCAGAAATTATTATTTTCTTGTCCGGGAGCAAATCACGCAAAAAGTCTAAATAAAATCACAGACAGTAAAATAAAACACTGTATCATACAGAAAAACAACAAACAGTACAATTTAAGACACAACGATCATTTATCCTAAAGTTTGGGGTGCTACAACTCTCCCCTACAAATAAAAATTTCATCCCCGAAAGTCGTTATACATCAAAACAAATGAGGATACTGCTCCCTCATTTTATCTTCCATCTCCCAGGTAGCATCACCTGTCACATCATTCCATATGACCTTCACTAGCTCGATCATCTTCCCTCGAAGCTGCTTCACCTTTTTGTCCTCTATTATGACAGGTAAAGTCTCATAAGTCAAATTATCCTTTAACTGTACTTCGTCTGGCTATATCACATACGTTGGATCAGGAATATACTTCCTTAACTGAGACACATGAAATACATCATGCAGATTGGATAGAAAAGGCGGCAAAGTAATCTGATATGCTACAAGACCTATTCGTCGAAGAATCTGATAAGGCCCAATAAACTTAGGAGTAAGCTTTTTAGACTTAATATCTCTTCCGACACCAGTCGTAGGTGTCACTCTTAAGAAAACATGCTCATCATCCTCAAATTCAAGAGGTCACCTTCGCTTATCAGTATAACTCTTCTATCTACTTTGCGTCGTCGTCATCTTTTCTTGTATCATCTTTACCTTCTCTGTAGTATGTTGTACAAGATCTGGTCCAATAGTCATACTCTCCCCATCCTGATACCAACACAGAGGTGTTCGACATTGTCTTCCATATAAAGCCTCATAGGGTGCCATCCCTATACTCGAGTGAAAACTATTGTTGTAGGTGAATTCTATCAAAGATAAAAATTCATCCCAACTTCCACGTTGCTCTAACACACAGGCACGCAACAGATCTTCCAAAGATTGTATAGTCCTCTCCGTTCGACCATCAGTTTGCGGATGATAAGCTGAACTCAACCGCAATTTGGTTCCCATGGCTTCTTGCAAACTTCACCAGAATCTTGATGTAAACCTTGGATCTCGGTCAGAAACTATACATGTAGGCACACCATGTAACCTCACAATCTCACTGATATACATCTGGGTTAATCTCTCCAACGAATACTTAATATTGATGGGCAAGAAATGCGCAGATTTCGTAAGCCTATCAACTATAACCCATATCGAATCATGACCTTTCTTTGTCTTTGGCAATTCGGAAACAAAATCCATCGAGATACTATCCCACTTCCACTCTGGAATAGCTAATGCTTGTAATATACCGCCTGGCCTCTGGTGTTCTGCTTTCGCTTTCTGACAAACCAGACAAGACGCCACAGGTTCCTCTACATCTCTTTTCATCCTTGGCCACCAAAACAACCTTTTCAAGTCTAGTTACATCTTGGTCATCCCCAGATGTAAACTCAAATCACTAGTATGAGCTTCATCTAGAATCCCCTTCTTAAGTTCAGAATCATCGGGTATACAGATTCTTCCCTTGAACCTTAAGATTCCAAATAACCCTTCCTCTGCCGTCGCCTTATGACCTTGCTTCAACAATTCCCTTTCATTTTGTAAAAACGTATCTTCCTCTTGTTTATCTCGAACTATATCAAGCAATTCATTTATGATCACGACCTTACATAGGCGAATTCTTCCAGGCACAAACTCCACAGACAACCACAAAGCTCGGAATTTGTAAATCAATTCCTCCTCCTTTATCATCATTGCCGAAACACTAATCACCTTTCTGCTTAAGGCATCAGCTACCACATTAGCTTTTCCTAGATGGTATTGGAGTTGAAAATCATAATCCTTCAAGAATTCCAATCATCCCCTCTGCCTCATATTCAATTCTTTCTAATCAAACAAATACTTTAAACTCTTGTGATCACTAAAGACATTGAACATTGCTCCATACAGAAAATGGGTCCACACCTTCAATGCAAAAACCACAGTAGCTAATTCCAAGTCATGTGTTGGATAATTCCTCTCATGAACCTTCAACTGTCTTGAAGCATAAGTCACTACATTCCGATTTTGCATCAATACACATCCCAGTCCTTGGTAAGAAGCATCACAATACACATCAAAAGTTTCATTAGAATCCAGTAGAATCAACACTGGTGCAGTTGTTAACCTCTTCTTCAATCCTTGGAAACTTGCTTGACGTTCTTCCGTCCATTCAAAAGCTTGACTTTTCCTCGTGAGCTGCGTAAGCGGTCCGGCAATCTTGGAAAAACCTTTTATAAACCTCCGATAATATCCAGCAAGTCCAACAGAACTTCGAACTTCTGTCACCGTCTTAGGCCTTTCCCATTGCAAAACAGTCTCCACTTTCGATGGGTCTACCGCAATGCCTTCCTTGGAAATCACGTGACCTAAAAATTGAACTTCCTCCAACCAAAACTCACACTTCGCCAATTTTGCATATAGCTTCTTTTAGTTTCAGAATTTGAAGGACTATACCGAGATGTTCACCATGCTCTTCTTTGGTCTGAGAATAAATCAGAATGTCATCGATGAAGATAATGACAAATCTGTCTAAGTATGGATGAAAAATCCTATTCATATAGTCCATGAATATGGCAGGAGCATTCGTCACTTTGAATGGCCTTACCTGATACTCATAATGTCCATAACGAGTTCGAAAAGCTGTTTTAGGTACATCCTTCACCTTAACACGAATCTGATGATATCCCGATCTCAGATCTATCTTAGAAAATACCACTGCTCCCCTCAACTGGTCCATCAAATCGTCAATTCTCGGAAGTGGATATTTATTCTTTATAGTCACCTTGTGCAGCTGACGATAATCTACGCAAAGTCGAGAAGTTCCGTCCTTCTTCTTGACCAAAAGCACTAGTGCTCCCCATGGTGAAACACTAGGACGTACAAACTGTTTCTCCAACAGTTCCTCTAATTGCTTCTTTAATTCCACTAACTCTGCTGGAGACATCCGATACGGTGCAATTGAGATAGGACCTATTCCTGGTACTAAATCAATAGAAAATTCAATCTCCCTCTCTGGTGGCAAACCAGGTTCATCCTCAGGAAAAATCTCTGGAAATTCATTGACGACAAGAATAATATTCACATCTTTCTCACTCTTGACCTCTAACGAAGACAATAGCATATATCCCTGTGCTCCATCTCTTAACAATGACTTGACTTTAACAGCAGTCAAGAATCCAGACTTTTCTTCCTTAGGAAAGACTAGGGTTTTGTTTGCACAGTCTATAAGGATATGGTTAGAAGATAATCAGTCCATTCCTAGTATTACATCTAACCCAACAAGGGGCAAACAAATCAGGTTGATAGAAAACACACGGTCCTTTATAACAACAGGATAATCCAAACATATCTTAGATGTAAGTACAGGTTTAGCAGTTGGTGTAGATACAATCAGTTTAACATTTAGAGAAGACATAGGCAACTTCAATCTTTCTGGTGTGGTGTGGAATATGATTAAAAATTAATATTAAAAATAGTTGCCAAGTTCCACCAAAATTATAAAAATCTTGCAACCAGTTGTAGTGAGCAAGGGTCGATCCACAGAGAACCAATTCAATTAACACTATCAATCTAATCCCTAAATTAATCTCTGATGAAAAATAAACAGTGAAAGTAAAAGGGGGGTTTGTTAATTTAAAACTAAAATGCAAAAATAAACTTAAATCAAAACAGTAAACACAAAATGAATTATCAAGTTAAAAACATTGGTTAAGAGATAGAATCCACTACTAGATTTATATGATTATGCTAACTTACATACCCTTTATACCAACATGATCAATTATGTTTTTATGTGATTGTGAAGTAAATCTCAAGTCTTCCTTAAGTTTAGCTTAATTCAGCAACCGCTCAAATCAAACCCTAACCATTAGTTATTTATAAAGCAACCGCTATTACATCTCCCTAATGATTGCATTAATAATTAGAAAACCAATCACACTAAGGTCTAATCACACACTGGGATTAAATTACTGAGATCATATGTTTCACGAGTTTTACCACCGCAACCGCGCATAGCAATCCTAGTTTTACCACTTTCAAAATTTGGCAAAGAATATAAAAACCTTTATATCGATTTAAGATCAGAAACATATGAATAAAAACATAATTGAATTGATATAAAGAAAGTATGCAAGATTCACATAATCAAAACTAGGGTTTCATCCTCCCTTAACCAATCAAAGAGTTTAGCCACACATGGCAAATTCAAAATCACAATAAAAGTTAAAGGAAAACATTGTTCAAAACAGAAGAAGAAAAGAAGAACTAAAAATCAAACTAGTTTCCAAGGCTTGAGAATAATTGATCTTTGATCGCTCGAATCCGAGTCTCCAATCCTCAATCGAATCCTTCCCCTTCTTGGTCTTCGTGATCTCTCAGTTTTCTTCACGGCTCTCTCTGTTCAGACTGCTTTTAAGGGCTCTCAGCAACCCTATATATAGGTTTGGGAACCTATTTTAGCATTAAATCACGAAATCACAATCCTGATCTGATGACACGAGTTGTGTCATGTTACACGGCCCAACCCGTGTCTGATTCTGGAGGCCAATTTCCAAGTTTTCCAAAGTCAGAGAGGAACACGGCCCACCTCGTGTCATTTGACACGAGCCGTGTTCTCGGGCAAGCTTGATACTGGTTCTTCCTCGTGAAGTCAGAGGATTACACGGCCTACCCCGTGTCATTTGACACGGGCCGTGTTGTTCAAAATCATCCAAATCAGCCTTGATTCTTCATGCATGCTCTCTTCCTTTGCTTCTAGGAGTTTGATACTGATTCCTTTAAATCCTTCAACTCTCTCCTCGATAGTTCAAAACCAATGGACTCCATCACTCATGAATCTCCTGAAAATCACAACACGTTTATGAGTGTTTATAATCACATTTTAGCAAAGTTTCACAATAAACATCCAAAGATAATTCTAAATCAGAAACTTAGCTAAATGTTAACAATTAAACCCATATGGAATCCAATTAGATCAAACAAAAGAACATTTAAGAGCTGAAATTATTAACAGATCAAATACCCCCACACTTATCCTTTTGCACTCCTGGGCAAAAACATAAAATCAAGCACATGCTTCCCAAAAAGTAATGAAAGTACTGAACAATGAGCAAATATTTACACACATCAATCCTTTCAAAGTATTTAAGCATTCAGGAATTTCCTCTCTCAACAATCCAAATCAGCAAGCCAGGTCAATCCGACATCAGGGTTAAGTCAACATGATAAATCCTCACTGATGTACTCTCTTTCACTCAAGTATTTTGGGCTTGTATTTACTCTCAACCAACTCATGAAAACATGCCCTATCATAGGCTTGACAAGCCTCTACTTCTCCACCACCTAAATCACATGCACACAAAGATCAAAAGGTCTTTAATCAGGTTGTAATGGGGTCAAGGTCAAGGTAAGATATATCAAGGATAAACCAAGTTAGACCATCGGAAATAGAAGAGCAAAGGGAAATATAAAAATCAAACACTTTTGCACAATTACCCCAGCACTTTTCAATCCATCTTCATCTTTCGCTTGACTTTCTCTTTTCAACAACCAATCTTTTCTTTTCTTTTTTTTTTTTGAATAAACATTTCTTCCTTTTCTCATTTGAGAGCTTTTTTTTTTTTTTGAATAAAAACAGTGTAATCACCCCCACACTTATTCAAACACAATTTCCAACATAATTATTAAGCTCTTCTACTCCCTAAGGTAGGGTAGCAATGGTTTTTCACTATTAAGCTTGTATTGAGCTATAATAAAAAGAAAGGATAGCATTCAAGCTCAAAGGGGTGAACAATGGATCAAAATACTAGGATAGCTATTTGGCCAGTGGCTGAAAGAAAGAAATGCCTTTATCATCTCAAAAATGTGCAGTGATCATTTGCAACTTAAAAGAGAGTCAAATCAAGTTTGAAAAACATATAATCACAAGTGGAGTCACACAACAAAGAACAAAAATGACTTAAAAGTAGTCATTCACATTAAGGCCCAAAAACTCACTAGGTCCAAATTTTATCAAATTCTCAAAACCCTTTCAATTTTCAAAACCTCTCAGTGCAAGTTTAGAAGCAAGAAAGTCAATTCCTTTAAGCTTAAAAACCTGTCCAATTAAAAATCAATCACTTGCTCATTGCTCAACATACTCTAAAAACCAGTTAGAAAAACATGCACCAGATATACCATTAAGATCAGAATGTGCAATAAGGCTCAAACCCAAACTTCCCCCCACACTTAAAATAGACAGTGTCCTCAATGTCAAAGCATACACAACAGATAAAAGGAGTCTGAATAATTAAGCAAAGTATATGCGAAGAAATTAAGTCTATCATCATGAAATCCAGTTCAATACAAAAGAGGAACCAAAAGGAGTCAGAATAAGTCCCATTAAACCATCAACATGAAGGACACAGCCTCAAAAGAAAATGAAAATACATCAAGATGGGGGAGGGGGAAATGACAAACGCTGAAGCAAAAGATCAAGTTTGTCATCAATGGCATCCAGCCGCTGATCGCGCGCAACCTCCAGAGCCTGAAAACGGTCCTCTAAGCGCTGGAAGCGAGCAGCATGGTCTAGCTCCAGGCAATCAATACGAGCCAAAACAGCAGTATAGGAAGAGGTGCCATGCGGAGTAGAAGGACCCGCATTATCAGCAAACTCAGCAGGAAGGGAGACAGCAATATCCTCATGTGGTTCAGGGGCCGGATCAGCTCTAGGCAAGGTAGCTTTATCAGCGCTAAGCAAGACAAGAGCACCATTGAGACGAGTCCATAGCTTCATGGACACCAAAATGGCCCCATCAATAGCACTGGGACCCTGAACCGGGGCCTCCTCCAACAGATCCAGATAATCAAAGTGATCAGCAATGGCGGTCACATACCCCCCAATCACTATGCGACCAGCTGTAGTGGTCCCTACATGGTGAAACAGGTTACAGAGTCAATACCCTCCATTGACAGGGACACCCTCCAGCATGCAATGTAAGAAAAATAACTCAGAACGACTAATTGTCCCTTGACTTTCCCCCCTACCACAAAGAGTATTAGCTAACCATTTTTGAATATAGCGATGAGCAGGAGACCTAAGCTGAGAAGCTTTAGACACTCTAGGATCATAACTATCAGACTCAGGCACAATGAGGGCAGACCACACATGATCAGCATTAAAATCACGGGGTAACATATTGTGCCCCTCAGGAAAACCAAAAATAACTCTAAACATATGAATATCAATCGAATGGGAGTTACCTAGCAATCTAAAGGTAATTTCACTAGGCCAACTGTGCTGATCAGACAGAGGATAGAGTTTATGATTAAAACTAGCAACAAACTCCCTAGTTAATGCAGCATAAGTAGGCTTCTGTAGCAGTGCAAAATCAACCCATCCAATTCTACCTAATAAAGTAAACACCTCATCATAAAGTCCTATGGCCCTAAGGGTATCTACATCTAAAAAGCGAGTGGGAACCACTACCTTGCTATCAATAGGGTGGACTGGCACCGGAGGAGGTGAGGGTTCACGCGGGGGTGATGGAGGCCGAGCACGCCTAGAGGAAGCACGGTGGGGGTAAAGTGAACAGGAAGCAGCGGTGACCTTGGTTCGCTTCTTAGGCCCCATCAAGAGAAGAAACAGAGCAAGGAGAGAACGTGGTGGTGGTTTGAGGGTGAAATCAGAAAAATGAAGGAGAGAAGGGAGAGAAGCTGCGCGTGGAGAGAGGGGGGAAATGATAATGTTGGAGTATGGTGGAGAATAAAGGCTATTTGGAGGTAATGGTGGAGATTGGAAGGGAATGGGTGTGAGACGTGAGAGAAGAAGAAGAAGAAACAGGGAAAAATTGGGGAAAAGAAGAGGAAAAGTGAGAAATGCGTGTGGGGAGAGGTGATAATAGTGAAAAATGGTGAAGAAGGGAGGAGAATGGTGGTGGGCGATGGTGGGTAAGAAAAAAATTGAAGGGGGAGATGGTGGTGGCTGCGCAGAGAGGAGAATAGAAGAAGGGAGAATTAGGTAAATTAGGGCAGAAAAACCCCAAATCAGGGATTAAATGGGCGCTGGCACGAGTACACGGGCCGTGTCATATGACACGACCCACCCCGTGTACTCCTCTAACTTAAGGATGAGCTGCGCAGGATGACACGGGACGTGTCATAGGACACGACAATACCCGTGTATCTCTCTGGAAAACATGGGATGCAGATGGACTTGACAACACGGGCCGTGTCATAAGACACGGCCATACCCGTGTATCTCTCTGGAAAATCATTCAAACGTGCCATCCTCGTAAACACGGGCCGTGTCATAGGACACGGCCCACCCCGTGTCATTTTCTGCAGGAATTGGGGCACTGTCATGAGGACACGGGCCGTGTCATAGGACACGGGCCGTGTCATAGGACACGGGCCGTGTCATAGGACACGGGCCGTGTCATAGGACACGGGCCGTGTCATAGGACACGGGCCGTGTCATATGACACGGCCCACCCCGTGTGGTCTGCTGACTTACAGGAAATACTTTAAACTGCGCCCCAGGATTGCATACACTCAACAAACCATGAACTCAAGCAATCAAATAAGAACTGAGCAAGTCAAAACACAAATACCAGCAAGGATACAAGTATCATCAAGCAAGAAACTAAGAAACTAAACAACGCAAAATAGGAAGGGAAGAGAAAGCAAATCTGATTGGGTTGCCTCCCAATAAGCGCCTGGTTTATTGTCCTCAGCCAGACATGGTGATGCTCCTCACTATGCTTCATAAGACGGATGGAGAAGAGGCATGTCTTCAACCTCTGCATTCTCCGGAAGTTCATGGTAAGGCTTGAGACGGTGCCCATTAACCTTGAATGCCTTGCCAGAGGCCTCGTTCATGATCTCCACTGCACCAGAAGGAAAAACAGTAGTTACTACAAATGGGCCAATCCATTTAGAACGTAACTTACCTGGGAATAACTTGAGTCTGGATTGGTATAGCAACACTTTTTGGCCTTGGTGGAAATTTTTCCTCGAGATCATTTGATCATGAAATGCTTTGGTCTTGGCCTTGTAAATGAGGGCACTCTCAAAGGCTTCATTCCTCAATTCTTCCAACTCCTGAATTTGGAGTTTTCTCTGCCAGCACCTTCCAAGTGCAAGTTAACCTGCTTGATAGCCCAGTAAGATCGGTGTTCTAGCTCCACTGGCAAGTGACAGGGCTTCCCATAAACCAATCTGAATGGGGACATGCCAATAGGGGTCTTGTATGCGGTCGATAAGCCCACAAGGCATCAGCAAGTCTAGTACTCCAATCCTTGCGCGTGGGATTCACTTTTTTCAAGGATAGACTTGATCTCCCGATTGGATACCTCAGTCTGGCCATTAGTCTGAGGATGATAAGGAGTAGAAATCTGGTGCACCACACCATATTTTTTTAACAAGGCTTCAAAAATTCTGTTGCAAAAATGTGTTCCTTGATCACTAATAATGGCTCTGGGAGTGCCAAACCTGGAAAAAATAAAGGACTTCACAAAATCCACAATTGTTTTAGAATCATCAGATTTGGTGGCTTTAGCTTCCACCCATTTGGAAACATAATCCTGACTAAAAGAATATAGGAGAAACCAAAAGAAGGAGGAAACGGTCCCATGAAGTCAATGCCCCAAACATCAAAAACTTCCACAAAGATTATGGGAGTTTGAGGCATTTGATTTCGTGGACCAATATTACGTTCTCTCGGCGGCGGTCACATGACTTACAGAAATCATAAGCATCTTTAAAAATGGTAGACCAAGTAGAAACCTTGTCAAGTACTTTGTTGGCTGTCCTCTTCATGCCGAAATGTCCTCCACAGGCATAAGTATGGCAAAAAGATAGAACGGAGTGAGTTTCTGAATCTGGGATACATCTCCGAATCACTTGATCCGCGCAATGCTTCCAAAGGTAAGGATCATCCCAAATGTAGTATTTGCAATCACTCCTCAGCTTATCTCGCTGTGCTTTGTTCAGGCCTGCCGGAAAGTCTTTGGTGGCCAAGTAATTGGCAATATCAGCATACCACGGAATAGTGGTTGCGATAGCCATTAAATGCTCATCCGAAAAGCTCTCTGGTATAGGTATGTCCTCCTCTTCAGTCACCAATCTGCTCAAATGGTCTGCCACCAAGTTTTCGCTCCCCTTTTTGTCTTTAATTTCCAAGTCAAACTCTTGGAGCAGCAGAATCCATCGGAGCAATCTTGGCTTCGCTTCCTTCTTTGCCGAGGTAGGTACTTCAATCTGCATGATCAGAAAAAACAATTACTTTAGAACCAATTAAATATGATCTAAATTTCTCTAAAGCAAAAACAACAGCAAGAAGTTCTTTCTCAGTTGTAGAGTAATTCAGTTGAGCATCATTTAGGGTCCTTGATGCATAGTAAATAGCATAAGGGACCCTATCAACTCGCTGTCCTAAGACAGCCCCTACCGCAAAGTCACTAGCATCACACATTAATTCGAAAGGAAGCTCCCAATTTGGTGGCCTAATGATAGGTGCCTCGGTCATCAACTCCTTAAGTGTGGTGAAAGCCTTCATACACTTCTCATTAAGCGAAAGGGCACATCTTTTTGGAGAAGTGTGCGAGGAAGTCTTGATATCTTGGAAAAGTCCTTGATGAAGCGCCGATAGAAACTGCATGACCAAGAAAAGAACGAATATCCCGCACACTTGTGGGCGGGGGTAAGAACGCACAAGCTCTACCTTAGCTTTATCAACTTCAATGCCCCTAGCGAAATTACATGACCTAACACAATACCTTCTTCCACCATGAAATGGCATTTTTCCCAATTTAAAACCAGGTTAGTGTCAATGCATCTCTTTAAAACCAAAGTTAAATGTTCCAAGCATTTTTCAAAGCCATTCCCAAATACACTAAAGTCATCCATGAAGACCTCAATGATGTTCTCTATGTAATCGAAAAAAAGACTCACCATACATCTCTGAAAAGTCCCACGGTGCATTACACAGTCCAAAAGGCATTCGCCTATAAGCAAAGGTGCCAAAAGGACAAGTGAAAGTGGTCTTGTCCTGATCTTCCGGAGCAATAGCAATCTGGTTATAACCTGAAAACCCATCTAAGAAACAATAATGAGAATGACCAGCTAACCTTTCTAACATTTGATCAATAAAAGGTAAAGGAAAGTGGTCTTTTATGGTGGCAGCATTCAATTTTCTATAGTCTATACAAACACGCCACCACATGTCGTAATCTAGTGGGAATAAGCTCATTCTCGGCATTTCTTACCACGGTAATGCGATTTCTTTGGTACTACCGGACCGGGCTTACCCACTTCTTTGTCGAAATGGGGTAGATAACCCCCACACTTAGGAGCTTCAGTATCTCCTTCTTCACAACATCCATCATCGGGGATTCAATCTCCTCTGTGGTTCTCTCTTGGTTTAGCCCCTCCTCCATTAAGATTCGATGCATGCAAATGGAGGGGCTAATACCTCGATATCCGCAATAGTCCACCCAATGGCTGTCTTGTGTTCTTTCAACACGTAAATCAAGCTCTCCTCTTGCTCTTTGGTGAGGGATTTAGCAATTATTAACGGAAGTGTTTCCTTCTCACCCGAGAAAAATATATTTCAAATGGGAGGGCGGTTCCTTCAATTCCAACTACGGTGCTCGCACAATGAAGGTTTAGGTACATCGGTAGTAAATGGTAATTCAACGTACGATACCTCATGCCCTTCTAAGGTGGGAGAGAGTGTATGCAAAGGCTGCCACCACTTCTTTTGAATCACGAAAATCTAAAGCGCAAGTCATAAGCGTATCAATGGCATCAAATTGATTAGACTCAAGAACGTGAGAAATTAAAGATTCAAAAACATCAAAAGAATCAATAACATAAGCGAGTGCACATCACTCGGGTATCTCATGGCCTCAAAGATGTTGAATCTAATCAACTCTCCATCAAATTCCATAGTCAATGTTCCCGAATGCACATCAATTTTAGTTCGGGCAGTCTTGAGGAAAGGCCTCCCCAACAGAATGGGGGCAGAGTTTGGAGATTTGTCCTCTTCCATGTCCAGCACATAGAAATCTGCCGGAAACACCAGTTCATTAACCTGCACCAAAACATCCTCAACAACCCCCTTAGGGTATGCATTAGACCTGTCTGCTAGTTGAATGATAACTCTAGTAGGTTCTAAAGGTCCTAGATGTAAAGATGCATAAATAGAGAAGGGCATAACATTAATGGATGCACCTAAGTCTAGCATAGCCCTCTCAAACCTGGCATTACCGATAGTGCATGGTATAGTAAATGTGCCAGGATCTTTACATTTAGTTGGGAGTTTCTTATTAAACACAGCTGAAACATTTGCTCCCACTTGAACTCGTTCATTACCTTTCAATTTCCTTTTGTTAGTGCACAACTCTTTTAAGAATTTAGCATATCTAGACACTTGCTTTATGGCATCTAACAGAGGAATGTTAACTTCAACTTTCCTAAAAGTCTCTAAGATCTCTTTATCCGCTTCTTCTTTCTTATTTTTAACCAACCTGCTCGGAAAAGGGGCCTTAGTGACATATTTAGGACATAGGTCAGAAACACTTACCTTAGGGGTCTTAGAATTGAGCCCCTCTTCATCTACCTCCTTAGAATTTTGAGCTTTATCTTCAGTGACTGGGTAAGATGTGGGTCCGTCAAGTGTCTTCCCACTGCGCAAAGTGACAGCACTAGCATTCTCTCTTGGGTTCACTTCTGGCTGCGAGGGAAGTTTCCCTGAAATCTGACTCTGCACCTTGTTTATCTCAGTAGCCAACTGACCCACTTGGTTATGCAAAGTACTGATAGTGGCCCTTGTTTCTTCTTTGAAACCGAATATTCTTGGTGGCCATTTGCCTCACTAAATCTTCCAACGAAGGCTCGGGTTGCCTAGGGTCCGAACTTGTGGTTGCCTTGGAGGAAAGGGTGCTTGCCTTTGCTGAAACCTGGAGGACCATAGGCTTGGGGTGGCGCTTGAGCTTGAGGCTGCTTTGCATAGCTAAAGTTGGGATGATCTCTCCACCCCGGATTATATGTGTTGGAGTAGGGGTTGTAATTCTTGGATGGAGCAGAAAATCCCCCCACTGCCTTGGCTTCTTCATTTGTGTCTTCTTGTAAAGTAGGACACATATCAGTGGGATGTCCTGAAGAGCAACAAATCCCACATGCCACGTCTTGGTGCTTTCCCGGTGTCCATCAGCTTGAATCATGGCAGTCAAGCTGTGTCATTTGATTCTGCAGACTAGTAGTGTCAGCCTCTTTAACTGCTCTCACTCCTGTATCATTCCGAGTGAAGAATTATTGAGTATTCGCAGCCATTCTAGATATTAGATTCCTGGCTTCTCGAGGAGTCTTATCAACCAAGGCTCATCCACTGGCAGCATCAATCATGTTGCGGTCCATTCCTAGCAAACCTTCATAGAAATATTGTATCAGAAGTTGTTCACTAATTTGGTGCTGAGGGCAGCTAGCACACAATCTCTTGAATCTCTCCCAGTACTCATGAAGTGATTCCCTATGTCTTTGTTGAATCCCGCAAATTTCTTTTCTGATTGTTGCGGCCTTTGATGCAGGGAAGTATCTGTCTAGGAAAGCCCGAGCCATGTCATGCCATGTCTGAATTGATCCGGGTGGCAAGTAGTACAACCACTCCTTTGCAGAATCCTTTAGGGAAAATGGAAAAGCTCTCAGCTTGACTTGCTCAACTGAAATTCCCGCGGGCTTCATGCTAGAACACACAACATGGATTTCCTTCAGATGTTTGTTCGGATCTTCTCCGGCTAGTCCATTGAAAGATGGCAACAGATGAATCAGTCCAGATTTCAATTCAAATGCCTCCTCATTCTCAGGAATTTCTATGCACAGAGGTTGTTGGTCTAAGTCCGGAGCACCCAACATTCTCAATGTATTTTCTGCCATCACTTCTGCTTCAGGTGGTTCGAGATATCTCAGATGCCGCAGAACTGGAAAGATCTACGTGACGGGCAGATTCAACGTCAGCAGGTGTGAATTGCGAGCTGATTTGTTCAAAGTAATGCCTTAAGTTTCTCAATTGCTCGTTCACCTCTTCACTGGGACATGAACTCCTGCAAGATAGTTAAAGAGAACAACCAGAACTATTAAAAATAAAAACAGAGAGAAAAATAGGAAACAAATTAACAGCGCAATTGAAAAATTAGTTCCCCGGCAACGGTGCCAAAATTTGGTGTGGTGTGGAATATGATTAAAAATTAATATTAAAAATAGTTGCCAAGTTCCACCAAAATTATAAAAACCTTGCAACCAGTTGTAGTGAGCAAGGGTCGATCTACAGAGAACCAATTCAATTAACACTATCAATCTAATCCCTAAATTAATCTCTGATGAAAAATAAACAGTGAAAGTAAAAGGGGGGTTTGTTAATTTAAAACTAAAATGCAAAAATAAACTTAAATCAAAACAGTAAACACAAAATGAATTATCAAGTTAAAAACATTGGTTAAGAGATAGAATCCACCACTAGATTTATATGATTATGCTAACTTACATACCCTTTATACCAACATGATCAATTATGTTTTTATGTGATTGTGAAGCAAATCTCGAGTCTTCCTTAAGTTTAGCTTAATTCAGCAACCGCTCAAATCAAACACTAACCATTAGTTATTTGTAAAGCAACCGCTATTACACCTCCCTAATGATTGCATTAATAATTAGAAAACCAATCACACTAAGGTCTAATCACACACCGGGATTAAATTACTGAGATCATATGTTTCACGAGTTTTACCACCGCAACCGCGCATAGCAATCCTAGTTTTACCACTTTCGAAATTTGGCAAAGAATATAAAAACCTTTATATCGATTTAAGATCAGAAACATATGAATAAAAACATAATTGAATTGATATAAAGAAAGTATGCAAGATTCACATAATCAAAACTAGGGTTTCATCCTCCCTTAACCAATCAAAGAGTTTAGCCACACATGGCAAATTCAAAATCACAATAAAAGTTAAAGGAAAACATTGTTCAAAACAGAAGAAGAAAAGAAGAACTAAAAATCAAACTAGTTTCCAAGGCTTGAGAATAATTGATCTTTGATCGCTCGAATCCGAGTCTCCAATCCTCAATCGAATCCTTCCCCTTCTTGGTCTTCGTGATCTCTCAGTTTTCTTCACGGCTCTCTCTGTTCAGACTGCTTTTAAGGGCTCTCAGCAACCCTATATATAGGTTTGGGAACCTATTTTAGCATTAAATCACGAAATCACAATCCTGATCTGATGACACGGGCCGTGTCATGTTACACGGCCCAACCCGTGTCTGATTCTAGAGGCCAATTTCCAAGTTTTCCAAAGTCAGAGAGGAACACGGCCCACCCCGTGTCATTTGACACGGGCCGTGTTCTCGGGCAAGCTTGATACTGGTTCTTCCTCGTGAAGTCAGAGGATTACACGGCCTACCCGTGTCATTTGACACGGGCCGTGTTGTTCAAAATCATCCAAATCAGCCTTGATTCTTCATGCATGCTCTCTTCCTTTGCTTCTAGGAGTTTGATACTGATTCCTTTAAATCCTTCAACTCTCTCCTCAATAGTTCAAAACTAATGGACTCCATCACTCATGAATCTCCTGAAAATCACAACACGTTTATGAGTGTTTATAATCACATTTTAGCAAAGTTTCACAATAAACATCCAAAGATAATTCTAAATCAGAAACGTAGCTAAATATTAACAATTAAACCCATATGGAATCCAATTAGATCAAACAAAAGAACATTTAAGAGCTGAAATTATTAACAGATCACTTTCCACACAATCATATGCAATAAATGAATGTGTCGCTCCAGAATCATATAACACAGTCAGAAGATTACCTTCAATGGCACCTTCCCCTTGAATCAGATCCTCAGACTGTGAAACTTCCGTTCCAGTAATAGTGTATAGTCACCCTCCAAACCTCGGTTGAACAGCACAAACAATTCTCATAGCAGGTTTCCTTTCCGGCTGTGTACAATCCTTAGCTATATGTCCTGGTTGTCCGCAATTAAAGCAAATTGACCTTCTGATTGAGCAATCAGTAGAAATATGGCCCTTTTTTCTGCACTTAAAACATGTTGGCATAAACGCCACTTTCTGTCCAGCTCTACTACCACTAGCATTTCCCCCAACTGGTGGTCGTTGAGGTTGACTCACCGGTGGTCTAGTATACGACTTGCGCTGAAACCGACTGTTGTTACTGCTACCACCCCTCTGAAAGCTTGTTAGTCCAAAATTACGATTTCTGGGATCCCGTGACGGCTCCAATTCCTCAAGGCGTGCATAAGCATGTACCAAAGCATGAAACTGATTCATCCTCAAGGATAATATTCCTCGTTTTAGTTCCACTCTCAGCCCTGCCTCAAACTTCCTACATCTCCACACATCATCCGGTCGAGTTTGAGCATAATCTGAGAACTGAGACAAACTCTCAAATTTAGAAGCATACTCATTAACTGTCATGTTGCCCTGACGCAAACTAAGAAATTCCATCTCCTTGGCATGTCTAGCACTCGCAGGAAAATACTTCTCCAGAAATACCTCAAAAAATACCTCCCATGTAATTTTCGTTCCTTCAGCCTGTAACAATCGGTGGGTTCCTCTCCACCAATGTTCACCGTCTCCTCTCAGCATAAAAGTTACATACATCACCTTCTTGTCATCTGTACATCTGATTCCTTCAAATATCTTTTCCAAATCTTGTATCCATTGACTTGCCTTCTCCGGATCATGTTGGTGTATGCCCTAGAGGCCAATACATTTTGTCTGTATTTACATACATTATATTATGCTATTTTTTGATATATGAGGCATTTCATTTATTGTGTTATTTTTGGTAGACATAATAAAGTCCTTAGAATAGTAAGTTTGATACCATAGGACATCAAGTGGATGACTTGATCGTGAGATCCTATTGGATAGAGCACTATTCTTAAAATGTCTCTAGTCAAGTATTATTGTCAAATAGGACAACGATAATGCATTGAGACTAGTACGTGTGTAGACTGATGACCACATCTCACAGGTCATGGATATGAGATATCAAGTCTACACATGGATACATATTAAAGTAATGATGTATTGGACAGACCCGCCATGAGAACGCTACGTGGATCGTTACGTGAGTGTCATAAGCGATTCTCATAGTGATAATGGTGTATGTGGCCCTTTGACCTGAAATCACTACGATTCCTACATGAGGAGTTGTGTGTTTTAATGCCATCAAACGTCATCTATAAAAAGATGATTATAAAGTTAGTTATAAGATATACCGTGATACATGTGGAGGGATGTGAGTGACCTAGATGGGATTTCTCCCTCCTACATAACAGGAGTGATATCTTTGGGCCTCCTGATTGAGTGAGACTACGAAATGCATGGCCATGCTCAAATGAGTCAGTATGAGATATTGATCTCATTTGTTATTACTATGTCTACTCGAGAATCAGGAAACTGAAGATTGAACTAAACAAGGGTGACATATTCCATGCCTTGTGTTCAATCTGGATATCTGGACAAAGGGACTAAACTACACGGAAACATTGGTCACGGATAGGCTATGTCAAATCACTGACATTCCCATTACTTGGGTAGTAGTGATGTGTTGCTAGATACCGCTCACTGTTTGTAATATTAAAATGAGATTTTAATATTACTACCAACATCATGAGAACCTGCAGGGTCGCACACTTAGAACAGATTAGATTGGAGCAATAAGGATCCAAGTTGGACTCGGATTCAATTGTGGGCCTAACTCATGACAGATGGGTTTAGGGTTGCACAGCTTACCTTGCTACTACTCACACTCACTTAAGGCAGCCACTATTATAAATAGTACTGCTAATGGGGCTGCTACTAGGTTACAACACAACCCTAGCCGCACCTACAGGATGTGAGTGAGAGATAGTGAGGTCTTCTTCTCCTCTCTTCGCAGCTAGCACTACGAAAACAGAGGCGTGACTTCCTTTTGCAAGTCTGTTCGTGTGGATACCGCAGAGACATCATCACTATTACGGTGCTGGTGATTCACCTTGCTTGTGATTATCACGCTTCAAGAGGTAATTTTTTTAAACAAACTCGGATTATGGACCTTTTCGCATGGATCCTGAGAGGGAATTCTATTATTCCGCTGTGAGACTTTTGATCCGCAATTCCCAACAGTGGTATCAGAGCCACTTGAGAAACCATGATTCGGTTTTCTGCTTTTCTTGTTATATGCGATAACATGATTCGTTGCTTTCTTTTGATAAAAGATATGATCTTTATATGTTTTTTCTGAAATCGAAATAATGATGTATGAAACTGTGTTCTGTTTTATTTGTTGTTTACGAAACATGTTGATGTTTCTGAAACCATGAAGATGTTCATATATTTCTACGTTTTTCTTATATATATGTGTGATATGTATGAATGAAAATCGTTTTGAATGCTTTCTATTTTTGCGTTTATCTGGTATATATATATGTGTGATATGTATGATTCTGCGAAAACTGTTTTGAATGCTTTCTGTTTCTGCATATTTTCTGTATGAATGTGATATACACAGCAGTATGACACAAGGTTTTGGAAACCTTGTTTCCGTTTTGCGGCGGCTATGAAGCTTCCTCATGACATGAAGTGTTCATGTCTTCACGCATTCTGGAAAACTTGTTTCTGGATAGGTGATGACGGCTGTGAGGAACCCCTGCGACACATGAAGCGTTCATGTGTTTGCGGGCCTTAGGGTTCAAGTGTTGTTGCCCTAGCCGTCATAGAGGCAGAAGGGGTCCGACTTGAATTTTTGTTCAAGTAACCAGTGGTGGTATATGAATGAAAAATTTTGGACCGGGGCGCTGCCCCTGCACCCCGCAAGGGGCGGCCTCCCCTTGACCCCCGCCCGCTGACCGGGCAGCGGGATCCTTGTCGGGGCGCTGGCCCGAACCTCGTTTCATGGTGTGTGATATTCAAAAGTGCAATATTCAAAACTGTTTTTATAATTCACAAAATCATTATTGCTTTGTGTTTATGTATTTTTAGAGATGCATGGTGCATGGTTATGACCTTAGCTTTTATTTTATACTATTTTGGTTATTTTAAATACGACCTGTGTGTCGTGCCTTTCTCTCTACATTTTGATTGTATATTCTCTTCTCATCTAACTCCCCTTGAATGTAAAAGAGGTTTCTATAATGTAATCTTCATGTGGAGACAAGGAGATGACATCAAGTGAGGACGTTGGTGGGAGACACTTGGTGAAGCTGGCATTAATTAATGCTACTCTCTTAGAGGCCATAACCATGTCACATTTATTATATGCTTTATATGTATGAGATGCATGGATGATGTTTATGGTATGTTAAACAAGTTTAATAAATGGTGAGATCTAATAATAAAATTCCCTCAAAGAAAATATTAAGTCATTATGTGATGCCTTCCAATGCGTGGCACTCATCAAGACTAATATCGATCAAGTGTAGGTCTGCCAAAGCAGGGTGCCTTTATCTATATTAGTAAGATGCGATAGGATAATAGTAATATCCAAATGTCAACCATTGGGTTTGACTTAACTAGGCCATTTCAATAGGATTGAAGGCTTAGAGGCATGAAGTTGGGCTTTAGTCCATTAGATGGATTAGAATAAGTGTTATTCACCCAACTATCCAAGAGTTGCATGTGATGTAATTGGAAAGAGTTTCCTACCTAAATAACTAAATTTTGGGCGATCAGCCAAAGCTGACTCAAAACTAGGTGAAATATGGATCTTGGCCCACTAGGAAATCTTTCAATGGGATTTTCCGAGTCAATGCTGAGGGTCATTGATTTGAATAAAATAGTGGGAGGTGTATTTAATTAAAAGACCTTGTTAAATATGTTTATAGCATAATACTTATATTTTGCATATTTCTGTTAAGAGATTACCATGGCAATAAACACATCAAGTAGCTTATCATTGCAATCGGTCCTTGAGAAGGACAAGTTGTCTGGGACAAATTTCCTAGATCGAGTACAGGAACTTGAGGATTGTCCTCAAGCAAGAGAAAAAGTTGTATGTTTTAGAACTGACCTATTCTTGAGCCACTGCTTTGCTAATGCCCCTAGAGTGAAAGAGATGCTTATAAGAAGCATCAAGATGATGCCTTGGACATTGGATGTCTAATGCTAGCCACCATGAACTCGAGCTCCAAAAGCAACACGAGAACATGGAAGCCTACGATATGATCGTACACCTTAAAAAGCTTTATCAAGAGCGAGGCTAGACATGAGAGATATGAGGTCTCCAAAGCACTTTTTCAGTGCAATCTGGTAGAAGAAAGTCCTGTTGGTGCTCATGTACTCAAGATGATTGGGTACATTGAAAACCTTGAGAGACTTGGTTTTCCTATGGGCCAAGAGTTGGCCACTGACTTAGTCCTGCAATCGTTGCTGGAGAGTTTTAGTCAATTTGTCATGAACTACAACATGAATGAAATTGACAAATCACTACAGAGTTTGCTAAGCATGTTGAGAACTGCTGAGCAGAACATAAACAAAGGCAAAGGAAAGGCCATAATGATGGTCCATAAGAATAAGGGCAAGAAACAGCAGAAAAAGCCCCAGGACAAGTGGAAGGGTAAGGGCAAGGGCAAGGAAAAGTCCAAGCCTAGCACTTCTAGCTTGAAACCTGTGGGTGGAGTGGCTAAGGAAGGTACATGTTTCCATTGCGGTCAGACCGGACATTGGAAGAGGAACTGTGCCAAGTACCTAGAGGAGCTCAAGAAGAAGAAGGGAAGTGAGACTTCCACTTCAGGTATTTTTGTTATAGAAGTCAATTTATCTACTTTTGCATATGGGTATTAGATACTGGATGTGGATCTCACATTTGTGTAAATGTGTAAGATCTAAAGAGCAGTAGACCATTGACTAAGGGCGAAGTCGACCTACGAGTGGGAAATGGAGCAAAGGTTGCTGCATTAGCAGTAGGGACTTATTTATTAGCTTTGCCCACTGGGCTTGTAATTGAATTGGATAATTGTTATTTTGTGCCTGCTATTAGCAGGAATATCATTTCTGTTTCTTGTTTGGACAAGAAAGGTTTTACTTTTATAATAAAGAACAAATGTTGTTCTATTTATATTAATGATATTTTCTATGGTAGTGCACATTTGAGTAATGGACTTTATGTCCTTGATCTCGAAACGCCCATTTATAACGTAAATACAAAGAGGTTCAAGTCAAATGATATGAACCCGACTTATCTTTGGCATTGTCGTTTGGGCCACATAAATGAGAACCGCATTTCTAAACTCCATAAAGATGGATTCTTGGACTCGTTTGATTACGAATCATATGAGACATGTGAATCTTGTTTATTGGAAAAGATGACTAAGGCCCCATTCACTGGACAAGGTGAAAGGGCTAGTGATCTTTTAGGCCTTATACATAGTGATGTATGTGGGCCACTAAACACACTAGCTAGAGGCGATTTTCAGTATTTCATTACATTTACTGATGATTTCAGTAGATATGGATTTGTATATCTTATGAAGCACAAATCAAAATCCTTTGAAAAGTTCAAAGAGTTCAAGAATGAAGTACAAAACCAACTTGGCAAGAGTATTAAAATCCTTCGATCAGATCGATGAGGTGAATACTTAAGCCAATAGTTTGATGATCATCTGAAAGAGTGTGGGATAATATCTCAACTCACTCCTCCTGGAACACCACAATGGAATGGTGTTTCTGAAAAGAGGAACCAGACCTTGTTGGACATGGTCCGATCCATGATGAGTCATGCAGACCTTCCAGGCTCCTTCTGGGGACATGCTCTGTTAACAGCAGCTTTCACACTTAACCGTGTTCCATCTAAGACGGTTCAATAGACACCATATGAGATGTGGACTGGGAGACGACCCAGTATATCTTTTTTGAAGATTTGGGGTTGCGAAGCTTATGTGAAACGTCAAGTTTCTGACAAGCTTGGCCCAAAATCAGATAAATGCTTCTTTGTGGGGTATCCTAAGGAAACCAAGGGATACTATTTCTATAATCCTACCGAGGGCAAAGTGTTTGTCACACGGACTACTGTATTCCTAGAAAAAGAGTTTATCTCCAAAGGAATCAGTGGGAGGAAAGTAGAACTTGAAGAAATTCAAAGTTCACAGAGTAGCAGCGAACCAATGGTGGAAATAGAGCAGCCTCCACAAGTCGTTGTGGAACCACAATCTGCTCTAGTAGCACAAGACCCGCGTAGGTCTAACAGGATACATCGTCAGCCAGAGAGATATGGATTTCTTATGACTCAATAAGATGACGTACTGCTCATGGATCAAGATGAGCCTGTGACTTACCAGGAAGCCATTATTGGCCCAGAATCTGAAAAATGGCTTGAGGCCATGAGATCTGAAATGGAATCCATGTATGCCAACCAGGTATGGACCTTGGTTGACCCACCTGAAGGGGTAAAGCCCATTGGGTGCAATTGGGTTTTTAAGAAGAACACCGACATGGATGGTAATGTGCATACCTTTAAGGCGCGATTGGTTGCTAAAGGTTTCAAGCAAATTCATGGTGTAGGCTATGATGAAACTTTTTCCCCAGTTGCGATGCTTAAATCCGTTCAGATCTTGCTTGCTATTGCAGCATACCATGATTATGAAATCTGGCAAATGGATGTCAAAACTGCTTTCCTTAATGGAAATCTTCTCGAGGATGTGTACATGACACAACCTGAGGGTTTTGCCACTCCACAGGATGCTAGAAAGGTATGCAAGTTGCAACGATCTATTTATGGATTGAAGCAAGCTTCCAGAAGCTGGAATCTTCATTTTTATGATACAATCAAATAGTTTGGTTTCATCAAAAATGAAGAAGAATCTTATGTCTACAAGAAGGTTAGTGGGAGCACAGTTGTCTTTTTAGTATTGTATGTAGATGACATACTACTAATTGGAAATGACATCCCTACCCTACAGTCTGTAAAGACTTGGTTAGGGAAGTGCTTTTCTATGAAGGACTTAGGCGAAGCCACCTATGTATTAGGTATAAGGATCTATAGAGATAGATCGCAAAGATTGCTTGGCCTAAGTCAGAGTACATACATAGACAAAGTGTTAAGACGATTTAACATGCATGAATCCAAGAAAGGACTCTTGCCTATGTCGCATGGTATAAGCCTATCTAAGGCTCAATCCCCTTCCACCCAGAATGAGAAGGATCACATGAGTAAGATTCCATATGCATCTGCAATTAGATCTATCATGTATGCCATGTTATGTACTCGACCAGATATCTCGTATGCTTTGAGCATGACGAGCAGGTACCAGTCTGATCCCGGTGAGAGTCACTGGAGTGCTGTCAAGAACATCCTTAAGTACTTAAGAAGGACTAAGGATTCGTTCTTGGTATATGGAGCTGAGGAGGAACTAGTTGTAAAGGGTTACACTGATGCTAGCTTCCAAACCGATAAGGACGACTCCAGATCGCAATCGGGTTTTGTTTATTGCCTGAATGGTGGGGCTATGAGCTGGAAGAGTTCAAAGCAGGAGACAGTCGCTGATTCTACCACAGAGGCTGAGTATATTGCTGCCTCCAATGCAGCAAAGGAGGCCGTTTGGATTAGAAAGTTCGTTATTGAGCTTGGTGTAGTTCCTAGCATTGTGGACCCAATGGACCTCTATTGTGATAATAATAGAGCCATTGCACAAGCTAAGGAGCCCAGATCTCACCAACATTCCAAACATATACTTAGGCGCTTCCATCTCATTCGAGAAATCATTGATAGAGGAGATGTGAAGATATGTAAAGTACCGACAGATGATAACATTGCTGATCCACCGACAAAGCCTCTTGCACAGCAGAAGCATGAGAGTCACACTAGGTCTTTAGGCATTAGAAATATGCATGATTGGCTCTAGTTCTAGTGGGAGATTGTTGGGGTATGCCCTAGAGGCCAATACATTTTGTCTGTATTTACATACATTATATTATGCTATTTTTTGATATATGAGGCATTTCATTTATTGTGTTATTTTTGGTAGACATAATAAAGTCTTTAGAATAGTAAGTTTGATACCATAGGACATCAAGTGGATGACTTGATCGTGAGATCCTATTGGATAGAGCACTATTTTTTAAATGTCCCTAGTCAAGTATTATTGTCAAATAGGACAACGATAATGCATTGAGACTAGTACGTGCGTAGACTGATGACCACATCTCACAGGTCATGGATATGAGATATCAAGTCTACAAATGGATACATATTAGAGTAATGATGTATTGGACAGAACCGCCATGAGAACGCTACGTGGATCGTTACGTGAGTGTCATAAGCGATTCTCATAGTGATAATGGTGTATGTGGTCCTTTGACCTGAAATCACTACGATTCCTACATGAGGAGTTGTGTGTTTTAATGCCATCAAACATCATCTGTAACAAGATGATTATAAAGTTGGTTATTAGACATACCGTGATACATGTGGAGGGATGTGAGTGACCTAGATGGGATTTGTCCCTCCTACATAACAGGAGTGACATCTTCGGGCCCCCTAATTGAGTGAGACTACGAAATGCATGACCATGCTCAAATGAGTCAGTATGAGATATTGATCTCATTTGTTATTATTATGTCTACTCGGGAATCAGGAAACTGAAGATTGAACTAAACAAGGGTGACACATCCCATGCCTTGTGTTCAATCTGGATATTTGGACAAAGGGACTAAACTACACGGAAACATTGGTCACGGATAGGTTATGTCAAATCATTGACATTCTCATTACTTGGGTAGCAGTGATGTGTTGCTAGATACCGCTCACTGTTTGTAATATTAAAATGAGATTTTAATATTACTACCAACATCATGAGAACTGCAGGTCGCACACTTAGAACAGACTAGATTGGAGCAATAAGGATCCAAGTTGGACTCAGATTCAATTGTGGGCCTAACTCATGATAGATGGGTTTAGGGTTGCACAGCTTACCTTGCTACTACTCACACTCACTTAAGGCAGCCACTATTATAAATAGTACTGCTAAGGGGGCTGCTACTAGGTTACAACACAACCCTAGCCGCACCTACAGAAAGTGAGTGAGAGATATTGAGGTCTTCTTCTCCTCTCTTCGCAGCTAGCACTACGAAAACAGAGGCGTGACTCCCTTTTGCAAGTCTGTTCGTGTGGATACCGCAGAGACATCGTCACTATTACGGTGTTAGTGATTCACCTCGCAGAGACATCGGATTATGGGCCTTTTCGCATGGATCCTGAGAGGGAATTCTATTATTCCACTGCGAGACTTTTGATCCACAATTCCCAACAGATCAATCTCGCCTCTAAATTGCAATGGATTGTTATGCCTAAATTCAGATAAATTTAGGGCATCAGCAGTAGCATCTTGCTGTTGAGCTGCTCTCTGATTCTGCTGAGTAATTACTTCAGTCATTCGATGCATAGCTTCTACAGCTGCAATCATAGGATCCACAGCATGATTCACATTCGCACGTCCTCCTCTTCCGCCAGACGTCTTCTTTCTTCAATCATAACAAAGCAAAGTCAGATACATCCTTTCGAAAGTAAATCACAGAGAATCACACAACACAAGCAAAAACAGACCCAACCACAACTCCAAAAGACTCTAACATGGGCTATGATACCAACTAATGTAACACCCTTATGGGGATGTCACATTTATGAAATAAAATAAAATAAAGATAAATAAAATTCTACCTAAGTTGTAAAACATTTGTTACATAGTAATACGGGTTATAAAATTTTTCCGGTTAAATAGAATATTACGAAATAAAATAACATGAAACATAAAATAAACAAACTGTCATCACATATAATATACATATATTTTTGTTTCAAGTAGTACAAATAATTTACAACTATAAATATTTAAACCAACACAGTAAACAAAGCCGTAAGAAGTCTATATATACAAAATGCCGACGCGCCCAAGTACGCATCATAGAACTCTAACCCTCTGAAGGATCACTCTCAGATGAAACTTCAGGTGATAAGTATCCAGGATGCCTCGACCCTCTATAGACTCTAGTCCGTGCTGTCGACACGCTGCTAATCTCGCTAGGCGCATCAAACATACCACCCCAATGACACCTAAGAGATAGCGGTAACTCCACATGTAAATATAATACAGTAGAAAAGATAGGCACTCCATCAAACTCTGTACGTATGGTCACAGTCAGACGCCATGCGTACGTAACTGAATCTCTGTCCTTTCGTAGTCGCCAGGCTTCAGAGCCTCCATGAAAGTCCAACCTCATGAAACCAAAGAATCCTGGTAGCGTCATACTCATACAATCAATCCAATGGGTATGGATGATCGGATGGTTCTTGGTCGTCGAACTGATCTTCGGCTTGCTGCTACTCCTCGTCCTCGGGGTATACATACTCAAGAGGCTGTTGCTCTTCCTCATACTCTTCTTTTAAAACATAATTTAAAATACAACAAGAACACATACAATGAAGAGGTAAGACAATCTATATCACCACAAACATGGTAAATAAGAAAATGACAATACAATAGATATAGCAATTCATACAATATAACATACCATAACAGCATAAATAATAATATAAAGTAACACAGAAATTAAGTGTAACAACATCACATAATGTCACAGATAAAATGGTGCAGATAATAATATTATAATGCACAACACATAAATCATATGTAATACGACTCAACCCTACTCCATGGAGCTACAACCACAAACATAAGAGAGAATGACCTGCAAGTTCTATTAGTACCTTAGGCTGCCCAACCAACTATTCCACTGTCTCACATTGTGTTTATAGCCCACTGTCCAAAACATCGTGGTGTAGTACACAGTCCAAACATCGTGTAACTACAGGCATTGTACTAGCATAGTTCTTACAAGATCTTGATTAAGTATAGTGCGTGTCGAGATCACTAGTGTGTAGCCAGTTACCACGGCTCAGAGGAGCGACCAACTGTCCACATGTGGAATAATCTGCACATTAATGCCTCCAAGTCCATAAAGAAATGAACCACACTACGCTTATCACACCGACAACACGATGTAATTCACCTCGTCAATCAATTGCCAATTCCACAACGAATCGACTTGACTCTAAAAATATGAACAAAACTATAATTACCAAAATACCCTTCAAATCTCAAATAATTACCAAAACACCCTCAAACACCAAACGCAGTACGTCCCACTTGACAGTACTGTTTCTCAATCTGTCCGGGTCCACCACTTTGGCCCGACAGTAAAACTTACTATTTTCATCAATCGCGTAGAAATTTTATCGTGTTTTCACAATTTCATCGTTTTTACAAACGTTTTTAAATCGCGTAAATATATTTTCTTGTTTTTAAAATCGCGTACTATTTTTAAATCATTTTCTCAATCGCGTAAGATTTTTAAATCATTTTCTTGTCAGAATTCCTTAAAAATCACTATTTAAATAAACAAAAAATAATATTTAATATGTTTGAGTTACGTAGAATATTTTTCATACCGTATACAATATATTGGATATCTTTTCTATCTTATTTGTCCATTTTTAACAACAGTTGACAGTATTTTGCTTTGAAAATCTATAACAATGGCTATCTAAATTTTTCTATTAAAATTTCTTTTGATTATATGACAACCATCTAATTATACTTTTGAAAACTACTAACGGGCTTCAAAACATAAAGTGAGCTTTACGTTAGAAATTTTACAAAAGTTACTGTATTATCTCCTAAACATCAAAATAATTAGTTTTAACTTCTTTAACTTAATCTAATCATTTTTATTCCTCAAAACTCATTGTAATAGAATTCCTTTTGGCATTATTCCTTCACCTTGATTGAAAACAATTTTAGAAACTAAAAACACTTAACTTTGGCATGTTGGCCGAAATCCATTAACTTGTCTTTTGATCTATAGATTTGTTTTTCTTGCTCTAAATCAATTTGTATCTTGTCAATTTACCTAAGTTAATTAAATCACTCTTTTAGAAAATGGTTGAGAACATTTTGGTTCCCATTTTGTGTTGAGGCCGTGAGCCTTGGATTTGTGCTCTTTGGAACACACATGCAAACTTTGCATATTATTCACATCCTACTACTTATTCATGCATTTCTAACACATACAATATATTCAAAGCTTGTAGACATGCATATCAATACAAATCACAATTAAGAAAGCTATTACAACAAACACACAAATGAATCCTTATGGATTCTACAATCACAAACAATTCCATTTTCTTATCACCACCCAAGGATGATAAGATTCAAGCCTTCCTCTTACCTTAAGTGAAGCTAAAATCTCTTTCACTCCTTTCTAAGGGTTTCGGTTTCACCCTCCAAAGACACCTATCAAGCATAAATAATTTCTACAAGTTACTAACATGAAAGAAAGCATAAACCATGGATCAATCATGGCTTAAAACTTTAGAAATAAGATTAGAAATGAAAAACAAGAAATTTCACCTTCAAGGTAGAATCTCCAAAGTAGTTTTTCAAGCTCAAGTTGATGAATTTTGCAAGAACTCTCAACTAGAGATGTTCTTAGAATTGTGTTTAGGTTTAGAAAAGTAGGTTGTGTAACACCCCAAATTTTCGTATCTCTTAAACAGTAATTTTGACAGTTAATAGAATTTCATTGTTTAGTCATTTCTGTGCACTGTAAAATTATTTTGTTTATTCCGTCAGCGTATTTGATCGTTTTGAGTGATTTACTCCGTGTCAGGAAAATAAAAATTTTCAGTCTAGGGAAAACTTTACGTAATTTAATTTTTACCGTTAGGTAATTAATTTACGTAATCTGATTTGATATTTGTGTATTTTCTAATATTTGTGATTTTTGTGGATGATTATGAATTTTTTTGACTGTATGTGGGCCCAGGTGGTCCTATGTGGGCCCAGGTGGCCATACGTGGGCCCAGGTGGGTCCCGCAAAGCAAAAATTTTTCTATGCATAGAAAAATTTGTACTGTTTAGACGGAGACAAGGGATCTTACTAAACTTGAATCCAGAAACAGTTTTAGAAAATTTTTTGTATTGTATTTTATACTGTATTTAATTATCGGATGATAAAAATACAGTAAAAATATTATTTGTAGGATACAAGAATAAATATTATACTGCGTAGTCAACAAAGAGAGCTTAACTTGATTTATACCCTTGGATGAGAATACTTAGTTTGAATATTAACCATTGATTTAATCAAAGGTTAAGAAACAAACTTAATAAGGAAGCCTTGGATAATAACCATTGATTTAATCAATGGTGTGAGAATAAGCTTAGTTAGGAAGGCTTTGATATCAACCATAGATGTAATCAAAGGTGTAGAATTGGTCTTGAAGAATGACAAAGACCATTTATAACCATTGGATTTAGATTAAATCAAGGGTGGAGATTTAATCTTAAAAAGTAACAAAGACCATTTATGACCATTGGATGAAGAATCAATCAATGGTGGAGATGTGGTCTTCTAAAGTAGCAAAGACTAATTAGGAACCTTGGATTTAAAGTTTGAAGGAGTAATCTTGACCCTTAATTTTGGAGACACATCTAAGGGCTAGAATTTAAAGGAGAAAAATCCAATGGCCTAGATTTAGTCTTCTAAAATTAAAAATCTACCTAAATCCTAACCATTGAATTAATCAATGGCTAGAAATGCTTCAAATGGTGGCAAATAATGAAGACAACTTTATTGAATGCATTATGAAGAGAAGGTGATGGTTTTGGAGTGTTTAGAAGACAAAGAGACAAGCTTTATGTCATTTTTGCATGTCTTGGTCAAGTTAGACATCATAATGGCTTACTTTTGATTTTTTTGCACTCAAGAAGAATGCAAGAAGGGGGGGCTACGGTTGTGGTCTGAATTTAGGAGCTTTGAAGACCATATTGGTCACCTTTGGTCATTATTGACCATACTTCATCATTCTTGAAACTTTCCTTCAAGCAAAGCTCTTAGAAAATTTTCTCTCCTTCTCCTTCTAGCATGCTTCGGTCTTGACACCCAAGAACACTCTCCATCACTCAAAAATTTCATCCAACCTAGTTTCTTGAATCCTTACCTTATTCTAAACAACTTTCATGTTGAAGGTTTCTTCAAAATCCAACATCTAGTACTTCAAATCCAAGCTTCAAGATTCTACCAAAAATGGTAAATTTCATGTTTCCTCTTCTAATCTTTTAGTCTTGATTTTCTAAACCTAAACATCATTCTAAGAACATCTCTAGTTATGAGTTTTTCCAAAATCATTCATCTTGATCTTCAAATTCAAGCTTCAAGTTTCTATCAAAAATAAAAAATTTCATCTTTGTTCTTCAAGAGATATCATTCGGTCAAAACCCCTAAAATCACCATCCAAGCTCTTTTAATTTCATACAACCTTAGATCTTGAATCTCCATGATATTCTAAGCAACTTTCATGTTGAAGACTTCTTCTAAATCATTCATCTTCAAGGAGTTTCTTCAAGATCAAAGTTATTGGGTTTTTGAGGTGAAGTATAAGGAAACTTCATTTTCTTCTCTCTTTTTCATGATCTAAACCATGTTTGATCCATGGTTCTCTTAATCAAGCTTAGTATACTAATTTTTTATGTATTTTGTTTTGAATTTGAGAAGCTCTTGGTGATGAAGGACTTGGAAAAAGAAGCAAATCAAGAAGTTTTTGAGGATCTTCAAGAGGTAAGAGGGAGATCCATCTCACCAACCAAGCATGGTGGTGAGAGATGGTGATATATTTGATGGATGTGAAATCCATGTGAGGATTCATATCCATAGTCATGTAATTAATTTGTGGGTGTTTATGAGCTTTGATTAATTTTCTATGCTTGATATTCTTTGCATGATTTTATAGCTTTGATGATATGCTTGATATGCTATACATGCTTTTATGGCTTTGATGGTATGCTTATATTATTTATGATGAAATATATATGTATATGCCATGACTTGATGGTGGAAAGAAAATTGATTTTTGGCTCCAATAGCCAAGGAAGAGCTACGGTTTTGATGCCCTTGATTAGGGTTCATGTTGAAAATTTTCAAGAACAAAAGAATTGATTTTTGAGTACTTAGAACATGGTGGATTTCGAACAAGACACCTCAAAATAGGTGTTCACAAATTAATATTTTCATGAAAGATGAAAATGGATGATTTGAAGAATATGAAAAATAAACAAAGGATTTGTTTTTCAAGAGAACAAGAATATGATTTTTGGAGGAATTTTTATTGATTTATTTTGTGTAAAAAGATGCTAAATGTTTTTCTAAATATGAGTCTTAAATGAAACGGACAAATGTTGATTTTAAGGATTTGCAAAGAAAGTGAAAAAGGATTTGCAAAGAAAGTGAAAAAGGATTTGTAAGGAAAGTAAAAATGAATTTGAACAAATGGGTTTGGTTTTTATGACCATCGGTATTTCGGTTTTGAAAATAAAGAATTTTTAATGGTTTTGTTTGTGTAAAACCATATCAATTTAGGAGGAAAAATATTTGATGGCTTCAATGGCCAAAGACTCTACGATTTTTGGAGGTTGGAATAATTTTGGTTTTATGAAACAAAGTAATTTTAAAGTGGAAACAAAATGTTTGAACAAAATGTTTTAGTATAAGGATTTTGGAAAGGGAATCAAAGTATTTTATCACTGAGAAATGAACTTTCATATGAAAATGAAAAAGAAAAGTTGCAAGGGTTTGAATCTTAATTTGTTTTGAAGAGAATTGATTTTAGAATTGATTTGGGAAAAATGGAGAATATAATGGTGTTTGAAAATTTACTAACGTATAACTTATTTTCAAGTTTTGAAATACGTTAGAAAATGTTAAGTTTTGAAACATTGATTTACATCAATGGAAAAGTGATTTTGTGAATTATATTTTGAAAAGAATTTCTTGAGTAAAGAACTGTGGAAAAATATTTTCTTGAGTAAGAAAATATATTAAATGAAGTATAAAGTTATATTATTTTGAGAAAAGTTAAAAAGGAATTTTTAAAGATCAAGAAATATTTTCTGTAATGAAATTGTGGTGAAAAATTATTTACGTATCTTAAAAACGTGATTTTTAAGTTACGTGATATGAAAAAATATTTCTATGTGATTTTAAATACGTTGAAATATTTATACGCGATTTGAATTTACGTTTAAATATTTTACGCGATTTGAACTACTGTTGATAAATCACTACGTGATTGAATAGCGATAGAATATTTTTGTTTTATACGATTGTGAAAATGGGGGAAAATTGTTATGAGATTTGGAAAGTGTTTTAAATATTTTGAGAATGATAGAAAATGATTTACGTAACGTAAAAGAATGATTTTTAAGTTACGCGATTTTGAAACAATAGAAAAATACTATGCGATTTGAGAAACGTATGTTTTTACGCGATTTGAGAAACGTATGTTTTTACGCGATTGAGAAAAACGTTAAAAATTTGTACATGGTTTAAAAGTGCAACAGAAGAGTTGCAACATTTTGAAAACGTAACAAAAATGTTACAAAATTTTGTAAACGTAACAGTAGTGTTACGGTATTGTAAAAACGTAATAAAAATGTTTTGGAATTTTAAAAACGTAACAAAAGTGTTACGGTATTGTGAAAATATACAAGAAGTATTATGGTATTGTGAAAACATAACAAAAATGTTTTTGGATTGTGAAAACGTAACAGAAATGTTACGCGATTGTGAAAATATGGTAAAAGTGTTTTACAACTATGAAAACGTGATAACATGATTTTCGCTGTTGAAAGTATAGTATGATTACTGTTGAACCAGTGTCCATACACTGTTTGTGAGAAAATGACATATTTGTCTATGATTGGATTTGGTGTATTATACATGCAATTGGAATGGTCCGATGAGGACTGGATATGGCTGATTGCCTAGGAGAAACACACCTCTTGAGTGGGTGCGATATGCGTAGTGTAGGTCACTTGTTGACCTTGGGGGCATCGGGCTGCGGGTTGCTTACATGGGTGGTTGGTCGCGCTTCTTCCCGTAGGTTAGACTGATGCAACACACCGATGATCCTGACCGAGACAGTATTCTTAATCAAGATCTGATAAAGACTGTCGTGTATGTGCTAGATGTGCAAAATTTGAAATGAGAATTAAAGCACGTGGTTTGAGGCACGTGGTACCGGCAGGTCTTTTCGATCATTTCTCCGACCTGAGTTTAGCTCCATGGAGTAGGAAATCGAGTCTTGTGTACATGCATAATCTAAACATTTATATCTGTGTGATGTATTAATTGAGGAATATTGGCTATGACAATTGTTTTGAATACTTGGATGATGATGATGATAATTAGGACATTATCGTAATTGTTGTTTATAATAATTGAATTGATAAATGATTTGATGATGATAGTTGATTAATATTGAATATATTATTGGAAGTTTGATATGATATCCCTTTATGATATTGCTGCTTGTGTTATCTCTGTGCTGCCATGTTGGTATTGGCATAGGTGATCTCACCTCTTTGTTATATTGTTTTGCTGTGTCTGTACTGTTAAAATCAAATAATAGAAGGATCGAGTTGTCTTAGACATAACGGGCGATGGATACTCAGAGATTGATGAAAACATTGAAGAGTGGCTGTCTCAAGTTCGAAGGTGTTCTGAGTAGACAAGGAGTAGAGTTCTAATGCAACAAGCTGGATACAAGATAAGGAATGAGTATGTTAAGTTTTATCGTTAGTGTTATACCGTGCTATTTAGTAGGACCCGTCATGGGGTTTGCTACTGTTAAAAAAAAAGAAAGCAATAAATTTAGAAATCATAAACCATGGATCAATCATGGCTTAGAACTTTAGAAATAAGATTAGAAATGAAAAACAATAAATTTCACCTTCAAGGTAGAATCTTCAAAGTAGTTTTTCAAGCTCAAGATGATGAATTTTGCAAGAACTCTCAACTAGAGATGTTCTTAGAATTGTGTTTAGGTTTAGAAGAGTAGGTTGGATAGAATTTTAGGTTGATAGTTGGTGACTTAGATGGTGAGGCTGAATGGTCTCCAAAGTGCATCAATGGTGTTTTCTTGTTTTTGGTGAGAGAAAAGCTTAAGTTAATAGATAGAAAATGAATGAAGAATGGTCTCCTAAGGGCATATGGCCGTGGAGCTCTCCTTGGCTAGGTGTACCCTTGGTTGGCTTCATCCAAGCCTTAGGATTCATCAAGGGCCAAGATTAAAACTTGGTCACCAAGCTTGTCATCCATTGGCTAATCCAAGCCTTGTCACATGCTTAGTCACATGCCTTGTCATAAGCTCTTGAATGTTCCACCACTAATGATGCTTATTTAAGCTACTAATGTTGACTACTTTAACTAAACGTGGGTCTCGTGTAACACCCCAAACTTTATAGAAAATGACTTTTATATCCCAAATGTATTGTTTGATGTTTTTCAACTTTAGGATAAATGACCGTTATGTCCTTTTTGTACTGTTTGTTGTTTTTCTGTATGAAATGCTATTTTATTTTACTGTCTGTGATTTTATATGAACTTTTTGTGTGATTTGCTCCGGGGCAGGAAAATAATATTTTCCAGGCCGGGGAAATCTTGTTTTAATTATTCGGAGCTGGGGGATCTTACTAAACCCAATTCTGAATGATACTGTTATTAATTTTTGAATTTTTAGGATTTAACTGTAAAATAAAATAATTTTATATTATTATAATATTATTTTATTAGCCAGTATAATTAAATGACAGTGGACCCGAAAAAGTCTTGCAGGACCCACGTTTAGTGAAACAGTTAATGTTTTTGGATTAGAATAATTTCTAAATCAATAAGAAATGGTTAATAAAAGTGATTAGATTAATTAGTTTAGGATTTGATGAATTTAATTAAGATGGATTAGAATTTAATTAAGTTATTGGAACTTTAATTAAGTTAAGTATGTTTAGATGCTTAATGGGATTAGTAGCTTAATTAAACATCATTAGTTGTGAGATATTTTAAGAGCTAGTGACAAGGCTTAATGACTAGGCTTAATTAGTGACAAGGCTTAATGACTAGGCTTGGATTAGCCAATGAGAGCTAAGCTTGGTGATCAAGTTTTAATCCTCACCATTAATCATTTCTAAGGCTTGGATGGAGCCAACCAAGGGGACACCTCCTTGTCATTGAAGTCTACGACCATATGGCTCTTTGGAGGGTAATTATCACTTAATTCTCTAACATTTTCTCTCTTCTCTCTCTTCCAAAAATACCAAACTCCATTGATGCTATCTTGAAGCACCATTCGGCCAAGAACCCTAGTTCATCATCCAACCACCCAAAATTTTATCCCACCTACTTTTCTAAACCTAAACACAATTCTAAGAACATCTCTAGTTGAGAGTTTTTGCAAAATCCAACATCTTGGGCTTGAAAACCTACTTGGGAGATTTTACCTAGAAAGTGAAAATCTTTGTTTTTCATTTCTAAATTCTTTTTCAAAGTTCTAAGCCATGATTGATTCATGGTTCAAGCTTTCTTTCATGTTAGTAACTTGTAGAAATTTGTTTAAGCTTGATAGGTGTCTTGGAGGGGTGAAAACCGAAACCCTAGAAAGGAGTGAAAGAGTGTTTGTCTTCACTTAAGGTAAGAGGAAGACTTGAATCTTATCATCCTTGGGTGGTGATAAGAAAATGGAATTGGTTGTGGTTGTAGAATCCATAAGGATTCCTTTGTTTTATTTGTTATTAGCTTTCCTATTTGTGATTTGTATTAAATTGCATGTCTACAAGCTTTAAATATATTGTATGTGTTAGAAATGCATGTATAATTAGTAGGATGTGAATAACATGTCAAGGATTGCATGAGTGTTCCAAAGAACACCAATGAAGGCTCACGACCTCAACATCAAAGGAGAACCAAAATGTTCTCATCAATTTTCCAAAAGTGTAATTTAATTAACTTAGGGGAATTAATAAGATATAAATTGTTTTAGAACAAGAAAAACAAATTTAAAGATTAAATGTCAATTTTATGTATTTCGGCCAACATGCCAAAGCCAAGTATTTATGATTTCTAAAATCATTTCCAAACCATTTTTAATAAAAAAGAAGCAATATATACTAGAAGGAATTTTATTACAATGAGTTTTGAGAAAATAAAAGGATTAAGATTGAGTTGAAGAAGTTAAAACTAATGATTTTGTTGTTAGAAGAAAAATACAGTAGCTTTTGTAAATTTCTAACATATAGCTCATTTTATATTTTGAAGCATGTTAGTAGTTTTCAAAAGTTTAATTACATGGTTTGTCATGTAAATAAAAAGGAATTTTTAACAGAAAAATTAGAAAACCATTGATATAGATTTTCTAAGCAAAATACTGTCAATTTTTATTAAAAACGGACAAATAAGATAGAAAAGATATCCAATATACAGTATATGGTATGAAAAATACTCTACGTAGTTCAAAATGTACTAAAAATTATTTCTATTTATTTAAACAGTGATTTGTAAGGAATTTGGACAAGAAAATAATTTAAAAATCTTACGCGATTGAGAAAACGTATTAAAAACCCTACGCGATTTTGAAAACAGTAAAATATATTTACGCGATTAAAAAAAACATTTGTAAAAATGACAAAATTGTGAAAACGTGATAAAATTTCTATGCAATTGACAAAAACAGTAACTTTTACTGTCGGACCAAAGTGGTGGACCCGGACAGGTTGTGAAACAATATTTATCTGGTGGGACTTACTGTATATATATGAGTTTGTGCCATTGAGGGCATTTTCATAAATATGTGCCATTGAGGGCATTTGCGTAAATACGCATATTTATACCATTGAGGGTATTTTGGTAATTTTATTTTGGACATTCATTGAGTTAATGCCAATTTTTGGTGGATTGATTGACGAGGTGAATCACACTGTTGTCAGTGCGATAAGTGTAGTGTGGTTCATTCCATTATGGACTTGGAGACATTAGTGTGCGGATTATTCCATTTGTGGACAGTTGGTCGCTCCTTTGGGCCGTGGTAACTGGCAACACACTAATGGACTCGACACGCACTATACTTAATCGAGATCTTGTAAAGTCTAATAGTACATTGCCTATAGTGACACAACGTTTGACAGTGAACTACACCATGCCATGTGACTGTGGGCTATAGACGCAACGTGTGACAGCGCAATAGTTTGGTGGGGCAGCCGTGGTACTAATAGATTTTGCGGGTCATTCTCT
Organism: Ormosia emarginata; assembly: GCA_029884605.1. Classification (NCBI taxonomy): domain Eukaryota; kingdom Viridiplantae; phylum Streptophyta; class Magnoliopsida; order Fabales; family Fabaceae; genus Ormosia; species Ormosia emarginata. The sequence continues at coordinate 8,385,585 of JAQQTP010000087.1, forward strand.
CTGATGTTTGTATGTGTTTAGCTCTATGGAGTAGGATCGTGTCATATTGCATATGTATCTGTGTTGTATATTATTATATTTTTATCTATGATATCATATATATTTAATTCTTATATTATATCTATGTTATCTTGTATTTATGTTTATATTGTTACGTGTTATCTTGTATTTATGTTTATGTTGTTATGGCATTCTATATTGTATGAACTGTATATCTGATTGTACTGTCGTTTTCTTATTTCCCATGTTTGTGACGATATAGATTGTCTTACCTCTTTATTGTATGTGTTTCCGTATTTTAAATTTATGTGGTAAAGAGTTTGAGGAAGAGGAACAGCCTCTTGAGTGTGTGTATCCTGAGGAGGAGGAAGAGTAGCAAGCTAAGGATCAGTACGACGATCAAGAACCATCCGATCATCTATATCCATTGGATTGATTGTGGGAGGATGACGCTACCAGGATTCTTTGGATTCGTGCGACTTGAGTTTCACGGAGGCTCTGAAGCCTGGAGATTGCGAGAGGACAGAGACTTAGTTACGTATGTGGGGCGTCTGACTGTGACTATCAGTACTGAGTTTGATAGAGTACCGATCTTTTCCACTACGTTATACTTACATGTGGAGTTGCCGCTATCTCTTAGGCGTTACTGGGGTGGTATGTTTGATGCGCCTAGTAAGATTAGAAGCGTGTCGACTACACGGACCGGTGTCCATAGAGGGTCGAGGCATCCTGGATATTTATCACCTGAAGTTTCATCTGAGAGTGATCCTTCAGAGGATTAGATATATATGATGTGTACTTGGGCGCGTCTGCATTTGTATATTTTGACTTTTACTGCTTTGTTTACTGTTTTAGTTTAAATAATTATAGTTGTAAATTATTTGTATAACTTATAATTAAAACCATATGTAGATTATGTGCAATGCTAGTTTGTTTATTTTGTGTTTCCGCGTTATTTTATATAACAATATTCTGTAGATCAGGAAGAATTTTACAACCCGTATTATGATGTAACAAATGTTTTACAACTTGGGTAGATTTATCTTTATCTTTTATTTATTTATAAATGTGACATCCCCACAAGGGTGTTACATCCTGCAATTCATTTTCGGGTCCACTGTCATTTATTTATACTGCCTAATAAAATAATATTATAATAATATAAAATTATTTTATTTCACAGTAAAATCCTAAAAATTAAAAGATTAATAACAGTATCATTCAGAATTGGGTTTAGTAAGATCCCCCAGCTCCGAATAATTAAAATAAGATTTCCCCGGCCCGGAAATTATTATTTTCTTGTCCTGGAGCAAATCACACAAAAGGTTCAAATAAAATCACAGACAGTAAAATAAAATATTGTATCATACAGAAAAACAACAAATAGTACAATTCAGGACACAACGGTCATTTATCCTAAAATTTGGGGTGTTACAACTCTCCCCTACAAATAAAAATTTCGTCCCCAAAATTCGTTATACATCAAAACAAATAAGGATACTGCTCCCTCATTTTATCTTCCAGCTCCCAGGTAGCATCACCTGTCACATCATTCCATATGACCTTCACTAGCTCGATCATCTTCCCTCGAAGCTGCTTCACCTTTCTGTCCTCTATTTTGACAGGTAAAGTCTCGTAAGTCAAATTATCCTTCAACTGTACTTCGTCTAGCTGTATCACATGCGTCGAATCAGGAATATACTTCCTTAACTGAGACACATGAAATACATCATACAGATTGGATAGAAAAGGCGGCAAAGCAATCTGATATGCTACAGGACCTATTCATCGAAGAATCTGATAAGGCCCAATAAACTTAGGAGTAAGTTTTTTAGACTTAATAACTCTTCCGACACCAGTCGTAGGAGTCACTCTTAAGAATACATGCTCACCCTCCTCAAATTCAAAAGGTCGCCTTCGCTTATCAGCATAACTCTTCTGTCTACTTTGCATCGTCTTCATCTTTTCTTGTATCATCTTTACCTTCTCTGTAGTCTGTTGTACAAGATCTGGTCCAATAGTCATACTCTCCCCATCCTGATACCAACACAGAGGTGTTCGACATCGTCTTCCATATAACGCCTCATAGGGTGCCATCCCTATACTCGAGTGAAAACTATTGTTGTAGGTGAATTCTATCAAAGATAAAAATTCATCCCAACTTCCACATTGCTCTAACACACAGGCACGCAACAAATCTTCCAAAGATTATATAGTCTTCTCCGTTTGACCATCAGTTTACGGATGATAAGCTGAACTCAACCGCAATTTGGTTCTCATGGCTTCTTGCAAACTTCGCCAAAATCTTGATGTAAACCTTGGATCTCAGTCAGAAACTATACATGTAGGCACACCATGTAACCTCACAATCTCACGGATATACATATGGGTTAATCTCTCCAACGAATACTTAATATTGATGGGCAAGAAATGCGCCGATTTCGTAAGCCTATCAACTATAACCCATACGAATCATGACCTTTCCTTGTCTTCGGTATTCCGGTAACAAAATCCAACGAGACACTATTCCACTTCCACTCTGGAATAGCTAACGGTTGTAACATACCGGCTGGCCTCTGGTGTTCTGCTTTCACCTTCTGACAAACCAGACAAGATGCCACATGTTCCGCTACATCTCTTTTCATCCTTGGCCACCAAAACAACCTTTTCAAGTCTTGATACATCTTGGTCATCCCCGGATGTAAACTCAAATCACTAGTATGAGCTTCATCTAGAATCCCCTTCTTAAGTTCAGAATCATCGGGTATACAGATTCTTCCCTTGAACCTTAAGATTCCAGCTGACCCTTCCTCTACCGTCGCCTTATGACCTTGCTTCAACAATTCCCTTTCATTTTGTAAAAACGTATCTTCCTCTTGTTTATCTCGAACTATATCAAGCAATTCATTTATGATCACGACCTTACATAGGCGTATTCTTCTAGGCACAAACTCCACTGACAACCATAAATCTCGGAATTTGTTAATCAATTCCTCCTCCGTTATCATCATTGCCGAAATACTAATCACCTTTCTGCTTAAGGCATCAGCTACCACATTATCTTTTCCTAGATGGTATTGGAGTTGAAAATCATAATCCTTCAAGAATTCCAACCATCGCCTCTGCCTCATATTCAATTCTTTCTGATCAAACAAATACTTTAAACTCTTGTGATCACTAAAGACATTGAACATTGCTCCATACAGAAATGCCTCCACACCTTCAATGCAAAAACCACAGCAGCTAATTCCAAGTCATGTGTTGGATAATTCCTCTCATGAACCTTCAACTGTCTAGAAGCATAAGCCACTACATTCCGGTTTTGCATCAATACACATCCTAGTCCTTGGTAAGAAGCGTCACAATAAACATCAAAAGTTCCGTTAGAATCCGGTAGAATCAACACTGGTGCAGTTGTTAACCTCTTCTTCAATTCTTGGAAACTTGCTTCATGTTCTTCCGTCCATTCAAAAGCCTGACTTTTCCTCGTGAGCTGCGTAAGCGGTCCTGCAATCTTGGAAAAACCTTCTATAAACCTCCGGTAATATCCATCAAGTCCAACAAAACTTCGAACTTCTGTCACCGTCTTAGGCCTTTCCCATTGCAAAACAGTCTCCACTTTCGATGGGTCTACCGCAATGCCTTCCTTGGAAATCACGTGACCTAAAAATTGAACTTTCTCCAACCAAAACTCACACTTCGCCAATTTTGCATACAGCTTCTTTTCTTTCAGAATTTGAAGGACTATACCGAGATGTTCAGCATGCTCTTCTTTGATCTGAGAATAGATCAGAATGTCATCGATGAAGACAATGACAAATCTGTCTAAGTATGGACGAAAAATCCTATTCATATAGTCCATGAATATGGCAGGAGCATTCATCACTCCGAATGGCCTTACCTGATACTCATAATGTCCATAATGAGTTCGAAAAGCTATTTTAGGTACATCCTCCACCTTAACATGAATCTGATGATATCCCGATCTCAGATCTATCTTAGAAAATACCACTGCTCCCCTCAACTGGTCCATCAAATCGTCAATTCTCAGAAGTGGATATTTATTCTTTATAGTCACCTTGTTCAGCTGACGATAATCTACGCAAAGTCGAGAAGTTCCATCCTTCTTCCTGACCAAAAGCACTGGTGCTCCCCACGGTGAAACACTAGGACGTACAAACTGTTTCTCCAACAGTTCCTCTAATTGCTTCTTTAATTCCACCAACTCCGTTGGAGACATCCGATACGATGCAATTGAGATAGGACTTGTTCCTGGTACTAAATCAATAGAAAATTCGATCTCCCTCTCTGGTGGCAAACCAGGTACATCCTTAGGAAAAATCTCTAGAAATTCATTAACGACAAGAATAGTATTCACATCTTTCTCACTCTTGACCTCTAACGAAGACAATAGCATATATTCCTGTGCTCCATCTCTTAACAATGACTTGACTTTAACAGCAGTCAAGAATCCAGACTTTTCTTCCTTAGGAAAGACTAGGGTTTTGTTTGCACAGTCTATAAGAATATAGTTAGAAGATAACCAGTCCATTCCTAGTATTACATCTAACCCAACAAGAGGTAAACAAATCAAGTTGACAGAAAACACACGGTCCTTTATAACAACAAGACAATTCAAACATATCTTAGATGTAAGTACAAGTTTAGCAGTTGGTGTAGATACAATCAGTTTAACATTCAGAGAAGACATAGGCAACTTCAATCTTTCCACACAATCATATGCAATAAATGAATGTGTCGCTCCAAAATCATATAACACAGTCAGAAGATTACCTTCAATGGCACCTTCCCCTTGAATCAGATCCTCAGATTGTGAAACTTCCATTCCAGTCATAGTGTATACTCGCCCTCAAGACCTCGGTTGAACAACATGAACAGTTCTCATAGCAGGTTTCCTTTCCGGCTGTGTACAATCCTTAGCTATTTGTCCTGGTTGTCCGTAATTAAAGCAAATTGTCCCTCTGATTGAGCAATCAGTAGAAATATGGCCCTTCTTTCTGCACTTAAAACATGTTGGCGTAAACGTCACTTTCTGTCCAGCTCTACTACCACTAGCATTTTCCCCAACTGGTGATCGTTGAGGTTGACTCCCCGGTGGTCTAGTATACGGCTTGCGCTGAAACCGACTGTTGTTACTGCTACCACTCCTCTGAAATCTTGTTGGTCCAAAATTATGATTTCTAGGATCCCGTGACGGCTCCAATTCCTCAAGGCGTGCACAAGCATCTACCAAAGCATAAAACTGATTCATCCTCAAGGATAATATTCCTCGTTTCAGTTCCACTCTCAGCCCTACCTCAAACATCCTACATCTCCACACATCATCCGGTCGAGTTTGAGTATAATCTGAGAACTGAGACAAACTCTCAAATTTAGAAGCATACTCATTAACTGTCATGTTGCCCTGACGCAAACCAAGAAATTCCATCTCCTTGGCATGTCTAGCACTCGCAGGAAAATACTTCTCCAGAAATACCTCAGAAAATACCTCCCATGTAATTTCCGTTCCTTCAGCCTGCAACAATCGACGGGTTCCTCTCCACCAATGTTCACCGTCTCCTCTTAGCATAAAAGTTGCATATGTCACCTTCTTGTCATCTGTACATCTCATTCCTTCAAATATCTTCTCCAAATCTTGTATCCATTGACTTGCCTTCTCCAGATCAATCTCGCCTCTAAATTGCGGTGGATTGTTACGCCTAAATTCAAATAAATTTAGGGCATCGGCGATAGCATCTTCTTTGTTGAGCGACTCTCGATTCTGGCGAGTAAATACTTGACCATTCATTCGTCGCATAGCTTCTGCAGCTGCAATCATAGGATCCACAACACGATTCACATTCGCACGTCCTCCTCTTCTATCAGACATCTTCTTTCTTCAATCATAACAAAGCAAAGTCAGATATATCCTTTCAGAAGTAAATCACAGAGAATCACACAGCCTAAGCAAAAATAGACCCAACCACAACCCCAAAAGACTCTAACTTAGGCTCTTATACTAACTAATGTAACACCCTTATGGGGATGTCACATTTATGAAATAAAATAAAATAAAGAGAAATAAAATTCTACCTAAGTTGTAAAACATTTGTTACATAGTAATACGGGTTATAAAAATTTTCCGGTTAAACAGAATTTTACGAAATAAAATAACATGGAACATAAAATAAACAAACTATCATTACACATAATATACATAAATATTTGTTTCAAGTAGTACAAATAATTTACAACTATAAATATTTAAACCAACACAGTAAACAAAGCAGTAAGAAGTCTATATATACAAAACGTCGACGCGCCCAAGTACGCATCACAGAACTCTAACCCTCTGAAGGATCACTTTCAGATGAAACTTCAGGTGATAAGTATCCAGGATGCCTCGACCCTCTACGGACTCTAGTCTGTGCTATTGACACACTACTAATCTCACTAGGCGCATCAAACATACCACCCCAATGATGCCTAAGAGATAGCGGTAACTCTACATGTAAATATAATACAGTAGAAAAGATAGGCACTCCATCAAACTCTGTACGTATAGTCATAGTCAGACGCCCTACGTACGTAACTAAATCTCTGTCCTCTCGCAGTCGCCAGGCTTCAGAGCCTCCATGAAAGTCCAACCTCACGAAACCAAAGAATCCTGGTAGTGTCATACTCATACAATCAATCCAATGGGTATAGATGATCGGATGGTTCTTGGTCGTCGAACTGATCTTCGGCTTGCTGCTGCTCCTCGTCCTCGGGGTATACACACTCAAGAGACTGTTCCTCTTCCTCAAACTCTTCTTTTAAAACATAATTTAAAATACAACAAGAACACATACAATGAAGAGGTAAGACAATCTATATCACCACAAATATAGTAAATAAGAAAACGACAATACAATAGATATAGCAATTCATACAATATAACATACCATAACAACATAAATAATAATATAAAGTAACATAGAAATTAAGTGTAACAACATCACATAATGTCACAGATAAAATGGTACAGATAAAATGGTACAGATAATAATATTATAATGCACAACACATAAATCATATGCAATACGACTCAACCCTACTCCATGGAGCTACAACCACAAACATCAGAGAGAATGACCTGTAAGTTCTATTAGTACCTTAGGCTGCCCAACCAACTATTGCACTGTCTCATATTGTGTCTATAGCACACTGTCCAAAACATCATGGTGTAGTACACAGTCCAAACATCGTGTAACTACAGGCATTGTACTAGCATAGTTCTTATAAGATCTTGATTAAGTATAGTGCGTGTCGAGATCACTAGTGTGTAGCCAGTTACCACGGCTCAGAGGAGCGACCAACTGTCCACATGTGGAATAATCTGCACACTAATGCCTCCAAGTCCATAAAGAAATGAACCACACTACGCTTATCACACCGACAACCGTCAATCAATCGCCAATTCCACAACGAATCGACTTGACTCTAAAAATATGAACAAAATTATAATTACCAAAATACCCTTCAAATCTCAAATAATTACCAAAACACCCTCAAACACCAAACGCAGTACATCCCACTTGACAGTACTGTTTCTCAATCTGTCTGAGTCCACCACTTTGGTCCGACAGTAAAACTTACTATTTTCGTTAATCGCATAGAAATTTTATCGTGTTTTTACAATTTCGTCGTTTTTGCAAATGTTTTTAAATCGCATAAATATATTTTACTGTTTTTAAAATCGCGTACTATTTTTAAATCATTTTCTCAATCGCGTAAGATTTTTAAATCATTTTCTTGTCCGAATTCCTTAAAAATCACTATTTAAATAAACAAAAAATAATATTTAATATGTTTGAGTTACGTAGAATATTTTCCATACCGTATACAATATAGTGGATATCTTTTCTATCTTATTTGTCCATTTTTAACAAAAATTGACAGTATTTTGCTTTGAAAATCTATAACAATGGTTTTCTAAATTTTTCTGTTAAAATTTCTTTTGATTATATGACAACCATCTAATTATACTTTTGAAAACTACTAACGGGCTTCAAAACATAAAGTGAGCTTTACGTTAGAAATTTTACAAAAGTTACTGTATTATCTCCTAAACATTAAAATAATTAGTTTTAACTTCTTTAACTTAATCTAATCATTTTTATTCCTCAAAACTCATTGTAATAGAATTCCTTTTGGCATTATTCCTTCACCTTGATTGAAAACAATTTTAGAAACTAAAAACACTTAACTTTGGCATGTTGGCCAAAATCGATTAACTTGTCATTTGATCTATAGATTTGTTTTTCTTGCTCTAAATCAATTTGTATCTTGTCAATTTACCTAAGTTAATTAAATCACTCTTTTAGAAAATAGTTGAGAACATTTTGGTTCCCATTTTGTGTTGAGGCCGTGAGCCTTGGATTTGTGCTCTTTGGAATACACATGCAAACCTTGCATATTATTCACATCCTACTACTTATTCATGCATTTCTAACACATACAATATATTCAAAGCTTGTAGACATGCATATCAATACAAATCACAATTAAGAAAGCTATTACAACAAACACACAAATGAATCCTTATGGATTCTACAATCACAAACAATTCCATTTTCTTATCACCACCAAAGGATGATAAGATTCAAGCCTTCCTCTTACCTTAAGTGAAGCTAAAATCTCTTTCACTCCTTTCTAAGGGTTTCGGTTTCACCCTCCAAAGACACCTATCAAGCTTAAATAATTTCTACAAGTTACTAACATGAAAGAAAGCATAAACCATGGATCAATCATGGCTTAGAACTTTAGAAATAAGATTAGAAATGAAAAACAATAAATTTCACCTTCAAGGTAGAATCTTCAAAGTAGTTTTTCAAGCTCAAGATGATGAATTTTGCAAGAACTCTCAACTAGAGATGTTCTTAGAATTGTGTTTAGGTTTAGAAGAGTAGGTTGGATAGAATTTTAGGTTGATAGTTGGTGACTTAGATGGTGAGGCTGAATGGTCTCCAAAGTGCATCAATGGTGTTTTCTTGTTTTTTGGTGAGAGAAAAGCTTAAGTTAATAGATAGAAAATGAATGAAGAATGGTCTCCTAAGGGCATATGGCCGTGGAGCTCTCCTTGGCTAGGTGTACCCTTGGTTGGCTTCATCCAAGCCTTAGGATTCATCAAGGGCCAAGATTAAAACTTGGTCACCAAGCTTGTCATCCATTGGCTAATCCAAGCCTTATCACATGCTTAGTCACATGCATTGTCATAAGCTCTTGAATGTTCCACCACTAATGATGCTTAATTAAGCTACTAATGTTGACTACTTTAACTAAACATGGGTCCCGCAATTCATTTTTGGGTCCGCTGTCATTTATTTATTCTGCCTAATAAAATAATATTATAATAATATAAAATTATTTTATTTCACAGTAAAATCCTAAAAATTAAAAGGTTAATAACAGTATCATTCAGAATTGGGTTTAGTAAGATCCCCCACCTCCGAATAATTAAAATAAGATTTCCCCGGCTCGAAAATTATTATTTTCCTGTCCCGGAGCAAATCACACAAAAAGTCTAAATAAAATCACAGACAGTAAAATAAAACACTGTATCATACAGAAAAATAACAAACAGTACAATTCAGGACACAACGGTCATTTATCCTAAAGTTTGGGGTGTTACATCCTACACGCAGGAGCTCTCTGGCCTTTACCAATCAAGCGGCCAAAACTAGGCGATTAAGCGCCCAGCACCTGGAACTTCACTCACTATTCCATTGGTTTCCAAACCAGATCTTAACACCTGGAATTAGATTCTAAGAGTCCTCTAACTCCATTATAGGTCTCTAAACTGAGAAAACTATCATACAACCTATCCACACATCACCTCCAAGGCAAATGGTTCAACCAACTTTTGACAACATCTATTTTCTCAACTCATGGATATGAGGTTCCAAGGATGCAACCAAGTTTCAAACAACCAACAAACACATTCTAACTCAATTTGAGACATCAAACAAGTCCTCAACCAATTCCAATATCCTAAACTATAGAAAAAACCAAAAGCCTATTTCTCTTTTATATCTCAGCATGCATCACAACCATGAAGAGAAGAAAGATGGGGTTTGGAGATAAGAAACAAGAACCTTTACCTTGATTCACAAAGATAGTGGTTGATACTCAATAAGGCCGATGTAACACCCCAAAAAGTGTTTGTTTAATCATAAATGATCATTTTATAATATTCTTGATTTTTAGGAATTTTTCTGGAATATTCCGGATATGTCGAATATTTTAATATATTTCTCATTTTGCGTGCACACTGAATAGAGACCTGCGGATGTCAGTGTAACGCTCCGGAAATAATTTATTTTATCATAAATAGTCATTTTCTAATATTTGTGATTTATGTGAATTCTTTCAGAATTTTTCGGAAATGACGAATATTTTTATATATTCCTTATTTTGCGTGCGCACTGAGCGGAGCCGGGAAGATGTGATATTTTCTTGTGGTTGGTAAACTCTAAATTGTGGACATGTCGACGGGGGATCTTACTAAACTCGAGGCCGGGCACAATTTACGAAGTTTACGTTTTTCAAGGTTTTACCCGATAAATGAAGTTGCGGAATTATAAAATCATCCGATGAATAATAAAATATTATTTTCATCATCTGTGACTCTTCTACACTAGGGGAAAAATAATACTAACAGTGTAAATATTCATCTATGCTAGTGTGCTTAATTAGGAGACAACCTTACTTTCACTTTATCGTGAAACGTGCAAAACTTCCCTTGTAAGCTTGGAGGAAGCTTCTTAGAAATTTCTTCTCCCTCTTTCCCCATGCAAATGCAGCCACCTCCCTCTTCTCTCTCTCTTCATGCACGGCTGGAACCATACTTTGGGGGGAAAAGAATTACTTTTCATTTAACTAATTACATTTGTGTAATTTCAAAACTTAACCTAAAGCACTTCTTTCTCTTCTTCTTCTTCTTCATTGAAATTTTCTCTCCTCCTTCTCTCTAGAAAGCTACGGCCAGCAACCCTCTTTCCCCCTCATCCATCACAAAAATTCAAACCAACCCCATTTTCTTAATCCTCTCCATCTCCTAAACACTTTTCTTGCTTGTGGTTCTTTGAAAATCCACCATTTTCACCATCTTCTTCAAGCTTCAAGCTTAGGGTTTTTGGGTAAGTTTCTTCATTTTTCACTTTCTTTTCTCATTTTTGTTTTTATGGTCCTCTTGGTGACCATCCATGCTTTATTTTTCAAGCATTGGTGCTATTTTGATGAAGTTGAATTTCTAGGGTTTTTGGTGGTGCCCAATCCAAAAATTTCAAGGAGTTCTTGGAGGTTCCTCTTGTTTTCTTCACTTAGGTAAGAGGAAGACACTCCTCCTCAACCTCTATTAGCATTTAGGAACCTTGGTTGTGATTGATTGTGAGAAAACCCTAATGAGGGTTATTCTTTGATTGTGTGATTAGTATGTTTGCATGTTGGTTATACTTGGTTTATGTTATTGGATTGATTGTTAATGTATATTAGTAAATTAGAATGGATTAGAAGACATGTAATGGAAGAAATTGATGTGGGATTTCCTTTGGGTGGCCACGGTTTTGGGGCTAAGAAGATGGGATCTTTGTGAACAAATTTTAACAAGTGAATGACTTAATTAATCAAGTGTGTAATATAAAATCAATGGAATGGAAAAATTAGGAATTGAATCCTCTAGGGAGGCCACGGCCTCTAGGGCTCTTTGGGGCTTAATCATGCAATGTTAGGTAACCTTGGAACTTAGATAATTAAATGATTAAAACATAGGTAATAGGTTAGGGAATTAGAAAATTTGGAAGAATTAGATACAATTAGAGACTCATAAATTTTAAAGAACCAAGAATGAAACTTGTCATAAAACTTTAAATAATTTTACAAGAGCAGGAACAAGAGAGTGTGAGACTTTGAGACCTTAGAATGACCTTCTAAGTGTATAAGAATGAATTGCATTAGAAAATTGAAGTTAATTATGGAAACTCATTTAGTGACGGATCTTGTAAGAAAGGCAAATCTTAAATAAGAATTCATAAACCTTAAAAATGTATTACCTTATTTGATTTCAATATTATGATATTGTGGGTCCATGTGAGTGACCAATGACGTGTTGATGCTTATTTTGGCCAATTGTGGTATTTTATGAAATAATATGTAATGATGATCATACATGTTCATGCATTGAGTCTTATGCATTGTAAATGTCCTTTGGACTGTTGTTAAGGCCAAGTTGCCTAGGAGATTGAGCACACCTTAGTGCGGGTGCGAGTAGACTAGTGTAGGTCATGTTACGACCTTGGAGGCATCGGGGTATGGGTACCTCGCAATGGGCAGTTGGTAGCTCTCCTGTCCGTGGGGCAAACCGATGCAAACGCACCCACGATCCGGACCGAGACACTGTCCTATATCGTGATCTAGCGTAGACTGTTTGTACAATGCCTGGATGTGCACGTGAAAATCGTTGAGTTATAGCACTTTGGCCTTGGCAGCCGAGTTACAGACGTGTCTCCTGATCTTTCTCTCTGACTATTTGTGTCTAGCTCCATGGAGTAGGAAATTGAGTATTGTGTGCATATGCATCATGAGATGTCATACTATCTGATAATTACTGCCTTACATGGATTTGAACTGTGTATTTATTATTATGATGAATGTCTGCCTAGAACTATTTATCTGTTTACTGATATATTTACTGTCTATCATTATTATTATTATCTTTGAGATGTTGTCTGGGTGCGTTGCGCCGTATTGGGTTCTGGCTACTATAATGGGTAATAATGGTAGGATGTCTTACCTCTTTTCTGTATTTCTGTTATTCTCTACCCATATATTGCGTTCCATCGAAGACGACGGCAAGGAGGTTGAAGCTCCCGATTTCCCCGGCTTCTGGCCCGATCACGATTAGTATTTACTGTGGAGCATAGAGGCACACATGCGTGGGTTCCTGGGTGATGTGCGTCTGACCTTCCTTGGGGGGCCGGAGTACTGGCGTATTAACCTGAGTTCCGACCGCTGTGTCAACCTGGGAGACATATCGATCTTGCTGACCTGGAGACGACATGAGACACCGATCTTTACCTGCTGTATTAGCCTATGTTTGGAGTTTTATCTACCTATCTGGGAGATGTGGGGTGACCGCTACTACACCTCGCAGGAGGACTCTTTTGATTCCACTGCTCGGGCTCCTTCGGTGGTTCCTATGGAGGTTTCCTCGAATGAGGAGGACCCCGCAGAGGATCCTGACATGATCCCTTCTCATCTGAGGGACTGATGTAACACCCTCCTTAAGGCATCACATTTCCGACTCTTGACTCATAATCTGAAAATCAATTTGTAAAAGGTTTGAGTTATGAAAACATGGCTTTCAAAATTACGAAGTTACTGAAACGTAAATTTACTAAAAATATTAGGTAAAATTGAAAATCATATTTCAACTATTCATTATGCAATATTGACACTAATTAATATTTCACAATTTAAAGAGAAATATAAAATTAACAGACTCTTTTTTTTTAACAGTAGCAAACCCTATAACAGGTCCTACTTAATAGCACGGTACAACACTAACGAGAAACATTAACATACTTATTCCTTTTTCTGTCCATCTTGATGCATCAGACATTTGTTCCTTTGTCAACACTGCACACCTTCGAGTCCTGAATGTCCACTCCTTATTGTTGTCACCAATCTCAGAGTATCCATCGCCCGTTATGTCTAAGACAACTTGATCCTTCTATTATTTGATTTTAATAGTACAGACACAGCAAAACAACATAACAAAGAGGTGAGATCACCTACACCAATACCAACATGGCAACATAGAGATAACACAAACAACAATATCATACAAGGACATCATACCAGACTTCCAATAATATATTCAATATTAATCAACTATCATCATCCAATTATTCAAAACAATTATCATAACCAATATTCCTCAATTAATATATCACACAGATATAAATGTTCAGATTATGCATGTACACAAGACTCGATTTCCTACTCCATGGAGCTAAACTCAGGTCGGAGAAATTGATCGGAAAGATCTGTCGGTACCACATGCCTCAGACCACGTGCTATAATCCTCATTTTGATTTGTGCACATCTAGCATATACACGACAGTCTTTATCAGATCTTGAATAAGAATAGTGTCTCGGTCAGGATCATCGGTGTGTTGTATCAGTCTAACCTACGGGAAGAAGCGCGACCAACCACCCGTGTAAGCAACCTGCACCCCGATGCCCCCAAGGTCAACAAGTGACTTACACTACGCATATCGCACCCACTCAAGAGGTGTGTTTCTCCTAGGCAATCAGCCATATCCAGTCCTTATCGGATCATTCCAATGCATGTATAATGCACCAAATACCAATCACAGGTATAATACCAATCACAGGTATATCTCATAATTTCTCAGATATAGTTTATACAATGCACAAATATATCAGTGCAAGTCTAACCACAAGGGCCATTCTTTTCAAATTCGTTTGTTCAATTAAATCATATGCCTCAACGCATATTTTTTTCTAATGCATCTAAAATGCACCACGTGCCAATAACAGGCAAAACTCTTTGTTTTCACAAACAGTGTTCATACATTAGTTTTACAGTAATCATACTATATTTTTCAATAACAAAATCATGTTATCATGTTTTCATAGTTATAAAACACTTTTACCGTATTTTCACAATCGCGTAACATTTCTGTTACGTTTTCAAATTACCGCAACTCTTCTGTTGCACTTTTAAACCACGTACAAATTTTTTAACATTTTTCTCAATCGCGTAAAATCATACATTTCTCAAATCGCATAGTATTTTTTCCACTGTTTCAAAATAGCGTAACTTAAAAATCATTCTTTTAAGTTGCATAAATCATTTTTCATCATTCTCAAAATATTTAAAACACTTTCCAAATCTCATAGTAGTTTTCTGCCATTTTCGAAATCACGTAAAAATATTCTCTCATTATTCAAATCACGTAGTGATTTTTCAACAATATTTCAGTCACGTAAAATATTTAAACGCTTTTCAAATCGCGTATAAATATTTAAACATTTTTCAAATTGCGTAGAAATATTTTACTGTATTTCAAATCATTTTTAAGATACGTAAAATATTTTTCAACATTTTACAATCACGTAAAATATTCCTCAATATTCCAAACATTATTTTGGACTTAAATAAATCAATATCATTTTCAACACATTTTTCAAATTGCGTAAAAAAGATATTTTACTGCATTTCAAATTGTTTTTAAGCTATGCAAATAATTTTTCACCACAATTTCATTACAGAAAATATTTCTTAACCTTCAAAAATTCTTTTTCAACTTTTCTCAAAATAATATAACTTTGTATTTCATTTTTCACATT
This sequence comes from Ormosia emarginata, assembly GCA_029884605.1. NCBI lineage: Eukaryota > Viridiplantae > Streptophyta > Magnoliopsida > Fabales > Fabaceae > Ormosia > Ormosia emarginata. Next base: position 8,401,002 of record JAQQTP010000087.1, read on the forward strand.
TTCATACTCAAGAAAATCTTTTTTCACATTTCTTTACTCAAGAAATCCTTTTCCAAAATATAATCCACAAAAATTACTTTTCCATCAACGTTTCAAAATTTAACATTTTTTTAACGTATTTCAAAATTCGAAAATCAGTTATACGTTAGTAAATTTTCAAAACACCATTATATTCTCCATTTTTCCCAAATCATTTCCAAACACAACCTTCTTCAAAATAAATTGAAGTTCGAAAACATTTTCGTTTACAAAAACTTGATTTTCTCAAGTGATAAACGCTCTATTCCCTTTCCAAATTCTTGTATTAAATCAAGTTACATCTCCACTTTGAAAATCACTTTGTTCATAAAAATCAAGGCATTACAAGCCCTCAAAAACATGGACATGACTATTGAAAATTATCAAAACATTTTTCCTTCTAAGTCAATATGGTTTTACACAAACAAAACCATTAAAATTTTGCTTTCAAAACCGTAAGACTTATGGTTATAAAAACCAAACCCATTTGTTCAAACTCATTTTCACTTTCTTGGCAAATCCATTTTCACTTTCTTTGCAAATTCTTAAAATCAACATTGCTATTTTCATTTAAAACTCATGTTTAGTCTTAGAAATTTTTTACACAAAATAAATCAATACAAATCCCTTCAAAACCGTGTTCTTGTTCTTCTTGAAAAACAAACCCTTTGTTTAATTTCCATGCTTTTCAAATCAATCCAATTTTATTCTTCCATGAAAATATTAAGTTATAAACACCTATGTTGAGGTGTCTTGGCCGAAAATTCCATAGCCTTTAGAACCAAGGAAATTTATTTTCTCCACTTCATAATTTTCATTTAAACAAATCAATTTTCTTGATCTTGAAAAATTTCAACATGAAACTCTAATTATGGGCATCAAAACCGTAGCCCTTCCTTGGTTTTTGGAGCCAAAAATTGATTTCTTTTCCATCAACACATCATGGCATACACATACATATTTCATCATAAATACTATAAGCATGCCATATACTCATCATGCATAATATAAGCATATCATCAAAGCCATAAAATCATGCATAGCATATCAAGCATTGGAAAATAATTAAAACACATAAACACCCATAAATAATTACATGACCGTGGATATGAATCCTCACATGGATTCACCATCCATCAAATATAAGACCATCTCTCACCACCATACTTGGTTGGTGAGATGGATCTCCTTCTTACCTCTTGAAGATCCTCAAAAACTCCTTGTTTTGCTTCTTTTTCCAAGTCCTTCACCACCGAGGGCTTCTCAAATACAAGACAAAATACATAAAAATTAGTATACTTAGCTTGATTAAGAGGAACCATGGATCAAACATGGTTTAAATCATGAAAAAGAAGAGAAGAAATGAAGTTTCCTTACACTTCACCACAAATACCCCATAACTTGGATCTTGAAGAAAGTTCATGAAGATGAATGATTTGGAGGAAATCTCTAACATGAAAGTTGTTTAGAATATCATGTAGATTCAAGATCTATGGTTGGATGAAATTAAAAAGTGATGGAAGGTGTTCTTGATAGTTATGGCCGAAACATAGAGGAGAAGAGAAGATAAGAGAATTTCTTGTATTGGTTCTTGGTTCTTTGGATAGAATGATGAGCAATTGAATAAGTGAAATGAATAAATGAGTATTGTCTCCTACTTTTGAGTGTATGACCATGGGATATCAAGAAGAGAGAAAGTGAGAATTATTTGATAGCTTTAATAGATATTGAATAGGATGATGACTATAGGTTACATGTGCAAAGTCACTAAAATTGACTAAGCTTTGCATTAAAAGATGATAGCTTCCTTTTGTCACAAAGTGAAGACAATGAAATGAAATGTCCTCTTTCTCAAGTGTATGGCCGTGGAGTCTGATGGAAAGTGAAGAGTGGATTATTTTTTTTTTTTGAGTGATAGACAAGTTACTAGAATAATTGAAAGAAAAGGTGATAATGCATGAAATAATTTTGGCCTTCCTCCAAGAAATTTCCTAAGGATGCAAGCAAGGAAATCATAATCAAGGATGATGTAATATTGACCATGACATGTAATAATGGTCATAAAGCTTTTTCTTTGTCTTCTAAACAATCCAAAACCGTCCCCTTCCTCCATTTTGCATGCAATAATGTTGTCATTTTTTTCAAACCATTATTTAGAGCATTTTAGGCCATTGATTAATTCAATGGTTAGGATTTAGGTAGACTTTTGATTAGAAGACTTAATCTAGGCCATTGGATCTTTCTCCTTTAAATTCTAGTCATTGGATGTGTCTCCAAAATGAAGGGTCAAGATTGCTCCTTCAAACTTTAAATCCAAGGGTCATAATTAGTCTTTGTCACTTTTTAAGACTAAATCTTCACCATTGATTAAATCTTCATCCAATGATCATAAATGATTCTTGTTACTTTTTAAGACCAAATCTCCACCCTTGATCAATTCTTCATCCAATGGTCATAAATGGTCTTTGTCACTTTTTGAGACCAAATCTCTACCATTGATTAAATCCAAATCCAATGGTTATAAATGGTCATAGCCATTTTATTAAACTTATTCTACATCGTTGATTAAATCGACGGTTGATATTAAAGTCTTCAATATTGAACTTGTTTCCTATTGATCCATCAAAAATTGTCACAATCACTAATATTGACTTAATAGTATAATTTCTATTTTTATCTGCTAAAATCCCACGAAAGATTATATTTATTGTATTTTTATCATCCGATAAATAAATACAGTACAAAACACAGTACAATAAAATTTTAGAAACTGTTTCCGGATTCAGGTTTAGTAAGATCCCCTGTGTCCGTCTAAACAGTACAAATTTTTCTATGCGTAGAAAAATTTTACTTTACGGGACCCACCTGGGCCCACGTATGGCTACCTGGGCCCACATAGGACCACCTGGGCCCATATACAGTAAAAAAAATCATAATCATCCACAAAAATCACAAATATTAGAAAACGTATAAAAATCAAGTCAGATTATTAAAAATAATTAATAGTCAAGAGAAATAAATATTTAAAGATTTTCTCCGGCCCGAAAATTATTATTTTTCTGACACGGAGTAAATCACTCAAAACGATCAAATACGCTGATGGAATAATCAAAATAATTTTACAGTATCCAGAAATTACTAAACAGTAAAATTCTGTTAATTGTCAAAATTATTGTTTAAGAGATAGAAAATTCAGGGTGTTACAACTGACATTGCTTTGGGCAGGTATAGTTTTACTTTTTGGGAATTCCAAGCTTGTATCTAAAACATATTTGATATGTATATATATATATATATATATATATATATATATGCATGTTGTTCAGATGTAAGTTTTATTTTCTGTCTTACTCTTTGTTGTTACTTACGTTTCGTCACAACGTCGTATTAATTGACAAAAAAATATATATATGCCGCTGTTTTATCTATGTAATAATGAATCAAACAAATTAATCTGGACTAAAATGAATTGGGTCTTAATTTAGAAAAATTTTATTTTTCGCATTTTTGTTTGTCAATGTGACGTTCCCTCCCAAAAAAGGGCGTTACAGCTGCTATTAAGAATAAATTCCCATTGCCCAGGATTGATGATTTGATGGGACAATTGAGAGGTGTAACTGTGTTTTCAAAGATTGACTTAAGATCTGGATACCATCAAATCAAAGTCAGAAAAGAAGATATTCCTAAAACTACCTTTAGGACCAGATATAAATATTATGAATATCTTGTAATGTCTTTGGTCTAACCAATGCACATTGATAATCACATATTTTATACATTAATAAACCCTCATTTTTAGTCATTTACACTATTCATGTACTTAATTGATTAAGCCTAGTTATGTTTTGTAAGATTGGACTCAAATTGGACTTAATTGATTTTTTTTAGCATTATTTGAGTCTTACACTGTTTCTGTATTTTGGTCATATCTTGAGTTCCAGATGTCTAGAAATTATGAATTTTACCTTGTAGGAAAGCTGAGAGAAAGCTCTACAACTTTGATGAAGAGCTCAAAGTCTCATTCAGACATCTAGTGGAGCTAATTGGGCTTGGAAGTCAGAACATGAGTTTTGTGACTGGAACCTGAATAGTGTACAGTAATTAGAGCATAACTCGAGCTGTAGGAACTTTTTTGGGCTAAAATTTAGAGAGTTGAAAGTTAAGAGCCATATCTACAACTTTCACGAAGAACATAAGAGCTCATTCGGACAGCCTGGAGGTGATATTGGGTTTGGAAGTCAAAACAGAGGTGCTGAAACTGGGCCTGAATAGTCTGCAATAATTGGGTCATATCTTGGGCTGTAGGATGAATTTTTGGATGATTTAGGTGCCATTGGAAAGCTGAGACAAAATGCTACAACTTTTGTGAAGACCATGTTACTTCATTCTGACGGCATCCATGAGATCAGCACTGAATGATTTCGGAGATAAAGAATCTCAATAATTTTCCACTCACCAACTCACCATTTGGCATTTTCCACTCATTCATCCACTCATCCACCTACTCTTAATCAGCTCCCTTGTCATTTTGTATCCCTAATCCTCTATAAAAGGCACCATTGGCTGATCATTAGGTGCTCTTGGTGTTAGGCTTAGTTTTTAGAAGTTATGGTTATGCTTGTCTATTGTTTTCCTTTGTTGTAATTTTCTCTTGCTCTAAATTGAAGCTATGTTCATCTTTCTCTTCTTCTCTCTTTCTTTCTTCTTATCTATGAGTAACTAAATCTTCATCTTGCTTGGGTGAAAGAGTGAAGCTCTTGGTAATGAAATAAGGTTAGATTATTCTATTTCTTGTGCTTAAATGATATATTATCAAATGGACATTATATGTGTTGTATTTTGCTTCCAATTAATTTAGAAACCTTCTTTGTATAATGGAGATCTTGATTTATTGTAGACAATAGGATTGACACAGTGAATGCTTGAACTCATTTACAAATGTTGGTAGATAATTAAAGAAATCATAATATGATTACATATATAATTGAACTTTGAATATTATATTTTTCGATTGGAACCTCCGTTGTGTGTGGATTTTAATTGAATTATAAAGAAAAATAATCTTGCCTTTAATTTATTACTAAGAGTGGATCTCCTAACCCAAGCAAGTTCTTAAATTCATTTGTGAACATCTTTTATTACTTTTGGTGTAGTGAAAAATCCTTTTCTTACCTCAATTAATTTTTCTTCATCAATTCCCTGTGGATCGACCTCGGACTCCCGAGAAATTTATTACTTGAGACAACCTGCACTTGGGTTTGCATCCTTTAAATCCCGCAGTCACACATGCAGTATTTGTAACACCCCTTTGGAGGATGTCACACATAAAAGAAAATAAAAGAAATAGAAATAAAATCTACCCAAGTTGTGAAACATTTGTTAAATATTATTACGGGTTGTAAAATAATTCCTGATAGACAGAAATATGATATAAAAAGATAATGCGGAAAATACGAAATAAAAAAAACATCATCATTACTGATAATATACATATGATTAAGTTATAAGCTGTACAAATAATTTACAACAAAGACTACAAATATTTAAACAAAAACAGTAAAGAAAGCAATAAAAGAGTTAATATATATACAGACATACGCAAATGCACCCAAAAAAAAACATCATGGTTATCTAATCCTCTGATGGATCACTCTCAGCCTGAAAATGATCATCAGGAGATAAATATCCCGGATGTCTCGACACACGGCGATAACGGGATCGCGCAGTCGATACGATGCTTATCTCACTAGGCTCAGGGTTTTCAGCACCCCAGTGACGCCTAATGGATAAGGGTAACTCTAAATGCAGAAATAACGTCGTAGTCATAATGGGCTCTCCATCAAATCGCTGACGTAGAATCACGGTCACACGTCCTGCATATGTCACAGAATCACGATCGCCTCGTAGATGCCAAGCCAGAGAACCTCCATGAAATACTAGCTCTACGAACCCCAAAAATCCTGGCGCTGCCATCCCTCACAATCAATCCAGAGGATATGGATGATCGGATGGTTCTTGATCGTCAACCGATCGTGCCTGCCGTCCGGTCTTCCTCCTCCTCGGGGTACAAGATCTCAAGGGGCTGATCCTCTTCCTCAAAGTCTTTACCGCGTAAAATAAATAAACAGAAAATACATATAACAAAGAGGTAAGACAACATAAAATCATCACAACATGGCCAATAAGAAGACGACAATCAACATATATACAGTTCATGTAATACGAAAAGCTTTAACAATTATAATAACAGATTGAAGTAAAATTTAGATATCATAACAATATATCACACCACAGATAAAACATCACAGATAAAATAAGAAAGATAAGAATAAACAGATAAGATATAATAAAAATAACCAAATATAGAAGCAGTAACCAGATAAAATAAACAAATAAAATACAGATAAACAGTTAAAATAGAAATAAATAGATAAGATGAAAATAAATAGACATAGAGATAAATAAACAATATGACAAAACCCTACTCCATGGAGCTAAAGAAAACACAAGTATCAGAGAGAGGAATGATTCATAAAATCTATCGTACCACGGCTGCCCCACCAACTATTGCTTGTTGTCACACGTTGCGTCTATAGCCCCACGACACAGAATCCATCATCCGGGCGTGGTGTAGTTCACGGTCTCACGTTGTGGCACTACAGGCAAATGTACTACTAGATTTCACAAATCTCGATTAAATATAGTGTGTGTTGAGTACCATAGTGTGCTATCGGTTTACCACGGCCCAGTGGAGCTACCAACTGTCCACATGTGGGATCCCGTACACTAAAGTCTCCAAGTTCATTAGAACAATGAACCACACTACGTTTATCTCATCGACAACACGATGTGATTCGTCTCGTCAACCAATCCACCAAAACTTGGCACACATAGATAGAAAGCCTGTACGGGTTCACATTTTCCCGACAGCAAATAAATTCTCAAAAACCTGTATGGGTTCACATTTTCCCGACAGCAGATAAATTTTCAAAAGCCTGTACGGGTTCACATTTTCCCGACAGCGAAAGATCCTCAAAAATAATCTGTACGGGTTCACATTTTCCCGACAGCATAAAATAAATATAGTAACGGTCAATCGCGTAGAAATTTTATCGCGTTTTCATAATTCTGTCGTTTTTACAAACGTTTAAAAATCGGGTAAAGATATTTTTCTGTTTTTAAAATCGCGTAGCATTTTTAATACGTTTTCTCAATTGCGTAGGATTTTCAAATCATTTTCTTATTCGAATGCCTTTAAAATTACTGTTTAAACAGACAGAAATAGTACTTAGTACATTTAAACTACGTAGAGTAATTTTTCATACCGCATACTGTCTTTTGGATATTTTTGCTATCTTATTGGTTCATTTTTACTAAAAATTGACAGTATTTTGTTTAGAATATCATAATAATGGTTTACTAAATTATCCATAAAATTTCCATTTACCTAATTTTTAATCATATCATTTAATTCTTTTTGAAATCTCTAACATGCTTCAAAACCTAAAGTGAGCTATATGTTAGAAAATTTCTCAACATTACTGTATTTCCTTCCTAATGATAAAATTATTAGTTTCAATCCTTTAAGCTTAATTCTACTCAATTTGTTTCTTCAAAAACCATTATATAAAATTTCTTCTTAACTTGTGTTGTCTCTTTTTGATTGAAAAAGGTTTGAAATCAAGTTTTAGAAATCATGATTACCTATAGTGGCATGTTGGCCAAATTTCATAAAACTTTTGCATTTGATTTCTAAATTGTTTTTCACCTTCCAAATCATATCAAATATATTATATTGTCTAAGCTCATTAAATCATATTAGAAAATAATTAGTAAAAGTTAAATTAATCCTTTAGGCATGTTGGCCCAAAATACTAAGTCTTTACCATTTGATTTCTAAATACATTTTCTTTGATCAAATCAATTTGAAACTTTCTTGATTCTCCTAGGTTAATTAAGTTACACTTTAGGAAAAATCAAGAGAACATTTTGGTCCTCCAAACTTGTCATTGCCGTGAGCTATTGGATGTGCTCTTTGGAACACTCATGCAAATTTAAACATGTTATTCACATCCTATACCTTATCTTACAATTCTAACACATGCATTGTATTTTCTAACACATGCAAAATATTTTCTAACATATAAAACTTAAATTAAAGCTTATAGACATGCATTCAAAAGCTAATAGACATGCAAAAATTATTACAATCATCAAACAAGAAAGCTACTAACAAATACCACATAAACTACTAACAAACACAAAAATTAACAAATACACACATAATTAACACATGACCACCGAATCCTTATGGAATCTACAAACATCACAAATGGCTCCATCTTCCTACCACCATCAAGAGATGATAAGAATTGTCTTCCTCTTACCTTAAATGAAGACAAAAGGCTTGCTTTCACACCTCCTAGGTCACGGTTTTCACCACCAAAAATACCTAGAAATCTCAAACAAAATCTACATGTTACTAACCATGAAAAAGAAGCTAAACCATGGAAAAATCATGGCTTAGAACTTTGAAAAAGAAGAGAGAAAAGAAAAGCATGAAATTTCACCTTCTAGGTAAAACTTTCAAGGTTGATTTCCAAGTCCTAAATGGAAGATTTTGAAGAAACTCCCAACTAGAAAGGTTCTTAGAATAGTGTTTAGGTTAGGAAAACTTGGTTAGAAAATTTTTTTGATGGTTGGATGGTGTAGTATTGGTCTTGGCCGAAAATGGTGAAGAAAATGAACAAGAATGGTGGCTAGGGTTTTGATGAGAGAGAAGAGAGAAAAGTGATGAAGATGAAGTGTGATTTTGGTCATCCAAGACCTCTTGGCCGTAGCCATCAAGTGGGGTGCAAGGTGGGCACCTTGCTTGGCTTCATCCAAGCCATTGGATGAATCAATGGTCAAGATCAAGCCTTGGTGAGCAAGCTTATTTCCTATTGGTTAGCTCTTGGTGACTCACATGCTGAGTCACACAGTGTATTTAATTCTCATCGAGTCACTAGTGAGTCACTGCTCGGAAAGTTCTACCGCTAACGGTGATTAACTAAGCTACCGATCTAACCGTTACGCTAATTGTGGGTCCCGCAAAATATTTAGGGTCCACTTGTCACTAAAATATCTTGACTAATAAAATAATATTATAATAATATAAAATTATTTTATTTGTGATTAAATCCTAAAAATTAAAAGATTATTTTTAGTCTCATTCAGAATCGGGTTAAGTAAGATCCCCCAATTCTAAATAATAAAATAAGATTTCCCCGGCTCGGAAAAATATTATTTTCCTGCCTCGGAGCAAATCACACAAAAAGTCCATATAAAATCACAGACAATATTTTTAGGCATTAAATCAAGAAGAAAACAATTAAAAACAGTAAAAACAGCAAAAACAGTACGTTCGAGACGTAACGGTCATTTTCCCATTTTTTCCCACAACGTAGGTAATCGTCCAAAACGTTCAAATAAAATATCCAACAGTATTATATAGCTGTATATCTTTCAAAAAAATTAAAACAGTAGCTCAGAAAAATTTTTATTTTACCGTCTCGAAGCAAATTACGTAAAACGATCAAATAAAATTTGAGCCTGTATTATCGTAATTGTTTTCATACAGAAATCGAGAACAGAAAAATAGGGACACAGCGGTCATTCACACAAAAGCATGAAAAACAGCAAACAGTACATTCAGAATATTTTCTAAAAATTGGGGCGTTACAATATTTATGCATTATATGAACAAGATTTTTAGACCATACCTGAATAAATTTGTTGTTGTCTTTATTCAAAGACAACAGAGAAGCATGAGGAACATCTTAGGTTAGTTCTAAAAAAATCTTGGAACAAAAAAAATTTGTATGCTAAGTTGTCAAAATGTGAATTCTGGATGAAGAAGGTACAATTTCTAGGACACGTGATATTTGGAGAAGGGATATCAGTAGGTCCTAGTAAAGTAGAGACAATTTTGCAATAGGAGTGATTTACCACTGTAATTGAAAATTAGAAGCCTTTTGGGTCTAGCAAAGTATTAAGAAGGTTTATAAAGGGCTTTTCTTAAATAGCTTTACCTTTAATTAGGTTGATCAGGAAAGGCAGTACCTTTAAATGGACACAAGATTATGAGAACAATTTTCAGGAATTGAAAAAGATATTGACCACCACCCTTGTTTTAGTAATACTAGATCCTCCGGAAAATTTTGAGGTATATGGTGATGCCTTAAGAAAGTGGTTAGGATGTGTTTTGATGCAAAATGGAAGAATAGTTGCATATGTTTCTAAACAACTAAGATCCCATGAAGAAAACTTTTTAACCCATGATCTGGAACTGGTAACAATGGTAATTGCATTGAAGATTTGGAGGCATTACTTGTATGGTGCGAAGTTTAAAATCTTTAATGACCACAAAAGTTTGAAATATTTATTTGATAAAAAAGAATTGAAGGGGATAGAGTTTCTAAAGGATTTTGATTATGAATTAAGGTATTATCTAGGAAAGGCCATTGTCGTGGCTGTTGCACTTTGCAAAAACTTTCTGTGTGTGTCTTATATGATGGTACAAGAAATGAAACTCTTAGAGAATTTTAGGAATTTGAATTCTGACGGTGATTGTGCTACCAAATAGTATTTGTTTGAATAAGTTAAAAATTCAAAATGGTTTAATAAAATTAAAGAATCATAAGAAGAAGATGTTTTGGTGAACGAGCATGAAAAAAGAAATAGCAGAATACGTGTCCAAATGTCTGGTTTGTCAAAAGGTCAAGATTGAACACCAAAGACCTTTCTGATCTCTTCAACTCCTAGAAATCTTAGAGTGGAAGTGGGAAAAGCATATCCATGGATTTTGTACAAGGACCCAGTCAGGCAAGATGCCATTGGGTTATAGTGAACAGGTTGACAAATCAGCACACTTCATGGCCATAAGAACTAATTATTCATTAGATAACTATACATTCAAGAAATAGTTAGATTGCATGATATCCCCTCAAATATAATATCATATAGAAGAGTTCATTGGAAAACAAATTCCACTGGTAAAGATATTATGAGATAGTGGTGATTAAGAGGAAACTACATGGAAGTTGAATTCAATATGATGCAAAGTTAGCTGGAACTTTTAAATAAGGAAAGCAAATCTTGAGGACAAAATTTTTAAAAATGGGAGAGAATTGTAACATTACCCCTAACCTAATGATCCTAATCACGGTTATAGAAGCTCAGTAATACTAGTAAGAGTTATTTGTTAACTTAGATAATTTTTTGAACCCGTTTGAGCGTAATCCTATAATACTGAATGCAAGAGAATAATAAAGTATCTGCAGAATCAGTTGATATGATAGAAATAAATGTGAAAAATTTATTTCATAGATAAGAACCATTGATAGGAGTTGTAGAAATTTTTCGAGAATCAATTGACTTAGTTTGGTATTTTTAAGGATATCGAATAGAAATGGCCAGAATAGTTAAATAGTTCAAAAAATTATGAAATTACATGGAGATGACAAGTAATACATGGAGAATATTTTGGTATAAAATACTAATTAAGATAAGTATCAGTACGTATATTTACTTAATTCCTAAGTTTAATTTAATTTGAGACTGAGTAATAAAGTTTAACTGAATAAATAACAGTATATGGAAAGTTATGGAAAAATGGATCCAAGGACTAAGTTGAGTTCTAAAATTTTTCATAACACTTATGGATACTTTAAATTTTAGCTTTGGAAGATTAAAGTGTATAAAATAGATATTAAAGTTCCAGCATTAAGATTTTGTCACAAATTTTCACCATTGCACCGCCAATGTTGGTATACTTTTCTCTAGATTTTTCCTTCACTCATTATTCACTTTTTCACACGGAAATAGCTCTCAAAACAGAGCACAAATAGAGGCAGAAAACAACAGCAAAAATGTAACAGAAAAGGAGAGAAAATAGGAGGAGAAAGTGAAAGAAAAAGGAAGAAAATCAATGAACCAAAGCTAGGGATTTGAGGTAGGGGTCTTGACTTTTATCTTATTCTTCTTCTTCCTTATTTTTGGATTTAAAATTTTGGTTCTTTGTGCTATGGAAGTCACGACCCAGTAGAATTTTGTGGAGGTTTAAATTGCTTGCTAATAGCTTGTTAAGTTGTATTTTGCTTCCTTTCTTCATCTTGTTCCTTTTTCTTATGGAATACTTGAATGAATAATTTATACTTGAACTAATAATCAAGCAGGCTAATCAGTATGTTATACATGTGGCCAACCAGGGCACTATTCAAAGGAGTGTGTAACACCCTCCCTAGGGTATCACATGTCTGACTCCCGACTCAAAATCTGAAAAGAAGTTCGCACAAAGTTTGAGTTATAAAATATGGGTTTTAAAATTTCTTACTTACTGAAAAATAAACTTACTAAAATTTATAAGTAATACTGAAAAATATATCTAAACTGATTTAAACTCATATAACAAATACCACTTAATATTTAACAATTATTCAAGAAATATAAAACTTACAGACTCTTTTTTTTTTAACAGTAGCAAACCCTATAACGGATCCTACTTAATAGCACGGTACAACACTAACAAGAAACTTTAACATACTTATTCTTTTTTCCGTCCATCTTGATGCATCAGACATCTAATCCTTTGTCAACGATGCACACCTTCGAGTCCTGAATGTCCACTCCTTATTGTTGTCACCAATCTCAGAGTATCCATCGCCCGTTATGTCTAAGACAACTCGATCCTTCTATTATTTGATTTTAATAGTACAGACACAGCAAAATAACATAACAAAGAGGTGAGATCACCTACACCAATACCAATATGGCAGCACAGAGATAACACAAGCATCATATCATACAGATAGATCATACCACAATTATGATCATGTCATCAACATTAATCAACTATCATCATCCAATCATTTATCACCTACACCAAGTGACTTACACTACACATATCATACCTACTCAAGAGGTGTGTTTCTCCTAGGCAATCAGTCATATCCAGTCCTCATCGGACCATTCCAATGCATGTATAATGCAGCAAATACCAATCACAGGTATAATACCAATCACAGGTATATCTCATAATTTCTCAGATATAGTTTATACAATGCACTAATATATCAGTGTAAGTCCAACCACAAAGGCCATTCTTTTCAAATTCGTTTGTTCAATTAAATCATATGCCTCAACGTATATATATATTTTTCCAATGCATCTAAAATGCACCACGTACAATAAATGTGCAAAACTCGTTGTTTTTCACAAACAAGTGTCCATACACCTGGTTTTACAGTAATTATACTGTATTTTTCAATAACAAAATCATCTTATCATGTTTTCATAGTTATAAAACACTGTTGTCGTGTTTTCACAAAATTGCGTAACATTCCTGTTACGTTTTCACAATTCTACAACACTTCTATTGCATTTTCAAAATACCGTAACACTTTTGTTACGTTTTTAAAATTTCAAAACATTTTTATTTCGTTTTCACAATACCATAACACTACTGTTACGTTTACAAAATTTCGTAACATTTCTGTTACGTTTTCAAAATACAGCAACTCTTCTGTTGCACTTTTAAACCCCATACAAATTTTTCAACATTTTTCTTAATCGTGTAAAAACATACGTTTCTCAAATCGCATAGTATTTTTCCACTGTTTTAAAATCGCGTAACTTAAGAATCATTCTTTTAAGTTGCATAAATCATTTTCCATCATTCTCAAAATATTTAAAACACTTTCCAAATCACATAACGATTTTCGCCACTTTTCACAATCGCGTAAAAATAATTCATCACTTTTCAATCACGTAGTGATTTTTCAATAGTAGTTCAAATTACGTAAAATATTTAAACGTAATTCAAATCGCGTAGAAATATTTTAACGTATTTAAAATCACATAGAAATATTTTTTTTCTTATTTCAAATCGTGTAGTTTAAAAATCACGTTTTTAAGATACGTAAATAATTTTTCACCATAATTTCATTATAAAAAATATTTCTTGACCTTCAAAAATTCCTTTTCACCTTTTCTCAAAATAATATACCTTTGTATTTCATTTTTCACATTTTCTTACTCAAGAAAATCTTTTTCCACATTTCTTTACTCAAGAAATCCTTTTCCAAAATATAATCCACAAAAATCACTTTTCCATTGATATAAATCAACGTTTCAAAACTTAACATTTTCTAACGTATTTCAAAACTCGAAAATCAGTTATACATTAGTAAATTTTCAAAACACCATTATATTCTTCATTTTTCCCAAATCATTTCCAAACACAACCTTCTTCAAAATAAATTGAAGTTCACAAACATTTTTGTTTACAAAAACTTGATTTCTCAAGTAATAAACGCTCTAATTCCCTTTCCAAATTCTTGTGCAAAAATTAATTCGTTATAAAATCAAGGTATCCGTAAGTCTTCAAAAACTGTGAACGTGTTCATTGAAAACTGTCAAATCTTTCGAGTGATAAAACACTTCATTTTATAAAATATCACTTTGTTCCATAAAAATCAAGGCATTACAAGCCCTCAAAAACCGTGGTACATAGCCATTGAAACCATCAAATATCTTTCCTTCTAAATTGATATGGTTTTACACAAACAAAACCATTAAATCTTTGTTTCAAAACCGTAATACCGATGGTCATAAAAACCAAACCCATTTGTTCAAATTCATTTTTACTTTTTTTACAAATCCTTTTTCACTTTCTTTGCAAATCCTTTTTAAAATCAACGTTTACCCGTTTCGTTTTTTCGAAAACAAGTTTAATAAACACTTAGAAACTTTTTACACAAAATAAATTAATAAAAATCCCTTCAAAATCGTGTTCTTGTTCTTCTTGAAAAACAAACCCTTTGTTTATCTTCCATGCTTTTCAAATCAATCCAATTTTATTCTTCCATAAAAATATTAAGTTATAAACACCTATGTTGAGGTGTCTTGGCTGAAAATTCCATAGCCTTTAGAACCAAGGAAATTTATTCTCTCCACTTCATAATTTTCATTTAAACAAATCAATTTTTTGTTCTTGAAAAATTTCAACATGAAACTCTAATTATGGGCATCAAAACCGTAGCCTTTCCTTGGCTTTTGGAGCCAAAAATTAATTTCTTTTCCATCAACACATCATGACATACACATACATATTTCATCATAAATACTATAAGCATGCCATATACTCATCATGCATAATATAAGCATACCATCAAAGCCATAAAATCATGCATAGCATATCAAGCATAGGCAAATAATTAAAACACATAAACACCCACAAATAAATTACAAGACCATGGATATGAATCCTCACATGGATTCACCATCCACCAAATATAAAACCATCTCTCACCACCATACTTGGTTGGTGAGGTGGATCTCCCTTTTACCTCTTGAAGATCCTCAAAAGCTCTTTGTTTTGCTTCTTTTTCCAAGTCCTTCACCACCAAGGGCTTCTCAAATACAAAACAAAATACATAAAAATTAGTATACTAAGCTGGATTAAGTGGAACCATGGATCAAACATTGTTTAGATCATGAAAAAGAAGAGAAGAAATGAAGTTTCCTTACATTTCATCACAAATACCCTATAACTTTGATCTTGAAGGAAGTCCATGAAGATGAATGATTTAGAGAAAATCTCCAACATGAAAGTTGCTTAGAATATCATGTAGATTCAAGATCTATGGTTGGATGAAATTAAAAAGTGATGGAAGGTGTTCTTGATGGTCATGGCCGAAACATAGAGGAGAAAAGAAAGGAGAGAAAATTTGTTTTGAAGAGCTTTGGCTTTTTGGAGGAGACAAAGGTGATCAATGATATCAATAATGACCAAAATGGAGTAATAATGGTCATAGACTTGTTGCTATGACCTTAAGGCCTCCAAAATCGTCCCCCCCCAAACACTCTCCTAAGGATGCAAACAAATCAATAATAATGCATGTTGACCAAGACAAGTTGATAGAAAATGATAGGAATTGATTTGTAATAATTTGCTTCACAAATGGATGCATTGCCGTAGCTTCCTTGAAACAAGTCTCCATTATTGACTATTTTCTTTGTTGTGTAATACAAATAATGGAACATGAATTTATTGAATCAAATTGGCCCCCTTTTAGCTTTGCATGGCCATAGCTATGCTTGGAGAGAAAAAGAAAATATTTTTGCTTTAGGAAAATGATCAATAATGATGTATAATTGACCAATACATCTAATAATGATATAAAGCTTTTTCTTTAGCTCCAAAATGAAGCACAAAACCGTCCCCCACCTTGCATTATGCACTTAATAATTTGTCATCTTTTCATGCCATTATTTAGAGCATTTTAAGCCATTGATTAATTCAATGGTTAGGATTTAGGTAGACTTTTGATTAGAAGACTTAATCTAAGCCATTGGATCTTTCTCCTTTAAATTCTAGCCATTAGATGTGTCTCCAAAATAAAGGGTCAAGATTACTCCTTCTTACTTTTAATCCAACGGTCATAATTAGTCTTTGCCACTTTTTCAGACTAAATCTTTACCATTGATTAAATCCAAATCCAATGGTCATAAATGGTCCTTATTACTTTTCAAGACCAAATCTCCACCCTTAATCAATTCTAAATCCAATGGTTGTAAATGGTCATAGCCATTATATAAAACTAAATCTCTACCCTTGATTTAATCTCCATCTAACGATTATAAATAATCCTATTTACTTTTAAGATCAAATCTCCACCGTTGATTAAATCAAGATCAAGTCTCCATCGTTAATTAAATCAATGGTGGATATCCAAACCACCAATGTTGACTTAAGTAATATAATTTCTATTTTTATCTGCTAAAACCCTACGAAAGAATATATTTACTATATTTTTATCGTTTGATAAATAAATACAGTACAAAACACAGTACAAGAAAATTTCTAAAACTATTTCCGGATTCAGGTTTAGTAAGATCCCTTGTCTCCGTCTAAACAGTACAAATTTTTCTATGCGTAGAAAAATTTTTACTTTGT
Source organism: Ormosia emarginata (assembly GCA_029884605.1). Lineage (NCBI taxonomy): Eukaryota > Viridiplantae > Streptophyta > Magnoliopsida > Fabales > Fabaceae > Ormosia > Ormosia emarginata. Next base: position 8,418,016 of record JAQQTP010000087.1, read on the forward strand.
GAGACCCACCTGGACCCACGTAAGGTCACCTAAGCCCACATAGAACCACCTGGGCCCACATACAATCAAAAAAATTCATAATCATCCACAAAAATAACAAATATTAGAAAACGTATGAAAATCAAGTCAGATCATTAAAAATAATTAACAATCAAGAGAAATAAATATTTAAAGATTTTTTTCGCCCCGAAAATTGTTATTTTTCTGACACGGATTAAATCACTCAAAACGATCAAATACGCTGATGGAATAAATAAAATAATTTTATAGTGCATAGAAATTACTAAACAGTAAAATTCTGTTAACTGTCAAAATTATTGTTTAAGAGATAGGAAATTCAGGGTGTTACAATACTCCCCCTCTAAAAAGAAATTTCGTCCTTGAAATTTGACAAACATGATTTCACACCCTCAGAATAAATATGAATATTACTCTTTCATCTTTCCTTCTAGTTCCCATGTAGCTTCCTTTCTTACATCTTTCTATACTATTCTAACCAACAAAATCTTTTTGCCTGACGTTCAACTTCTCATGATCAAATAGATATCTCAAACTCCTAGTTACTGAAGATATTGAATGTTACTCCAGAAAGAAAGTATTTCCATATCTTTGATACCAATACAGCGGCTACCAACCTTCATTCATGCCTAGAATAGTTTTTCTCAGATGACTTCAATTTCCTAAAATCATACCCTACAACTCTTCTGTTCTACATAAGCACATATCTTAAGCTCCGATGTAATACATCACTGTTCACCTCTAATGGTTCACTAGGATTAGATAAAACTAATACTAGAGAAGTACTTCAAACATATTTCAATTTCTAAAAAAATTTCTTATATGCATCAGTCTATACGAACGCTTAATCCTTTCTGATAAGCTGGGTGAGAAGTCCTATGATCCAAAAATTTTCCAGGATTTCCATTACTGTCTTTTTGACTTTCCCAGTGAAAAACTGTTTTCAAACTTTGAAGGATCCACCACGCTCACGTTGCGCCACTCCGATACTATGACATGGATATAAATAGGAATATCCTTTCTTGTAAAATATTCTTTCTTGCAAATGCAATATATGAAAGAACATTATAGAGGTTTAGGAAGAAAAGATAGCGAAATGATCTGATATGTTACCAAACATATTCAACAAGAATTTGATTTTGCCTGATTTTCAGGAATGATTTTTTTTTCTGAATTATTAACACATTATTGAGACAATCTCATAGGATATGGTTGAAAAATAACCAATCCATTTTGAAGATCATATCTGTTTATGAAACAGATCAAACTAACACAAAATTTTGAACGACAGATCAAACTAACACAAAGATTTGATCTATAACAATATTTGAATAACACAAGTAGCTCGATCGGCTAAGAATAGAAACAAAAATAAACAAATCAGAGAATTACGAATAACTCTAAAATATAATTGATCTACTCAATCATATTACACAAAGAACAAGTTTCCTCACAAAGATATATACACTATGATCAAAGAATTACCTTCTGCAATACAGTCTCCCTTAATTAAGTCTTCAGCTCAGAACATTTCCATTCCACTTAGAGTAATGACTTTCCCTACTACCCAATATTTTACTAACAAAAAACTCTGTTTTCAAAGAGCATAATCTCTGGAAATGTGTCCAAACTTTCTGCAAATTATTTTCTTTAATGTACAATCCTTTGTTAAGTGCCCCTCTTCACTTTACGTACTGCTTCTGGTTTCTCAATGGTCGTGAATATATCTTCCTTCGAAATCAATCACTTTCCAATATCCTAAAAAAAAAATCAGGTTCCAAAATTACAAAATCTTATATTCCAAGATTGATTCTCTTCCATCAGATCCTGAACGTCAACTTCCAGTTTTCACTGTTCAGAGATCCTCTGTTCGTGCAGTCATCTTTCGACATTGCTCCCATTGCTCCCGTAGCTGCAACTGCATTACTAGTAACATGTTCCACTTCCACACAAGTACAACTATCCCGAGCCATTTCTTTTTTTTTTCCTCAGAGACAAGCGAATCGAAATATAATGGATCTGATATCCATTATAAACAACATTGTTTCCTTTCGGAAAACAATAACACAGAGAACACAACACAAGCAAAATAGACCTAACCACAAACCCCAAAAGACTCAAACCGTGCTCTGATACCAACTAATGTAACACCTTCCCTAGGGTATCATATGTCTGACTCCCGACTCAAAATCTGAAAAGAAGTTTGCACAAAGTTTGAGTTATAAAATATGGGTTTTAAAATTTCTTACTTACTGAAAAATAAACTTACTAAAATTTATAAGTAATACTGAAAAATATATCTAAACTGATTTAAACTCATATAACAAATACCACTTAATATTTAACAATTATTCAAGAAATATAAAACTTATAGACTCTTTTTTTTTAACAGTAGCAAACCCTATAACGGGTCCTACTTAATAGCACGGTACAACACTAACGAGAAACTTTAACATACTTATTCCTTTTTCTGTCCATCTTGATGCATCAGACATATGTTCCTTTGTCAACACTGCACACCTTCGAGTCCTGAATGTCCACTCCTTATTGTTGTCACCAATCTCAGAGTATCCATCGCCCGTTATGTCTAAGACAACTCGATCCTTCTATTATTTGATTTTAACAGTACAGACACAGCAAAACAACATAACAAAGAGGTGAGATCACCTACACCAATACCAATATGACAGCACAGAGATAACACAAGCATCATATCATATAGATAGATCATACCACAATTATGATCATGTCATCAACATTAATCAACTATCATCATCTAATCATTTATCAGTTCAATTATCATAAACAATAATTATGATAATGCCCTCAGCATTATCATCATCATCATTCAAGTATTCAAAACAATTGTCATAGCCAATATTCCTCAATTAATATATCACACAGATATAAATGTACTCATATAATGCATGTGCATTTAGACTCAATGTTCCTACTCCATGGAGCTAAACTCAGGTCGAAGAAATGATCAAAAAGATCTGTCAGTACCACATAACTCAGACCACGTGCTATAATCCTCATTTTGATTTTGCACATCTAGCATATACACGACAGTCTTTATCAGATCTTGAATAAGAATAGTGTCTCGGTCAGGATCATCGGTGTATTGCATCAGTCTAACCTACGGGAAGAAGTGCGACCAACCACCCGTGTAAGCCACCCGCACCTCGATGCCCCCAAGGTAAACAAGTGACTTACACTACGCATATCACACCCACTCAAGAGGTGTGTTTCTCTTAGGCAATCAGCCATATCCAGTCCTCATTGGACCATTCCAATGCATGTATAATGCACCAAATACCAATCACAGGTATAATACCAATCACAGGTATATCTCATAATTTCTCAGATATAGTTTATACAATGCACTAATATATCAGTGTAAGTCCAACCACAAAGGCCATTCTTTTCAAATTCGTTTGTTCAATTAAATCATATGCCTCAACGTATATATATATTTTTTCCAATGCATCTAAAATGCACCACGTGCCAATAACAGGCAAAACTCGTTGTTTTTCACAAACAGTGTCCATACACTGGTTTTACAGTAATTATACTGTATTTTTCAATAACAAAATCATCTTATCATGTTTTCATAGTTATAAAACACTGTCGTCGTGTCTTCACAAAATTGCGTAACATTCCCGTTACGTTTTCACAATTCCACAACACTTCTATTGCATTTTCAAAATACCGTAACACTTTTGTTACGTTTTTAAAATTTCAAAACATTTTTATTTCGTTTTCACAATACCGTAACACTACTGTTACGTTTACAAAATTTCGTAACATTTCTGTTACATTTTCAAAATACAGCAACTCTTCTGTTACACTTTTAAACCACGTACAAAATTTTGAATGTTTTTCTTAATCGCGTAAAAACATGCGTTTCTCAAATCGCATAGTACTTTTCCACGTTTTAAAATTGCGTAACTTAAGAATCATTCTTTTAAGTTGCATAAATCATTTTCCATCATTTTCAAAATATTTAAAACACTTTCCAAATCACATAACGATTTTTTGCCACTTTTCACAATCGCGTAAAAATAATTCATCACTTTTCAATCACGTAGTGATTTTTCAATAGTAGTTCAAATTACGTAAAATATTTAAACATAATTCAAATCGCGTAGAAATATTTCAACGTATTTAAAATCACGTAGAAATAGTTTTTTTCTTATTTCAAATCGTGTAGTTTAAAAATCACATTTTTAAGATACGTAAATAATTTTTCACCACAATTTCATTATAAAAAATATTTCTTGACCTTCAAAAATTCCTTTTCAACTTTTCTCAAAATAATATAACTTTGTATTTCATTTTTCACATTTTCTTACTCAAGAAAATCTTTTTCCACAATTCTTTACTCAAGAAATCCTTTTCCAAAATATAATCCACAAAAATCACTTTTCCATTGATATAAATCAACGTTTCAAAACTTAACATTTTCTAATGTATTTCAAAACTTGGAAATCAGTTATACGTTAGTAAATTTTCAAAACACTATTATATTCTTCATTTTTCCCAAATCATTTCCAAACACAACCTTCTTCAAAATAAATTGAAGTTCGCAAACATTTTCGTTTACAAAAACTTGATTTCTGAAGTAATAAACGCTCTAATTCCCTTTCCAAATTCTTGTGCAAAAATCATTTCGTTATAAAATCAAGGTATCCGTAAGTCTTCAAAAACCGTGAACGTGTTCATTGAAAACTGTCAAATCTTTCAAGTGACAAAACACTTCCTTTTATAAAATATCACTTTGTTCCATAAAAATCAAGGCATTACAAGCCCTCAAAAACCGTGGTACATAGCCATTGAAACCATCAAATATCTTTCCTTCTAAATTGATATGGTTTTACACAAACAAAACCATTAAATCTTTGTTTCAAAACCGTAATACCGATGGTCATAAAAACCAAACCCATTTGTTCAAATTCATTTTTACTTTCTTTACAAATCCCTTTTCACTTTATTTGCAAATCCTTTTTAAAATCAACGTTTGCCCGTTTCGTTTTTCAAAAACAAGTTTAATAAACACTTAGAAACTTTTTACACAAAATAAATTAATAAAAATCCCTTCAAAACCGTGTTCTTGTTCTTCTTGAAAAATAAACCCTTTGTTAATTTTCCATGCTTTTCAAATCAATCCAATTTTATTCTTCCATGAAAATATTAAGTTATAAACACCTATGTTGAGGTGTCTTGGCTGAAAATTCCATAGCCTTTAGAACCAAGGAAATTTCTTCTCTCCACTTCATAATTTTCATTTAAACAAATCAATTTTCTTATTCTTGAAAAATTTCAACATGAAACTCTAATTATGGGCATCAAAACCGTAGCCCTTCCTTGGCTTTTGGAGCCAAAAATTGATTTCTTTTCCATCAACACATCATGGCATACACATACATATTTCATCATAAATACTATAAGCGTGCCATATACTCATCATGCATAATATAAGCATACCATCAAAGCCATAAAATCATGCATAGCATATCAAGCATAGGCAAATAATTAAAACACATAAACACCCACAAATAAATTACAAGACCATGGATATGAATCCTCATATGGATTCACCATCCACCAAATATAAAACCATCTCTCACCACCATACTTGGTTGGTGAGGTGGATCTCCCTCTTACCTCTTGAAGATCCTCAAAAGCTCTTTGTTTTGCTTCTTTTTCCAAGTCCTTCACCACCAAGGGCTTCTCAAATACAAAACAAAATACATAAAAATTAGTATACTAAGCTTGATTAAGAGGAACCATGGATCAAACATGGTTTAGATCATGAAAAAGAAGAGAAGAAATGAAGTTTCCTTACACTTCACCACAAATACCCTATAACTTTGATCTTGAAGGAAGTCCATGAAGATGAATGATTTAGAGAAAATCTCCAACATGAAAGTTGCTTAGAATATCATGTAGATTCAACATCTATGGTTGGATGAAATTAAAAAGTGATGGAAGGTGTTCTTGATGGTCATGACCGAAACATAGAGGAGAAAAGAAAGGAGAGAAAATTTGTTTTGAAGAGCTTTGGCTTTTTGGAGGAGACAAAGGTGATCAATGATATCAATAATGACCAAAATGGAGTAATAATGGTCATAGACTTGTTGCTATGGCCTTAAGGCCTCCAAAATCGTCCCCCCCCCCAAACACTCTCCTAAGGATGTAAACAAATCAATAATAATGCATGTTGACCAAGACAAGTTGATAGAAAATGATAGGAATTGATTTGTAATAATTTGCTTCACAAATGGATGCATTGCCGTAGCTTCCTTGAAACAAGTCTCCATTATTGACTATTTTCTTTGTTGTGTAATACAAATAATGGAACATGAATTTATTGAATCAAATTGGCCCCTTTTAGCTTTGCATGGCCATAGCTATGCTTGGAGAGAAAAAGAAAATATTTTTGCTTTAGGAAAATGATCAATAATGATGTATAATTGACCAAGACATCTAATAATGACATAAAGCTTTTTCTTTAGCTCCAAAATGAAGCACAAAACCATCCCCCACCTTGCATTATGCACTTAATAATTTGTCATCTTTTCATGCCATTATTTAGAGCATTTTAGGCCATTGATTAATTCAATGGTTAGGATTTAGGTAGACTTTTGATTAGAAGACTTAATCTAGGCCATTGGATCTTTCTCCTTTAAATTCTAGCTATTAGATGTGTCTCCAAAATAAAGGGTCAAGATTACTCCTTCTTACTTTTAATCCAAGGGTCATAATTAGTCTTTGCCACTTTTTCAGACTAATTCTCTTCCATTGATTAAATCCAAATCCAATGGTCATAAATGGTCCTTATTACTTTTTAAGACCAAATCTCCACCCTTGATCAATTCTAAATCCAATGGTTGTAAATGGTCATAGCCATTATATAAAACTAAATCTCTACCCTTGATTTAATCTCCATTTAACGATTATAAATAATCCTATTTACTTTTAAGATCAAATCTCCACCGTTGATTAAATCAAGATCAAGTCTCCATCGTTAATTAAATCAATGGTGGATATGCAAACCACCAATGTTGACTTAAGTAATATAATTTCTATTTTTATCTGCTAAAACCCCATGAATGAATATATTTACTGTATTTTTATCGTTTGATAAATAAATACAGTACAAAACACAGTACAAGAAAATTTCTAAAACTGTTTTCGGATTCAGGTTTAGTAAGATCCCCTGTCTCCGTCTAAACAGTACAAATTGTTCTATACGTAGAAAATTTTTTACTTTGCGGGACCCACCTGGGCCCACGTAAGGTCACCTGGGCCCACATAGAACCACATGGGCCCATATACAGTAAAAAAAATTCATAATCATCCACAAAAATCACAAATATTAGAAAATATATGAAAATCAAGTCAGATTATTAAAAATAATTAACAGTCAAGAGAAATAAATATTTAAAGATTTTTTTCGGCCCAAAAATTATTATTTTCCTGACACGGAGTAAATCACTCAAAACGATCAAATACGCTGATGGAATAAATAAAATAATTTTACAGTGCACAGAAATTAGTAAACAGTAAAATTCTGTTAACTGTTAAAATTATTGTTTAAGAGATAGGAAATTTAGGGTGTTACAGAGTGTCCACAGAAATAGGGAGCAGCCCCCAACCTCAAACCTCAAACTAAGGAAGTGTTTATACTCTAAGTGGTAAGGAGGTAGCTCAATCTCCCAATCTTATACATGGTAAATGCATAATTAAAGATAATCTCTTAGGTGTACTATATGATTCAGGAGCATCTCACTCCTTTATTTTATATGAATGTGTGAAGAGATTAGATTTACCTATTTCTAAGCTTCTCCATGTTTTATCAGTGTCTACATTAATAGGAAAGCCAGTCACTACTTCCTTTGTTTGTTTGGATTATTGCGTGAAAATAGAAGATAGGATTTTCTTTGTGAATCTTATATGTTTACCTCTTCTTGACATTGACATCATTCTAGGTATGGATTGGTTGTCATCGAACCATGTTGTTTTGAATTGTTCAAACAAGACTTTGATGTTTATGTCTAATAATTCTTCTATGCCTATTTCTTTTGAGTCTATGTTATTCAGTGCTAAACAAGTTAACAATTGCTTAGTAGAATGAGCTCAGGGATATGTTCTCCTTTTCTCCTCGAACATCGTTGTTGAGCAAGACTTAAGAAATATACTTGTGGTAAGAGAATACCTAGAAGTATTTCCTAAGGAAATCACTGAGTTGCCACCTAAGAGAGAAACAAAGTTTATTATAGATTTAGTGTCAGGAACAAGACCTATATTTATAACACCTTATAGAATGGCACCCTTAGAGTTGGCAAAACTCAAGAAAAAAATAGAAGAATTGTTAGATAAACAATTTATCACGCCTAGTGTTTCACCATTGGGAGCATCCATTCTCTTAGTAAAGAAAAATGATGGTAGTATGAGACTGTGCGAAGATTATAGGTAGCTAAATAAGGTGACCGTTAAGAATAAGTATTCGTTGCTTAGGATAGATGATCTGATGGATCAATTGAGAAGAGCTTTAGTTTTCTCAAAAATTAACCTAAGATCTGGGTATCATCAAATAAGAGTTAGGGAAGAAGATATTCCTAAGACTGCTTTTAAAACTAGGTATAGACATTATGAGTATCTTATGATATCCTTTGGGTTAACCAATGCACTTGCTATGATCATGGACTACATGAACATAATCTTTAGACCCTACCTAGATAAGTTTGTTGTTATTTTCATAGATGATATCCTTATCTATTCAAGGACAATGGAGGAACATGAGCAGCATGTTAGGATAGTTATAGAAATTCTTATAGAGAAGAAGTTGTTTGCTAAGTTGGCTAAGTGTGAGTTTTGGTTAAAGGATGTACAATTTTTAGGTCACGTGATTTCTCAAGGAGGAATATCAGTAGACCCTAGCAAAATTGAGGCAGTGTTGCAGTGCAAAAGGCTAACCACTATGACTGAGATTAGAAGTTTTATAGGCCTGACTGGGTACCATAGGAGGTTCATCAAGGGATTCTCTCAGATTGCCTTACCCTTAACTAGATTAACTAGGAAATGTAGTTCTTTTTCTTGAACACAAAAATGTGAAGATAGTTTCATAGAGTTGAAAAAAAAGCTGACCATTACACCTGTCTTGGTAATTCCAGATCCATTAGAGGACTTTGAAGTATATTGTGATGCTTTAAAGAATGGGTTAAGGTGTGTTCTCATGTAAAATAAGTGAGTAGTTGCCTAAAACTCTAAGCAATTTAGGCCACATGAAGGGAATTACCTTACCCATGATTTGGAATTGACAGCTATGGTGTTTGCTTTGAAAGTCTGGAGACACTATCTTTACAGGTCAAGTTTGAAGTTTTTAGTGATCATAAAAGTTTAAAATACTTGTCTAATCAAAAGGAATTGAACATGAGACAAAGGAGATTGATGAAATTATTGAAAGACTATGACTTCAAATTGAGATACAACCCGGGTAAAGCCAATGTAGTGGCTAATGTGTAACACCCCAAAATTTGCTAATTTACAATAATGTCTAAATTGTACTTTTTGTGATTTCTGTGTGCTATAAATTTATTTTTACTATTCTGTAACTATTTTTGATCTTTGTGTGAGATTTGCTCTAAGTCAAGAAAATAATAATTTTCGGACCAGAAAATTTTTTTATCAGATTATTCGGAGCTGGGGGATCTTACTAACCCCAATTCCGAGTGATACGTGTATCGATCTTTTAATTTTTAGAATTTAGCTCTGAAATAAAAATATTTTATATTTTAATATTATTTTATTATCTGTTGGACAATACCTACTGACTTAAAAGCAGTAGCTTTTGCCCAGTGGACAATAGGGACTGGAAAAGTCTTTGTGACTTACAACTTGGTAAACCTAGTCAATGTTAGTGGCTTGATTTTTCTAAGCCAATAGGATCTAGTCAACAATAATGGTTGGACTAGTTAGCTTAAAAACTTGAAAACCTAACTAAGTTAGTCTAGATTATATGTAGTAACTAAATGGAATGAAACTTAGTTTGCTATTCACAAGATTTTCTACTACATTCTAGAAGCTTGTTAGTCACACCTAAGTAACTAGGAAATGTAACTAAGTTAGCTTGATTTAATTAGAAGCAATGGAATTAGAAACTTGGTTAGCTTAAGCTTAACTAGGCAACTAAATGAACTAAACTTGGTTTTCTTTTTCCCTTTAGCTTCCACAGCCAAGACACCTTCAAGGAAGGTTCAAGGCTTAAATTTTCAAGCCTATCTCTTAAGGTAAATATCTAGCCTCCATAGTTATCTACATGGTAAAAATATCAAGCAAACACTTTACCTTCATCTCCTTGCACCTCCACAGCTAGCACATAAGGAAATAGGATATCATTTCTTTTCATCTTCATCATTTCTATCACAAAAATCCATTCTCTCTATTCTCTCTCTTCCAAGAGCCAAAAAAAAACAAAAAACAAACTCCATTGCTTTCCTTCAAGGAGCTCACTGTTTCCACACCATAACCCAACCTCCGCTCTTCTATAATTTTATCCGACACCACTTCTTAAACCTAAACACCATTCTAAACATCTTTCATGTTATAAGTTTCATCAAAATCAATCATCTAGTGCTTGGAAAACATTGTTGAAGTTTTATACTCAACAAGGTAAGATCCTTGTTTCTTGTTTCTTAATTAACTTGAAGTTCTAAGCCATGATTGATCCATGATTTTCCTTTTTCAAGCTTAGTTTATGACTTTGAGAATTGTTTAAGTTTGTTAGGGTTTTTTCTTGGAGGATCACGAAATCTCTAGGAAAGCATCTAAGAAGAGTTTGTCTTCCTTAAAAGTAAGACAGAGATTTAATCTCATCAACCATGTCTTGGTGGTGAGAAAATTGATTTGTTTGTGGTGAAGAATCCATAAGGATTCATTCATTTGATTATTTAAAGCTTTTCTTATTTGTGATTTTGATGCAAGCATGTTTATAGCTTTGATTATATGTTTTAATATGTGTGTATGAAGGCATGATAGTTATTGTATATAGTAGGATGTGAACAACATGATAAGGAATTGCATGAGGGTTCCAAAGAACCCATGAGGCTCACGACCTATACCACCACAAAGAGGACAAAGTATTCTAACTTATTTTCCTAATCATGGATTAAGTGATTTAACAATAATAAATTGGATTAAGAATTTTTATAAGGAATTAGATGATAGAAAATAATTAAAGATGATTTATAAAATATATAATGATTTTCGGCCAACATGCCTACTCATGGTATTTTTGATCCAAAATTATTTCCTAAGCATGAAATTATGTAACTTAATGAGAACTCAATTTAATGAATTTTAGAGAATAAAAGGAAGTGAATTTATTTTAGAGCTTAATTAGGGAAATCAAGTAAGGATGAAAAATAAAATAAATACTTGAAAAGTACTAACGTATAGCTCACCCATTGGGTTTTGAAGTGCATTAGCAAGTTTCGAGCTATAAATATTGGTTAAATCCAAGAAAGGTAAATTTTAAAGGAAACAGTAGGAAATATTACTTAGAGAGTTTTTATTAAGGAAATATTGTAAATAGGACTAAAATAGATATATAATGGAGAAAGTTTCAAAATTTAATTTAGAAAGCAAAGAAATATTTTACGCAGTTGAAAAATATTAGAAAAACCTTATGCGTATTTAAAATAATGATTTTTAAACTACACGATTGAGAAAACGATTTAAAATCACTACGCGATTGAGAAAATGATTTAAAAATGCTATGCGATTGCAAAAACATCAAAAAATATTTACGCGATTTGAAAATGTTGCAAAAAGGTTACGCAATTGTGAAAACACGATAAAATATTTACACAATTGAAAATATTGCTGTCTGGTTAACATGGTGGACCCAGTTACATTGGAAAATGGTACTGCCAAGTGATGGCGTGTGATTATGAGAAATAATGATAACACTGTTATATGTGTACTTTTGGATCATGCACAATGCATAGAGAAACGTGTCAATTTGGTTGATATTGGCTAGTTGTCTAAGAGATGATACATCGTAGTGCAGGTGCGATAGGCGTAGTGTTATTCATTGATTGAACTTGGAGGTGTTAGTGTGCGAAGGATTCCACATGTGGACAGTTGGTAGCTCCTCTGAGTTATGGTACCGGGCAACGCACTAGCGATCTCGACAAAGCACTATTCTTAATGTCGATCTAGAGTAGACTATCTAGTACAATGCTTGATATATATGATGATTAGACTGTATAGCACTTGGTAGTGGTAGCCGGAGCTACAAACAAATCTTCTACATCATTTTCTCTGAAAATTGTGATTAACTCTATGGAGTAGGAACTAGTCTGTGTACATATGCATATTTGGTTTGCATCATGATGTGATAATTATATTGATATGAGGCATTGTGTATGATATGATAACATGATTTAATGTATTGAATGCTTTATTTGTATGTACTGTTGTTTTCTATACTGCCATGCTGGTAATGATGTAGATTGTCTCACCTCTTTGTATGCATTTCTATATTATTATTGTTATGTTTGGTAAGGATTTTGAGGAAGGAGAAGAGGAGCAACCTTTGGGTTGTCAGTACGAGGAGGAACATCATTCTAGTGATCAGTGCGAAGAAGACGAGCTTCTTGATCATCCTTATTGTTTGGATTGATTTTGACGTGTCATGACACTAACGAGTTTTCTGGGATTCGTGAGAATGGAGTTCCAATGAGGCTCCGAAGCCTGGCATCTACAAGTGGATAGGGAGACTATTGTTAATATGGGACAATTGATTGTGTCCCTCAATAGAGAATATGATGGAGATCCTATGTTCTCTACTACTGTTTATATACATCTAGAGTTACCCTCATCTATTAGGCGCTATTGGGGTGGTCGTTTCCATGCCCTTAGTGAGCTTAGTAGTGTGTTGATGATGTAAGTCCTCATGCCTTGATTCCAGTTCGAACCTTTCTAGGTTGGAATTCACAAAATTGATCACACAAATGACATCTTGTTTAAAAACGCTTGTATCTCACGCTATGCTCCTCAGAATTGAGTGGTTCCAAAACGACGTGAAAGAGCACGTTCTGAATCGCAAATTAGACTCAAGAATCACCAGGAAACGATTTGTAAAACGTGAGATATGAACCGTAGAAGATCTGACATAATTGAGAAGTAGAAAACGCAAAACAACCAAGAAAAAGGGGATTAGGCACCACAATCCATGAATTGATAAGCCTGGGAACGCCACAAGGATAGTACCCTTGATAAGTTCAGAGATTCTCAGAAGAACCTAAGAGAACAAGTCTCATAAGCTGATATGCTCCAATGTCAATTCTATGTTATTTCTCCAAAATGCTGCTTGGATGTCTTTTATTTGATAACAACCTTTAGCAATAGGTTTAGTAAAATTCTAACATGGATTTTACCCATTCAGCCCAATAAACAAAACCACTAAAATAAAGGAAAATAAAGGGCCTAAGCGTGCTACAAGTGCAACCCACCTAAAATCTGATCTCAAAAGAAATGGTCCAAAAGTGGACTAAACAAAAATACAGCCTTCTCTAGTCCTTATGGTCTTCACTCTGAATGCAACAAATTAATTTGGCCTCCTCAACATCACATTTTGGGCCATCAATTTTGGAGCCTCTTTTGATGAAACTTGCCACCATTTGTTTTAGAGCTTTTTTGGCTTTCTTGGCTCTTGCTCTTGTCATTAGTCCTCCTAATCCTTCGATGTCCTCCATGCCACCCTCCATCATGCCTCCTTCTTTGTTCTCATCATTCCCTCCTTCTTGGCTTGAATTTGTCCTCAAATTTAATTCTTCATCACCTACATCAAAGAGAGACAAATTAGAAACATTAAAGGTAGCACTAACACTATACTCACCAGGAAGATCTATTTTGTAGGCATTATCATTAATCTTGGACAGCACTTGGAATGGTCCATGTCCCCTAGGTTGAAGCTTGGATTTCCTTTAAGAAGGAAACCTCTCCTTTCTCATATGCACCCAAACCCAATCACCCGGTTCAAAGACAACCTTTTTTCTTCCTTTGTTTGCTTGCTTGGCACAGCTTTCCATTTTCTTCTCAATTTGAACTTTTACCTGCTCATGTAACTTCTTCACATAATCTGCCTTAGCCTGCACATCTTTATGCTCAAAAACAGAAATGTTAGGCATAGGTAATAAATCAAGAGGAGTTAAAGGGTTAAATCCATACACTATTTCAAATGGAGAACAATTAGTAGTACTATGGACAACCCTATTGTAAGTAAACTCTACATGAGGCAAACATTCTTCCCATAACTTGATATTTTTCTTTAAGACAGCTCTAAGAAGAGTAGAAAGAGTCCTATTAACTACCTCAGTCTATCCATCAGTTTGGGAGTGACAAGTGGTTGAGAAAAGAAGTTTAGTACCAATCTCCCTACAGTGTTCTCCAAAAGTGACTTAGGAACTTGGTGTCCCTATCACTCACAATGCTCCTAGGTAAGCCATGAAGCCTAACCACCTCCCTGAAAAACAAATCAGTCACATAACAAGCATCATCTACCTTCTTACAAGGTATGAAATGAGCCATCTTGGAGAACCTGTCCACCACCACAAAAATTGAATCCTTGCCACTTTTAGAACGAGGAAGACCCAAAACAAAATTGATAAATATATCATTCCAAAGAAAGTCAAGAATTGGCAAAGGAGTATACAAACCATAAGGCATTACCTTTGATTTAGACCTTTTACAAATAATGCATCTTTCATAAAATTTATGCACGTCATGTCTCATGCGAGGCCTAAAGAAATGTTCATGCAACATGTCTAATGTCTTTTGAACACCAAAATGCCCCATTAAACCCCCTTCATGCACTTCCCTCACAAGCAAGTCTCTTATGGAACTTTTAGGCACACATAATTGTTTTCCTTTAAATAAATAGTCCTTATGCCTAAAGTATCCATTTTGGGCAGAATTCCTACAAAAAGCATACACATGCATAAATTCTGGATCATGCTCATACAATTCTTTTATGTGCTCAAAACCAAGGAATTTAGTTTCAAGAGTAAAGAATAAGGCATATCTTCGTGAAAGCGCATCAACAACAACATTAGTTTTACTTTTCTTATGCTTGATCACATATGGAAATTGTTCAAGAAATTCAGCCCATTTGGCATGTCTCTTGTTGAGCTTGCCTTGTCCCTTCAAATACTTCAAGGACTCATGGTCACTGTGAATAATGAATTCTTTGGGCAAAAGATAATGCTGCCATGTTTGCAAAGCCCTTATCAAAGCATATAACTCCTTATCATAAGTGGGATAATTAAGTGCAACACCACTTAGTTTTTCACTAAAATAAGCAATTGGGTGCCACTCTTGCATCAAAACAGCCCCAATACCTATATTAGATGCATCACATTCAATTTCAAAAGATTTTGCAAAATTTGGCAATGCAAGAATGGGTGCTTGGGTAAGCTTTTCCTTAACGGCAGCAAATGCCTTTTCTTGTTTTTCCCCCAATTTGAACCCCACATGCTTTTTAACAATTTCATTTAGAGGCGCAGCCAAGGTGCTAAAATCCTTAACAAACCTCTTATAGAAGCTAGCTAAACCATGAAAGCTTCTTACCTCACTTACATTCTTAGGAGTTGGCCACTCTTGAATAGCTTTCACCTTCTCTTGATCAACCTGTACTCCTTGTGAGGTAACAACAAAACTAAGAAAAACTACATGGTCTATACATAACACACATTTTTCTATGTTAGCATACAATTTCTCACGCCTAAGAGCTTCTAGAACACACCTCAAATGCACAAGATGATCATCATAAGAGTTGCTATAAATCAGAATATCATTAAAATAAACTACAACAAACTTTCCTAGAAATTCCCTTAACACATGATTCATTAATCTCATGAAGGTACTAGGAGCATTGGTTAAACCAAAAGGCATAATCATCTATTCATACAGCCTATATTTAGTTTTAAAAGTTGTTTTCCATTCATCCCCTTCTCTAATCCTAATTTGATGATATCCACTTTAGATCAATTTTGGAGAAGACACAAGCACCATGAAATTCATCCAATAAATCATCCAATCTAGGAATGGGATGCCTATACTTTACTGTGATGTTATTGATGGCTCTACAATCAGTGCACATCCTCCAAGTTTCGTCTTTCTTAGGCACTAGAATGACTGGAACTGCACATGGACTTAAGCTTTCTTGCACCCACCCCTTTTGCATCAAGTCTACAACTTGCTTTTGAATCTCCTTGGTCTCTTGGGGATTACTCCTATAGGCTGGCCTATTAGGCAATGAAGCTCCTGGAATGAGATCAATTTGATGTTCTATTCCTCTTAGAGGGAGAAGACCGTGAGGCACCTCTTTAGGAAAGAAATCTTCAAATTCCCGCAACAAAGAAGAAACCTCATTTGGAAAAGAGTTAGTAGGACCTGCATCTTGTAAATTACTCTCTTTACTCAAAAGTAAGAGCATTGGTTTTTCAAATGCATAGCCTTTTTCACCTTTTTTTCTCTTATAAACAGATTTGGTACCTTTCTCTCTTTTTTTTTTGCTCTCTTCCACTTTCTTTTCCTTTTTTCTTTTCACTCTCTTTTTCTCTTCCTCTCAATTCTTTTCTCTCTTCCTCTTTTTTTTTTCTCTCATCTTATTTTAATCCTCACACACCTCCCTTGGAGATAATGGTGCAAGAGTAACCTTGCGCTCTCTATGTGTAAAAGAGAACTTGTTGGAGTATCCATCATGGTTGGCCTTTTTTCCAAATTGCCAAGGCCTACCAAGAAGCAAGTGGCAAGCCCCCATAGGTACCACATCACACAAAACAACATCTTCATATTTTCCAATGGAAAATGCCACTTCAACTTGCTTGCTCATGGCCATCTCACCATCTTTATTAAGCCATTGAAGTTTGTAAGGCTGTGAGTGTGGTTTAGTCTCCAGGTTCAGTTTTGAAACCAACCTCGTACTAGCCACATTAGTGTAGCTCCCACCATTAATGATCAAAGAACGCACCTTCCCTTAGATAATGCACCTCGCGTGGAAAATATTTTCCCTTTGGCTTTCATCCAAGTCCTTTGCTTGGTTGCCCATCATCCTCCTCACCATGAATAAATCACCCTTGGGTGTTATCTCCTCCTCATACTCTTTATCACTAGGTGGGGCAGATTCAGAAGATGATTCACTAGTAATCTCTTTACTCTCCTTGAGCAACATGATTTTCTTGGTTGGATATTCAGAGGCTATGTGACCTCTCTTCAAACACCTGAAACATTTAATCTCACTACTCCTTGTCTTTTTAGGGGCCTCATTGGACTTGATTTGAGTCCTTTAAGGTGCAGAATTAGAAGTGCTTGAGGAAGAACCTCCCTCCTTCTTATTTCTTTCCTTCCAACTTGGAGAATTAAAGTTAGAAGAGTTCCTTCTCATGGCACCCTTTCTCTTGAGTTATTGTTCTACCTTAGTAGCTTGATGTACTAAGTCCTCCAACTCCATATAATTTTGCAACTCCATAACATCCCTTATATCACTATTCAGCCCAGATAAGAAATACACCATAGTCGCCTCCTGATCTTCACTAATATTGGCTCTAATCAAGGACACCTCCATCTCTTTATAATACTCATCTACACTCTTGTTACCTTGTGTGAGCCTTTGAAGTTTATTATGAAGGTCTCTATGATAATGAGAAGGAACAAATCTTCTTCTCATTAGCCTTTTCATCTCCACCCAACTATCCACCAAGGGTTCTCCATATCTTTCCCTCTCCTTTTGTAATTGGTCCCACCAAAGGAAAGCATATTCAGTGAACTTCATGGCTGCCACCTTCATCCTTTTTATTTTCTGTATAATTGTGGCATGCAAATAATTGCTCAATCTTCATTTCCCACTCCAAATAGGCCTCCGGATCACTATTCCCTTTGAAGGGTGGTATGTTAAGCTTCACTCCCTCAATCCTATCTTCCCTAGCATCACCTTCATTATCTCTTCTCCTCCTTCTATCAAACCTCCTTCTACCACCGTCATCATCATGATTTCCTTGATTCTCTAATTGCTCAATTCTCTCATATAACTCCCTGTATGCCATCATCCTTTGCATTTGAGCTGTAATAGCCTCCACTAACAATCTGTTATTTCCCTCAGGAGGAGGGGTACCATCACCACCTATTCCTGCCATAATTCAAACAAGAAAAAAAAAACAAAAGTGATAGCAATAGGACCTCACCACACTTCATACGTGTTTACACTCTTAGAGATGTATCACTCGTGTTTGTTGCTCTCTAATAGGCTTTTGTGTAAGGTGCTCTCTTGCCTTTTACCACTCAATAGCTCTCTTTAAGTTCTTAACAGAATCTCCAAGAACATTCAAGAGTATAACCCAAAACTCAAAAGAAATAGTGATGACACACAACACGGATTGAAAAGATGTCAAAGAAGACAAGACAAAAAACGAAAACAGATTGGAGAAAAGATTCAAGGAAGGCTCTTAGGACTCGATTCAAATAGGTAGCATGTAATTGAACCTTAATACAAGCTGCTGAAATTAAATTTTTTTTAATTCAGCCTTAATGCAGCAAAGTTAACTGTCAACAACACGCACTTTTTTTTTAAAACATGTTCTGCCTCTAATAATTAGAATTGTAATTTTGGAATGCAACTTTGAAACTAGAGCAATTGAGAATGAAGATAGACAGAATTCACAACAAAACAAGCTATTACTTAACACTTAGGGGTTTAGGGTTACCAATTGTGTGACTAGAATCGTTGAAGGGATTGTTTAACTCAATTCCAATCCTAGAACTGAGCTTTGATACCAAATGATGTGAGTCCTCATGCCTTGATTCCAGTTCGGACCTTTCTAGGTTGGAATTCACAAAATTGATCACACAAATGACGTCTTGTTTAAAAATGCCTGTATCTCGTGCTATGCTCCTCGGAATTGAGCGATTCCAAAACGACGTGAAAGAGCACGTTCTGAATCGCAAATTAGACTCAAGAATCACCAGGAAATGATTTGTAAAATGTGAGATATGAACCATAGAAGATCTGATGAAATTGAGAAGTAGGAAACGCAAAACAACCAAGAAAAAAGGGGATTAGGCACCATAATCCACGGATTGATAATCCTGGGAACGCCATAAGGATAGCACCCTTGATAAGTTCAGAGATTCAAAGAAGAACCTAAGAGAACAAGTCTCACAAGCCGATATGCTCCAATGTCAATTCTGTGTTATTTCTCCAAAATACTATTTGGATGTCTTTTATTTGATAACAACCCTTACCACTTGGTTTAGTAAAATTCCAACATGGATTTTACCCATTCAGCCCAATAAACAAAACCACTAAAATAAAAGAAAATAAAGGGCCTAGGCGTGCTACAAGTACAGCCCGCCTAAAATATGATCTCAAAAGAAATGGGCCAAAAGTGGACTAAACAAAAATGCAGCCTTCTCTAGTCCTCATGGTCTTCACTCTGAATGCAACAAATTAATTTGACCTCCTCAACATCACATTTTGGGCCTTCAATTTTGGAGCCTCTTTTGATGAAATTTGCCACCATTTGTTTTAGAGCTTTTTTGGCTTTCTTGGCTCTTGCTCTTGTCATTAGTCCTCCCAATCCTTCGATGTCCTCCATGCCACCCTCCATCACGCCTCCTCCTTTGTCCTCATCAGTTGACCACACGGACTCCTGACCATTGGGCTACACGACATCCAGGGTTTCTGTCTTCCGATGATCCATCAGAGGAGGATCCTTCAGAGGATCAGAACTTTTAGTTCTGTACTTGGGCTAGTTTGTGACTTGTTTTGAGTCAAACAATTTATAGCTTTATTAAACAGTTTATGGTGTGTAATTATTTGTATCCTTAAAAACAAAATTATATGTATAATTATGGTGTGTATTTAGTAATTTATTTTATTTCATGTTCTATTTATTTTATTTAATAATACAATATATAAAAAGAAAATTTTTACAACTCTTATTATTATTATTTAATAAATGATTTCAAACTAGGGTAAGGTTTTATTATAATTCATCATAAATGTAATGTCCTATGGAGGGTGTTACATTAGTTGAAATCAGAGCCCAAGTTAGAGTCTTTTAGGGTTTGTGGTTGGGTCTATTTTGCTTGTGTTGTGTGATTCTCTGTGATTTGTTTCTGTAAGATTACATCTGACTTTGTTTTGTCTTATTTGATTGATTGAAGAAAGAAATGTCTCGTGGTAGAGGAACGCGTGTGAACATGGGTCGTGATACTGATGCAACGGCTATAGCTGCTGAGGCCATGCAGTGTATGGCAGAAGTAATTATGCAGCAGAATCAACGAGCAGCCCAGTAACACGAGGCGACTGCTGATGCTCAGAACTTATTTGAGTTTCGATGTAATAACCCATCGCAGTTCAGGGGCGAGTTTGATCTGGAGAAGGTGAGTCTTTGGATCCAAGAGCTGGAAAAGATTTTTGAAGGAGTAGGATGTGCGGATGATCGGAAAGTGACTAATGCTACGTTTATGCTAATGGGAGATGGTGAAAACTAGTGGAGAGGAACTTAGAGGTTACTACAAGCTGAGGGAAGAGAAATTACATGGGAGGTGTTCTGTGAAGTATTTCTAGAGAAGTACTTCTCGGCTAGTGCACAACATGCCAAAGAGATGGAATTTCTTGGTTTATGACAAGGTAACATGACTGTTGGTAGTATGCCGCGAAATTTGAGAGCTTGTCAAAGTTCTCAAGGTATTTCCAAATCCAACCTGACGAGGAATGGAAATGCCGTAAATTCGAACAAGGACTGAGTGTTGAATTGAAAAGAGGAGTGCTACCAATGAGGATGAATCAATTTCCTGCCTTAATGGATACGTGTCGATGACTTGAAAAGCTGGAGCTGTCATAAGACCCGAGGAATCGTAACTTTGGACCGTCTAGGTTCCAAAGAGAAGGAAACAATAATAACAACTGATTTCAGCGCAAACCGTGCTTGAGACCACCGGGGAACAAACCCCAACATCCATCATTTGGGGGAAGTCATAGTGGCAACAAAACTGATTAAACCGTGGTGTTTACGCCGAGATGTTTTAAATGTGGGAAGAATGGACACATATTAAGAGACTGTTTAATCAAGGGAACTATTTGCTTTAAATGTGGAAGGCCTGGTTATGTTTCCAAGGACTGCAACCAGCCAAAAAGGGAACCAACTGTGAGTAACATCCGTGCTGCTCAGTGTAACACCCTTGTGGGGATGTCACATATATAAAGAAAATAAAAGAAAGATAAATAAAATCTACCCAAGTTGTAAAACATTTGTTACGTACTAATACGGGTTGTAAAATAATTCCTGTTAAACAGAATATTATTAAATAAAATAACGCAGAAACATAAAATCAACAGAACAACATCACTCATAATATACATGTGGTTCAAGTTATAAGTTATACAAATAATTTACAACTATATCTACAAATATTTAAACAGAAACAGTAAACAAAAACAGTAAAGAGTCAATATATACATATGCAGACGCGCCCAAAATACACATCATAAACATTTAACCCTCTGATGGATCACTCTCAGGAAACTCATTAGAAGATAAATATCCAGGATGCCTCGACACTCGGCGGAAACGAGACCGCGCAGTCGATACGATACTCATCTCACTAGGCTCAGTGGACACACCACCCCAATGACGCCTAAGAGATAAAGGTAACTCTAAGTGCAAAAACACAGTAGTCGATATAACTGGCTCTCCATCAAATGTATGACGTAGGGACACAGTCAACCGTCCCACATAAGTCACTGAGTCTCTATCTCCCCTCAGATGCCAAGCTAACGATCCACCATGAAACTCAAGTTGCACAAAACCCAAAAATCCTGGCACCGCCATACCCAAACAAATCAGTCCAATGGATATGGATGATTAGATGGTTCTTGGTCGTCATACTGATCTTCGACTTGCTGTTCTTCTTCCTCCTCAGGATACAAAATCTCAAGAGGCTGTTCCTCTTCCTCAAACTCTTTACCACGTAAATAAATATATACAGAAAACACATACAATAAAGAGGTAAGACAATCTAATATCATCACAAACATGGTAAA
The DNA here is from genome assembly GCA_029884605.1 of Ormosia emarginata. Lineage (NCBI taxonomy): Eukaryota > Viridiplantae > Streptophyta > Magnoliopsida > Fabales > Fabaceae > Ormosia > Ormosia emarginata. The sequence goes on from JAQQTP010000087.1 coordinate 8,440,151, forward strand.
TAAGAAAACGACACACAACAGATATACAGTTCATGCAATATGAAAAGCTATAACAGTAATTAATAACAGGATAGTGTAAATATTTATATGTCACAACAACGCATAATGTCACAGATAAAATAGTATCACAGATAGAATAATATCACAGATAAAATAAAATAAGAAAATAGACAATTAATCATAATAATAGCCAGATAAAAATAAACAGATAAAATAAAATAATGTCCAAGATATAATCATATGCAATATGACACGATCCTACTCCATGGAGCTAAACACACATACAGATATTAGAGAGAATGACCCACAAAATCTATTAGTACCACGGCTGCCCAACCAAACTATTGCGCTGTCACACGTTGCTTCTATAGCCCCACGACACATGGATTCCACTGTCCAAGGCATGGTGTAGTTCACGGTCTCACGTTGTGGCACTACAGGCAATGTACTATTAGACTTTACGAAATCTCGATTAAATATAGTGCGTGTCGAGTCCATTAGTGTGCTAACGGTTACCACGGCCCAGTGGAGCGACCGACTGTCCATATATGAGATTCCGTACACTAACGTCTCCAAGTTCATAAAGACAATGAACCACACTACGTTTATCGCATCGACAACACGATGTGATTCACCTCGTCAACCAATCCACCAAAAATTGGCATAAACTCAATATATGATCCAACAAATAGAAATTACCAAAATATCCTCATTAAAATAGATCCTCAAAGATAAAAAAGATACAGTAAGTCCCACCGGACAAATACTGTTCTAAAGCCTGTATGGGTTCACCTCATAGCCCGACAGCAGAAAAATACAGAAAATACCGTTTTGCTCAATCGCGTAGAAATTTTATCGCGTTTTCACAATCTCGTCGTTTTTATAAACGTTTTTAAATCACGTAAATTTATTTTTCTATTTTTAAAATCGCGTAGAGTTTTTAATACGTTGTCTCAATCGCGTAAGATTTTTAAATCATTTTCTTATCCAAATTCCTTAGAAATTACTGTTTAAATAAACAGAAATAGTAAATAATACGTTTAAACTACATAAAATATTTTCCATACCGTATACTGTCTTTTGGACATCTTTTCTATCTTATTTGTCCGTTTTTAATAAAAAATGACAGTATTTTGTTTAGAAAATTATATTAATGGTTTCCTAATTTTTTCCGTAAAAATTCTGTTTACTTAATTTTTAAACCATATAATTTAATCCTTTTGAAAACCACTAACATGCTTCAAAATACAGTATGAGCTATATGTTAGAAATTTTTGAAAGTTACTGTATTTCTTTTCTAACAATAAAATCAATAGTTTTAGTTGATTAAACTTAATTCAATTCAATTTATTTCTTCAAAACTCATTTTAGAAAAATTCTTTTTAACATATATTGCATCTTTATACTTGGAAATGATTTGGATTTGATTTTTGAAATCATGAATACTTAGTTTGGCATGTTGGCTGAAACATACACTTGTGTCATTTGATTTCTAAATTCATTTTCCTTAATCTAAACAATTCTATCTCTTGTTAATTTTCCTAGATTAATTAAATTACACTTTAGGAAAATAATGAGAACATTTTGGTTCTCCTTTTAGTCAATGGTCGTGAGCCTTAGTGTGGTGTTCTTTGGAACACTCATGCATTCCTTAGCATGTTATTCACATCCTATACATTATCATGCATTTCTAACACATACAAATTATCAAAGCTTGTAGACATGCAAATCAAAGCTTGTAGACATGCAACTTCATACAATTTATTACAAACATCAAATAGGAAAGCTACTAAAAGCCACACAAACAAGCTATTAACAAACACACAAAGGAATCCTTATGGATTCTACAATCACAATAATCAAACTCCATCTTCTTACCACCACCCAAGGATGATAAGATTAGTCTTCCTCTTTCCTTAAATGAAGACAAAAATACTCTTTCACACCTCCTCTAGGTTTCGGTTTTCACTCCACCAAGTCACCTATCAAGCTTAAACAAAACTACAAATTACTAACCATAAAAGAGAGCTTAAACCATGGATAAATCATGGCTTAGAACTTTGAAAAAGAGTTTAGAAATGGAACACAAGAAATTTCACCTTCTAGGTAAAATTTTCCAAGTAGGTTTCCAAGCTTCAAATGAAGGATTTTGCAAGAACTCTCAACTAGAGATGTTCTTAGGATTGTGTTTAGGTTTAGAAAACTTGGTTGGATAAATTTTTGAGTGATTGGATGGTCTTGGTTTGTGTTTGGCCGAATAGAGCTTCAAGAAAGCTTCAATGGAGTTTAGGGTTTTTGGAAGAGAGAGAAGAGAGAAATTGCATGAAAAACAAGTAATTAATGGCCTTCAAAGGTGGCTTGGCCGTAGACCTCAAAGGACCAAGAGGTGTCCATTAGGTTGGCTTCATCCAAGCCTTAGAATGGATCAAAGGTCAAGATTAAAACTTGGTTAGCAAGCTTAACTCTCATTGGTTGATTTTAGCATTGTCATTAGCCTAGTCACCATGCTTAGTCACTAATTAGCCTAGTCATTAGCTTAGTCACCATGTTCTTGAAAGTTCTACTACTAATGATACTTAATTAAGCTACTAAGTTAACTGTTTTAACTAAACGTGGGTCTCGCAAAACATTTTCGGGTCCATTGTCATCTAATTATACTGATTAATAAAATAATATTATAATAATATAAAATTATTTTATTTGACAGTTAAATCCTAAAAATTAAAAGATTAACAACAGTATCATTCAGAATCGGGTTTAGTAAGATCCCCCAGTTCTGAATAATTAAAACAAGATTTTTCCGGCCCGGAAAAATATTAGTTTCCTGTCCCAGAGCAAATCGCACAAAAAGTCCAAATAAAATCACAGACAGTAATATTAAGCACTGTAACATATAGAAAAATTAAAAACAATACAATCGGGACGTAATGGTCATTTTTTCATTTTTTCCCACAACGAAGCAAATCATCCAAAACGTTTAAATAAAATTACAGACAGTATTTTATGTCTGTATATCTCCTAAAAAAATTAAAATAGTAGCTTGACAAAACTTTTATTTTACCGTCTCGAAATAAATTACGTAAAAAGACTAAATAAAATTCTAGCCTGTAAAACGTATTTGTATTTCATACAGAAAAACAAGAAATAATAAAATAGGGACACAACGGTCTTTTACACAAAAGCTTGAAAAACAGCAAACAGAATATTCGAGACATTTTTCTAAAAATTGGGGTGTTACACTCAGTCGCAAACTGGAGGGCGAGTATACACGATGAGTGGAGCTGAAGCTTCCCAGTCCGAGGATCTTATTCAGGGAGAAGAGGTCGTAACAGGTAATCTTTTGACTATACTATATGATTCGGGTGCGACGCATTCGTTTATTGCATATAACTGTATGGATCGATTGAGATTGCCAGTGCCTTCTTTGAGTTTTTAATTGACTGTTTCTACACCAACTGCTAAGCCTGTTGTTATATCTAAAGTATGCTTGAATTGCCCTATTACCATTAATGATCGAGTCTTTTCTGTTGATTTAATTTGTTTACCTCTCATTGAAATAGATATAATCTTAGGAATGGATTAGTTATCTTTTTACCATATCCTACTAGACTATTCCAATAAGACTTTAGTTTTTTCTAAGGATGAGAATTCTGGATTTTGAACTGCTGCTAAAGTCGAATCATTGTTGAGGGATGGAGCTCAAGGATACATGTTGCTGTCTTCTTTAGAAGTCAAGAGTGAGAAATACGTGAACGCTATTTCTGTTGTTAATGAGTTTCCCGAGGTTTTTCCCGATGAGGTACCCGGTTTACCACCGAAAAATGAGATAGAGTTTTCTATTGATCTTGTACTAGAAGCAGGTCCTATTTCAATTACACCATATCGGATGTCACTATTGGAATTAGCAGAGTTGAAGAAGCAATTGGAAGAACTGTTGGAAAAACAGTTTGTACGACCGAGCATTTCACCATGGGGAGCGCCAGTACTGCTAGTCAAAAAGAAGGATGGAACTTCTCGTCTTTGTATGGACTACCGTCAACTGAACAAGGTCACGATAAAGAATAAATTCCTATTTCCAAGGATTGATGATTTAATGAACTAATTGAAAGGAGCAGCTATTTTCTCTAAGATAGATTTGCGATCAAGTTATCATCAAATTCATGTCAAGGTAGAGGATATACCAAAGAAAACTTTTCGAACTCGTTACGGGAATTATGAGTATCAAGTAATGCCATTCAGAGTTACGAATGCTCCTTCTATATTCATGGACTACATGAATAGGATCTTTTATCCATACCTAGACAGAATTGTCATTGTCTTTATCGACAACATTCTGATCTATTCTCAAGATCCAGAAGAGCATGTTGAACATCTCAGTGTAGTTCTATAGATTTTGAAAGAAAAGAAGCTATATGCAAAGTTGATGAAATATGAATTTTGGTTGGAAGAAGTTCAGTTTCTGGGTCACGTGATTTCAAAGGAAAGTATTGCGGTGGACCCATCGAAAGTGGAGACCATTCTGCAATGGGAAAGGCCAAAGATAGTGACAAAGATCCGAAGTTTTGTTGGATTAGCCGGATTGTTCATTAAAGGTTTCTCCAAAATAGCAGGACCTCTTACACAACTCACAAGGAAGATTCAAGCTTTTGTTTGGACAGAAGAATGTGAAAAAAGTTTCCAGGAGTTAAAGAAGAGATTGACGACTGCACCAGTGTTGATTTTACCGGATCCAAATGAGTCTTTTGAAGTGTATTGCGACGCTTCTTACTAGGGATTAGGATGTGTGTTGATGCAAAGCAGAAATGTGGTAGCCTATGCTTCAAGATAACTAAAGGTACATGAAAGGAACTACCAAACGCACGATTTGGAACTAGTAGCAGTGGTTTTTGCGATAAAAGTATGGAGATATTTTCTGTATGGGGCCACGTTCAATGTCTTCAGTGATCATAAGAGTTTGAAGTACTTGTTTGATCAAAAGGAGTTAAATATGAGGCAGAGGCGGTGGCTAGAGTTTTTGAAGGATTATGATTTTTAACTTCAATACCATCCAAGAAAGGCGAACATGGTGGCAGATGCCTTAAGTAGGAAGGTGATCAATGTCTCTACAATGATGATAAAAGAGGAAGAATTGATCAATCAGTTTAGAGATTTGTGGTTGTCTATGGAATTGGCACCAAGAAAGATTCATCTAAATAGAGTTACTATTTGAATGACTTGTTGGAAGAAATCTGAGAAAAACAGGAAGATGATTCGTTTTTGCAAAACAAGAAAGAGTTCTTGAAGCAAGCTCATAAGGCAACAGTTGAGGAATGATATGATAGGGTCTTAAGATTCAAAGGAAGGATTTGTATACCTAATGATCCCGATCTTAGGCAAGCAATTCTGGATAAAGCTCATACCAGTAGGTTGAGTATGCATCCAGGGATGACTAAGATGTATCAAGACGTAAAACAGATGTTTTGGTGCCTAAAAATGAAGAGAGATGTTGCAGAATATGTGACGTCTTGCCTTGTTTGTCAAAAGGCAAAGGTTGAACATCAAAGACCCGTCAGTATATTACAACCCTTAACTATTCCAAAATGGAAATAGGATAGTATCGCAATAGATTTTGTTACTGGATTACCAAAGACTAGGTAAGGTCATGATTCTATATGGGTTATAGTTGATAGGCTTACAAAGTCAGTACACTTCTTGCTGATCAATATCAAGTATTCATTGGAATGATTGACCTAGGTGTACATTAGTGAAATTGTTAGACTTCACGGTATACTCTCTAGTATCATTTCCGATAGAGATCTAAGGTTTACATCAAGGTTTTGGCAAAGCTTACAAAAAGCCATGGGAAATAAGCTACGTTTGAGTTCTACTTACCATCCACAGACCGATGGTCAAACTGAGAGGACTATCCAGTCGTTAGAGGATCTACTCAAAGCTTGTGTGTTAGAACAACAAGGGAGTTGGGATGATTCATTTCTCTGATAGAATTCACCTACAATAATAGTTTTCACTCAAGTATAGGAATGGCACCCTATGAAGCGCTGTATGGGCGACGATGCCGAACACCTTTGTGTTGGTATCAGGATAAGGAAAGTATGACTATAGGACCTGATCTTGTGCAACAAACGACGAAAAAAGTAAAGATGATTCAGGAGAAAATGAGGACAACTCAGAGTCAGTAGAAAAGTTATGCAGACAAGTGAAGGAGACCTCTTGAATTTGAGGAAGGTGAGCATGTGTTCTAGTGAGTAACACCTACGACTGGTGTCAAAAGAGTTATCAAATCTAGAAAACTCACTCCTAAATTTATTGGACCTTATCAAATTATTCATCGGATAGGTCTAGTAGCCTACCAAATAGCTTTATCACCCTTTCTCTCTAATCTTCATAATGTATTCCATGTGTCTCAGTTAAGAAAATATATTCCTGATCCAACTCATGTCATTCAGCTCGATGAAGTGCAATTGAAAGAAAATTTGACGTATGAGATGCTTCCTATTCAGATTGAGGACAAGAGAGTGAAACAACTTTGAGGGAAAGGAATTGTATTGATAAAGGTAATCTGGAATGAAGTGATGGAAGATGCTACATGGGAGTTGGAAGATAAAATGAAGGAGTAATACCCACAACTTTTCTAAGGTACGATAAATTTCGGGGACAAAATTTCTTTAGTGGGGGAGAGTTATAACACACCAAAATTTGCTAATTTACAATAATGTCTGAATTGTACTGTTTTGTGATTTCTGTGTGCTGTAAATTTATTTTGACTATTCTGTGATTGTTTTTTATCTTTGTGTAAGATTTACTTCGTGTTAAGAAAATAATAATTTTCGGACTAGAGAAAATCTTTATCAAATTTTTCGGAGCTAGGGGATCTTACTAAACTCAATTCCGAATGATACATGTACCGATCTTTTAATTTTTAGAATTTATCTATGAAATAAAAATATTTTATATTTTACTATTATTTTATTATATGTTGGACAATACCTACTAACTTAGAAGCAGTAGCTTTTGCCCAGTGGATAATAGGAATTAGAAAAGTCTTTGTGACTTACAACTTGGTAAACCTAGTCAGCATTAGTGGCTTGATTTTTCTAAGCCAATAGGATCTAGTCAACAATAATGGTTGGACTAGTTAGCTTAAAAACTAGAAAACCTAACTAAGTTAGTCTAGATTATATGTAGTAACTAAATGGAATGAAACTTAGTTTGCTATTCTTTAGGGATTCTTGTTATAAGATTTTCTAGTACATTCTAGAAGCTTACTAGTCACACCTAGGTAACTAGGAAATCTAACTAAGTTAGCTTGATTTAATTAGAAGCAATGGAATTAGAAACTAGGTTAGCTTAAGCTTAACTAGGCAACTAAATGAACCAAACTTGGTTTGCTTTTTCCCTTTAGCTTCCATGGCCAAGACACCTTCAAGGAAGGTTCAATGCTTAAATTTTCAAGCCTATCTCTTATGGTAAATATCTAGCCTCCATAGTTATCTACATGGTAAAAATATCAAGCAAACACTTTACCTTCGTCTCCTTGCACATCCATGGCTAGCACATAAGGAAATAGGATATCATTTCATTTCATCTTCATCATTTCTATCAAAAAAATCCATTCTCTCTCTTCCAAGAGCCAAAAAAAAGCTCCATTGCTTTCCTTCAAGGAGCTCACGACCTCCACACTATAACCCAACCTCCACTCTTCTATAATTTTATCCAACACTACTTCTTAAACCTAAGCACCATTCTAAACATCTTTCATGTTATAAGTTTCATCAAAATCAATCATCTAGTGCTTGGAAAACAAGGTTGAAGTTTTCTACTCAATAAGGTAAAATCATTGTTTCTTGTTTTTAAATTGATTCTTGAAGTTCTAAGCCATGATTGATCCATGGTTTTCCTTTTTCAAGCTTAGTTTATGACTTTGAGAATTGTTTAAGTTTGTTAGGATTTTTCTTGGAGGATCACGAAATCTCTAGGAAAGCATCCAAGAAGAGTTTGTCTTCCTTAAAGATAAGAGGGAGATTTAATCTCATCAACCATGTCTTGGTGGTGAGAAAATTGATTTGTTTGTGGTGAAGAATCCATAAGGATTCATTCACTTGATTATTTAAAGCTTTTCTTATTTGTGATTATTTTGATGCAAGCATGTTTATAGCTTTGATTATATGTTTTAATATATGTGTATGAAGGCATGATAGTTATTGTATATAGTAGGATGTGAACAACATGATAAGGAATTGTATGAGGGTTCCAAAGAACCTATGAGGCTTATGACCTACAATAGTAGAGAACATTAGAACACCCTCATATTCTCTACTAAGGGACAGAGTCACTCGTCCCACATAAGCAGCACTCTCTCTATCAGCTTGAAGACGCCAGACTTCAGAACCCCCATGAAACTCCAGTTTCACGAGCCCCAGAAAACTCGATAGCGTCATACTGCGTCAGAATCAATCTAAATGATAAGGATGATTTAGAGGCTCGCCCTCTTCACACTGATCACTCGAATGTTGTTCTTCCTCATACTGAAAATAAGGAGGTTGCTTCTCTTCTTCTTCTTCACAATCTTTACCGACATAAATAATAATACAGAAATGCATACAAAGAGGTGAGACAATCTACATCACTACCAACATGACAGTATAGAAAACGACAATACATACAGATATAACATTATATACATCAAATCATATTATCACATCATACATAATATCTTAGACCAAATATAAATATCACATCATGATGCAGACCACATATGTAGATGTACACAGACTCGTTCCTACTCTATGGAGCTAAACACAAACATCAGAGAGAATGACCTAGTAGATATTCCTGTAGCTTTGGCTGCCCCAGCCAAATATTACACAGTCTATTCGTCATGTACAATAAGCATTGTTCTAGACAGTCTAACTAGATCGTGAATAAGAATAGTGCTTGTCGAGATCGCTAGTGCGTTGCCCGTTACCACAGCCCAGAGGAGCTACAAATTGTCCACATGTGGAATCCTCAGCACAGTAACGCCTCCAAGTTCACTCAATGAACCACACTATGCCTATCGCACCCGCACTACGGTTTAATTCATCTCATTAGCAACTTGCCAATTTCAACCAAATTGACACATTTCTCTATGCATGTGCATGAGCCCAAATACATAAATAACAACATTATCATTATTTTTCATAATAGTACGCCACCACTTAGTAGTACTATTTTTCAACATTCCGGGCCCACCACTTTAACCCGATAACAAATTGCTGTTATTCTCAATTGCGTAAATATTTTATGGCATTTTCACAACCGCGTCATCTTTTTCCAACATTTTCAAATCGTGTAAATATTCTTCCACGTTCTTGAAATCGCATAGTATTTTTAAATCATTTTCTCAATCGCGTAACGTTTTTAAATCGTTTTCTCAATGGCGTAGCATTTTTAAATCGTTTTCTCAATCACGTAGTTTAAAAATTATTATTTTGAATACGTGTAAGGTATTTCTAATATTTTTCAACTACGTAAAATATTTCTTTACTTTCTAAATTATATTTTGAAACTTTCTCCATTATATATTTATTTTTAACTTTATTTACAACATTTCCTTTTTGAAAATCATTTAAATGATATTTTGTACCATTTCCTTTAAAAATTACCCTTCTTGGACTTAACCAATATTTATAGCTCGAAACTTGCTAACGCGCTTCAAAACTCAAAGGGTGAGCTACACGTTAGTACTTTTCAAGTGTTTATTTTATTTCTCATCCTTACTTAATTTCTCTAATTAAGCTTCTAAAATAATTTCATTTATTTTATTCTCTAAAATCCATTGAATTGAGTTCTCTTTTAATTTAATTACATAGTCCACACTTAGAAAATGATTTTGGATCAAAGATATCATAAATGGCATATTGGCCGAAATTCACTATGTTCTCTATAAATCATCTTTAAATTATTTTCTATTATCCAAGTCCTTGTAAAAATCATTAATCCAATTAAATTAATTAATCCATGATTTAGAAAATAATTGAGAACATCTTAGTTCTCTTTATGGTGGTGAAGCCGTGAGCTTTATGTGTTCTTTGGAACACTCATACAATTCCTCAACATGATATTCACATCCTATTGCATACAATAACTATTATGCCTTCATAAACACATATTAAAAACATATATCAAAGCTATAAACATGCTTGCATAAAAAATCATCACAAATAGGAAAAACTTTAAACAACCAAGCGAATGAATCCTTGTGGATTCTTCACCACAAACAATCCATTTTCTCACCACCAATACATAGTTGATAAGATTAAATCTCCTTCTTACCTCTAAGGAAGATAAATCTCCTTCTAGCTTGATCCTATGGATTTCGTGTAGCTCCAAATAAAATCCTAGCAAACTTAAACAATTTATAAAGTCATAAACTAAGGTTGAAAAAGAAAAACCATGGATCAATCATGGCTTAGGTCTTTAAGAATCAATTTAGAAACAAGAAACAAGGACTTTTACCTTGTATGGAAGAAACTTCAAGCTTGTTTTCCAAGCACTAGATGGATGATTTGGAAGAAACTTATAACATGAAAAGTGTTTAGAATGATGTTTAGGTTTAAGAAGTGGTGTTGGATAAAATTTTAGAAGAGTGGAAGTATGGTTATGGTGTGATGGTCGCGAGCTTCACAAAGGGAAGCAATGGTGTTTTTGGTTCTTGGAAGAGAGAGAAAGGAGAGAATAGCTTTTGTGTGATAGAAAGGATGAAGATGAAATGAAAATGCTCTCCTCCCCTTGTGCTTGCCGTGGAGTGTATAGGAAAGAGGAGTCAAAGTTTTTGGCTAGCAATTATGAAGAGCACATGGTTCTTATCACAAGTTGATCATGCATTGGTCATGTAGGTGAATCACCAAGCTTCTAGGTGGTGCTTGAAGGCTCCCTAACCATGGGCTTAAAGAGAAGCTAACCAAGGTTTTGATTTCCTTTGATTCCTAACTAATTTAAGCCAACTTAGTTAGATTACTTAGTTACATTACCAACCATCTAGTTAACTAAATATGAATAATCACCTTCTTGATCATACTAGAACATTCTTGTAACTAAGGCTCTAATGAGTAGCTAACTAGGTTTGTTCCATTTAATTACTACTTAGGCTTTCTAGATTAACTTAGTTAAGTTTAAGCTAACCTAGTTAGGTTTTCTAGTTACTAACTAAATAGTCCAACCATTATTGTTGACTACTTCTTATTTGTAACACCCCAAATTTTGGAAAAATATTCCAAATGTCCTGTTTGCTGTTTTTCAAACTTTTGTGTAAATGACTGTTGTGTCCTGATTTTACTGTTTCTTGTTTTTCTGCATGAGATACAAGTATATTTTACAGGCTCAAATTTTATTTGGTCGTTTTGCGTAATTTGCTTCGAGACAGTAAATTAAAAATTTTCTCGAGCTACTGTTTTAATTTTTCTGGGAGATATACAGACAATTAATACTGTTTGTAATTTTATTTGAACGTTTTGGATGATTTGCTTCGTCGTGGGGAAAAATGGAAAAATGACCATTACGTCCCGAATGTACTGTTTTTAATTTTTCTACATGATACAGTGTTTAATATTACTGTCTGTGATTTTATTTGGACTTTTTGTATGATTTGCTCCGGGATAGGAAAATAATATTTTTGCAGGCCGGGAAAATCTTGTTTTAATTATTCAGAGCTGGGGATCTTACTAAACCCAATTCTGAATGAGACGATAAATAATCTTTTAATTTTTAGGATTTAACTGTCAAATAAAATAATTTTATATTATTATAATATTATTTTATTAGTCAGTACAAATAAGTGACAGCGGACCCGAAAATGTTTGCGGGATCCACTTTTAGTCATCAAGTGCTTTACACGTGGACCAATGAGGAGCTGGTCAAAATTGGTGGCTGTGACTCATCGCAACGGGCCAATAAGAACTCGACACGTAGCGTGATAAAACAGCAGATTCCGGAAGGTTCCAGAAGCTGCTGACTCGGCCTGTGACTCACCGCAGTAACTCGCCAGTTCCAGAAGCTTCTCTGATGACTCAGCGTTGTGACTCACCATTGATGATGCAGCCAATGATGCAGTTGTGATGCAGTCAGTGACTCGCCATGCTGACTCGCCATGCTGACTCACCTGCTCTAGAAAATATCTACGCTGACTCGCCATGCTGACTCATCCGTTCTAGACAGTTCCACGATGACTCATCATACTGACTCATCGTAGTGAGTCACATATTTTAGAAATTTCTCTTTGATGACTCGCTTTATGATTCATCAAGGGCAATCAGTAGAAAAAAAATGATCAATAATAATTTCTACTCTGCTAGTGTAAGATAAAAATCTATGTATATTTTATTACTCATTGGACAATAGATACTGATTTTCTAAACAGTAATTATTGATCATTGGTTAAAGTATATTAGAAAATATACAATGTGCACCAATAGAAATTGGTCAAGATTAATGGCTTGAATTTTTAAGAACCAATAGAAAACAAGCTATCAAACAAATATTGGACTTCTTGAATATTAGATGGTTCTACGGTGAAGAAGGAGGACAAAGTGCTCTAATATCCAATTCAAAAAGTGAATTCACATAGAAGGCTTTGTGAAATGCATGTAGAAAAGCCAAATTAAATAAAAGGAAGACTAGTCAATATTGATGGCTTTTCTTTGTTAAAGTCTACGGCAATGCAAAGCTTTTGTGAAGCAAATATTATCATTCAATCCTTGCTATCTTTCAATTAAATTAACCAAGTAAGACCAAGTCAATTTTAATGGCTTTTTGCATGTGTTTCTACGACAACTTGCATGCTTTAGGAAGACAATTCAAACACTCCAATTCACTCTCACTCTCTATGCATTTATGGCAATGCATGTTTGAAGAAAACAATTTCAATACTTCAATTCATTCTTTCTCTCCAAGCATTTACGGCCAAGCATTACAAAAAGGAAATAAAGTTAATTTCAATTTCCTAAAACTAGTCAATTTTGGTGGCTCTCCTTTTTGGCTTCTACGGCAATTCACATTTGGTGAAAGGCAATATCCTACAATTAGCTATCTCACTTATTATTCATTCTTCCTATCTCTTAAACAAGAAAAGCTCTCAAATTTCTTTTTCTTTTCTTCTCTAACCTCACGGCCTCTTCATCCTTTTCTATCAATCACTCTTCTATAATTCCAAACTACTTTATTTCTTGCTTCTTTACTTCATCTCAAGACATTTGGTAGTTGAAACCTAAGCCTAAATCACCCTTTTTCTATCATGTTCTTCAAAGCTTAAGTTTGAAGCCTTGAAGGTAGGGTTCTTTAATTTTCATGTTTCTATCTATTTCAAAGTTTTAATCATGATTTTAATCCATGATTATTCTAGTTTAGAGCCTTAGGTATTAATATTGTATGTTTTCTTTGATTTTCAAGAAGCTCTTGGTGGAGAAAATTTGCTCGAAGGAGACATACAAGGAGCTTTGGAGGTTCTTCAAGAGGTAAGAGGGAGATTACCCTCATCAACCATGTGTTGGTGGTGAGGAATGTTTGTGTTTGTGGTGAAGAATCCATAAGGATTCATTCACTTGATTGTTTATAGCCTTTCCTAATTGTGATTGATTATGTGTGAAAGCATGTCTAATAGCTTTAATATTTTGTATGTGCTATGTGTGTAACATGTCTAATGGCTTTAATAATTTTTATGTATTTTATGGTTGTTTTAGTATATGGTATGTATATATATAAGTATGATAATTATTGTAACATGTAAATAATATACAAGAATTTGCATGAGTGTTCCAAAGAGCATAAACCCAAGCTCACGGCCTCAAGGCAAAGAGGAGAACCAAAATGTTCTCTTAAATTTTCTAAAAGTGTGATTTAATTAATCTAGGAAAATTGACAAGTTACCAATTTGTTTAGAGTAAGAAAAATGAATTTATGGATCCAAGAATGAAATTAGGTATTTTGGCCAACATGCCTAAATTGAATGTTTTGATTTCTAAAACCATTTTCTAAAACAATGATTTAATGAATTTAGGTGATGCAATGAATTGGACATTGATTTAGAAGATGAAAAATAATTTAGAGATCAAATACAAAGACTTTGTTAAATTTGGCCAACATGCCACATACTTTTAATCCAAATTTATTTTCTAACTATTGACTAGATAATTTAATAAAAATAAACCAGATCAAGAGTTTTATAAGAAATTAAATGTATGAAAATAATTAGGAATGAATTATAAAGCATAGAATGATTTTCGGCCAATATGCCAAATTTAAATGTTTTTTATGTATAGAATTGTTTTCAACTAAGGTTAAGTAATAAATGCTAAAAAGAATTTTTTCTACAATGAATTTTGAAGAAAGAAATTGATTAGAATTAAGTTTAAGAAGTTAAAATTAATAATTTTACTGTTAGAAGAAAAATACAGTAGCTTTTGTAAAATTTCTAACATATAGCTCATATTATATTTTGAAGCATGTTAGTGATTTTCAAAAAGTTAAATTATACGGTTATAAATTAAGTAAACAAAATTTTTACAGAAATGTTAGGAAACCATTATTATAAGTTTTCTAAAACATAATACTGTCGATTTTTATTAAAAATGGACAAATAAGATAGAAGAGATATCCAAAAGACAGTATGCGGTATGGAAAATATTCTACGTAGTTTAAATGTATTAAATATTATTTCTGTTTGTTTTAAACAGTAATTTTTAAGGAATTCGGACAAGAAAATGATTTAAAAATCTTACGCGATTGAGAAAACGTGTTAAATATTCTACGCGATTTTAAAAATAGCAAAATATATTTACGCGATTTAAAAACGTTTATAAAAACGACGAGATTGTGAAAACGCGATAAAATTTCTACGCAATTGACCGAAACTGTATATTTTATACCGTTGAGGGTATTCTGTATATATATATATATATATTTTCGCTGTCGGGCTATGAGGTGAACCCGTACAGGCTTTGGTTTGATTGACGAGGTGAATAACATCGTATTGTCGGTGTGATAAGCATAGTGTGGTTCGATCTTGAATGAACTTGGAGACGTT
This sequence comes from Ormosia emarginata, assembly GCA_029884605.1. Taxonomy (NCBI): domain Eukaryota; kingdom Viridiplantae; phylum Streptophyta; class Magnoliopsida; order Fabales; family Fabaceae; genus Ormosia; species Ormosia emarginata. The sequence continues at coordinate 8,455,209 of JAQQTP010000087.1, forward strand.
AGTGTGCATAATTTCATATGTGGACAGTTGGTTGCTCTTCTGGGCCGTGGTAACTGGTAACACACTAATGGACTCGACACATACTATACTTAATCGAGATCTTGTAAAACCTAATAGTACATTGCCTGTAGTGCCACAACGTGAGACCGTGAACTACACCACGCCTTGGATGGTGGATTCCATGTGACGTGGGGCTATAGACGCAATGTGTGACAGCACAATAGTTTGGTTGGGCAGCCGTGGTACTAATAGATTTTGAGGATCATTCGCTCTCTGATGTCTGTTTGTTTTTAGCTCCATGGAGTAGGATTGTGTCATATTGCACATGTATCTGTGTTGTTATTGATTATATTTTTATCTGTGATCTTTTATCTATGATATTATATGTTTATATGTTGTATTTTGTCTGTACATGGTTATCTTTTAATTGTGATATTATATGTTGTTGGTATCTTAAATCTTCCTTTTATATTGTTATGATTTACTGTTATGGCATTTTATATTGTATGAATTGTTATATCTATCCTGGTAATGTTATTGTAGTTTATTTTATTATGATATATGCTTATTCAAATTAATTGAAAAATGATAACATGACTATATTTGTATTTTCTGTGTGTATGGAATGACTTTGTCATTCGTATCATTCTTTGCTGCTACCGATCTTGGTACTTGGTGAAAGGGATCTCACCTCTTTCTTGTATTTCTTGTTGTGTTTTTATTGTTAAATTCGTATAGTAGACGAAGGAAGTTTCTTAGACCCTCGGAGGCTATGTTCGAAGATGGTGACGACGTCAAGGTGTAATCTTCCAAGTTTCAACAGGATGCGATTTGGTGGAGAAATGGAACATGTAGGTTGGGTTTTTTTTTTCTTTAGTGTTGTTACCGTGCTATTAGTAGTACCCGTCTTTGGGTTTTCTCTTGTTTCTCCGAGTCTCAGTAAATGTTATATTTTAAATTGTTGTTGGATATTTTGTAACATATATAATATGTGTATTAATTAATTCAATCTCGATTTGCATTTTTACTTATAATTTTTGGTAAGTTTATATTTCCGCAAAAAAGATATTTTAAAATTTATCTTTTAAAAACTTAAAGCTTTTATAAAATGATTTCATTTGGTTTTATGTTTTATTTTAAATGTGACGCCCTACGGAGGGTGTTACATTAGTTGGTATCAGAGCACGGTTAGAGTCTTTTTGGGGTTTGTGGTTAGGTCTGTCTTGTTTTTATTGTGTGACTCTCTGTGCTTGGACTCCGAAAGGAGACAATGTTTGTTTGAAATGGTTACATCTGGTTTCCATTGTACTATGATTCGTCCGTCTTTGAAGAAAGGCAATGACTTGTGGTAAACGTGCACGTGAGGAAGCAGGACGTGATGACAGGCGATATGACTACAACTATGAAAGCAAGGCAAAGAACAGCTGAAGGAGCAGTACAACATGATTTGAGGATTACTCTGCAGCAAGGAACGATAGCCGAGGTCTAGGATCAAACAAAGTCGGAATAGATCTTAGATTACGAGATTTTATAACATTGGACTATATTGGTTCTCAAGGAGGAAAAATTGTACGGTCAAGCAAGTTCAGTGGAAAAACGTATTCATGATCATCAGGAAATCGACAACAACAGCAATCTCGTGGAAGAAGAACTGGCGGTAGCAGGTTTGGTTAGACTGTGACATCTGCACCAACGTGTTGAAAGTGTGAGGAAGATCATCTAACGAGGAGTTATGCAGTCAACGGAATCATCTGTTTCAAGTGTGGGATGCCTGGACATTTTGCTGAAAAGTGTATCTCGCCAAAGACGAAGTCATCTATTAGTAACGAACGTGTTTTAACATCCTAAGTAGAATGGAGCATCGATTCTTCAAGTGGAGCAAAAGCATCTTAGATTGAGGACCTAAACAAAGAAGATTGTATCACGAAAAGGTGATTCTTTAACTATACTGTATAATTCCGAGAGTAACTTATTTCTCTATGGCATATAATTATGTGGGTCAATTAGAGTTATCTGTGCTTTCATTATTCTTTTGGCCTGATTGTTTCTACTTCTGTTACTAGAACATGTGGTTAAGGACTTGAGTTGCTTAAACCATCCTAAGTCTATTAAATAATTGAATCTTTTCTGTTGATTCAATTTGTATGCTTCTTTCTCAAAACAGAAGCAATCTAAAAATATGGATTGGGCATTTTCCAACCATCCATGCTCTGTTAGACTTATTAGTTGAATTGTTCAAGTTAAAAAGCTTACTTCTAAATTCATCGTACCATATCAATTTTTCTATTGGATAGGTTCGGTGGTATGAATGATTCTATCATCTTTTATTTCTATGCCTTCATGATATCTTTCATATACCGTAATTGCAAAAAACGTACATTTGGTCTAACTCATTCTTTTATGACTAATTGACTGTTTGGGTTGATTAGAGCTATCAATATCTTTGTTACCTTTTGACTTATCTATTTCTGCTTTTATTACCAAACCCATTGTTATTATCTAGTTCTTTAAACAATCTTTTTTGTTAATCTAAACTGTCTACCTCTTTCGTGAGATAGATGTGATCTTATATATGGATTGGTTATCTTTAATCATATCCTATAGATTGTTTCAGTAAAACTTTGGTGTCCCAGAAAACTTATTCTTAAAATCGGGCAATGTCAAATTCTTTGTTGGACATGTCTGGTAACAATTCAAATAGTTTCTCTACCTTTTCTTCTAAATTTTTATAATGTCCTTTTGTGTATTGCAATTGCAAAAGAAGGGATATTTTTAGTTAAAATTATGTCATAAGTATCAGATACTGTATTGTTGAAAAAGAGAACTTGATTTGTGAGGCACTTCCTGTTAAAAGCAAAGGAAAAAGAGTGAAGCGGTACCAAGGCAAGGATAATTTCAAGTGGTACTAATCAATGTGGCGCAGCGGAAGCGTGGTGGATAGTATTTTTCGTTCTTATTTAGACAGAATTGTCATTATCTTTATTAACGACATTCTGATCTATTCTCGAAATCATGAGGAACATGCTAAATATCTTAGTGTGATTCTCCATGTTTTACGCGATGCAAGGAGTTTTCGTTGGTCGAGGAAATCTGGAATGACGTAAACGGATATGCAACGTGGGAACTAAAAGGCAAGAATGGAGGAGTAGTGTCAATGATTGTTCAGAGACTACTACGAATTTCGGGGGCGAAATTCTTTTTAGGATGGGAGAGTTGTAACACCCCAAATTTTGGAAAAATATTATGAATGTCCTGTTTGCTGTTTTTCAAACTTTTGTGTAAATGATCGTTGTGTCCTGATTTTACTGTTTCTTATTTTTCTGCATGAGATACAAGTATATTTTACAGGCTCAAATTTTATTTGGTCGTTTTGCGTAATTTGCTTCGAGACAGTAAATTAAAAATTTTCTCGAGCTATTGTTTTAATTTTTTTGGGAGATATATAGACAATTAATACTGTCTGTAATTTTATTTAAACGTTTTGGATGATTTGCTTCGTCACGGAGAAAAATGAAAAAATGACCATTACGTCCCGAATGTACTATTTTTAATTTTTCTACATGATACAGTGTTTAATATTATTGTCTGTGATTTTATTTGGACTTTTTGTGTGATTTGCTCCGGGACAGGAAAATAATATTTTCCAGGCCGGGAAAATCTTGTTTTAATTATTCAGAGCTGGGGATCTTACTAAACCCAATTTTGAATGAGACGATAAATAATCTTTTAATTTTTAGGATTTAATGTCAAATAAAATAATTTTATATTATTATAATATTATTTTATTAGTCAGTACAAATAAGTGACAGTGGACCCGGAAATGTTTGCGGGATCCACTTTTAGTCATCAAGTGCTTTACACGTGGACCAATGAAGAGCTGGTCAAAATTGGTGGCTGTGACTCATCGCAACGGGCCAATAAGAACTCAACACGTGGCGTGACAACTCAGCAGATTCCGGAAGGTTCCAGAAGCTGCTGACTCGGCCTGTGACTCACCGCAGTGACTCGCCAGTTCCAGAAGCTTCTCTGATGACTCAGCGTTGTGACTCACCATTGATGATGCAGCCAATGATGCAGTTGTGATGCAGTCAGTGACTCAACATGCTGACTCGCCATGCTGACTCACCTGCTCTAGAAAATATCTACGCTGACTCGCCATGCTGACTCATCCGTTCTAGACAGTTCCACGATGACTCATCATACTGACTCATCGTAGTGAGTCACATATTCTAGAAATTTCTCTTTGATGACTCGCTTTATGATTCATCAAGGGCAATCAGTAGAAAAAAAATGATCAGTAATAATTTCTACTCTGCTAGTGTAAGATAAAAATCTATGTATATTTTATTACTCATTGGACAATAGATACTAATTTTCTAAACAGTAATTATTGATCATTGGTTAAAGTATATTAGAAAATATACAATGTGCACCAATAGAAATTGGCCAAGATTAATGGCTTGAATTTTTAAGAACTAATAGAAAACAAGCTATCAAACAAATATTGGACTTCTTGAATATTAGATGGTTCTTCGGTGAAGAAGGAGGACAAAGTGCTCTAATATCCAATTCACAAAGTGAATTCACGTAGAAGGCTTTGTGAAATGCATGTAGAAAAGCCAAATTAAATAAAAGGAAGACTAGTCAATATTGATGGCTTTTCTTTGTTGAAGTCTACGGCAATGCAAAGCTTTTGTGAAGCAAATATTATCATTCAATCCTTGCTATCTTTCAATTAAATTAACCAAGTAAGACCAAGTCAATTTTAGTGGCTTTTTGCATGTGTTTCTACGGCAACTTGCATGCTTTAGGAAGACAATTCCAACACTCCAATTCACTCTCACTCTCTATGCATTTACGGCAATGCATGTTTGAAGAAAACAATTTCAATACTTCAATTCATTCTTTCTCTCCAAGCATTTACGGCCAAGCATTACAAAAAGGAAATAAAGTTAATTTCAATTTCCTAAAACTAGTCAATTTTGGTGGCTCTCCTTTTTGGCTTCTACTGCAATTCACATTTGGTGAAAGGCAATATCCTACAATTAGCTATCTCACTTATTATTCATTCTTCCTATCTCTTAAACAAGAAAAGCTCTCAAATTTCTTTCTCTTTTCTTCTCCAACCTTACGGCCTCTTCATCCTTTTCTATCAATCACTCTTCTATAATTCCAAACTACTTTATTTCTTGCTTCTTTACTTCATCTCAAGACATTTGGTAGTTGAAACCTAAGCCTAAATCACCCTTTTTCTATCATGTTCTTCAAAGCTTAAGTTTGAAGCCTTGAAGGTAGCGTTCTTTAATTTTCATGTTTCTATCTATTTCAAAGTTTTAATCATGATTTTAATCCATGATTATTCTAGTTTAGAGCCTTAGGTATTAATATTGTATGTTTTCTTTGATTTTCAAGAAGCTCTTGGTGGAGAAAATTTGCTTGAAGGAGACATACAAGGAGCTTTGGAGGTTCTTCAAGAGGTAAGAGGGAGATTACCCTCATCAACCATGTGTTGGTGGTGAGGAATGTTTGTGTTTGTGGTGAAGAATACATAAGGATTCATTCACTTGATTGTTTATAGCCTTTCCTAATTATGATTGATTATATGTGAAAGCATGTCTAATAGCTTTAATATTTTGTATGTGCTATGTGTATAACATGTCTAATGGCTTTAATAATTTGTATGTATTTTATGGTTGTTTTAGTATATGGTATGTATATATATAAGCATGATAATTATTGTAACATGTAAATAATATACAAGAATTTGCATGAGTGTTCCAAAGAGCACAAACCCAAGCTCATGGCCTCAAGGCAAAGAGGAGAACCAAAATGTTCTCTTAAATTTTCTAAAAGTGTGATTTAATTAATCTAGGAAAATTGACAAGTTACCAATTTGTTTAGAGTAAGAAAAATGAATTTATGGATCCAAGAATGAAATTAGGTATTTCGGCCAACATGCCTAAATTGAATGTTTTGATTTCTAAAACCATTTTCTAAAACAATGATTTAATGAATTTAGGTGATGCAATGAATTGGACATTGATTTCGAAGATGAAAAATAATTTAGAGATCAAATACAAAGACTTTGTTAAATTTGGCCAACATGCCACATACTTTTAATCTAAATTTATTTTCTAACTATTGACTAGATAATTTAATAAAAATAAACTAGATCAAGAGTTTTATAAGAAATTAAATGTATGGAAATAATTAGGAATGAATTATAAAGCATAGAATGATTTTCGGCCAATATGCCAAATTTAAATGTTTTTGATTTATAGAATTGTTTTCAACTAAGGTTAAGTAATAAATGCTAAAAAGAATTTTTTCTACAATGAATTTTGAAGATAGAAATTGATTAGAATTAAGTTTAAGAAGTTAAAATTAATAATTTTACTGTTAAAAGAAAAATACAGTAGCTTTTGTAAAATTTCTAACATATAGCTCATATTATATTTTGAAGCATGTTAGTGATTTTCAAAAAGTTAAATTATACGATTATAAATTAAGTAAACAAAATTTTTACAGAAAAGTTAGGAAACCATTATTATAAGTTTTCTAAAACATAATACTGTCGATTTTTATTAAAAACGGACAAATAAGATAGAAGAGATATCCAAAAGACAATATGCGGTATGGAAAATATTCTACGTAGTTTAAATGTATTAAATATTATTTCTGTTTGTTTTAAACAGTAATTTTTAAGGAATTCGGACAAGAAAATGATTTAAAAATCTTACGCGATTGAGAAAATGTGTTAAAAACTCTACGCGATTTTAAAAATAGCAAAATATATTTACGTGATTTAGAAACGTTTATAAAAACGACGAGATTGTGAAAACTCGATAAAATTTCTACGCGATTGACCGAAACTGTATATTTTATACCGTCGAGGGTATTATGTATATATATATATATATATATATATATATATATATATATATATATATATATATATATATATATATTGATATTTTGTCGGGCTATGAGGTGAACCCGTACAGGCTTTGGTTTGATTGACGAGGTGAATAACATCGTATTGTCGGTGTGATAAGCGTAGTGTGGTTCGATCTTGAATGAACTTGGAGACGTTAGTGTGCATAATTCCATATGTGGACAGTTGGTTGCTCTTCTGGGCCGTGGTAACTGGTAACACACTAATGGACTCGACACACACTATACTTAATCGAGATCTTGTAAAGTCTAATAGTACATTGCCTCTAGTGCCACAACGTGAGACCGTGAACTACACCATGCCTTGGATGGTGGATTCCATGTGACATGGGGCTATAGACGCAACGTGTGACAGCGCAATAGTTTGGTTGGGCAGCCGTGGTACTAATAGATTTTGAGGATCATTCGCTCTCTAATGTCTGTTTGTTTTTAGCTCCATGGAGTAGGATTGTGTCATATTGCACATGTATCTGTGTTGTTATTGATTATATTTTTATCTGTGATCTTTTATCTGTGATCTTTTATCTATGATATTATATGTTTATATGTTGTATTTTGTCTGTACATGGTTTTCTTTTATTTGTGATATTATATGTTGTTGGTATCTTAAATCTTCCTTTTATATTGTTATGATTTACTGTTATGGCATTTTATATTGTATGAATTGTTATATCTATCCTGGTAATGTTATTGTAGTTTATTTTATTATGATATATGCTTATTCAAATTAATTGAAAAATGATAACATGACTATATTTGTATTATCTGTGTGTATGGAATAACTTTGTCATTCGTATCATTCTTTGCTACCGTACTGGTACTGGTGAAAGGGGATCTCACCTCTTTACTGTATTGCTTGTTGTGTTTTTATTGTTATATTTGTATAGTAGACGAAGGAAGTTTCTTGGACCTACTGGAGGCTATGTTCTGAAGATGGTGACGGCGTCAAGGTGTAATCTTCTAAGTTTCAACAGGATGCAGTTTGGTGGAGAAATGGAACATGTAGGTTGGGTTTTTTTTTCGTTAGTGTTGTTACCGTGCTATTAGTAGTACCCGTCTTTGGGTTTTCTACTGTTTCTCTGAGTCTGTAAATGTTATATTTTAAATTGTTGTTGGATATTTTGTAACATATATAATATGTGTATTAATTAATTCATTCTGATTTCTGTTTTACTTATAATTTTTGGTAAGTTTATATTTCTGCAAAAAGATATTTTAAAATTTATCTTTTAAAAACTCAAAGCTTTTATAAAATGATTTCATTTGGTTTTATGTTTTATTTAAAATGTGACGCCCTATGGAGGGTGTTACATTATTGGCTTAGAAAATCCAAGCCAATATCGTTGACCAATTTTTATTAGTTCACCAAATTGTAAGTCACAAAGACTTTTTCGGTTCCTATTGTCTATTGGGAAGAAGCTACTGCTCTTAAGTCAGTAGTTACTGTCTACCGGATAATAAAATAATATTAAAATATAAAATATTTTTATTTCACAGATAAATTTTAAAAATTAAAAGATTGATACACATATCACTCGGAATTGGGTTTAGTAAGATCCTCCAGCTCCGAATAATCAGATAAAGATTTTCTCCGGCCCGAAAATTATTATTTTCTTGACTCAGAGTAAATCACATACAACAATCAAATACAGTCATGAAGCAGTCAAAATAATTTTACAGCACACAGAAAACACAAAATAGTACATTTTAGACATTACTGTAAAATTAGTAAAATTTGGAGTGTTGCATAAAGAATAAAAGGAAGTGAATTTATTTTAGAGCTTAATTAGGGAAATCAAGTAAGGATGAGAAATAAAATAAATACTTGAAAAGTACTAACGTATAGCTTACCCGTTGGGTTTTGAAGCATGTTAGCAAGTTTTGAGCTGTAAATATTTGTTAAATTCAAGAATAGTAAATTTTAAAAGAAACAATAGGAAATATTACTTAGAGAATTTTTATTAAGGAAATACTGTAAATTGGACTAAAATAGATATATAATGGAGAAAGTTTCAAAATTTAATATAGAAAGCAAAGAAATATTTTACACAGTTGAAAAATATTAGAAAAACCTTACGCGTATTTAAAATAATAATTTTTAAACTACGCGATTGAGAAAACAATTTAAAATCACTACGCGATTGAGAAAATGATTTTAAAACGCTATGCGATTGCAAAAATGTAAAAAAATATTTACGCGATTGAAAATAATAGCAGTTTGTTGTCGGGTCAACGTGGTGGACCTAGTTACGTTGGACACTGGTACTGCCAAGTGATGGCGTGTTATTATGAGAAATAATGATAACACTGTTATATGTGTACTTTTGGATCATGCACTATTCATAGAGAAACGTATCAATTTGGTTGATATTGGCAAGTTGCCTAAAAGATGAATTACACTATAGTGCGAGTGCGATAGGCGTAGTGTTGTTCATTAATTGAACTTAGATGTGTTAGTGTGTGGAGGATTTCACATGTGGACAGTTGGTAGCTCCTCTGGGCTGTGGTACTGGGCAACACACTGCTGATCTCGACAAAGCACTATTCTTAATCACAATCTAGCGTAGATTGTCTGGTACAATGCCCGATGTATACGATGATTAGGTTGTATAGCACTTGGCTGGGGCAGCCGAAGCTACAGATAGATCTTCTAGATCATTCTCTCTGAAAATTGTGATTAGCTCCATGGAGTAGGAACGAGTCTGTGTGTATATGCATATTTGGTCTGCATCATGATGTGATAATTATATTGATATGAGGTATTGTGTATGATGTGATAACATGATTTGATGTATTGAATGTTATATCTATATGTACTACCGTTTTCTATACGGTCATGTTGGTAATGATGTAGATTGTCTCACCTCTTTGTATGCATTTCTGTATTATTATTATGTTCGGTAAAGATTTTGTGGAAAGAGAAGCGAAGCAACCTTTGGGTTGTCAATACGAGGAGGAATAACATTCTGGTGATCAGTGCGAAGAGGGCGAGCCTCTTGATCATCCTTATTGTTTGGATTGATTTTGACGTATCATGGCACTACCGAGTTTTCTGGGATTCGTCAGACTGGAGTTCCAAGGAGGCTTCGAAGCCTGCCGTCTACAAGTGGATAGGGAGACTGTTGTTTATGTGGAATGATTGACTGTGTCCCTCAGTAGAGAATATGATGGAGTTCCTATGTTCTCTATTACTGTTTATGTACATCTAGAGTTACCCTTATCTATTAGGCGTTATTAGGGTGGTTGTTTCCATGCCCCTAGTGAGCGTAGTAGTGTGTCGACCACACGGACTCCTGTCCGTAGGGTTACACGACATCCAGGGTTTCTTTCTTCCGATGATCCATCAGAGGAGGATCCTTCGGAGGATCAGAACTTTTAGTTCTGTACTTGGGCTAGTTTGTGACTTGTTTTGAATCAAACAGTTTACAGTTTTATTAAACAGTTTATAGTGTGTAATTATTTGTATCCTTAAAAAAAATTATATGTATAATTATGGTGTGTATTTAGTAATTTGTTTTATTTCATGTTCTGTTTATTTTATTTAATGATACAATATACAAAAAAAAAATTTACAACTCGTATTATTATTATTTAATAAATGATTTCAAACTTGGGTAAGGTTTTATTATTATTCATCATAAATATAATGCCCTACAGAGTGTGTTACATGATGTACTCAGTAGGAAATTTCTACATGTGTCCTGAATGATGATTCAAGAGAAGGAGCTTTTATAGAGTTTTAAGAACCTAAGTCTTGCAGTGACTGTGTCGCCACATAGTTGCTTTATGAGTAAGGTGTAACATCTCAAATTTAACAATAACAGTATAATCTGTATTATACCACAATAATTAGATCCAGGCATGCTACTAACTACTACTATGCATTTTCTTAATATAACAAAACCATATATATAGAAAATAAGAGCCACGAGCGAAAGAATATATACAAAATGTAATGTCCTAATACTGAAATCCTAGTATATCTGATATATACTCGGATAAACAGCATTAGCGATGTTACTTTTAACTTAATAATAAACTAATCCATAGCATTTATATAAAATAAAACATCATGGAGAGCCTTGTGGAAACAATATCCACTTATATACATACATCTTTTTCTTTTACAAACTTAATCTCATATACATGAAAATATAAAATCCATCTACTCTATATGAAATAAATATGCTACTCTTCATTCTTGATCTTCTTTGTGACCTTGAATCTTCAACCTGGATTTACATGGAACACACGGGGTGAGATTTCATAATTCTCAGTATAAGTGCACCAATACTAGTAGTTGTATAACAATATACAACCCACCATTATCTGAAATAAAACTATACTAGCATCAAACTATTATTCATTACTCAATTATAACATTATAAATAAATTTGTATAAGCCTTTAATTTCTATTCATTACTCTTTGGAACATACACATTCTCTCTTTATATAATGTTCCTAGTCTAGCCATAACTTTGAACTACTTCACCTTTTAAAAGATAGGATAGTTGCCCATACAACTGTCATCAGAAGGTAACAATCAATGATATTGAACCACCACCCATACAATAGAACAATAACATTAAGCAACTATACATAAACTATCAATGATATTAAACAACTACCCATACAATTGACTAATACCATTGGGCAAAGCACACAAACACAAGGAATCACCAAACACAATAACAATCAAATGTTAAGTAATGCAATGAAATTATGATGTATAATAAGAGGTATAATTATGCTCAAACAAGGGTGTATGATGGTGTAAGTGCAATTTCATGAATCTCCATCTCAGAGATTTGAAATGTCATGAATAATGTCATGAACTTATTATTCTTCTCTGCAGTGGGGAGGGAATCTGTTACCTCCTTAACCCATTTTCTGACCTGTCTTTGAATTATGCATGAATGTCTAAATTATATGGTGTTATGCCTAACTTTTGTATAATCACCATCAAACTTCTATTCTTACACTACTAGCTCTACCTCTATGAGAGCATTCATACCACTTTGGCACTTCTTTAATGTCCAACTTGCTTGCTTTCTAATGCTCTTTCATTATTATCAACTAGGCACTAAGGCCCCTCATTCTTATCATTTAAGCACTATGGCCCTTCTCTTTGCTAGCTAGGTACTGTGACTTTCACTCTTACCATACTTACTTAGGTGCTTGTATCTCATCTCTTTATGACTTTCCAAGTGATATCTATGCAATCCTATATTGCTCATAGAACTAAACTCTTATCTAAGTCAATCCATGTCTAATGGATGCACAATCTTTCCTTTAATGTCAAACTTACTTAGTAATTTCCCTCTATATGCATTTCATTGCTTAACATAATCCATCCTTTTTCTCAATCATATTTTCAATCCTTAATCTTAATTATTAAACTCATAGATAGACCATGCTTTTCATAATTTAGATAGTCTTGTTATCAATCAAAAATAGCATAAAAGAGCTTTACACATTCCATTCCCTATATAAAACATAACACTAAAATTTTTGCCCTGCGACCGACGCCTAGGCGCTAGCCTTTTAGCCCTTGAGCACTGGCTGGGCACGTCTAGAACTTCTTCTATGTCAGCTGGGCGCTCGAGTGCCCTATTACCAGTGCTTAAGCGCTGACTGGGCAGCAGCAAAATGTGCTACTGCTCTCCTTCATTTTCCCTACCCATTTCAACTCATTCAAACTAATTTCTTGGAGTTTTTCCACTCAACAACTATAATATGTCATCAAAATACAATCATGATAGCTCCATTTAAATCAAAATCCATCCCAAACCCTAGAAATACGCATTTTCATCCTATGAAGAATCATACAAAATCCAACATAATAACTTGTTCTAAACCTTATTCATACTCAAACTAGTTAAAATCTAACACTAGAAACAAAAGTTTAGCCTCTAAACTCAACTTACTCATCAAACCCATTTTTCCATCAAAGCAAAACAAGACAAAGATGGAAATGAGAGGATGAGGAACAACCCCCTACCTTGGTTGATGACTCTTGACCTTGGGCTTTCCTTCTTCTCCTTCCTTTTCTCTTCCTTCTTTCTCTTTTTTCTTCTCCTCCTTCAGTCTCCATTTTCTCTTCTCTTCTTTTCTACCTCTATTTCTTTCATTTTCTGCCTCAGCCAAGTGAGGAAATCTCACTTCAAATAAAATTCCTCAAGGGCATTTTAGTTATTTTACAAAACTCATATCTCCTAGGAATACTTAGATCTCATTAGTTCAAGTTTTCTAACCTCCTTAAGTATTAGAATAAATCCTAAGATTCGTCTAATTACCAAACTCTTCATTTTCATAAATTTTCATATCTTCACTAAGTCCATTTGGTATTAAAACACTTATTCTGTTTGCTTAAAAATACTAAACAAACTCAGTTTACCTTCAAACTTTAACTACAACACTCTTATCTTATTTATGTCTTGGAAATAAATTATCCATATTTATTTCCCTTAACTTAACCTTAAAACTATTTTTTGATTCATTTTAGGTCACTTTCCACATTTTGTGTTGTGGCAAAGTGCCTAAACTAACTTAGTTTGCTATAAAACTTCACAGGCATGTCAAGTAAGTATTAAATTACCTTTGTAACCTTATACAAGCCTAGCATGTTCTCGGGGATGTTACACAAAACGTCTGTATTTCTCATAAATACAAAATATATACAAGCTTACAAAACAGGCCTCTCAAATCGTGAAATACACACATTTCAAAAAAAACTACAAAGTAATGCTAAACTAAGCTCTCTAAGCTCTTGTCTGTAATATACTATCCATATGTTTTTTTCCTAAGAATCATTTTGAAAACATAACACATGGGATGAGAATCATATATTCGCAATAGATTCACAATAAAACACACCAACACAATCATTCTAGCTATTTTAGGGAAAAACATAAAGTAAAAGTAGAAAGGTGGCAAAAGCCCAAAAACACTTCTTTTCTCGTTTCGAAATAGATTCTCTTTTTATAAGTTTGTATAGAAAACTCATTTCCATATAATACTCATAAATCATCATCTCAAAGATAAGCAATTGCCCATACAATTGCCATGTCATGATTATGTAATGATTAGCAATTGCCCATACAATTGCCATGTTATGCCAAATTATGCCTTATGTTCATGTTTGTGCAATAGCCTAAAGGTGTATATGGATAATGTCATGATTCCTTAGACATAGTTAGGGAAATCATCCTAAGCCACTCTAGAATTGTTATGATGTGTATGAGTCTTGAACAAAGCAAAGGAACCCGGTTCCATAAGCCTTGAGAAGAACTGGAACCCAATTCCAGAAGTCTTCTTTCTGGGTAGTGAACTCATCAACTACATGGTCTTCAACAAGGATCACTATAATAGGGAGGGTTTGTTATCTCCTCATTCAAAATCATATATGATCACCAAAAGTGAGAAACTCATCCTCCATCAACATAGTTATGAAAAACAATGATGTCAAATACTACAATAACTAGCATGTCAATTGGTTTACACTCATAACCACAAGTATGAAATACAATGATGTCAATTACCACAATAGATAGTATACCAATTGATTTACATCCATCATTCAAGTATGAACAAAAATGATGCTAAACATTATAAAATTAACATACCAAATGATTTACATTCATTATATAAACACTTCGTTAAATACCCTTATTAGAGTCTCAACATTCATAAGGAAGCATACATGAAGGATCTACACCAATAAGAAGCTCCATTGGATCCAACAAATCTTCTTGTCTAAGGTTGGAAGTGGTGCCTAGGTGCCATCCACCCACACCTAGGTGTGAAGGTGGCAGGACAACACCCTGTTTCTTCCAGGTATCCATGCCTAGGCGCACCTCTGTGGGGCCTAGGTGCCATGCTCTATGTCTCAGCCATACCTAGGCCTAATCCTGCACTAGAAATTTTTTTGTAGAATTCTGCAGAATGGGTACTATTTCGTTAGGAACATACCCCTATTTCTCTATCCATTCATCAATTTTAAATGCTTTCCAACATCATACAAGACCCATAATCACATTATAACTCTTATATAATTTTAATTTCACTCCAACATGGATTAATGAAACACTCATCAACCTTAAAAACCTAAACTCTTACTCTTAGCTCAAGTGAAAGCAAAAGTTTTTAAGGGATGAAAATTCATCTCCATACAACCAATAAACAAAAACAAGTCATCATCAAGTTCTACAACAAGATTCAAGCCAAGAACACAAAATCACACTCAAAAACCCACTTTCTTCATCAACCCTCCTCATGAGAAAAGATGGAGAAAATGGTAGGAAAGTGTAAAAAAAAGCTTCCCCCTACCTCAAGGTCTTGAAAATGGTCAAGGATTAGCTATGGAGCTTGTAACATCCCAAAAAAATTATAATTTTATGATAAATAGTCATTTTATAATATTTGTGATTTTTGTGAATTTTTTTTTATTTTTCAGAGAATGCGGAATATTTTAATATTATTTTTCATTTTACGTGCAAATTGATGCGGAGCCAGAAAAATGAGATATTTTTCTCGAGAACCTTGATCTGTGGAAACGTCGACAGGGGATCTTACTAAACCCGAGGCTGGACACAATTTACGAGATTTTACGTTTTTCGAAATTTTTATCTGATAAATAAAAATCACTGTGTATTTTATTATCTGCTAGACAATTAATACTGACTTCTGTCAACTGTAACAATTGTCCATTGGATAATAGCATGCGTTAGAAATCCTATCACCTTATCCTAATGTAATCCACTTTATGTCTAATCAAATCCACTTTAATTCAAAAATACTATATTATAATCAAGCTTCTCATGGAAGCTTTGTCCACAAATGACTAGAATGCCCTAAGCTTGTAGGAGAAGCCACTCACCTCTCTTTCTCTCTCTCATTGCCGCAACTAGGGTCCTTAGGTATTAAAGGATTGATGCTAGAAATGGAAAAAAATGGAATCTTGATGCTTTAGGGAGGCTCATGGCCTCTAAAGAATTTTTGAGTCCAAGTGGTGTTTTTGTGTAACCTTGGGAATTAAGCAATTTAGGCATGAGTAATTTATAATGTGATGGAAGAAATTGATTGAGAAATGGTTCTTGAGGGGCCACGATTTTAAGGGTTCTTTGATGCAACATTTGCATAATTGATTAAGACTTAAGTAACTAGGAATGTTGGATTCATGATATGGAATTGTGGTATGTGTTGAACAATATATATATGAAATGTTGATATTGAGAATGAATTATATGATATTATGGGTCCATGTGTGGGACTAAGTACTTGATGACGTTTATTTGACTAAATTGTGGCATGAAATTATTGAGGACTACTTATATGCCATTGTGGTATGTTCCATGAGAAATATATTGTTAATGAGTATGCATGATATGCATTGTTTTATGAGGAACATACAATTGATGAACATACATGATGTACATTGAGTCATCATGCATTTGTAACTGTTAGTTGGACTTTGTTGGAAAGGCTGTGTATGCCTAGGAGATTGAATTACACCTTAGCGCGGGTATGAGTAGACTAAGGGTAGGTCATGATTGTTGACCTTGGGGGCGTCGGGGTGCGGATGTCTTACAATAAACAGTGGTAGCTCCACTGGGGCTGTGGAATAGACTGATGCAAACACACCGATGATCCGGACCGAGACGCTGTCCTATATCACGATCAATTGTTGAGGTGCCATGTATAAGCCATGTTGAGCAAAATATTATTTTTATGATAAAACACTTTATTTTAAGGCTAACATGATACTAGCATGACTCCTTAATCATTCTCTCCGAATGTTGATGTCTAGCTCCATGGAGTAGGATTTTGGTACCATATGCATTATGCATTGTCAGTCTCATCTTCATCTGGCATAAGTACTTACATTATTAAATTATCTTCTTTACTGTTGTAATAATGATCTGATTATTGAACTGTTGACTGCTTGAAATATTAGTATTGTTTATCTTTTATTGTTCATTTTCTTTACTATTACTTAACGTTGATTTTCTCTTACTACTTATTTTTTTTTATTACTGTTGATGAATAATTATGTTGTAATGCTAAGTAGGCGTCCAACGCCGTTTTGTTTTCTTACTGCCATAGTGGTATTGAATGCTGGGTGTCTTACCTCTTTCTTGTATATCTGTATTTTTGTTTTATTTATATACTTTTGAGAAGACGTTCGCGAAGAAGGGGAAGCGCCTGAGTTTCTTGGTTTCTGGCCTGATTACGATTAGAACTGCTTGAGGATGTCGTCACATCCCTGGAGATTTTTGGGTTATGAGAGGATGACCTTCCATGGAGGACCAGAATGTTGGCATATAAACCTGCGCACTGGCCAGTGCATTTATCATGGGGAATTGACTGTGTCTTTAGCTTGGGGTCGCTATAACCCACCTATTTTTGACTTTATAGCCTTCGTTCATTTAGAGTTTTACCTGCCTCTCCACGATCTATGGGGTGATCTCTACTACACCCCACAGGAGGACTCATTCATTTTCACTGCTTGGGTTTCTGCCTGAAATTCAGTCGCTCCGATGATGATCTTATCTGACAAGGAAGACCCTGAGGAGGATCCTACTACTGTCCCTTCTCGTCAGTCTTAGGGGCTAATACTATCGCTGGCTACTGATGGCTATCCGTATATCTTTTTGGGAAGCCTGATGTTTTGCTATTTTGATGGGCTCTATATTTTATAAACATCTTGGGGGTGGGTAAAGCCTTTTACTTTTTGTATATTTAATGATGTAATTAAAACAGGCTTGATGCAATTATATATATGTTTATATATTACGTGGATGTATGATTTTCTTTCTTGCCGACTTTTGCTGTAAATATATTTATTACCCATTCTTAACAAAGATAATATATATATATATATATATATATATATATATATATATATATATATATATATATACACTCGTATTTTTCAATACCCGATTACTACACAATTAAGATGCAAATCGTTTATTCACATATTCAAAATAAATCAGGTCTTAATCTATAATGTAATTATTTTTCGCATTTTATTTCACTTTATTATGGTGTGATGTTCCTTCTTCTCCTAGAAAAAGGGGCGTTACACTGGCTTGGTGTCAGAGCCCTGGTTTTAGTTTTCTTTTGGGTCTTGTGGTTTTGGACTGTCTTATATGTGTTGTGTGATTCTCTGTGTTTGGTATTCCAAAAGGATGCATCTGACTTTTCCCTGTGTTTTGTATAGTTTGACTTGAAAAGAGATATGGTTCGTAGAGGGGATATGACCGCAGCGATCGAGGCGATTCAAAAGATGACTGAGGCCATGCTGCAACAGAACCAACAAACTGCTCAACAACAAAAGAGAGGTGCACAACAGTTGGAAGCTACTAGTGATGCTCAAAACTTAGCTGAATTTCATCATACTAACCCTACACAATTCAAGGGAGAATTTGATCCTGAGAAGGCTACTATTTGGATCAAGGAGCTGGAGAAAGTCTTTAGAGGCATGAACTGTGCCAATGACAAGAAGGTGACTTATGTTGCGTTTATGTTGGTTGGGGATGCAGAAGATTGGTGGACTGGAGAATAAAGATTACTGGAAGTTGAAGGTCAAGCAATTACTTGGGAGGTATTAAAGGAGAAATTCTTGGAGAAATATTTCCCTGCCAGTGCCAGACATGCTAAAAAGATGGAGTTCCTTAGTCTGAGACAAGGGAACATGTCGGTCGGTGAGTACGCCGCGAAGTTTGAAAGCTTGTCCAAATTCTCAACTTAGTTTGAACACCAACCGAACGAGGTGTGGAAATGTCAGAAGTTTGAAGAAGGTTTGAAGCATGATGTGAAGAGAGCTGTTGTAACATTAAAGATTAACCAATTTTTAGAGATGCTTGATACGTGTCACTAGGTAGAAGACCTTGACCAAGCGCGGGACACGAGGAACTGTAACTTTAGACCTTTTTAGTCCCAGAGAGGAGGAAGCAGCAATGCTAATCGCTATAAAAAAAAAGCCTTACTCGAGACCACCTGGAAATCAGCAACAACAACCACAAAGTGGAAGCCCTAGTGGAAGTCCTAGTAGAACTAGTCAAACTACGACGTTTACGCTAAAATGCATGAAGTGTGGGAATGAGCACTACACGAGGGATTGCACAATTAAAGGAATTATTTACTTCAAACTGGGGTGAGAATAAACATTCTCAGTAAAAGCAATTCCATTACCATCTAACTATAACATTGTATATAACAAATATATAACAAATGCTATAATTTCTAACTTAGGAGCTTCCTCCTCTTTTCTCATATCTGCACACTTTCTTATAGTGTGATATCAACTGATAGCCTACACACTATTAATATATACAACGCCCATACAACTGTAAATACTAATAGTGACGGACAATGCCCATACAACTGTCCGTGAATGCAATGTGAATGATATGTAATATGAATATGCCTAAGGAATCCTAAGAGTATGTGGATGAAATGCAAATGCAGGGTTTTGTTTTTAAATGCATGCAGAAGTTTATTTTGAAAACAAGGAAGTTTGCTAGGAACTAGTCAGTATATCATCTAGTGGTAATTAGAGGGAAAGCTCATCCTCACATTACACATATCCTGGCACGCTGAGAAATTCGGGCTTCATCCTTGCTCAAAGAGCGTCTTTGGATTTCTCACTTATCTCCTTTGGCCTTGGCACTATCGAGACATCAGGTTTATGTCCTTCTCAAAAGTCCTTCGGACACCCATCTATCTCTTTTTGTTTCCATGAATGAACATCAAAGGATACTCACCAAGATCGATACTACTTGACTAATTCGTAGACTTACATACGTACTTATATACTTAGTTCCTTTATGATCTAAGCATATTCTCCTAGGGACTTTGGCTTCTTATGTTTACCCTTAGTAAAGAGGAGATTCTGTAACCTCTTATTACATGTAACCTTAGCACTTGGTTAGAAATACTTGTCCCCTTAGGAACTTCTCTGATTCCTTACCTTCTTAGCTAAATGACCTCGCGTCATATAACGTTACATTCTCAGGTAAACATTACTAGACCATTTCTCATACTTGTACCTAACTCCACCTCATCACTTATATCTCTTAAGTGATTTCTAATGCAACACTATGTTGCTGAGGTGTTAGGTACTCACCTATGGCACACCACTAATCTTGGTTGCACTAAGGTTCTTACTCTTCACATACATACTAGATTAATTAACTAGTGTGTGAAAAGCTTAGTGTTATGCTTATCTCTTACATAACCACTATCTTAACTTTCCTATAGACTCAACTCATCCTAGTGAAAGAGTCTATCTTAACTACTGCCTCATCTACCCTTGCTTAAGGAAATAAATGAGTATTTCTCTAAAACTTTGCATAATTAACTCAACTTTAACTAAAGCGAGTAAGTCATGCATCTAGATAAGTATAACATACTTATTCTAGTTGTATCTAGTTTTCCCTTCCATCACACTTCTAGTAGTAGCTTATACTACACTTGTGTGCTTAAGGTTCCAAATACCTTTTTAATTATTCTAAACTCATGGAATGCTTAAGAACTTAACTTCCATACTTTCATTAGTATCTAAGGAAGTAAATTCCCTTTATCTTACACTTCTAACTCATCTTTGTTAATGCATGAGTTATTGCACATTTCTACTATATCTTATGATTATGACATCTTCTTAGTCACAATTCATCTTATTGTGTATTTAGCAATGCACAAAGTCCCACTTAACTAGAGACTTAGTACCTAAACATTCCCTTCTTGGAACTAATATACAATCTTGTCTCCACTCAAGTGAATCTAACTCAAGTGTGATTTCTACTTACAATTCTTGTTGTTCAAGCTCTTAGGTATCTTCTTAAGATAATCCACTTCTCTTGGATATTCTAAGGTTCATACCTTTCTCATTCTCTACTAGAATGCATACTATTATGCATACTAGCATACTTATCTTCATTGCACCATCTAATCACATCTTAAGTGATATCTAATGCAACACTAAGTTGCCTAAGTTGCTACTAAAGATTCTAGTGTTCAACTTTCTCAAAAACACCTCAAATCTTGCCTAAAAAGGCTGATTTTCAAGATTGCACCAAACATGCATCATAACGTCTAAAATTCTGAATTTTTATGAACATATAGATCTTTCTCATATCTTTCCAATGCCACAAACCTTGCTTCATTTGGCTAAGTGTAGCCAAAGTTATGCGACATTTTACAGAGGCCAAAACAGGGCATTCTTTGATTTACCCGATTTTGACTTGACTTTAAACTGAAACTGGGAATAAACTACATGTGGAAAAATTCTGAAATTTTTACCAAATGAAGCCTTATGTCTTAGCTTTCAAATGGCACTAGTTTTATGTCCATACCACATCGGAGCAAGAAATTATACAATCTGGTTTACTGACTGCCAGAATGCCATTTTCTGCAGAATCTTCCTTGGATTCAAACAGAAATTGGTATTTATTGGCTTGGTGGAAAATTCTAAAATTTTTACCACAAGAAGCCTTATGTCTTAGCTTTCAAATGACATCAGAATCAAGTGATTCCAATATCTACAGCCCAACTTATGCAACAAACACTGCAAGTTGTTCAGAATTTTCCTGTTCTGGTTTCAGGCCTCACGTGCGGCGCCACACTCCCCATGCCACGGCGCCCATAACAGAAGCACGATTTTGCATAATTCTGCAGGGCGTGGTACTGTTCCAATGATCATTTGCACGGATTTTGGCCATTTCCAATCAGTTTCTAAGTGATTTTAAGTTCCTAACTAGTTCATTAACACTTAGGAAACATCAATCACCATTCTAAACCTCTTGATTTGGATCCTTGAACCAAAATCATGCATGCTTGACCCTAAACCCCAAAATGGGCATCAATGGTTTAAATGAATATTTCTAGGTTTCTAAATTTAGTTTATGACATGAACAAGTCATAATTGATCTAAGAAACATATCCATGCAAACCAAACACATCAAACTCATCTATAACTCAATTTAGCATACTAGGTTGTTTATATGCGTACATAGAGAAAATAGATGAGTAAAGGCTCTAAACCCCTACCTCTTGAAGACTCTTGATCTTGAAGCTTGATCCTTGATCTTCTTCTCTTCCTTCTCCCTTTCTTCTTCTTCCCCTTTCTCCCTTCTCCCCTTTCTCTCTTTTCTTTCTTTCTTTCTCTGTTTTTCTTCATTCTGTCGAGAGAGAAGATAGAAATAGGGGGTGGGACGTAGAGGGAATTAAGAGAAAAGATTAACTTAAGTTTCTACAGTGAAACTTATATCTGCTAAGGACACTTGAATTGTGCTAATTCAAGTTTTCCAGCTTTCAACAACTTTAGAATAAATCATAGGATTCATCTAAATTGTTGTTTCCCATTTTCATGATTTTCTATATCTGTTGGGGATCAATCCGGCATTTAAAGCACAACCTGTATGCCTAAAAATACCAAACTGACTCTAATTCTCTTGAAACTTTTACCATATCTTACTTTGCTTATTTGTGACCTAGAAATAAACTCTCTATGTTTATTTCCTTCAACTTAGTAACTTATGCTATTATCTGAGTCATTTTAAGCTACTTTTCAACTTCTATGTTACAACTAAGTGCCTAAACGAACTCAGTTTGTCACAAAACTTTACTAGCATGCTAAACAAGTTAAACGCTACCTTTGGTAATCATTTACCAGTCTAACATGTGTTTAAGGGTATTACATATGTTATATGTATGAGCCTTGGAGCAACCAAGAGTAGAGGTTTGCCAAAGGTAAGTGTCTAGAACCTTAGGCCACTTATTGTGGTATTTGTATCATTTAAGAGTAATAAGTGATAAGTTGGTGTTTAGATACATGTATGATGGAGTGGTCTGTTAGTAAGGTTTTTTGTTAGTATCCTTTGATGACGTGTACAATCATTATGGTCAAGGGAGATAAGAGGGAAGTCCATAAAGGTTCCTTTGAGCCTGGATTTAGCCCGAGCTTCTCGATAATGCTAGGATAGGTGTAATATGAGGATGAGCTTTTTCACTATTCACCACAAGAAGATACACTAAAACAACATTCCTAGTTAATCATTTGGTTCTAAGTTGCACTAAGTATGTACATTATGAATGTATGACAAACTTGGTATCTTTACTTATTAAAGTATGACCTTGTGATGTCTAAACATATCTTATATAGCCTGTGTTAAGATTATGTTTATTATGCTATGCATGACTTGTTTTGGTTTACTCATACTGAGAATTGTTGATTCTCACCCCGCTGTGTTGCCATGTAATTCCAAGTGAAGATTCTTTAAAGAAAAAGAAGGACAAGGAAGCTAAAGAATAGTTTAGTTTTAGTTTACTTGTTATTATACAAACCTTATATCTTTTTATACCTCCCTGGTATTATATCAGAGTTATGTATTACTTCATGCCCCCAGGGAGGCTTATGTTGTATATATGCATTATGTTTTCAGTTTTACGTTTTTCACATTTCATTAGGCTCTCTATAATGACTCCAGTGTACATTATGGATATATTATCATGCTATTACATATGTAGTGGCATTGTAATGTTGTTTCTTGCTATAAATGTTACATTTATTCAGATCTCAGTATTAGGATGTTACATGATCCCTGTGAATATAGGTGATTCTTCTATGACATAACCATGAAACACTTTCTTTACTCATGAGACATCTAGCATCTTGAGAAGTAATATCATCAAGGTTAATCATATATATATATATTATTAACTCTATGGCTAACAAACTTTACTTGGTTATCATTCTTACCCTTAATTATGCAATGGTTAGAATCTAAATATAACCCTATTACCCTTGTCACACAATTGACTTATGCTTAGCAAGTTATGTTTGAGTCCTTCAACATACAAAACATTATCAATTGAAGTAGAGGGATTCTTACTAACTTTTACAACTCCAAGGATCCTTCCTTTGTTGTTGTCCCAATATATGACATGACCATGTTTCTTAGGAGTAAGAGAGGAGAACTTGGAGCCATCTCTGGTCATGTGCTTGGAGCATCCACTATCAAGATACTAACTTGAGCTCTTGGTCTTCAAGCAATTCTACAACACACATTCAGATTTTAACTTTTGGTACCCAAATTTTCTTAGGTTCTTGTGTGTTAGATTTAGGCAAGGTGCCTTTAGGAACCCAACCCATTTTAGTCCCAACCTTGGTATTAACATTTTTCCTAGCATTGCATATTGAGGCACTATGCCTTTTTCTCCCACAATGAAAGCATTTGACAAAGGGACTACGTGTTGTAATTGAGGAAACAAATAAATTCTGGTAAGAGTTTTGTTGGTTATTGGGAATATACCCTAAACCGACTTTTTGAAAAACACATCTTTGTTTCCTTAGTAACACATTCAAGTTGTCTCTTCTAAAGGTAAATTTTGAAAGAGTATTGTTTAAGTCCTCAATTTCTTTTTCAAAAGCTTTGCATGATAAGCAAAGTGAGGGTATGGATACATTATCATATGAAGAGCAAGTCATGCATATCGAGTTAGCATCAATAAGTCTTAAGGTCTCATTCTCAATTTTGAGCTCATTAATCTCCTTGTTTAAAATAGAAACTTTCTTTACCAATAAGGAGATTATTTTGTTTGAAGATAAAACCATCTTTGTCAGCCTCATGGATTTATCATACAATTCACTATAAGAAGGTGAAGAGTCTAGGTTAGAAGAATTTACCTCGATGTCACTCTCTTCTTCTTCTTCTTCTTCTTCTTCTTCTTCTTCTTCTTCTTCTTCTTCTTCTTCTCCTTTAGCTATGAGACATAGATGAGCTTCTTCATGTTCCAAACTATCGATAGAATCCATGTCATTGTCTTCCCATGCTATGTCGGCTCTTCTTCCTTTCTTTTCTTTAGAAGGTCTCTTCTTAAACTTCTCCATCTTCTTTAGATATACGGGACATTCCATCTTCATGTACCCTAGTTTTCCACATTCATAGCATGTTGGAGTTGATGAGGTTCCTTCCCCTTTATGATAGGTCTTCTTTGACACCCTAAAGAATTTGTCATACCCCAAGGATGTGATAATGATGTTCTTCGTTCTCAAATTGTATTGAACCTTCTTTTTGTCTTCATCGGTCCATTCACTTCTTAGTATATTACTTCTTACACCATCAACAATATGTATGGGAACAAAGGGATCATTTTTAACAACATCTCACACATCTGAATCAATAGCTTCAATAAAAATTTTCATTCTTTCTTTCCATTAGGATGGAAAAACTTCTGCCCTGTTTTGTAACATCCTCTTTTCAGCATGTTAGACTTGTATATAGTCATAGAGGTACCATAATACTTCTTTAACATGTCCGTTAAATTTTGTGACGTTTTGAATTAATTTAGGCACTTTGCTGCAACACAAAATGTGCAAAATCACTATTTTAACTCAAAAAAATAGCATAAATACTAAATTAAAGGAAATAAATATGAAAAATTTATATCTAGGTCACAAATGTGTGAAACAAGATGAATTTAAATTTTGAGGTCAAACGGAGTCGGTTTGGTATTTTTAAGGACACTGAGTGAGTATTTAAGTACTAGATTAAGGTGTAGCAGATATGGAAAATTATGAAAATGATGAAGCAAAAATTTAGATGAATCTTATGATTTATTCTAAGGTTGTTGGAAGTTAGGAAACTTGATTTAGTAAAATCAAAGTTTCCTAATAGATACAAAGTTCAACAAAATGACCATTTTGCCCTTAATGTCATCTTTTAAAAAGTTGAGATTTTTCTCATCTTTCTCATCTCTCCTCCTACATCTCCAGCAGAGGAAAAAGAGAAAACAGAGGAAAGAAAGGGAAAGAGGAAATAGAAGGAAAAATAGAAAGAAGAAGAAACAAAGACAAATGTGGAAGTTCATCTTCAAGCTTGAGGTAGGGGATCTTGATATTTGTTTTGTTCTTCCTTCTGCCTTGGATATGAGTTAACATTGTAACATCATAGAAATTAATAATTTTAAGATAAATAGTTATTTTATAATATTTGTGATTTTTAAGAATTTTTCTGTATTTTTTTTAGAGCACGAAATATTTTAACATTATTCCTCCTTTTATGTACAAACTGAGCTGGCTCAGGAAAATGAGATATTTTTCCTGAGAACCTTGAACTGTGAAAACATCGATGGGGGATCTTACTAAACCCGAGGTCAGACACAATTTATGAGGTTTCACTTTTTTTTAGAAATTTTAATAGACAAAATAATAATCGTTGTGTAAATTTTATCTATCAGATAAATTAATACTGACTTCAGTTAACTGCAACAATTGTCTACTAAATAATAACATGTATTAAAAATTTTATCACATTATCTAAAATCTACTTTGTGTCACATCAATTAGCTTTATTTTCAAAAGAAAGATTAATTTAACAAGAGCTTAAAGAGGGAAGCTTCCTAGAAACTTCCCTAATAATACACATGTTTCTTTTTCTCTCTCTTCCCTCCCCACTCACTCCACGGCAGAAGTCATTTGGGAGCCAAATATCCACTCTCACATTCTCACTTTTACCACCTCACTTCTATTCTTCTAAACATTCTTTCTCTTTTCATTTTCTTCAAGCACTCTTCTCTTCCTCTTTTCTTCTTCCTTCTCCACCGTACACTCACCTCTTGGAGACAATCTCCATGGCTTGCTAAATCAATCACATTTCTAGCTTTCTTACACCATTCCAAGACCATTCTCTTTGATGGTCATCTTTTGGTTCTTCTTCTTCTTCTTCCATTTTCTACCATTGAAGCTAAAACTTGAAGCTTTTGAGGTAAAGCCTTCACCTTTCTTCTGTTTTCTTCCCATTTTCGTTTTTCTTGGTCACCTATGTGATCAAGAACTCATCTTTCCATGATTTGAGTGGACATTGTGGAAGTCACTCACATTAGTGTTTTCTTGAAGGTGAAAACGAAAATCAAGAGCAAAGAGGAGCAACACCATTGTGTTGTCTTCAAATAGATAAGAGGGAGATGATCCTCTTCAACCAATCTTGGTAGTAAGGAAATGTCTTGTGTGGGTTGTTGTTGATTGTTGAATCTATGTATGGATTTCCCTCTTTGTTATGTTGCTTTTCATGATGTATTTTGTTGGATTTGTATGAGTTATTGATTTCCTTTATGTGATTTTGGATGCATGTTTGAGCTAATATGATGTTACAAATGACATTGATTAGTTTGGTTTGAGTTAAAATGACCTAAAGACTCCGTTTTTATGCAAGTTCGTGCATGGTAATCGATTACACACCATCTGTAATCGATTACCGAGCTTCTGAGTTACGAAATCATGGTTTCTGTGAATCACATAATCGATTACATCCTGTGCATAATCGATTATGGAGGTTCTGTCCAGTTGATAATCGATTACCAGAGCTGTGTAATCGATTACCAGGTTCCTAGAGTTACAATCGGGTTTCTGGGAAGCTATGTAATCGATTACAGAGGTTCTGTCAAGCTGGTAATCGATTACTAGGACCTAAAAATGAGATTTTAGAGCTGAAAATAATGAAAACATGGTTTCTTATCCCTTGTAACTCAAACATAAATCTTAAACCCTAGATTCAAGGATTTTATTTCACTTAAATGCAATAGGATTATGCATCCAAACCAATGATGGAGAAATGATTTTGAAAATGAAATTTTTAGATCCATAACATGAAAATTTCAGTATGTGTGCAATGATGGACATGTATATGTATTAATATTGAGAATTATTTGATGGAATTGCTAGTTCCTATGTGGGGCCAAGCTCTTGATGAAATTATGACATGTTAATATTGAAATGTGAATATATGACATTATGGTACGCTTATGATAAACGCATCATTGATAAACATACATGATTGGACATTGTGTTGTCATGAATGTGTCGTCCGTTGGACATTGTTGGAAATGCCAAGTTGGTTAGGAGTTTGAATAACACCTATGTGCGGGTGCAAATAGACTAAGCGTAGGTGTCATATGTTGTTGACCCTGGGGGCGTCGGGGTGTGGGTGCCTCACATGGATAGTTATAAGCTCCTCTGTGCCGTGGGGTAGACTGATGCAAACGCACCGACGATCCAGACCGAGACGCTGTCCTATATCGTGATCAACAGTTGAGGTGCCATGTATAAGCCATTGTTGCACAAATATTTTATGAGATGAAGCACACTGTTTTTAAAGGCTAACGAGATACTGGCATTACTCCTTGATCATTCACTCCGAAAATGTTTATGTCTAGCTCTATGGAGTAGGAATTGGGTACCATTCGCATTATGAATTGTTGGTCTCATAAATCATGGAGCATGAGCATCCATAACTGTGGAAAATATATGTTATTATTACCACAATAATTATGTGATTACTTGAACTGTTGATTATTGGAATACTGATAACTTTTATTCCTATTTATTATTGATATGCTTTTACTATTAATTTTAATTATTACTGTGATTGGATTATTGCTTTAAATGAAGTTATGATTGTTTGAATTGCCTTATTGTTCATTGTCTGAGATGTTATTGTTGTTTCTATCTAAATTCTTATTTTTACTACTATTGTTGATAAAAGTATGTGTTGTGTTGTTATTTGGGCGTCCTGCGCTATTTAATTTTTTTGCTGCCATAATTGGTAATGTAAGTAGGATATCTCACCTTTTTCTTGTATTCTTGTACTTCTGTTATATACATATATTTGATAAAAGTTCGTGAGGGAGAAGACA
Source organism: Ormosia emarginata (assembly GCA_029884605.1). NCBI lineage: Eukaryota > Viridiplantae > Streptophyta > Magnoliopsida > Fabales > Fabaceae > Ormosia > Ormosia emarginata. The sequence continues at coordinate 8,483,863 of JAQQTP010000087.1, forward strand.
AGGGGCCACATGTAACGCCCCTTTTTGGGAGGGAACGTCACATTATCAAATAAGATAAGATGCGGAAATTAAATAAACAAACGATTAAGACCTAGTTCATTTTATTTAGTTGATGTTTAACCATGTGAGCAAAATTGGCAATATATTTTTTTTCTAATAACAATAATGCAGAATGTGAATAAAAGTAACGAATGAAATAGTACACAGAATTTGCTCCTGAATAGCATACATATATATATATATATATATATATATATATATATATATATATATATATATATATATATATATATATATTTTAATACAATTGTTTTGCAAGTACAAGCCTGGCCATCACGAAAAAGCAAAACTATACCTACCCTAAGGAAATCATGCATATATAATCATCATGCATATACAAAATATACAGCTCACCAAAAAGTAATACATCAGGCCCCCAAAAATAAAAACACTGGGAACCATCAGTAGCCACCAGTGACATCAATCCCTCAGATGAGGAGGAACCATGTCAGGATCCTCAGCAGGATCCTCCTCATCTGAGGAAACCTCCATTGGAACCACAGAAGCACGGGACGGGGCCCGAGCGGTGGAATCAAAGGAGTCCTCCCGTGGAGTGTAGTAGCGGTCGCCCCACATCTCACGGATGGGCAAGTAAAACTCTAAACGTAGGCTGACGTGGCAGGTGATCACGGGTGCCTCATGTCGTCTCCAGGCAAGAGCAATGGACACGTCTCCCAAGTAGACGCAACGGTCAGAGTTCAGGTTGATGTGCCAGCACTCTGGCCCTCTGAGGAAGGTCAGACGCACATCACCCAGAAATCCTCGCATACGCGTCCCCATCGTCAACAGCAAGTACTAATCACGTTCGGGCCAGAAGCCAGTGAAGTCAGGGGCTTCTAACTCGTTGCCGTCGTCTTCGGTAGATGCAATATAAATACAGACAACAGATAGCAGAACACAGAAAGAGGTAAGACATCCTACATCATTACCAATTATAGCATGCTAGAAACAGAACGGCGCCACGCGCCCATATAGCAATTTAGAAACAGCATACTCAATTAATAAGCAGTAATTCCAACGGTAAGCAAATAAACAGTTCCAGGCAGATAATCATCATGATGGCAATTAAATCAATTTTAGTTGCAGAAAATAAGAATTAATGATGACAGTATATATCATGATTCACATGCATGCTCTCTCAATTCCTACTCCATGGAGCTAGACTCAACTAATCGGAGAGAAAGATCAGGAGACATGTCTGTAACTCGGCTGCCGAGGCCAGTGCTATCAATAATATTCTCATGCGCAATCATGGCATTGTACAGACATTCTACACTAGATCACGATATAGGACAGTGTCTCGGTCCGGATCGTCGGTGCGTTTGCATCGGTCTACCCCACGGGCAGGAGAGCTACCAACCTCCCATTGATGAGGAACCCGCACCCCGACGCCCCCAAGGTCAACCAATGACCTACACTAGTCTATTCGCACCCGCACTAAGGTGTGTTCAATCTCCTAGGCAACTTGGCCTTACAACAGTCCATAAGGACATCCACAATGCATAAGACACTATGCATGAACATGTATGATTCACGACTTCATACAATTCCATAATATGCCACATTAGGCCAATTCAAGCACCAATATATAGATGGTCACTCACATGGACCCATAACAACATAATATCAACATCAAGTCAATTAATGCGTCATTAGGTTCATTATGAATGCTAACTTAGAATTTAATTCCTCTTCTCAAGGTTCATGTTCAAAAATCAATTTAACATACTAAGGCAATTCAATTCCATATACCTTACAAATTAATCTAGCTCTTAAGCCTCACATTCTCATGTTCTTCGCTCACTTAGAATTACCTTAAGTCTTATGACAATTTCACTCTTAGTCCTTTAAAATTTATGAAGTCTTGATTTTAATAAATTCTCTTAATTTCTTAATTACCCATTTCACTACTTAGGCTTCCAATTACCTAATTAATTATGCTTCCAATTTACCAAAATTACATTCTCCCTAAAAATGTACTAGAGGCCGTGGCCTCCTAATGAATTCAATTCCAATTCCTTTCAAACCATAATCTTGCACACCCTTCCCTTAATTATTTAAAGTGTTCACTTGTTCAATTAACTCACTAAGAACCCTAGTTTCTTGGCTCCAAAACCGTAGCCCTCATGGTGGTTCCTATTCCAAATTTTCCTTCCATTGAATTCCATTTAATACATTGATTAATTTAAGTCTTATACCAATTACAATTTCAACACAAATTCCCCTAAATTTCTAACCAAAAACCGTGACACTCCTTGTAGGGTGGTCAATCATTTTTCTTCCATTTTAAATCACTCAATCCATTCCAACATTCCATTATATACCATAAATCAATCCAAGGTCACAATTAACACAAAATCAACACATAACATAATTTAATCTTCAAATTCAAGAACAACCCTCATTAGGGTTCTTCCACATATCAAACAATCAAGGTTCCTAGATGCTAAAGAGGTTGAAGAGGAGTGTCTTCCTCTTACTTGAGTGTAGAAATCAAGAGAGCTCCAAGAATGCTCCTTGTATTTTCGGATTTAGCCTCAAAAATCCCTAAAAATGGTAACTTGTTAGAATAAATACCAAGGCTTGGAAAAATGAAGCATGAGTGGTCATAGAAGAGACCATGAGCACGAAAATGAGAGGGAAAGAAGAGTGGTCTTGAACTTACCCAAAAATGTTCAAAGTTGGAGCTTGAAGAAAATGGTGGAGATGATGGAATCTCAAGAAGCTCCAAGAGGGAAATGGGTTTGGAATGGTGAGGAGATTAAGAATATGTATTTAGATGAAGATTTTGAGAAGTTTGAGTGGAGGACAGCTGCTGGACGTTGAGTGTGCAAGAGAGGAGAAAAAGAAATGTTGAAGAAGGAAGAAGAAGAAGAATAACGTAAATGGAGAGAAAAAGGTGTTTTTGGTGATAATGAATTAAGTGTAATATTTGGATAATTGAAATCAATTCATTCCCCCCTAGTGGCTGCTGCAGACGTGAAAGAGAGAGAGGAGTGGGTGAGGAATTGGCTTCCAAAGGAAGCTAAAGCACATGGGTCAATGGTTGGGTCAAAGCTTCTTAAGGAAGCTTTGATTATTTAACCATTAAATTTGAATTAAAGTAGATAGATTTGACATAAAGTAGATTACATTAGGATAATGTGATAGTATTTTTATTACACACTATTATCCAATGGATAATAGTTACAGTTGACAGAAGTCAGTATTTAATTAATCTGACAGATGAATTTTTCGCTGTATTGATTTATTTTATCTGTTAGAATTTCTCAAAAATTATGAAATCTCGTAAACTGTGTCAAGTCTCGGGTTTAGTAAGATCCCCCTTCGACATATCCATAGTCCAAGGTTCTCAGAGAAAACATTGCGTTTCTCTGGTTCTGCTCAGCGCGCACGTAAAACGAGGAATATATTAAAATATTCGACGATTCCGGAAAATTCCCAGAAAATTCCCAAAAATTTCAAATATTATAAAACAACTATTTGTCATATAATTTTCTAATTTTTGAAGCACTACAGTCGTTTTCCCGACTCCGCTCGAGTTTCACGCAAAACGAGGAATATATTAAAATATTCGTCGTTTCCGAAAAATTTCAGAAAAATTCACATAAATCACAAATATTAGAAAAATGACTATTGACGGTGAAATAATTAATTTCCGGGGCGTTACACTGACCTCAGCAATTCTCAGCTCAGTGTGCACGCAAAATGAGGAATATATTAAAATATTCAACGTTTCCGTAAAATCCTAGAAAAATTCCTAAAAATCAAGAATAATATAAAATGAACATTTATGATCAAATAGGCATTTTTCGGGATGTTACAGCCGCACCTTTGCTGTTTGGATTGGGACGATTCGTTATTCTCGATTTGGCGTCTGGATGGGATCCTTTCGGATACGTACGATTACAACTTCATGAGGGCATTGATGCCTGTCGTGTTGGCTGGGACACAGATCACATACATATGGGGTTGCGGACTTGTCTGCTAGTGGTGCCTATCTCAAGGATTACTACTTTTCCCCATTTAGTGTTTTGTTCTCGCTATATTCTGTTTGACTATGTAAGCATTATACTTTGTGTTATCAGTGACTTGTGTTAAAGATAACCTTAATACATAGATATGGAATATGTTTTTATTTCTGTGGTTGTGTATAAAATAGTGGGGTACTAATTATGTTTCATTCGAGGCTCCTATTTTCTATTTATGCATAAAGAAAATAAATAAATTTTGAAATTACTATTTTGAGATTATGACATGTCTAGATCTAGTGACTGTGGTGCACTGACGATTGGGCCGCGGTTGTTAGATTTAGGTGCGTTACACTAGGTGGTATCAGAGAAGTTCATCCTGTTGAGCCGAGGTATGGACTTGCTATGCTTAGGCATATTAGAACTTTTGTATGTTATGCATTTCCTTGTCTTTTGATTAAGATGATGGGAAAGGAATGCAGGACTTGCCATAGGTTGAATGTTAGCAGCTACTATTATACAGTTGCATGATATTAAGGATTGGCCTACTCAATATGTAATGCTCTGTGTGTACAGGAAACTATGACTTCACCTACACGTACTATGCTAGGAAAATAGGAACTCTTTTGTGAGAAGATCAAGAGGTTTTGGAAAACTGATCTTCTGGAGAAAGAAATAACTTGTGTAAGTTTGGTTTGAGAAGCTGTTGGGGGTTGACGACTTGCAAGAGGTTACGCTATAGGAGGCAGAATGAAGAAGCTCAAGTTGAAGACCATTAGGATTCGTAGATTGGAATTATCTTGTTTGAAATGTGTGATTCCTTGTGTTTGGTTTCCGAAAGGAGACAATACAATTTGAAATAATTACGTTTGTTTTGTTGTGTCATGTTTTGTCTGTCTCCGAAGAAAATTGATGGCTCGTGGTAGACATACGCATATGGGCACAGAACAAGACAATGGAAGCGTGACTGCGACTAAAGAGGAAATGCAGAGGCTGGTTGATGTGACAACTGACCAAAATCAGAGGGCCGCCCAACCGCGAGAATTAGAGGTTAAGGTTTCAAATCTGTTGAAGGAAAGTCAGACTTGGGATAGCCTTGGACTGCCTAAATACCAAAGGAGGAGTAATAAGAAGGCTAATCAATTCAAGCGAAAACCATACTCCCGATTGTCAGGAAAATGATAGCCACATCCAACTCATGGGGAAAGTGCTAGTGCTAGTGGCAGTGGATCCAATTAGACCTCGACATTTTTGCCAAAATGTAAGAAATGCGGAAAGAACCACTCAACCACATAATGTAACACCAAGAGAATGTTCTATCTCAAGTGCGGAAAGGAGCACCTAACAAGGGACTGCATAATTACAGGGATCATCTGCTTTAAATGTGGAAAGCCTGGACACGTTTCCCATAACTGCAACCAAGCGAAGGCAAGTTCTTCATTCAATGCTGCAAGGGCTGTGGAACCACAAGCAGAAGCTAGAATTTACACCCCGGGAGGTGCTGAGACCTCTAAGTTTGAAGATCTAAACAATGGAAATTGTACCTCAATTGATGATCCCATAATCGTGCTGTATAATTCTGGGGGTAACCCTTCCTTTTACAATTTGTAACTGTATGGATCATTTGGATTCATCTGTATTTTCATTGACATTGACCCAGTTACTTTTATCTCTATTACCAAGATTTGTCATTGACAACCAAGTTTGTTTACTTCATCCTGTTCTACTAAAAGTCGAATCTTTTGTTGATCTGAGTTGCATACCTAAAGCTATACCTATTAGAGTTTATGATTTCAGGATTTGGTCGATCATTTTCTAGTCATATTTGGCTAGATCGTCTCGATGAAAACCTTAGTGGTTTTCGAAACCAAGACTTTTAAATTCGTAACGACCAACAAGGTTGGAGCTTTATGAGGGAAAGGAACCTGAGGATACATGCTAATATCTTCCTTGGAGGACAAAGGCAAGGGGAATATAAATGTTACTCTTCTAGTCAAAGAGTTCCGCACAAGGAGTTACAGTGTTGTCAGTTAAGGAGAATAATGGAACTTCTCGGTGAGATGAGGACTGTCTCCGATTGAACAAGATTACAATCAAGGATGAGTGTCCTCAAAGAAAGATGAACAATTCGATGGATCAGCAATGAAGGAATCATTGTTCTCTCCAAGATAGATGTACGTTTTGGTCATTTCTAAATTCGTAGGTATTTGAGGATGTTCCCAAAATGGTAATTCGAATGTGTTTTGGACATTATGAGTATCTCGTAATGCCGTTCGGAGTGACAATTGCTCCTGTTATATTCATAGACTACATGAATCAAATCTTTCATCCCTACCTAGAACAGAATCGTCGTTGTCATTAATGATGACATTCTGATCTATTCTCGAAGGTATGGACAGGCACATTGGACACCTCGATCCAATTTTTCAGACCTTAAAGGAGAATGAGTGAATACCAAAGTATCAGAGTGCGAAATTCTCGTTTGAGGAGGTTCAGTTTTGAGTCATGAGAATGCAAATGAAGGGATTGTTGTGAGTCTATCAAAAGTTGAAGCAGTCTTGTTATGGGAAGAACTGGAGACCATGATACCCTCTTAATTTACCGGGTAAACTGGTTTCTGTCGAAGGAGCGTCGATGAGCTCTCCCAGATAGTGGGATCTCTTATGTAGTTTACAAGAAGAGAATCAAACTTCTATGGACTAAGATAGGTGAAGAAAGTTTTTCAGGGATTGAGGAGATGTCCGGATGCTCACTAGAATTGGTTCTACCTAATTTCGGGGAACCGTTTGAAATACTTTGTGGTACTTCACATTGAGGTGTAGGATGTGTGCTCATACAAAGTTGGGAAGTTGTGACTTACGCCTTGAGATAGTCGATGGTGCATGATGAGGATTACCTAACTCATGGCTTGGAGTTACCCACAATTATAATTGCTCTAAGAATACAGAGACACTTTCTATATGGAGCAACATTCAACGCCATTAGCAATCACAAGCACTTGAAGTGTCTATTTGACGAAAAGGAACTGAACACGAGATAGAGAAGGTGACTAGAAGTTTTGAAGAAGTATGACCTCTAGCTTTAGTATCATCTTGGAAAAGCAAACGTCATGGCCGACGCTTTGAACCGTAAACTACGTAATATCTTCATTATGATGGTTAAGAAGAAAGAATTAATGGAGTAATTTAAGGACATGTGATTGTCATTGTAAATGGCACCGGATGGAGTATGTCTAGACATGGTTACTATTTTGAATGATCTGTTGGGAGAAATCTAAGAGAATTAGAAAAGTAACTAAGATATACCAAGATTTAAAGTAGAAATATCCATAGTAAGGAATGGAGAGAGACATTACTAAACATATATCGCCCTGTATGGGTTACCAATAAACTCACCTCAAAATTCTTTGGACTATATCAAATTCTGTTTCGAATTTGGTAGCCTAACAACTAATTTTTATCATCCTTTCTTTCTAAATCTTTGTGAAATCTTCCATATATCGTGATTGCAAAAGTATATCCCCGATTCAGCCTTGTCATCAAACTAAACACGGTACAGTTCAGAGAGAGTCTGATCTATGAGAAGCTTCTTGTGAAGATCAAGGATAGGAGAACAAGGCAACACAGAGATATAGAGATCACATTAGTAAGGGTGATCTGAATTGACGCGACTAGAAGCGCGATGTGAAAGTTGGAAGGCAAGATGAAGGAATTACATCCATGTTTATTCTAAGGGATAAAAATTTCGAGGACGAAATTTCTATTTGAAGGGGAGTGTTGTAACATCCCAGAAATTAATAATTTTAGGATAAATAGTTATTTTATAATATTTGTGATTTTTGGAAATTTTTCTGTATTTTTCTGAGAGCGCGAAATATTTTAATATTATTCCTCATTTTGCGTGCAAACTGAGCGGGCCCGGGAAAATGAAATATTTTTCTCGAGAACCTTGAGCTGTGGAAACATCGATGGGGGATCTTACTAAACTTGAGGCCAAACACGATTTACGAGGTTTCACGTTTTTTTTGAGAAATTTTAATAGATAAAATAATAATCGCTGTATAAATTTTATCTATCAGATAAATTAATACTGACTTCGATCAACTGTAACAATTGTCTACTAAATAATAACGTATTAAAATCTTATCACATTATCCAAAATCTACTTTGTGTCACATCAATTAGCTTTATTTTCAAAAGAAAGATTAATTTAACAAGAGCTTAAAGAGGGAAGCTTCCTAGAAACTTCCCTAATAATACACATGTTTCTTTTTCTCTCTCTTCCCTCCCCACTCACTCCACGGCAGAAGTCATTTGGGAGCCAAATATCCACTCTCACATTCTCACTTTTACCACCTCACTTCTATTCTTCTAAACATTCTTTCTCTTTTCATTTTCTTCAAGCACTCTTCTCTTCCTCTTTTCTTCTTCCTTCTCCACCGTACACTCACCTCTTGGAGACAATCTCCATGGCTTGCTAAATCAATCACATTTCTAGCTTTCTTACACCATTCCAAGACCATTCTCTTTGATGGTCATCTTTTGGTTCTTCTTCTTCTTCTTCCATTTTCTACCATTGAAGCTAAAACTTGAAGCTTTTGAGGTAAAGCCTTCACGTTTCTTCCGTTTTCTTCCCATTTTCGTTTTTCTTGGTCACCTATGTGATCAAGAACTCATCTTTCCATGATTTGAGTGGACATTATGGAAGTCACTCACATTAGTGTTTTCTTGAAGGTGAAAACGAAAATCAAGAGCAAAGAGGAGCAACACCATTGTGTTGTCTTCAAATAGATAAGAGGGAGATGATCCTCTTCAACCAATCTTGGTAGTAAGGAAATGTCTTGTGTGGGTTGTTGTTGATTGTTGAATCTATGTATGGATTTCCCTCTTTGTTATGTTGCTTTTCATGATAGTGTATTTTGTTGGATTTGTATGAGTTATTGATTTCCTTTATGTGATTTTGGATGCATGTTTGAGCTAATATGATGTTACAAATGACATTGATTGGTTTGGTTTGAGTTAAAATGACCTAAAGACTCCGTTTTTATGCAAGTTCGTGCATGGTAATCGATTACACACCATCTGTAATCGATTACCGAGCTTCTGAGTTACAAAATCATGGTTTCTGGGAATCACATAATCGATTACATCCTGTGCATAATCGATTATGGAGGTTCTGTCCAGTTGATAATCGATTACCAGAGCTGTGTAATCGATTACCAGGTTCCTAGAGTTACAATCGGGTTTCTGGGAAGCTATGTAATCGATTACATCCTTTATGTAATCGATTACAGAGGTTCTGCCAAGCTGGTAATCAATTACCAGGACCTAAAAATGAGATTTTAGAGCTGACAATGATGAAAACATGGTTTCTTATCCCTTGTAACTCAAACATAAATCTTAAACCCCAGATTCAAGGATTTTATTTCACTTAAATGCAATAGGATTATGCATCCAAACCAATGATGGAGAAATGATTTTGAAAATGAAATTTTTAGATCCATAACATGAAAATTTCAGTATGTGTGCAATGATGGACATGTATATGTATTAATATTGAGAATTATTTGATGTAATTGCTAGTTCCTATGTGGGGCCAAGCTCTTGATGAAATTATGACATGTTAATATTGAAATGTGAATATATGCCATTATGGTACGCTTATGATAAACGCATCATTGATAAACATACATGATTGGACATTGTGTTGTCATGTATGTGTCGTTCGTTGGACATTGTTGGAAATGCCAAGTTGGTTAGGAGTTTGAATAACACCTATGTGCGGGTGCAAATAGACTAAGCGTAGGTGTCATATGTTGTTGACCCTGGGGGCGTCGGGGTGCGGGTGCCTCACATGGACAGTTATAAGCTCCTCTGTGCCATGGGCTAGACTGATGTAAACGCACTGACGATCCGGACTGAGATGCTGTCCTATATCACAATCAACGGTTGAGGTGTCATGTATAAGCCAATGTTGCGCAAATATTTTATGAGATGAAGCACATTGTTTTTAAAGGCTAATGAGATACTGACATTACTCCTTGATCATTCACTCCAAAAATGTTTATGTCTAACTCCATGGAGTAGGTATTGGGTACTATTCGTATTATGAACTGTTGGTCTCATAAATCATTGAGCATGAGCATCCATAACTGTGGAAAATATTTGTTATTATTACCGTAATAATTATGTGATTGCTTGAACTGTTGATAGTTGGAATACTAATAACTTTTATTGCTTGTTATTATTGATCTGCTTTTACTGTTAATTTTAATTATTACTGTGATTGGATTATTGCTTTAAATGAAGTTATGATTATTTGAATTGCCTTATTGTTCATTGTCTGAGATGTTATTATTGTTTCTATCTAAATTCTTATTTTTACTGCTACTATTGATAAAAGTATGTGTAGTGGTGTTATTTGGGCGTCCTGCGCTGTTTAATTTTCTTATTGCCATAATTGGTAATGTAAGTAGGATATCTCACCTCTTTCTTGTATTCTTGTACTTCTGTTATATACATATATTTGATAAAAGATTGTGAGGGAGAAGACGAGGGGCCATACCTTTGCTGTTTGGATTAGGACGATTCGTTATTCTCGATTTGGCGTCTGGACCGGATCCCTTCGGTTACGTACGATTATAACTTCATGAGGGCATTGATGCCTGTCGTGTCGGCTGGGACACCGAGCGTCACGTACATATGGGGTTGCGGACTTGTCTGCTAGTGGTGCCTATCCCAAGGATTACTACTTTTCCCCTTTAGTGTTTTGTTCTCGCTGTATTTTGTTTGACTATGTAAGCATTATACTTTGTGTTAAAGATAACCTTAATACATATATATGGAATATGTTTTTATTTCTGTGGTTGTGTATAAAATGGTGGGGTACTAATTATGTTTCATTCGAGGCTCCTATTTTCTATTTATGCATAATGGAAATAAATAAATTTTGAAATTACTATTTTGAGACTGTGACACGTCTGGATCTAGTGACTGTGGTGCACTGATGATTGGGCTGCGGTTGTTAGATTTAGTTGCATTACAAAAGTTCTGTTTGGTGAGCTTCTAAAAGCCATAACTAGAAATGATGAAAACAGAAAATTTTTATTCACTTCTTGTGCTTTAGTTCCACTTTCTTTATTCCTAATTCTCTTATGAAATCTTGAGCAAAATTTATGATATTGAATGTGTTTTGAAACCACATAACTTACGGATATGATGTGATTTAGGAGTGGTTATATTGTTTAAATTGTACATCTATTTTCCATTGAAGTTTTTATTGAATTGTGAGGTTCAACATAATGAGAAGGTAGAGAATTTCTTGAGTTGCTTAGGCTGAATTGTTGTGGTAGCTTGCTACCCTGTTTCTAAGTCCATTTTGTGATGTTTATAAGCTCATATTTATGGTTTGAATTGTGCTAGAAAATAAGGCAAAAAAGCTACCTTATTTGCCTTATTTGTGGTTGCATTATGGTTCTTTTTGTGCTTGAAATGAAGCCTTAAATAATAATATAAAACAAGGGCAGAATGCTGCCCTAATTTTAGTTTGAATGTGAAAGATTTTAATGTGTGAGAACATGGCTTGAATGATGTTAAATGGTGTTGAATTTTCATGATAGAAGGTTGCTCATTGGTGGCTAGAGTTTTGATATGTTTTACATAAAGATAATGCTTGAATGGTGTTGAAAAGTCACAAAGTGATGAATCTGTCTTTAGAGGTTGAAGTGGTGGTTTATAACTTATTTCATGTTGGTTTATGGGTTATGAACCTAGAGAAGTCTATAGAGACATTTGAGGCACAAAGTGCGAAAATGAGTTTTAGGTTGATGTTTGATGCTTAAATCTTTACTTAAAGGAGTTAAGCCTTACGTAAGAAGTTTATGACATGATTAGGGGTCATGACTTATGTTGGAAAACATCTAGGAATGAAGTTGGAAGTGTTAGAAATTGGTTGGAGAACCAATTAAGCAAAAACATATTCTGCAACAAATGATTATGCAGAAATCTCACTTGACAACCTATGATGTTTGTTGCATAACTTGAGCTACATACATCGGAATGACTTGCTTCTTATTGCATTTAAAAGCTAAGACATAAGGCTTCATGTAGTAAAAATTTCAGAATTTTAAAATAAACCAATTAGTTCCAGTTTTGATCTGAACCCGAGATAAATTCTGCAAAAAAAAGCAGTTTGACACCTGTTAAACCAGATTGCATAATTTCTTGCTCCAAGGTCATATTTACATGAGACCAATAACTTCTGAAAGCTAACATATAAGGCTATTTGTGTAACATCATAATATTTCTATCTTGATATATCTGACATATATAAGAATAACAAATACTAGTCATGCTACTATAAAACATACCTCAATAAACCCATAACATTTATACAAATAATTGTGGAAAGCCACGATAACAAAAGTTATATATATACATCATTGCCTTAATAGACACATTGCAATACATAAACTTTCAAAACAACAAGATCTAGTATAATATACAACCTTTGTCAACACAAAGCCTATAACTATACTAATCTTCATACATCTTTTTTTTTTCCCTTTTGAAGAACTTTCACTTGAATTTACATGGCAACATAATTGGTGTGAGAAATCACAATTCTCAATAGAAGTATTCCAAAACCAACATTTTATACATTCATAAAGAATTTACAATTTTCAAACTAACATTTCAATCATAGAAGTACACAATAACAACATCTCCATCTCAGAGACACGCAATCACCCATACAATTGCAATGTTATGAGTTCATGTCATGATAGCAACTGCCCATACAATTGTCATGCTATGACAAATTTTGTCTAGTATTTATGCCTATGCAATATCCTAAGCATGAAATGAATAATGATATGATACCAAGACCATGGTTATGTCATGCTATGCATAAGTCCCGAACAAAGTAATGGAAGTCACATTCATAACCTTGAACAAGCATTGGAAATCCATCCAGCAATTTTCTCACTGAGTAGTGAAATCTATCAAATACACGGTCTCAACATCACAGAGAAAGTTCATCCTCAACATTACAAGGAAATTCATCCTCAATTCACAGGGAAATCCATCCTCAACTCACTATAATAGGAAGGATATCATCCACCTTGCCTAATATAGATTACTCCTATCTATGGGGCTCACACCTTTTAAAAAGGCAAAACATAGAATCATGTATATAACCATATCTAATTATTCTCCTTAATTAGCATCACAAATCATTTTGATTCAATACATTCACTTTTCATTAAATACTTCTACAAAAGTCTCATCACTCACTAAGAAGCATAAAAGAAGAAACTATACCTTTCATAGGCTCTATTGCATCACATTTCAATTCTTTTCCAAGTCTAGAAGTCACACCTAGGCACCACTCTCCCATGCCCTAGGCATGAAGGTAGTAGGGCAACAATCCTATAACTCTTAGGAAACCATGCCTAGGCATAGCTCTGTCATGCCTAGGCGTGATACTCTCTGTCTCACCCACGCCTAAGCGTGGTTCCGTCACGCCTAGGAGTGACCCTACGACAGAGTTTTCTACAGAATTCTGCAGAAAATAGCCACTGTTCCATTAAGGAACAATGGCCTTGCAACCATTCAAACCTCCAAACCAAGTGATTTCCTATCACAAACAAAGTCCGTAATCATATTTTAACTCTCAAACTAATTTTAAAACAACTCCAAATGAAGTTATAGGTGTAAAGAGATGAAAATTTCATCCCCAAGTATCAAATAAATCACTGTGAAGTCATTCTTGTGTCATACAAGAACAACACAAAACCACACCCCTGAACCATTTTTGGTTCATCAAGAATCCTCATGAAACAAGATGAAAAGAATGAAGAAAAGAGTGTTAAGACAAGGTTTCCCCTACCTCTAATGGCCAAAAACAAAGCCACTAAGCAACTCATCTCTTTCCTTTCTTTCTTCCATTTCTTGGTTAGTTGATTCACCTCTCAGTGCTCCTTGCTTTGGCTTCCTCTTGCTCTCCCTAGCAATAGCCGTAGAAGTGAGAAGAGAAATGAGAAACAAATCTTATTTTGGTCTTAAATATCAAAGACAGCAACAAGCATGAGTCGTGTGCCACTTTGGTCACTTAAGTGACCACGTGGTAACTCCCGATATGCTAATAACACTTAGATTTATCCAAACCAAGTTTCCTAATTTCTAACAAGTTTAAAATAAATCTTGAGATTCATCAAAATCTTGTTCCACCATTTTCACATTTTTCCATATCTGTTGGTAGTCAATCTAGCATTAAAACACACAACCAGTATGCTTAAAAATACCAAACTAACTTCAATTAACCTCAAATTTTAACTATAGCATAGTTCACACATTTGTGACCTGGAAATAAACTCTCCACATTTATTACCACTAACTAAGCAGTTTAAGCCATTACCAGAGCTAAAAATAGTTATATTCCACACATAGCGTTGTAGCAAAGTGACTAAATGTGCTCAGAAGGTTGCAAAATTTAACAAGCATGGTAATCAGGTATTAAGCTACCTACATAACCATATACAAGTCTATCATGTTTTTCATGGGTGTTACAATTTAACTGTTAAATTTCAAATTTTATGAGTTCTTAGTTTGTTCCCAATTTTATTTTAAAGTCAAGTCATTTTCAAGTAAAATAGAGAATGGCCTGTTTTGACTTCTGCATAATGTGACATAACTTTGGCTACACTTAGCTAAATGAAGTGAGGTTTATGACATTTGAAAGATATGAGGGAAGAATATTTGCCTATAAAATTTCAGAATTTTTGAGGTTATGATGCACATTTGGCGCACTCATGAAAAACAGCCTTTTTAGGCAAAAATTGAGGTGGTTTTGAGAAAGTTTGGACCGTAGAAACTTTAGTAGCTTCTTTAATAATTAAAGTTGAATTATGAAAGTGTAATAGAAATGTGTTTGCCTCTTTATAGGTTAAACTTGAATTAAATGCTCCTTTATTGAGTTTGAAATGAAATGTATGCATGATATTAATGTATGAATGTAATGGATTGAATCACTTATGAAGTAAATCATTATACGCACTTCGTATGGAATGAATGACATATGTGAATGATATTGATGAATGGTATATATAAAATGATGTTTTAGTTTTAAATGATATGTTATGATTCCCTAATGTAGGACTGATGAAAAATGAGGAGTTGAGCCATGATATGATATGAGGATAGGAAATACCATAGTGTATAATTGATGAATGTATTATGTTTTGATATGTCAAGTTGAAATATTTACGATGTGAATTATCGTTTATGCTTTGCATGAAATGACTGGTAACCAAGATGAATAAAAGGTTGAATGATGCTGAAAAGTATATTGATATATGCAAGATAATGGATAATACTGACAAGCATAATATTGGGATGTAAAATAAAGAAAGAATAAAGGTAGATTGAGGTTGAGTAAGTTGTTCCCTCTCTACTTGAAATATGAAAGTATTGAATAATCATATAAATGATGTAAAGTATGAATGATGTCTTGCTCCCTTATTATGCAAGGAAAATCAAGATTAAGTGCAAAGTTAATGAAAAAAATGATTTTTAAGTACTTATGCATATTTTGTTTTCAAACTTGTTATTTGTTATTTCCTTGTATAAATGACCCTACGGCTTGAGCAAAGGTCTCCTAGTGCCCGGGGTTCTAGGTATTAACAGATGTGAGGTAAGTTAGCCCATTCATGCTAATTAGTGTTTAGTGGTTGATGCACTACTACTTAGAGAGGTAATACCCAATATCGTATTGAGATTGGTAAGGTAATGGTAACCTCACAGTTGTGGGGAAAGTTTGACCACTTATACCAAGATAGTGCAAGGAGGTCAAGGAACAAAGGTTTTCCTATCCCTTCCTACTTGAGGATATACAAGGATTAAAAGGACTTACTGGAACAAAAGTTTTCCTGGAAGGAATTCCTAGAATAAAGGTTATCTTGGAAGAAAGGGATTCTTGGAAATATGCAAATAACATGAGTTTTCCAAAAACAAAATGTTTTAAAAACATTGCATAAGCATACTTTAGGGCATTCCTTAGGTATAATCATACATCATAATGCATTGCATAAAATGACAATTGTATGGGAAATTGTCTTGATTTTCTAAAATGGTAAGGACCAAGAATGAATGTTGACTTAGAAGTAATACAAAGGAATAATGGATATTACTCCTAGAGTGAGGAAGAGTTCTTATGTGTTATATGTACATTGCAATCATAATTTGTGGTGATCAAATATATTTGCTCAAGTTGTATTATAATGTATTGATTAAATTATTTTTCATACTTTATGAGCAAGTATGTTTACTTATGTTGGTCATTGTGTGATGTTTACAATGTTTTTGAAATTAAATGAACTGTCTGCCTCGAGAAGGGAAAGGACTAAGTTTTGGCATATGCCACCTTTCCAAAATATATTTATGTATAACTGGTTTTTCTCTGAAGCAATTAGATTTGTTGTGATGTCATGTTTTTAAAATGTACTACTGAGAATTTCTAATTCTCACTCCAGTTTTCTGTTTCCATGAAAAATCCAGCGAAGGACCAAAGCAAGCACAAGGCAAGGCAATAAAGATTTAATAAAGTATTCATGTATATGTATATTGAGTTAGTATTTCAATTTATGGTACCGTAATTAAACTATTATGATTAGCTCTTTGTAAAAGTTTGTAATCTCAGATATATCAAATAGATGTTTAATAAAGAGCAAGTTTCCAGAGGTGTAAAATGTCTTGCCCTCTAACTTTTAGTAAAGGCTCTATATAATTACTCGTTAATAGTTATTATACAGGTTAAGTATTTACATTTTAAGTTTAAAGTGACATACTTAATTCACATTTCTTAGTATACTTAGGCTATACTATGGTATATAGAATTAGGGTGTTACATGTTTCCCCTGTTATTGGGCGCTCAGACGCCTAACTTGAGTGCTTAAGCGCTCATGAGCCAAAACTTTCTGGTCACTCGGCGCTTGGGCACCCAGCACCTCGCACTTAGGTACCTAGACGCCTAGTGTAACATCCTCCTCAACTTAATAGTTCTAATCAAGGTTGTAAAAGCTCAATACTATAGATATAAGTTGGTTAATAATTTTGGTAATCTTATAGATTAGTTTGAGCATAATTCTATAACACTGAATGCGAATAATAGCTAATATTTTAGCTTAAATGGCTGATATGATAGAAATAATTATGAAAAATTTATTTCTAGATCATAAATAATGGAAATGATCTGCAGTAAATTTTGAAGGATCAAATGAATTATTATGGCATTTTTAGTAACACTAAGTGAGTGTTTAAAGGCTAAATTAAATAGAAAAGTAGTTCAGAAAATTATGAAACTTTGATTAAATGTTAAAGAGAGGATGAAGATTTATCTGGGAATAGAAATAGAGCAAAATGAATATTTGTAAGCTTCTTAGTTCAATTTCATAGGTATAACTGAACCTAGAAAAGAACATTGAAGCTTAGTGAATTATAAAGGTGTATATGGATAATTGATGAACGAAGAAACTAAGAAATGAATAGAATCCTAGAATTTTTTGTAATACCTTTGAAGGTTAGAAAATTCATTAACGGAATATTAAGGTATCCTTAAGAGATATAAAGTTTCAGGCTGAATTTTATTCTTTCTCTCTTATTTTCTTTTCCCACCGCCTCTGCCTTTTCTTTTTGTTGACTTTCATTTGCATTTCCATCCACTCATTCTCATCTCTCTCTCTCTCGTGTGTTTTGAGAAAACAACAGAAAAAAGAGGAAGAAAAAGGAAAGAAAGAAGAAGAGGCAAAAGGTGAAGACTCAAGACAAGAGGGAGGAAGGAAGAAAGAAAAATGAAGGCCATCCAGATAGAATAAGGTAGGGGTTATGTTTTTTTTGGTTTTTCTCATTTTCTACATCTTCTTTATATGTGAAGTATATTTGTTTGGATTGAAAATGGATTCTTTGAAAGTTGTTCATAACCTTGTGTTTTAGAAATGGATTGAAATTTGGATGAGTTGTTGGTTGCTTTTGGTTGTTGCTTCATTGTGTTTGTGGTTTAGAAATTGTTCAAGAATATTTTTAGATAGTATAATGATCTTGTATGATGTTAGAAACCTCTTTGAATCCATGTGTAAAAGGTTGAAAGTTGGTTTGGAAAGCACCAAAAACAAAAGAATGTTTTGGTGCACTGGCGCCCAGGTGCCAGAGGTTGGGCACCCAAGTTTCTAGTACCCAAAATGTGTTCTCCTGGTTATTGTGTGCTTGGCACTCAGGCGTTAGTAGCAACTAAAACAGAGTATGTTCTCTGCCCTACTAGTGCTTAAGTGTTGGAAGAATGGCGCTTAGGCGCCAGCGACTAAGAAAATAAAGTATGCTTTTTGCCATCCCAGCACCCCAACCATTGGGGAATGGGCACTCAAGTGCCCAGACCAGAACTTTGTAGAATTTTTTATTTTGATAAAATAGAATTTTATACATATTGGAATCTCATGTATATGTCTTTTAAAGTATATTCAGACACTAGTAGAGGTATATTCCCTATATTTTAGGGCAATTGTATTGGAATGCTACACATGTGTGTATTATGTAACATCCCGAAAATTTATAATTTTAGAATAAATGATCATTTTATAGTATTTGGGATTTTTAGAAATATTTTTGGATTTTTCGGAGAACGTAAAATATTTTAATATTATTCCTCATTTTACGTGTGTGTTGAGTAGAGTCGGGAAAATGAAATATTTTTCCCGAGAACCTTGAACTATGAAAACGTCGACAGGGGATCTTACTAAACCCGAGGCCGGACACAGTTTATAAGGTTTCACGTCCTTCGAGAAATTTTAACAGATGGAATAATAAAATAATGCGAAAAATTGATCTGTCAGATTTGTTAATGCTGACTTTTGCCAACTATAACTATTGTCCAATAAATAATAACATGTAATAAAAATCTTATCACACTATTCAAAAATCTACCTTGTGTCAAGCTCCTTTAGCCTTATTTTCAAAATAAAAATAGAGTTAATTAAAAGCCCATTGTAGGAAGCTTCCAAGAAGTTTCCTTGTGGACACATTTTTCTCTCTCTTCCCTCCTCACTCTTCTCCACGGCAGAGGTAATATTGGAACCCAATATTCACTTTCATCTTCCTAATATTTTCTCTCTTTTCCTTCTCTTCTTCTTCTCTTCTTCTTCCTCCTCCACCGTACACCCTCACCGTTCACCATCTTCATTTCCTTTCTTCCCCACTTCCACATCTAGTTTTCTTCCATCATTCTAAGACCATTTTTCTTGTGGCCATCCTTGGTTCTTCTGCTTCTTCTTCCTCCATTTTTCACCATTGAAGCTAAAGCTTTGAGCTTGGAGGTAAAGTCTTAACCTTTCTTTCACTTTCTTCTCATTTTCATTTTTCTTGGTCACTTATGTGATCAAGAACTCATTTTTCCATGGTTTGAGTGAACATTATGGAAATCACTCACATTGGTGTTCTTCTTGAAGGGAAAACGAAAATCTAGGGCAAGAAAAGGTAACACCTTGTGTTGTCTTCCAAATAGGTAAGAGGGAGATGATCCTCTTCAACCAATCTTGGTAGTAAGGGAATGTCTTGTATGTGTGTTGTTATTGATTTCTGAATCCATGTATAAAGTTCTCTCATTTTTATGTTGTTCTTGATGATAGTACATTTTGTTGGGTTTGTATGATTTATTGATGCCTCTTGCATGATTTGAAGGTATATTTGAGTGACTTGTTGATTAAATATGATAACGATTGGTTTGGTTTGAGTTAGAGGACCTGGAGAACTCTGATTTCTGCAAGTTTACGCGTGGTAATCGATTACACGGGGCTTGTAATCGATTACCCAGCTCTTAAGGGTACGAAATCGTGATTCTGGAAATCTGGTAATCAATTACATCTTGTGTGTCGATCGACATGATTATGTCAACTTTGTAATCGATTACAAGAATGGTGTAATCGATTACCAAGCCTATAATGTTACGAAATGGTGCTTCTGGGAATCACGTAATCGATTATAACTTGTGGGTAATCGATTATGGGGGTTCTGTCCAATTGGTAATCGATTACCACGGCTGTGTAATCGATTACCAGGGCCTTGATGTTACGAATCGTGGTTTTGGGAATCATGTAATCGATAACAATGAGATTGTAATCGATTACAGAGATTCTGTTACGCTGGTAATCGATTACCAGGGTGATGTAATCGATTACCAAGACCCAAAAATGAGATTTTTGAGCTGGAAATGATGGAGATTATGGTTCTTTGTCCTTTGTAACTCAAACAAAACCTAAAAACCCTGGATTCAAGGATTTTACTTTTCTTAAATGTGATAAGAATATGTATTCATACCAATAGAGAAGAAACGATTTTGAAAATGGAATTCTTGGATCCATGACATAGAAATTGTGGTATGTAAGAACATATATTCCTAGTGAGAATTATTGATGCAAGTGTGATTCCCTATGTGGGTTATGTAGTTATTGATTCAGTATTCAATGAGATAAGAAATGATGATATGCCATTGAGGCAATGTTTTTAATAGATGTATTGTTGATATGTCATGTTGATCATTGAATAATGCTTATGTGCCATTGAGGCAATGCTTATGCTGAATGCATCATTGATGAACATACATGATTAAACATTGTGTCATCATGCATGCATGTTGTCCGTGGGACATTGTTGAGAAGGCTATGTTGCCTAGGAGCTTGAATAACACCTATGTGCGGGTGCGAATAGACTAAGCGTAGGTGTCATATGTTGTTGACCCTGAGGGCATCGGGGTGTGGGTGTCTCACAATAGACAGTGGTAGCTCCACTGGGGCCGTGGGATAGACCAATGCAACACACTGACGATCCTGACTGTGACGCTGTCCTATGTCGCGATCAACTGTTGAGGTGCCATGTGTGAGCTATTTTGCGCAAATGTTTTTATGAGATGAGCACACTATTTTTTTTAGGCTAACGATACACTGGCATTACTCCTTGATCATTCACTCCGAAGATATTTATGTCTAGCTCCATGGAGTAGGAACTTTGGTAGCCTTGTTGCATTGTGAGTTGTCAGTCACATGGTCCATTGAGCATTTATGATTTGATAATGTGTTTACTATTATGACTGTGATATTTATTTGACTCTTGGTAATGCTAATGTTGCTAGCTGGCGATGGATAATGTTAACTATTGTTCTTTGCTGCTTTACTCTCGTTAATTGCTTTAGGGTATTACTGCATTTGTATGTATTAACTGTGTCTTATGTGGGCATTCGACGCCGTTTATTTTCTTGCTGCCATCTTGGTACTGAAAGCTAGGAATCTCACCTCTTTCTTATATTTGTGCATTTCTGTTTTTCATTTATATTTGATAAAAGATCGTGAGGAAGATAAAGAGGGACTATACCTTGGTTGATTGAGTTGAGCATCTGGACAAGATTTCATCGACTACGTAAGAGTGCAGCCGCGGGGTGGCATTGATGCCTGTCGTGTCAATTGGGACGCTGTGCGTCATGTGCATATGGGGTTGCGGCCTTGTCTGCTGGTAGTAACCATCCCTGGGTTACTACTCCTCCCCTTTAATGTTTTTATTCCCGCTGTATTTTGTTTGACTCTGTAATTATTATATTCTATGTTATCAGTAATTCGTGTAAATTGGCTATAAACTATATATATATATATATATATATATATATATAAGGAATGTGATTTCATTCCAATGGTTGTATTAAGGGTTGAATACATTTATATTTCATTCATGGCTCGTATTTTCTACTTATGCATAATGCGAAAAATAAACTCGTAAATTTGGAAACTACTGTTATCATGACTGTGACACACCTGGATTTAGTAACTGTGGTGTAATGATGATTGCGCTGCAGTTGGTATATTTAGGTGCGTTACACTAAGGTGGTATCAGAGCAGTTCATCCTGTTGAGAAGCAGTTTGGAAGTTGACGGCTTACGAGGGATTACGTTGTGGAAGCAGAATGATGAAGTTCGAGCTGGGGATTGTTAGGATGTATGGAATTGAACTTGTCTTGCTTGAATTGTGTGAATTGTATGACTCTTTGTATTTAGTTTTCATAGGGAGATAACGCTGTTTGAAGTAATTTTGTGTTTGTTGTACCTATGTCCGTCTTCAGAGAGATTCAATGGCTCGCAGTAGACATGCAAGGGCGGTGGCTCGTGACAGACGTGTACATGTGAGCGTGAGACAAGACCATAGGAGTATGGTTGCAACTGCAGAAGAAAGGCAAATGATAGCTGAGGTGATAACTCGCCAGAATCGGAGGGCCACGCAACAATGAGAATTGGAAGTTGAGGTCCAGAATCTGTCGAAGGAAAGTCGGCTTTGGGGCAAACTTGGACTACCTAGATTCCAAAAGAGGAATAATAGAAAAGTTAACCAGTTTAAGCGGAAACCATACGCACAGGTATCAGGGAAACAACAACAACAACCAACTCCTGGACAAAGCACTAGTGGTGGTGTATCCAGACAGATCCCGATATCTTCGCCAAGATGTATGAAATGCGGAAAGGAACACTTCACGAGGGAGTGTAAGATCAAAGGGATAATCTGTTTTAAATGTGGGAAGCCTGGACACGTCTCCCGTAACTGCGACCAAGCAAAGGCAAATTCTTCAGTCAATGTTGTAAGGGCTGTGGAACCACAAGCAGAAGTCAGGACTTATACCCTGGGAGGTGCTGAGACTTCAAAATTCGGAGATCTAAACCGTGGAAGTTATACCTCAAATGATGATCCCATAATCGTGCTGTATAATTCTAGGGGTAACCCCTCCTTTTACAATTTGTGACTATATGGATCACTTGTGTAACGCCCCTTTTTCAGAAGGGAACGTCACATTATCAAATAAAATAAAATACGAAAATTAAATAATTAAGACAATTAAGACCCGGTTCATTTTATTCAAGATTAGTTTATTTCAACTTATCGGTACATGAGTAAAATGATGGTATATATATATATATATATATATATATATATATATATATATATATATATATATATATATATATATATATATATATATATATATATTCTTTTTGATTGAATCAATTGGTCAAATGTAATTAACCGTAAAAATAAGGCAAAAAGGTAAAACTTATATCTGAATAACTTGCACATATGTTATATATATAAATGTTAACAACGTTTGGAATACAAGCCTGGAATATCCAAAAAGCAAAACTATACCTGTCCCAAAAGATTATACAAATATGCCCTAATGATACCAAAATATACAGCCCACACAAAAATACATCAGGCCCCAAAATAAAACACTAGTAGCCATCAGTAGCTACCAGTAAACTCAGTCTCTCAAATGAGAAGGGACCGTATCCGGGTCCTCAGCAGGATCCTCCTCTTCCGAGGAAACCTCCATGGGAACCACAGAAGCACGGGACGGAGCCCGAGCGGTGGAATCAGAAGAGTCCTCCCAAGGGGTGTAGTAACGGTCACCCCACATCTCTCTGATGGGTAGGTAGAACTCCAGTCATAGGCTGACGTGGCAGGTGAGGACAGGCGCCTCATGTTGTCTCCAGGCAAGGGTGATGGACACGTCTCCCAAATAAATACAGCGCTCGGAGTTCAGGTTGATGTGCCAGCACTCTGGCCCTCCAAGGAAGGTCAGACGCACATCGCCCAAGAATCCACGCATACGTGTCCCCATCTTCCGCAGTAGATGCTAATCTTGTTCGGGCCAGAAGCCGGGGAAATCAGGGGCTTCTAACTCGTTGCCATCGTCTTCGGTCGATACAAAGTATATATGTACAAACAACAGATAGTAGAAATACAGAAAGAGGTAAGACATCCTACCATCATTACCAATTGTAGCATGCTAGAAACAAAACGGCGCCATGCGCCCAAATAGCAATTCAGAATATCACATCCAATTAATAAACAGTAATTTCAACAGTAAGCAAATAAACAGTTCCAGGCAGATAATTATCACGGTAGTAATCAAATCAGTCATAGTTATGGAAAATGAATATTAACAATGACAGTGTATATCATGACTCACATGCATGCTTTTCCCGAATTCCTACTCCATGGAGCTAGACTCAAACAATCGGAGAGAAAGATCAGGAGACATGTCTGTAACTTGGCTGTCGAGGCCAGTGCTATCAATAAATTTTCTCGTGCGCAATCATGGCATTGTACAGATATTCTACACTAGATCACGATATAGGACAGTGTCTCAGTCCGGATCGTCGGTGCGTTTGCATCGGTCTACCCCACGGGCAGGAGAGCTACCAACCTCCCATTGCGAGGAACCCGCACCCCGACGCCCCCAAGGTCAACCAATGACCTACACTTGTCTATTCGCACCCGCACTAAGGTGTGTTCAATCTCCTAGGCAACTTGGCCTTACAACAGTCCACAAGGACAATCACAACGCATAAGACACTATGCATGAACATGTATGATTCACAATCTCGTACTATTCTATAATATGCCACATTAGGCCAATATAAGCATCAATATACAAATGGTGATTCGCATGTACTCACAATATCATATTATTGAAATAAATCGAGGTAACACATTTTCATGGTCTATTATGCATTCTTAATTAAGATTTGTCATCCTTGTCAAAGTTCACGTCCAATCCTATTCTTACAACTTGCAAAATCTTCCAAGGCAATTAAATTTCTTCCACCTTTGTAAATCGTTCAAGCTCTTAGGCCTTGCACTCTATTGTTCTTCACTCACTTGGAATTACCCTAGGTTTTATGATAATCTCGTTCTTAGTCCTTTAAGAGTTATGAAATCTTGATTATATTAAATTCTTCTGATTCATGAGTTATCCATCTTATGACATAGGTATCTTAACATAATCTACTCTCATAGAGTCTCTCTCTTTCTAGAGGAATTTCCTTAACAAATTCAGTTCCTTACTTCATTTTATGTTGTAATACCTTCACATGGAAGTCTTAGCATCATTTCACCATCATCTGGGTGATTCTGCAATGGGCGCCTAGGCGCCATGTCTGTAGCGCCTGAGCGCTGGTTGAGCGCCTAGGCGCTAAACACGTAGCACCTGAGCGCTAAACACGTAGCACCTGAGCGCTAACCAAGCCGCGTTCAGGGAAATTTTCCCTGGGCATAGAGCGCCTAGACACTCTACGCACAGCGCCTGAGCGCTAATGCAATTTCAAGGATTCTGCAGAATCCCTTCTGCAGAACCGTGGCCCATTAACTTTCAAGTATTAAAGTCGTTTACCAACAATCCAAATCAAGGTTATGAACTCTATAAAAACCACATACAAACATTTATATTATCAAAGTAAAGGATAACCCACATTGGGGTTTTTCCACTAACAACACATCAAAGGTTCCTAGATGCTAAAGGAGGTTGAGGAGGAGTGTCTTCCTCTTACCTAAGAGAAGAAATCAAGAGAAACACCAAGAAATCTTCTTGTGGATTTTCGGATTTGAGCTCCACCAAACCCTAAAAATGGTGACTTGATTAGAATGGCACATGGACATGAAAAAAGAAATGTGAATGGTTACTAGAAGACCCTTGTAACTGAAAATGAAGAAGAGAGAAGAGAGGTCTTGAAACTTACACAAAAGCTCAAAGCTTGAAGCTTGAAGAAGATGATGAAAATGGTGAAATTTTACAATGCTCCAAGCAAGAAAGATGTTTAGGAGAGGGTGGGGATTAAAGAAATGTATTTGGATGAAAGTTTTGTGAATGTTGAGTGGGGAGAAGGAGAGCTGCCGTAGCACACCAGAAAAAGAGGGAGGAGAAGAAGAAAATGGAGAAAGAAGAAGAAGAGTAAAAAGAAAGGCTTGAAATGTGTTAATGAATTAATGAAAAGCTAATGTTTCCCCCCTTCCAAGGGCTGCTGCCGAAGTGAAGAGAGAGAGGAGTGAGGGAGAGTTGGCTTCCAAAGGAAGCCAAGGGCACATAGGTCATTGACTTAGTCAAAGCTTCTCAAAGAAGTTTTGGCTATTTTAACCATTAAATTTTGAATCTAAGTGGATAGATTAGACATAAAGTAAGTTGCATTAGGATAATGTAATAGTATTTTTATTACACACTATTATCCAATAGATAATAGTTACTGGTTTGAAGTCAGTATTTAATTAATCTGACAGATGAATTTTTCTTTTCGCTGTATCGATTTATTTTATCTGTTAAGATTTCTCGAAAATTTGCGAAACCTCGTAAACTGTGTCAAGTCTCGGGTTTAGTAAGATCCCCCGTCGACTTATTCATAGTTCAAGGATCATAGAGAAAACATCGTGTTTTCCCAGTTCCGGTTAGCGCGCACACAAAACGAGAAATATATTAAAATATTCAACGTTTCCGTAAAATTTTAGAAAAATTCCTAAAAATCAAGAATAATATAAAATGACTATTTATTCCTAAACAGGTATTTTTCGGGATGTTACAACTTGGATTCATCCTTATCTTTATTATCTTCGGCTTAGTTGTTTCCATTTCTGTTGTTAAGATCTGTCGTTGATGCTTAAGTTTGTTTAATCTATCCTCTTTCTACCAAAGATTGAATCTTTTATTGATCTATCGTGCCTACCTAAAATCGTACCAGTTAGAGTTTATGATTTTAGAAATTGATCAGTCATTTTCTTGTTAGTATCTGCTAGAGCGTTCCGACCAACACCTTGGTAATTTTTGAAATTAAGGCTTTTGAATTCGTAACGGCCAACATGGTCTAAGCCTCATAAAAGAAAGGAGCCTGAGGGTACATGTAATGTTCTCCGTAGAGGACCAAGAGTAAAGGGAATATAAATGCCACTTTAATAGCCAAAGAGTTCCGCATGTTGAGCTAAGATGTTGTCGGTTAAGGAGAAGAATAAAAATTTCTCGGTGATACGAGGACTATCGCCAGTTAAACAAGATTATGATCAAAGATGAGTATTCTAGGAGGAAGGTGAATGATTTGATGGATTAGCGAGAAGGAAATCGTTGTTCTCTCCAAGATAGATGTATGTCCTGGTCACCGATGGATTCGTGGAAATAGAGAATGTACCCAAGATGATTTTTCGAGTGTGCTTTCGATATTATGGGTATCCCGTGATGTCAACCGGAGTGACAAATGCTCATGTTGTATTCTTAGACAACATGAATTGTATTTTCTATCCTTACCTAGAACGGAATCGTCGTTGTCATTAATGATGACATTCTGACCTATTCTCGAAGATATGGGGAGATACGTTGGACATCTCAATATAGTTTTTCCTGACTTTAAAGAAGGGGGAGTAAGTGCCAAAGTATCAGAGTGCGGATTCTCGTTTAAGGAGGTTCCGTTTTGGATCATGAAATTCCAAATGGAAGAATTGTGTGGACTCACAAAAAGGTTGAAGCAGTTCCTTAAAAAGGAAAGATCGGAAACCATGAGGGAGATTCATAGCTAGTGGGATTAGTTGGTTTTTATCGAGGGAGTATCGACAGATTCTCGAAGATAGTTGGACAACTTGCTCAGCTTACAAAAAGAGAATCAAAACTTTTACGGACCAGCACAGGCGGAGAGAGTTTTCAAAGATTGAGGAAATATTCTGATTTTGATACTGCCCGATCCCAGTGAAACATTCGAAGTGTCTTTGGGATGCTTCACATCAAGGTTTAGGACGTGCGTTCATGCAAAGTTGAGAAGTTATAACTTATGCCTTGAGGTTGTTAAAGGTGCATTGGGAATTGTCGACTCACGAACTAGTGTTAGCCGCGGTTATATCAGCTCTAAGAATATAGAGATACTTTCTATATGGAGCAATATTCAATGCCCTTCGCTGTCACAAGAACCTGAAGTATTTATTCGATGAGAAGGAACCAAACATGAGGCAGAGAAGTGACCAAAGATTTTGAAGGAACATGATCTCTAACTTTAGAGTCATCTTGGAAAAGAAAACGCCATGGCAGATGCTTTGAACTGGAAACTACATAATACCTTCATTATGATGGTCGAGAAGAAGGAATTAGTATAGTAATTCGAGGACAGGTGGCTGCCATTGGAAATGACACTAGATGAGGTATGTCTAGGTATAGTCGCTATTTCGAATGATCTGTTGGGAAGGATTCAAGAGAAGTAGAATAGTGACCAATTTCTGCAAGACAAGAAGAAGCTATTAAGACAAAGTATGGTGTCAGAATGTGAGGAAGGAACTCAATGGAATCTTAATGTTCACATGTAAAGATTGCAATACCAAATGATTCAGAACTTAAGGAGTTCATTCCTAATGAAACCCACGAGAGTAAACCGAGTTTACACACCAGAGTGATCAAGGTATATCAAAATCTAAAACAGAAGTGCTGGTAACAATGGATGAAGAAAGACGTTGCTGAATGCGTGTCATCTTGTTTGGTCTGCCAGAAAATGAAGATTGAACATCAAAGACCAGCTGGACTGTTACAACCCTTGACTATCCCTGAATGGAAATGGGATAGTATTGCCATGGACTTTATTGCCGGGTTGCCAAGGACTAAGAAAGGAAATGACTCAATATGGGTAATTGTGGATCGGCTTACAAAATAAGCTCACTTTTTGCCAATCAACATAAGATATCCATTGGAAAAGTTGAGTCGGATATACGTTGGTGAAATTGTCAGACTTTATGGTGTGCCCACAAGTATCACTTCCGATAGAGATCCAAGGTTTACGTCTAAGTTTTGGAAGAGTCTTCAAGAAGTTATAGGAACGAAGTTGCGATTGAGTTCGGTATACCATCCACAGACTGATGGCCAATCAGAGAGGACGATTCAGTCATTAGAGGATCTGCTGAGAGCTTGTGCGATAGAGCAAAACCACATAGAGGCAGGGAGATCACATTGGTAAAAACAAATTGAATTGACGTGATTAGAAGCGCGATATGGAGGTCAAGAGATAAGGTGAAGAAACAACGTCGATATTTATCCTAAGGAATGAAAATTTCGAGGACGAAATTTTCTATTTGAAGGGGAGAGTTGTAACATCCCGAAAATTTATAATTTTAGAATAAATGATCATTTTATAGTATTTGGGATTTTTAGGAATTTTTTTGGATTTTTAAGAGAACGCAGAATATTTTAATATTATTCCTCGTTTTGCATGCATATTGAGTAGAGTCGGGAAAATGAAATATTTTTCCCGAGAACCTTGAACTATGGAAACGTCGATGGGGGATCTTACTAAACCCGAGGCCGGACACAATTTACAAAGTTTCACGTCCTTCGAGAAATTTTAGCAGATGGAATAATAAAACAATGTGAAAAATTGATCTGTCAGATTTGTTAATGCTGACTTCTACCAACTATAACTATTGTCTAATAAATAATAACATGTAATAAAAATCTTATCACACTATTCAAAAATCTACCTTGTGTCAAGCTCCTTTAGCCTTATTTTCAAAATAAATTAGAGTTAATTAAAAGCCCATTATAGGAAGCTTCCAAGAAGTTTCCTTGTGGACACATTTTTCTCTCTCATCCCTCCTCACTCTTCTCCACGGCAGAGGTAATATTGGAACCCAATATTCACTTTCATCTTCCTAATATTTTCTCTCTTTTCCTTCCCTTCTTCTTTTCTTCTTCTTCCTCCTCCACCGTACACCCTCACCGTTCACCATCTTCATTTCCTTTCTTCCCCACTTCCACATCTAGTTTTCTTCCATCATTCTAAGACCATTTTCCTTGTGGCCATCCTTGGTTCTTCTTCTTCTTCTTCCTCTATTTTTCACCATTGAAGCTAAAGCTTTGAGCTTGGAGGTAAAGTCTTAACCTTTCTTTCACTTTCTTCTCATTTTCGTTTTTCTTGGTCACCTATGTGATCAAGAACTCATTTTTCTATGGTTTGAGTGAACATTATGGAAATCACTCACATTGGTGTTCTTCTTGAAGGGAAAACAAAAATCTAGGGCAAGAAAAGGTAACACCTTGTGTTGTCTTCCAAATAGGTAAGAGGGAGATGATCCTCTTCACCCAATCTTGGTTGTAAGGGAATGTCTTGTATGTGTGTTGTTATTGATTTCTGAATCCATGTATAAAGTTCTCTCATTTTTATGTTGTTCATGATGATAGTGCATTTTGTTGGGTTTGTATGATTTATTGATGCCTCTTGCATGATTTGAAGGTATATTTGAGTGACTTGTTGATTAAATATGATAACGATTGGTTTGGTTTGAGTTAGAGGACCTGGAGAACTCTGATTTCTACAAGTTTACGCGTGGTAATCGATTACACGGGGCTTGTAATCGATTACCCAGCTCTTAAGGGTACGAAATCGTGATTCTGGAAATCTGGTAATCGATTACATCTTGTGTGTAATCGACATGAGATTGTCAGCTTGTAATCGATTACAAGAATGGTGTAATCGATTACCAAGCCTATAATGTTACGAAATGGTGCTTCGGGAATCACGTAATCGATTACAACTTGTGGGTAATCGACACGGGGTTCTGTCAATTGGTAATCGATTACCACTACTGTGTAATCGATTACCGTGGCCTTAAAGTTACGAATCGTGGTTCGGGAATCATGTAATCGATCACAATGAGATTGTAATCGACATGAGATTCTATTCTGCCGGTAATCGATTACCAGGGTGATGTAATCGATTACAAGACCCAAAAATGATATTTTTGAGCTGGAAATGACTGAGATTATGGTTCTTTGTCCTCTGTAACTCAAACATAACCTAAAAACCCTGGATTCAAGGATTTTACTTTGCTTAAATGCGATAAGAATATGTATTCATACCAATAGAGAAGAAACGATTTTGAAAATGGAATTCTTGGATCCATGACATGGAAATTGTGGTATGTAGGAACATATATTCCTAGTGAGAATTATTGATGCAAGTGTGATTCCCTATGTGGGTTATGCAGTTATTGATTCAGTATTCAATGAGATAAGAAATGATGATATGCCATTGAGGCAATGTTTTTAATAGATGTATTGTTGATATGTCATGTTGATCATTGAATAATGCTTATGTGCCATTGAGGCAATGCTTATGCTGAATGCATCATTGATGAACATACATGATTGGACATTGTGTCATCATGCATGCGTGTTGTCCGTGGGACATTGTTGAGAAGGCTATGTTGCCTAGGAGTTTGAATAACACCTATGTGCGGGTGCGAATAGACTAAGCGTAGGTGTCATATGTTGTTGACCCTGAGGGCGTCGGGGTGTGGGTGTCTCACAATAGACAGTGGTAGCTCCACTGGGGCCGTGGGATAGACCAATGCAACACACTGACGATCCTGACTGTGACGCTGTACTATGTCGCGATCAACTGTTGAGGTGCCATGTGTGAGCCATTTTGCGCAAATATTTTTATGAGATGAGCACACTATTTTTTTTAGGCTAACGATACACTGGCATTACTCCTTGATCATTCACTCCGAAGATATTTATGTCTAGCTCCATGGAGTAGGAACTTTGGTACCCTTGTTGCATTGTGAGTTGTCAGTCACATGGTCCATTGAGCATTTATGATTTGATAATGTGTTTACTATTATGACTGTGATATTTATTTGACTCTTGGTAATGCTAATGTTGCTAGCTGGCGATGGATAATGTTAACTATTGTTCTTTGCTGCTTTACTCTCGTTAATTGCTTTAGGGTATTACTGCATTTGTATGTATTAACTGTGTCTTATGTGGGCGTTCGACGCCGTTTATTTTCTTGCTGCCATATTGGTACTGAAAGCTGGGAATCTCACCTCTTTCCTATATTTGTGCATTTCTATTTTACATTTATATTTGATAAAAGATCGTGAGGAAGATAAAGAGGGACTATACCTTGGTTGATTGACTTGAGCATCTGGACAAGATTTCATCGACTACGTAAGAGTGTAGCCGCGGGGTGGCATTGATGCCTGTCATGTCAATTGGGACGTCGTGCGTCACGTGCATATGGGGTTGCGGCCTTGTCTGCTAGTAGTAACCATCCCTGGGTTACTACTCCTCCCCTTTAAATATTTTTATTCCCGCTGTATTTTATTTGACTCTGTAATTATTATATTCTATGTTATCAGTAATTCGTGTAAATTGACTATATATATATATATATATATATATAAGGAACGTGATTTCATTCCAATGGTTGTATTAAGGGTTGAATACATTTATATTTCATTCATGGCTCGTATTTTCTACTTATGCATAATGCGAAAACTAAACTCGTAAATTTGGAAACTACTGTTATCATAACTGTGACACACTTGGATTTAGTAACTGTGGTGTAATGATGATTGCGCTGCAGTTGGTATATTTAGGTGCGTTACATATTAGATATAGTAATGTTCCTCTGGAATATGAATTTTAACAGTATAATTGTGAATTTGAGAATATGCTTCCTTAAACCATTAAGGGTAAATTAGAATGATATTTTTGAATGTATGTTTGAACAATCAGTGCTCATAGAATTTGAATTTGAATTGAATATGAGAATTGGACTATTGGCCTTGAATGGGAAGGTAATTAGTCCTGGTATGCTTTTCTTACTCGGCATCCTTCTTTTATGTGAACTTGTAATGTGTAACACCCTAATACAGATATCTAGATATATCATAGTTACACAACGATATATAAAGATAACAGTACTAGAAATGTCACTTCTACACATTATCTACTAACATATATCCATAATCACAACTGAGTAATTATAGAAAGCCTTGAGAGATTGCGGGGAAAAAATCTTAAACCTCATACATATATATACAAACATAGCCACAAGAGGGCTTATTGTAATACATATAAAATAAAACTTACAGAACAAATATAAAATGATTACATAAGTTCTGTCTACTTAAAGCAATAAAAAAAACTACTTTAGTCTTCATGCTTTATCTTCTTACCCTTAGTAGGGTCTGTACCACTGTACCTGTTCTTGTGCTTGTGCCTGGATTTACATGGAAGAACAACTGGAGTGAGAATTACAAATTCTCAGTAAAAGCAATTCCAATACCAGTTCTCTATAACATTGTATATAACAAATATATAACAAATGCTATAATTCTGACTTAGGAGCTTCCTCCTCTTTTCTCATATCTGCACATTTTCTTGTAGTGTGATATCAACCTATAGCCTACACACTGTTAATATATACAACGCCCATACAACTGTAAATACTAATAGTGACGGACAATGCCCATACAACTGTCCGTGAATGCAATGAATATGCCTAAGGAATCCTAAGAGTATGTGGATGAAATGCAAATGCAGGGTTTTGTTTTTAAATACATGCAGAAGTTTATTTTGAAAACAAGGAAGTTTGCTTGGAACTAGTCAGTATATCATCTAGTGGTAATTAGAGGGAAAGTTCATCCTCACATTACACATATTCTGGCACGCTGAGAAATTCGGGCTTTATCCTTACTTAAAGAGCGTCTTTGGATTTCCCATTTATCTCCTTTGGCCTTGGCACTATCGAGACATCAGGATTATGTTCTTCTCAAAAGTCCTTCAGACACCCATCTATCTCCTTTTGCCTCCATGAATGAACATCAAAGGATACTCACCAAGATCGATACTACTTGACTAATTTGTAGACTTACATACGTACTTATATACTTAGTTCCTTTACGAGCTAAGCATATTCTACTAGGAACTTTGGCTTTTATGTTTACCCTTTGTAATGAGGAGAATCTGTAACCCCATACTACATGTAACCTTAGCATTTGGTTAGAAATACTTGTTTCCTTAGGAACTTCTCTGATTTTTTACCTTCTTAGCTAAATGACCTCACGTCATATAACGTTACATTCTCAGGTAAACATTACTAGACCATTTCTTATACTTGTACCTAAACTCCACCTCATCACTCATATCTCTTAAGTGATTTCTAACGCAACACTATATTGCTGAGGTGTTAGATACTTACCTATAGCAAACCACTAATCTTGGTTGCACTAAGGTTCTTACTCTTCACATACATACTAGATTAATTAACTAGTGTGTGAAAAGCTTAGTGTTATGCTTATCTCTTACATAACCACTATCTTAACTTTCCTATAGACTCAACTCATCCTAGTGAAAGAGTTTATCTTAACTACTGCCTCATCTACCCTTGCTTAAGGAAATAAATGAGTATTTCTCTAAAACTTTGCATAATTAACTCAACTTTAACTAAAGCGAGTAAGTCATACATCTAGATAAGTATAACATACTTATTCTGGTTGTATCTAGTTTTCCCTTCCATCACACTTCTAGTAGTAGCTTATACTACACTTGTGTGCTTAAGGTTCCAGATACCTCTTTAATTATTCCAAACTCATGGAATGCTTAAGAACTTAACTTCCATACTTTCATTAGTATCTAAGGAAGTAAATTCCCTTTATCTTGCACTTCTAACTCATCTTTGTTAATGCATGAATTATTGCATATTTCTACTATACCTTATGATTATGACATCTTCTTAGTCACAATTCATCATATTGTGTATTTAGCAATACACAAAGTCCCACTTAACTAGAGACTTAGTACCTAAACATTCCCTTCTTGGAACTAATACACAATCTTGTCTCCATTCAAGTGAATCTAACTCAGGTGTGATTTCTACTTACAACTCTTTGTTGTTCAAGGTCTTAGGTATTTTCCTAAGATAATCCACTACTCTTGGATATCCTAAGATTCATACCTTTCTCATTCTCTATTAGAGTGAATACTATTATGCATCCTAGCATACTTGTCTTCATTGCACCATCTCATCATATCTGAAGTGATATCTAATGCAACACTTTGTTGCCTAAGGTGCTACTAAAGTTTTTAGTGTCCAACTTTCTCAAAAACACCTCAAATCTTGCCTAAAAAGACTGATTTTTAAGATTGCACCAAACATGCATCATAACTTCTAAAATTCTGAATTTTTATGAGCACTTAGCTTTTTCTCATATCTTTCCAATGCCACAAACCTTGCTTCATTTGGCTAAGTGTAGCCAAAGTTATGCGATATTTTGCAGAGACCAAAACAGGGCATTCTTTGATTTACCCGATTTTGACTTGACTTTAAACTGAAACTGGGAATAAACCACATGTGGAAAAATTCTGAAATTTTTACCACATGAAGCCTTATGTCTTAGCTTTCAAATGGCACCGGTTTCATGTCCATACGACATTGGAGCAAGAAATTATGCAATCTGGTTTACTGACTGCCAGAATGCCTTTTTCTACAGAATCTGCCTTGGATTCAAACAGAAACTGGTATTGATTGGATTGGTGGAAAATTATGAAATTTTTACCACAGGAAGCCTTATGCCTTAGCTTTCAATTCCAGAATCAAGTGATTCCGATATCTACAGCCCAAGTTATGCAACAAACACTGTAGGCTGTTCAGAATTTTCCTGTTTTGGTTTCAAGCCTCACGCCGCGGCGCCACACTCCCCACGCCGCGGCGCCCATAACAGAAGCACGATTCTGTAGGGCGTGGTACTGTTCTAATGGTCATTTGCACGGATTTTGGCCATTTCCAATCAGTTTCTAAGTGATTTCAAGTTCCTAACTAGTTCATTAACACTTAGGAAACATCAATCACCATTCTAAACCTCTTGATTTGGATTCTTGAACCAAAATCATGCATGCTTGACCCTAAACCCCAAAATGGGCATCAATGGTTTAAATGAATATTTCTAGGTTTCTAAATTCAGTTTATGACATGAACAAGTCATAATTGGTCTAAGAAACATGTCCATGCAAATCAAACACATCAAACTCATCTAGAACTCAATTTAGCATACTAGGTTGTTTATATGCATACATAGAGAAAATAGATGAGTAAAGGCTCTAAACCCCTACCTCTTGAAGACTCTTGATCTTGAAGCTTGATCCTTGATCTTCTTCTATTCCTTCTCCCTTTCTTCTTCTTCCCCTTTCTCCCTTCTCCCCTTTCTCTCTTTTCTTTCTTTCTTTCTCTGTTTTTCTTCATTCTGCCGAGAGTGAAGATAGAAATAGGGGGTGGGACATAAAGGGAATTAAGAGAAAAGATTAACTTAAGTTTCTATAGTGAAACTTATATCTGCTAAGGACACCCGAATTATACTAATTCAAGTTTTCCAGCTTCCAACGACTTTAGAATAAATCACAGGATTCATCTAAATTGTTGTTTTACCATTTTCATGATTTTCTATATCTGCTACTAGTCATTCGGTATTAAAATACACAACCAGTATGCCTAAAAATACCAAACTGACTCTGATTCTCTTAAAACTTTTACCACATATTACTTGGCTTATTTGTGACCTAGAAATAAATTCTCTATGTTTATTTCCCTTAACATAGCAAAAGTTGCTATTATCTGAGTCATTTTAAGCTACTTTTCAACTTCTGTGTTACAACTAAGTGCCTAAATGAACTCAGTTTGTCACAAAACTTGACTGGCATGCTAAACAAGTCAAACGCTACCTTTGGTAACCATTTACCAATTTAACATGTGTTTAAGGGTATTACATAATGCACTCAAAATAATGGATATTTTAGTTAATCCTATATGGAGGCAGGATATTCAAAATTCCATTTGAATCATGGGGATGATCCTTTGTGAGGAAGGGGATCTTGTATTCTTAGAAATTCCTCGTTGTATTTCCTCACATATTATCTCTCCCTTATAGGATACTAGTGGTAGTGTGAGGTCCTAATTCACTCCCTACCATGAGTATATAGAACCCGAGCTATATGAGGTGGCTCACACCTATTATGGTACAGAGATATGGGTTTTGTGGGAATGAATGAGTATGTATTTAAGCACTGAAATGAATTTGTATTTGACTATCATATATATGAATGCAAAAATGAATTGAGAATTTAGTATTGATTTGAATTTCTATTGTAGGTATTTATGAAAATACGTTATGATTTTTGGTAATTCACTGTTTTCTAGAAAAGCTAATAATTGGGATTTTGTTTCAGGAAGAGAAAGGACATGATTTGGCCATTTGCCACCTTTCTAATATATGTATAATTCAAATTGTATTAACAATGAAATTTTCCCTGAAACAACTGAAAATATTGTGATGACACGAGTTTTAAAAGTATTACTGAAGATTCTTTGAATTCTTACCCTTGTCTTTCTTCTATTTCCATAACATTTTTAGGTATGGGTTATACTGGATGAAGATAATGACAGGAATAGTAGTTTATGTAGAGATTATTTTGTATGAGGAATGTATAAATATTTCCTTGAAGGCACTTAGTGTACTATTTGTATACGATGTACACTCTCGTATAAAAACCCCTTTCAGCATATGTATATCATTTCACCCTTCCAGGCTCATATTTTTGTATAACTTAGTGATGTAAATTTGAATTATTAAAATTAATTTTAAGTGATGTGCTTATTACTAATATTGTGGTGTAATTCCGAATACACTATTAGTTTTAGTAGTAAGGGCGTTACATTTTGGTATCAGAGCAGTTCATCCTTTTGAGCCAGGGTATAGACTAGCCGTGCCTTAAGAATGATGTTATGCATTTTTCTTATCTTGATGATGAGATGTATAGGTAGAATTGCATAACGGCCTTAAGTTTGAATGTCAATGATTATAGTTGCATTGTTACATAATATTGAACCTGATCAACTCAATATTTATTGTTCTGTGTGTATAGGTAATTATGGCATCAACTAGGCATACCCGAAATAATAGAGCCCCAACTAGAGATAGAGGTAATACACCAGATATGTCTAAGGATTTCAAAGACATAGTTGCTGTAGTTAGAGAGCAAGCATCCATGACTAATAAAATATTAGAGGAAATACTGGCTAATGCACAACCAGCTCCCTTAAATAATGTAGCATTGGTGGGAAATCAAGATTTTCAAGATCTATCTGAATTTAGAAAGGCAAAACCCTCCATCATTCCAAGGGAAATATGATCTAGCAAAAGTGGAAGAATAGTTGAGGGAGTTAGAGAAGACTTTTGCAGTAATGAGGTGTAGGGATGATCAAAAGGTATCTTTTGCTTCTTAAATGTTAAAAGGGGAAGCTGAATATTAGTAGAACGATGTTAGAAGATTAAAGGAAGCAACTAGTATTCAAATAACCTGAGAAGTGTTTAGGACGACCTTTCTGGATAAATACTTTCCAAGGAATTTGCAAGAAGATAAATAATTCAAATTTTTGAAACTGGAGCAGGAAAATATGTTTGTGGGGCTGTATGCAGTGAGGTTTAAAGAATTATCAAAGTTATCTTCTTATTTCTAGTATAATCCGAATGAGAACTGGAAATGCATCAAGTTTGAGGATGGGTTGAAAGATAAAATAAGGAGAATGGTAAGACCGTTGGATATCAAATCATACTCTGGTAAACAAATGTAGGATCATAGAGTTTGATAGTTCGAAGCCACAATAAGAGTATAGATAACAAGGATTTCAGAAGAGAAATAGGGGAGATGACAGGTTCAAAAAGAATGTTCAGTGGCCAAAGAATCAATAAGGGAAGGGAAAATAGACTCAAACAGAACCTTATCGACCGACCTATCCAAAATGTGGCAAGCGTCATGGAAACAAAGCCTATTGTGCAGATTAGGCAGAATGTTATACTTGTGGACAAAAGGCTCATTTTGTGATAAGTTGCCCACAGAAGCCAATTGCACTATGTAACATCCCAGGACTGCCTGCAGGATTGATGAGTGTCCCTACAAACCAACATGGGTCTTCTCAGCGTGCTTTGTCCTTACTCACACGCATCCTAGGAAACTTCCCAGGAGGTCACCCATCCCATAAGCGCTCCAGGTCAAACACGCTTAACCATGAAGTACTTATGTTCTTGGCTCCTGAAAAGAAGTTATATCTTGTTGATATGGGTGGTGTTAATCAATTCCTTTAAGCCATCCTCAACCATGCAGTCCCATACCTACACAGTCTCTGAATCCCTCTCATTCTGGTGTGTATTCAGTTCATTCATATGTCTCTTCGCCTAGAAGCCTACCAGGAGCCGCTTCTTATCCGTGCTTCATCTTTTTACACCGGCGACCACTCCCCGCCCTTGTCGGCCCCAGGTGTCACATGCCTACCAGCTTCGGCATGGTTTGTCCCCGAACCACACCGTACTAGGAGAGGTCCCACTCTGATACCATTACATGTGACACCCGAGGTCGACGAGGGTGGGGAATAGTCACCGGTGCAAAAAGATGAAGCACGGATAAGGAGCGGTTCCTGGCAGGCTTCTAGGTGAAAGGACACATGAATGAACTGAATACACTCTGGAATGAGAGGGATTTAGAGATTGTGCAAGTATAGGACTACATAGTTGAGGATGACTTAAATGAATTAATTTGCACCACCCATATCAACAAGATGCATCTTCTTTTCTGGATCCAAGAACATAAGTACTCCATAGTTAAGTGTGCTTGACTTGGAGCACTTGTGGGATGTGTGACCTCTTAGCAATTTTCCTAGGATATGTGTGAGTGAGGACAAAGCACGCTAAAAAGACCAGTGTTGGTTTGTGGGGACACTCATCAATCCTGCAGGCAATCTCGAGACGTTACACACTACCTCCTATTAGGCCTCAAACCAGAGGAAAGGTTTTCATTATGAGCCGCAAGGAAGCAACTCAATCTTCTAATTTGATTCAGGGTAAGTGCATAGTTAAAGGTAATCTTTTAACTGTGTTATATGATTCAGGAGCATCTCACTCCTTTATTTCTTATGATTGTATAAGGATGTTGGATTTACTTATTTCAGACTTACCTTATGATCTAATAGTTTCTACACCCACCGAAAAACCAATGTTAACTTCCAAAGTATGTTTAAATTATTGTGTAACTATTGAAAATTGAAATTTCCTTGTAAATCTCATATGTCTACCCCCTTGTTGATATAGATATAATCTTGGGTATGGACTGGCTGTCAACAAACCATATTGTTTTAATTTGTTTAGATAAAACTCTAGTATTTTTGTATGATATCTCTTCTGTAAACTCTTCATCTGAGTCCATATCCTTGAATGCTAGTCAAGTCATTAACCACCGTGTAGAAAAGGCTCAAGGCTTTGTTCTCCTTTTCTATTTGAATTCTGAGAGGGAACAAGGTTTAGAAAGCATACTTGTGGTGTAAGAATACCCAGAAGTGTTCCTAGATGAGATTAGTGAATTGCCACCTGAGAGGGAAATAGAATTTACCATAGATTTAGTGCCAGGAATCGGGCCTATTTCTATAGCACCTTATAGAATATCCCTGCTAGAGTTGGCTGAGCTGAAGAAACAAATTGAAGAGTTGTTGGACAAAATGTTCATCAAACCTAGTGTATCACCAAGGGGAGCCCCTGTGCTCCTGGTGAAAAAGAAGGATGGAAATATAAGATTGTGTGTGGATTATAGGCAATTGAATATATAACACCCTGGAAAACATGTTAGACTTGTAAATAGTTATATAGGTAGCATAATGCTTGCTTAACATGTCTATTAAATTTTGTGGCTTTCTGAACATGTTTAGTCACCTTGTTGCAACACTAAGTGTGCGATATAGCTGTCATTAGCCCCGTAAATGGCTTAAACTACTCAGTTAATGGAAATAAGTGTGGAAACTTTATTTCTAGGTTACAAATGTGTGAACTATGCTATAGTTAAAATTTGAGGATAATTGAAATCAATTTAGTATTTTTAAGCATACTAGTTGTGTGTTTTAATGTCAGATTAACTAGTCACAGATATGAAAAATGATGGTTTTGGTGTAACAAGATTTTTTATGAATCTTGTGATTTATTTTAAACTTGTTGGCTGCAAAAAAACTGGATTTGGAGAAATCTAAGTATTCTTAGCAGATCGAGATTTTTGGTACCCTTTAGTGATTGACTTTAAGAAGCTAAATCTGACTTCTTCTCTTCAATTCACTCACGACAGCCAGAAATTGAGAAGGAAAACAGAAAAGAAAGAAGAGGAAAACAATGGGGAAGAAGGAGAAAAAAAGGAAAAAGCTAAAAAGGCCAAGAATCATAGTTTGAAGGAGGATCCAAGAGCAATATTAAGGCTTCAAGATCTTCATCCTTGCTGCGTAAGAGGTAAGGGTTTTTGAGTTTAAAATCCATCTTTCTCTCATTTTCCATGTTAGGCTTAGTTGAGGTTTAACATATCAAATTGAGCTCTTGTGGTGCTTTATGTGATTTTCTTGCTTGGAAGGGTTATAAGTGTTATTTATAACTTGTTCATGCTAAGGGTTTGGATTAGAAACTAAAAACTATCCATTTAGTATTAAAATGCTCAAAGTGTAGCATTTAGGGTTTAGATGAGTGATTTGGTATTTTGATCCACTTTTGGTGAAATCAATTGGTGTTTTATGTTTCCCTCATATTCATAAACTTGTTTGAGACTTAAAATCACGAAGAAACAGATTTGAGATGATCAAATTCGTGTGTGGCACCAATGGAACAGTGCCACACTTCTGTAGAATTCTACAAAAGCTATTGTCTCGGGGTCATGCCTAGGCGTGATTAAACCATGCCTAGGCATGGGTGTTCTGTTTTCTCAGTCCAGGTGAGATAGAGAGGGTCACACCTAGGCGTGGGTACCAAAATCTTACAGGATTGGTGTTCTTGAGGTTTTGAAATTCCTTAAGTGATGGGATTACTCATATATGCCTTTCTAAGTGTATTAAGACACTAATGAAGGTATTTCTTAGAGAGAATGACCACCTAGCATATATGAGAAGTTTGGTAAACCTTTAGGCACCCAAAGTGATGGAATTTACCTTAGGATGAAGTTGGAGAACCAATGGGCAACCTAAGTGTGGGAAATGCCTTAAGATAGGAATATGGGACCAAAGACAACCAAAGTAAGGTGGAATGTTAAAGGGTACTATGTTTGGACACCTTAGGCTTCCATTGTGTGATGGAATGCCATAAGAGAATCTTGGGAAACATTAAGCATCCAAGTGTGTTGGAATACAACAAGGTAGTGTTTAGAACCTTGTTCAACATGAGGTTGACTTCTAAATCACTTGTGGAGTGATTGCAACACCCCAATTTTTCTTATCTGTGTTTTTTATGATTTTTATAATTTTTTATGAATTATTTGGCTTATTTTAATTATTTTAATATTATTTTCAAAAAATTTCAGACTGTTGAAGCGGGGCCAAGGGAGCTTATTGAACCCGACATTGGGGATAGTTTTTGAAGTTTTCATTTTCTGAGATTTTATTTGTAAATAAAATCTATGTACGTTCCATTATCTATTGGACAACAGATACTAGTTTTGTTAACTGTAACTTTTGTCCATTGGTTAATAACTACCAGTTAATATCTAGTTACTCTCTTTGATGTTTGCTTTATGGTGGGACCATTAGCCATTAAATGACCATGGCTCACCATGTGACTTATCTTATTTTGGACCAATTAGGAATAAAGCTTCCTAAGCAAGTTTAGAGACAAGCTTGTAGGAGAAGCTTTGGACCCCTTCCCTAAGTGGAGTGCACGACTAAGAGCTCCAAGGAGGCTTCTAGAGTAAGCTTCCACTTTTAATTCATTTCTATCATTTCAATTCATCTTTCATGAATCAAAAAGCTGCATACTTTCTCTCTCACTTTTTTTCTCTCATTTTCTCTCCACCAAGCTCACGACATCACCATCAAAACCCCCTCTCCATTCTTCTTTAACTTCAACTAACTATATTTCTTGAATCCAAACCTCATTTGAAGACACTTTGGTGTTGTGATCTTGATCTAGTTCATCCATTTTCAAGTACTTCCTCAAGCTAGGGTTTTGAGAGCTTTTAAGGTGAAATTCCTCCATCTTCACTTCTCTTTTCATTTTTAATTTCTAAGACCAAGATTTTGATCCATGGTCATTCTATTTCCAAGTCTTAGATGTTGATTCTTTTTGTATGTTCTTTTCATTTTCAAGAGCATCTTGGGAGTGGAAGTTTGAGTCAAGAAAGCACCCAAGGAGTTTTTGGTCATCATCCAAGGTAAGAGGGAGATTAACCTCTTCAACCTATCATGGTGGTGAGGAACGAAATTGTATATTGTAAATAATGAATCCATGTGAGGGTTGCTCACTTGGTAGTATTAACTCTTGTTGATTTTGTGGTTTTTGCCCTATGTGATTTTATGGTTTAATATTATGCATAATAATTGTTTTCACGCAAGCATTAGGATGGCACCCTATGAGGCATTGTATAGGCGATGATGTGGAACACCTTTGTGTTGGTACCAAGATGATGAAAGTTTTGTGATAGGACTTGAGTTTATACAACAAACAACTGAAAAAGTTAAGATGATTCAGGAAAGAATGAGGGCAACTCAGAGTCAACAGAAGAGCTATGTCGACAAGAGATGGAGACCTCTTGAATATGAGGAAGGTGAGCATGTGTTTTTAAGAGTTACACCCACAACTGGTGTCAGAAAGGTTATTAAATCCAAAAAACTCACTCCTAAATTCATCGGAACCTATCAAATTCTTCGTCGGATAGGTCCGATAGCCTACCAAATAGCTTTACCACATTTTCTTTCCAACCTTCATAATGTTTTCCATATGTCACAATTGCGAAAGTATGTTCCTGATCTAGCCCATGTCATTGAACTGGATACAGTACAACTAAAAGAAAACTTGACCTATGAAACACTTCCTGCTAAGATTGAGGATAGGAGAGTGAAATAACTCAGAGGCAAAGGACTTGCATCAGTAAAAGTGATCTAGAATGATGTGACTGGAGATAACACATGGGAGCTAGAGGACAAAATGAAAGAGCAATATCTGCATTTGTTCTAAGGTATGATGAATTTCGGGGACGAAATTCATTTTAGAAGGAGAGAGTTGTAAGACCCCAATTTTTCTTATCTGTGATTTTTATGATTTTTTTATGAATTATTTGGGTTATTTTGATTATTTTAATATTATTTTCAAAAAATTTCAAACTAATGAAGCGAGGCTAGGGGAGCTTACTGAACTCGAGACCAGGGACAATTTTTGAAGTTTTCATTTTCTGAGATTTTATTTGTAAATAAAATCTAAGTACGTTCTATTATCCATTGGAAAATAGATAGTAGTTTTGTTAACTGTAACTTTTATCCATTGGTTAATAACTACCAGTTAATGTCTAGTTACTCTCTTTGATGTTTCCTTTATGGTGGGACCATTAGCCATTAAATGACCATGGCCCACCATGTGACCTATCTCTTTTTGGACCAATAAGAAGAAAGCTTCCTAAGCAAGTTTAGAGAGAAGCTTGTAGGAGAAGCTTTGGACCCCTTCCCTAGGTATAGTCCAAAACCAAGATCTCCAAGGAGGCTTCTAGAGTAAGCTTCCACTTTTAATTCATTTCTATCATTTCCATTTATCTTTCATGAACCAAAAAGCAGCACACTTTCTCTCTCACTTTTTTTTTCTCATTTTCTCTCCACCAAGCTCATGGCCTCACCACCAAAACCCACACTCCAATCTTCTTTAACTTCAACTAACTATATTTCTTGAATCCAAACCTCATTTGAAGACACTTTGGTGTTATGATCTTGATCTAGTTCATCCATTTTTAAGTACTTCCTTAAGCTAGGGTTTTGAGAGCTTTTATGGTGAAATTCCTCCATCTTCACTTCTCTTTTCATTTTCAATTTCTAAGACCAAGATTTTGATCCATGGTCATTCTATTTCCAAGTCTTAGATGTTGATTCTTTT
Source organism: Ormosia emarginata (assembly GCA_029884605.1). NCBI lineage: Eukaryota > Viridiplantae > Streptophyta > Magnoliopsida > Fabales > Fabaceae > Ormosia > Ormosia emarginata. Next base: position 8,528,470 of record JAQQTP010000087.1, read on the forward strand.
TGTATGTTCTTTTCATTTTCAAGAGCATCTTGGGAGTGGAAGTTTGATTCAAGAAAACACCCAAAGAGTTTTTAGTTATCATCCAAGGTAAGAAGGATATTAACCTCTTTAACCTATCATGGTGGTGAGGAACAAAATTGTATGTTGTAAGTGAGGAATCCATATGAGGGTTGCTCACTTGGTTGTATTAACTCTTGGTGATTTTGTGGTTTTTGCCCTATGTGAGTTTATGGTTTAATATTATGCATAATTTTGGTTGAGTAGAAATTTTGATGTTTAAAGTATGTTGTATGCTTGGAATCTTGTTGTTGAGGATAAAAATTTTGAGGTCCAAAGATCTTAGGAGCCACGACCAAGTAACCTTAAATAGGGTATCCAAGACAAACTTTTTGTGTTGATTTGGGACTTACGTGTTTAGGTGAAAAGGAATTGGATTAAGAATTTATAATAATGAAAGAGAGATAGATAAAATTTGGTCATTCAATAAGATAGGGATTTCGGTCATTGAGTGGAAAAATAAGCTTGAAAGAGAAATTGAAAACTTAAAGTATTTTTATAAAAGGCAAAGGAAAAGAATTTATTAAATTAATATAATGTGGATTCCTTTTTGTGTCCTTTGTGAAAAATATTAGGAAATACTACCTAGAGGAGCCTAGTTAGAAGAATATTGGAACTAAAGTTAATTTCTATATTAATCTTTGAAAGTTTCTAAATTAAGTTAAAAGTGTAATACAAGTTTTACGTGATTGAAAAATAGTGATGATGTCTTACGTAATTTAAGAATGATAATTTCTGAATTACGCGATAAAGATGCCTTACGGTTGAAAATAACAACATTGTGCTGTCGGGCTATTAAGCATTGAGTCATTGATCATATATTATACCAGTAGTGTTGGTCGAGGCTTTTGCCTAGGAGTTGAATTACACCTTAGTGTGGTTGCGATGGGCGTAGTATAGGTCACTTGTTGACCATGGGGGCATTGGGGTGCGGGTTTTCCACAATGGCCAATTGGTAGCTCCATTATGCCATGGATCAGACCAATCAAATGCACCGACAATCCAGACCGAGACACTATTCCTAATCACGATCTAGTGTAGATTGTCTTGTATAAGCCATGATGCGCAAATTGAGAAAGTATAGCAATTGACTTGAGCCTGACGAGATACAGACATGTCTTCTAGATCATTCTCTCCGAAATTGTGTTTAGCTCCATGGAGTAGGAAATTGGTCCATTGTGTATATACATAGTCTATCTACATATCATTATGATATTTTATATCTACTAAATTATCTGATACTTGATGTCATAACTGCAATTGTTATTTCCTGTATATAATGATATTACTATTCTTTATAATTTCTATGCTGCCATGTTGGCATTGATGTAGGGAATCTCACCTCTTTGTTGTGTTGTTCTATTTTATGTTTACATTTGATAAAGACTGAGAGGAAGACAAAGAAGGATCATATCTTTTTTGTTGTGTTGATTTCATATGATGGCAGTGAGAAGAGATTTTATTGGTTTTGTCAGAGCTCAATTCCATGGTGGTACGAATGCTTGACATATCGACTAGAATACTGAGCATGTTAGATATGTAGGGGATGTGACTGTATCTATATGTAAGACTGAGGATAGGGATCCTATCTTTTCTCTTGACATCTCGGTACGTTTGGAGTTTGTTATGCCGATTAGGGACTTGTGGGATGATTTGCATTACATCCCTAGGGAGGATCAGGACTCTGTGGTGTCATCTGCTAGGACATCTGCCTGTGAAATCTTTTGGGTACAAACCTTTATATATATTGAGCGGACTGTGATCTATGTCCCTTATATATATATATATATATTCTTTTTGATGTGTAATATTCAGTAATTACATCCTGTGTTGTTTATGTTTTGTTAAAGTTTATGTTTTCGAGAAAGAAAATTTGAAATCTGTATTTTACTATATTAAACCTTTTACACGTTTTGTTTGGCCTAGGAGTTTTAGTTGTGAATGTGATACCCTAGGGAGGGTGTCACATTAGTTGGCATCAGAGCCCAAGTTTGAGTCTTTTGGGGTTTGTGGTTAGGTCTGTCTTGCTTATATTGTGTGATTCTCTGTGTTTAGTTTATGAAAAGTTACATCTGACTTTCATTATGTATTGTTTAGTCAGACTTCGAAGTAACGCGATGGCTCGTGATAGAGGTGTACATACGGACACTAGACGAGACAACGAAAGTATGGCTGCAGCAGCTGAAGCTATGCTGAGGATGGTAGATGTTATAGTGCAATGGAACCAAAGGGTTGCCTATCAGCAAGAAGCAACCATTGAAACTCAGAAGTTATCAGAGTTTCACTGCAACAATCCACCACAATTCAAAGGGAAATTCGATCCAGAGAAGGCAAATCTTTGGATCAAAGAGTTAGAGAAGATTTTCAAAGGAATAGGAAGTACTAATTCTTAGAAGGTAACTTATGTTACATTTATGCTTATTGGAGATGCTGAAGACTCGTGGGCAGGAGCCAAACGATTGATGGAAGCTGAGGGAAGAGCGATCACCTGGGAAGTCTTTAAGAATAAATTCCTAGAGAAATACCTTCCAGCCAATGCGAGACATACGAAAGAAATGGAGTTTCTAGGTCTAAAACAAGGGAGCACGATGGTTAGTGAATATTCTGCTAAGTTTGAAAGCTTGTCAAAGTTCTCGAGGTATTTCCAACTACAGCCTGATGAGGAGTGGAAATGCCACAAGTTTGAAGAAGGATTAAGGCATGACTTGAAGAGAACGATATTGCCTTTGGGAATTGAGGAGTTCCCAGCTCTTTTGGACAAGTGTTGTAGGATTAAGGAGTTGGACCAATCACGAGACACAAGAAACCATAACTTTGGACCTTCTCGGTTCTAAAGGGAAAGGAATGGCGGTGGCAATCATTTTCTACAAAAGTCGTATTGAAGGCCACCAGGGAATCAATCTCAGCAACAATCACATGGAGGATGTTCTAATAGCAACAAGTTTGGTCGGACTATAGCACCTTCGTCAAAATACTTCAAGTGTGGAAAGGACCATTTAACGAAGGATTGCACGATCAAGGGGATCATTTGTTTCAGATGTGGGAAGGCCGGACATATCTCAAAGGATTGTAATCAACCCAAGGCGGAGCCCTCTGTTAGCAATATACGTGCTGCAAGACCTCTGGCAGGAGGAATAGTTTATACTATGAGTGGAGAGGAAGCCTCCTAATCTGAAGATCTGATTCAGGGAGATTATGCCATAGGAGAAAATCTTTTAACTGTATATATGTCTTTTGGGTACAAACCTTTATATATATTGAGCGGACTGTGATCTATGTCCCTTATATATATATATATTCTTTTTGATGTGTAACATTCAATAATTAGATCCTGTGTTGTTTATGTTTTGTTAAAGTTTATGTTTTCGAGAAAGAAAATTTGAAATCTGTATTTTACTATATTAAACCTTTTACACGTTTTGTTTGGCCTAGGAGTTTTAGTTGTGAATGTGATACCCTAGGGAGGGTGTCACATTAGTTGGCATCAGAGCCCAAGTTTGAGTCTTTTGGGGTTTGTGGTTAGGTCTATCTTGCTTATCTTGTGTGATTCTCTGTGTTTAGTTTCTGAAAAGTTACATCTGACTTTCATTATGTATTGTTTAGTCAGACTTCGAAGTAACGCGATGGCTCGTGATAGAGGTGTACATACGGACAGTAGACGAGACAACGAAAGTATGGCTGCAGCAACTGAAGCTATGCTGAGGATGGCAGATGTTATAGTGCAACGGAACGAAAGGGTTGCCTATCAGCAAGAAGCGACCATTGAAACTCAGAAGTTATCAGAGTTTCGCTGCAACAATCCACCACAATTCAAAGGGAAATTCGATCCAGAGAAGGCAAATCTTTGGATCAAAGAGTTAGAGAAGATTTTCAAAGGAATAGGAAGTACTGATTCTTAGAAGGTAACTTATGCTACATTTATGCTTATTGGAGATGCTGAAGACTAGTGGGCAGGAGCCCAACGATTGATGGAAGCTGAGGGAAGAGCGATCACTTGGGAAGTCTTTAAGAATAAATTCCTAGAGAAATACTTTCCAGCCAATGCGAAACATACGAAAGAAATGGAGTTTCTAGGTCTAAAACAAGGGAGCACGATGGTTAGTGAATATTCTGCTAAGTTTGAAAGCTTGTCAAAGTTCTCGAGGTATTTCCAACTACAGCCTGATGAGGAGTGGAAGTGCCATAAGTTTGAAGAAGGATTAAGGCATGACTTGAAGAGAACGGTATTGCCTTTGGGAATTGAGGAGTTCCCAGCTCTTTTGGACAAGTGTTGTAGGATTAAGGAGTTGGACCAATCACGAGACACAAGAAACCATAACTTTGGACCTTCTCGGTTCTAAAGGGAAAGGAATGGCGGTGGCAATCATTTTCTACAAAAGTCGTATTGAAGGCCACCAGGGAATCAATCTCAGCAACAATCACATGGAGGATGTTCTAATAGCAACAAGTTTGGTCGGACTATAGCACCTTCGTCAAAATACTTCAAGTGTGGAAAGGACCATTTAACGAAGGATTGCACGATCAAGGGGATCATTTGTTTCAGATGTGGGAAGGCGGACATATCTCAAAGGATTGTAATCAACCCAAGGCGGAGCCCTCTGTTAGCAATATACGTGCTGCAAGACCTCTGGCAGGAGGAATAGTTTATACTATGAGTGGAGAGGAAGCCTCCTAATCTGAAGATCTGATTCAGGGAGATTATGCCATAGGAGAAAATCTTTTAACTGTATATATGTCTTTTGGGTACAAACCTTTATATATATTGAGCGGACTGTGATCTATGTCCCTTATATATATATATATTCTTTTTGATGTGTAACATTCAATAATTAGATCCTGTGTTGTTTATGTTTTGTTAAAGTTTATGTTTTCGAGAAAGAAAATTTGAAATCTGTATTTTACTATATTAAACCTTTTACACGTTTTGTTTGGCCTAGGAGTTTTAGTTGTGAATGTGATACCCTAGGGAGGGTGTCACATTAGTTGGCATCAGAGCCCAAGTTTGAGTCTTTTGCGGTTTGTGGTTAGGTCTGTCTTGCTTATATTGTGTGATTCTCTGTGTTTAGTTTCTGAAAAGTTACATCTGACTTTCATTATGTATTGTTTAGTCAGACTTCGAAGTAACGCGATGGCTCGTGATAGAGGTGTATATACGAACAGTAGACGAGACAATGAAAGTATGGCTGCAGCAGCTGAAGCTATGCTGAGGATGGCAGATGTTATAGTGCAATGGAACCAAAGGGTTGCCTATCAGCAAGAAGCAACCATTGAAACTCAGAAGTTATCAGAGTTTCGCTGCAACAATCCACCACAATTCAAAGGGAAATTCGATCCAGAGAAGGCAAATCTTTGGATCAAAGAGTTAGAGAAGATTTTCAAAGGAATAGGAAGTACTGATTCTTAGAAGGTAACTTATGCTACATTTATGCTTATTGGAGATGCTGAAGACTGGTGGGCAGGAGCCCAACGATTGATGGAAGCTGAGGGAAGAGCGATCACCTGGGAAGTCTTTAAGAATAAATTCCTAGAGAAATACTTTCCAGCCAATGCGAGACATACGAAAGAAATGGAGTTTCTAGGTCTAAAACAAGGGAGCACAATGGTTAGTGAATATTCTGCTAAGTTTGAAAGCTTGTCAAAGTTCTCGAGGTATTTCCAACTACAGCCTGATGAGGAGTGGAAGTGCCACAAGTTTGAAGAAGGATTAAGGCATGACTTGAAGAGAACGGTATTGCCTTTGGGAATTGAGGAGTTCCCAGCTCTTTTGGACAAGTGTTGTAGGATTAAGGAGTTGGACCAATCACGAGACACAAGAAACCATAACTTTGGACCTTCTCGGTTCTAAAGGGAAAGGAATGGCGGTGGCAATCATTTTCTACAAAAGTCGTATTGAAGGCCACCAGGGAATCAATCTCAGCAACAATCACATGGAGGATGTTCTAATAGCAACAAGTTTGGTCGGACTATAGCACCTTCGTCAAAATACTTCAAGTGTGGAAAGGACCATTTAACGAAGGATTGCACGATCAAGGGGATCATTTGTTTCAGATGTGGGAAGGCCGGACATATCTCAAAGGATTGTAATCAACCCAAGGCGGAGCCCTCTGTTAGCAATATACGTGCTGCAAGACCTCTGGCAGGAGGAATAGTTTATACTATGAGTGGAGAGGAAGCCTCCTAATCTGAAGATCTGATTCAGGGAGATTATGCCATAGGAGAAAATCTTTTAACTGTATATATGTCTTTTGGGTACAAACCTTTATATATATTGAGCGGACTGTGATCTATGTCCCTTATATATATATATATATTCTTTTGATGTGTAACATTCAATAATTAGATCCTGTGTTGTTTATGTTTTGTTAAAGTTTATGTTTTCGAGAAAGAAAATTTGAAATCTGTATTTTACTATATTAAACCTTTTACACGTTTTGTTTGGCCTAGGAGTTTTAGTTGTGAATGTGATACCCTAGGGAGGGTGTCACATTAGTTGGCATCAGAGCCCAAGTTTGAGTCTTTTGCGGTTTGTGGTTAGGTCTGTCTTGCTTATATTGTGTGATTCTCTGTGTTTAGTTTCTGAAAAGTTACATCTGACTTTCATTATGTATTGTTTAGTCAGACTTCGAAGTAACGCGATGGCTCGTGATAGAGGTGTATATACGAACAGTAGACGAGACAATGAAAGTATGGCTGCAGCAGCTGAAGCTATGCTGAGGATGGCGATGTTATAGTGCAATGGAACCAAAGGGTTGCCTATCAGCAAGAAGCAACCATTGAAACTCAGAAGTTATCAGAGTTTCGCTGCAACAATCCACCACAATTCAAAGGGAAATTCGATCCAGAGAAGGCAAATCTTTGGATCAAAGAGTTAGAGAAGATTTTCAAAGGAATAGGAAGTACTGATTCTTAGAAGGTAACTTATGCTACATTTATGCTTATTGGAGATGCTGAAGACTGGTGGGCAGGAGCCCAACGATTGATGGAAGCTGAGGGAAGAGCGATCACCTGGGAAGTCTTTAAGAATAAATTCCTAGAGAAATACTTTCCAGCCAATGCGAGACATACGAAAGAAATGGAGTTTCTAGGTCTAAAACAAGGGAGCACAATGGTTAGTGAATATTCTGCTAAGTTTGAAAGCTTGTCAAAGTTCTCGAGGTATTTCCAACTACAGCCTGATGAGGAGTGGAAGTGCCACAAGTTTGAAGAAGGATTAAGGCATGACTTGAAGAGAACGGTATTGCCTTTGGGAATTGAGGAGTTCCCAGCTCTTTTGGACAAGTGTGGTAGGATTAAGGAGTTGGACCAATCACGAGACACAAGAAACCATAACTTTGGACCTTCTCGGTTCTAAAGGGAAAGGAATGGCGGTGGCAATCATTTTCTGCAAAAGTCGTATTGAAGGCCACCAGGGAATCAATCTCAGCAACAATCACATGGAGGATGTTCTAATAGCAACAAGTTTGGTCGGACTATAGCACCTTCGTCAAAATACTTCAAGTGTGGAAAGGACCATTTAACGAAGGATTGCACGATCAAGGGGATCATTTGTTTCAGATGTGGGAAGGCGGACATATCTCAAAGGATTGTAATCAACCCAATGCGGAGCCCTCTGTTAGCAATATACGTGCTGCAAGACCTCTGGGAGGAGGAATAGTTTATACTATGAGTGGAGAGGAAACCTCCTAATCTGAAGATCTGATTCAGGGAGATTATGCCATAGGAGAAAATCTTTTAACTGTATATATGTCTTTTGGGTACAAACCTTTATATATATTGAGCGGACTGTGATCTATGTCCCTTATATATGTATATATATTCTTTTTGATGTGTAATATTCAGTAATTACATCCTGTGTTGTTTATGTTTTGTTAAAGTTTATGTTTTCGAGAAAGAAAATTTGAAATCTGTATTTTACTATATTAAACCTTTTACATGTTTTGTTTGGCCTAGGAGTTTTAGTTGTGAATGTGATACCCTAGGGAGGGTGTCACATTAGTTGGCATCAGAGCCCAAGTTTGAGTCTTTTGGGGTTTGTGGTTAGGTCTGTCTTGCTTATATTGTGTGATTCTCTGTGTTTAGTTTATGAAAAGTTACATCTGACTTTCATTATGTATTGTTTAGTCAGACTTCGAAGTAACGCGATGGCTCGTGATAGAGGTGTACATACGGACACTAGACGAGACAACGAAAGTATGGCTGCAGCAGCTGAAGCTATGCTTGAGGATGGCAGATGTTATAGTGCAATGGAACCAAAGGGTTGCCTATCAGCAAGAAGCAACCATTGAAACTCAGAAGTTATCAAAGTTTCGCTGCAACAATCCACCACAATTCAAAGGGAAATTCGATCTAGAGAAGGCAAATCTTTGGATCAAAGTGATAGAGAAGATTTTCAAAGGAATAGGAAGTACTGATTTTTAGAAGGTAACTAATGCTACATTTATGCTTATTGGAGATGCTGAAGACTGGTGGGCAGGAGCCCAACGATTGATGGAAGCTGAGGGAAGAGCGATCACCTGGGAAGTCTTTAAGAATAAATTCCTAGAGAAATACTTTCCAGCCAATGCGAGACATACAAAAGAAATGGAGTTTCTAGGTCTAAAACAAGGGAGCACGATGGTTAGTGAATATTCTGCTAAGTTTGAAAGCTTGTCAAAGTTCTCGAGATATTTCCAACTACAGCCTGATGAGGAGTGGAAGTGCCACAAGTTTGAAGAAGGATTAAGGCATGACTTGAAGAGAACGGTATTGCCTTTGGGAATTGAGGAGTTCCCAGCTCTTTTGGACAAGTGTTGTAGGATTAAGGAGTTGGACCAATCACGAGACACAAGAAACCATAACTTTGGACCTTCTCGGTTCTAAAGGGAAAGGAATGGCGGTGGCAATCATTTTCTGCAAAAGTCGTATTGAAGGCCACCAGGGAATCAATCTCAGCAACAATCACATGGAGGATGTTCTAATAGCAACAAGTTTGGTCGGACTATAGCACCTTCGTCAAAATACTTCAAGTGTGGAAAGGACCATTTAACGAAGGATTGCACAATCAAGGGGATCATTTGTTTCAGATGTGGGAAGGCGGACATATCTCAAAGGATTGTAATCAACCCAAGGCGGAGCCCTCTGTTAGCAATATACGTGCTGCAAGACCTCTGGCAGGAGGAATAGTTTATACTATGAGTGGAGAGGAAACCTCCTAATCTGAAGATCTGATTCAGGGAGATTATGCCATAGGAGAAAATCTTTTAACTGTACTGTATGTCTTTTGGGTACAAACCTTTATATATATTGAGCGGACTGTGATCTATGTCCCTTATATATATATATATATTCTTTTTTATGTGTAATATTCAGTAATTACATCCTGTGTTGTTTATGTTTTGGTAAAGTTTATGTTTTCGAGAAAGAAAATTTGAAATCTGTATTTTACTATATTAAACCTTTTACACGTTTTGTTTGGCCTAGGAGTTTTAGTTGTGAATGTGATACCCTAGGGAGGGTGTCACATTAGTTGGCATCAGAGCCCAAGTTTGAGTCTTTTGGGGTTTGTGGTTAGGTCTGTCTTGCTTATATTGTGTGATTCTCTGTGTTTAGTTTCTGAAAAGTTACATCTGACTTTCATTATGTATTGTTTAGTCAGACTTCGAAGTAACGCGATGGTTCGTGATAGAGGTGTACATACGGACACTAGACGAGACAACGAAAGTATGGCTGCAGCAGCTGAAGCTATGCTGAGGATGTCAGATGTTATAGTGCAATGGAACCAAAGGGTTGCCTATCAGCAAGAAGCAACCATTGAAACTCAGAAGTTATCAGAGTTTCACTGCAACAATCCACCACAATTCAAAGGGAAATTCGATCCAGAGAAGGCAAATCTTTGGATCAAAGAGTTAGAGAAGATTTTCAAAGGAATAGGAAGTACTGATTCTTAGAAGGTAACTTATGCTACATTTATGCTTATTGGAGATGCTGAAGACTCGTGGGCAGGAGCCCAACGATTGATGGAAGCTGAGGGAAGAGCGATCACCTGGGAAGTCTTTAAGAATAAATTCCTAGAGAAATACTTTCCAGCCAATGCGAGACATACGAAAGAAATGGAGTTTCTAGGTCTAAAACAAGGGAGCACGATGGTTAGTGAATATTCTGCTAAGTTTGAAAGCTTGTCAAAGTTCTCGAGGTATTTCCAACTACAGCCTGATGAGGAGTGGAAGTGCCACAAGTTTGAAGAAGGATTAAGGCATGACTTGAAGAGAACGGTATTGCCTTTGGGAATTGAGGAGTTCCTAGCTCTTTTGGACAAGTGTTGTAGGATTAAGGAGTTGGACCAATCACGAGACACAAGAAACCATAACTTTGGACCTCCTCGGTTCTAAAGGGAAAGGAATGGCGGTGGCAATCATTTTCTGCAAAAGTCGTATTGAAGGCCACCAGGGAATCAATCTCAGCAACAATCACATGGAGGATGTTCTAATAGCAACAAGTTTGGTCGGACTATAGCACCTTCGTCAAAATACTTCAAGTGTGGAAAGGACCATTTAACGAAGGATTGCACGATCAAGGGGATCATTTGTTTCAGATGTGGGAAGGACGGATATATCTCAAAGGATTGTAATCAACCCAAGGCGGAGCCCTCTGTTAGCAATATACGTGCTGCAAGACCTCTGGTAGGAGGAATAGTTTATACTATGAGTGGAGAGGAAGTCTCCTAATCTGAAGATCTGATTCAGGGAGATTATGCCATAGGAGAAAATCTTTTAGCTGTACTGTATGACTCAGGGGTGGCCCTTTATTTTATTGTTTATGACTGTGTGCACCAATTATCATTATCTGTGTCTTCCTTACCTTTTGATTTGATTATTTCTACTCCTACTGATAAACTCTTTATTACTACTTAACTTTGCTTTACTGTCCTATTTCTATGGAAGATCGAATCTTTTCGATCGATCTGATTTGTTTGCCTCTTTCTTAGATAAACATGATATTAGGAATGGATTAGTTATCTTCTAACCATATCCTATTAGATTGTTCCAATAAAACCTTAGTATTTCCTGATCCTGAAACTTTTGGATTTATAACTGCCCACCAAGTCAAATCTTTCTTAAGGGAAGGAGCTCAAGGATACATGCTTGTATCTTCCTTGGAGCTTAAGAGTGAGAATGATGTGAATGTTATTCCTATGTTCAATGAGTTTCCTGAAGTCTTTTCTGATGATATGCCTAGATTACCACTAGAAATAAAGGTAGAATTTTCTATCTTATACCAGGATCTGGTCCTATATCCATGACACCATATCAGATATTGCCATCAAAGTTAGCCGAACTCAAGAAGCAATTAGAGGAACTGTTGGGGAAGCAATTTGTGAGACCTAATGTTTCACCGTGGGGAGCTCCAGTGCTGTTAGTTAAGAAGAAGGATGGAACTTCTCGATTATGTGTGGACTATCATCAGTTGAACAAGATCACAATCAAGAACAAGTCACTTCCGAGGATAGATGATTTGATGGATCAACTGAAGGGAGCCGCTATTTTCTCCAAGATTGATCTACGTTCTGGCTATCATCAAATTCGTGTGAAAGTAGAGGATGTTCCCAAGACGACCTTTCGAACGCGTTATGGGTATTATGAGTATCTTGTGATGCCGTTTGGAGTAACAAATGCTCCTACTATATTCATGGATTACATGAATTGGATCTTTCATCCTTATCTAGATAGATTTGTTGTTGTCTTTATTGATAACATTTTAATCTATCCTCAAATTCAGGAGGAACATGTTGAGCATCTCAGTGTGGTTCTTCAGATTCTGAAGGAGAAGAAGCTATATGCTAAGCTGTCAAAATGTGAGTTCTGGTTAGAGGAGGTTCAATTTCTGGGTCACATGATTTCAAAGGAAGGAATTGTAGTGGATTCATTGAAAGTGAAGGCAGTTCTTCAGTGGAAAAGACCAAAGACTATAACAGATATTCATAGCTTTGTGAGATTAGCTGGTTATTATAGAAGATTTATCGAAGGATTCTCCAAGATAGTAGGACCTCTTACCCAGCTTACAAGAAAGAATCAAGCTTTCGCATGGATAGATGCATATGAAGAGAGTTTTCAAGAGTTGAAGAGACGGTTGACTACTTCACCAGTGTTAATCTTGCCCGATCCCAGTTAACCTTTTGAGGTGTATTGTGATGCTTCATATCAGGGTTTAGGATATGTCCTTATGCAAAATAGAAGAGTGGTAGCAAACACTTCAAGGCAACTAAGAGTACATGAGAAGAACTATCCTACGCATAACTTGGAGTTAGCTGCTGTTGTGTTTACATTGAAGATCTGGAGACATTTTCTATATGGAGCAACATTCAACGTCTACAGTGATCGCAAAAGTCTAAAATACTTGTTTGATCAAAATGAGTTGAATATGAGACAAACAAGGTGGTTAGAATTTTTGAAAGACTATGATTTTCAACTTCAATATCATCCTAGAAAGGTGAATGTCATAGCAAGTGCTTTGAGTAAGAAGATGCTTAGTGTTTCTGTTATGATGCTCAAAGAAAGTGAGCTAATAGAACAATTTAGGGATATGCGGTTGTCTATGGAGTTGACATCGGGGAGAATGTGCTTGAAGATGATTATTGTTTCAAGTGGATTAATGGAAGAAATTCGAGAGAAGCAAGGAAATGACTCATACTTATAGAATGAGAAGGAACTAATGAAGCAAGGCGCTGTGTTAGAATTCAGGGAAGGACTGGATGGGATCTTAAGATTCAAAGATAGAATTTGTGTACCGAGTGATCCTGAGCTTAGGAGGTTGATTCTTGATGAAGCCCATAAGAGCAAGCTGTAACGCCCCTTTTTCCCTCCTTGGTCATAATGGGTAAGAAGAAGGAACGTCGCACTATGGTAAAACGACACACAGTTGATTACGTAAAGTTTGAACATTTTTTTTTGTTTAACATAAATCCGGTTAAAACTTCCATTAATATACATATACACCTGTTTGTAAATATATCGCGTGATTGAGTTAAAATTAAAAGTTCCTCTTTCATATAAAACTTCTTATCAAAAACGTCAATAAGAAATCAACATGGAATGAAACATACAAACATGCACAATATGGATAGTTACATACTTTGTACCAGAATTACAAGCCTGTTTAAATTACATTTCCAAAAAGATATACAAAAAACAAAATGTGTACCTACCCCAAGAGATACAAATATCTACCCACTAATCCAGTAGTACGTCAGGCTCCCTCAAAATAAGGGATAGCCATCAGTAGCCATCAATTTAAAACCAACCCTAAGACTGCCTGGAATGAGAAGGAACCGTAGATGGATCCTCCTCAGGGTCCTCGTCGTCCGATAAGACATCCATCGGGACGACAGAACAGCGGGTAGGAGCCCGGGCAGTAGACAAAAAGGAATCCTCACGAGGGGTATAATACATTTCACCCCACATGTCCCTCACGGGCATATAGAACTCCAGTCATACAAAAGCATGAAAATCTATAACAGGAGCATTATAACGTCTCCATGCCAAGGACACCATCACATCGCCGTGGTATACACATCGATCAGTCTGCACGTTGATATGCCAGCAGTCCGGACCTCCAAGAAAGTTGATCCGCACATAGCCAAAAAGTCCACGGAGTCAAAATGACATCCTCAACAACTTCTTTCTCAGTCGAGATAAGACCAGAAACCTTGAAACTCAGTGGTTTCCTTATCCTCCTCACGAACGTCTTCTTGAGAGCGTACGATCCAATCCAAAGTGCAAAATAAAGAAAATTACCGAAAGAGGTGAGATTCCCAGCTTTCAGTACCAACAAGCAGCAAGAAAATAAACGGCGTCGAACGCCCACATAAGACACAGTTAATACATACAAGTACAGTAATACATGAAAGCAATTAATGAGAGTAAAGAAACAAAGAACAGTAGTTAACTTTATCCATAGCCTTGACTAGCAACATTAGCATTACCAAGAATCAAATAAATATCACAGTCATAATAGTAAACACATTATCCAATAATGAATGCTCAATGGACTATGTGACTGACAACTCACAATGCAACAAGGGTACCAAAGTTCCTACTCCATGGAGCTAGACATAAACATCTTCGGAGTGAATGATCAAGGAGTAATACCAGTGTATCGTTAGCCTTAAAAATAGTGTGCTCATCACATAAAAACATTTGCGCAAAATGGCTCACACATGGCACCTCAACAGTTGATCGCGACATAGGACAGCATCACAGTCAGGATCGTCAGTGTGTTGCATTGGTTTATCCCACGGCCCCAGTGGAGCTACCACTGCCCATTGTGAGACACCCGCACCTCGACGCCCTCAGGGTCAACAACATATGACACCTACGCTTAGTCTATTCGCACCCGCACATAGGTGTTATTCAAACTCCTAGGCAACATAGCCTTCTCAACAATGTCCCACGGACAATACGCATGCTTGATGACATAATGTCCAATTTTGTATATTCATCAATGATGCATTCAGCATAAACCTTTCCTCAATGGCACATAAGCATTATTTAATGTTCAACATGACATATCAACCATGCATTTATTAAAACATTGCCTCAATGGCACATCATCATTCTTATCTGATTGCGTACTACATCAATAATTCTCATTACACACATACCACAATTTCCATGTCATAGATCCAAGAATTCCATATTCAAAATCATTTCTTCCCTATTGGTATGAATGCCCATTCCTATCACAATTTAGTAAAGTAAATTCCTTGAATCCAGGGTTTTTAGGTTATGTTTGAGTTACAAAGGACAAAGAACCATAATCTCAATCATTTCCAGCTCAAAAATCTCATTTTTGGTCTTGGTAATCGATTACATCACCCTTGTAATCGATTACCCGAGAAACAGAACCTCTGTAATCGATTACAATCTCATTGTAATCGATTACATGATTCCCAGAACCACGTTTCGTAACTTCAAGGCCCTGGTAATTGATTACACAACCGTGGTAATCGATTACCAATTGGACAGAACCTCCGTAATCGATTACCCACAAGTTGTAATCGATTACGTGATTTCCAGAAGCACCATTTCGTGACATCAGAGGCTTGGTAATCGATTACACCACTCTTGTAATCGATTACAAGCTAAACAGAATCTCTGTAATCGATTACACAGCAGACGTAATCGATTACTAGATTTCCAGAATCACGATTTCATATCCTTAAGAGCTTGGTAATCGATTACAAGCCCCGTGTAATCGATTACCACGCGTAAACTTGCAGAAAACAGGGTTCTCCAGGTCCTCTAACTCAAACCAAACCAATCCTTATCATATTTAATCAACAAGATACTCAAATATACCTTCAAATCATGCAAGAGGCATCAATAAATCATACAAACCCAACAAAATACACTATCATCAAGAACAAAAAAATGAGAGAACTTTATACATGGATTCAGAAATCAATCGCAACACACATACAAGACATTCCCTTACTACCAAGATTGGTTGAAGAGGATCATCTCCCTCTTACCTATTTGGAAAACAACACAATGTGCCACTTCTTCTTACCCTAGATTTTTATTTTCCCCCCTTCAAGAAAAACTCCAATGTGAGTGATCACCACAATGTCCACTCAAACCATGAAGAATAGGTTCTTGGTCACCAAGGTGGCCAAGAGAAACGAAAATAGCAAGAAAATGGAAGAAAGTTGAAGGCTTTACCTTAAAGCTCCAAGCTTTAGTTTCAATGGTGGAAGAGAAATGGAAGAAGAAGAAGAAGAGGAACCAAAGGATAACCACCAAGGAGAATAGTCTTGGAATGGTGGAAGGAAACAAGTAAATGTGATTTGTTTGGCAAATAATGGAGTTGGTCTCCAATGTGTGGGTGTGTGTGTACGGTGGAGAGGAAGGAGAAGAGAAGAAGAGAAGAGAGATGTGTTAAATGTTTAGTGTTTAGAAAAATGAAGATGAGTTAATAAAAGGAAGAAAACAACTTTGACTCCCCCAAAAAGGAGTGTCTGCCTGGAGTGAGAGGAGAGGAAAGAGAGAGAAAATGTGTTACAAGGGAAATTGCTAGGAAGCTTCCCATAACAAGCTTGGATTAAATTTAATCTTTCTTTTGAAATTGAAACTAATAAATGTGATACAAAAAATCAGATTTTGAATAATGTGATAATATTTTTAATACATGTTATTATTTATTAGACAATAGTTATAGTTGGCAGAAGTCAGCATTAATAAATCTGACAGATAAATTCTTCAAAGTGTTTTATTATCTCATCTGTTAAGATTTCTCAAAAAATATGAAACCTTGTAAACTGTGTCCGGTCTCGAGTTTAGTAAGATCCCCTGTCGACGTTTCCATAGTTCAAGGTTTTTCGGAGAAAATGTCTCATTTCTTCGGTTCCGCTCAGTACACACGTAAAACGAGAAATATATTAAAATATTTCGTGTTCTCAGAAAATTCCAAAAAAATTCCAAAAAATCACAAATATTTTTTTAGAATGAATCCTAAGAGTAGAATAGTAAATTTTGGGGTGTTACAACTCTCCCCAACAAATAAGAATTTCGTCCTCGAAATTTTCCATACCTTAAAACAATTCGGGATATTGCTCCTTCATCTTGTTCTCCAGCTCCCACGTCACATCTCCAGTTGCTTCATTCCAGATTACCTTCACTAGTGCAATGTCCTTCCCTCTGAGTTGCTTTGTCCTCCTATCCTCAATCCTTACAGGAGTTGTCTTATATGTCAAGTTTTCCTTCAGTTGTACAGAATCAGGTGCTATGACATGATTAGGATTTGGGATATATTTTCTAAGTTGTGACACTTGAAAGACATTATGAAGATTTGAAAGAAAAGGGGGTAAAGCTATTTGGTAAGCAACAGGACCTATCCGATGAAGAATTTGGTAGGGTCCAAGGAATTTTGGAGTGAGTTTTCTAGATTTGAGGACACGACCGACCCCAGTCTTAGGTGTGACTTTCAAGAAGACATGCTTTCCTCCTTCAAACTCAAGAGGTTTCCTTCTTTTGTCCGCATAACTCTTTTGCCGACTCTGAGCCGTTTTCATTTTCTCCTGAATCATTTTAACCTTCTCAGTTGTCTGCTGAATGAGTTCAAGTCCAACGGTAAGTCGTTCTCCATCTTGATACCAACACAGAGGCATCCGACACCTCCACCCATATAAAGCCTCATAGGGCGTCATCCCTATACTTGAATGGTAACTGTTGTTGTAGGTGAATTCCACCAATGGTAAGATTTCATCCCAACCTCTAGTTTGCTCTATCGCACAAGCTCTCAGCAGATCTTCTAACGACTGAATTGTTCTTTCTGATTGACCATCAGTTTGCGGATGGTAGGCAGAACTTAACCATAACTTTGTTCCCATAGCCTCTTGAAGACTTTGCCAAAACTTCGAGGTAAACCTCGAGTTTCTATCGGAAATAATACTCGTGGGTATCCCATGAAGTCTGACAATTTCACCAATGTATATCTGAGTCAACTTCTCCAACGGATATCTTATGTTGATTGGCAGAAAGTGAGCTGACTTCGTAAGTCGATCCACTATTACCCATATTGAGTCATATCCTTTCCTAGTTCTTGGTAACCCAATAACAAAGTCCATGGCGATGCTATCCCATTTCCATTCAAGAATAGCCAGGGGTTGTAGTAATCCAGCTGGTCTTTGGTGCTCAATCTTTGTTTTCTGGCAAACCAAACAAGATGGCACACATCTAGCGATATCTCTTTTCATCCCATGCCACCAAAATAACTTCCTCAAGTCTTGATACATCTTGGTCATTCCAGGATGCATATTCAACTGACTCGAATGAGCATGTTCAAGTATGTACTTTCTGAGTTCTTCGTCTTTAGGCACACAAACCCTTCCTTGGAATCTCAAAATCCCATCGCTTCCTTCCCTCAATGTTGATACACCACCTTGCCTCATCAATTCTCTTTCTTCTTGTAGGAATTTATCGACCTTTTGTTTCTCTCGAATATCATCCATCAGGTCATTCGAGATAGTGATCCTATTCATGCAGATTTTACCCGGTGTTAACTTTACAAATGACCATATATCTCTGAATTGCTCTATCAAGTCCTTTTCTCTAATCATCATAGTAGAAACACTAATCGTCTTTCTACTCAAAGCATCGGCCACCACGTTCGCCTTTCCAGGATGATACTGAAGTTGGAAATCGTAATCTTTCAAAAATTCTAGCCATCTTCGCTGCCTCATGTTCAGCTCTTTCTGATCGTACAGGTACTTCAGACTTTTGTGGTCACTGAAGACGTTGAATGTGGCTCCATACAAATAATGTCTCCATATCTTCAATGCAAACACCACTGCAGCTAACTCTAGATCGTGTGTTGGGTAGTTCTTCTCGTGCATTCGCAATTGTCTTGAGGCGTAAGCTACCACTCCTCCGTTTTGCATAAGAACGCACCCCAAACCTTGATACGAAGCGTCACAGTACACTTAAAATGGTTCACTAGGATTTGGTAAGACTAGCACTGGTGACATAGTCAGCTTCCTTTTTAACTCTTGGAAACTTCCTTCACAGGAATCTGTCCATTCAAAAGCTTGGTCTTTCTTGGTGAGTTGAGTGAGCGGTCCAGCGATTTTGGAAAATCCCTCAATAAACCTCCGGTAGTATCCGGCTAATCCAATGAAGCTTCGGATTTCTGTCACTGTAGTTGGTCTTTCCCATTGTAGTACGGCTTCTACCTTTGAAGGATCCACTGTAATTCCTTCCTTTGTGATTACATGCCCTAAGAACTTCACTTCATCTAGCCAAAACTCGCACTTGGATAGTTTCGCATATAGCTCTTTTTCCTTCAAGATCTGGAGAACTATGCTGAGGTGCTCAGCATGGTCCTCGCGACTTTGTGAATAGATCAGAATATCGTCGATGAAAACAACAACGAATTTGTCCAAGTAAGGATGAAAGATCCTATTCATATAGTCCATAAATATCGCAGGTGCATTTGTCACACCAAAAGGCATCACCAGGTACTCATAATGACCATAACGAGTACGAAAAGTCGTATTGGGAATATCTTCCACTTTCACTCTGATTTGGTGATATCCCGATCGTAGATCGATCTTGGAAAACACAGCTGCTCCCTTCAATTGGTCCATCAAGTCATCTATCCTCGGTAATGGATACTTGTTCTTGATCGTAACTTTGTTTAACTGACGGTAGTCCACGCATAATCTTGAAGTTCCATCTTTCTTCTTGACCAACAATACAGGTGCTCCCCAAGGTGACACACTGGGTCTCATGAATTGCTTCTCTAGGAGCTCTTCCAACTGCTTCTTAAGTTCCACGAGCTCTGCTGGTGCCATACGGTAAGGTTCCATAGAAATAGGGCCAGCTCCAGGTACCAAGTCGATAGCAAACTCGACCTCACGTTCCGGTGGCAAACCAGGTACATCATCAGGGAAAACCTCAAGAAAATCTCGAACAACAGAGATTGCGTCCACATCAACTTCACTCTCAACTTTCAAAGAAGATAACAATATGTATCCTCGAGCTCCTTCTTTCAGAAAAGCTTTCACTTGGCTAGCGGTCAAAAATCTAGAATCCTCATCCAAAGGGAAAACTATTATTTTTCTGGAACAGTCTAACAAGACATGGTTGACAAATAGCCAGTCCATTCCTAATATTACGTCTAGTTGGGATAATGGTAAACAGATCAAATCGACAGAAAAGATTCGACCTTCCACTATTAAAGGACAACCTAGACACACCTTAGTAGTGACTACAGGTTTTGCAGTAGGGGTTAAAACAGTCAAATCGAAAGGTAAAGAAGACACAAGCAATCCAAGTCTTTTCACACAATCATGTGAAATAAAAGAATGAGTAGCACCAGAGTCATACAGCACAATTAAAAGATTACCTTCAATGATACCTTCTCCTTGTATCAGATCCTCGGATTCAGAGGCCTCAGCACCACTCAGGGTGTAGACTCTGCCTCCAACTTGTGGTTTAGAAGTCTTAGCTGCATTGACGGATGGTTCCGCCTTGGTCTGGTTATAGTCTCAAAAAACGTGACCAGATTTCCCTCACCGAAAGCAAACAAATCCTTTGATTGTGTAGTCCCTTGTGAAATGCTCTTTCCCACATTTCATGCATCTCGGAGTAGTTGTAGCATTCTGACCCATCCTTCCAGGGCTTCCAGTTGGGCTTCCTCCTTGAAATTTTTGTGGTTGTTGGCTTCCAAAGGGTCTGGAATAAGGCTTCTTCTGATAATGACTCGAGTTACCACCACCTTCTCTTTGGGACCGAATGGGCCCAAAGTTCCTGTTTCTCGCCTTACGTTCTTGTTCCACACTTTCCAATCGGCAGCAAGTGTCGAGTAGCTCGAAAAACTGAGAAATCTTCAAAGCTATCACGATTTTCTTCACATCATGCCTCAGGCCTTCCTCAAACTTCCAACACTTCCAAGTTTCATTGGGTTGAAGTTGAAAATAAGCTGAAAATCTGGACAAGTTCTCAAACTTGGCCGCGTATTCACTCACAATCATGCCTCCTTGTCGTAACCTCAGAAATTCCATTTCTTTTGCGCGCCTGGCACTTTCAGGAAAATATTTGTTTAAGAACCTTTCTTTGAACACTTCCCAAGTTATCACTCTGTTTGCGGCTTGTAGTAGCCTTTGTTCTCCCGTCCACCAATGTTCAGCATCTCCCATCAGCATGTATGCGGCATAGGTCACCTTCCTATCATTAGCACAATTCATACCCGTAAATATTTTCTCCAACTCTTGAATCCACAATGTAGCTTTCTCCGGGTCAAACTCCCCTTTAAACTGTGGAGGATTAGCATGACGAAATCCTTCCAAGTTCTGAACATCCGCTGTAGCCTCTACTTGTTGTGCAGCCCTAGCCTGTTGTTGAGTGGTCTGCTGGTTCTATTGTAACATTGCCTCGGCCATCTTCTGTATTGCCTCTATGGCAGCAGCCATATCACCCCGAGGAGCCATTGTTCCTTCTCAGATTAGACTACGCAAAACACAGAGAAAGTCAGATGTACTCATTTGAATACCAAATAACAAAATCACAGAGAATGACACAGCACAAACAAGACAGTCCAAAACCACACGACCCAAAGAAACATAACCGGGAGCTCTGATACCAAGACATTGTAACGCCCCTTTTTCCCCCCTTGGTCATAATGGGTAAGAAGAAGGAACGTCACACTATGGTGAAACGACACACAGTTGAATACATAAAGTTTGAACATTTTTTTTTTGTTTAACATAAATCCGGTTAAAACTTCCATTAATGTACATATACATCTGTTTGTAAATATATCACGTGATTGAGTTAAAATTAAAAGTTCCTCTTTCATATAAAACTTCTTATCAAAAACATCATTGAAAAATCAACATGGAATGAAACATACAAACATACACAATATGGATAGTTACATACTTTGTACCAGAATTACAAGCTTGTTTAAATTACATTTCCAAAAAGATATACAAAAAGAAAAATGTGTACCTACCCCAAGAGATACAAATATCTACCCACTAATCCAGTAGTACGTCAGGCTCCCTCAAAATAAACGGATAGCCATCAGTAGCCCTCAATTTAAAACCAACCCTAAGACTACCTGGAATGAGAAGGAACCGTAGATGGATCCTCCTCAGGGTCCTCGTTGTCCGACGAGACATCCATCGGGACGACAGAACAGCGGGCAGGAGCCCGGGCAGTAGACAAAAAGGAATCCTCACAAGGGGTATAATACATTTCACCCCACATATCCCTCACGGGCATATAGAACTCCAGCCATACAAAAGCATGAAAATCTATAACAGGAGCGTCATAACGTCTCCATTCCAAGGACACCATCACATCACCGTGGTATACACATCGGTCAGTCTGCACGTTGATATGCCAGCAGTCCGGACCTCCAAGAAAGTTGATCCGCACGTAGCCAAAAAGTCCACGGAGTCGAAATGACATCCTTAACAACTTCTTTCTCAGTCGAGATAAGGTCAGAAACCTTGAAACTCAGTGGTTTCCTTATCCTCCTCACGAACGTCTTCTTGAGAGCATACGATCCAATCCAAAGTGCAAAATAAAGAAAATTACTAAAAGAGGTGAGATTCCCAACTTTCAGTACCAACAAGGCAGCAAGAAAATAAACGGCGTCGAATGCCCACATAAGACACAGTTAATACATACAAGTACAGTAACACATGAAAGCAATGAATGAGAGTAAAGAAACAAAGAACAGTAGTTAACTTTATCCATAACCAGCTAGCAACATTAGCATTACCAAGAATCAAATAAATATCACATTCATAATAGTAAACACATTATCCAATAATGAATGCTCAATGGACCATGTGACTGACAACTCACAATGCAACAAGGGTACCAAAGTTCTTACTCCATGGAGCTAGACATAAACATCTTCGGAGTGAATGTTCAAGGAGTAATACCAGTGTATCGTTAGCCTTAAAAGTAGTGTGCTCATCACATAAAAATATTTGCGCAAAATGGCTCACACATGGCACCTCAACAGTTGATCGCGACATAGGACAGCGTCACAGTCAGGATCGTCAGTGTGTTGCATTGGTTTATCTCACGGCCCCAGTGGAGCTACCACTACCCATTGTGAGACACCCGCACCCCGACGCCCTCAGGGTCAACAACATATGACACCTACGCTTAGTCTATTCGCACTCGCACATAGGTGTTATTCAAACTCCTAGGCAACATAGCCTTCTCAACAATGTCCCACGGACAATACGCATGCATGATGACACAATATCCAATCATGTATGTTCATCAATGATGCATTCAGCATAAACCTTTCCTCAATGGCACATAAGCATTATTTAATGTTCAACATGACATATCAACCATGCATTTATTAAAACATTGCCTCAATGGCACATCATCATTCTTATCTCATTGCGTACTACATCAATAATTCTCATTACACACATACCACAATTTCCATGTCATAGATCCAAGAATTCCATATTCAAAATCATTTCTTCCCTATTAGTATGAATGCCCATTCCTATCACAATTTAGTAAAGTAAATTCCTTGAATCCAGGGTTTTTAGGTTATGTTTGAGTTACAAAGGACAAAGAACCATAATCTCAATCATTTCCAGCTCAAAAATCTCATTTTTGGTCTTGGTAATCGATTACATCACCCTTGTAATCGATTACCCGAGAAACAGAACCTCTGTAATCGATTACAATCTCATTGTAATCGATTACGTGATTCCCAGAACCACGTTTCGTAACTTCAAGGCCCTGGTAATCGATTACACAACCGTGGTAATCGATTACCAATTGGACAGAACCTCCGTAATCGATTACCCACAAGTTGTAATCGATTACGTGATTTCCAGAAGCACCATTTCGTGACATCAGAGGCTTGGTAATCGATTACACCACTCTTGTAATTGATTATAAGCTAAACAGAATCTCTATAATCGATTACACAACAGACGTAATCGATTACCAGATTTCCAGAATCACGATTTCATATCCTTAAGAGCTTGGTAATCGATTACAAGCCCCGTGTAATCGATTACCACGCGTAAACTTGCAGAAAATAGGGTTCTCCAGGTCCTCTAACTCAAACCAAACCAATCCTTATCGTATTTAATCAACAAGATACTCAAATATACCTTCAAATCATGCAAGAGGCATCAATAAATCATACAAACCCAACAAAATACACTATCATCAAGAACAACATAAAAATAAGAGAACTTTATACATGGATTCAGAAATCAATAGCAACACATATACAAGACATTCCCTTACTACCAAGATTGGTTGAAGAGGATCATCTCCTTCTTACCTATTTGGAAAACAACACAATGTGCCACTCCTTCTTGCCCTAGATTTTCGTTTTCCCCCCTTCAAGAAAAACTCCAATGTGAGTGATCACCACAATGTCCACTCAAACCATGAAGAATAGGTTCTTGGTCACCAAGGTGGCCAAGAGAAACGAAAATAGCAAGAAAATGGAATAAAGTTGAAGGCTTTACCTTAAAGCTCCAAGCTTTAGTTTCAATGGTGGAAGAGAAATGGAAGAAGAAGAAGAAAAGGAAGCAAAGGATAACCACCAAGGAGAATAGTCTTGGAATGGTGGAAGGAAACAAGTAAATATGATTTGTTTGGCAAATAATGGAGTTGGTCTCCAATGTGTGGGTGTGTGTGTACGGTGGAGAGGAAGGAGAAGAGAAGAAGAAAAGAAGAGAAGAGAGATGTGTTAAATGTTTAGTGTTTAGAAAAATGAAGATGAGTTAATAAAAGGAAGAAAACAACTTTGACTCCCCCAAAAAGGAGTGTCTGCCGTGGAGTGAGAGGAGAGGAAAGAGAGAGAAAATGTGTTACAAGGGAAATTGCTAGGAAGCTTCCCATAACAAGCTTGGATTAAATTTAATCTTTCTTTTGAAATTGAAACTAATAAATGTGATACAAAAAATCAAATTTTGAATAATGTGATAATATTTTTAATACATGTTATTATTATTTGGACAATAGTTATAGTTGGCAGAAGTCAGCATTAACAAATCTGACAGATAAATTCTTCACAGTGTTTTATTATCTCATTTGTTAAGATTTCTCGAAAAATGTGAAACCTTGTAAACTGTGTCCAGTCTCAGGTTTAGTAAGATCCCCCGTCGACGTTTCCATAGTTCAAGGTTTTTCGGAGAAAATGTCTCATTTCTCTGGTTCCGCTCAGTACACACGCAAAACGAAAAAATATATTAAAATATTTCGTGTTCTCAGAAAATTCCAAGAAAATTTCAAAAAATCACAAATATTTTTTTAGAATGAATCCTGAGAGTAGAAAAGTAAATTTTGGGTTGTTACACAAGCTGAGTATGCACCTAGGAACTACTAAGATGTACCAAGATCTGAAACGATTATATTGGTGGCAAGGAATGAAGAGGGATGTTGCCAAGTATGTGTTGTCTTGTTTGGTTTGTCAAAAAGCTAAAGTGGAACACCAAAAGCCTTCAGGAATGCAACAACCTCTGACTATTCTAGAATGGAAATCGAATAACATTGCAATGGACTTCGTGGTTGGACTACCAAAGACTAGAAAGGGGTATGATTCTATATGGGTAACTGTTGATTAGCTTACGAAGTTAGCGCACTTCTTGCCAATTAACATAAGATATTCGATGGAGAAATTGACTCAAGTGTATATCGGTGAGATTGTTAGACTCCATGGTATACCCTCGAGTATTGTTTCTGATAGAGACCCAAGGTTTACATTGAGATTTTGGCAGAGTTTGTAAGAAGCAATGAGAACGAAACTTCATCTAAGTTCTGTCTACCACCCACAAACAGATGGTCAGACAGATAGGACAATCCAATTATTGGAAGGCCTGTTAAGAGCTTGTGTCTTGGAACAGACTGGGAGTTGGGACGAATTCTTACCTTTGATAAAATTCACCTATAATAATAGTTTTCACACAAGCATTGGGATGGCACCCTATGAGGCGTTGTATGGGTGATGATGTAGAACACGTTTGTGTTGGTACCAAGATGATGAAAGTTTTATGATAGGACCTGAGCTTGTACAATAAACAACTGAAAAAGTTAAGATGATTCAGGAAAGAATGAGGGCAACTCAAAGTCGACAGAAGAGCTATGCCAACAAGAGACGAAGGCCTCTTGAATTTGAGGAAGGTGAGCATGTGTTTTTGAAAGTTACACCCACGACTAGTGTTAGAAGGGTTACTAAATCTAGAAAACTCACTCCTAAATTCATCGGATCCTATCAAATTCTTCGTCGGATAAGTCCGATAGCCTACCAAATAGCTTTACCACCGTTTCTTTCCAATCTTCATAATGTTTCCCATCTGTCACAATTGCGAAAGTATGTTCCTGATCTAGCCCATGTCATTGAACTGGATACAGTACAACTAAAAGAGAACTTGACCTATGAAACACTTCCTGATAAGATTGAGGATAGGAGAGTGAAGCAACTTAGAGGCAAAGAAATTGCATTGGTAAAAGTGATCTGGAATGAAGTGACTAGAGATATAACATAGGAGCTAGAGGACAAAATGAAAGAGCAATATCCATATTTGTTCTAAGGTATGATGAATTTCGGGGATGAAATTCATTTTAGAAGGGGAGAGTTGTAACACCCCAATTTTTCTTATCTATGATTTTTATGACTTTTTTATGAATTATTTGGCTTATTTTGATTATTTTAATATTATTTTCAGAAAATTTCAAACTAATGAAACGGGGCTAGGGGAGCTTACTGAATCCGAGACCAGAGACAATTTTCGAAGTTTTCATTTTCTGAGATTTTATTTGTAAATAAAATCTAAGTACGTTCTATTATCCATTAGACAATAGATATTAGTTTTGTTAACTGTAACTTTTGTCCATTGGTTAATAACTACCAGTTAATGTATAATTACTCTCTTTGATGTTTCCTTTATGGTAGGACCATTAGTCATTAAATGACCATGGCCCACCATGTGACTTATCTCTTTTTGGACCAATAGGAAGAAAACTTCCTAAGCAAGTTTAGAGAGAAGCTTGTAGGAGAAGCTTTGGACCCCTTCCCTAGGTGGAGTGCACAGCCAAGAGCTCCAAGGAGGCTTCTAGAGTAAGCTTCCACTTTTAATTCATTTCTATCATTTCCATTCATCTTTCATGAACTAAAAAGCTGCACACTTTTTTGCACATTTTTTTTCCTCTCATTTTCTCTCCACCAAGCTCACAGCCTCACCACCAAAACCCATTCTCCAATCTTCTTTAACTTCAACTAACTATATTTCTTGAATCCAAACCTCATTTGAAGACACTTTGGTGTTATGATCTTGATCTAGTTCATCCATTTTCAAATACTTCATCAAGCTAGGGTTTTGAGAGCTTTTATGGTGAAATTCCTCCATTTTCACTTCTCTTTTCATTTTGAATTTCTAAGACCAAGATTTTGATCCATGGTCATTCTATTTCCAAGTCTTAGATGTTGATTCTTTTTGTATGTTCTTTTCATTTTCAAGAGCATCTTGGGAGTGGAAGTTTGAGTCAAGAAAACACCCAAGGAGTTTTTGGTCATCATCCAAGGTAAAAGGGAGATTAACCTCTTCTACCTATCATGGTGGTGAGGAACAAATTGTATGTTATAAGTGAGGAATCCATGTGAGGGTTGCTCACTTGGTTGTATTAACTCTTGGTGATTTTGTGGTTTTTGCCCTATGTGATTTTATGGCTTAATATTATGCATAATTTTGGTTGAGTAGAAATTTTGATGTTTGAAGTATGTTGTATGCTTGGAATCTTGTTGTTGAGAATAAAAATTTTGAGGTCTAAAGACTTTAGGGGCCACGGCCAAGTAACCTTAAATAGGGTATCCAAGATAAACTTTTTGTGTTGTTTTGGGACTTACGTGTTTAGGTGAAAAGGAATTGGATTAAGAATTTATAATAATGAAAGAGAGATAGAATAAAATTTGGTCATTCAATAAGAGAGGGATTTTGGTCATTGAGTGAAAAAATAAGCTTGAAAGAGAAATTGAAAACTTAAAGTATTTTTATAAAAGGTAAAGGAAAAGAATTTATTAAATTAATATAATGTGCATTCCTTTTTGTGTCCTTTGTGAAAAATATTAAGAAATACTACCTAGAGGAGCCTAGTTAGAAGAATATTGGAACTAAAGTTAATTTCTATATTAATCTTTGAAAGTTTCAAAATTAAGCTTAAAAGTGTAATAAAAGTTTTACGTGATTGAAAAATAGTGATGATGTCTTACGTAATTTAAGAATGATGATTTATGAATTACGTGATAAAGATGCCTTACGATTAAAAATAACATTGTGCTGTCGGGCTCTTAAGCGGGACCCAGAGATGTTAATGACTGGTTTGGCTCATGAGTAACTTATGTTTATGGAGAATCATGATATTAATATATGTGTATGCATTGAGTCATTGATCATGCATTATACTGGTGGTGTCGGTCAAGGCTTTTGCCTAGGAGTTGAATTACACCTTAGTGCGGGTGCGATGGCCGTAGTGTAGGTCACTTGTTGACCTTGGGGGCATCGGGGAACGGGTTTTCCACAATCGCATATTGGTTGTTCCACTGTGCCATAGATCAGACCGATGCAACGTATCAACAATTCAGAACGAGACACTATTCCTAATCACGATCTAGTGTAGACTGTCTTGTATAAGCCATGATGCGCAAATTGAGAAATTATAGCACTTGACTTGAGGCTGACGAGATACAGACATGTCTTCTAGATCATTCTCTCTGAAATTGTGTTTAGTTCCATGGAGTAGGAAATTGGTCCATTGTGCTTATTCATAGTCTGTCTACATATCATTGTGATATTTTATATCTGCTAAATTATCTGATACTTGATCCCATAACTGCAATTCTTATTTCCTGTATATGAATGATATTACTATTCTTTACTGTTTTTGTGCTGCCATGTTGGCATTGATGTAGGGAATCTCAAATCTTCGTTGTATTGTTCTATTTTATGTTTACATTTGATAAAGACTGAGAAGAAGACAAAGAAAGATCACATCTTTTTTGTTGTGTTGATTTCTTGTGATGGCGACGAGAAGAGATTTTGTTGGTTTTTCAGAGCTCAGTTCCATGGTGGCACGAATGCTTGGCGTATCGACTGGGATACTAAGCGTGTTAGATATGTAGGGGATGTGACTGTATCTGTACGTAGTTCCTGCAATAGGGATCCTATCTTCTCTCTTGACGTCTTAATATGTTTGGAGTTTGTTATGCCGATTAGGAAGTTGTGGGGTGATTTGCATTACACCCCTAGTGAGGATCAGGACTTTGTGGTGTTATTTGCTAGGACACATGCCCATGAGATCTCACCTCGGTTGAGGGTTTTGTCCGATGGGGAATCCGAGGAGGAGGATCCTATAGAGGACCCTACTCCCTAGGTATATGGACTTGGGCTAGTTTGTGTTTTGTTAATTAGTTTATATATATGTCTTTTGAGTACAAACTTTTATGTATTTTGAGCGGACTGTGATCTATGTCCCTTATGTATATATTCTTTTTGATGTGTAATATTCAGTAATTACATCCTGTGTTATTTATATTTTGTTTAAGTTTATGTTTTCGAGAAAGAAAATTTGAAATCCGTATTTTACTATATTAAACCTTTTACATGTTTTGTTTTGCCTAGGAGTTTTAGTCGTGAATGTGATACCCTAGGAAGGGTGTCACAGTGATTATGTAGGGTTCTAGATTCAAGTAGTTTAGTGGTTCCTCTTGGAGAGAATAACCACTTGCCTTATGAGAAGGGCTTTGAGAATTAAATACAAGGTGTACTAGAAACAACTAGTTTAGGTTTGTTTGGTATGGTATGCCTACTTATATGCATAGTTTACTCCTTTAGAGTTAAAGTTGAGTTTAAGATGAATAGTTAGTGTATGTTCTCTCATTCTTAAATATTGAACTTGAGGATATGCTAGAGACATAAGATGGTTCCTTTATGTGATAGAGTTGAGCCAGGAGAGCATGTAATCTAGTTAGAACCTTTCACTTGGATAAAGTGAACCATGTGATAGGATTAGAGAAAGCCTAGACGTCCTTTGAGAAGTAGAATGCCATAGGTCAATACCTAGAACCTTGAGTGCCTTGTGATTCACTTCTGAAGTGATGAAGTGAGGTCTGAGGTGTTGTATGCTAAGTGTGCTTAGCAAGTAGTATTTGTTATCATGCATTGGTTGCTCGTTTGTGTAGAAAGTAGAGTCGGGGATGCATGGATGACATTTACTCCTTTGTGAGATAAGGTTTAAGTTAAGGAAGAACTGGAAACATAACCTTGCACCTTATGTGATAAGTGAGCTTGGTTGGGAAGTTGATAGTTTTCCTTAATCACTTGGTTAGGAAGAACCTAGTGATGATTATATGTATTTGTGAAATACATTGCATATCTTCTTTTCAAACTTGTTATATCTTGTTTTCTTTATTTTATGACCTTAAATGGTGTGCACAACCATGTGGCTTAAGAACAAGGTGTTGGATCTATATTCTCCTTGCATTTATGCTTGTATAGTTAGGGTTACCGGTATGGGGGTTGTAACACCCACCATAAGGTATCATATTTAAGAGTAATAATGATATAACTTACCCAAGTTGTAAAAGAATTAATCTTGTAAAAACATTGATTTCAAAATTTCATATATATAGATACTAAAACCTTGTTCACAAATAATTTACATAAATACATTGTACTCTAAAAGATAAATATGTACAACATATACATCAAAACATAAACTGCTTAACTAGAACTTCTAAAGGCTAAGGATTTGGGCTCTCGGAAGGATCCTCCTTCTCCTCAGCATCATCATCAAAGAACCCCGACTAATACATCTGTCGTTGGGCTGGCGTCCTAGCAGATGGCACCATTGAATCCTCCTGTGGGGTATAGACAATACGACCCCAAAGCTCTCGAATAGGCATTGAGAACTCCAAACGAACAGATACATTCATCAACAAGATTAGAACCCCATCACGAGTTCCACTAAGATTCATAGTCAAATCCCTGGTATACACAAAACATTTATTGCCCATATCAAACCTCCATGCATTAGTTCCCCCATGGAACTGTACTCTAATAAAACCAAGCACTTGACGCCTTGCCGCCATAAAAGCAAACAAAAAGAAAACTATCACGTATGGAAAACAGAATTTCCTGCCTCTTCGTCTCCATGATCTTCATCAAACATACATAATAAAGCAGAATAACATAACAAAGAAGTGAGATCTCTTACATCAATACCAGTACGACAGTATAGAAAATGACAGTAAATATACAGATACAATATTAACACATTGAATCATATTATCACATCACATATAATATATCAGATAACATAATTGTCATATCAATATACAGACCAACTATGTATATGTACACAAACCAATTCCTACTCCATGGAGCTAATCACAATTTAGAAAAGAAGGATCGGGAGTACATGTCTGTATATCGTCAGCCCCAAATCATGTGCCAA
Source organism: Ormosia emarginata (assembly GCA_029884605.1). Classification (NCBI taxonomy): domain Eukaryota; kingdom Viridiplantae; phylum Streptophyta; class Magnoliopsida; order Fabales; family Fabaceae; genus Ormosia; species Ormosia emarginata. The sequence continues at coordinate 8,559,516 of JAQQTP010000087.1, forward strand.
GATATCATAACAAAATGTGCAAAATGGCTTATACAAAACACTCTCAACCAATCAGGAAAACAGTAGCAACTCCATTGAGATCGTCGGTGTGTTTGCATCAGATGCCATAGTGTAGAGTTGCTACCATCTGGCCACATATGACATTCCGCACCCCAATGCCTCCAAGATCAATAATTGATCATAATTACGTAATTCTCACCTGCACAAAGGTATAAATTCATCTCCTAGACAACTTACCTTTACCACTAAAGCTTACATGCTTTTCAATGCATGATGTATGATAAAAAAATACACATACAATATCATTATCACTGTTTTTCACAAACACATGCCATCACTTGGTGGTATCATTTTTCAACACAACCGGGCCCACCACAATAGCCCGATAGCAAACTGCTGTTATTTCCAATCACGTAAACATTTTATCATGTTTTCATAATCGCGAAACAATTTTCTTACATTTTCAGATCGCGCAAGTATTTTCTAATGTTTTTGCAATTGTGAAAATATCTTCAAACGTTTTCTAAATCGTGCAGAAACTTTTAAACATTTTCTCAAGCGCATAGCGATTTTAAATCATGTTATCAATCGCGTAGCTTAAAAATCACTATTTTGGAATCGTGTAAGATTTTTCTAATATTTTTCAATCACGTAAAATATTTCTTAGTTTTCTAAACTCATTTTTGAAACTTTTTACATAATGTAGGTATTTTGCCCTTATTTACAATATTTTCTCACTAAAAATCTCTCAAGTAGTATTTTTTGCTATTTCTCACAAAATTACACTTCTTTGGTTTAATTAGATATTATAACTCAAAATTTTCTAACGTGCTTCAAAACCTAAATGGTGAGCTATACGTCAGTAAATTTCAAGTTTTAATTTTATTACTCATTATAACCCAATTACACTAAATTAATTCTAAAATTAGTTCACTTTCTTTTTATCTCTAAAAACCCATTAAATTGAGTTCTTGTTAATTAATTACCTAAGTCTACACTTAGGAAAATAATTTTGGATCTAGAATATCAAATCTTGGCATGTTGGCCAAAAATCCATTTGTACTTTGTAAATGGTATTTATTTATTTTCTATCTCATTGTTCTTTGTAAAAACCTTTAATCGAATTTCTTGTCATTAAATCACTTAATCCATATTAGTAAAATAATTTAGAACATTTTACTCCAAAATTTGATGTTGAGGCCGTGAGCCTTTAGGGTTCTTTGGAACTTTCATACACTTCCTCGTCATGTGAATCACATCCTACTTTATACAATAATCAACATGCTTTCATAATCACATATTCAAGCATATTATCAAAGCTATAAAGCATACCAATCAAAACCATCACAAATAATGAAAGCTTAAACAATCAAGTGAATAAATCCTTATGGATTTTTCACCACAAACAATTCCATTTCCTCACCACTAATACATGGTTGATGAGGTTAATCTCCCTCTTACCTCAAGGAAGACAAAAACCCTTCTTGTTTGGCTTCCTATGGATTTCATGAATCACCCCAAGAGAACGCTAACAAACTCAAACCAAACCAAAGTCACAAACAAAGCTTGAAAATAAGAAACCATGGATCAGTCATGGTTTAAAAATTCAAGAATCAAACTTAGGAACAAGAAACAAGAATTTTACCTTGTAGAGTAGAAAATCCTAGCTTGATTTCAAGGTTGTAAATGGAAGAACTAGGTAAATGGAAGAACTAGACTAAGTTCACAACATAAAAAGTTCTTAGGATAGTGTTTAGGTTTAGAAAATGAGATTGGATGAAATTTTAGAAGCTTGGATGGTGTTCTTTGGGTGGTTAGCCGAGAGCTTCACAAAAGGAAAGAATGAAGTTTTTGTTGAGTTAGGAAGAGAGAGAATGGAGAGAAAGGCTTCAGTCACAAAGTGTGATAGAAATGAAATGAAAATATCATATTTCTCTAGTGCTTACCGTGGAGTGCTTCACAAAGAGAGTAAGAAACTTAACTACCAAGTTTATGAGTAGCACATGGCTTAGGTCACTAGTTGATCACACTTTGGTCATTCTAATTTCTATTGGTTAAATATTAGGAGTCATGCAAGTGAGTCATGCACTCTAGAAGGCACAAGAACACTCTTTGGCTGTGTAGCTCAATGGAGTAAGCTAACCAAGTTTTGATTCAATTTGTTTCCAAATATACTTAGCTTAATTAGTTAGTTCATCTAGTTTCATGACTAATTTCCAAGCTATTTTTGTTAACCAATTTCCATTGGTTTATATTAAGATTCAAGCCTTCTAATTAGTTCATAAGAATGTGAGTCAACAAAGACTTTTCCAAGTCTATTGTCCAATGGACATAAGTTACAGGATCTATTACCCAATGGGTAGAAACTACTGCTCACAAGTCAGTAAGTATCGTCTAATGGATAATAAAATACAAACAATTTTTATTAGATAGATAAATTCTAAAAATCAAAAGATTGAGAACCGTGTCTCTCGGATTCGGGTTTAGTAAGCTCCTCTGTCTCTGAATAAATCATTGAAGATTTTTCCCAGTCTGAAATTTTTATTTTCCTAGCTCGGAGTAAATCACACACAAAGATAAAAAATTGTCACAGAACAGTCAAAATAAATTTACAGTGCACAGAAACCACAAAACAGTAAAATCAAGCATTACTGAGGAATAGCAAATTTTGGGGTGTTATAGGGGTGGTAGCAGTACTCTTATTATCGTGAAAGGAAGGAGTCCACTTATTACCAGGTAGTGTGATGACTCTTTTGCCTAACCTACTGAGACAAAAACAACGAATGGAAGTTTATGGGAAACAAGTATGTGGCATATGTTTTCTAAAACTAAAAACTTGCATCAACATTGCATCATCATATTATTAGGATCTTGTGTGAGCATAACCATACATCATACCATAAAGCATTACATTTGTTGGTAGCTATATGATAGTTGCCTTGATTGTTAGTTGCTCGATGATATCTTACAATTGTATGGGTGGTTGTTTGATATCATTGATTATCGTTTGTTCACCATGGGTTAAGATTGTTGATTGCCTTGTGAATGTTACATAGAGTAGTATGTATATTCTGATAGTGTTGAGCAGTGACTCATTCATCTGTTGTAGGCTTAATCTTATGTTCATAGTGTGGTTTGTTCATTGTGAATGAATGAACACTGGTATTGAAATGCTTATACTACAAAATTGTAATTTCACACCCCGTTTGTGTTTTCATGTAAATCCAGGTATAGGTAAAGGGAAGTAGAAGTTGCAGAAGAACTAGTGTAGTGATTTTATTCTTTATAATAAACATGTTGTATATTTATTTCTTGCTACCTTGAGTTTGTAAAAGTTGTGTATTATAGTTTGCCTTTGTGAGGCTATGATGTATATATATTGTTGGTGTATGCCCTAGAGGCCAATTTATTGTGACTGTCTTACATACATTGTATTATGCTATTTATTTAATATATGAGGCATTTCATTTATTGTGTGTTATTTGTCATGAACATAATAAAGTCCTTAGAATAGTAAGTTTTATGCCATAGGATATCAAGTGGATGACTTGATCATGAGATCCTATTTGATAGAAACAAAACACTATTCTTAAATGTCCCCAGTCAAGTATTATTGTTAATCAGGATGACAATAATGCATTAAGACTAGTATGTGCGTAGACTGATGACCACATCTCATGGGTCATGGATATGAGATATCAAGTCTTCACATGGATACATATTAGAGTAATGATGTATTGGACAAACCCGCTATGAGAACACTACGTGGATCGTTACGTGAGTGTCATAAGCGATTCTCATAGTGATAATGGTGTATGTGATCCTTTGACTTGAAATCATTATGATTCCTACATGAGGAGTTGTGTGTTTTAATGCCATCAAACGTCATATGTAACAAGATGATTATAAAGTTAGTTATTAGACATACTGCGATTCATGTGGAGGGATGTGAGTGACCTAGATCGGATTTGTCCCTCCTACATAACAAGAGTGATATCTTCAGGCCTTCCAATTGAGTGAGACTTTGAAATGCATGATCATGCTCAAATGAGTCAATATGAGATATTGATCTCATTTGTTATTACTATGTCTACTCGAGAATCGGGAAACTGAAGATTGAACTAAACAAGGGTGACACGTTCCATGCCTTGTGTTCAATCTAGATATCTGAACAAAGGGACTAAACTACACGGAAACATTGTCACAGATAGGTTATGTCAAATCACTGACATTCTCATTACTGGAGTAGCAGCGATGTGTTGCTAGATATTACTCACTATTTGTAATATTAAAATGAGATTTTAATATTACTACTAACATCATGAGAACCTGTAGGGTCGCACACTTAGAGCAGACTAAATTGGAGTAATAAGGATCTAAGTTGGACTCGGATTCAATTGTGGCCCTAACTCATAACAAATGAGTCTAGGGTTGCACAACTTACTTTGCTACTACTCACACTCACTTAAGGCAGTCACTATTGTAAATAGTACTGCTAAGGGGGCTGCTAGGAAGATATTAAAGAACCCTAGCTGCACCTAAAGAAAGTGAATTAGAGAGTGACAGGTTACCTTCTCTTCTCTTCACAGCTAGCACTGTTGTAGAGAGGTCAAACTACAAGACTGTGAACGTTGGATGTTTTGCAAGTCTGTTCATGTGGATACCGCAGAGACATCGTCGCTATTATGGTGTTGGTGATTCACGTCTCGTGTGTTTATCACGCTTCAAGAGGTAAACATTTTAAAACTCGAATAATGGCTTTTTCGCATGATCCTATGACGAAATTTTATATTTCGCTACGTGATTCTTATTCGCAATTCCCAACACATGCAATCTAATTATCTCCTACAAATATAACTAAGCTAACTTATCTAAGGAGTAGTTAGTCTTAAGAGGCAAGAAGTGGGCAGACTTGGTTAGCCTATCCATTATGACCCAGATAACATTATTTCCTGATTGAGTTCTAGGTAGACCTGTTACAAAATCCATTTTAATATGATCCTATTTCTATTCGGGAATCTCTAAAGATTGGAGTGGTCCAAAAGGTTTTTGATGTTCTATCTTGACTTTTTTGCACACCAAGCACCTAGACACAAACTTCGCAATATCTTTCTTCATTCCCAGCCACTAGAACATTTGTTTTAAGTCTTGATACATCTTAGTGGATCTTGGATGGATGGTGTATTTGTAACACCCTTGTGGGGATGCCACATTTATTATGCAATAAAATAAAAATAAATAAAATATTACTCAAGTTATGAAACATTTAGTACATACTTTATATGAGTTATAAAATATTTCCTTTTTATACTGGATATTGTTAAATAAAGTAACATGGAACATAAATTAAAACAAACTTATTATCACACACATAATATACATATGATTTTATCTTAGGTAATATGAGTAACTTACAACTACAAAATATTTTAAACAAAGCAGTATAGAGTTAATATACAGTACAACAACAAAAAGTGCCCAAGTGGACATCATAGATTCCTGACCCTCCAAAGGATCACTCTCAGATGAAACCTCGGGTGATAGAAATCCAAGATGTCTCACAGCATTACGGAAAGGAGTTCGTGTTGTTGACACTATGCTGATCTCACTGGAAACACGAAAAAGTCCTCCCTAGTGACGCCTCAGATCCAGCGGCATCTCCAGATGTAGATACAAGGTCGTAGTAAATACTGGCTCAGCATCAAACTCTCCACGTAGGGACACAGTCAGACATCCCAAGTAGATCACTGATCCTCGATCCTCTCGTAATCGTCAGGCCTCTGTACCTCTGTGAAACTCAAGTCTCACGAAACCAAGATATCCCGGCAACGCCATACTCACCAATTAGTCTAAAGGATATGGATGATCGAAAGGCTCGCACTCGTTGAACTGATCACCCGTCTACTCTAGTTCCTCCTCCTCATGATACACATAATCTAGAGGTTGCTCCTCTTCCTCAAACTCCTTATAAACATAAATAATAATACAAAAATAATATATATAGAGAAGTGAGACGTGTAACATCCCGAAAAATATCTGTTTAAGTACAAATGATCATTTTATATTATTCTTGATTTTTAGGAATTTTTCTAGAATTTTCTGGAAACGATGAATATTTTAATATATTTCCCGTTTTACGTGCACACTGAGCTGAGAATTGCTGAGGTCAGTGTAACGCTTCAGAAATTAATTATTTCACCCCCAATAGTCATTTTCTAATATTTGTAATTTATGTGAATTTTTCTAGAATTTTCTGGAAACGTTGAATATTTTAATATATTCCTCGTTTTGAGTGGGCGCTGTGCAGACCCGGGAAGATGCGATGTCTTCCCTGTGGCTGGTAAACTCTAAATTGTGGACTTGTCGATGGGGGATCTTACTAAACTCGAGGTCGGGCACAATTTACGAAGTTTACGTTTTACGAGGTTTTACCCGATGAATGAAATCGCGGTATTGTAAAATCATATGATAAATAATGAAATATTATTTTCATCATCAGTAACTCTTCTACACTGGAGGAAAAGTAATACTGACAGTGTAAATATTCATCTGTGTTAGTGTGGCCGATTAGGAAACAACTTTACTTCCACTTTATCGAGAAACGTGCGAAGCTTCTCATGGAAGCTTGGAGGAAGCTTCTTGGAAATTTCCTCTTCCTCCTTCCCCATGCAAAAGCAGCCCATCCCCTCCTCTCTCTCCTTCATGCACGGTTGGACAACATTTTGGGGGAGGAAATTGGTTTTATTTCCTAAAGCATTTCCTTTACTTCTTCTTTCTTCTGCTTCTTTCTTCTTCTTCCTCATGACATTTTCTCCTCCCTCTCTCCAGAAAACCCACGGCACCAGCAGCCTTTTCCCCCTCATTCATCACCAAAATTTTCTTCCAACCACACTTTCTTAACTCTCTTCCTCTCCTGAACATCCTTCTTGTTTGGAACATCTTGAGATTCCACCATATTCACATTTTCTCCAAGCTCCAAGCTTTGAGTTTTTGGGTAAGATTCAAGACTTCTCTTCTTTCTCCTCCATTTTTGTGGTCATGGTCTTCATGTTGGCCATCCATGGCTTATTTTCCAAGAAATTATGCTATTCTAACAAAAGTCACTATTTTTAGGATTCTTGGAGCTCAAATCTGAAAATTCAAAGGAGGTTCTTGGTGTTCTTCTTTTGTTTTCTTCACTTAGGTAAGAGGAAGACACTCCTCCTCAACCTCTCTTAGCATCTAGGAACCTTGTATGTGTGTTGTCATTGATTTCTGAATCTATGTATAAAGTTCTCTCATTTTTATGTTATTCTTCATGATAGTGCATTTGTTGGGTTTGTATGATTGATTGATGCCTCTTGCATGATTTGAAGGTATATTTGGGTAACTTGTTGATTAAATATGATAATGATTGGTTTGGTTTGAGTTAAAGGACTTAGAGAACTCTGTCTTCTGCAAGTTTACGTGTGGTAATCGATTACACGGGGCTTGTAATCGATTACCAAGCTCTTAAGGGTACGAAATCATGATTCTGGAAATCTGGTAATCGATTACATCTTGTGTGTAATCGATTACAGAGATTCTGTCTAGCTTGTAATCGATTACAAGAATGGTGTAATCGATTACCAAGCCTCGATGTCACGAAATGATGCTTACGGGAATCACGTAATCGATTACGGACTTGTGGGTAATCGATTACGGAGGTTCTGTCCGATTGGTAATCGATTACCACGGCTGTGTAATCGATTACCAGGTCCTTGAAGTTACGAATTGAAGTTCTAGAAATCGTGTAATCGATTACCATGAGATTGTAATCGATTACAGGAATTTTGTTTCGCTGGTAATCGATTACCAGGGTGATGTAATCGATTACCAAGACCCAAAAATGAGATTTTTGAGCTGGAAATGATTGGGATTATGGTTCTTTGTCCTTTGTAACTCAAACATAACCTAAAAACCCTGGATTCAAGGACTTTACCTTATTTAAATATGATAGGAATATGTATTCATACCGATAGAGAAGAAATGATTTTGAAAATTGAATTCTTGGATCCATGACATGGAAATTGTGGTATGTGTGTGATAAGGAATATATATTGATGCTTATATTGGCCTATTGTGGCATGTCATGTAATGGTATGAAATTGTGAATCATACATGTCCATGCGTAGTGTCATATGCATTGTGAATGTCCTTGTGGACTGTTGTAAGGCCAAGTTGCCCAGGAGATTGAACACACCTTAGTGCGGGTCCAAGTAGACTAGTGTGGGTCTTGTTATGACCTTCGGGGCGTCGGGGTGCGGGTCCTTCACAATGGGTAGTTGGTAGCTCTTCTGCTTGTGGGGCAAACCGATGCAAACACACCGACGATCCGGACTTGACACTGCCCTATATCGTGATCTAGTGTAGAATGTATGTACAATGCCATGATTGTGCATGAGAAAAATTATTAATAGCATTGGCCTCGGCAGTCGAGTTACGACATGTCTCCTGATCTTTCTCTCCGACTGTTTGAGTCTAGCTCCATGGAGTAGGAATTTGGGAAAGCATGCATGTGAGTCATGATATACATTGTCATTGTTAATATTTATTTTTTCATATCCATGACTGTTTGGGTTATTACTAAGATGAATATCTACCTGGAATTGTTCATTTGCTTACCGTTGGAATTACTACTTATTAGTTGAATATGATATTCTGAATTGTTATTTGGGCGCGTGGCGCTGTACTGTTTCTAGCTGCTATAATTGGTAATGATGGTAGGATGTCTTACCTCTTTCTTGTATCTCTGTTACTTGCTATATGTATGTATACTGTATTGATCGAAGACGACGGTAAGGAGGTGAAAGATCCCGAGTTTCCCGGCTTCTGGCCCGAACGAGACTAGCTTCTATTGAGACTATGGCGGCACGTATGTGTGGATTTCTTGGTGATGTGCGTCTGACCTTCCTCGAAGGGCCGGAGTGTTGGCATATCAACTTGAATTTTGATCGTTGCATCTACTTGGGAGATGTGTCAATCGCCCTAGCCTGGAGACGTCATGAGGCACCTGTCCTCACCTGCCACATCAGCCTGCGACTGGAGTTTTACTTGCCCATCAGAGAGATGTGGGGTGATCGTTACTACACCCCTTGGGAGGACTCTTTTGATTCTACTGCTCGGGCTCCTGCCCGTGGTTCTGCGGTTCCCATGGAGGTTTCCTCTAAAGAGGAGGATCCTACTGAGGACCCGGATACGGTCCCTCCTCATCTGAGAGACTGAGTTTACTGGTAGCTACTGATGGCTACTAGTGTTTTATTTTGGGGCCTGATGTATTTTTTATGGGTTGTATATTTTAGTATCTCTAGGGCATATTTGTATAATCCTTTGGGGCAGGTATAGTTTTGCTTTTTTGGGTAATTCAGGCTTGTCTCTAAGTATAAATGATGTTAGCACATTTTATATATATATATATCTATATGCAAGTTATTCAGATGAGAATTTTGTCTACTATTTTATTCTTCACCGTCATTTATATTCCGCATGGTTAGAATGATTATCAAAACAAAAAAAAATATTTCTGCTATTTTGCTCGCGTATTTAAGAATTGAACAAGTTAAACTTAAACGAATGAACCGGGTCTTGAAATGTTGAAACTTTACTTTTCCATATTTTCTTTTATTTGACAATGTGACGTTCCCTCCCAAAAAGGGGCGTTACATTAAGTTGGTATCAGAGCCCCGGTTTATGTTTTCTTTGGGTCTTGTGTGTGAGTCTGTCTTGTTTGTGCTGTGTGAAATCTCTGTGGTTGTGTTTTGAAATGAATTCCTCTAACTTATCTTGTGGTTTTCAGCTAACCTGATTTGAGAAAGAGTAAGATGGCGAGAAGTGGAGAAATTGCAGCTGCTGTTGAGGCAATGCAGCGGATGGCAGAAGTCATCGCGCAGCAAAATGAGCGTGCGGCTCAACAACAAGAGAGAGCTGCTCAACAGCTCGAGGCGACTGCTGATGCCCAGAACATGACAGAGTTTCGTCGTCACAACCCTCCACAATTTAAGGGAGAATTTGATCCTGACAGGGCTAGTCTATGGATCAAAGAATTAGAGAAAGTCTTTCGTGGCATGAACTGTGCCGAAGACAAGAAGGTGAATTATGCTACCTTTATGCTTGTGGGCAACGCCGAAGATTGGTGGAACGGAGCTCAGAGAGCATTGGAAGCCGAAGGAACTGACGTCACATGGGATGTGTTCAAGAACAAGTTCTTGGACAAATATTTTCCTGCTAATACGAGACATGCGAAAGAGCTGGAGTTCCTCAACTTGAGACAAAGGAACATGACTGTCAGTGAGTATGCAGCAAAATTTGAGAACCTAGAGAAGTTCTCAACACACTACCAACACCAAACCGATGAAGCCTGGAAGTGTTGGAAGTTCACCGAGGGATTGAGGTATAAGGTGAAGAAAGCTGTGATCACCCTGAAGATGAAGGTATTCTTAGAATGGTTAGACACTTGCTGTGAAGTTGAAGCCTTGGAACAGGCTAGAGACTCGAGAAACAGGAGCTTTGGGCCTGTACGGTCCCAAAGAGGTGGAGGCAGTGGTTCAAACCGCTTCCAAAAGAAGCCTTATTCCCGACCAGCGGGAAGTCAGCAGCAAACCGGTGGAAGTTCTGGTGGAGGTTCCTCTGGGAACCGAACTGGGCAGAATGTGACCTACTCGTCCAGATGCCTAAAGTTTGGAAAAGATCATCTCACGAGGGATTGCACGATCAAGGGAATCATCTGCTTCAGATGTGGCAAACCGGGCCACATGTCCAGAGACTGCAATCAAGCAAAGGCTGAACCTTCAGTTAACGCGACTCGAGCCAAGAAACCGCAAGCCGGAGGTCGAGTTTACACTATGAGCGGAGCTGAAGCCTCCGAATCTGAAGACTTGATTCAAGGAGAAGGCACCATAGAAGGTAATCTTTTAAAAGTACTATATGACTCTGGGACAACCCATTCTTTCATATCATATGACTGTGTGCTACGACTTGGCTTACCTGTGTCAGAACTACCTTTTGAATTGACTGTTTCAACCCCCACTGATAAACCAGTAGTTACTACCCAAGTCTGTTTGAAGTGTCCCTTAATTGTTGAAGGTCGAATCTTTTCTGTCGATTTGATCTATTTGCCTCTTTCACAGTTAGATATAGTCCTAGGGATGGACTGGTTATCTTCCAACCATGTTCTATTAGATTGTTCCAGAAAAACCATAGTTTTCCTAGTGGATGAGGATTCTAGATATTTGACGGCCAACCAAGCATGAGCTTTCTTGGAAGAAGGAGCTCAAGGGTACATGCTACTATCTTCTTTGAAAATCGAGAGCGAGGCTGACCTGGACACTATTCTGGTTGTGAGAGAGTTCTCTGAAGTTTTTCCAGAAGAAGTACCTGGTTTACCACCGACACGTGAGATCGAGTTTGCCATTGATCTAGTACCGAGAGCTGGTCCCGTGTCTATAGCACCTTATCGTATATCGCCAACGGAATTGGCCGAGCTCAAGAAATAGCTAGAGGAGCTTTTGGAGAAACAGTTTGTTAGACCGAGTGTGTCACCGTGGGGAGCACCAGTACTGTTGATTCGGAAAAAGGACGGTACCTCAAGATTGTGTGTGGACTATAGGCAATTGAACAAGCTGACGATCAACAACAAGTATCCACTCCCAAGAATTGATGATTTGATGGACCAACTGAAGGGAGCAGCAGTGTTTTCATAGATTGATTTGAGATCTGGGTACCATCAGATAAGAGTGAAAATAGAGGATGTGCCCAAGACTGCTTTTCGTACCCGATACGGTCATTATGAGTACCTTGTAATGTTGTTTGGTGTTACGAATGCACCTGCTATCTTCATGGACTACATGAACAGGATCTTTCGTCCTTACTTGGACAAGTTTGTTGTCGTCTTCATTGACGATATCTTGATATATTCCCAGAATCAGAAGGATCGTGCTGAACACCTCAGCATAGTTCTTCAGATTCTAAAGGAGAAGGAATTGTATGTCAAGCTGTCGAAATGTGAGTTTTGGCTTGATGAGATGAAGTTTTTAGGCCATGTGATCTCGAAGGAAGGGATTGCAGTGGATCCGTCGAAAGTAGAAGCAGTATTACAGTGGGAGCAACCAAAGTCAGTGAGGAAGTTCGTAGTTTTGTGGGTTTAGCTGGATATTACAGAAGGTTCAGTGAAGGATTTTCCAAGATTGCTGGACCGCTCACCCAGTTGACAAGGAAGAACCAAGCTTTTGAATGGACTGATAGCTGTGAGCAAAGTTTTCAAGAGTTGAAGAAACGGCTAACTACCTCACCGGTGTTAGTGCTACCTGATCCGAATGAGCCATTCGAGGTGTACTGTGATGCTTCGTATCAAGGATTGGGATGTGTTCTTATGCAACATAGAAGAGTTGTAGCTTATGCTTCGCGACAGTTGCGAGTACATGAAAAGAACTACCCTACACATGATTTGGAACTCACAGTCGTGGTCTTTGCTCTAAAGATATGGAGGTATTTTCTTTATGGAGCAACATTCAACATCTTCAGTGACCATAAGAGCTTGAAATATTTGTATGATCAGAAAGAGCTGAATATGAGGCAGCAAAGACGGCTAGAATTCCTGAAGGACTATGATTTCCAGTTGTTGTACCACCCTAGCAAGGCGAACGTCGTGGCTGATGCCTTGAGCAGAAAGACTATCAGTGCTTCTGCCTTGATGATCAAGGAAAGAGACCTCATAGAACAGTTTAGGGATGTATGGTCATTTGTTAAGTTGGAACCCAGAAGGATTTGTATGAATATGGTCACCATCTCAAGTGAACTAATGGATGACATACGGGAAAAGTAGAAAGCCGATGAATTCTTGCAAGAAGCGAGAGAATTGATAAGGCAAGGCAAAGAGACAGAATTTAAAGAAGGAACGGATGGAATTTTGAGATTCTGAGGTAGAGTTTGTATTCCCCGTGACCAAGAGCTTAGGCGATATATTGTGAAACATGCTCACATCAGCAAGCTGAGTATGCACCCAGGTATAACTAAGATGTACCAAGATCTGTAGAAATTGTTCTGGTGGCATGGAATGAAGAGCGACGTCACTAGATGTGTGTCGACTTGTTTAGTTTGTCAAAAAGCAAAAGTGGAACATCAAAGACCAGCGGGATTGCTACAACCATTATCTATTCCTGAATGGAAATGGGACAGCATTGTGATGGATTTTGTTGTGGGTTTGCCGATGACAAAGAAAGGACACGACTCGATATGGGTAATAGTGGATCGACTCACGAAGTCAACCCATTTTCTCCCGATCAACATATGGTACAGTTTGGAGAAGTTGACCCAGTTGTACATTGGTGAGATCGTTAGGCTACATGGTGTGCCTACGAGTATTGTTTCGGATAGGGATCCGAGATTTACTTCAAAATTTTGGCAGAGTTTACAAGCATCGTTGGGAACGAAGTTACGTCTGAGTTCAGCGTACCATCCACAAACCGATGGTCAATCGGAAAGGACAATCCAATCTTTAGAAGATTTGCTTAGAGCTTGTACTATGGAACAAATTGGATGTTGGGATGAAGTTCTACCACTGATAGAGTTCACCTACAACAACAGTTATCATTCGAGTATAGGGATGGCACCCTGTGAAGCTCTGTATAGACGATGGTTTCGAACACCATTATGTTGGTACCAAGACAGAGAGCGTCTTACGATTGGACTAGATATCATTCAGCAGACAACCGAGAAGGTCAAAATGATTCAAGAGAAGATGAGAACTGCTCAGAGCCGGCAAAAGAGTTATGCAGATAAGAGGAGAAAGCCTCTTGAGTTTGAGGAAGGTGAGCATGCATTCCTGAAAGTCACACCCACGACTAGGGTCGGCCGGGCTTTGAAATCTAGAAAACTCACTCCAAAATTTCTTGGACCTTACCAAATCCTTCGCCGGATAGGTCCAGTAGCCTACCAGATAGCCTTACCCCCTTTTCTTTCCAACATACACAATGTCTTCCATGTGTCACAACTTCGTAAGTATTTGCCTGATCCAAGTCATATCACAGCACCGGACACAGTACAGTTAAAAGAGAACTTGACCTATGAGGCGCCTCCTGCGAGAATCGAGGACTGACGGACAAAACAACTTAGAGGCAAGGAGATCTCATTGGTAAAGGTAATTTGGAACAAGACGACTGGTGATGCAACTTGGGAACCGGAAGACAAGATGAGGGAGCAACATCCGGAACTATTTTGAGGTATGTAAATTTCGAGGACGAAATTCCTTTTAGTAGGGGAGTGTTGTAACATCCCGAAAAATATCTGTTTAAGTACAAATGATAATTTTAAATTATTCTTGATTTTTAGGAATTTTTCTAGAATTTTCTGGAAAATGATGAATATTTTAATATATTCCTCGTTTTGCATGCACACTGAGCTGAGAATTGCTAAGGTTAGTGTAACGCTCCGGAAATTAATTATTTCACCCCCAATAGTCATTTTCTAATATTTGTGATTTATGTAAATTTTTTTGAAATTTTCTGGAAACGTCGAATATTTTCATATATATCCTCGTTTTGAGTGTGTGCTGTGCAGACCCGGGAAGATGCGATGTCTTCCCTATGGCTGGTAAACTCTAAATTGTGGACTTGTCGACGGGGGATCTTACTAAACCCGAGACCGGGCACAATTTACGAAGTTTACATTTTATGAGGTTTTACCCGATAAATGAAATCTCGGTATTGTAAAATCATCTGATGAATAATGAAATATTATTTTCATCATTAGTAACTCTTCTACACTGGAGGAAAAGTAATATTGACAGTGTAAATATTCATCTGTGTTAGTGTGCCCGATTAGGAAATAACTTTACTTCCACTTTATCGAGAAACGTGCGAAGCTTCTCATGGAAGCTTGGAGGAAGCTTCTTGGAAATTTCCTCTTCCTCCTTCCCCATGCAAAAGCAGCCCATCCCCTCCTCTCTCTCCTTCATGCACGGTTGGACAACATTTTGGGGGAGGAAATTGGTTTTATTTCCTAAAGCATTTCTTTTACTTCTTCTTTCTTCTGCTTCTTTCTTCTTCTTCCTCATGACATTTTCTCCTCCCTCTCTCCAGAAATCCCACGGCACCAGCAGCCTTTTCCCCTTCATTCATCACCAAAATTTTCTTCCAACCACACTCTCTTAACTCTCTTCCTCTCCTGAACATCCTTCTTGTTTGGAACATCTTGAGATTCCACCATTTTCACATTTTCTCCAAGCTCCAAGCTTTGAGTTTTTGGGTAAGATTCAAGACTTCTCTTATTTCTCCTCCATTTTCGTGGTCATGGTCTTCATGTTGGCCATCCATGGCTTATTTTCCAAGCCATTATGCTATTCTAACAAAAGTCACCATTTTTAGGATTCTTGGAGCTAAAATCCGAATATTCAAAGGAGGTTCTTGGTGTTCTTCCTTTGTTTTCTTCACTAAGGTAAGAGGAAGACACTCCTCCTCAACCTCTCTTAGCATCTAGGAACCTTGTATGTGTGTTGTCATTGATTTCTGAATCCATGTATAAAGTTCTCTCATTTTTATGTTGTTCTTCTTGATAGTGAATTTGTTGGGTTTGTATGATTGATTGATGCCTCTTGCATGATTTGAAGGTATATTTGGGTAACTTGTTGATTAAATATGATAATGATTGGTTTGGTTTGAGTTAAAGGACTTAGAGAACTCTGTCTTCTGCAAGTTTACGCGTGGTAATCAATTACATGGGGCTTGTAATCGATTACCAAGCTCTTAAGGGTACGAAATCATGATTCTGGAAATCTGGTAATCGATTACATCTTGTGTGTAATCGATTACAGAGATTCTGTCTAGCTTGTAATCGATTACAAGAATGGTGTAATCAATTACCAAGCCTCTGATGTCACGAAATGATGCTTTTGGGAATCACGTAAACGATTACAACTTGTGGGTAATCGATTACGGAGGTTCTGTCCGATTGGTAATCGATTACCATGGCTGTGTAATCGATTACCAGGTCCTTGAAGTTACGATTTGAAGTTCTGGAAATTGTGTAATCGATTACAATGAGATTGTAATCAATTACAGGGATTCTGTTTCGCTGGTAATCGATTACCAGGGTGATGTAATCGATTACCAAGACCCAAAAATGAGATTTTTGAGCTGGAAATGATTGGGATTATGGTTCTTTGTCCTTTGTAACTCAAACATAACCTAAAAAACCCTGGATTCAAGGACTTTACCTTACTTAAATATGATAGGAATATGTATTCATACCGGTAGCCTGGAGACGTCATGAGGCACCTGTCCTCACCTGCCACATCAGCCTGCGACTGGAGTTTTACTTGCCCATCAGAGAGATGTGGGGTGATCGTTACTACACCACTTGGGAGGACTCTTTTGATTCTACTGCTCGGGCTCCTGCCCGTGGTTCTATGGTTCCCATGGAGGTTTCCTCTGAAGAGGAGGATCCTGCTGAGGACCCGGATACGGTCCCTCCTCATCTGAGAGACTGAGTTTACGGGTAGCTACTGATGGCTACCAGTGTTTTATTTTGGGGCTTGATGTATTTTTTGTGGGCTGTATATTTTGGTATCTCTGGGGCATATTTGTATAATCCTTTGGGGCAGGTATAGTTTTGCTTTTTTGGATAATTCAGGCTTGTATCTAAGTATAAATGATGTTAGCACATTTTATATATATATCTATATGCATGTTATTCAGATGAGAATTTTGTCTACTATTTTATTCTTCACCGTTATTTATATTCCGCATGGTTAGAATGATTATCAAAACAAAACAAAAAATATTTCTGCTATTTTGCTCGCGTATTTAAGAATTGAACAAGTTAAACTTAAATGAATGAATCGGGTCTTGAAATGTTGAAACTTTACTTTTTCGCATTTTCTTTTATTTGACAATGTGACGTTCCCTCCCAAAAAGGGGCGTTACATTAAGTTGGTATCAGAGCCCCAGTTTATGTTTTCTTTGGGTCTTGTGTGTGAGTCTGTCTTGTTTGTGCTGTGTGAAATCTCTGTGGTTGTGTTTTGAAATGAATTCCTCTAACTTATCTTGTGGTTTTCAGCTAACCTGATTTGAGAAAGAGTAAGATGGCGAGAAGTGGAGAAATTGCAGCTGCTGTTGAGGCAATGCAGTGGATGGCAGAAGTCATCGCGCAGCAAAATGAGCGTGCGGCTCAATAACAAGAGAGAGCTGCTCAACAGCTCGAGGCGACTGCCGATGCCCAGAACTTGGCAGAGTGTCGTCATCACAACCCTCCACAATTTAAGAGAGAATTTGATCCTGACAGGGCTAGTCTATGGATCAAAGAATTAGAGAAAGTCTTTCGTGGCATGAACTGTGCCGAAGACAAGAAAGTGAATTATGCTACCTTTATGCTTGTGGGCAACGCCGAGGATTGGTGGAACGGAGCTCAGAGAGCATTGGAAGCCGAAGGAACTGACGTCACATGGGATGTGTTCAAGAACAAGTTCTTGGACAAATATTTTCCTGCTTATGCGAGACATGCGAAAGAGCTGGAGTTCCTCAACTTGAGACAAGGGAACATGACTGTCAGTGAGTATGCAGCAAAATTTGAGAACCTGGAGAAGTTCTCAACACACTACCAACACCAAACCGATGAAGCCTGGAAGTGTTGGAAGTTCACCGAGGGATTGAGGTATGAGGTGAAGAAAGCTGTGATCACCCTGAAGATGAAGGTATTCTCAGAATTGTTAGACACTTGCTGTGAAGTTGAAGCCTTGGAATAGGCTAGAGACTCGAGAAACAGGAGCTTTGGGCCTGTACGGTCCCAAAGAGGTGGAGGCAGTGGTTCAAACCGCTTCCAAAAGAAGCCTTATTCCCGACCAGCGGGAAGTCAGCAGCAAACCGGTGGAAGTTCTGGTGGAGGTTCCTCTGGGAACCGAACTGGGCAGAATGTGACCTACCCGTCCAGATGCCTAAAGTGTGGAAAAGATCATCTCACGAGGGATTGCACGATCAAGGGAATCATCTGCTTCAGATGTGGCAAACCGGGCCACATGTCCAGAGACTGCAATCAAGCAAAGGCTGAACCTTCAGTCAACGCGACTCGAGCCAAGAAACCGCAAGCCGGAGGTCGAGTTTACACTATGAGCGGAGCTGAAGCCTCCGAATCCGAAGACTTGATTCAAGGAGAAGGCACCATAGAAGGTAATCTTTTAAAAGTACTGTATGACTCTGGGGCAACCCATTCTTTCATATCATATGACTGTGTGCTACGACTTGGCTTACCTGTGTCTGAACTACCTTTTGAATTGACTGTTTCAACCCCCACTGATAAATCGGTAGTTACTACCCAAGTCTGTTTGAAGTGTCCCTTAATTGTTGAAGGTTGAATCTTTTCTGTCGATTTGATCTATTTGCCTCTTTCATAGTTAGATATAATCCTAGGGATGGACTGGTTATCTTCCAACCATGTTCTATTAGATTGTTCCAGAAAAATCATAGTTTTCCTAGTGGATGAGGATTCTAGATATTTGACGGCCAACCAAGCACGAGCTTTCTTGGAAGAAGGAGCTCAGGGGTACATGCTACTATCTTCTTTGAAAATCGAGAGCGAGGCTGACCTGGACACTATTCTGGTTGTGAGAGAGTTCTCTGAAGTTTTTCTAGAAGAAGTACCTAGTTTACCACCGACACGTGAGATCGTGTTTGCCATTGATCTGGTACCGGGAGCTGGTCCCGTGTCTATAGCACCTTATCGTATGTCGCCAACGGAATTGGCCGAGCTCAAGAAACAGCTAGAGGAGCTTTTGGAGAAACAGTTTGTTAGACCGAGTGTGTCACCGTGGAGGGCACTAGTACTGTTAGTTCGGAAAAAGGACGGTACCTCAAGATTGTGTGTGGACTATAGGCAATTGAACAAGCTGACGATCAAGAACAAGTATCCACTCCCAAGAATTGATGATTTGATGGACCAACTGAAGGAAGCAGCAGTGTTTTCAAAGATTGATTTGAGATCTGGGTACCATCATATAAGAGTGAAAATGGAGGATGTGCCCAAGACTGCTTTTCATGCTCGATACGGTCATTATGAGTACCTTGTAATGTCGTTTGGTGTTACGAATGCACCTGCTATCTTCATGGACTACATGAATAGGATCTTTCGTCCTTACTTGGACAAGTTTGTTGTCGTCTTCATTGACGATATCCTGATATATTCCCAGAATCAGGATGATCATGCTGAACACCTCAGCATAGTTCTTCAGATTCTAAAGGAGAAGGAATTGTATGCCGAGCTGTCGAAATGTGAGTTTTGGCATGATGAGGTGAAGTTTTTAGGCCATGTGATCTTGAAGGAAGGGATTGCAGTGGATCCGTCGAAAGTAAAAGCAGTATTACAATGAAAACAACCAAAGTCAGTGACGGAAGTTCGTAGCTTTGTGGGTTTAGCTGGATATTACAGAAGGTTCATTGAAGGATTTTCCAAGATTGCTGGACCGCTCACCCAGTTGACAAGGAAGAACCAAGCTTTTGAATGGACTGATAGCTGCGAACAAAGTTTTCAAGAGTTGAACAAACGGCTAACTACCTCACCGGTGTTAGTGCTACCTGATCAGAATGAGCCATTCGAGGTGTACTGTGATACTTCGTATCAAGGATTGAGATATGTTCTTATGCAACATAGAAGAGTTGTAGCTTATGCTTCGCGACAGTTGCGAGTACATGAAAAGAACTACCCTACACATGATTTGGAACTCGCAGCCGTGGTCTTTGCTCTAAAGATATGGAGGCATTTTCTTTATGGAGCAACATTCAACATCTTCAGTGACCACAAGAGCTTGAAATATTTGTATGATCAGAAAGAGCTGAATATGAGGCAGCGGAGATGGCTAGAATTCCTGAAGGACTATGATTTCCAGTTGTTGTACCACCCTGGCAAGGCGAACATCGTGGCTGATTCCTTGAGCAGAAAGACTATCAGTGCTTCTGCCTTCATGATCAAGGAAAGAGACCTCATAGAACAGTTTAGGGAAGTATAGTCGTTTGTTAAGTTGGAACCCGGAAGGATTTGTATGAATATGGTCACCATCTCAAGTGTACTAATGGATGACATACGGGAAAATCAGAAAGCCGATGAATTCTTGCAAGAAGCAAGAGAATTGATAAGGCAAGGCAAAGAGACAGAATTTAAAGAAGGAACGGATGGAATTCTGAGATTCCGAGGTAGAGTTTGTATTCCCCGTGACCAAGAGCTTAGGCGATATATTGTGGAACATGCTCACACCAGCAAGCTGAGTATGCACCTAGGTATAACTAAGATGTACCAAGATCTGAAGAAATTGTTCTGGTGGCATGGAATGAAGAGCGACGTCACTAGATGTGTGTCGACTTGTTTAGTTTGTCAAAAAGCTAAAGTGGAACATCAAAGACCAGCGAGATTGCTACAACCATTATCTATTCCTGAATGGAAATGGGACAGCATTGCGATGGATTTTGTTGTGGGTTTGCCGAGGACAAAGAAAGGACACGACTCGATATGGGTAATAGTGGATCGACTCACGAAGTCAACCCATTTTCTCCCGATCAACATGAGGTACAGTTTGGAGAAGTTGACCCAGCAGTACATTGGTGAGATCGTTAGGCTACATGGTGTGCCTATGAGTATTGTTCGGATAGGGATCCGAGATTTACTTCAAAATTTTGGCAGAGTTTACAAGCATCGTTGGGAACGAAGTTACGTCTGAGTTCAGCGTACCATCCACAAACCGATGGTCAATCGGAAAGGACAATCCAATCTTTAGAAGATTTGCTTAGAGCTTGTACTATAGAACAAACTGGATGTTGGGATGAAGTTCTACCACTAATAGAGTTCACCTACAACAACAGTTATCATTCGAGTATAGGGATGGCACCCTATGAAGCTCTGTATGGACGACGGTGTCGAACACCATTGTGTTGGTACCAAGACGGAAAGCTTCTTACGATTGGACCAGATATCATTCAGCAGACAACCGAGAAGGTCAAAATGATTCAAGAGAAGATGAGAACCGCTCAGAGCCGGCAAAAGAGTTATGCAGATAAGAGGAGAAAGCCTCTTGAGTTTGAGGAAGGTGAGCATGTATTCCTGAAAGTCACACCCACGACTGGGGTTGGCCGGGCTTTGAAATCTAGAAAACTCACTCCAAAATTTCTTGGACCTTTCCAAATCCTTTAACCTATAAGGCACCTCCTGCGAGAATCGAGGACCGACGGACAAAACAACTTAGAGGCAAGGAGATCTCATTGGTAAAGGTGATTTGGAACGAGACGACTGGTGATGCAACTTGGGAACCGGAAGACAAGATGAGGGAGCAACATCCGAGACTATTTTGAGGTATGTAAATTTCGAGGACGAAATTCCTTTTAGTAGGGGAGTGTTGTAACATCCCGAAAAATATCTGTTTAAGTACAAATGATCATTTTATATTATTCTTGATTTTTAGGAATTTTTTTAGAATTTTCTAGAAACGATGAATATTTTAATATATTCCTCGTTTTGCATGCACACGGAGCTGAGAATTGCTGAGGTCAGTGTAACGCTCCAAAAATTAATTATTTCACCCCAAATAGTCAATTTCTAATATTTGTGATTTATGTGAATTTTTCTGGAATTTTCTGGAAACGTCAAATATTTTAATATATTCATCGTTTTACGTGTGCACTGTGCAGACCCGAGAAGATGCGATGTCTTCGCTGTGGCTGGTAAACTCTAAATTATGGACTTGTCGACGAGGGATCTTACTAAACCCGAGGCTGAGCACAATTTACGAAGTTTACGTTTTACGAGATTTTACTCGATGAATGAAATCGCGGTATTGTAAAATCATCTGATGAATAATGAAATATTATTTTCATCATCAGTAACTCTTCTACACTGGAGGAAAAGTAATACTGACAGTGTAAATATTCATCTGTGTTAGTGTGCCCGATTAGGATATAACTTTACTTCCATTTTATCGAGAAACGTACGAAGCTTCTCATAGAAGCTTGGAGGAAGCTTCTTGGAAATTTCCTCTTCCTCCTTCCCCATGCAAAAGCAGCCCATCCCCTCCTCTCTCTCCTTCATGCACGGTTGGACAACATTTTGGGGGAGGAAATTGGTTTTATTTCCTAAAGCATTTCCTTTACTTCTTCTTTCCTCTGCTTCTTTCTTCTTCTTCCTCATGACATTTTCTCCTCCTCTCTCCAGAAATCCCACGGCACTTGTGACCTTTTCCCTTCATTCATCACCAAAATTTTCTTCCAACCACACTCTCTTAACTCTCTTCCTCTCCTGAACATCCTTCTTGTTTGGAACATCTTGAGATTCCACCATTTTCACATTTTCTCCAAGCTCCAAGCTTTGAGTTTTTGGGTAAGATTCAAGACTTCTCTTCTTTCTCCTCCATTTTCATGGTCATGGTCTTCATGTTGGCCATCCATGGCTTATTTTCCAAGCCATTATGCTATTCTAACAAAAGTCACCATTTTTAGGATTCTTGGAGCTCAAATTCGAAAATTCAAAGGAGGTTCTTGGTGTTCTTCTTTTGTTTTCTTCACTTAGGTAAGAGGAAGACACTCCTCCTCAACCTCTCTTAGCATCTAGGAACCTTGTATGTGTGTTGTCATTGATTTCTGAATCCATGTATAAAGTTCTCTCATTTTTATGTTGTTCTTCATGATAGTGAATTTGTTGGGTTTGTATGATTGATTAATGCCTCTTGCATGATTTGAAGGTATATTTGGGTAACTTGTTGATTAAATATGATAATGATTGGTTTGGTTTGAGTTAAAGGACTTAGAGAACTCTGTCTGCTGCAAGTTACACGAAGCTTGTAATCGATTACCAAGCTCTTAAGGGTACGAAATCGTGATTATGGAAATCTGGTAATCGATTCCATCTTGTGTGTAATCGATTACAGAGATTCTGTTTAGCTTGTAATCGATTACAAGAATGGTGTAATCGATTACCAAGCCTCTGATGTCACGAAATGATGCTTCTGGGAATCACGTAATCGATTACAACTTGTGGGTAATCGATTACGGAGGTTCTGTCCGATTGGTAATCGATTACCACAGCTGTGTAATCGATTACCAAGTCCTTGAAGTTACGAATTGAAGTTCTGGAAATCGTGTTTGAAGTAATAGGGATTCTGTTTCGCTGGTAATCGACTACCAGGGTGATGTAATCGATTACCAAGACCCAAAAATGAGATTTTTGAGCTGGAAATGATTGGGATTATGGTTCTTTGTCCTTTGTAACTCAAACATAACCTAAAAACCCTAGATTCAAGGACTTTACCTTATTTAAATATGATAGGAATATGTATTCATACCGATAGAGAAGAAATGATTTTGAAAATTGAATTCTTGGATCCATGACATGGAAATTGTGGTATGTGTGATAAGGAATATATATTGATGCTTATATTGGCCTATTGTGGCATGTCATGTAATGGTATGAAATTGTGAATCATACATGTCCATGCGTAGTGTCATATGCATTGTGAATGTCCTTGTGGACTGTTGTAAGGCCAAGTTGCCCAGGAGATTGAACACACCTTAGTGCGGGTGCAAGTAGACTAGTGTGGGTCTTGTTATGACCTTCGGGGCGTCGGGGTGCGGGTCCTTCACAATGGGTAGTTGGTAGCTCTTCTACTTGTGGGGCTAACCGATGCAAACGCACCGACGATCCGGACTTGACACTGCCCTATATCGTGATCTAGTGTAGAATGTATGTACAATGCCATGATTGTGCATGAGAAAAATTATTAATAGCACTCGCCTCGGCAGCCGAGTTACAGACATGTCTCCTGATCTTTCTCTCCGACTGTTTGAGTCTAGCTCCATGGAGTAGGAATTTGGGAAAGCATGCATGTGAGTCATGATATACATTGTCATTGTTAATATTTATTTTTCCATATCCATGACTGTTTGGGTTATTACTAAGATGAATATCTGCCTGGAATTGTTCATTTGCTTACTGTTGGAATTACTGCTTATTAGTTGAATATGATATTCTGAATTGCTATTTGGGCGCGTGGCGCCGTACTGTTACTTGGTAGGATGGTAGGATGTCTTACCTCTTTCTTGTATCTCTGTTATAATTGGTAGGATGGTAGGATGGTAGGATGTCTTACCTCTTTCTTGTATCTCTGTTACTTGCTATATGTATGTATACTATATTGATCGAAGACGACGGTAAGGAGGTGAAAGATCCCGAGTTTCCCGGCTTCTAGCCCTAATGAGACTAGCTTCTATTGAGACAATGGCGGCACGTATGCGCAGATGTCTTGGTGATGTGCGTCTGACCTTCCTCGGAGGGCCGGAGTGTTGGCATATCAACTTGAATTCTGATCGCTGCGTCTACTTGGGAGATGTGTCGATCGCCCTAGCCTGGAGACGTCATGAGGCACCTGTCCTAACCTGCCACATCAGCCTGCAACTGGAGTTTTACTTGCCCATCAGAGAGATGTGGGGTGATCGTTACTACACCCCTTGGGAGGACTCTTTTGATTCTACTGCTCGGGCTCCTGCCCGTGGTTCTGTGGTTCCTATGGAGGTTTCCTCTGAAGAGGAGGATCCTGCCGAGGACCGGATACGGTCCCTCCTCATCCGAGAGCGAGTTCTTGGTAGCTACCGATGGCTACCAAAGTGTTTTATTTTGGGGCCCGATGTATTTTTTGTGGGCTGTATATTTTGGTATCTCTCTTATCCTCCCAAAAAGATAGACAGATCATATATAAAGATATATCCTAGATAGACTAGAGATATATAAAGATAACCAGATTAGAGATGTCACTTATACTACATACTAACATATATCTATAATCACAACCGAGTAATTATAGAAAGCCTTGAGAGATTGCGGAAAAACTTAAACTCATACATATATATATACAAACTTAGCCACCCGAGGCTTATTGTAATACATATAACATAAAACTTACAGAACAAACATAAACTTATTACATAAGTTCTGTCTACTTAAAGCAATAAAAACTATTCTAGTCTTCATGCTTTATCTTCTCATCCTTGGCAAGGTTTGCATCTCTCGTACGGAGCCTTTGCCTCGTACTGACCGACCTGCAGATCAGATCCGAACTGCATCCGAACCTCGCATCCGAACTCGCGAATCCGGATTTACATGGAATAGAATCGGGGTGAGAATTAACATTCTCAAGAAAAGCAATTCCAATACCAGCTTCTCTATAACATTGTATATAACAAAATATATAACAAATGCTATAATTCTAACTTAGGAGTTTCCCCTCCCCCTAACTAGGATTTTCATAACTTAGGAGTTTCCTCCTCTATTCTCATAACTTAGGAGTTTCCTCCTCTATTCTCTAACTTTTCTCATAACTTAGGAGTTGCCTCCTCTTTTCTCATAACTTAAACACTTTCTAATAGTGTGATAACAATCAAGAGTGAACACACCGCTAATATATACAAATACCATACATCCGTACATACCAACAAAGTGACTCGACAATGCCCATACAAACGTCGTCCGTAAATGCAATGCTAATGATATGTAATGAATATGCCTAAGGAATCCTAAGTGCATGTGAATGAAATGCAAATGCAGAGTTTTGATTTGGAGCGAAGGAATTTGCTAGGAACTAGTCAAGATATCATCTAGTGGTAAATAGAGGAAACCTCATCCTCACCTTACACGTATCCCGGCTCATTGAGAAATTCGGCTTCATCCTTGCTCAAAGAGCTCTCCGGATTTCCCACTTATCTCCTTAGGCCTTGGCACATCGAGACATCGTGGTTATGTCCTTTCTCAAAAGTCCTTCTGACACCCATCTATCTCCTTTTGCCTTCATGATTAACATCAAAGGATACTCACTAGATCGATCCTACTTGACTAATTCATAGACTTTCGTACATACTTATATACTTAGTTCCTCTAAGAGCTAAGCATATTCTAGTCTTCTTATGTTTACCCCTTGTGATGAGGAGAATCAGAACCTCATACTATATGTAACCTTAGCACTTGGTTAGGAATACTTGTTCCCTTAGGAACTTCTCTCGATCCCTTACCTCCCGGCCGAATGACCTCACGTCATATAACGTTACATTCTCGTGTAAACATTACTAAACTATGTCTCTTACTTGTACCTAAACTTCACCTCATCACTCCTTTCTCTTAAGTGATCTCTAATGCAACCTTACGTTGCCGAGGTGTTAGGTACTTACCTTTGGCGAACCACTAATCTTGGTTGCCCTAAGGTCCTTTTTCTTCATCTTCACACTAGCTTAACTCTCTAGTGTGTGAAGAGCTCAAGTGTTATGTTTATCTCTTACATAAACACCATCTTACTCTTTTCTATAGACTCAACTCATCCTAGTGAAAGAGTCTATCTTAACTAATGCCTCATCTAACCTTGCTTAAGGAACCGAGAGCATTTCTCTAAAACTTTGCATAATTAACTCCACTTTGTCTAAAGAGAGTAGTTCATGCATCTAACTTTCCTTTTCTATCACACTTCGGTAGTAGCGTATACTACACTTGTGTGCTAACATACTTATTCTAAACTCAACTTCCATGCTTTACTTGCATCTAAGGAAGTATCTTCTCTTTATCTTGTACTTCTAACTCATCTTAACTTATACTTGAGTTGTTGTACATTTCTGTTCTACTTTCTCGCTATCTTTATCTTGTACTTCTAACTCATCTTAACTTATACTTGAGTTGTTGTACATTTCTGTTCTACTTTCGCTTATGACATCTTCTTAGTCATAATTCCTCTTCTTGTGTATTTAACAATGTACTAAGTCTCACTTAACTTGAGACTAAGTACCTAAACGTCCCTCTCGTGGAACTCATACACAATCTTATCTCCACTCATGTAATCTAACTCTAGAGTGGCTCTTACTTGCAACTCTTTGTTGCCTAAGCTTCTAGGTACCTTCCTAAGGTAATCCACTATTCTTGGATTTCCTAAGGTTCATACCTTTCTCATCATTCTCTACTAGAGTGAATACTATTATTCATCTCTATTGCACTATCTCATCACATCTTAAGTGATATCATTGCAACATTAAGTTGCCTAAAGTGCAATATCATTACTTAAAGCAAACCTTTCCTTTAGGATGCTTAAAAGCCTATGCTTTCTCATACTTGATGGATAGATATTTTCCACTTGAAAATATCCCATCTTGTGCCTTAACACACTTAGGAAACATGTCTTAATGATTCCCTTAACTATGGCACCTCAAAGCATCCAAAAACATCATTTTGGAGCTTCAGATCTCATGCCGCAAGACAAGATTTGCACCGCGCGCGCCCTTCTCTCGAGGGCTACCGCTGGGCTAATTTTTAACCTCACGCCGCGGCATGCTTCCTCCACGCCGCGGCATTCCCGGCGAAACTCTCGCGCTGCGGCGTGACTATCTCCACGCCGCGGCGCCATCGCCAGTAACCCCGGTTCTCTGCACTCGCACCGCGGGTTTGCCGCTCTATTGATCATTTCTCGCTGATTCCAAGCCATCTCAATCCAAATTCTAAGTAATTCTAAGTCCCTAATCAATTCTTTAACATTTAGGAACATCAATTACTCTCTTAAATCTCTTAATTTGGATTATGGCTAAAATTCTTCATTCTTTAACTTAAGGCTCACTTTGTGATTCAAGGGTCTTCTTTCTTAAGTTGATGTTATAGACAAGTCATAAATGACCCAAGGAACACTTCTATGCAAGCCAAACTCTTCTAACATCTCTAAAACTCAAATTAGCATATTATGTATCTATATGCATACATAGAGAATAGAGATGAATAAAAGCTCTAAACCCCTACCTCTTGAAGATGAAGCCTTGAATCTTGAAGCTTGATCTTCCTCTTCCTTCTTCTTCTTCCCTTCTCTCCTCTCCCCTTTCTCTCTTTTCTTCTCTGGTTTTCGGTTTCTCTTCTTCTCTCGCCGAGGAGAACCAAATATAAAGGGGGAAGGGACGTGCGTGGAATTACGGAAAAGATTAATACCGAAACTTATCTCGCTATGGATACCCGAATCATGCTAATTCGAGTTTCTCGTTTCCAACAACCTTAGAATAAATCATAAGATTCATCTAAGTTGTTGTTTCTCTTTTCTCATTATTTTCTATATCTGCTAGGGATCAATCGGCATTAAAAGCACAACCCGTATGCCTAAAAATACCAAACCGACTCGATTCTCTTGAAACTTTTACCACATCTTATTTGGCTTATTTGTGACCTAGAAATAAACTCTATGTTTATTTCTCTTAACTTAGCAACTTATGCTATTATCTCGAGTCATTTTAAGCCATTTTACAACTTTTATGTTGCAACTAAGTGCCTAAATGAACTCGATTGTCACAAACAAAACTTGATCGACATGCTAAACAAGTTAAATGCTACCTTTCGTAACCATTTACCGTCTAACATGTACTTAAGGGTATTACATTTCTCCCTCCTTTTTAAAATTTTGTCCCCAAAATTGTTCACCTCACGTAAACAATTCTGGCTAAACAAAACTCTACATGGAACTTCTGCTTCTATGTAGTCCTTCTTTAGTACCAGCCTTCTCCCAACCACTTTCTCGACTAGATCCGCTTATCTCAAAGCTCTTGATCTCTATGCTTATGGATGGTAAGTCTGTACTAAAACATAACTTAGCTTTGAACTCCTTCTTATAAGGCTTTCAAAACCAAGTGTGAATCTAGTATCTCTCTCGTACACTATATTCACCGAAACTCTATGAATCCTAACTATTCCCTTCAAAAGTAGTTGAACTACCTTATCTAGAAAATAGCTATCTGTTCTTAGCAAAAGATTGGTGGATTACTTAATCTTGCCACCTTTATCCGCCGCTCAACATATTCTCTTATGTTCTTTAACATACTATGCTACTATACATCTTCCTTAACTCTTGGAAAACCTTAGTAGCCTCTTGATAGATGGTACACTTTCTCGGTGAGCTTCCTCTCGGAATCCTTTTCTTGATTTTTGACTCTCTTGGAAGACAAAGTTATCTCTAAACTTCGTCATTCCCTCTTAGTCATAACAAAATCCTTAAGGGTTCCCTTGAAAATCTGCTCACACTTGTCCCTTAGAGCTTCATTCTCCTTCCGAGCTTCAAAGAAATCCGAGCCTTTAGGCCTCTTACTATGTCCACCTTGCTCACCGAGAGACTATCGGAATCATAGTCACCGCTAGACTCAAATTCTCGAAAACTCTCAAGAATTCACTCTCTCTTGGACTATCATCTAGGATAACCACTACACCGGCATTACCCGAATGATATCTCAACTCAAGGTTATGAACCTTGAAAACTCTTTCCATCTATTCTCGCTTCATGTCCAGCCTTCCTCTCGATCCACAAGCATCTTAAGCTATCATGATCGCCGAACATCTCTAACTAGACTCCTTATGAGTTATGTCTCCAAAACTATAAGGTATCACTACTATGGCTAATTCCAAATCATACCTAGGGTAGTCCTTCTCTGCAGATCGAATCGCCTTGATGCGTAGGCATTACCTACCTCTATTGCATCTAACATACCCTAGTCCCATCTTCGAAGTATAACTGTCTACTTCAAAGTTCTCTGAATTTGGAATTACCAAAACTAACGTAGTAATCAACCTTCTCTTCTACTCTTGGAAAACAAACTCACTATCTAGAGTCCATTATCGGGTACTACCTCTCTTAACCGGCCTAAACCAGGTAGCACTAACTTAGAAAATCTACCGATAGATTCTTCGCTTCTTGGATACAATGGTTACTCTACCCATTGTACCACCGCTTAAACTCATTGGGGTTCTCTCGCATTTTTGTCTTAAGAAATTACATAACTCTTAAACTGTACCACTTGTAATCCAAAACCGACTTTCGGTTTTCTTGGTACTTAACCCCTTCTTTTCAAAAGTTTCCAAAACTACCTTTGACATACTTTTCATGTCCTTTCGTAATTCTCGGAAAACTCTCGAAAATCGCTTTACTTTACTATGCTTCTATGATAACCAAGTCTTAGATCATCTCCCGAGAAAATTCAAAGATTCTCTCAACCGATCTTACCTGATCATCCTTCTCTCTCGAACAACCAAACCATACCAACAAGGTAAGCAACTAGATTCACAAAGTAAATCAACATGATCTACAAAGTAAATCTATTCTCTTCTTATACACACCTTAAAAGATTTCTCTTTACATGTGTTCTCATCTCATACCAAGTTGGAAGATTTCGTCGCTTTCTTTTGTCCAAGAACCATCTCTCTTACGATGTCCCGGTTACTTACTTATGTAGCTCATGGATTACCCATCAAAATGGTCTACATCCATGTATCTTACCACATCTAGCACATCTTAGTTACTGGAAGCTTGATTTGCTTTTCTCCTTAGAGTTGCTCCTCTACAAGCACTCTTCTTATACTTATCATTACTCAAGCTTCCACCGTGCAACTCGATACAACTTGAGATCAAAAGACACTCTCACCGACCTCAACATCCGATCTTTTCCTCATTAGGAACTTTCAAACTCTTGTTCCATCGAGGCTACTTCTACAACTCGCATGCACCGACTAGAGCGCGAAGTCTATAACCTCCTTTTGCATCGCAATTCTTCTAATGTCTTCTCCAAGTTCTACTTCAAATTTTACTCACTTCCGCCTTTATCCGGATTGGACGTAAAATAAGAAAAGAACTCTTGACATTCTTTGAATTGCTTTGCATTCTCGATCTTCAAGAATATCCCCTTGCTCTAACTTTAGGAATTCTTCTTTCCTTTGCTTTCTCTAACTCAAGGGAATAATACTTATCTAGGAAAGTAACTCTAAACACCTCTCATGTGGTTCGAGTACTAACCATCTCTAGTAACCTCTCTCGCTTCATCTCATCGCCTTTCGGCTTCACCTACTAACCCTTACGAAGCAAGGTCACTTTCTATTCATCAAGACTTGCTATGGTCTCAAGGATCTCTTCCATCACATGAAACCATCTTCTAACTCGGCTGAACTAAACGCTCCCTTGAAAACAAAGGAGTATCTTTCTTGAACTCTGAGAAACACCGATTCCTCAAAAGTTCTCTCTCGTCTCTCGCTACTAGCTAAGCGAGTTCTATTCTATCGCTTCGATAGACTTCTACTAATGGGTACCGCTCTCTCAACACAAAGCAGCCCATTTCTCTAAAAGCTCTCGTATTCTCTTTCTTTACCAGCCTCCTAGTCATGCAATTCCATCCGCTTATCTCAAAAAGAGATAAAAGAATGCATAACTTTCTACTAAATCGCTACTTATGCCTACACGGCCACCCATACCCCGGCTCAACAGATGAATCGCTCGATACCAAAATGTAACACCCTAATACAGATATCCGATATATCCTAGATAGACAGAGATATATAAAGATAACCAAGACTAGAGATGTCACTTCTATACTACATACTAACATATATCTATAATCACAACCGAGTAATTATAGAAAGCCTTGAGAGATTGCGGAAAAACTTAAACTCATACATATATATATACAAACTTAGCCACCCGAGGCTTATTGTAATACATATAACATAAAACTTACAGAACAAACATAAACTTATTACATAAGTTCTGTCTACTTAAAGCAATAAAAACTATTCTAGTCTTCATGCTTTATCTTCTCATCCTTGGCAAGGTTTGCATCTCTCGTACCGAGCCTTCTCATACTCCGACCGATCGGTGACATCGATCCGAACACTCGCATCCGAACCTCGCATCCGGATTTACATGGAATAGAATCGGGGTGAGAATTAACATTCTCAAGAAAAGCAATTCCAATACCAGCTTCTCTATAACATTGTATATAACAAAAATATAACAAATATAACTAAAGGAGCTATATTTTCTAACTTAGGAGTTTCCTCCTCTTTCTCATAACTTAGGAGTTTCCTCCTCTATTCTCATAACTTAGGAGTTTCCTCCTCTATTCTCATAACTTAGGAGTTTCCTCCTCTATTCTCATAACTTAGGAGTTGCCTCCTCTTTTCTCATAACTTAAACACTTTCTAATAGTGTGATAACAATCAAGAGTGAACACACCGCTAATATATACAAATACCATACATCCGTACATACCAACAAAGTGACTCGACAATGCCCATACAACCGTCCGTAAATGCAATGCTAATGATATGTAATGAATATGCCTAAGGAATCCTAAGTGCATGTGAATGAAATGCAAATGCAGAGTTTTGATTTGGAGCGAAGGAATTTGCTAGGAACTAGTCAAGATATCATCTAGTGGTAAATAGAGGAAACCTCATCCTCACCTTACACGTATCCCGGCTCATTGAGAAATTCGGCTTCATCCTTGCTCAAAGAGCGTCTCTCGGATTTCCCACTTATCTCCTTAGGCCTTGGCACATCGAGACATCGTGGTTATGTCCTTCTCAAAAGTCCTTCTGACACCCATCTATCTCCTTTTTGCCTTCATGATTAACATCAAAGGATACTCACTAGATCGATCCTACTTGACTAATTCATAGACTTTCGTACATACTTATATACTTAGTTCCTCTAAGAGCTAAGCATATTCTAGTCTTCTTATGTTTACCCCTTGTGATGAGGAGAATCAGAACCTCATACTATATGTAACCTTAGCACTTGGTTAGGAATACTTGTTCCCTTAGGAACTTCTCTCGATCCCTTACCTCCCGGGCCGAATGACCTCACGTCATATAACGTTACATTCTCGTGTAAACATTACTAAACTATGTCTCTTACTTGTACCTAAACTTCACCTCATCACTCCTTTCTCTTAAGTGATCTCTAATGCAACCTTACGTTGCCGAGGTGTTAGGTACTTACCTTTGGCGAACCACTAATCTTGGTTGCCCTAAGGTCCTTTTCTTCATCTTCACACTAGCTTAACTCTCTAGTGTGTGAAGAGCTCAAGTGTTATGTTTATCTCTTACATAAACACCATCTTACTCTTTTCTATAGACTCAACTCATCCTAGTGAAAGAGTCTATCTTAACTAATGCCTCATCTAACCTTGCTTAAGGAACCGAGAGCATTTCTCTAAAACTTTGCATAATTAACTCCACTTTGTCTAAAGAGAGTAGTTCATGCATCTAACTTTCCTTTTCTATCACACTTCGGTAGTAGTAGCGTATACTACACTTGTGTGCTAACATACTTATTCTAAACTCAACTTCCATGCTTTACTTGCATCTAAGGAAGTATCTTCTCTTTATCTTGTACTTCTAACTCATCTTAACTTATACTTGAGTTGTTGTACATTTCTCGTTCTACTTTCTCGCTATCTTTATCTTGTACTTCTAACTCATCTTAACTTATACTTGAGTTGTTGTACATTTCTGCTCTACTTTCGCTATGACATCTTCTTAGTCATAATTCCTCTTCTTGTGTATTTAACAATGTACTAAGTCTCACTTAACTTGAGACTAAGTACCTAAACGTCCCTCCGTGGAACTCATACACAATCTTATCTCCACTCATGTAATCTAACTCTAGAGTTGGCTCTTACTTGCAACTCTTTGTTGCCTAAGCTTCTAGGTACCTTCCTAAGGTAATCCACTATTCTTGGATTTCCTAAGGTTCATACCTTTCTCATCATTCTCTACTAGAGTGAATACTATTATTCATCTCTATTGCACTATCTCATCACATCTTAAGTGATATCGCTTGCAACATTAAGTTGCCTAAAGTGCAATATCATTACTTAAAGCAAACCTTTCCTTTAGGATGCTTAAAAGCCTATGCTTTCTCATACTTGATGGATAGATATTTTCCACTTGAAAATATCCCATCTTGTGCCTTAACACACTTAGGAAACATGTCTTAATGATTCCCTTAACTATGGCACCTCAAAGCATCCAAAAACATCATTTTGGAGCTTCAGATCTCATGCCGCAAGACAAGATTTGCACGCCGCGGCGCCCTTCTCTCGAGGGCTACCGCTGGGCTAATTTTTAACCTCACGCCGCGGCATGCTTCCTCCACGCCGCGGCATTCCCGGCGAAAACTCTGCGCGCGCGGCGTGACTATCTCCACGCCGCGGCGCCATCGCCAGTAACCCCGGTTCTTGCACTCAGCACCGCGGGTTTGTCGCTCTATTGATCATTTCTGCTGATTCCAAGCCATCTCAATCCAAATTCTAAGTAATTCTAAGTCCCTAATCAATTCTTTAACATTTAGGAACATCAATTACTCTCTTAAATCTCTTAATTTGGATTATGGCTAGAATTCTTCATTCTTTAACTTAAGGCTCACTTTGTGATTCAAGGGTCTTCTTTCTTAAGTTGATGTTATAGACAAGTCATAAATGACCCAAGGAACACTTCTATGCAAGCCAAACTCTTCTAACATCTCTAAAACTCAAATTAGCATATTATGTATCTATATGCATACATAGAGAATAGAGATGAATAAAAGCTCTAAACCCCTACCTCTTGAAGATGAAGCCTTGAATCTTGAAGCTTGATCTTCTCTTCTTCCTTCTTCTTCCCTTCTCTCCTCTCCCCTTTTCTCTCTCTTTTCTTCTCTGGTTTTCGGTTTCTCTTCTTCTCGCCGAGGAGAACCAAATATAAAGGGGAAGGGACGTGCAGGAATTACGGAAAAGATTAATACCGAAACTTCTATCGCTATGGATACCCGAATCATGCTAATTCGAGTTTCTCGTTTCCAACAACCTTAGAATAAATCATAAGATTCATCTAAGTTGTTGTTTCTCTTTTCTCATTATTTTCTATATCGCTAGGGATCAATCTCGGCATTAAAAGCACAACCCGTATGCCTAAAAATACCAAACCGACTCGATTCTCTTGAAACTTTTACCACATCTTATTTGGCTTATTTGTGACCTAGAAATAAACTCTCTATGTTTATTTCTCTTAACTTAGCAACTTATGCTATTATCTCGAGTCATTTTAAGCCATTTTACAACTTTTATGTTGCAACTAAGTGCCTAAATGAACTCGATTGTCACAAAACTTGATCGACATGCTAAACAAGTTAAATGCTACCTTTCGTAACCATTTACCGCCTAACATGTACTTAAGGGTATTACATTTCTCCCTCCTTTTTAAAATTTTGTCCCCAAAATTGTTCACCTCACGTAAACAATTCTGGCTAAACAAAACTCTACATGGAACTTCGCTTCTATGCAGCCCTTCTTAGTACCAAACCTTCTCCCAACCACTTTCTCGACTAGATCCGCTTATCTCAAAGCTCTTGATCTCTATGCTTATGGATGGTAAGTCTGTACTAAAACATAACTTAGCTTTGAACTCCTTCTTATAAGGCTTTCAAACCAAGTGTGAATCTAGTATCTCTCTCAGACACTATATTCACCGAAACTCTATGAATCCTAACTATTCCCTTCAAAAGTAGTTGAACTACCTTATCTAGAAAATAGCTATCTGTTCTTAGCAAAAGATTGGTGGATTACTTAATCTTGCCACCTTTATCCGCCGCTCAACATATTCTCTTATGTTCTTTAACATACTATGCTACTATACATCTTCCTTAACTCTTGGAAAACCTTAGTAGCCTCTTGATAGATGGTACACTTTCTCTCCGGTGAGCTTCCTCGGAATCCTTTTCTTGATTTTTGACTCTCTTGGAAGACAAAGTTATCTCTAAACTTCGTCATTCCCTCTTAGTCATAACAAAATCCTTAAGGGTTCCCTTGAAAATCTGCTCACACTTGTCCCTTAGAGCTTCATTCTCCTTCCGAGCTTCAAAGAAATCGAGCCTTTAGGCCTCTTACTATGTCCACCTTGCTCACCGAGAGACTATCTCGGAATCATAGTCACCGCTAGACTCAAATTCTCGAAAACTCTCAAGAATTCACTCTCTCTTGGACTATCATCTAGGATAACCACTACACCGGCATTACCCGAATGATATCTCAACTCAAGGTTATGAACCTTGAAAACTCTTTCCATCTATTCTCGCTTCATGTCCAGCTTCCTCTCGATCCACAAGCATCTTAAGCTATCATGATCGCCGAACATCTCTAACTAGACTCCTTATGAGTTATGTCTCCAAAACTATAAGGTATCACTACTATGGCTAATTCCAAATCATACCTAGGGTAGTCCTTCTCTTGCAGATCGAATCGCCTTGATGCGTAGGCATCTACCTACCTCTATTGCATCTAACATACCCTAGTCCCATCTTCGAAGTATAACTGCGTCTACTTCAAAGTTCTCTCGGGAATTTGGAATTACCAAAACTAACGTAGTAATCAACCTTCTCTTCTACTCTTGGAAAACAAACTCACTATCTAGAGTCCATTACCGGGTACTACTCTCTTAACCGGCCTAAACCAGGTAGCACTAACTTAGAAAATCTACCGATAGATTTCTCGCTCTTGGATACAATGGTTACTCTACCCATTGTACCACCGCTTAAACTCGTGGGGTTCTCTGCAATTTCGTCTTAAGAAATTACATAACTCTTAAACGTACCACTTGTAATCCAAAACCGACTTTCGGTTTTCTTGGTACTTAACCCTCTCTTTTCAAAAGTTTCCAAAACTACCTTTGACATACTTTTCATGTCCTTTCGTAATTCTCGGAAAACTCTCGAAAATCGCTTTACTTTACTATGCTTCTATGATAACCAAGTCTTAGATCATCTCCCGAGAAAATTCAAAGATTCTCTCAACCGATCTTACCCGATCATCTTCTCTCTCGAACAACCAAACCATACCAACAAGGTAAGCAACTAGATTCACAAAGTAAATCAACATGATCTACAAAGTAAATCTATTCTCTTCTTATACACACCTTAAAAGATTTCTCTTTACATGTGTTCTCATCTCATACCAAGTTGGAAGATTTCGTCGCTTTCTTTTGTCCAAGAACCATCTCTCTTACGATGTCCCGGTTACTTACTTATGTAGCTCATGGATTACCCATCAAAATGGTCTACATCCATGTATCTTACCACATCTAGCACATCTTAGTTACTGGAAGCTTGATTTGCTTTTCTCCTTAGAGTTGCTCCTCTACAAGCACTCTTCTTATACTTATCATTACTCCAAGCTTCCACTGTGCAACTCGATACAACTTGAGATCAAAAGACACTCTCACTGACCTCAACATCTGATCTTTTCCTCATTAGGAACTTTCTAACTCTTGTTCCATCGAGGCTACTTCTACAACTCTGCATGCACTGACTAGAGCGCAGAAGTCTATAACCTCCTTTTGCATCGCAATTCTTCTAATGTCTTCTCCAAGTTCTACTTCAAATTTTACTCACTTCCGCCTTTATCTGGATTGGACGTAAAATAAGAAAAGAACTCTTGACATTCTTTGAATTGCTTTGCATTCTCGATCTTCAAGAATATCCCCTTGCTCTAACTTTAGGAATTCTTCTTTCCTTTGCTTTCTCTAACTCAAGGGAATAATACTTATCTAGGAAAGTAACTCTAAACACCTCTCATGTGGTTCGAGTACTAACCATCTCTAGTAACCTCTCTCGCTTCATCTCATCGCCTTTCGGCTTCACCTACTACTAACCCTTACGAAGCAAGGTCACTTTCTATTCATCGACTTGCTATGGTCTCAAGGATCTCTTCCATCACATGAAACCATCTTCTAACTCGGTGAACTAAACGCTCCCTTGAAAACAAAGGAGTATCTTTCTTGAACTCTGAGAAACACCGATTCCTCAAAAGTTCTCTCTCGTCTTCGCTACTAGCTAAGCGAGTTCTATTCTATCGCTTCGATAGACTTCTACTAATGGGTACCGCTTCTCTCAACACAAAGCAGCCCATTTCTCTAAAAGCTCGTATTCTCTTTCTTTACCAGCCTCCTAGTCATGCAATTCCATCCGCTTATCTCAAAAAGAGATAAAAGAATGCATAACTTTCTACTAAATCGCTACTTATGCCTAGCACGGTCACCCATACCCCGGCTCAACAGATGAACTCGCTTCGATACCAAAATGTAACACCCTAATACGTATATCCGATATATCCTAGATAGACAGAGATATATAAAGATAACCCAAGACTAGAGATGTCACTTCTATACTACATACTAACATATATCTATAATCACAACCGAGTAATTATAGAAAGCCTTGAGAGATTGCATGGAAAAACTTAA
The DNA here is from genome assembly GCA_029884605.1 of Ormosia emarginata. Lineage (NCBI taxonomy): Eukaryota > Viridiplantae > Streptophyta > Magnoliopsida > Fabales > Fabaceae > Ormosia > Ormosia emarginata. Next base: position 8,597,586 of record JAQQTP010000087.1, read on the forward strand.
ACTCATACATATATATATACAAACTTAGCCACCCGAGGCTTATTGTAATACATATAACATAAAACTTACAGAACAAACATAAACTTATTACATAAGTTCTGTCTACTTAAAGCAATAAAAACTATTCTAGTCTTCATGCTTTATCTTCTCATCCTTGGCAAGGTTTGCATCTCTCGTACCGGAGCTTTCAGACTGATCGCACGGACTGCATGTGATCTCGAACTCGCATCCGAACCTCGCATCCGGATTTACATGGAATAGCAATCGGGGTGAGAATTAACATTCTCAAGAAAAGCAATTCCAATACCAGCTTCTCTATAACATTGTATATAACAAAATATATAACAAATGCTATAATTCTAACTTAGGAGTTTCCCCTCTATTTTCATAACTTAGGAGTTCCCTCTATTCTCATAACTTAGGAGTTTCCTCCTCTATTCTCATAACTTAGGAGTTGCCTCCTCTTTTCTCATAACTTAAACACTTTCTAATAGTGTGATAACAATCAAGAGTGAACACACCGCTAATATATATACCATATATCCATACATCCGTACATACCAAATGTTGACTCGACAATGCCCATACAACCGTCCGTAAATGCAATGCTAATGATATGTAATGAATATGCCTAAGGAATCCTAAGTGCATGTGAATGAAATGCAAATGCAGAGTTTTGATTTGGAGCGAAGGAATTTGCTAGGAACTAGTCAAGATATCATCTAGTGGTAAATAGAGGAAACCTCATCCTCACCTTACACGTATCCCGGCTCATTGAGAAATTCGGCTTCATCCTTGCTCAAAGAGCGTCTCCGGATTTCCCACTTATCTCCTTAGGCCTTGGCACATCGAGACATCGTGGTTATGTCCTTTCTCAAAAGTCCTTCTGACACCCATCTATCTCCTTTTTGCCTTCATGATTAACATCAAAGGATACTCACTAGATCGATCCTACTTGACTAATTCATAGACTTTCGTACATACTTATATACTTAGTTCCTCTAAGAGCTAAGCATATTCTAGTCTTCTTATGTTTACCCCTTGTGATGAGGAGAATCAGAACCTCATACTATATGTAACCTTAGCACTTGGTTAGGAATACTTGTTCCCTTAGGAACTTCTCTCGATCCCTTACCTCCCGGCCGAATGACCTCACGTCATATAACGTTACATTCTCGTGTAAACATTACTAAACTATGTCTCTTACTTGTACCTAAACTTCACCTCATCACTCCTTTCTCTTAAGTGATCTCTAATGCAACCTTACGTTGCCGAGGTGTTAGGTACTTACCTTTGGCGAACCACTAATCTTGGTTGCCCTAAGGTCCTTTCTCTTCATCTTCACACTAGCTTAACTCTCTAGTGTGTGAAGAGCTCAATGTTATGTTTATCTCTTACATAAACACCATCTTACTCTTTTCTATAGACTCAACTCATCCTAGTGAAAGAGTCTATCTTAACTAATGCCTCATCTAACCTTGCTTAAGGAACCGAGAGCATTTCTCTAAAACTTTGCATAATTAACTCCACTTTGTCTAAAGAGAGTAGTTCATGCATCTAACTTTCCTTTTCTATCACACTTCGGTAGTAGCGTATACTACACTTGTGTGCTAACATACTTATTCTAAACTCAACTTCCATGCTTTACTTGCATCTAAGGAAGTATCTTCTCTTTATCTTGTACTTCTAACTCATCTTAACTTATACTTGAGTTGTTGTACATTTCTGTTCTACTTTCTCGCTATCTTTATCTTGTACTTCTAACTCATCTTAACTTATACTTGAGTTGTTGTACATTTCTGTTCTACTTTCGCTCGCTATGACATCTTCTTAGTCATAATTCCTCTTCTTGTGTATTTAACAATGTACTAAGTCTCACTTAACTTGAGACTAAGTACCTAAACCCCCCTCGTGGAACTCATACACAATCTTATCTCCACTCATGTAATCTAACTCTAGAGTGGCTCTTACTTGCAACTCTTTGTTGCCTAAGCTTCTAGGTACCTTCCTAAGGTAATCCACTATTCTTGGATTTCCTAAGGTTCATACCTTTCTCATCATTCTCTACTAGAGTGAATACTATTATTCATCTCTATTGCACTATCTCATCACATCTTAAGTGATATCGCTTGCAACATTAAGTTGCCTAAAGTGCAATATCATTACTTAAAGCAAACCTTTCCTTTAGGATGCTTAAAAGCCTATGCTTTCTCATACTTGATGGATAGATATTTTCCACTTGAAAATATCCCATCTTGTGCCTTAACACACTTAGGAAACATGTCTTAATGATTCCCTTAACTATGGCACCTCAAAGCATCCAAAAACATCATTTTGGAGCTTCAGATCTCATGCCGCAAGACAAGATTTTGCACGCCGCGGCGCCCTTCTCTCGAGGGCTACCGCTGGGCTAATTTTTAACCTCACGCCGCGGCATGTTTCCTCCACGCCGCGGCATTCCCGGCGAAAACTCCCGGCCGCGGCGTGACTATCTCCACGCCGCGGCGCCATCGCCAGAACCCCGGTCTCTGCACTCGCACTGCGGGTTTGTCGCTCTATTGATCATTTCTCGCGATTCCAAGCCATCTCAATCCAAATTCTAAGTAATTCTAAGTCCCTAATCAATTCTTTAACATTTAGGAACATCAATTACTCTCTTAAATCTCTTAATTTGGATTATGGCTAAAATTCTCCATTCTTTAACTTAAGGCTCACTTTGTGATTCAAGGGTCTTCTTTCTTAAGTTGATGTTATAGACAAGTCATAAATGACCCAAGGAACACTTCTATGCAAGCCAAACTCTTCTAACATCTCTAAAACTCAAATTAGCATATTATGTATCTATATGCATACATAGAGAATAGAGATGAATAAAAGCTCTAAACCCCTACCTCTTGAAGATTGAAGCCTTGAATCTTGAAGCTTGATCTTCTCTCTTCCCTTCTTCTTCCCTTCTCTCCTCTCCCCTTTCTCTCTTTTCTTCTCTGGTTTTCGGTTTTCTTCTTCTCTCGCCGAGGAGAACCAAAATATAAAGGGGAAGGGACGTGCAGGAATTACGGGAAAAGATTAATATCGAAACTTCTATCTGCTATGGATACCCGAATCATGCTAATTCGAGTTTCTCGTTTCCAACAACCTTAGAATAAATCATAAGATTCATCTAAGTTGTTGTTTCTCTTTTCTCATTATTTTCTATATCCGCTATGGATCAATCGGCATTAAAAGCACAACCCGTATGCCTAAAAATACCAAACCGACTCGATTCTCTTGAAACTTTTACCACATCTTATTTGGCTTATTTGTGACCTAGAAATAAACTCTCTATGTTTATTTCTCTTAACTTAGCAACTTATGCTATTATCTCGAGTCATTTTAAGCCATTTTACAACTTTTATGTTGCAACTAAGTGCCTAAATGAACTCGATTGTCACAAAACTTGACCGACATGCTAAACAAGTTAAATGCTACCTTTCGTAACCATTTTTACCATGTACTTAAGGGTAACATGTACTGGCAAATAAGGGAGATATTATTGTTACCTATAACACCCTTGTAGGGATGTCACATTTATTATTAAAATAAACTAAAGATAAATAAAATTCTACCCACGTTGTAAAACATTTGTTACATAGTAATACTGGTTGTAAAATTTTTCTGGTTAAACAGAATATTACGAAATAAAATAACACGAAATATAAAAATTAGTAAACTATCATCACACATAATATACATATGTTTTTGTCATAAGTTATACAAATAATTTACAACTATAAAATATTTAACAAAAAAAGTAAACCAAACAGTAAGGAGTCTACATATACAAAACGCAGACGCGTCCAAGTACACATCACAGAACTCTCACCCTCTGAAGGATCACTCTCGGATGAAACTTCAGGTGATAAGTCTCCAGGATGCCTCGACCCTCTACGGACCCTAGTCCATGCTGTCGACACGCTGCTAATCTCACTAGGCGTATCAAACATACCACCTCAATGACGCCTAAGAGATAGTGGTAGCTCCACATGTAAATACAACACAGTAGAAAAGATAGGCACTCCATCAAACTATGTACGTATGGTCACAGTCAGACGCCCTACGTACATAACCGAATCTCTGTCCTCTCGCAGACGCCAGGCTTCAGAGCCTCCATGAAAATTAAGCCTCACGAATCCAAAGAATCCCGGCAGCGCCATACTCCCACAATCAATCTAGGGGATATGGATGGTCGGATGGTTCTCCCTCGTCAAACTGGTCCTCAGTTTGTTGCTTTTCCTCCTCAGGATATACACAATCAAGAGGTTGTTCCTCTTCCTCGAACTCTTTTATAATACAATTTAAAATACAGAAAACACGTACAATAAAGAAGTAAGACAATCTATATCACCATGAACATGGTAAATAAGAAAACGCCAATACAACAAATATAACACTTCATATAATATATCCTACAATATAGCATACCACATCAGCATAAATGATAATATAATATAACACATAAATTAATTGCAATAGCATCATAACGTTACAGATAAAATGTTACAAATAAAAAAAAATATTATAATGTACAACACATAATCATATGTAATGTGACTCAACCCTACTTCATGGAGCTACAACCACAGACATCAGAGAGAATGACTTGCAAGTTCTATTAGTACCTTAGGTTGCCCAACCAACTATTGCATTGTCTCACATTGTGTCTATAGCCCACTGTCCAAAACATCGTGGTATAGTACACAGTTCAAACATCGTGTAACTACATGCATTGTACTAAACTAGTCCTTACAAGATCTCGATTAAGTATAATGCGTGTCGAGACCACTAGTGTGTTACCAGTTACCACGGCCCAGAGGAGCGACCAACTGTCCACATATGGAATAATCCGCACACTAATGTCTCCAAGTTCACACAAGTTGAACCACACAACGCTTATCACACTGACAACACAGTGTAATTCATCTCGTCAATCAATCGCCAATTCCAAAACGAATTGACTTGACTCTAAAAATATAAATAAGATTATAATTACTAAAATACCCTTCAATTTCAAATAATTACTGAAACACCCTCAAATCTTAAATAATTATGAAAATGCCCTCAAACCTCAAATCCAGTACGTCCCACTTGATAGTACTGTTTCTCAACCTGTCCAGGTCCACCACTTTGGCCGGACAGTAAAACTTACTGTTTCCGTCAATCGCGTAGAAATTTTATCGCATTTTCACAATTTCATCGTTTTTACAAATATTTTTAAATCGCGTAAATATATTTTACTGTTTTTGAAATCGCGTACTGTTTTTAAATTGTTTTCTCAATCGCGTAAGATTTTTATATCGTTTTCTTGTCCGAATTCCTTAAAAATTACTATTAAAATAAACAGAAATAATATTTAATATGTTTGAGTTACGTAGAATATTTTCCATACCGTATACAATATATTGGATATCTTTTCTATCTTATTTGCCTGTTTTTAACAAAAAATTGACAGTATTTTGCTTAGAAAATCTATGATAATGGTTTTCTAAGTTTTCTAAAAAAAATTCCTTTCATTTATATTACAACCAATTAATTACACTTTTGAAAACCACTAATGTGCTTCAAAACATAAAGTGAGCTCTACGTTAGAAATTTCACTAAAGCTACTATATTTTCTCATAATCAGTAAAATTCTTAGTTTTAGCTCTTTAAACTTAATCTAATCATTTTTATTCCTCAAGACTCATTGTACTAAAAATCTTTTTGACATTATTATCAATCCTTGATCAAAAACAATTTTTAGAACCCAAAACACTAAACTTTGGTATGTTGGCTGAAATCTACAAAATTTTCCATTTGATCTTTAAATTCATTTTTCATGTTCTAAATCAATTTGTATCTTGTCAATTTACCTAAGTCAATTAAATCACTCTTTTAGAAAATGGTTGAGAACATTTTGGTTACCATTTTGTGTTGAGGCCGTGAGCCTTGGATTTGTGTTCTTTGGAACACTCATGCAACGCTTGCATATTATTCACATCCTACTACTTATTCATGCATTACTAACACATACAATATATTCAAAGCTTGTAGACATGCATATTAATACAAATCACAACTAAGAAAGCTATTACAACAAACACACAAATGAATCCTTATGGATTCTACAATCACAAACAAGTCCATTTTCTTATCATCATCCAAGGATGATAAGATTTAAGTCTTCCTCTTACCTTAAGTGAAGACAAACTCTTCTCCTCTCCTTTCTATGGATTTCGGTTTCACCCTCCAAAAACCTAAGGATCTTAAACAAAATTTTAAAGAGTTACTGCTATAAGAGAAAACTATATACCATGGATCAATCATGGCTTAGAACTTTAGAAATAAGATTAGAAATGAAAAACAAGGATTTTCACCTTCTAGGTAGAATCTCCAAAGTAGTTTTTCAAGCTCAAGATGATGGATTTTGAAAGAACTCTCAACTAGAGATGATCTTAGAATTGTGTTTAGGTTTAGAAAAGTGAGGTAGATAAAATTTTGGGTGAATGGATGGTGATTTGGGTGGTTTGGCCGAATGGCTCTCAAGAGAAGCTTCAATGGAGTTTTGTTTTTGCAAGAGAGAAAAGTGATAAAAATCTTAACCAAAGTAACCCTTCTCTCCCCCTTGTAGCCGTGGAGTCACCTTTGAGAGGTGTCCACTTTGGTGGCTCCATCCAAACCTTAGAAATGATCAAAGGCTAGGATAAACCCTTGGCCTCCAAGCTTAGCTCTCATTGGTGCATGCAAACCTAGTCATGCAATGACTAAGCTTGTTCTTGAAAGCTCTTGGATTGCCTTGTCATGGCTTTGGCTGAAACTCACCAAAGAGAAAGCAACTAAGTTTGCTTCTTCTTAGCCATCTAGTTACACTTAGGTGAAACAATCTAGTTACTTATCTAACTAGTTAGTTACTTAGGTTAACTTAGTTAACTTGGTACTAATAGATTTTTATTAACTTAGAAACCAACTAGATAATTAAATAATTTACTATCACTTAGTTACTTAACAAGTCTTCTAAACTAATTTAATTAGGTTTCAAACTAACTAGCTTAGGTTTTCTAGTTATAAACTTATTAGTCTAACCACTTTTGTTGACCTCTTCCTATTGGTTAGAAATTTCAAGCTTACTTCGTTGACTTGCTCTCATTGGCTTAGAAATTTCTCTAGCCAAAATCATTGACTGTTTCTCTAAACGTGGGTCTCGCAAAACATTTTTGGGTTCACTGTCGCTTATTTATACTGCCTAATAAAATAATATTATAATAATATAAAATTATTTTATTTCACAGTAAAATCCTAAAAATTAAAAGATTAATAATAGTATCATTCAGAATTGGGTTTAGTACGATCCCTCAGCTCCGAATAATTAAAATAAGATTTTCCCGGCCCGAAAATTATTATTTTCCTGACCCGGAGCAAATTACACAAAAAGTTTAAATAAAATCACAGACAGTAAAATAAAACTCTGTATCATACAGAAAAATAACAAACAGTACAATTTAGGACACAACGATCATTTATCCTAAAGTTTGGGGTGTTACATTACCAGTTACCACGACCTAGAGGAGCGACCAACTGTCCACATGTGGAATACTCTGCACACTAATGCCTCCAAGTCCACACGAAATGAACCACAATATGCTTATCACACCGACAACACAGTGTAATTCGCCTCGTCAATCAATCGCCAATGTCAACCAAATTGGCACAACTCAATGCATGAATAAAAACAATAATTATCAAATTATCCTTAGCCCCAAAATATTATCATATTTATAAAAACATCCTCAATATCAAACATTCCAATATATAGTATGTCACCACTTGACAGTACCATATCTCAACATGTCCGGGTCCACCACTTTGGCCTGATAATAAAACTCACTGTTCCAATTAATCACGTAGAAATTTTATCGTGTTTTCATAATCTCGTCACTTTTATGAACGTTTTTAAATCGCGTAAATATATTTTGCTATTTTTAAAATCGTGTAGTGTTTTTAAATCGTTTTATCAATCGCATAAGATTTTAAATCGTTTTCTTAACCGAAAAGCTTTAAAATCGCTATTTTAAAATTGCGTAAGCTATTTTTCATACTTTTAAACTATGTAAAAAAATTTCCTTACGTTATGAATATATTATAAAACGTTTTCTTTTATTTGTCTGTTTCTAATAAATTTTGACAACATTTTGTCTATAAAATCTATTAAAATTGTGTTTTCTACGTTTTTCCTTTAAAAATTCATTTGGTTAGTTTATTACTACAAAATACACTTTGAAAATTGTAATTATACTTTAAAACTCAAAGGTAAGTATTTTTCAAGAGTTTTGTTTATTTTTCTTCTATACCATATTTCTAATAAAAATTACTTTACTTCTTTAAGTCTTAAAAATCCATTACAAAGGTATTCTTTTTAGGTTCTCTTAGAAAATAAATTTTGGATTGATTACACCTTAAGAAACATTTTGGCCGAATTTAGCAAAATCTAGGCATTTGATCTTTGGATCATTTTCTATCTTCAAAATCATTTTGGAACTCATTAAGTTACCTAATTCCATTTACTCCTTCCTTTAGAAAATGGTTGAGAACATTTTGGTTCTCTTTTGTTGCTGAAGCTGAAAGCTCCATGGTTGTGTTCTTTGGAACACTCATGCAAACATTACATATTATTCACTTCCTAATTAATAATCATGCATATATCAACACATGCAATATATTTCAAAGCTTATAGACTTGCATACAAACAATATCAAACATAAATAGGAAAACATTTAAACAATCAAACAAGTGACTCTGTATGGATTCTTCACACACATACAATCCACTTTCTCATCACCATACATAGTTCATGAGATCAAATCTCCCTCTTACCTTTAAGGAAGATAAAACCTTCTACTCTCTTTCCTAGTTGATTTCGTGACCTTCTCCAAAGAAGCCTAACATGCTCAAATAAATTTTTATAAGTTATAACTACAGGAGAAAAGCATAAACCATGGATAAATCATGGCTTAAAACCTTAGAAATGAAGTTAGAAATGAAAAATAAGGATATTCACCTTTTAGGAAAAATCTCCAAAGTAATTTTCCAAGCTTAAAATGAAAGATTTTGGAAGAACTCTCAACGAGAGATGTTCTTAGAATGGTGTTTAGAGTTAAGAAATAAGGTTGGATAAAATTTTAGATGGTTGGATGGTGGTGTAGGGTGTTTGGCTGAATGGTCTTCAAAAAGGGCAACAATGGTGAGTGCTTGTTCTTGAAGAGAGAGAAGAAAGATTTTGTGATAGCAAAGATGAAGAATGAAGTGAAATGGTCTCCTAAGCTTCTACTTGGCCGTGGAGCTCATCCAAGAGGAGGTGGCCCCTTTGTTTGACCTTCCAAGACCACTTAATCACCTTAGATGTGATCAAGGGTGGAGAACAAAACTTTGGCTCCAAGCTTGTTTCTCATTGGTGCATGAAAACCTAGTCACTAAGTGACTAAGCTCTTCTTGAAGCTTCTTGAAAGCTCTTGGCCGAATGGCCCTAAGGAGAGTAAACTAAGTTTGTGATCCATTTGGTTTTCTAGTTACATTTAGGTGCATTTGATTAATTTATTTAGTTACTTGCCTAACTATATAGTTACTTAGGTTAACTAAGTTAGTCTTGATATTTCGAGAACATCATCTAACTAGAACTTAACTAGATAGCTAACTAGGTTACTTCACTTAGTTATTACATAAGCCTTTTATGTTAACTTAGTTAGGTTTTAAGCTAACTTGATTTAACCTTCTAGTTTGATTTCAACAAGTCTAACCACTTTTGTGGACTTGTTTTCTATTGGTCCAAACCTTTCAAGCCTACATCGTTGACTTGTTCCTATTGGCTTAGAATTTAGTCTAGCCAGAAACGTTGTTTGCTTCTCTAAACGCAAATCCCACAGACTTTTCCGAGTCCATGGTTATTTTAGAGCAGATAAAATAATATTATAATAATATAAAATTATTTTATTTCACAGTTAAATCTGAAAAAATAAAAGATAAACAACCATATCACTCGGAATTGGGTTTAGTAAGATCCCCCAGCTCTGAATAATTAAAATAAGATTTCCTCAGTCTGAAAATTATTATTTTCCTGACTCGGAGCAAATTACACAAAACACTTAAATATGAACACGAAATTGTCAAATAAATTTTATAACATACAGAAAAACATAAAACAGTAGAATTAGGACAAAACTATCATTTTTTCAAAAGTTGGGGTGTTACAGTATTGACTCCTATGAGCCTCCTCTAGAATCTTTTCTTTGATAGCAGAATCTCTTGGAATGTAAAATCTATTTCTAAACTTAATCATTCTATCATCCGTCATATCAAACTCTATTTAATCCCTTAAGAAGATATGTTTTCTTATCTTACCTAGGGTTTCATCCTTACTTTGAGCTTCTAAAATCTGAGCTCTTAGATCATTGACTATGTCCACCCTACTCATAAAAAGACTTTATGGCGTCACAGCTACCCTAAGGCTCAAATCTCTAAACTTCTTAAGAAGTTGACCCTCTTGAACCATCATTCGGGACACATGTAGGGATTTCCTACTCAGTGCATGAGTCACTACATTGGCCTTACCTGGGTGATACTTAACTCAAAGTCATAATCCTTTAGAAACTTCATCCATCTCCTCTGTCTCATATTTAACTCTTTCTGATCAAATAAGTATTTCAAACTCTTATGATCACTAAACACTTCAAATTGGACTCCATAAAGATAATGTCTCCAAATTTTTGAGGCAAATACTATTGTAGCCAATTTTAGATCGTGAGTGGGATAGTTCTCTTCATGAGGCCTCAATTGCCTCGAAGCATAAGTAACTGCTTGTCTATGTTGCATGGGAACACACCCTAAACCCAATCTAGAAGTGTCACAAAACACCTTAAAACTTTCCTGAGGATCTTGAATCACCAAAACTGGTGTAGTTGTCAACCTTCTCTTAAGCTCTTGGAAACTATCTTCACACTCTTAAGTCCATACAAAAGTACTACCTTTCCTAGTTAATCTAGTCAAGGGTAGTGCCATATGGGAAAATCCATTAATGAATCTCTTGTAGTACGCAGCTAGGCCTATAAAACTTCTTATCTCAGTCACAGTGGTGGGCCTCTCCCACTATAACACTGCTTCAACCTTACTAGGATCTACTAAAATTCTTTTTTTAAAAATCACATGCCCTAGAAATTGAACTTTTGAAAGACAGAACTCACATTTGAAAAGTTTGGCATACAACTTCTTTTCTTTGAGAATCTCTAAAACTGCTCGAAGATGCCACTTATGCTCTTCCATTGTCTTTGAATAGACTAGGATATCATCTATAAATACTACTACAAACTTATCTAGGTGGGGTTTAAAAATCTTGTTCATGTAATCCATGAATACATATGGTTCATTAGTTAACCTAAAGGACATCACGAGATATTCATAATGCCCATACCTAGTCCTAAAAGCAATTTTAGGAATATCTTCTTCCTTAACTCTTATTTGGTCATATCTTGATCTTAGATCAATTTTCGAGAATACTGATGCTCCTCTTAATTGATCCATTAGATCATTTATCCTAAGCAATGGATACTTGTTCTTGATGGTTACCTTATTCAACTGCTTGTAATCTATGCAAAGCCTCATGGTACCATCTTTCTTCTTTACTAACAAAATAGGTGCTCCCCAAAGAGAAATACTTGGTCTGATGAATTGTTTCTCTAACAATTCCTTTATCTACTTTTTAAGCTCAGCTAGCTCTAGAGGTGCCATCCTATAGGGTGCTATAGAAATAGGTCCTGTACCCGGTACTAAATCTATGGTAAACTCTATCTCTTTCACGGGTAGCACCTCTACTATATCCTTTAGGAACACATCAGGATACTCCCTCACTATTAGTATATTATCCAAACTCTGCTCTACCTCTATAGTTAAAGAAAAAAGGAGAACATAACCTTGAGCTCCCTCCTCTAAACAATGATGCAGTTGGTTAGCATTAAGAGATACTGATTCAGAAGGGGTAGCTTTGTTATATATATTTGACACAAAAGCAAGGGTTTTATCTACACAATTTAAAACCACATGGTTAGCGGATAACCAATCCATGCCAAAAATGACATCAATATCTACAAGAGGTAAACATATAAGATTTACAAAGAAAATCCTATCTTCTATCTTGATACAACAATCTAAACAAACTTTAGAGGTTGTAACAGATTACTGGTGGGAGTGGAAACAATAAGGTCATATGGAAGGTCAGTCATAGGTAAACTCAACATCTTCACACAATCACAAGAAACAAAGGAGTGAGACGCTCCTGAATCATATAAAACAGTTAACATGTGATTATGGATTATACATTTACCTTGGATTAGATTTGTAAACTGAGCCATCTTATTACCACTCAGAGTGTAAACTTTTCTTGGAGCTTGCAGTCTTGGGGTAAATATTGTCTTCTGCTTCTATGGACACTCCTTGGACATATGCTCCGGTTGACCACATGTATAACAAACTGATTGCTCTGCCAAGCAAGGCTTGTTCCCATGAGACCTCCTATACTTAGGACACTTAGGTCCCCATGATCTTCCCTGAATCAATTTACCCTTATCTCGTGGGTAACCTAGTTTAGGAGTACTTTTCTTCTCATCAAACTTCTTTTGCTTAAGGGAGCTTTCTATTTTCTGCTCTGGTGTAGATTGAAGACAACCCCTTTTCCACTATTCAACACTTGTTCACTAAAGATGCAAAATCTCTTATCTCCAAAAGTTGAATCATCCTCCTAATGTATTCTCTTAATCTGGATTCAAACTTGAAACACATGGATTTCTCATCTAGGTTAAGTGTATACTGAGGTGAAAATTTTGACAATTCATCAAATTTCGCCTCATACTCACCCACTGTCATGTTTCCTTACTCAAGCTTCAGGAACTCTACCTCTTTTCTTCTCGTACTGAATTTGGGTAATACTTCTCTAAGAAAGTGTTTTTGAACACTTCCCATGTTATCTGTGTGGCTACAACTTCTAGCAATCTTCTAGCATTCCTCCATCATTGCTCCACTTCTCCACTAAACATAAAGGTAGTGAAGGACACTCTTTGCTCATCAAAACATTGCTCGGCTTCGAAAATCTTTTCTATTTCAGTTAACCGTTCATCGGCTTTCACTAGGTTATACTCGCCTTTGAACACTGGAGGATTCAACTTTCTAAATATTGCAAGGTCCTGAAAATGTTGATTCCTCCCCACCGGTACCTCTTGTACTGGAGGTGATACTGGTGGAGGTACTTGTTGTTGAGATCGAGTGGCTTCCAACCTCTCCAACCTCCTATTAGTGATAGTTGTTTGCTCTTGCATAGCCCTAGCCATTACCATTAATGCTTCAACTATGCTAGGGTTCTCATCAAGAGGATATTGGTTTCCTCTAGTGCGCCTTGAAGAAGCCATAGTTTCTTGTATACACAAAACATTGAATATTGAGGTGATCAATCTCAATACCATGTAATAGTGTAACATTAGCTAATAACATCCAAACAAGGCCAAGTCATGCAGACATCTCACAAAAGAGAAAAGAAATGCATAACACTAAGCGAAATTCTAACTTGCCTAAGCCTAGTCAGTCTATACCCCAGCTCAACAGGATGAACTGCTCTGATATCATAATGTAACACCCTAATATGATTATTTCAATATATAAACATATATTAAAATAATTAGTATTAGGCATATTACTATTGGACTATTTAATAAACTATGCTATATCATTTAAACAAATAAATATGGAGAGCCATGATAAACACAAGTTATACATATTTACATCAAAAGCCTCAAAGGCAAATGTAAAATATATACAACCAAAAATAACTCAAAGTAACATATATTACAAGAGTTGATATCAAAAGATTAAAGCATAACATTGAGTCTATCTATTCGTGAGTCTTTTTCGTCTTTTTCTTTTTGTTCTTCTTTATATCCTCTAGGGTATCTTGTCCTGCTAACCATAAAACACAACAGGGGTGAGAACACAAATTCTCAGTAATAGAATAATATTTCATGGCACTAATATCAATATACACAAAGGTATAAATATAAAGATATACTCATAAATTACTACTATATTAAACAAATGGTTATTCAAGTGTAAAACATCAATCTCAATAAGTAAAATGCTTATCTTTTATCTAATCTTTAGCCTAGCCTCGGATTAAACATCCTTAGCCTAGCCTTAGATAACTAATCCTTTCATGAAACACTCTAGTGTCACCATTTTACTAGGCTTACCCGACAATATCCATTACTTAGATAACTAATCCTTTTATGAAATACTCCGGTGTTACCACTTTATTAGGCTTACCCGACAATGTTCATTACTTGGATAACTAATTCTTTCATGAAACACTCCGGTGACACCACTTTACTAGGCTTACCCGGCAATGTCCATTACTTAGATAAATAATCACAATTCCACCTTATAGTCACAATACTAGTGGTTTTATAAGTTATACTAATGTGATAGAGGTTCTAAGTAACTCTCTTAAACAAGACATATCCTTGTAAAGCTTGGAGACTTCACTTGCTCCCATATAGTAGGTGGGTTATTTCCTTTGTGAAATGTCCCTAAAAATGTTGTAATACACTTAGGAAAACATATATAAATGATCCCAACTAATAGGGAACTTCAAAACATCAAGAACATAATTCTTGAGACTTTTCCACGCCTAGGCGTGGCCGAAAACCGTGTCTCACACCTAGGCGTGACTTTTCCATGCCTAGGCATGGCACTCTCTGTTTGATTCTGGAGTGAAAATTCTCAGTTCACGCCTAGGCGTGGAAAACCTATGCCTAGGCATGATCCTGCGACAAAAACTCTGCAGAATTCTATAAAAGTTTGACCACTGTTCTTAATGAACAAGCCAACTTCTAACCATCCAAAAAAGAGTTTCTAGGTGATTTCTAACTTCAATCACACCCTTTAAACATATTGTAATACTTATACAACTTGTTGGCTCACTTAGGCATGGATTTAGGGTCAAAACTATAACACCTTGGAAAATATGATAAACTTGTATATGGTTACAGAGGTAACCCAATACTTGTTCATCATGCTAGTTAAGTTTTATGACTGTTTGAGCACGTTTTGGCACTTTGCTGCAATGCTATGTATGGAAAATAGTTGTTTTAGCCTCAGAAGTGGCTTAAACTACTTAGTTAATGGAAATTAGTATGGAGAACTTGTTTTTAGGTCACAAATATGTGAACTATGCTATAGTTAAAATTTGAGATTTATCAGAGTTAGTTTGATATTTTTAAGCATACTGCTTGTGTGTTTTAATGTCAAATTAACTAGCAACTGATATGAAAAATGGTGGTTTTGGTGTAACAAGATTTTTGATGAATCATATGATTTATTTTAAATTTGTTGCCTTTAAGAAAACTAGATTTGGGAAAATCTAAGTGTTCTTAGCAGATTGGGAATTTGATCACTCAAATGACCAAGGTAACTTAAGTGACCAAGGTCACTCAAGTGAAATGAGACATTTGGATCTGATTTCTCACTCTTTTCTTATCTTTCTCTCATGGTTGCAACTGCTAAAGGAGAGGCAAAGGAAAGCCAAGCAAGGAAGAAGAAAGAAGAGAAAAAAAAGAAAGAAGAGGAAACAAAAAGGAAGGGGAAAGCTAAGGCTTCATCATCCTCACCATCTTTGATCCAAGAGGTAGGGGTTATTGTGTTCTTCTTAACTCTTTTCTTCCATTTTTACCATTGAAGCACACATGGTGCTTAATAGGTCATTTTGAGTTTTAGAGTTGTTTGAAGAGTTTTTCTTGCTTGGATGAGTCTCTTTGGTTGTTTATGACTTGTTCATAGAATGAGTTTAAGTTAGAAGCTTAGAACTTGTCATTTGAACCTTTGATGCTAAAAGTGAGAAAGTTTGGTCATCAATGAGGATTTTTGTTTTTGGATCCAAATTGGAGATTTTTGTTAGTGATTAATGATTCCTAATTGTTAATAAACTTGTTAGGGACCTTAAATCACCTAGAAACTGAATTGGAGTGGCCAAAATCCATAAATTGCTCCAATGGAACAGTAACACTATTCTGTAGAATTCTCTATCGCAGGGTCACACCTAGGCGTGATTGAACCACGCCTAGGCGTGGGTGAGACAGAGAGTGTCATGCCTAGGCGTGACAAAGCTGCGCCTAGGCATGGTTTCCTGGAAGTTACAGAATTGTTGTCCTGCCATCTTCATGCCTAGGCATGGATGGGTGGTGCTTAGGCGTGATGTCCAGTGTTTGTCAAGTGTTGAATCTTAATGTTTTGGAGTTCCCTAAGTGTTGGGATCATTCATATATGCTTTCTTAAGTGTTGGGATCATTCATATATATTTTCCTAAGTGTGTTGAGACACAAATGGGGGTAATTCTTGTGGAGAATAACCTTATGGCATATATCTACAAGTTGTGAAACCTAAGCATCATTTAAGAGGTGGAATGCTTAGATTAGTGTTTAGAATTGTAAGTCAACATGATATTGATTTTGCTATCATTTGTGATGATGCTAGGTGATGGGAATGGCACATAGGGTAAGTATGTGTGTATTCCTTAGTGGATAGTTAGAAAAACCTCGTGGAGGAGGATGGGCACGTTTAAGGGCATTAGTTATGGACTCGTGTAGGAAAGTAACCGATGTGGTGTTGAATGTGCGTTAAATATCACTTTGCATGTTTTCTCACACACTTGCTATTTCCATATATCTGCGATTGATATATGAGATGGTAACAGTACACTCATTGTTGTGAGATGGAATAGTCCATTTGTTGCCAGGTAGTGATTTAAGGTTAGAGCCTCACTACTCAGAGAAGTAAAAAGGAATCGTAGTTCCTGGAAATAGTTGAGTTTCATGACATTGCAACAACAATATTTCTACTTCATTTCATTTTCATTGACTTCGGATATATTAGGCATAAACATACAACATAACAAGCATTGCATTTGCATGGTGATTGTATGGGTAGTTACCTTAATCGATGATATTTACAATTGTATGAGTGGTTGTATAATATTATTGATAGTTTCATTTTGAGGTTAAAGTTATAAATTGTCTTGTGAGAATTACATAAGTTGTATGCTAATATTCTTGTGGTGATGAGCATTGGCTCATTTGTATGTTGCAGGTGCAATTGAATGTTTATAGCTTTATTCATTCTTTGTTATGGAAAAATGCTGGTATTTGAATGCTTATACTGAGAAATTGTGATTTCTCACCCTGTTTATGTTTCCATGTAAACCCAGGTGGAAGCGTTTCAAAAGGAAAGAGGAAGACGTTTGAAGATGCATAGTATAAATGCTCTTTCAGGCTAACCTTATATATATTTTATATTTGTTTAGTTTGTGCAAGGTTATGTATAATAGTACGCCCTTTTGAGGCTATGATGTATATTTATATATAATCCTTTGATAACGTGGCTCCCCATAATGATTTATTGACATGAATGTTATGGGTTTTGTTTAAAGTAGCATGGCTAGTGTCGGTTGTTCATATATATGTTAAATATATCAGAATAACAATATTGGGATGTTACAAAAACCATACCCACTCATACTCATTATTCTTCAACTTCAAATTCAAGAAGCTTCATAGATAAACTCAAAACTAAAACTAGCCATCAAGCCTCTATCAACTCTAGTTGAATCATAAACTAGGTTTAAAACAAGTTAATCTAATCCAATCAATGGAAAAACCATGTTAAACCCATTTTCCAATATCACCATGCATATCCCAAACTAAAAGAGTATAGCAAGAATAAGAGTTTGAGAACTAATCCCCTTACCTTTTGTTGCTTGGATGATGAATTTAGCTTCCTCTTTGAATTTCCCCTCTTGCTTCCCTTCTTCCCTCTCTCTTTCTCCCCTTTTTTGTTCTGTTTCTTTCCTTTCTATTTTCAGCCACCGAAAACACATAGAGGGGAGAAGGAAAAGCAAGTCAAAGATAAGGCTTTAGGTACTTAAGTTATACACTAATAAATCCATATCTGTTATAAACACTTATCTTTTGCTAATTCAAGTTTTCCAACTTGTAACAACTTTAAAATAAATACTAAGATTCATTAAAATTGTTATTTCATTTTTTTTTCCAAATTTTCATATCTGTTGGAGGTCAATCCAACATTAAAACACACAATCGGTATGCTTAAAAATGCCAAACGAACTCTAATTGCTCTCAAATTTTAACCGCATCCTTTCACCTTATTTGTGACTTAGAAACAAACTCTCTAAGTTTATTTCCCTCAAATTAGCTATTTATGCTACTATCTAGGTCATTTTAAGCTACTCTTTGCATTCTGCATTGCAACAAAGTGCCTAAATGAACTCAGTTTGTCACAAAAACTTATATGACATGTTATTCAAGTATAATAGTACCTCTGAGACCATATATAAACCTAACATGCTTCTCGGGATGTTACACTTTGTACTAGAAGCAATAAAACTATAACTATGTTAATCTATCAACTTCTTTTTCTTCTTTCTGTTAGCAGGGTCTTGACTTGGATTTGCCATGGAATAGCAAACGAAGTGAGAATTAACAATTCTCAGTACAGGTATCCCATAACTAATCATACATAACATAATAAACATAATTTTATCACATGCTAAGTAAGATATGTTTCAATACTCTACGAGGTTTAACTTTAATAACTAGAGAAACCAAGTTAAATTACACATATTCATTCATACATACATAGCTCATTTAAGAACCAAGTTGTCTTACTAGGAACTGTGGCTTCTTCTATTATCCTGTAGTAGGAAGGGAAAACTCATCCTCACACTACTCGTAACTCTGGCACTCTGAGAATCTAGGGCTAAATCCTTGTTCGAAGAACCTTTTGGACTTTCCCATTTTCTCCTTTGACCAAATGATTGTGCACATCATGTAAGGCTACACACATAGGAAAAATACTAATAATCCATCCTAGTTTACATGTATCCAATACACCATATAATCACATCTTAAGTCATACCTATGCAACACTAAGTTGCCAAATGTGCTAGATACTTACCTAGGGCAATACACTGCTCTTGGTTATACTAAGGTTCATACATTTCATATACTTACTACATGGTCATTCCCTTCTTGAAATACCTCTAGTAGTATACTAACACACTCTTAAAAGCATGTATAAGAAATCCTAACAATTAGGAAACTTCATTTCATCAAGATAAAAACCTTATAAATTTTCTGGTTTATAGGCGCTTGGATGCCTATTTCCCACCGCTCAAGCACTGGGATGGCAGAACTTTTGCCTTGTTTCCCCTGCTATTGGCCGCTCAGGTGCCCAACTTGAGCGCTTATGTGCTCATGAGGCAGAAACTTTTTGGCCACTAGGGGCTTGGTGTAACACCCTAATCCTAGATACTATAGTATATTTTTAATATACTCAAGTAAATATAATCAAGAATGTCACTTCTAAACTTAAACATAAACACAACCTATTTATTAACTTTCAAGAGATAGATATAAAGAGCCTATAACATAAAAGTAAAGAGAACAAGACATTTTACATAATCTGAAAACTTGTTCTTTACTAAACAACCACACGATATGTCTGAGATACATACTTCTATACAACTAGTCGTGAAGACTTATATACAGAACCATAAATTTAAGTACAAAACCAACATATATACCTAAACAACTCTACTAGGTCTTCAACGCCTTGTCTTTACTTCTACTTTAGTCTTCCATTGGATTTATCATGGAAAAACATAAAAATGGGGTGAAAATTTACAAATTCTCAGTAATACATTTTAAAAACGTGTCATCATAATAAATTAAGCTGTTTTAGGAAAAAAACACATCCTTTGTTTAAAACTCATCATATATATGTGTGTGTGTGTGTGTGTGTGTGTGTGTGTGTGCCAAAGATGGTCCTCTCTCTTCCCGAAACAGAGGTTCAATTATTATCCTTTATAGAAATCATTTGCACACTCTAATCAATCATACAGTTTCAATTTCAGTCCTTTATCATAATCAATTCAAGCATTAGTACTAAGTATACATAATTTACTTCATATGTATTCATCTTTCATAATAAAACATAAGATATTAATAATTCAGATCAATTATCATACCTCAACTTAATCACTATATTTCATTCTTTTGGGATATTTTCAAGTCTGGCATCAACCTTGGTCCTCATTAATTTAATTTTAAAATAAGACAATTGCTCATACAATTGTCATTTTATACAATGCATTATTATGAATGATTATGCCTAAGGAATGCCCTAAAGTATGCTTATACAATGTTTTTAAAAGATTTTGTTTTAGGAAAACACATGTTACTTTTATATTTCCAAGGATCTCTTTCTTTCAGGACGACCTTTGTTCCAGGAAGTCCTTCCAAGAAAACCTTTGTTCCAGGAAGTCATTTTGATCCTTGTATATCCTCAGGTAGGAAGGGGTAGGACAACCTTTGTTCCTTGACCTCCTTGCATTACCTTGGTATGAGTGGTTAATCTTGCCCCATAATAGTGAGGTTACCGTTTACTTTTCCACCATACTAGGTATGAGCATTCACAACCCTGGCACTAGGAGCACCTTTGGCTCAAGCTATAAGGTCATCCATACAAGGAAATAACAAGTTTGAAAACAAAACATACAACAACATTTTAAAACCTTTCCTTCATTCACTTTTCACATAACCTTGCTTTTCTTTGCATAATAAAGAGGCATAACCTTAGTCATCAAGCTTTTCATTCATGCAGTTCATTGTATATATATATATATATATATATATATATATATATATATATATATATATATATTATTCAATCCTTTCATTTATATTCAAGTATAGAGGGAGTGACTCACTCAACCTCAATCTACCCTTATTATTTCATTTTTATGCCTCTCAACATTATTCATATGTATATTAATGTGCTCCACAACATCATTCATATGTATATCATTCATTCTATACAAATTAATGATTCATATCATAAGTAATTCAATTCATCACATTCATATATCAAATATCATGCATTTATTTCACTTCAATACTCCATAAAGGAGCATTTAGTTCAAGTTTAACTCATAAAGGAGCAAACATATTTCTACTACATTTTCATAACTTAACTTTAACTAATAAATAAGCTTCTAAAGTTTTTAGGGTTCAAACCATCACAAAAATACCTTAATTTTCACCTAAAAAAGCTGATTTTCATGAATGCACCAAATGTGCATCATAACTTCAAAAATTCTAAAATTTTACGAGCAAATAACCTCCTCTCATATCTTTCAAATACCATAAATCTCACTTCATTTAGCTAAGTATAGTCAAAGTTATGCAACAAAATGCAGAAATTGAAACATAGCACTAATTGTTTTACTGGATTCTAACTTAACTTTGAATTAAAACTGGGAACAAACTAAGAGTGCAAAAATTTTGAAATTTTTACATTAATTATCACCTTGAATTAAGAAATTATGTAATCTTGTTTACTAAGTGCTAGATTACTTTTTCTGCAGAAACTGCCTTAGATTCAAATAGAAACTGGTACTATTTGGGTTGGCCTAAAATTTTGAAATTTTTACTACATGAAGTCTTGTATCTTAGCTTTCAAATGCAACAGGAAGCAAGTCATTTCAATGTTTGTAGCTTAAGTTATGCAATAAACATCACAGGCAGTCAGAGAATTCTGCAAAAATATGTTCTGCATATTCTATGGGGCAAAAACTATTTCTGCATAATTGGTTTTCCAACCAATTTCTAAGATTTCCAAATCCATTCCTAGATGTTTTCCAACCTCAACTATGATCTTTAATCATGTCATAAACCTTATACATCTATTTTAGCTCATGTAAGCATAGATTAAAGCATCCTCCCTTCAACTTAAAACCCTTTTCTCAAATTCATCCTCAATGGTTCCTATGGACTTCTCTAGGTTCATAACTCATAAACTTACATAGAATAGGTCTTAAACCCTCATTTCAACCATTAAAATAGATTCCACAGTTAAGAAACATCATGCTCCCATAAAACCTTTTTTTACCTTTTTAACCATTCACACAAATGATTTATGAGCATTCCTTTGATCATATCCAACAATAAGCTCGAAAGAATAAGAATCAAGCATGGAAACTACTAATCAACACTCAACCCATTTTCCTTCCATGCTCAAATGAAAACAGAAAAAAAGAGATAAATAAAGATGAAGATGTAGAGTAAAAATCCCCCTACCTCACTTGAGGATGAACCATTAAACTTGTCTTTGTTTTTTTCTTCTTTTCTTCCTCCTTTTCCTTCCTTCTTTTCTTTATTTCCACTCCTTTCTTTTGTTTTGTTTCTTTCTCTATTTTCTCTGCTTCAAAAGCGATGGGAGATGAGAGAAAAGAGAGTGGAAACTCTCTTTAAAGATAAGCATTAAACTAGGGATAGTTTGGTCATTTTGCCAAACTTTGTATCTGTTAAGATTACTTTGATTTTACTAAATCAAGTTTCCTAACTTCCAACAATATTAGTATAAATCTTAGGATTCAGCTAAATTCTTGTTTCATCATTTTCATAATTTTTCATATCTGCTACACCTCAATCTGGTATTTAAACACTCACTCGGTGTCTTTAAAAATACTGAACTAAATCAGTTTATCCTCAAAATTTAACTATATCCTCTTTCACATATTTGTGACTTAGAAATAAATTCTTTATATTTATCTCCTTGAACTAAGTAATTTATGCTATTTTCCAAAGTTAAAATAGTTATTTTAGACCTTTTGTGTTGTGACAAAGTGCCTAAATGAACTCAAAATGTCACAAAATTTAGCGGATATATTAAACAAGTATTAAGCTACCTCTATAATCTTATACAAGTCTAACATTCTAAAAAGAGGATGTTACACTTGGGAGCCCAGCACCTGGCTCCTAGGCACCCAGTCCTCAGTAGCATGCTGGATTTTTCTAGGCATTGGGCGCTTGGGCATCCAATTCCTGGCA
Organism: Ormosia emarginata; assembly: GCA_029884605.1. NCBI lineage: Eukaryota > Viridiplantae > Streptophyta > Magnoliopsida > Fabales > Fabaceae > Ormosia > Ormosia emarginata. The sequence continues at coordinate 8,620,589 of JAQQTP010000087.1, forward strand.
CCTAAGTGCCCATTCACCAGAATCAATTTTGCTATTTCATTAATTTTCCTAACTTGTTCCCAACCTTCCATCATGGGTTATAAGTGGCTTTCAACCCCAAATATGGTCCTTAAGCATGCTAAAATCCTCATGCTCACATTCAACTCATCTAGCTTGGAATCATGAACAAGAATTCAAGGAGCTATATACCTATTTCTCAACTTGTAATCTAAGTATTCAAATGAGTTTTTCCAAGGTTCCAACAATAACTATGCATAGATTAAGCTAAATCAAACCATACTCAACCATTGAAGACAACAACCAAGCAAGAAAACATCATAAACTTCTTAAGACCCATTTTCATTCCAACATGCATACTTTGTGAGCAAAGATGGAGATGGGAAAAGAGACATATATGAACACAAACACCCCTACCTCGAAACCTTGAAGATGATGGTAGGCTATGGAACCTTAAGCTTTAACTTTCCTTTTTGTCTTCCTCTTACTTTCCTCTTCTTCATTTTCTCCCTTTGATGTTGTTATTGTGTTCAACCATGAGAGAGTGAGTGAATTAAGTGTGAAAGGAGTTAAAAACAAGGAAAAGTCAAGGAAGGTGGCTGCTTGAAGAGTCGTGGAAGACTTAAGAAAACTTAGATATTTCGCAGGAACTTTTTATTTGTTAAGAACACTTAGATTTTACCAAGTCAAGTTCCTTAACTTCCATAGGTATTAGAATAAATCCTAAGATTCATCTCAATACTAATTTCATCATTTTCATAAGTTTCCATATCTACGACTCATTAATCCTGTATTAAAACACTCCACCAATGTACTTAAAAATACTAGCCTGACTCAATTTTTCCTCAAACTTTAACCACATCACATTGCATATATTTTTAACCTAGAAACATATTCTCCATATCTATTTCCCTTAACTAAGTGATTTATTCCATTATATGAGTTATTTTAAGCTATTTTTCATATTCTGTGTAGTAGTAAAGTGACTAAACTAACTCAGTTTGTCACAAAATTTAGCAGACATGTCAAGAAAGTATTATGATACATTTATAACCATATACAAGTCTAACATTTAAAGAGGTTGTTACACGTACACAAGACCTAGAGTAGTGCAATAATGGAGAAAGAGGGGTAGCTGCTAAGGACACATGGCATAATTTTAAGAAGCATTAAATTTCTACATAATCGTTGGATGCTAAGAGTAGTTACTGCATTTTATCTATAAATAGGGAGATAAGGTGACATTCCAAAAGGTCCTGGACATTCTACACTCCTCACCTGTAGTAGGAAGACGAGTTACCAGTGACCACCCTTTATCATTTTTTTCTTTTCTAGGAAGGAATTTTATTTTTATTTTAAGGAGTAGAAGTATCTCATTGATTATTTAATAGCTTGTACTCGAAATGACTCTGTAAGTTTTTCTAGTTCAATCTAGTTATCATTTTGTTTCAAAACTTGTTATTGAATAGCATGCCCAGCATTTTTCTTTGATGTTCATTTCATGTTCGACATGATCACACACTTAACGTTTTGAATATCAAGTATCTTTTCACAAGCACACTAACCTGAAACTTTAGTATACACAGAATAAAGTAATGATGAAAGTTAGATCCCTCTTTCCTCTCAAACGTAAAAATGTCGATATTCAAAGTTTAGGCTACAATTTGATTCCATAGGCCATATTAAACTGAGAATAGTTTCCCAAGAAACAAATTGGCATGCTCAATGGAACTCGTGTCAAAACATTTATATTTCTATTCGTGTGCTATATATGCACTTGTGTAGTGGAAAGGTTGTTCGTAAGACTATGTCAGCTAAAAATTCAAAAATGAAAACCACACTACTAATGCAAAGGCTATAGGTAATATGCCTACTTCAACTGTGTAACACCCACCGTACGGTGTTACATTTATGATACTTAATTATCAAATTACCCCCAAGATATAAAATGTGACGTTGTAATAAAAATATGAGTTGTAAATTTTTTTTTCTTTCTTCTTTGATAACTATAAAATAACCTTAGCGGAAAATAAAATATTATACATCATCATTCTCTAAAGCTAAATAACACACTTAAATATATACAGACATAGTTTGTAACAGATTTTAGACTCGCCCAAGTCTAACTAAGCAGTAGAACTCTCAGTTGGGTCCTCCTCAGACTCCTCAGCAGGTAAGAATCCGATTTGATGCGTAGCCCTATGGACAGGTGTCCGGGCTGACGACACAATACTAATTTCCGTTGGGAAATAGTTTCTAGTATTCCAATGCCGCCTAATAGACAGTGAAAATTCCACATGCACAAAAATAGTTACAGAGAAAAATAGATCCCCATGAAATATCTTGCTAAAGTTTACTGTCAAGTGTCCCTCATAAATTAGTCCCCTCTTATTGGGACTAGTTCTCCACGCTCCAGCTCCACCGTGGAACTACAATCTCACGTAACCAAAGAAACTTGATCGGGATTCCATCCGATCAAAACTCGGCTTCCTCTGGAGCCTGCTCTTCTTCACCCTCTTGTTCAACCCTTTGCTCAGTGTCTTTACAAATATATTTACAGTACCAAATAAACATACAAAGAGGTGAGATCACCTACACCAATACCAATATGGTAGCACAGAGATAATACACACAGCATACCATACAGATATATCATACTATAATAACAATTATGACATCATCATAATGTATTAAATAACAGATACAATAAATAACATTTACCATCATGCCATTAACAGTATTATCATCATTTCATTGAATTAAATCAATGTTTTTAACTTTAAAATTTACTAACACTCTCTAAAACCTAAAGAATGAGTTACACGTTAGAAAATCCCAAGTTACCAACGTATTCTTTATAATTCCAAATCAATTCTAAAAATCAATCCTCTTTAAAATAAATTGAGGTTCAAACACTTTCAACCTCTCTTTTCCATTCACAAATGAAAATTTTGTTTTTCAAGTGTTAAAATACTCTGATTCCATTTCCAAATTTCTTGTATTAAATCAAGTTATATTTCCACTTTGAAAAAAAATCACTTTATTCATAAAAATCAAGACATTACAAGCCTTCAAAACCATAGACATGGCCATTGAAACCATCAAATATTTTTCCTTCTAAATTGATATGTTTCAATCAAATATTTTTTCTTCTAAATTGATATGGTTTTACACAAACAAAACCATTAAAAATTCTCACTAAAACCGTGAGCACTTGTTTCTTGAAAACAAACCATTTGTTTATTTTCCTAGTTGTTCTAAACATCCATTTTTACCATTCATGAAAATATTAATTTGTGAGCACCTATTTTGAGGTGATAAAGCCGAAATTCACCATGGTCTTTGAAACCAAAAATAATTTTCTCCACTTCATAGTTTCTTTAAACAAATCAATTTCCTTATTTTTGAAAAATTTCAACATAAAACCTTAATTTTTGAGTGTCAAAACTGTGACCTCCCCTTGGCCATTGGAGCCAAAATTTCTTGTTTTATCATACCTCCATCATAATATATTCAACATATCTTCATCATGCATATCATAAGCATACCATATAAGCAATAAAATCATACAAAGCATATCAAGCATAGGCAAATAATCAAAGCACATAAACACACACAAATTATTACATGACCATGGATATGAATCCTCACATGGATTCACCATCCATCAAATATAAAACCATCTCTCACCACCATACTTGGTTGGTGAGATGGATCTCCCTCTTACCTCTTGAAGAACCACAAAAAGTTCTGTGTTTTGTATTTTGAACAAGATCTCCACCAATGAAAGTCTCTTGAACATAAAACAAACACAATGAAATTAGTATATCAAGCTTGAATAAGAGGAACCATGGATCAAACATGGTTTAGAACATGAAAAAGAAGAGAAGAAATGAAGTTTTCCAAAACTTCACCTTAAGAACCCTAGAACTTGCTCTTAGAAAAACTCCTTGAAGATGAAAGATTTTGGACTTGGTGTAAACTACAAAGTGTCTTAGAATTAGGTGTAGATTCAAGAAATATGGTTGTTTGAAATTAAAAAGTGATGGAAGGTTGTTTTGGAGTGCTTGGCCGTGAGCTTAGAGAAGAAGAGAGATGGAGAGAAATTTTGATAACTTTGTTTCTTGAAAATGTTCAATGAAGACCAAGGTGATCAATAATGACTAAAGTGATCAATTATGGTCTTCAACTTGTTGCTTTAGCTCCTAAATGCAGCACCAAACCGTCCCCCTCCTCCATGCACTCTTCAAAACGCAACAAATCTCCTAGCCATCATTTTAGGTCATCTTAACCATTGATTAGATCAATGGTTAGGATTTAATATAGCTTCTAGGTTTAGGCTTAGATAGAAGACTTAATTTAGGCCATTGGATCTTTTCTCCTTGAAATCCTAGCCATTAGATGTGTCTCCAAAATGAAGGGTCAAGATTACTCCTTCAAACTTTACATCCAGGGGCTATAAATGGTCCTAGCCACTTTAAAAGACTAAATCTCAACCGTTGATTAAATCAAGATCAAGTCTCCACCGTTGATTACATCAATGGTAGATATCCAAGCCACTAATGTTGACTTTGCAGTACAATATTTATTTTTGTATCTGCTATTGTATTCGAATAATATTTTTACTGTATTTTTATCACCCGATAATTAAATACAGTGCAAAACATAGTAAAAGAAAATTTTAAAAACTGTTTCCGGATTCAAGTTTAGTAAGATCCCCTATCTCTGTCTCAACAGCACGAATTTTTTTGATTATAGAAAATTTTTTACCTTTCTGGACCCATGCGGAGCCCACATACGACCTCCTTGGGCCCACGGATAACGTTAAAATAAACAGAGTAATATAAAAATTTCATAATCACACACAAAATCACAAAAATTAGAAAATGCACAAATATCAAATCAGATTACGTAAAATAATTAAGACTTGATAGTAATAATTAAATTACGTAAAATTTTTCTCGACCCGAAAATTATTATTTTCTTGACACGGAGTAATTCACTCAAAACGATCAAAAGCAGTCATGAAATAATCAAAATAATTTTACAGTACACAGAAATCACTAAACAGTAGAATTTTGTTAACTGTCAAAATTACTGTCTTATATTTAGGAAGTTTGGGGTGTTACAAACTGCCTCTGTGGAGAAACAACTTCTGCACCAGAGGATTAAGGATCAGATATTCAAAACCATTAATTTCCTCATACTTTTATGCCAATATACGACATACCTTTAACCACTACTAGTTCTGTGGGAATCACTATTTCGATATATGCACCAGTTAATCCCTCAATACCTCTAGGGGTAGATCCCCTAAGACAGTATCCCTTCATCATGATAAACCCCAAAACTTCAACAAATGTACCCCTATACGTGGATTTTACAAGTCCTAGTGTAGTACATGTGCACAATATGGCAAGGTCACAAGGAGCTTCTGTTTCTCCAAGTTTTCCTAATATTACAAGGGCTATGCCTTAGGAGCCTCAAAGAAACACCGTTGAGGCATTGGCCATTATTCGACAACAAATGGATGACAATAACCACGAAATGATTCATGTGGTAGCTCAACAAATGAATACAATCCTCAGTCTTTTGATTTAGTCAACTAGCAATGCATTGGCTCAATAGGTAGGGAAGCTCAATAGCCTTTTGAAAGGAGATCCTTATCTAAAGAACAATCTAGGCTCCAGTGGACAAGTGCCTCTAGGGGCCAAAGGGATTGCACGATAGCTTGCTCGGTCACCTCATCTACAACATGGAACTACATCCATGCAAACTAGGACTGGAGACGTGCTGCATCTTTATCAAAATACACAAAACACAAGATATCAAGTCTTTGCATATCAGAATCAAATTCAAACTCATACATAACTTGCTACTGAGTGGGTGATTGCGTCTACAACATTCTTGGATACTAGTATTAGCCAAATTATGGCGCTAGTCAAAGGCAATCCTTGTGGGTCAATCCCTCTGAACCACGAGTGAATAGGGCTATTGAACAAGGCCTTGCCAAGTCTAGCTTTAATGTTGACCGGTATTTCGTCCTCAGTTTATATTTGGTTTCCCATAATGGATAAACCAACTTGAACTCCTTGGAAGACTTAAGACTCCTAAGTTTTCTAAGTTCTCAAGAGAAGGAGGGGTAAGTCATCTACCAAACATGTAGTAAGATTCATGACAGAGTGTGGCGACTTAGTCGCAGATGAGTACATAAAGATGAAGTTGTTCCCTAATTCTTTAATACATAATGCTTTTACTTGGTACTCATCATTGTCTCCCCATTTTGTGCACTTGTGGAAGTAGCTCAAAAGACTATTTCATGAGCAATTCTTTAGGCCAAAGATGAAAATAGTATTGACTGAACTATTCAATATCAAAAGAAGGCCTAATGAGAGAATAAATTATTATTTCACATAATTTAGATAGATGAAGGGTAGATGTTTTAACCTAATCCTAGAACCTGAAGTGGTTAACATAGTCACTAAAGGATTAGATTTTGCCATTTGGAAAAAGCTTGTGAATCAGCAATTCGTTGATATGCCTCAACTGGCTACTAGAGTGCGACAGACTGAACAGCTCCAACAGGAGAAAGCTTGATTAAAAGGAAGGGCAAAGTGAAAGAGAGTGCATATTGTAGAGTATGATAGTGACAGAGAAACTGAATTAGAAAAAATTCTTATCGTTGAACTACAGAAAGGGCCACCATATACTTGTCTTGCACTGAAACCCAAGAAAGGAAAGTATATAATGGAACCCGTTAAACGTCAAACATACTCATTTGATGTCACTAAGGCAAATCAAATATTTGACAAGCTTTAGAAAGATAGACAAATAAAACAAATTTAAGGGCATGTTCTTCCATCGCCTAGTGAGATAAAAGATAAAGTTTATTGCAAATACCATAATTCTTATAAGTACTCTACTAACAGTTACTCTCAATTTAGGGATATGATTCAGAATAGGATCAAGGAGGGTATGCTGAAGTTTGCTAACAAGATAAGGTTAGCGATGAAGGTCGACATTGATCCGTTTGAGTTGTAGGCTAGATATGTTAAGCCACAAGATCTCCAAGTAGGAATGATCAGGGTAGACTTCAGTGCTAAAATCGAAGAAGAAAAAAGACTATGAGAGTTGGTCGATATGTCTGAAGTCGCTCATAGATACCCTAAGTCAGATGAAACTATGGCATAGTTCTTGAAGAGGATGGATGAAGCCAAACACGAGGTCAAGATGTGCCCAGTGTGCCGAATAGTGTACAAGGAACATGATGTGGATAAGGTTACTATAGTGGAGAAGGAAAAGGTGATCAATATCACAATCCCTAAAACTGTTATAATAGGGATGCCCTGAAGGCCAATTGAGCAATCAAGGATGGCATACTTCTCGAAGCAGGTAGTGCTGGTTGACGTCAACCGGGTTCCACCATCAGGGAAATGCAAGGCAATTAATTTTGGACCTTTTGCTCTTTCTGTTGATATATTGCACAATAGGACTAGGGTTTGTAACATCCTAATTTGATTTACTATAGTAGGTTTGAAATCATACATATGTAAATAGAATTAAGCACATTATTACTAACTTTAAAACATCATAAAAGCTTTTAAAATATATGTCAACATATATATAAAGTCGAACATAGAGCCTCAAAAAGAAGATATTGAGGGAAAGAATTCGAACTAAACATCAATACATATTAGGAAACCTCGATATTGTATTGAAATACATAATACATAATTTGTACGTAAGTGTTAGAATTCAACTAGGCCTTTAAGGTATATATATACATTATATACAAACAAAAAAAACCCTACTCGAAACTATTATTTCATTTTCCCTCCTTGGAATGATCTTGATTTTGATCTGTAAATATCATAGGAGTAAACAAACAAACAAAAAAGGGGTACAAATTTGAAAATTCTCAGTAGCATAACATGAAACAAAATCATTTGAAATTCAATTCCATGATAAATACATAAAATAACATTTCGAATAGAATTATATGTGGATCCTCATCGAAACAATAAATGCAATGTTTATGAAATGTATTATGTTAATGCATATAAGATGATAAATATTAATGTTGATGAAATGTGTTATGGTGATGCTTATGCAATGTCATGTCTTTCAACAAAGGGTTTTTCTCGCTCCTTTGACCATAGTAATGTGCTTTTCTCACTCCTTTACTCTGGGCAGAGTGTTTTTCTTACTCCTCTACCAATTTTGCAAAAGGCTTTTCTTGGTCCTTTGACTTGGGTTGTTTAGGCATGTAGTAATGCTTATGAAATGCTAATGACATTATGAAATTGTTGTTATTCGAGTAGCATCTCTCTAGCCTTTTTGAATGGAAATAAAACACCACTTTGGGTATTACTTTAAAATAGCTCACTTTGTCTTCTTCGATCATAATCGAAAACATACTAGTTGAATAACTCTCAATATATTCAATTACTCTCGAAATTATGCCAACATAATAGCTCTGTCTATTCACTAGGCCTTTTTCGAACATAACCAAAAACATGCTAGTCAAATAACTCTCTTAGTATATTCGATTAGCCTCAAAATCATGCCAACCGAATAGTTCTCTTGGACTATTTGATTAACCTCAAACTTACCATTCTGAAATGGTCTTTTCAAATAGCTCTCTTAGTCTATTTGATCACTATAAAAAATAGGTTATTATGAACTTTTCAAATAGCTAACGTAATTTTTTGGTCAACATCAAAATCATACCAAATCGAATAGAACACTTAGTCTACTCGATTAGCACTAGTAGTATGCCTTTTTGAACTGTGACGATCGAATAGCTCTGCTAGTCTATTCGATTAGCCTCAAAATTCATGTCATTTGAATTGCTCTCTTAGTTTACTCAATTTATCATTGAAATCATGCGAATTCGAATAGCCGACACATTAAAAATTTGGAACAATCTATAATAATCTATTTAACTTGCCCTTGACTTGAACATAACACTATAGAGAAACATTCTATTTGAATTGCTCCTTGGCCTAATCAAACAAAACACTACAGAAAGACATTCTAGAACATCAAAATAACTATTTTCCTATTCTTTTCTTTTCTATATCAATCCCTTTTACTACAAACATCTATTAAAATCATATCTCATGTAGTAAAGTATTGGACTAATATAAACAACAAGTTCTGGTAGTTGTGTTCATGCATATATATGTCTATGCAAATATATGTTCAAACCTCATAAAACTATCTCTTGTTACACTAAATCATGATTTTTCTTCAAGCATCATGAAGAACTCGATTATGTCCATTCTTTGCCATTTTTCATGAACAAAGAATGATAAAACATAGAAATCAAACACAATAACCCCCGACCTCTGTTCCTTAAGGATGATTTTCTTTTGTCTTTCTTGTTCTTCACTTAGTTCTTATGTAACATCCTAAATTTAATACTGACAGTATAATCAGAATTATACTATAGTAATTACCAGATGCTACTATCTACTAAAATATTTCTAATTAATAATTTATATATCTAGAAAATATGAGCCACGATAAGATGAATATTACATAACATTTGTATTTAATTACAAATACATAATATATACAAAGCATGTATCTAGACCTCTCAAGAAAAAAAATAATATATAAGTTTCAAAATAAAACTAAGCTAAGCTTCCTCGCATTTTGTTTGTATATTACTATCCATAGGTCTTCTTCCCTAGAATCATCATGGAAATCACAACACATGGGGTGAGAATTACAAATTCTCAATAGGTTATTAGTAAAACATATCATCACAATCATTCTAGTTATTTCGGGAAAAAATACATGTTAAAAAACTCAAGTTATATAAATGTACAAGCTAGAAAGGTGGCAAAAGCCAAAACCAAATCCTTTCTATTCTTGAAATAGATTCTCGTTTTATAAGTTTGTATAAAGAAATTCATTTTCACAAACAATCTCCAAGTAATCATCACACTCACAAAATCATCATCTCCATCTCAGATATACGCAATTGCCCATAGAATTGTAATGTTATGAATATGTTATGATTGACAACTGCCTATACAATTGCCATGCATATGCCTATTGATGCCTTATGCTTATGCATGTGCAAAACCTATAAATGTTTATGAAATGTAATTGATAATGTCATGATACCATATTCGAGAACCTAGTTCCATGATAATGTCTTGGTATGCATGAGCCTTGAACAAAACAAAGGAATCTCTCCCAAGTCTTGAACAAGCACTGGAATTCAGTTCCACAAGTCTTCTTCAGTAGTAAGGAATCTTTCCTCAAAAGTCATCAGAAGTAGTAGGGAATCTCTCACTCAACTACCTTTCATTTAGGATAACATCTAGCAAAGAGGGAAGATCCCACCTCAACTGCCAGAATAGCGAGGGATAGAAAACATCATCCTCAACTCATTACTATAATAGGGAGGGAAAACACCATCCTCACACTATTATAAATTATCACTAAATGTGAGGATTCCATCCTTCCTCAATCACAAGTTTACAACAATGTCTAATTACCACAAATAATTAACATTACAAATCAATTATGTAACATCTTCCTTAATATGTTAGTAATGTTTATGGATAGAAATGAGCTATAATATGTGCCTAATATGTCCAAGTAATTTTGTAACCTTCTAAGTTAATTTAGGCACTTTGTCATAACACAGAACGTGCAAAAATGACTATTTTAACTCAGGAAAATAACATAAATTGCTTAGATAAGGGAAATAAATATGAAATATTTATTTCTAAGTTACTAATGTATGAAATAAGGTGCAGTTAAAGGTTCAAGACAAACTGATTGAATTGGTATTTTTAAGTATACCAGTTGTGTGTTTTAATACCGAAATAACTTGTAGCAAATATGAAAAATTGTGGAAATGATGAAACTAAAATTTAGGTGAATCATAGAATTTATTTTAGTATTGTTGGAGGTCTTGATTTAATAAAATCAAAGTGTTCCTAAGATATATGAGATTTCAATAACCTATTCAAAATTCATAAAAAAGTATCATTTTATTTGACTTTTGTTTAAACCTTTCACTCACTCTCTCAATGAAATCTCTAGAAAACAAAGAAGGGAGAAAACAGAGGGCATCCATGCAAGAGAATAGAGAAGGAAAAGAAGAAACAAAGAAGGAGAAATAGAGGAAGACCAAGCTTCAACTTCAATATCTTTGGAGATTAAAGGTAGGGGGAAGTTGTTTTCTATGATTCTTAATTTTCTTACTTTTATATTTTCATGTTTTGATGGCTGAAACAAAGTGGATTTCTAGTATAAATCATAGTTTTCTATGTTTAGTTCCTTTGAATGATGATTGAATGGTTTATATAGTTGATGAAGGTTTTAATGATTCCAAATGATTGTTGTGATTAGAAATATGTAAACTTTGTTTGAATAGATTGAAGGATGTTTGAATGGTTCTATGGTTATTAAATTGATGTTATTATGTGTTGGTAATGGATGTTGTTGAGATGGTTTTGTTTGAGAATGGAAAGCAAACTTGGGGTGTTATTCTGTTGATTTTTGGAAAAACCAGAAAACTGACTAGAAGCTGCAGCTCTCACTGGAAGGAAGCCGCGACACATGGCTTACAGCAAGCAACAAATATACAGGGCAGAGACAAGGAGGCCATGGCACACCAAGAGTAGGAGTCACTGCCTTTTTTAAAAAAAATGAATTTTTGTTGCTTTGTGAAGAAAAATGCACATCTTTATGATTCTAAATGATATCTTGTGATGTATCAATGTTGAATTGATGATAAGAATCTTTAAATGATCACTATTAGATGTTGATTAAGGTTGAGAACTTGATTCATGTTATGAAGTATTGATGAAAACATCATAGTAAATAATTGATAAAGAATGAATTTAATATATTTATGCATGTTTTGATTTTCAAACTTGTTATTTGACATTTCATATTATGGCTTGGACAAAAAGGCTCCAAGTGCCAAAGTTAAAAATCTTTGGTAGTGCAAGGAACAAAAAGGCGTCCTGCCTACCCAGAAACAATATAAGGAATAATAGGGCTTCCTAGAACAAAAGAGCTTCCTGGAAATAGTCAAATAACATGTGCTTTTCTAAAATAAAATTGTTTTGTAAAATTGTATTACAAGCATCTTAGGGCACATGTTAGGCATATCCATTCATCATCATGCATTGCATAATTTGACAATTGTATAGGCAATTGTCTTGTGTTGTATAAAAAGAATATTTAAGTTTAATGACCATCTATCTAGTGGTAGCTAAATGTTCTATTTAAGTTGAGATTATTATGCAATTGATCAAAATTGTTTTATTTAATTAATTTAGTTATCTGCTTCAGGAAGGGAAATGACTAAATTTTGGCTTGTGCTACCTTTCTAATCATTTTCTTGTATGTGAACTAGTTTTTCCTTGAAGTAGCTGGATTTATGATGATGTCATGTTTTAAATTATTACTGAGAATTATCATTCTCACCCTATTTTTCTTATTTCCATGATAAATCCAATAAATAAGCATGACAGGAGCGGCGATGGATGATGAAGATTTATTTAGCGGTTTTGCATATATTTTAAATATATATTTAGTTTCCTAGTATTATATTTATATCTTTATAGTTTGTTATAGTTCTTTTGTATATCTCAGACATATTTTGTAATTACGTAGTAAAGAGCAAGTTTCCAGTTGTGTAAAATTATCTTGTTCTCTTTACTGTTATTAAAGGCTTTATATAACAATACAGGTTGATGTTCATGCTTAGATTTAGAAATGATTATCCTGATACTACTTGTATGAGTATATTGATGTTATACACAGTGGTAGTTTTAGGGTGTTACAAATTAGATTTATCATATTATTATTTCATTAAATACTTCTATTACATTCATTAGATAGCATGCATGAAGGATTCACATCAATATGAAGCTCTATTGTATCATTTTATGCCAAAGCATCATGCATTTCATAACAAAATCTCATAATTATAAATTATCCTAATTGTGTCACGGCTCCATTTCAATAGTGTTATTGCTTAATGGTTTATGTCGCGACACATTGTGAGTTTGTGTCGCGGCTCCATGCCCTCTGCTGTGTTTTCCTTGTTTTCTATAACACCCTCTTTTTACACATGTTAGACTTGTATAAAGTTACAGAGGTAACTTAATACTTGTTTAATATGTCTATTAAATTTTGTGACGTTTTGAGGTGCAACAGACATGAAAATTTATGAAAATGTTGAAACAAGAAATTAGATGAATCTTACGATTTATTCTAAAGTTGTTAGAAGTTAGGAAAATTGATTTGGTAAGATCAAAATGTTCTTAATAGATACGAAATTTAGCAAAATGACCATTTTGCCCTTAATATCATCTTTTAGAAGATGAGACCTTTCTCATCTTTCTCATCCCTCTCTCACGATTCTGCAGAGGAAAATGAAGAAAAAAACAAAGGAAGAAAAGGGGGAGAGGAAGAAGAAGAAAATGGTGAAAAAAAGAGGAAGAATAAAGGCAAAGGGTGGAAGTTCATCTTCAAGCTTAAGGTAAGGGTTTTTGCTTCATCTTTTCTCTTCCCTTTTTGTTTTCCTCAAGTTTAGAAAACTATTATTTGAATTATGATTTGAAAAGAAATAAATGAAGTGAATATTATTATGGTTTTAACAATGTTATAAAATCATGTATTCTTGTTTGATTTTTTAATAAACTTTGATGATTGAAAAGTAGGTTGAAACCATATTTGTTTAGTTTGATTTGTTGATGATTGATTGTTTGAATATTGTGAATATGATGTCAAGGGGCTGATATTGGTTAGAGTTTAAGTTTGATTGATTAAAATTTGATGGTTTAGAGTGAAAAAAGGGCTTAGGAATTATGTTCTTCACATTTCTGGAAAAACCAGAAACATGAACAGGAGCCGCGACACTCCAAGGGTAGAAGCCGCAGCACTCCACTTGTAGGAAGCAGGAAACGCTTCCTGAGAGTCTAAGGCTGCGGCAATAAGGAGATGGGAGCCGCGACCCTCACCCAAAAATTGTGATTTTTGCTTCAAAATGCTAGGGAATGCATGAGCTTTCAAATTTAAATGATATGTTGTGATTTCCCAATGTAAGAATGATATAATTTGAGGCCTTGAGCCATATAATGTATGAGAATAAAAACAAAAATGATGCATTGAGTTGTGTTATGATTATGTATAAGTTTATTATGAACACTAGGATTTATGAGATGATTAAGTATTGGATGCTGATAGTAAATGGAAAAGGTAGTATCTTATTATAACAAAATGAAATGTGGATGATGTGAATCATTGTTTATGCTATGTATTGAATAATGATGAAAATAAGGCAATGAGCCATGATAAATGTGATTGATGTGGATAAGCATATTGAGATATGCATATTAATGAATGCTTTTGATGAAGCATAGTAGTGGAAAGCATAATGGTGAAAAGATTAAGGCAATTGAGGTTGATGTAAATGAAAGGCTTCATAGAAAGGTTGTGTTTCCCTATTATGCAAAGAGAATATGATTAAGTAAAAAAAGTATATGAAGTAATGGTTTTATGAACAATTATGCATGTTTTATTTTCAAACTTGTTATTTGATATTTCTATGTAGTGTAAATCTATGGCTTGGACAAAAGGGCTTCAAGTGCCAAAGTTATAAATGTTTGATAGTGCAAGGAACAAAAGGACGTCCTGCCTATCTAGAAACAATACAAGGAACAAAAGGACTTCTTGTAACACCCTCCTTTGGGAATTACTTTTCAGACCAAAAATTATAAAGCTAAAACCAAGTCATAAATAATTTAATATTGTAATATACATGTTGTAAAATTTCTTTTCGTGGATAACATAAACTTAACAAAATATAGAGAACAAAAGATAGAGTAAACTGAATAATACACATTTCATATACATCACATAGTTTAGTAACAACATAAATACATAAAACTTACGTCCTCAAAAGTATATGTATAGCTACCATAACAAAACCTAATCTAGCCCAAGTCCAAACACTTGGAGGGAAGGGTCCTCCATTGGATCCTCCTCGGAATCCATAACAGACAAATTCCCTAGTCGGGGTATGTCTCGATGGACGAGAGTCCGAGCAAACGATGCCACAAAATCCTCCCTATAAGTGTAATGAAGATCACCCTATAACTTCTTGACATACATATAAAACTCCAGATATACAATAGCATCAAAAGAAAAAGTAACGACCCCGTGGTGGGTCCTACTCAAAGACAGGGTAACATCCCCAAAATACTCAATGCGCTCAATGTCCAGATGGACGCACCATGCGTCGATGCCTCCATGGAATTGCACCCTAATGAAACCCAAAAGATCCCGTCTTGCCACCATCATAGTCTTCATAGAACATAAACATAAAACAGAACAAACAAGACAATATAATAAAGATGTGAGATCCCCTACATCACATACCAGTATGGCAGCAAAGAAACAGTAATAACAATAATATCATTCAGTACAGAATCAATCATTACAATCATGATATCAATTAATAGATAATTCAATGAATGTATATCATAACAACATGTCTACTAGTTATGCATATGCACAATGGACTGACCCTTACTCCATGGAGCTAAAACCAATATCGGAGAGAATTGATCGGGAGACATGTTTGTATATTGTTAGCCTCAATTCAAGTGCTACAACTTTCTCAGCATATGCAACATAGTTTATACAAGACATTCTACACCAGATCATGAATCGGAATAGTATCTTGTCGAGATTGTTGGTGCTTTTGCATCAGCAACCACGACATAATAGAGCTAATAACTAGCCACTTGTGGAATTATCACTCTCTGATGCCTCCAAGATCAGTCATTAACCTTCACT
The DNA here is from genome assembly GCA_029884605.1 of Ormosia emarginata. Lineage (NCBI taxonomy): Eukaryota > Viridiplantae > Streptophyta > Magnoliopsida > Fabales > Fabaceae > Ormosia > Ormosia emarginata. The sequence continues at coordinate 8,636,429 of JAQQTP010000087.1, forward strand.
ACGCAATTTGCACCTGCACTAAGGTGCAAAAAATTCAATCTCCTAGGAATACAACCTTAACAAACAAAGTCCCCACGACTTTCACAATGCATGATCAAATAGCTCATGAATCAATAATTATTAACAATGTGATTTCCACAAAATCAAGCCACCACTGGGCTAAACCGTCTATTGACGTCTCCGGGTCCAATACGTCGGCCTGATAGTAATATGCTATTTTTCTCAATCGCGAAGTATTTTTATTGCGTTTTCACAATCACACAATACTTTTGTTACATTTCCAAATTGCGTAACATTTTTATGTCATTTTTCAATCATATAAAAATTTTCAAACGTTTTCTTAATTGTGTAACTCAAAAATCAACGTTTTTAAATCGCGTAAGGTTTTATCAATATTTTTCAATCATGTAAAACATTTATTGATGTTCTAAGCTTAATTTTGAGACTTTCCATGTTTAATATAAAATTTGAACCTTAATTCCAATGTTTTCTTACCAAATCTCCTCTATGTGATATTTTCTAACGTTTTTCACAAAATCTACGTTATTTTGATTTAATCAAACATTTCAAAAATCCTTTTCCATTACCTTTACTAAAAACTCTTTTAAACGAAATACTTTAAATTTTCAAACCATCTTTCAAACTTTATTTCCATTATTATGGCCGAAAATCAATTCTTTTCCAATGATAAAATTTTGTTCATTTTCTTTTTTAACTTGTAAATCCTTAAATCATATTCTTGTCATCTAATCATTTAGGTTCACAATCAATAAAATATTTTTACCTTGGATACCCCATCTTGAGCTAAATGGCCGTGAGCCATGTATGGTCATTGGGACTAAAATTTTTGCCATTCCCACATGATTTAAAGCATGCAATACATTTCAATCATCAATTCCTACTATAGTAATTTCATGCATACTATCAAAGTCATATAATCACATATAGCCAACAAGCATAAACTATTAAATTCACATAATCAAGTGAATAAATCATCACATGAATTTTTCACCAACAACTACAAATTTCATTTCACACCACCAAGTTGGTCAATGAGATTAATTTCCCTCTTACCTTGGGTGATGATCAAGAAGCTCCTAAGTTGCCTTCTTGGAGTAAACTTCTACCACCAAATAGATCCTTAAAACAAATTAAGCATACAAATATTAAAATCTAAGGCTTGAAATAAGATGACCATGGATCAAGATTATAGTCTAGAACTTGAAAATAATATTAGAAGTGAAGATCAAGAACTTCACCTAAAAACCTTCAAACTTAGGCTTGGAGAAAGTGATTAAAGATGGATTAATTTGAAGAAGATCACAACATGAAAGTGTCTCCAAATGGTGTTTAGATTCAAGATGTATGGTTGGTTTGGATTGAACAAGATTGGAGAGTAATTGTGGGTGTGTTGGCCGAATTTTTGCCAAGGAGAGAAATGAGAGAGTTTTGTATTTTGTTTCTTGAAAAAAAAAACAAGATAAGCTTAAGTGAGATTAAGTATCCATTTTGTCTTCTAAGCTTGTCCTAGAAGCTCCTTGGCCATGTACACCTAAGGGTGTAGGTTGCCAAACTTCTCCTCCAAGTTCTCTTCAAGCTTGCCTTGGAAGCTTGCTTCCCATTGGTTCAAAATTGTGAGTCATAGCCACAAAGCTTGACTTCCTTCAAACTTACCTTAGAAGCTTTCTTTCCATTAGTTCAACAACAAAGTGAAACATAAGTGGTAATGATTAGGTTTATGACTAGGCTTATGACTAATCAGCTAACTAGTTATTTACCGGTAGATATTAACTAATGGACAAAGGTTACTGCTAACAAAACCAGTGTTTATTGTCTAATGGATAATAGAACGTACCTAGATTTCAATTGTCAGATAAAATCTCAAAAAAAAAAAATTCGAAATATGTTTCCGGTTTCAGGTTTAGAAAGCTTCCCCAGCTCTGAGTTAACAGTCAAAATTTTTCCTGTCCCGAAAATATTTTATTTTTTCGGGGCACCGCTTCAAACACACAAAAGTCCAAAAATAATAATAAAATAATCAAAATAAATTAAATAATTCACAAAAATTGGAAAAATCATAATGAACTGAAAAATGAAATTTTGAGGTGTTACACTTCTTGGAACAAAAGGACTTCTTGGAAATATTCAAATAACATGTATTTTCTAAAATAAAATTTTTTAAAATCATTGCATAAGCATACTTTAGGACTTTCATTAGGCATAATCATACTTCACCATGAATTGCATAAAATTTGCACTTGTATAGGCAATTGTCTTATTTTCTTTAAATGTGAAGGTTAAGGATAAAAGTTAGTTAGGAAAAGCTGGGAATGGTGCTTAACGTAAGTTAAGTATTATTCCTAGTATGATGTTAAATGTTTAAAGTACATGTTGTTCAAATTGACAGTTATATAATAAATAAATTATTTTGCAATTAAATGAATTGTCTACCTTGGGAAGGGAAAGGATTGAGTTTTGGCTTACGCCACCTTTCCATATATTATGTTAAAAGCTGGTTTTTCCCCGAAGCAGCTAGATTTGTTGTGATGTCACATTTTTAAAAATGTACTACAGAGGATTATTAATTCTCACCCCAACTCTTTTTATGTTTTCTATGATAAATCCTACGAAGGACCAAAGCAAGCGAAAGGCAAGGCGATGAAGATTTAGTGAAGATGTTAATGTAATTATTTTGGTTCTGTAATTATATTAATAGTTCTATAATTGAGTTTATATATGTAGTTTGTGTAAGTTGTAATTTCAGGCATATCAAATAGATGTATAGTAAAGAGCAAGTTTCCTGAGGTGTAAAATGTCTTGCTCTCTTACTTCTGTAAAGACTCTATATATTTACTCGTGAATAGTTATTGAATAGGTTGTAAAATTACGCCTTAGTTAGAAAGTGACATACTAATTCTATTTACTTAGTATACTCAGGGTATACTATAATATTTAGAATTAGGGTGTTACATTTTTCAAAGAAAGGGGTGTCGTAGCTCTTCCAAAATTGTATCGTAGCCCTCCCTGAAATTTATTTGTTTCGGATGGAAACCAGAATCCATTCATCCAAACTCCAAATTTTGATTTTTAAACCAAGTTCTAACCATTCAAACTCCAAGGCCATCAATTATCAACTCAACAACATCATATTTATAGTATCCAATCATTCAAATATCATCAAATCAAGCAAAACAAATATGAGTTTCTAACCCATTTTTAAAACACAAGGTTCATTAAGAATCAATCAGAAATTTCAAGATCTCAATGTTAAAATCAACACTTAATCATCTTTCTCATTTGAAAATCTTGATCCAAATCACTATGTTGCAAGGATTAGGAAAACAAAAGAAGAAGAGAATAGTAGAGAAAACCCCCCTCCCACTAAAACTTGAAGAATGAGCTCAAACTTTCACCTTCACTTCTTCCCTTTTCTTCTTTTCTTCCTTCTCCCCCTTCGTTCTCTTCTTCTTCTAACTCTCTTTTATTTTATCTTCTTTTCTATTTTTATAATGCAGAAACATGAAAGAACGGAGAGATAAAGATTTTTAATGACAAAAGTCAAAGATAGGATAAGAACTAAAGTTTGTTGTAGCTTTATATCTCTTAGGAATACTTTGATCTTACAAATCAAGTTTCCTAAATTCCATAAGCATAAGAATAAATCCTAAGATTCATCTAATTTCCAAATTCACCATTTCCATACTTTTCTATATCTGCTACAAGTCAATTCGGTATTAAAGCACTTACTCGGTGTGCTTAAAAATACTAAATCAACTCAGTTTACCTTGAAACTTTAACTACATCCCCATCCACATATTTGTGACCTAGAAATAATTATCCATATTTATTTCCTTTAACTTAGTCTTTAAAGCCATTATCTGAGTCATTTTAGGCTACTTTTTACCTTCTATGTTGCAGCAAAGTGCCTAAACTTAGAAAGCCACAAAATTTAACAGGCATGTTAAACAAGTACTAGGCTACCTTAGTATCCTTATACAAGTCTAACATGTTCTCAAGGGTGTTACATTTCTCCTCTCCTTTTTAAAATTTTGTCCCGAAATTTGGTTTATCTAATGTAATAAGTTCTATACAACTCACATTTATAAAAAGTACAACCAAATTCTGAAGAAACAAAATTACACAAACATAGTTCATCAATGTAACATCCTAATACCATCACCCTAGTATATCTGACATATACTTGGATAAGCAGTATTAGCTATGCTACTTTTAACTTAAACTTCAATCTAATCCATAACATTTATATAAATAAATCATTATGGAGAGCCTTGCTAAAATATACATAATCATATAAATACATCTTTGTCTCAAGTGACATAATGTAATACACACATCTGTTTACAACTAATATCAAATATACATGAATATACAAAACTTAACTACTAAAACATAAAATTAGTATAATATTCAATCCTCTTCTACTTTTTGTCTTGGGAAGAACTTTCACCTGGATTTACATGGCATCACACGGGGTGAGAATCAAACATTCTCAGTATAAGTGTACCAATAATAGCAGTTGTAATATTCACAAAGAATAAACAACCCATAACATCATAAATAAAAATGTAACTAGCAATTAAGCTACTAATCATTACTCAAGGAACAATTACCTTTTCTCTCTATGTAATGTTCCCAAACAAACAAACATAATTGAACTATGTCATACATGAAATAAGACAATCGTCCATACAATTGTCTAGAAAATGCAAATGCTATGTTATGATGTATGATTATGATAATGAGATACACGATGATAGTGTGAATGCAATGTCATGAAACTTGACTATTTCTCTTGGTAGGGAGGGAATCTATTATCTTAACATGTTACCTCCTTAACCTACAAGGTAGGGAGGAATTTTGTTATCTCCTTAACTTACTTTATACTGAGTGTACTTTTCCACTGCCTCAACTGTTAGGAATAACAAGTGTGTGTATGTATGGGGGTATGAAGAATGTGGTACTATGTCTAAATCTTACATAACCACCACATAAATTCTATACTAAGTTTGTCCTTGCATTACTAGCTCTACCTCAACTCTATGAGAGCTTTCATGCACTATGGCACTCTACTATTTCCAAACAAACTTAGCATACTTCTTTTCCTCGCATTACTAGCTCAACCTCAACTCTATGAGAGCTTTTATACACTATGGCATTTTACTCTTGACAACTAGACACTATGATACTCAAATCTTGCCAACTAGGCACTGTGACACTCAACTCTTGTCAACTAGGTACTATGACACTCAACTCTTGCCAACTAGATTGTTTACTTGCATCTAGTTTCTCAATACTCTTAAAAATGCTAACTAGGCACTATGACACTCAACTTTTGCCAACTAGCTTGTTTACTTGCATCTAATTTCTCAATACTCTTAAAAATGCTTAAACAAGGGATCCAATCCATAAAAGAGCAAACACACTCTTACTACACTTTCATAACTTAACTTTAACTATTCAAGGAGTCACTAGTGTTCCTAGGGCTCAAACCATCACAAAACACCTCAAATTTTGCCTAAAAAGGGTAATTTCCAAGAATGCACTAAATGTGCATCATAACTTCAAAAATTCTGAACTTTCATGGGCAAATAGCCTCCTCTAATATCTTTCAAATGCCACAAACTTCACATCATTTGGCTAAGTGTAGCCAAAGTTATGCAACAAAATGAAGAAACTAAAATAGGGCACTAGTTGTTTTACTCGATTCTGACTTAACTTTAAATTGAAACTGGGAACAAACAAAAAGTGCAAAAATTCTAATTTTTTTTTACCTCTTATAGCCTTACATGTTAGCTTCAAAATGCCACTTGTAACACCCCTTTTTGAGGAGGGAACATCACACCAAAAAGGATAATGCAGAAATAAAACATAAATTAAGACCCGATTCATTTTAGTATGGAAAAGTCTGTGTTGTTGTAAATCGTATAAGTAATTTGGTGAATTCTTTTTTTTTTGTAAGAAAATGATAAAACGTAATTACAACAAAATCAACATCAGAAATAAACCATTCGTCATACATACATATATACTAATACCATCATTGTTTAATTACATCAACAGATATGCAAAATAAGCAAAAGCTTTTACCTGCCCCAAAATGATTACATATATACAGCCCACCAAAAAGGCAAAATATGAGGCCCTCAAGAGTTTTATAGATAACCATCAGTGGCTATCAACAGCATCAGCCCCTAAAACTAACGAGAAGGAACTATGGCTGGATCCTCCTCGGGGTCTTCATCATCAGAGGAAATCCTCATCGGAGTAACCGAGTTACAGGCGGGCTCGTGCAGAGGATAAAAATGAATCCTCACGTGGAGTGTAGTAAAGATCACTCCATATATCACGAACGGGTAAGTAAAACTCTAAATAAACATTTACAGTGATGTTAAAAATAGGTGGGTCATAATGCCCCCAAGCCAGAGACATCGTCACGTCCCCACGGTAGACGCAGTGATCTGTACGCAGGTTGATGTGCCAGCAGTTCAGACTTCTATGAAAAGTTAGCTTAACATAACCTAAAAAGCTATGTGGTCGGGACGTTATGCTTCAAACAGGTACTAATCAAAATCATGCCAAAAGTCGGGGAACTCGTTCCCTTCCCCATCTTCACTAATGTCTTCGGAGAAACATATAAATAAACTGGGTGACAGAAACACGGAAAAGAGGTAAGATGACCTACATTCAGTACCAATTATGGCAGTAAAGAAACAGAACGACGCAAGACGCCCACATAGCATAACAAGAATAATAATTATAATCAAGATTCACATAATAAATAGATCGGCAATTCCATGTAGTTATACATCAATAAACAACGATTCCGTCAACATGTGACTAAATAAATGTCAAATGATATGTTGACTCACTATGCACATGCACATGGTACCAAAATCCAACATTCAGTACTATAAAATCCTACTCTATGGAGCTAAACATAAACATCAGAGAGAATGATTAAGGAGACATGTCAGTATCTCGTCAGCCAAAAAATCAAGTGCTTTCCTAGAAAATTCATAATTTATGCATCAAGGCTTTATACAACGGCATTCTCACAAGATTGTGATATAAGATAGTGTCTCAGTCTGGATCGTCGGTGCGTTTGCATCGGTCTATCCCATGGCTTAGAGGAGCTACTAACTGTTCATTCGTGGAACACTTGTACCTCGACGCCCCCAAGGTCAACGATATCACCTACACTAGTCTACTCGCACCCGTACTAAGGTGTGATTCAATCTCCTAGGCATACAACCTTACAACAGAGTCCATCGAACTTTCACAATGCATGATGACTCAATGCATATTCATGTATATTCAACAATTGATATACTCATCCATAATATATCACAAGTTGGTCAAGTTAAACATCAATAATTTCTTGGTCCCACTCATGGACCCATAATAACATAGCATCAAGTTTCCAAAAATGGTAAAACACTCTTCAAGGTTCATTATGGAATTTCACTTTAGCTTAATAATTCTTAGGAAATCTTTCTCTAGAGGAATTCTCTTAATGAATCAAGTTCTTTACTTCAGTTTAATTGTAACATCTTCATTACTGAAGTCCTAGAATCATCTCACATTTACCTAGCTGATACTGCTTTGAGCGCCTAGCCGCCATGTCTTCAGCTCCTGCGCGCTGGTTGAGCGCCTGGGCACTCAACACGCAACTCCTGAGCGTTGGTTGAGCTGCGTTACTGGAAATTCTTTGGGGCATTGAGCGCTTAGGCGTCCAAACTCCAGCGCCTGGGCGTTCAATGCACAGTGCCTGAGCGCTTGTGCACCAACAAGAAATCTGTAGAACTCGTTTCTGCAGATTCTTGATTCCTTTTCAAAGTTTTTCATCAATTTCAAACATTCCAATACATGGTTCATAATCATCAAGGTACACAAAGAAAATCCATAGATTCATAGTCATCAAAATACACAATTAAAATCCATAGATTCATAAAAATCAAATAACAACAAAGCCATGAAAAAAATACAACCAAGAGAGTAATCCCAAATGGATTCCCTCATCAACAACATCAAACAAACGTTTCCTCACCACCAAGCTAGGTTGAAGAGGATTATCTCCCTCTTACCTATTGAAGACAACACAAGAAAGTAAGCTCCTTTGTTCTTGAATTTCGTCTTCCACCTTCAAGAAAACCCTAGAGTGAGCAACTTTCAAAATGTTCACTCAAACCATGAAAAGAGGAGTCCTTGATCACATAGGTGACCAAGAAAAACAAAAAAGAGAAGAAAAGAGAAGAAAGTTAAGAACTTTACCTCAAAAGCTTCAAGCTTGGGCTTTAATGGTAGAAAATGGAAGAAGAAGGACTAGTGGATGACCACCAAGGGAAAATGTCTTAGAATAAAGAGAGGAAGCTAGAAATAGAAGTTGTTTGGTAAGTTAGTGGAGATAGTCTCCAATGGTGGTGTGGTGCTGTGGAGGAAGAAGAAGAGAAGAGAAGAGAAGAGTTTGAGAGAAAAGAGAGAAGCGAGAAAATAGAGAAGAGAGAAAATAGAGAGAGAAAGTGTCTTTGAAATTCTTGAAAGTAGAAATGAAGGTGATAAAGGGAGAAACAAATTTTGGCTCCCCTAAAATTGCTTTTGCCGTGGAACAAGAGAGAGAGAGGAGGGAAATAGCTTCTTGCATTGATTGGGAAAATTCTAGGAAGTTTTCTTGAGAAGCTTTGGTTTGATTTTGTAAAAAGTCAACTTGATTAGACATAAAACAGATTTCTAGATAAGATGATAAAGATTTTTACTACAAGCTATTACTCAATGAACAATTGTTACAATTAACAGCAATCAGTATTTATTATCCAACGGGTAATAAATTTGTGCAATGATTTTTTTTTATCAAATGAAAATCTCAAAAAATATAAATCTCGTAATGTAACGCCCCTTTTTGGAAAGGGAACGTCACATTATTCAACATAAAAGAAAATGCGGAAAATAAATTTTTAAACAATTAAGACCCGGTTCATTTAGTTCAAAATTAACTTGCTTAGTACTTCAGTACGTGAGTAAAATTGACGGTATATTTTTTTTTTGTTAATTTAACAATGCGGAATATGAATAACGGTAAAGAACAAAATAGTAAACGGAAACCCACGTCTGAATAACATACACATACACATACACATTTATTTAGATGCCAAATATACTTTAGATACAGCCTGGAAATTTCCAAAAAGCAAAACTATACCTGTCCCATGGGATTAAATATATATACCCCAGAGATATCAAAATATACAGCCCACCAAAAACAATACATCAGGCCCCCAAAATAAAACACTGGTAGCCATCCGTAGCTACCAGTAAAATTAGTCCCTCAGATGAGGAGGAACCGTATCTGGGTCCTCAATAGGATCCTCCTCTTCAGAGGAAACCTCCATGGGAACCATGGAACCACAGGCAGGAGCCCGAGCAGTAGAATTAAAAGAGTCCTCCAAAGGGGTGTAGTAACGGTCACCCCACATCTCTCGGATGGGTAAGTAGAACTCCAGCCGCAGACTGACATGGCAGTGAGGATCGGCGCCTCATGATGTCTCCAGGCTAGGGCAATCGACACATCTCCCAGATAGACGCAGCGATCAGAGTTCAAGTTGATATGCCAGCACTCTGGCCCTCCGAGGAAGGTCAGACGCACATCACCTAGAAATCCACGTATACGTGCCACCATCGCCTCAGTAGATGCTAGTCTTGTTCAGGCCAGAAGCCAGGAAATTCGGGATCTTCTGCCTCCTTATCGTCGTCTTCGATCAATGCAGTGTACACACAGGCAACAAATAATAGAAATACAGAAAAAGAGGTAAGACATCCTACCATCATTACTAATTATAACAGCCAGAAACAAAACGGCACAACGCGCCGAGGTAGCAGTTCAGAAACAACATATCCAAGTAACAGGCAGTAAATTCAATAATAAGCAGATAAATAGTTCCAAGCAGTCATTTATTGCAACATTAAACAAAACAGTTCAAATTCACAAAGCAGTAATTATCAGATGAGTTCATATTCCATAATACATGTACACACGGTACTCAGAATCCTACTCCATGGAGCTAGACACAAACAGTCAAAGAGAAAGATCAGGAGACATGTTTGTAACTCGGATGCCACGGCCAAAGTGCTATACATCAATAATTTCCATGTGCACATCAGGCATTGTACAAACAGTCCACGCTAGATCACGATATAGGACAGTGTCTCGGTCCGGATCGTCGGTGCGTTTGCATCAGTTTGCCCCATGGACAGAAGAGCTACCAACTGCCCATTGTGAAGGACCCGCACCTCGACGCCCCTAAGGTCAAACATGACCTACACTAGTCTATTCGCACCCGCACTAAGGTGTGTTCAATCTCCTAGGCAACTTGGCCTTACAACAATCCATAAGACATCCACAATGCATAAGACTCTATGCATGAACATGTATGATTCACAATTTCAGACAATTCCATAATATGCCACAATTGGCTAAGATAACATCAACATACAATTATGGTCACTCACATAGACCCATAATGTCATAATATTAAAATCAAATAAGGTAATACATTTCTAAGGTCCATTATGCATTCTTATTCAAGATCTGTCACTAAGTAAGTTTCCATAGTCAATTAAATTTTCCTAAAGTAATTTATTCTCATTCACTTAGAATGGTCATTCTAAAGTCTCAAAACTTCACACTCTCTTGTTCTTGCTCTCTTGGAATTTCCTAAGTCATGTGACAAGGTTCTTCTTGGTTCCTCTAAAATTTATGAAATTTCTAATTATATTTCATTCTTCCGAATTGACTAATTTACTAATCTATTGCCTATGTTTTAATCATTTAATTCTCCAATCTCCAAGATTACAAAATTTTACATAATTAAGTCCTAATTTACCCTAGAGGCCGTGGCCTCCTTAAAGGGTCCAATTCCAAATTTTTCCTTCCATTAGTTTTTATTCTACATACATTATTTCAATGTGGATTGTCCTTATTACAAATTGATCACCAAGAAGACCACCCTTTTTGACCCAAAACCGTGACCACCACGGAGGTCTCAAACCCAAGTTTTCCTTCCATTAAATTCCATTTTATCACTTGGTTAATTTAAGTCTCATGCTTGTTACAACTTGACTACAATTTACCCAATTTTTAACCCTCAAAATCGTGACCCTCCAAGAGCCACTCCAAATTCATTTTCTTCCATTTCAAGACATCCAATCTAATCCAATATACTATTATACACAACCAATCAATCTAATAGCATAAACAAAGTAAAATCAACACACAAACATACTAATTACAAAATTAAAGAATAACCCTCATTAGGGTTTTTCCACAAATAACACAACCAAGGTTCCTAAATGCTAAAAGAGGTTGAGGAGGAGTGTCTTCCTCTTACCCAAATGGAGAAATCAAGAGAAATCCCAAGAAAGCTCCTTGTAAATTTCGGATTTGCACCTCCAAAAACCCTAGAAATTTGGACATGATTAGAATAGCATATGGACTTGAAAAATATGATGTAAATGGCCATTAAAAGGCTCTTGAAACCGAAAATGAAGAGATAAGAAGAGAGGTCTTGAAACTTAGCCAAAAGCTCAAAGCTTGAAGCTTGAAGAAAGTGACGAAGATGATGGATTTTCAAGAAGCTCCAAGCAAGAAAAGTGTTTAGGAGGAGGAGAGGATTGAGAAAATGTAGTTGAATGAAAATTTTGTGAAGGTTGAGTGGGGAGAGGGAGGGCTGGCCGTAGCTTATGGTAGAGAGAATGAGGAAAAGAAGAAAATGGAGGAGGAAGAAGGAAGGTAGAGAGAGAAAGGATTTAGGTTAAAATGAATCAAAGTGTGGTAAAAATTGATTAAATGAAATCAAACATTTCCCCCTTTGTTTGGGCTACAGCAGCCGTGCATTGAGAGAGAGGGAGGAGAGAGTTTTTGGTTTCCTTTGGAAGCTAAGAGTCATTTGGTCATTATTTGGTCAAAGCTTCTCAAAGAAGCTTTGATTATTTAACATTAAATTTGAATTAAAGTGAATGGATTAGACATAAAGTAAATTGCATTAAGATAATGTGATAGGATTTTTATTACATGCTATTATCCAATGGATAATAATTACAATTGACAGAAGTCAGTATTTAATTAATCTGACAAATAAATTTTTTGCAGTATTGTTTTATTTTATCTGTTATAATTTTTCGAAAAACGTGGAACCTCGTAAACTGTGTCCAGCCACGAGTTTAGTAAGATCCCTCGTCGACATGTCCATAGTTCAAGGTTCTCGGAGGAAACATCGCGTTTCTCCAGTTCTGCTCAGTGCACACGTAAAACGAGGAATATATTAAAATATTCAACATTTCCGGAAAAATCTCAGAAATTTCTCAAAAATTACAAATATTATAAAACGATTATTCGTCATATAATTTTCCAATTTTTGAAGCATTACAGTCGTTTTCCCGACTCTGCTATATGTTCGCGCAAAATGAGGAATATATTAAAATATTCGTCGTTTACAAAAAATTCTGAAAGAATTCACATAAATTATAAATATTAGAAAATGACTATTTGTGGTAAAATAAATAATTTCCGGAGCATTACACTGACCTCAGCAATTCTCAGCTCAGTGCGCACACAAAACGAAGAATATATTAAAATATTCGTTGTTTCTGAAAAATTCCTAAAAATCATGAATATTATAAAATGATGATTTATAATTAAATAGATATTTTTTGGGATGTTACAACACTCCCCTACTAAAAGGAATTTCGTCCTCAAAATTTACGTACCTCAAAATAGTTCTAGATGTTGCTCTTTCATCTTGTCTTCCAGTTCCCAAGTTGCATCACCAGTCGTCTCTTTCCAGATCACCTTTACTAATGGAATCTCCTTGCCTCTAAGTTGCTTTATCCTTCGATCCTTGATTCTCACAGGAGGTGCCTCATAGGTTAAGTTCTCTTTTAACTGTACTGTGTCTGGTGCTATGACATGACTTGGATCAGGCAAATACTTGCGAAGTTGTGACACATGGAAGACATTGTGTATGTTGGAAAGAAAAGGGGGTAAGGCTATCTGGTAAGCTACTGGACCTATCCGGCGAAGAATTTGGTAAGGTCCAAGGAACTTTGGGGTGAGTTTTCTAGATTTCAAAGCCTGGCCGACCCTAGTCGTGGGTGTGACTTTCAAGAACACATGCTCACCTTCTTCAAACTCAAGGGGCTTTCTCCTCTTGTCCACATAACTCTTCTGCCGGCTCTGAGCAGTCTTCATCTTCTCTTGAATCATCTTGACCTTCTCAGTCGTCTGTTGAATGATATCGGGTCCAATCGTGAGACGCTCGCCATCTTGGTACCAACACAATGGTGTCCGACACCGTCGTCCATATAGAGCTTCATAAGGTGCCATCCCTATACTCGAATGATAACTATTGTTATAGGTAAATTCTATCAATGGTAGAACTTCATCCTAACTTCCAGCCTGTTCTATTGTATAAGCTCTAAGCAAATCTTCTAGAGATTGGATCGTTCTTTCAGATTGTCCGTCGGTTTGTGGGTGGTACGCCGAACTTAGACGTAATTTCGTTCCCAACGATGCCTGTAAGCTCTGCCAGAACTTTGAAGTAAACCTTGGATCCCTATCCGAAACAATACTTGTAGGCACACAATGCAGCCTAACGATCTCTCCAATATATGGCTAGGTCAACTTCTCCAGGCTGTACTTTATGTTGATCGGAAGGAAATGAGCAGACTTTGTGAGTCAATCAACTATTACCCAAATCGAATCGTGTCCTCTTCTTGTTCTTGGCAAACCCATAACAAAATCCATTGCAATGCTGTCCCATTTCCATTCAGGAATAGACAATGGTTGTAGCAGTCCTGCAGGTCTTTGATGTTCTACTTTAGCTTTCTGACAGACTAGACAAGTCGATACACATCTAGTGACGTCACTCTTCATCCCATGCCACCAAAACAACTTTTTAAAGTCTTGGTACATCTTCGTTATGCCCGGATGCATATTTAGCATGCTGGTGTGAGCATGATCCACAATATACTGCTTAAGCTCTTGGTCACAGGGAATGCAGACTCTACCCCGAAATCTCAGAATTTCATCTGTTCCTTCCTCGAATTCCGTTTCCTTACCTTGCTTCATTAACTCTTTCACTTCTTGCAAGAATTTGTCGACTTTTTGTTTTTCTCATATGTCCTCCATTAGTTCACTTGAGATGGTAACCATATTCATACTAATCTTTCCAGGTTCCAACTTGACAAATGACCAAGTATCTCTAAACTGTTCGATGAGCTCTCTTTCCTTGATCATTAGCGCAGAAACACTGACGGTCTTCCTACTCAAGGCGTCAGCCACGACATTTGCCTTGCCAGGGTGGTATAACAGTTGAAAGTCGTAGTCCTTCAGGAATTCTAACCATCTCCGCTGTTTCATGTTTAGCTCCTTCTGATCATACAAGTACTTTAAACTTTTGTGGTCACTGAAGATGTTGAACGTTGCTCCATAAAGGAAATGCCTCCATATCTTCAGAGTAAAAACCACAGCTGCCAGCTCCAAATCGTGAGTCAGATAATTCTTTTCGTGCACTCGCAACTGTCGCAAAGCATAAGCTACCACTCTTCTGTGTTGCATAAGAATAGACCCCAATCCTTGGTACGAAGCGTCTTAGTACACCTCGAATGGCTCATTCGGATCAGGTAGTACCAATACGGGTGAGGTAGTCAGCCGTTTCTTCAACTCTTGAAAACTTTGCTCGCAGCTATCAGTCCATTCAAAAATCTTGTCCTTCTTTGCCAACTGAGTAAGCGGTCCGGTAATTTTGGAAAATCCTTCTATGAATCTTCTGTAATATCTGGCTAAACCCACGAAGCTACAAACTTCTGTCACTGGCTTCGGTTGTTCCCACTGTAGTATTGCTTCTACTTTGGACGGATCCACTACAATCCCTTCCTTCGAGATCACATGGCCTAAAAACTTCACCTCATCAAGCCAAAACTCACACTTCGACAATTTGGCATACAGTTCTTTCTCCTTCAAAATTTGAAGAATTATGTTGAGGTGTTCAGCATGATCCTCCCAATTCTGGGAATATATCAGGATGTCATCGATGAAAACGACAACAAACTTGTCCAAGTAAGGACGAAAGATCCTGTTCATGTAGTCCATAAAGATAGCAGGTGCATTCGTGACACCAAACGACATCGCAAGGTATTCGTAATGACCGTATCGGGTACGAAAAGCAGTCTTGGGTACATCCTCTGTCTTCACTCTTATCTGATGATACCCAAATCTCAGATCAATCTTAGAAAATACCGCTGCTCCCCTCAGTTGGTCCATCAAGTTGTCGATTCTTGGAAGAGGATATTTGTTCTTGATTGTCAGCTTGTTCAACTGCCTATAGTCCACACACAATCTCGAGGTATCGTCCTTCTTTCGAACCAACAACACTGGCGCTCACCAGGGTGATACACTCGGCCTGACAAACTGTTTCTCCAAAAGCTCCTCTAGTTGTTTCTTAAGTTCCGCCAATTCCGTTGGCGACATCCGGTAAGGTGCTATAGACACGGGACCAGCTCCCGATACAAGGTCAATAGCGAATTCTATCTTGCGTTGGCGGTAAACTAGGTACATCTTCGGGGAAGATTTCAGGAAACTCCTTCACCACAGGAATAGTGCTCAGATCAGCCTCGCTTTCGAGTTTCAAAGAAGATAGTAGCATGCATCCTTGAGCTCCTTCTTTCAAGAAAGCTCGTACTTGGTTGGCTGTCAAGTATCTAGAATCTTCATCCACAGGAAAGACTATGGTTTTCCTAGAGCAATCTAATAGAACATGGTTGGAAGATAACCAGTCCATCCCTAAGATTATATCTAGTTGTGAAATAGGTAAACAGATCAAATCGACAGAAAAGATTCGACCTTCAACAATTAGGGGACACTTCAAGCAGACTTTGGTAGTAACTACTGGTTTATCAGTAGGGGTTGAAACAATCAAATCAAAGGGTAGTTCAGACATAGGTAAGCCAAGTCGTAGCATACAGTCATATGATATGAAAGAATAGGTTGCCCCAGAGTCATACAGTACTTTTAAAAGATTACCTTCTATGGTGCCTTCTCCTTGAATCAAGTCTTCAGATTCGGAGGCTTCAGCTCCGCTCATGGTGTAAACTCGACCTCCGGCTTGCGGTTTCTTGGCTCGAGTTGCATTGACTGAAGGTTCAGCCTTTGTCTGATTGCAGTCTCTAGACACGTGGCCCTATTTGCCATATCTGAAGCAGATGATTCCCTTGATCGTGCAGTCTCTCGTGAGATGATCTTTCCTACACTTTAGGCATTTGGACAGATATGTCATATTCTGACCAGTTCGGTTCCCAGAAGAACCTCCACCAGAACTTCCACTAGTTTGTTGCGGGTTTCCCATTGGTCGGGAATAAGGCTTCTTTTGGAAGCGGTTTGAACTATTGCCTCCACCCCTTTGGAACCTCGTAGGCCCAATGTTCTTGCTCCTAGAGTCCCTTGCCTGTTCCAAGGCCTCAACTTCATAGCATGTGTCCAAAAGTTCCGAAAACACCTTCATTTTCAAGGTGATCACGGCCTTCTTCACTTCGTACCTCAGTCCCTCGGTGAACTTCCAACATTTTCAGGCTTCATCGGTTTGATGTTGGTAGTGTGTTGAGAACTTCTCCAGGTTTTCAAATCTGGCCGCATATTCACTGACGGTCATGTTCCCCTGTCTCAGGTTGAGGAATTCCATCTCTTTCGCATGTCTCGCATTTGCAGGAAAATATTTGTCCAAGAACTTGTTCTTGAACACGTCCCAAGTGATGTCAGTTCCTTCGGCTTCCAGTGCTCTCTGAGCTCCGTTCCACCAGTCTTCGGTGTTGCCCACAAGCATGAAGGTAGCATACTTCACCTTCTTATCTTCAGCGCAGTTCATATCACGAAAGACTTTCTCCAGCTCTTTGATCCACAGACTAGCCTTGTCTGGATCAAATTCTCCCTTGAATTGCGGAGGGTTGTGGCGACGAAATTCTGCTAAGTTCTGTGCATCGGCAGTCGCCTCGAGCTGTTGAGCAGCTCTATCTTGTTGCTGAGCAGCACGCTCATTTTGTTGGGTGATGACTTCAGCCATCCTCTGCATCGCTTCTATAGCAGCTGCAATTTCTCCACTTCTCGCCATCTCACTTTTCTCTTAAATCAGATTACTGAAAACATAAGGAAAGTCAGAGGGATTCATTCAAAACACCAATCACAGATATTCACACAGCACAAACAAGACAGACTCACACAAAACCCAAAGTAACATAAACCGGAGCTTTGATACTAACTTAATGTAACGCCCCTTTTTGGAGAGGGAATGTCACATTATTCAACATAAAAGAAAATGCAGAAAATAAATTTTTAAACAATTAAGACCCGGTTCATTTAGTTCAAAATTAACTTGCTTAGTACTTCAATACGTGAGTAAAATTGGTGGTATATATATTTTTTTTTGTTAATTTAACAATGCGGAATATGAATAATGGCAAAGAACAAAACAGTAAACAGAAAACCATGTCTGAATAACATACACATACACATATATTTAGATGCCAAATATACTTTAGATACAGCCTGGAAATTTTCAAAAAGAAAAACTATACCTGCCCCATGGGATTAAACATATATACCCCAGAGATATCAGAAAATACAGCCCACCAAAAATAATACATCAGGCCCCCAAAATAAAACACTGGTAGCCATCAGTAGCTACCAGTAAAATCAGTCCCTCAGATAAGGAGGAATCGTTTCCGGGTTCTCAGCAGGATCCTCCTCTTCAGAGGAAACCTCCATGGGAACCACGTGCAGGAGCCCGAGCAGTAGAATCAAAAGAGTCCTCCCAAGGGGTGTAGTAACGATCACCCCACATCTCTCGGATGGGTAAGTAGAACTCCAGCCGTAGACTGACATGGCAGGTGAGGATCGGCGCCTCATGACGTCTCCAGGCTAGGGCAATCGACACATTTCCCAGATAGATGCAGCGATCAGAGTTCAAGTTGATATGCCAGCACTCTGGCCCTCCGAGGAAGGTCAGACGCATATCACCTAGAAATTCGCATATACGTGCCCCCATCGCCTCAGTAGATGCTAGTCTTGTTTGGGCCAGAAGCCAGGAAATTCGGGATCTTCTGCCTCCTTACCGTCGTCTTCGATCAATGCAGTGTACACACAGGCAACAAATAATAGAAATACAGAAAAAGAGGTAAGACGCCCTACCATCATTACCAATTATAGCAGCCAGAAACAAAACGGCGCAATGCGCCCAGGTAGTAGTTCAGAAACAACATATCCAAGTAATAGGCAGTAAATTCAATAATAAGCAGATAAACAGTTCCAAGCAGTCATTTATTACAACATTAAACAAAACAGTTCAAATTCACAAAGCAGTAATTATCAGATGAGTTCATATTCCATAATGCATGTACACACGGTACTCAGAATCCTACTCCATGGAGCTAGACATAAACAGTCGGAGAGAAAGATCAAGAGACATGTCTATAACTCGGCTGCCGCGGCCAAAGTGCTATACATCAATAATTTTCATGTGCACATCAGGCATTGTACAGACAGTCCACGCTAGATCACGATATAGGATAGTGTCTCGGTCCAGATCGTCGGTGTGTTTGCATCAGTTTGCCCTACGGACAGAAGAGCTACCAATTGCCCATTGTGAAGGACCCGCACCCCGACGCCCCCAAGGTCAAACATGACCTACACTAGTCTACTCGCACCAGCACTAAGGTGTGTTCAATCTCCTAGGCAACTTGGCCTTACAATAGTCCATAGGACATCCACAATGCATAAGACTCTATGCATGAACATGTATGATTCACAATTTCATACAATTCCATAATATGCCACAATTGGCCAAGATAACATCAACATACAATTATGGTCACTCACATAGACCCATAATGCAATAATATTAAAATCAAATAAGGTAATACATTTCTAAGGTCCATTATGCATTCTTATTCAAGATTTGCTATTCTTACAAGAATCTGTCACTAAGTAAGTTTCCATAGTCAATTAAATTTTCCTAAAGTAATTTATTCTCATTCACTTCGAATGGTCATTCTAAAGTCTCAAAACTTCATACTCTCTTGTTCTTGCTCTCTTGGGATTTCCTAAGTCATGTGACAAGGTTCTTCTTGGTTCCTCTAAAATTTATGGAATTTCTAATTATATTTCATTCTTCCAAATTGGCTAATTTACTAATCTATTGCCTATGTTTTAATCATTTAATTCTCCAATCTCCAAGATTACAAAATTTTACATAATTAAGTCCTAATTTACCCTAGAGGCCGTGGCCTCCTTAAAGGGTCCAATTCCTAATTTTTCCTTCCATTAGTTTTTATTCTACATACTTGATTTCAATGTGACTTGTCCTTATTACAAATTGATCACCAAGAAGACCACCCTTTTTGGCCCAAAACCGTGACCACCAAGGAGGTCTCAAACCCAAGTTTTCCTTCCATCAAATTCCATTTTATCACTTGGTTAATTTAAGTCTCATGCTTGTTACAACTTGACTACAATTTACCCAATTTTTAACCCTTAAAACTGTGACCTTCCAAGAGCCACTCCAAATTCATTTTCTTCCATTTCAAGACATCCAATCTAATCCAATATACTATTATACACAACCAATCAATCCAATAGCATAAACAAAGTAAAATCAACACACAAACATACTAATTACAAAATTAAAGAATAACCCTCATTAGGGTTTTTCCACAAATAACACAACCAAGGTTCCTAGATGCTAAAAGAGGTTGAGGAGGAGTGTCTTCCTCTTACCCAAATGGAGAAATCAAGAGAAATCCCAAGAAAGCTCCTTGTAAATTTTGGATTTACACCTCCAAAAACCCTAGAAATTTGGACATGATTAGAATAGCATATGGACTTGAAAAATATGATGTAAATGGCCATTAGAAGGCTCTTGAAACCAAAAATGAAGAGAAGAGAAGAGAGGTCTTGAAACTTACCCAAAAGCTCAAAGCTTGAAGCTTGAAGAAAGTGATGAAGATGATGGATTTTCAAGAAGCTCCAAGCAAGAAAAGTGTTTAGGAGGAGGAGAGGATTGAGAAAATATAGTTGGATGAAAATTTTGTGAAGGTTGAGTGGGGAGAGGGAGGGCTGGCCGTAGCTTATGGTAGAGAGAAGGAGGAAAAGAAGAAAATGGAGGAGGAAGAAGGAAGGTAGAGAGAGAAAGGATTTAGGTTAAAATGAATCAAAGTGTGGTAAAAATTGATTAAATGAAATCAAACATTTCCCCCTTTGTTTGGGCTACTGCAGCCGTGCATAGAGAGAGAGGGAGGAGAGAGTTTTTGGCTTCCTTTGGAAGCTAAGAGTCATTTGGTCATTATTTAGTCAATGCTTCTCAAAGAAGCTTTGATTATTTAACATTAAATTTGAATTAAAGTGAATGGATTAGACATAAAGTAGATTGCATTAAGATAATATGATAGGATTTTTATTACATGCTATTATCCAATGGATAATAATTACAGTTGATAGAAGTCAGTATTTAATTAATCTGACAGATAAATTTTTTGCAGTATTGTTTTATTTTATCTGTTATAATTTTTCAAAAAACGTGGAACCTCGTAAACTGTGTCCAACCTCGAGTTTAGTAAGATCCCTCGTCGACATGTCCATAGTTCAAGGTTCTCGGAGGAAACATGGCGTTTCTCCGGTTCTGCTCAGTGCACACGTAAAACGAGAAATATATTAAAATATTCAACATTTCTGGAAAAATCCCAGAAATTTCTCAAAAATTGCAAATATTATAAAACGACTATTCGTCATATAATTTTCTAATTTTTGAAGCATTACAGTCGTTTTCCCGACTCTGCTAAATGTTCGCGTAAAACGAGAAATATATTAAAATATTCATCATTTCCGAAAATTTCCGAAAGAATTCACATAAATCACAAATATTAGAAAATGACTATTTGTGGTGAAATAAATAATTTCCGGAGCCTTACACTGACCTCAGCAATTCTCAGCTCAGTGCGCCCGTAAAACGAGAAATATATTAAAATATTCATCATTTCCGAAAAATTCTAGAAAAATTCCTAAAAATCATGAATATTATAAAATGATGATTTATAATTAAGCAGATATTTTTCGGGATGTTACACGTAAACTGTGCCCGAAAAATTTTCCATGTTGTACCTTATGTTGATTGGTAAGAAATATGCTGACTTCGTGAGTCGATCAACGATTACCCATATTGAATCGTAACCTTTTCTGGTCTGTGGCAATCCAACCATAAAATCCATCGCAATACTATCCCACTTCCATTCGGGAATAGTTAGGGCTTGTAACATTCTAGAAGGTCTTTGATGTTCAACCTTTGCTTTTTGACAAACCAAACAAGACCACACACATCTGGCAATGTTACTCTTCATTCCGTGCCACCAAAATAACCATTTCAGATCTTGGTACATCTTGGTTATTCCCGGATGCATACTCAATTGGCTCATGTGAGTGTGTTCGAGAATATACTTCCTGAGCTCTTGATCTTTGGGTACACAAACTCTACCTCTAAACCTTAGAATTCCATCAATTCCTCCCTCTAACGTTGTCACACCACCTTGCTTCATTAGCTCCCTTTCTTCTTGCAAAAGCTTGTCAATTTTCTCCTTCTCTCGAATATCTTCCATTAAGTCATTTGAGATAGTGACCATGTTCATACAAATCTTCCCTGGTTCCAATTCCACAAAGAGCCATACATCCCTGAATTGCTCTATCAAATCCTTTTCCTTGACCATCATAGCAAAGATACTGAGCATCTTTCTACTTAAAGCTTCTGCCACGACGTTTGCCTTTCCAGGGTGATACAGAAGTTGAAAATCATAATTTTTCAAAAATTTCAACCACCTTCGTTGCTTCATATTTAACTCCTTTTGATCATACAAGTACATCAAGCTCTTGTGGTCACTAAAGACGTTGAACGTCGCCCCATAAAGAAAATGCCTCCACATCGTCAAAGCAAATACCACCGCTGCTAACTCTCAAGGTCATGTGTTGGGTAGTTCTTCTCATGCACTCATAACTATCTCGAAACGTAAGCCACCACTTTTCTGTTTTGCATAAGCACACATCCTAATCCTTGGTATGAAGCATCGCAATACACTTTGAAGGGTTCACTCGAATCAGGTAGAACTAACACTGGTGAAGTGGTTAGTCGTTTCTTCAATTCTTGGAAACTTTCTTCACAAGCATTAGTCCACTTAAAGGCTTGATTCTTTCTCGTGAGCTGAGTGAGAGGCCCCGCAATCCTAGAGAATCCCTCAATGAATCTCTGATAATATCCAACCAATCCCATAAAGTTCTAAATTTTTTTCACTGTCTTTGGCCTTTCCCACTGTAGAATTGCTTCCACCTTTGACGGGTCTATAACAATCCCTTCCTTTGAGATTACATGGCCTAAAAACTTGACCTCTTCTAGTTAGAATTCACACTTCAATAGCTTGGCGTACAACTTCTTCTCCTTTAGAATCTAGAGAACTATACTGAGGTGTTCAGCATGATCCTCCTAACTTTGAGAGTAGATCATAATGTCGTCAATGAAAACGACAACGAATCTGTCTAAGTAAGGACGAAAGATTCTATTCATGTAGTCCATGAATATAGTAGGTGCATTTGTTACACCAAATGGTATCACAAGATATTCGTAATGACCATAACGGGTACAAAAAGCCATCTTAGGAATATCTTCCACCTTTACTCGAATCTGATGGTAGCCCGATCACAGATCAATCTTAAAGAACACTACTACTCCTTTCAGTTGATCCATCAAGTCATCTATCCTCAGAAGTGGATACTTATTCTTGATCATGACCTTATTCAGCTGGCGATAGTCCACACACAATCGTGAAGTCCGATCCTTCTTTTTGCCTAGCAACATGGTGCTCCTCGTGGCGATACACTGGGTCTAACAAACTGCTTTTCCAATAGTTCTTCTAACTGGTTCTTGAGTTCAACTAATTCTAACGGTGACATCTTGTAGGGTGCTATAGAAATAGGACCAGATCCAGGCATAAGATCGATGGTGAACTCTATCTCCCGCTCTGGTGGTAGACCAGGTACATCATTAGGAAAGACTTCGGGAAACTCGTTAACCACTAGAATTACATCCATATCTACCTTGCCCTCAACTTTTAAGGAAGATAATAGCATGTATCCCTGAGCTCCTTCTTTCAAGAAAGCTTGAACTTGGTTGGCTGTCAAAAATCTAGAATTCTCATCCATATGGGAAACTATGGTTTTACTAGAACAATTTAACAGAATATGGTTAGAAGACAACTAATCCATTCTTAGAATCACGTCTAATTGGGAAAGAGGTAAACCGATCAAATTAACAGAAAAGATTCGACCTTCAACAATTAAAGGACAATCTAAACAACTTTGGTGGTAACAACAGGTTTTGTTGTAAGGGTAGAAACAGTCAAGTCAAAGGGTAAAGAAGACACAGGTAAACCAAGTTGTCGCACACAGTCATAAGAAATGAAAGAGTGGGTTGCCCCAGAGTCGTACAGTACAGTCAAAAGATTACCTCCTATGGTACCCTCTCCTTGTATCAGATCTTCAGATTCGAAGGCTTCTGCTCCACTCATGGTATAGACTCGACCTCCTGCTTATAATTTTACAGCTCTTATAGTGTTGACCGAAGGCTTTGCCTTAGCTTGATTGCAGTCATGAGAGATATGTCCAGGCTTCCCGCATCGAAAACAGATTATTCCTTTGATGGTGCAATCCCTCATTAGGTGATTCTTCCTGCACTTCATACACTTCAGTGTAGATGCCGCATTCTGACCAGTTCGATTTCCACCAGAATCTCAGCTAGGACCTCCACCAGGTGACTGTTGCTGACTTTCCAATGGTCGGGAATAAGGTTTCTTCTGAAAGCAGTTGCATTGTTACCACCTTCTCTTTGGAACCTAGTAGGTCCAAGTTACGATTCCTCGTGTCCCGTGCCTGATCCAAATCTTCCACTCGGCGACACGTATCCAATAACTCTGAAAACTGGTTGATCTTCAAGGTTATGACTGCTCTTTTCACGCCATGCCTCAATCCTTCTTCAAATTTTTGACACTTCTACACCTCATTCGGTTGATGTTAGAAATACGTTGAAAATTTGGACAAGCTCTCAAACCTCATAGCATACTCACTGACAGTCATGTTCCCTTGCCTCAGACTGAGGAACTCCATCTCTTTTGCTTGTCTTGCACTTGTTGGGAAATATTTCTCCAAGAATCTATCCTTGAATATCTCCTAGGTGATTACCCGACCTTCAACTTCTAATAGTCTCTGTGCTCTGTTCCACTATTCTTCTGCGTCTCCAATCAACATGAAAGTGGCATAGATTACCTTCTTGTCATTCGCACAGTTCATGCCTCTGAAAATTTTCTCTAGTTCCTTGATCCATAGACTAGCCTTCTCTGGATCAAACTCCCCCTTAAACTGAGGAGGGTTGTTACGACGAAACTCTGATAGATTTTGAGCGTCCGCTGAGGCTTCCAACTATTGTGTAGCTCTTTCCTCCTGTTGAGCAGCTCTTTTAGTTTATTATGCGATAACGTCCGCCATTCGTTGCATCACTTCTGCAGCTGCAGCCATGCTTTCAACTTCTTGTCAACGTGCCATCGTTTCTCTTCAAGTCAAGCTATACAAAATACAAGGAAAAATTAGATGTATCCTTTCAGAATGCCAAACATAGAGAATCACACAACACAAACAAGACAGACCTAGCCACAAAGACTTAAAAGAAAACTTAAACCGGGGCTCTGATACCAAACTAGTGTAACGTCCCTTTTTGAGAAGGAAACGTCACACCAAAAAGGACAATGCGGAAATAAAACATAAATTAAGACCCGATTCATTTTAATATAGAAAAGTCTGTTTAGTTGTAAATCATATAAGTAATTTGGCAAATTCTTTTTTTTTTGTTGTAAGAAAATGATAAAACGTAATTACAGCAAAATCAACATAAAAAATAAACCATTTGTCATATATACATATATACTTATACCATTATTATTTAATTACACCAACAAATTTACAAAATAAGCAAAAGCTTTTACCTGCCCCAAAATGATTACACATATACAACCCACCAAAAAGGAAAAATATCAGGCCCTCAAGAGATTTACAGATAACCATCAGTGGCTATCAACAACATCAGCCCCTAAAACTAACGAGAAGGAACCGTGGTTGGATCCTCCTCGAGGTCTTCATCGTCAGAGGAAATCTTCATCGGAGTAACCGAGTTATAGGCAGAGGCTCGTGTAGATGATAAAAATGAATCCTCACGTGGAGTGTAGTAAAGATCACTCCATATATCACGAACAGGTAAGTTAAACTCTAAACGAACATTTACAGTGATGTTAAAAATAGGTGGGTCATAATAACCCCAAGCCAAAGATGCTGTCACATCCCCACGATAAACGCAACGATCCGTACGCTGGTTGATCTAGCAGCAGTCCAGACCTCCATGAAAAGTCAACTTAACATAACCCAAAAAGTAACATGGTCGGGATGTCATGCTTCGAACAGGTACTAATCAAAATCAGGCCAAAAGCCGGGGAACTCGTGCACTTCCCTTTCTTCACCAATGTCTTCAGAGAAACATATAAATAAACAGGGTGACAAAAACACGAAAAAGAGGTGACATGACCTACATTCAGTAATAATTATGGCAGTAAAGAAACAGAATGGCGCAAGACGCCCACATAGCATAACAAGAATAATAATTAGAATCAAGATTCACATAATAAATAGATTGGCAATTATAGGCAGTTATACATCAATAAATAATGATTCCATCAACATGTGACTAAATAAATGTCAAATGATATGTTGACTTATTATGCACGTGCACATGGTCCCAAAATCCAACATTCGGTACTACAAAATCCTACTCCATGGAGCTAAACAGAAACATTGGAGAAAATGATCAAGGAGACATGCTAGTATCTCATCAGCCATTAAATCAAGTGCTTTCCCAGAAAATTCATAATTTGCGAATCAAGGCTTTATACAGTGGCATTCTCACAGGATCGCGATATAGGATAGTGTCTCGGTCTGGATCGTCGGTGCGTTTGCATCAGTCTATCCCACGGCCCAGAGGAGCTACCAACTATCCATTCGTGGAACACCCGCACCCCAACACCCCCAAGGTCAACGATATCACCTACACTAGTCTACTCACACCCGCACTACGGTGTGATTCAATCTCCTAGGCATACAACCTTACAACAAAGTCCATCGGACTTTCACAATGCATGATGACTCAATGCATATTTATGTATATTCAACAATTGATATACTCATCCATAACATATCACAAGTTGGTCAAGTTAAACATTAATAATTTCTTGGTACCACTCATGGACCCACAATAACAAAGCATCAAGTTTCCAAAAATGGTAAAACACTCTTTAATGTTCATTATAGAATTTCACTTTAGCTTAATAATTCTTAGGAAATCTTTCTATAAAGGAATTCTCTTAATTAATCAAGTTCTTTACTTCAGTTTAATTGTAACATCTTCATTACTAAAGTCCTAGTATCATCTCACATTTACCAAGTTGATTCTACTCCGGGCGCCTAGGAGCCATGTCTTCAGTGCCTGGGCACTGGTTGAGCTGCGTTACTAGAACTTCTTCTGGGCGTTGAGCGCTTAGGCGTCCAAACTCCAGTGCCTGAGCGCCGGTTGAGCGCCCGGGCGCTCACTGCACAGCGCCTAAGCGCTCGTGCACTAGTAAGAATTCGGCAGAACTCATTTTTGCATAATCTTGATTCCATTTCAAAGTTTCTCATCAATTTCAAACATTCCATACATGGTTCATAGTCATCAAGGTACACAAAGAAAATTCATAGATTCATAGTCATCAAAATACACAATGAAAATTCATAGATTCATACAAATCAAATAACAATAAAGGCATGAAAATAATATAACCAAGAGAGTAATCCCAAATGGATTCCCTCATCAATAACATCAAATAAATGTTTCCTCACCACCAAGATAGGTTGAAGAGGATTATCTCCCTCTTACCTATTGAAGACAACACAAGAAAGTAAGCTCCTTTGTTCTTGAATTTTGTCTTCCATCTTCAAGAAAACCTTAGGGTGAGCAACTTTCAAAATGTTCACTCAAACCATGAAAAGAGGAGTCCTTGATCACGTAGGTGACCAAGAAAAATGAAAAAGTGAAGAAAAGAGAAGAAAGTTAAGAACTTTACCTTAAAAGCTTCTAGCTTGGGCTTCAATAGTGGAAAATGGAAGAGGAAGAACTAGTGGATGACCACCAAGGGAAAATGTCTTAGGATAAAAAGAGGAAGCAAGAAATGGAAGTTGTTTGGCAAGTTAGTGGAGATGGTCTCCAATGGTGGTGTGGTGTCGTGGAGGAGGAAGAAGAGAAGAGAAGAGAAGAGAAGAGTTTGAGAGAAAAGAGAGAAGAGAGAAAATGGAGAAAGAAAGTGTCTTGGAAATTTTTGAAAGTAGAAATGAAGGTGATAAAGGGGGAAACAAATTTTGGCTCCTCGAAAATTGTTTTTTCCATGGTACAAGAGAGAGAGAGAGAGGAGGGAAATAGCTTCTTGCATTGATTGGGAAATTTTTAGGAAGTTTCCTTGAGAAGCTTTGGTTTGATTTTGTAAAAAGTCAACTTAATTAGACTTAAAGCAAATTTCTAGATAAGATGATAAGGATTTTTATTACAAGCTATTACTCAATGGACAATTGTTATAGTTAATAGCAATCAGTATTTATTTTCTAATGGGTAATAAATTTGTACAATGATTTATATTTATCAGATAAAAATCTCAAAAAATGTAAACCTCGTAAATTATGCCTAGCCTCGAGTTTAGTAAGATCCCCCATCGACGTTTCCATAGTTCAAGGTTTACCAACCTCGGAAAAAATATCTCATTTTCCCAGCTCCGCTCAGTGCGCACGCAAAATGAAAAATATATTAAAATATTCAACATTTCCAGAAAAATCCACAAAAAATCACAAAAATCACAAATATTATAAAATAACTATTTATCATGAAATTATCAATTTTCGGGGTGTTACACTAGTGGTCTCATGTAAATACGACTTCAGAGCAGGAAATTATGCATTTTGGTTTAACAAGTGTCAGATTGTCCTTTTCTACATAATGTGCCTTAGATTCAAACCTAAACTAGTGCTACTTGAGTTGTTCTAAAATTCTAAATTTTTTACTACAAGAAGCCTTTTGTCTTATCTTTCAAATGCAATAAGAATTAAGCCATTTTGATGTCTATAGCTCAAGTTATGCAACTAACACTACAGGCTGTTCGAAGGCTTCCCTGTTTCTGCAGAATCAGGTTCTACATAATCTTGGTTTCTAACCAAGTTCTAATCCTCAAATCATGGATTCTAAGTGTCTTCTAACCCTAATCATGGTCTCTAATCATGTTAGGATCATTACACACTAAAATCAATTGATCAAACATAGATTATGAACAAAACTTAATCATTTAAAACGTATTTCTCAACTTTTGAATCAAACAAGGGAGTATTTCTAACATCACAATCAACAACCAAACATAAGTTAAGCTAAAACCAAACTAAACTTAGCCATTGAAAATAAGAACTAGCTAAAGAAACCACCTTTACCTCAAATACCCATTTTTCAACTAACCACCGATATAGAAACTATGGAATCTAAGAGTTATCATCCCTACCTTATACAAGCTAGTATCTAACTTACTTCAACATTAGAAGCAAGAAACAAGCATCTAAACCCCCTATACTCACCCAAACCTATTTTTGCTCATCAAGCCAAACTAAGAAACAAGATGAAGATAAGAGGGAAATGAATGAAATTAGGCACCCCTACCTCTTGTGGAGTGTATGATCTTCCAAAGTCTTGGTCTTGCTTCTTCATCTTTCTCATCTTCCTTCCCTTCCTCTTTTCTCTTCATTTCCCTTTCTCTCTTTGCTAGTTTTTGTGTCTCTTTTCTCTACTGAAGACAACATGAGAAAGGAGAGAAAAGTGCGATAAAGTCTCACTTTTAAAGATAAGCACTAAGGGTAGTTTAGTCATTTTGTTGAAACCTCGTATATGTTAAGAACACTTTGATTTTACAAAATCAAGTTTCCTAGCTTCCAACAAGTTTAAAATAAATCCTAAGATTCATCAAATATCTTGTTTCACCATTTCCATAAATTTTCATATCTGCACTAAGTCCATCTGGTATTAAAACACTCATTCAGTGTGCTTAAAAATACTAAACGAACTCATTTTACCCTCAAATTTTAACTGCATCTTACTTAACTCATTTGTGACCTAAAAACAAATTATCCATATTTGTTTTCCTTAACTCATCCGTTAAAGCTATTTTCTGAGACATTTTAAGCAACTTTCCACATTCTGTGTTGGGGCAAAGTACCAAAACTAACTTAGTTTGTCACAAAACTTCACAGGCATGTAAAGCAAGTATTAGGCTACCTCTGTTACTCTATACAAGCTTAACATGTTATCGAGGTTGTTACAATCAACTTCATTCCATTTTCTATGCACTTACCTTTTTTCGAACCAGGAGAATATGTTGTCTCCTTACCTTGCAAAACATAGACTCTTCCTGGAGCTGTAGGTTTGGCATCCGACTTTGCCTCTTTCTTCTGTGAACAATTTCTGGTATAGTGTCCTAACTTACAACACTTGTAACATGTAATCTGG
Source organism: Ormosia emarginata (assembly GCA_029884605.1). Classification (NCBI taxonomy): domain Eukaryota; kingdom Viridiplantae; phylum Streptophyta; class Magnoliopsida; order Fabales; family Fabaceae; genus Ormosia; species Ormosia emarginata. The sequence goes on from JAQQTP010000087.1 coordinate 8,666,188, forward strand.
TCAGCTATATAAGTTGTATCTCTATGATGTCTACCACGCTTGGCATATCTTTGCTCACGATCATCCATATGAACTTGCTTTCCTCTATCTTGCTAATCCTTAGGCTGTGAATCACTCCTCTCGGACTTAACATCCATTCTTTTCTGTTTGTAGTAAATGTGTGATCTATATTCCTATGGTGGTCTGAAACTAAGGAGCTCTACAACTCTACACTTGTTGACTAAGGTGGGAAAATCACGAATCCCAAAAGGTTTTATTTTCCTCTTCATACTATCTCTCAAACCATTTTCAAATTTCACACACTTCCAATGGTCATTTAGGTTGTATTAAAAGTAAGAAGAGAATTTGGATAGCTGCTCGAATTTTGCCACATATTGCCCTATAGTTATGTTCCTCTATTCCAAAACTTTATCACCTTTTCCTCTTGTACATTTTGCGGAAATTATTTTTCCAAAAAAGCAATCTTAAATACTTCCCAGGTAATTTGGGTCCTTGCTACTTCTATCATCCTTCTTGCACTATTCCATCAGTGCTTAGCTTATCCCTTTAACATATATATGGCAAAAGATAGTTTTTGATCTTCTGTATATCTCATTTCTGCAAAATTTTCTTCAATTCACTTATCCACTCTTCGGCCTTTGCTGGAACATACTCCCCTTTGAACGTTAGAGAATTAGCTTTAGGAACTCAGAAAGGTTATGAAAATCTTGGTTTCTTTCCACTTGTACCATTTGTGCTAGTTGAGGTTGCACCAGTTAGGTAGGTTGATTATTTCCTAATCTTTCAAGCACTCTTGAAGTTGCTGTTGCCTGCTCCCTAATTGCATTGGCCATTACCATCATGGCCTTGGCCATATTCGGTCCTTCTCTAGTCAAGTTCCTTATTTCCCTAGTTCGCCTAGGTGGTGCCATAGTTTCCTGTACACACAAAATAATACATATTGAGTTGATCAGTCTCAATATGATGTAACCATGTAACAATAACTACTAACGATGCAACCTAAGGCAAATTATGAAACTCTATTCAAACATCTCAAACCAGAGATAAAAAAATGCACAACTTAAAAAGGAACTCCTAAACATGCCTAAGCATAGTCAGTCTATATCCCGACTCAACAGGATGAACTGCTCTGATACCATAATGTAACATCCTGAATTTAATAATAACAATATAATCAAAATTATACTAAAGTAATTAGATCCAAATGCTACTATCTACTAAAACATTTCTAATAAGGAAAACAGTAAAAAAACCCCTTGTACTATACGCTATGTGCACTTTAGTCCTGTTACTTCAAAAATGTGCAAAAAGGACCTGTTACTTTGCATTTTGTGCAAAGAAGTACAAAATGGTAATAAACGTTACATTTTGGATGGAAATATGCACGTGTGTTGCACGTGCGCGTCTGAATTTCAGGGAGCCAAACGCGGTCTTCCTCTTCCTCTTCCTCTTATTCTTCGTTTGAAAACCCTAGAACTCTATAGCTCCAAACCAATGAAACTAGAAACCCCAGAGTTAAGACCCATCTAAGCATATCTGCGACGAGGTGACTGGACAGTAGGTCGTATGGACAACAGAGACCCATGAGTGAATCGCGGTTGAGGAATCAATGGCAGATCTGGGCGACGCGACGGAGCTCGTGGGTTACAGATTTGGAACAGTGGTGCACAGTGGTGGCTTCAAACGGTGGAGCGCGGTGGTTCGCAGGTGGTACGAAGTGGTGGTTCGTGCGAGGTGGATCTGGGTTTTTGGGGGTTCTGTTTTGGATCTAGGTTTCTGAGATTGGACAACAAAAATTGATATCTCAAAATTTTCAACCCCTAAATCTTGAGATTCGCGTGCGGAAATTGAAACCCCCAATTTTGCAGGTTTTTAGTTGGGTAACAGGTTGAAGAAGACCACGTTTGGCTCTCTGAAATTTAGATGTGCACGTGCAACTCACGTGCACGTTGCAATGCCCCTTTTTCCAAGTAGAAGAAGGAACGTTGCACCATAATATAAAACACTTGTGGAAAAGTAATAGTTATTTTAAACCTCATAGACCAGGTTCATTTTATAAATGTATAGATTCCTTTCTAATGACATTACATTTTTTTTCTGTTATTAGATTGTATTATTAGCAAGTAGTGTCAAAAGAATTAATTTAAAGGTTCTTTTCGTAACGAGATAATAGTTAGAACGGTCGCAGTAAAAATTGACATAAAATAAACCATACATCCATACACAATATATATATATATATGCGTCAGCCTGTTTAATTACATCATAATTTCTACAAAAATCAAAAAATGTACCCACCCGAGATGATACAAATATACACCCATCAAATACAGCAAAAAGTCAGGCTTCCCAAAAAGATAAACAGTTAGCCATCAATAGCCACCTACAGTATCAGCCCCTAAGACTGACGAGAAGGAACCGTAGCAGGGTCCTCCTTAAGGTCCTCCTCATCCGATGAAATTACCATTGGAGCGACCGAATTTCGAGCAAAAGCCCAAGCAGTGGAGAGGAAAGAGTTCATTTATGGGATATAGTAAAGGTCATCCCAAAAATCTCTAATAGGAAGGTAAAATTCTAAATGAACAAAAGTCGTGAAATCAAAAACTGGAGGGTCGTAGCGGCCCCATGCCAAAGACACAATCAACTCACCGTGATAGATGCAATAGTCCGTGCTCAAGTTAATATGCCAACAGTCGGGTCCTCCATGAAAGGTCATCCTAACATACCCCAAAAATCGGTGCAGACGTGAAGACATCTCTAATCAGCACTAATTGTAGTCGGGCCAGAAGCCAGGAAACTCAAGTGTTTCTTTTTGTTCCTCGCGAACGTCTTCTCAGAGGCACATAATTTAAAACTAGAATATAGATATACAGAAAAGTGGTGAGACACCCAGTTTTCATTACCAAAATGGTAGCAAGAAAACAGAATGGCACTGGACGCCCACATAGCATTACAACACATATATTCATCAACAGTAATGAATAAAATAACAGTAATAATTAAATAAGCAATAAAAGAGAAATGTTAACAGGATCTCAGGCAGTGAATAGTTTATTATATCAGATAATTATATCGATAGTAAAAGCAGATAATTCAACAGTCATAAGCACTCATGCTCGATGAAATGTGAGACTGACAATGGACAATGCACAATGCATCATGGTACCAAAAATCCTACTCCATGGAGCTAGACATTAATATTTTGGAGAGAATGATCAAGAAGTTATGCTAGTATATAGTTACCCTTAAAAATAAAGTTTCATCTCATAAAAATATTTGCGCAATATAGCTTATACATGGCACCTCAACAGTTGATCGCGATATAGGAGAGCATCTCGGTCCAGATCGTTGGTGTGTTTGCATCGATCTATCCCACGGCCCTAGTGGAGCTACCACTATCTATTGTGAGACACCCGTACCCCGATGCCCCCAAGGTCAACCACTATGACCCTACGCTTAGTCTACTCGCACCCGCACTTAGGTGTTATTCAATCTCCTAGACATACATCACCTTTCTCAATAAAGTCCAATAGACATCACATATGCATGACGACTCAATTTTCAATCATGTATATGTATCAATGATATGTTCCTCATGAACAATGCATCACAAGCATATTCCCCAACAAGGCATTTCTCATGGAACATAGCATAATGACATATAGACAATTCTCAATATCAACATCAACATATATGTGTATATAGTTCAACATTTCCCACAATTCCATATTATGGATCCAATATTTCCAAAGTCTTATGTCTTGATCAATTATGATAATTTTAGGTTAAGGAACCCTTAAAAACAATAGCTTTCTTAAGAATTATTACTCAATCAATTTCCTCTATCTCATTATGGATTGTATACTCCTCTAAGTCCTTAATTCCCAAAGATGTATCAAAGCATCACTTGAATTCCAAAATTTTTCTTAGAGGCCGTGGCCTCCCAAGTCGTCAAGGTTCCAAATTTTTGTTCCATTTCATGCATCAATCTTTCATTCCTCAATTACATAAGTCTTATCTTACACAAAATCAAATCCAATCCTTAAAATCCATGGCCAAACCGTGGCCTCTCAATAGGGTTGTGAACATTCAAATTTTTCATCTATTAAATCCAACATTATTAAGCATTCTAACATTCCTAATGCATTCAAAATCACAAACCAATCATTAACCACAATCAAGAGCAAATAGACATGAAAAATCATCAAACAAAGTAAGCATTCAAGTATGGATTTCTCCCTTCAACAAATCACATAAGGTCTCCTCACCACCAGTAATGGCTGAAGTGAGTAAATCTCCCTCTTACCTAAAGGAAGAACATGAAAATGGCCTCCTAGTTAGCTTCTTAATGGTTCGGTTTTGGCTCCTCCAAGAACCCTAAAATTTCAAACTCAAAAAACTAACACCAAGCTTTGAAAAAGACGAATCTTTGATCTCTAATGAGACCATGGAACACAAAAATAAAGAGAAGAAAAAAGAAAAATGGAAGCTTTACCTTAAAGCTTCAAGCTTGGTCTTGAAAGAAAATGGTGAAGATGATGGATTTTGAAGAAGCTTTTCAAATAGGAAGTGTAAAGGATGTTGAGAGGAATGTAAAAATGGTGTTGGTGAAGTTGAACGATGAAAAGAAAATGGTCACACTGGGGCTACAAAACTGTGTGGTGAAGGAGAAGAAGAAGAAAGAAGTTGGAGAGAAAATGAAGATGAAAGTTAGAGAGAGAAAGTGATAGATGAAATGTGATATTTTTTAAATGAAATGTGTTAAGTGTGGGAAGCAAAATTTGCTTCCCCCTTGGGCACATTGCCACGGCAAAGAGAGAGGAGAGAGGGGAGAGAATGGCTTATCCAACAAGCCGAGGGCACATTTCCTTCCTCTAATGTTGATACACCGCCCTGCTTCATTAGTGCCCTTTCTTCCTGTAAGAACTTGTCAACTTTCTGCTTTTCTCAGATGTCATCCTTTAACTCACTTGAGATTGTGACCATGTTTATGCAAATTTTGCTTGGCATCAATTCCACAAAAGACCATACATCTCTAAATTGTTCTATCAAATCCTTTTCTCTGATCATCATGGCAGAAACACTGATCGTTTTCCTACTTAAGGCATCAGCCACTACATTTGCCTTCCAGGATAATACTAAAGTTGGAAATCATAGTCTTTTAGAAATTCTAACCATCTCTACTATCTCATGTTCAACTCTTTTTTATCATATAGATATTTCAAGCTCTTATGATCACTAAAGACGTTGAATGTTGCTCCATAAAGAAAATGTCTCTATATCTTCAAGCAAATACAACAGTAGCTAATTCCAAGTCATGAGTTAGGTAGTTCTTCTCTTGCACTCGTAATTGTCTTGAGGTATAAGCCACCACTTTTCCACCTTGCATAAGGACACACCCTAATCCTTGATATGAAGCATCACGGTATACTTCGAATGGTTCACTTGGATCAGGTAGAACTAACACTGGTGCAGTAGTTAGTCTCCTTTTTAGTTCTTGAAAACTTTTTTCGCAAGCATCCATCCACTCAAAAGCTTGATTCTTCCTTGTAAGTTGAGTGAGAGGTCCGGCAATCTTAGAAAATCCTTCAATGAATCTCCAGTAATATCCAGCCAATCCGACAAAACTTCAAATTTATGTCACTGTCTTTGGCCTTTCCCATTCCAGAACAGCTTCTACCTTTGACGGGTCTACAACAATTCCTTCCTTTGAGATCACATGGCCTAAAAATTTGACCTCATCCAACCATAATTCACACTTAGACAATTTAGCGTATAGTTCCTTCTCCTTCAAGATCTGAAGAACTATACCGAGGTGTTCAGCATGATCCTCTTGATTTTGAGAGTAAATCAGGATATCGTCAATGAAGACAACAACGAATCTATCCAAATAAGGACAGAAGATTCTATTCATATAGTTCATGAATATAGCAGGTGCATTCGTTATAACACCCCAAATTTCTTATCTATTAGACAGTAATTTTAACAGTTAATAGAATTCTACTGTTTAGTGATTTCTGTGTACCGTAAAATTATTTTGAGTATTCCGTCAGCGTATTTGATCGTTTTGAGTGATTTACTCCGTGTCAAAAAAATAATAATTTTCGGGCTGGGGGAAATCTTTATGTATTTATTTTCATGATTGTTAATTATTTTAAACAATCTGACTTGATTTTCATACGTTTTCTAATATTTGTGATTTTTGTGGATGATTATAAATATTTATATTTCTCTTATTGTTTTTGGGCTGTTTGTGGGCCCAAGTGGCCTTACGTGAGTACGTGAGCCCCGATGGGTCCCGCAAAGTGAAAATTTCTACGCATAGAAAAATTTGTACTGTTTACTTCGAAGGGTTATAGCAGATAGAAAAATAAATATGATACTCTTAAGTCAACATTATTGGCTTAGTCATCAACCATTGATGTAATCAACGGTGGAGATGGATCATTTATAACCATTGGATTTGGATTTAATCAATGGTGGAGATTTGGTCTTCTAAAATGGCTATGACTAATTATGATCCTTGGATTGAAAGTAAGAAGGAGTAATCTTGACCCTTCATTTTGGAGATGCATCTAATGGCTATGATTTCAAGGAGGAAAGATCTAATGGCCTAGATTAAGTCTTCTAGTCAAAAGTCTACTATAATCCTAACCATTGATCTAATCAATGGCTTAAATTGCCCTAAATGGTGGATAGAAAAGATGACAACTTATTGAATGCATAATGAAGGGGGGGGACGGTTTTGTAGTTGTTTTAGGAGTTAAAGGAAAGTTTGAAGACCATTATTAATGGTCTTGGTCATTATGAATCATTATTGATTCATTTTGCACTCTTAGGAGAATGCATGGAGGGGGAACGGTTTTGGTGCATGCTTTAGAGCAAAGCATGGTTTCATGACCATTATTTCCATTCTTGGTCATTATTGATTCATTTTCAAGAAGCTAAGTTATCAAGCTTTTCTTTCCACTTTCCTTTCATGTTGGTTTCGGCCAACACCTTGAAACCATGTCTCCAAGCTTCTAAAATTTCATCTAAACACATTTCCTAAACCTAAACACCATTCTAAGAACATCTCTAGTTATGAGTTTTCACAAAATCATTCATCATGAGCTTCAAATCCAAGCTTCAAATTTCTATCATAAAGAGTAAAGTTCTTATCTCTTCACCCAAACTTCAAGTTTTAATTTTCTAAGCCATGCTTGAACCATAGTTTACCTATTTCTACACTTGTTATTGATTTTAACATTTGTTTATGATTTTTAGGGATTTTTCCATGGAGATCTACGAAATTGGTAGAAGGAAAACTAAGTGTTTTCACTTCATTCTTTATCTTAACCAAGTCTAAGAAGCCTTTCTTTCACAAAAATCAAAAACTCCAACCTTGTTCTTCAAGAGGGACCATTCGGCCATTCACCCAAAATCACCACCCAATCTCTTTTAATTTCATCCAACCATAGATCTTGAATCTACATGATATTCTAAGCAACTTTCATGTTGGAGACTTTCTCTAAATCATCCATCTTCAACCTTGTTCTTCAAGCTAAAGATTGAAGCTTTATTGGTGAAGTTTATTAATCTTCACTTTTCTTTTGATTTTCAAGGCTCTAACCATGATTCTAATCCATGGTTTTCTTATTCAAGTCCTATATATATATTAATTATGTGTGTTTTGTTTTGTATTTGAGAAGCCCTTGGTGGTGAAGGACTTGGAAAAAGAAGCAAAACAAAGAGCTTTTGAGGTTCTTTAAGAGGTAAGAGGGAGATTCATCTCACCAACCAAGTATGGTGGTAAGAGATGATTGTGTATTTGATGGATGGTGAATCCATGTGAGGATTCATATCCATGGTCATGTAATAATTTATGTGTGTTTATGTGCTTTGATTATTTGCCTATGCTTGGTATGATTTACATGATTTATTGGCTTTAATTATGGCTTGCTTGTGATATATATATGTTGATTATATGTGTTGTATACCATAAAAATTGTTGGAAAGGAAAACAAATTTTGGTTCCAAAGACCAAGAGGAATTTTGGCCAAGACACCTCAAAATAGGTGTTCACAAAATTAATATTTTCATGAATGATAAAATTGGATGATTAGAGAAGCATGGAAAATAAACAAAGGATTTGTTTTTCAAGAAGTAGTGTTCATGGTTTTGAGAAGGATTTTTATTGATTTATTTTGTGTAAAAAGTTTCTAAGCATTTTACTAAACATGAGCTTTAAATGAAAAAGGCAATGTTGATTTTAAGGATTTGCAAAGAAAGTGAAAATGAACAAATCAACAAATGATTTGATTTCAAAGATCAAGTGCTCACGATTTTTTATGAAGAATTTTTAATAGTTTTGTTTGTGTAAAACCATATTGACTTAGAAGGAAAAATATTTGATGGCCATTGGAATCATGTCCACGGTTTTGAAGACTTGAATGCCTTGGTTTTGTGAAAACAAAGTGATTTTTTTCAAAGTGGAAATATAACTTGATTTAATACAAAGATTTTGGAAAGGGAATCAGAGTGTTTTAACACTTGAAAAATGAAATTTTCATATGTAAATGGAAAAGAAAGGTTGAAAGTGTTTGAACCTCAATTTATTTTAAAGAGGATTAATTTTTAGAATTAATTTGGAATTATAAAGAATACGTGGGAAACTTGGGATTTTTCTAACGTGTAACTCATTCTTTGGGTTTTGGAGAGCGTTGGTAAATTTTAAAGAAACATTGATTTAAATCAATGGAATGGTGAATTTATGGAATAAATTGTGAAAATGATTTTCTTGAGTAAGAAATTGTGAAAAATAATGTGACAAAGCATATTATTTTAGAAAAAAATTGAAATGGAATTTTTGAACCTTGAGAAATATTTTATGAAGTTGAAAAATGGTGAAAAATGATTTATGTAACTTAAAAACGTGATTTTTAAGCTATGCGATTGGAAAAAACGTTTAAATATTTCCACGCGATTTAAAAGATGTTGAAATATTTCTACGCAAATTTGGAAAGTGTTTAAATATTTTACACGTTTGATATATTATTGAAAAATCACTACGTGATTTAAAAATGGTGGAATATTTCTACGTAATTGATGAAAATGTTGAAAAATCTATATGTGATTTGAAAACGTAACAGAAATGTTACAAAATTGTGAAAACGCGACAAAAGTGGTGCACGACTATGAAAATGCGATAATATGATTTTCGCGATTAAATATACAGTAAAATTACTATTGAACTAGTGGATGAACATTGTAGGAGAAAATGATAAATTTTACCTGTAATTGGTATTGGTGCATTTTATATGCATGAACTAGTGTATGAACACTATATATGAATTTTGCCTATGATTGGCATTGGTGCATTGAACATGCATTGGAAAGGTCCGAGGGACTGTATAAGGTTATTTGCCTAGGAGAGACGTACACCTCTTGAGTGGGTACGATATACGTAGTGTAAGTCACTTGTTGACCTTGGGGGTATTGGGGTGCATGTTGCTTACATGGGTGGTTGGTAGCTCTTCTTCCCGTAAGTTAGACCGATGCAACGCACTGATGATCCTGACCGAGACACTATTCTTAATCGAGGTCTCGTAAAGACTATCGTGTATATGCTAGATGTGCAAATACAAATGAGAATTATAGCACGTGATCTGAGGCATTTTGGTACTGACAGATCTTTCGGATCAACTTCTCCGAACTGAGTATTAGCTCCATAGAGTAGGACATTGAGTTTATATGCGCATGCATGAATCTGACCATTTATATCTGTATGATATATTAATTGAGGAATATTGGCTATGATAATTATTTTGAATACTTGGATGATGATGATGATAATTAAATAATGTTGAGGGCGTTATCATCATTATTGTTTATGATAACTGAATTGATAAATGATTGGATGATGATAATTGATTAATGTTGGTGGCATGATTGTAATTATGGTATGATATATCTGTATGATATGTTGTTTGTGTTATCTCTATGCTACCATGTTAGTATTGGCGTAGGTGATCTCACCTCTTTGTTATATTGTTTGGTTGGGCTTGTGTTGTAAAAATTATATAATAGATGGAACGAGTTGTCTTAGACATGACGGGTGGTAAATACTCTGAGATTGGTGACAACATTGAGGAGTAGCCATTCAGGATTCGATAGTGTGCAGTGTGAACAAGGAATAGATGTCTGATGCATCAAGATGGATACAAGAAGGAATAAGTATGTTAAGTTTTACCGTTAGTGTTGTACCGTGCTATTAAGTAAGACCCGTGATAGCGTTTGCTACTGTTAAAAAGAGAGTCTGTTAGTTTTATATTTATCTTTAAATTGTTAAATATTAATTGGTGTCAATATTGTATATTAATCAGTTTAAATATATTTTCAGTAATACTTATGAATTTCAGTAAGTTAATGTTTCTGTAATAAGAAATTTTAAAACTCACCTTTTATAACTCAAACCTTTTATGAACTTCTTTACAGATTATAAGTTGGGAGTCGGAAATGTGATACCCTAAGGAGGGTGTTACATTCGTCACTCCAAATGGCATCACCAAGTACTCGTAGTGTCTATAACGAGTATGAAAAGCTGTTTTGGGAATGTCTTCCACTTTTACTTTGATCTGATGGTAACCCGATCGTAGATAGATCTTAGAAAACACTACAGCTTCCTTCAACTGATCCATTAGGTCATCTATCCTTGGCAATGGATTTTCGTTCTTGATTGTGACTTTATTCAGCTGACGGTAGTCCACACATAATCGTGAAGTACTAGCCCAACCTTCTTCTTAATGAGCAACACCGGCACTCCCTAAGTTGATACGCTAGGTCTAACAAATTACTTTTCCAAAAGCTCCTCCAATTGCTCCTTGAGTTCAACTAGTTTTGTTGGCGACATTCTGTAGGGCGCTATAGAAATAGGACCAGTTCCAGGTACAAGGTCAATGGTAAACTTGATCTCCCAGTCTGGTGGTAAACCAGGTACATCTTTAGGAAAAACTTCAGGAAACTCTCAAACCACTAGAAGTGTGTTAACATCTGCTTCATTCTTGACTTTTAAAGAAGACAATAACATGTACCTTTGAGCTTCTTCTTTCAAGAAAGCTTGAACTTAGTTGGCCATAAAAAATCTAGAATTCTCATCCAAAGGGAAAACTATAGTTTTTCTAGAACAATCTAACAGGACATGGTTAGAAGATAACCAATCCATTCCTAATGTAACACCCCTTTGGGGATGCCACACATATAAAGAAAAATAAAATAAATAAATAAAATCTACCCAAGTTATAAAATATTTATTACATAATAATATGGGTTGTAAAATAATTCCTGTTAAACAGATTATTAAAAATAAAATATTGCGGAAAACATAAAATAAACAGAACAACATCACTCATAATATACATATGTTCCAAGTTATAAGTTATACAAATAATTTACTACTACAACTACAAATATTTAAACAAAAACAGTAAATAAAGCAATAAAAGAGTCAATATATACAGACATATGCAGACGCGCCCAAAAAAAAAATATCATGCATATTTAATCCTCTGAAGGATCACTCTCAACATGAAAATGATCATCAGGAGACAAATATCCCGGATGTCTCGACACTCGGCGGACATGAGACCGCGCAGTCGATGCGAGTGTCATCTCACTAGGCTCAGTGGATACACCACCCCAATGACGCCTAATGGATAAAGGTAACTCTAAATGCAGAAACACCGTCGTCGTCATCACTGGCTCGTCATCAAATCTATGGCATAGGGTCACCGTCATCCGTCCCGCATGTGCCACGCTAACGATCCACCGTGAAACTCAAGAGTCACGAACCCCAAAAATCCAGGCACCGCCATACCAAAACTAATCAATCCAATGGATATGGATGATCAGATGGTTCTTGATCGTCAAACTGGTCGTCGGCTAGCTGATCTTCCTCCTCCTCGGGGTACAGAACCTCCAGAGGCTGTTCCTCTTCCTCCTCCTCAAACTCTTTACCGCGTAAAATAAATATACAGGAAACATACACAATACAGAAAAGAGGTAAGACAATCTAAAATCACCATAAACATGGCCAATAAGAAGACGACAAACAACAGTTATACAATTCATGCAATATGAAAAGCTATAACAGAAATCTGTAACAGAATAAAGAAAAAGATTTAATTATCATAACGACACATAATATCACAGATAAAATAAAACATCACAGATAAAATAATAGAACAGATAAATAATCCTCATAATACTAACCAGATAAAATAGACAGATAAGATAAAATAAAGTTCCAGATATACTCATAAGAAATATGACACGTTCCTACTCCATGGAGCTAAACAACACAGATACCACAGATATCAGAGGGAATGACTCGCAAAAAATCTATTAGTACCACGGCTGCCCAGCCAACTATTCCGCGGTCATACGTTGCGTCTATAGCTCTACATCACTGGGAATTTACCATCCAGGCGTGGGGTAGTTCACTGTCTCACGTCGTGACACTACGGGCAAATGTACTACTAGACTTCACAAATCTCGATTAAATATAGTGCGTGTCGAGTCCATTAGTGTGCTATCGGTTACCACGGCCCAGCGGAGCGACCGACTGTCCATATATGGAATCCCGTACACTAAAGTCTCCAAGTTCATTAGAACAATGAACCACACTACGTTTATCGCATCGACAACACGATGTGATTCACCTCGTCAACCAAAATTCACCAAAAATTGGTAAACTACCAGAATACCCTCAAGATAATAATATGCCCTCAATGGCAGAAAATAGAAAGCCTGTACGGGTTCACATTTTCCCGACAGCGAAAAATCCTCAAAAGCCTGTACGGGTTCACATTTTCCCGACAGCATAAAATAAATACATCAACAGTCAATCGCGTAGAAATTTTATCGTGTTTTCACAATTTCGTCGTTTTTACAAACGTTTATAAATCGCGTAAATATATTTTTTTTGTTTTTAAAATCGCGTAGAATTTTTAATATGTTTTCTCAATCGCGTAGAATTTTTAAATCATTTTCTTGACCGAATTCCTTAAAAATTACTGTTTAAATAAACAGAAATAATAAATAATACTTTTAAGCTATGTATAATATTTTCCATACCGTATACTGTCTTTTGGACATCTTTCCTATCTTATTTGTCCGTTTTTACTAAAATTTGACAGTATTTCGCTTAGAAAATTATATTAATGGTTTCCTAATTTTACCGTAAAAATTCTGTTTATTAAATTTTTAAACCATATAATTAATCCTTTTGAAAACTACTAACATGCTTCAAAATACAGCATGAGCTATATGTTAGAAATTTTTGAAAGTTACTGTATTTCATTTCTAATAACAAAATCTTTAGTTCTAAGTTCTCAAACTTATCTCTAATTGATTCTTTTCCTTAAAACTCATTTTAGAAAAATTCTTTTTAACACATATTGCATTCTTATACTTAGAAAAGGTTTGGATTTAATTTTAGAAACCATGGATACTTGGTTTGGCATGTTGGCCGAATTTCCTAAATCTTTTGAAATTGATTTCTAAATTATTTCTCATCTTCTAAATATATGTCAAACTTATTGTATTGTCTAAATTCATTTAACCATTGTTTTAGAAAATGGTTTTTGAAATCAACACATTCATTTTAGGCATGTTGGCCGAAAATACTAAGTCTTACCATTTGATTTCTAAATTCATTTTCTTTGACCTAATCAACTTGAAACCTTCTTAATTCTCCTAGGTTAATTAAATTACCTTTTAATAAAATTAAGAGAACATTTTGGTTCTCCATTTGGTTAGTGGTCGTGAGCCTTGGTGTGGTGTTCTTTGGAACACACATGCATTTCCTTGACATGTTATTCACATCCTATACATTATCATGCAATTCTATACTTTATCATGCCATTCTAACACATGCAATATTATCAAAGCTTATAGACATGCAACTTAAAGCTTGTAGACATGCAATTTATTACAAACAACAAATAGGAAAGCTACTAACAAATACACAACCACATCAAATAAGCTACTAACAAGCACACACATGAATCCTTAAGGATTCTACAATCACAAAATTAACTCCATCTTCTTACCACCATCCATAGGTGATAAGATTTGTCTTCCTCTTACCTTAAATGAAGACAAATGGATTCTTTCACTCCTCCTAGGGTCACGGTTTTCCTCCTTCAAAAACCTAGCAAGCTTAAAGAAAAACTACAAGTTACTAACCATTGAAAAAGAACCTAAACCATGGATAAATCATGGCTTAGAACTTTGGAAAAGAATTTAGAAAAGAAAAACAAGAGATTTCACCTCCTTGGTACAAACTTCCAAGTAGGTTTTCAAGCTTCAAATGAAGGAATTTGCAAGAACTCTCAACTAGAGATGTTCTTAGGATTGTGTTTAGGTTTAGAAAACTTGGTTAGAAGAAATTTTAGGTGGTTGGATGGTGTAGTATGAAGCTTGGCCGAATAGGTGAGAAAGGAAGCAACAATGGTGTTTAGGGTTCTTGGATGAGAGAGAAGAGAGAAAATGCATGCAAGCAAAGTGATTTTTGGTCTTCCAACCCTCACTTGGTCGTAGACTTCAAGCCATGCAAGGTGTCCATGGCTTGGCTTCATCCAAGCCTTAGAATGCATCAAAGGCCAAGATCAAAACTTGGTTAGCAAGCTTGTCTCCCATTGGTTCCTTTTAACCTAGTCACTAAGCCTTGTCACTAAGCTTCATCATCACACTAACCTAGTCACTAAGCTAGTCACCATGTTCTAGAGAGTTCCTTCACTAATGATGATTAATTAAGCTACTAAGTTAACTGTATTAGCTAAACGTGGGTCCCGCAAAACATTTCCGGGTCCACTGTCACTAAGTTATACTGACTAATAACATAATATTATAATAATACAAAATTATTTTATTTGACAGTTAAATCCTAAAAATTAAAAGATTAATTTTAGGCTCATTCAGATTTGGGTTTAGTAAGATCCCCCGCCTCTGAATAATTAAAAACAGATTTTACTGGTCCGAAAAAATATTATTTTCCTGCCCCGTAGCAAATCACACAAAAAGTCCATATAAAATCACAGACAGTAATATTAGACACTAAATCAAGTAGAAAACAATTAAAAACAGCAAAAAACAGTACAAACAGCACGTTCGGGACGTAATGGTCATTTTCTCATTTTTTTCCCACAACGTAGCTAATCATCCAAAAAGTTCAAATAAAATTATAGACAGTATTAATTGTCTGTATATCTTCCAGAAAAATTAAAACAGTAGCTTGGAAAAACTTTTATTTTACCGTCTCGAAACAAATTACGTAAAAAGACCAAATAAAATTTGAGCCTGTATAAACGTATTTGTATTTCATGCAGAAATCGAGAAACAGTAAAATAGGGACACAACGGTCATTCACACGAAAGCTTGAAAAACAGCAAGCAGTACATTCGGTACATTTTCTAAAAATTGGGGTGTTACACCTAAGATTATATCTAGCGGTGAAAGAGGTAAACAAATCAAATCAACAGAAAAGATTCAACCTTCAACAATCAATGGACAACCTAAACAGACTTTGGTGGTAACAATAGGTTTAGCAGTAGGGGTTGAAACAGTTAAGTCAAAAGGCAAAGAAGACACAAGTAAACCAAGTCTTTTCACATGATCAAAGGAAATAAAAGAAAGTTGGTAAAAATTGGCATAAAATAAACCATAATCATACACAATATATATATATATATATATAAGATATATATATATATAGATATATATATATATATATAAGATCTATTTAATTATATCAGAATTTCTACAAAAAGCAAAAGATGTACCCTCAAGGTGTACAAAAACTCTACCTCCAAAACATCGTGCTTCCCAAAAAGATAAATGGTTTCGAGTCGGCCCCTAACTGACGAGAAGGGACCGTAGTAGGGTCCTTCTCATCCAATGAAATTGCCATTAAGCGATCGAATTTCGAGCAGAAGCCCGAGCAGTGGAGAGGAAAAACTCCTCTTGTGGGGTATAGTAAAGGTCATCCCACAAATCTCTTCGCAAAAGGAAATCGCGATTAAATGAACAAAAACATGTCCGGCTTCGTAGTGGCATCTAAATCAAATGATCCATTTCTCGTGATAGATGCAACGTAGTGCTCCTAATTGCCCACACTTCATACACCTCGTGGAGTGAAGACATCTCCAATCGCACTAATCGAGTCAGTTCCAAGAAACTCGGACTTCCTTTTCTCCGCGAACGACTTCCACCTTGTGGTCTTTAGAAATAAAATCGATTTACCCTAGTTAGAATCTAGAATAAGGTTCTTAATTCGGTAGCGATATGTAATAAAAAGATTACGAAAAATACGATTCTACCTAAGTTTGGGATTTACAACTAAAAGGTCCAAAGTTAAAGAAAGCAATAAAAGAGTTTCTTGTGTCTTGTGCTTGGTCTAAGTCTTCCGATGGATCACTCTCGGGTGACACGTGTCAAGCAATTTCGACAACGGCGATAACGGGATCGCGATCTTCAATGTTATAACAACTCTCTTCACATCATGCCTTAAACCTTTCTCAAACTTCCGACACTTCCATGCTTCATTCGGCCTTGATGTTGGAAATAAGCGATGACGAGAACCTCAACAAGCTCCTCGATCAAACATGGAATTTGCAATCAAAGAGGATATACTCACTTCCCTCTTCCTCGGGGTACACGATCTCAAGATATTTCTTTGCTCGCAAACTAAGAAACTCCATCTCCTTAGCATGTCTAGCACTACTACACAATTCATACAATATGGAAATATTTATTCAAGAACTTTTCCTTGAATCACGCCGGATCACAAATAGAGCAATTTCTCTACCTTTTGTCTAAGAAATAGACAACCTCTAAATTCTACAAATAGGAAAATGTCACCAATCCTAAATAGAGAAAAATGGAATTTCCAGATAAGCATAAACGCAAAACACAACCCTACTCCATGGAGTCACCCCAGATATCGAGAGAATGTTGTTAACATAGTTCATACCCAACCAATATCGATTTTCCAACTCTTGAATCTACCATCCAGCGTAGTAGCCTCTCAAGATCAAATTCTTCTTTAAATTAAATAGTGAATGTCGAGTACATTAGTGTGTGCGATGAAATTCGGAGCTCAACTTTTGGGCATCCGTCACTAAAGTCTCCAAGTTTATTAGAACAAACTACACTACACTTATCGCATGTACGTGTGATTCGTCTCTCAACCCAAAACACCAAAAATCGGTATAAAGACAAAACATAATTCCGCTAGTTTTGTTGTAGTATAGCCCTCAACCATCTTTTTCCGACAAACAAAATAACCTCTCAACGGGTTCACGCGTTTTCCGCAAAGTGAAAAATAAATACGGTAACGTCATGTCTCGCTTTATGAAAGCCATAATCGGGTAAAGAAGTTATACAAAACACAAGGAAAAGTCGGATTTATCATTTTCTTTTGAATGAATACCAAACATAGAAATAATATTTAGAGAGAATCACATAATTTTTCATACAAACAAGATATTTTGACTATCCAAAACCACAAGACCCAAAAGTTTAAAACTTAATAATGATTTTCTAAATTTTTCTCGATTTACCTAATTTTTTAACCATTTCATTAACTTCTTTTTGAAATCTCTAACATGCTTCAAAACCGAAAGTGAGCTATATGTTAGAAAATTTTTCAAGTATTTCCTTCCTAATGATAAAAGGAACGTGACACCATAATATAAAACATTTGTGGAAAAGTAATAATTATTTTAATCCCTCATAGTGGATGTTGGTTCATTTTATAAATGTATAGATTCTTTCTAATCATATCAAATGTACATTAAGTTCATTTTTTTTGTTATTAGATTGTATTATTAGCAAGTAGTCTCCAAAGAATTAATTTAAAGCATTTTTCTTTTCTTTCTTGATTCTCCTAGGAGATAATAGTTAGAATCAAGAGAACATTTTGGTCCTCCAACTTGTCATTGCATAGTGAAAATTGGCATAAAATAAACCATACATCCATACCTTATCATACAATATATATATATATATATATATATATATATATATAGACATACAATCAAAAGCTATTTAATTATATCATAATTTCTACAAAAAGCAAAAAGATGTACACATCTAAACACACCACCCGAGATGATACAAAAATATATCAAGGGATGATAAGAATTGTCTTCCTCCCATCAAATACAAAGTTTTCACTCCACCAAACACCTAAAAATTTCAAACATCATGCTTCCCATGAAAAAGAAGATAAATGGTTAGCTAAAGAAAAGTATGAAATTTCACCCTAGGTAAAACTTCCAAGGTTGGTTTCCAAGCCTTAGATGGAAGAATTTGAAGAAACTCCCGACGTTCTTAGAAAGATTAAGGACCGTAGAAAAAATTTTGGATGGTTGGTGGTTAGGAAATGAGCTTCATCCAATGAAATTGCCATTGAAGCAAAGTGATCGACTTCAAGTGGGGTGCAAGGTGGGCAAGCTTCATCCAAGCCATTGGATGAGCTAAGATTAAAAAAGCCTTCTTCTCTTGGTTGCTTATGGGGTATAGTAAAGGTCATCCCACAAATCTCTACGGTGATTAATTAAGCTACCGATCTAAGTGTAAAAAAATTCTAAAAAATGACTAAAAAAAATATTATAATAATATAAAATTATTTTATTTGTGATTAAATCCTAAAAATTAAAAGATTATTTTTGGCCATTTAGAACGGGTAAAGAAGATCCCCCAATTCTAAATAATCCGTGATAGATGCAACATCGTGCTCAAGTTAATATGCACAAAAAGTCCATATAAAATCGAGTCCTCCATGAAAGGCCATCCTAACATACCCCAAAATCAGCGTCGGGGACATGAAGACATCTCCAATCGTTCAACTAATCGTATTATTTAGTGGGAAAAATTAATACGAGTTCGAGAAAAAATTTTTATTTTACCGTCCGAAGCGAAAACTACGTAAAACGATCAAATAAAATTTGTGCACTTCGTAGTTTCTTCATACTCGCGAACGTCTTCTCATACAAAAGCATGCATATAATTTAAAACTAGAATATAGATATACGACGCATATAATTTAAAACTAGAATATAGATATACAGAAAAGAGGTGAGACACCCAGCTTTCCTTACCAAAATGGTAGCAAGAAAACAGAACGGCGCTGGACGCCCACATAACATTACAGCACATATATTCATCAACAGTAATGAATAAAATAACAGCCATAATTAAATAAGCAATAAAAGAGAAACGTCAATAGGATCTCAGGCAGTGAATAGTTTATTGAATCAGATAATTATATTGACAGTAAAAGCAAATATTTCAACAATCATAAGCACTCATGCTCGATGAAATGTGAGACTGATAGTGGACAATGCACAATGCATCATGGTACCAAAAATCCTACTTCATGGAGCTAGGCATCAATATTTTGGAGAGAATGATCAAGGAGTGATGTCAGTATATAGTTAGCCTTAAAAATAAAGTGCTTCATCTCATAAAAATATTTGCGCAATATAGCTTATACATGGCACCTCAACAGTTGATCGCAATATAGGACAGCGTCTCGGTCCAGATCGTCGGTGTGTTTGCATCGGTCTATCCCACGGCCCCAGTGGAGCTACCACTGTCTATTGTGAAACAGCCGCACCCCAACGCCCCTAAGGTCAACCACTATGACGCTATGCTTAGTCTACTTGCACCCACACTTAGGTGTTATTCAATCTCTTAGGCATATAACACCTTTCTCACTAAAGTCCAACGGACATCACATATGCATGACGACTCAATTTTCAATCATGTATGTGTATCAATGATATGTTCCTCATAAACAATGCATCACAAGCATATTCCTCAACAAGGCATTTTTCATGGAACATAGCATAATGGCATAGAAATAATTCTCAATATCAACATCAACATATATGTGCATATAGTTCAACATTTCCCACAATTCTATATTATGGATCCAACATTTCCAATGTCTTATGTCTTGATCAATTATGATAATTTTAGGTTAAGGAACCCTTAAAAACAATTGCTCTCTGAAGAATTATTACTCAATCAATTTCTTCCATCTCATTATGGATTGTATACTCCTCTAAGTCCTTAATTCCCAAAGATGCATCAAAGCATCACTTGAATTCCAAAATTTTCCTTAGAGGCCGTGGCCTCCCTGGTCATCATGGTTCCAAATTTTTGTTCCATTTCATGCATCAATCTTTCATTCCTTAATTACATAAGTCTTATCATACATAAAATCAAATCCAATCCTTAAAATCCATGGCCAAACTGTGGCCTCTCAATAGGGTTGTGAACCCTCAAATTTTTCATATATTAAATCCAACATTATTAAGCATTCTAACATTCCTAATGCATTCAAAATCACAAACCAATCATTAACCACAATCAAGAGCAAATAGACATGAAAAATCATCAAACAAAGTAAGCATTCAAGTATGGATTTCTCCCTTCAACAAATCACATAAGGTCTCCTCACCACCAATAATGGCTGAAGTGAGTAAATCTCCCTCTTACCTAAAGGAAGAACACGAAAATGGCTTCCTAGTTGGCTTCTTGATGGTTCGGTTTTGGCTCCTCCAAGAACCCTAGAATTTCAAACACAAAAAATCAACACCAAGCTTTGAAAAAGATGAATCTTTGATCTCCAATGAGACCATGGAACACGAAAATGAAGAGAAGAAAGAAGAAAAATAGAAGCTTTACCTTAAAGCTTTAAGTTTGGTCTTGAAAGAAAATGGTGAAGATGATGGATTTTGAAGAAGCTTTTCAAATAGGAAGTGTAGAGGATGTTGAGAGGAATATAAAAATGGTGTTGGTGAAGTTGAAAGATGAAAAAAAATGGTCACAATGGGGCTGCAAAACCGTGTGGTGAAGGAGAAGAAGAGAGAAGTTGGAAAGAAAATGAAAGATGAAAGTTAGAGAGAGAAAGTGATAGATAAAATGTGATATTTTTTGAGTGAAACGTGTTAAGTGTGGGAAGCAAAATTTGCTTCCCCCTTGGGCACATTGCCGCAGCAAAGAGAGAGGAGAAAGGGGAGAGAATGGCTTCTCCAGCAAGCCAAGGGCACATTAGTCATTTAGTGGTCAAAGCTTCTCAAAGAAGCTTTGATTAAAATACAATATATTTAAATTAAAGTGGATTACATTAAGATAATGTGGTAGGATTTTTAATACATGCTATTATCCAATGGACAATTGTTATAGTTGATAGAAGTCAATATTAATTATTCGGTGGATAAAATTTACACAACGATTATAATTTATCTGATAAAATTTCTCAAAAAACGTGAAACCTCATAAACCTTGTTCGGCCTCGGGTTTAGTAAGATCTCCCGTCGACATTTCCATTGATCAAGGTTCTCGAGAAAAATATCTCATTTTCCTGGGTCTGCTCAGTTTGTTCACAAAACGAGAAATAATATTAAAATATTTCAGATTCTCAGAAAAATTCTCAAAAAACATAAATATTATAAAACGACTATTTATAATAAAATAAATAAATTTTGGGATGTTACACACGTTTCCATCCAAAGTGTACATGGCGTATAGTACAAGGGTTTTTTTTTAAGTTTTCCATTTCTAATAAAATAATTTATATATCCACAAAATATGAGCCATGAGAAGATGAATGTTACATAACATCTGTATTTAATTATAAATACATAATATATACAAAGTATGTATCTAGACCTCTCAAGGCACAAAAATAATATACAAGTTTCAAAATAAAACTAAGCTAAGCTTCTTTGCTTCTTGTCTGCATATTACAATCCATATGTCTTCTTCCCTAGAATCATCATGGAAATCACAACACATGGGGTGAGAATTACAAATTCTCAGTAGGTTATTAATAAAACATACCATCACAATCATTCCAGCTATTTCGAGAAAAAATAATTTTTTAAAACTCAAGTTATATAAAAGTGCAAGCTAGAAAGGTGGCAAAATCCAAAACGAAATCCTTTCCCTTCCTGAAATAGATTCTTATTTTGTAAGTTTGTATAAAGAAATTCATTCCCACAAACAATCTCAAAGTAATCACCACAGTCACAAAATCATCATCTCCATCTTGGAGATATGCAATTGTCTATACAATTGCAATGTTATGAATATGTTATGATTAGCAACTACCCATACAATTGTCATGCATATACCTATTGATGCCTTATGCTTATGCTTGTGCAAAACCTATAAATGTTTATGAAATATAATTGATAATGTCATGATACCATATTCGGGAACTCAGTTCCATGGTATTGTCATGGAATTCATGAGCCTTGAACAAAACAAAAGAATCTCTCCTAAGTCTTGAACAAGCATTAGAACTCAGTGCCATAAGTCTTCTCTGGTAGTAAGGAATCTCTCCACAAAGTCATTGGAAGTAGTGAGGGAATCTCTCGCTCAACTACCTTTCATTTAGGATAACATCTAGCAAAGAAGGAAGATCCCGCCTTAACTACTAGAATAATGACGGATGGAAAACATCATCCTTAACTCATTACTATAATAAGGAGGGAAAACATTGTCCTCACTCTATTATAAATTATCACTAAATGTGAGGATTTCATCCTTCATCAATCACAAGTTTACAACAATGTCTAATTACCACAAATAATTAACATTACAAATCAATTAGATTTATCACATTATCATTTCATTAAATACCTCTATTAAAGTTTTAACATTCATTAGATAGCATGCATGAAGGATTCATATTAAATGGAAGCTCCATTATATCATTTTATGCCAAAGCATCATGTATTTCATAACAAAATCTCATAATTAGAATTTTTCCCAATTGTGCCATGACTCCATTTCAAGAGTGTTTTGGATTAATGATTTGTGTCGCGGTACATTGTGAGTTTATGTCTTGGCTCCATGCCTTCTGCTACGTTTTCCCCATTTTCTAGAGAATAGGGTTCCACGGCTCTCCCAAAATTGTGTCGTGTCTCTCCCTGAAAATTCTGGGTTTCAGATGGAAACCAGAATCCATTCCTCCAAACTCTAATTTTTGATTTTTAAACCAAGTTCTAACCATTCAAACTCCAAGGCCATCAATTATCAACTCAACAACATCATATTTATAGTATCCAATCCTTCAAATATCATCACATTTAGCAAAAAAAAATATGGGTTTCTAACCCATTTTTAAAACTCAAGGTTCATCAAGAATCAATGAAAAATTTCAAGATCTGAATGTTACAATCAACACTTAATCATCTTTCTCATTTGAAAATCTTGATCCAAATCACTAGGTTGCAAGGATTGGAAAACAAAAGATGAAGATAATAGTAGAGAAAACCCCCTACCTCTAAAACTTGAAGAATGAGCTCAGACTTTCACCTTCACTTCTTCCTTCTTCTTCTTTTCTTCCTTCTCCCCTTTCGTTTTCTCCTTCTTCTTTCTTTTCTATTTTTTTGATGTAGAAACATGAAAGAAGGGAGAGATAAAGATTTTTATTGATAAAAGTCAAAGATAGGATAAGAACTAAAGTTTGCAGTAGTTTTATATCTCTTAGGAATACTTTGATCTTATAAAATCAAGTTTCCTAAATTCCATAAGCATTAGAATAAATCTTAAGATTCATCTAATTTCCAAATTCACCATTTCAATACTTTTCCATATCTACTACAAGTCAATTCGGTATTAAAATACTTACTCAGTGTGCTTAAAAATACCAAATCAACTCAGTTTATCTTGAAACTTTAAGTACATCCTCATCCATATATTTATGACTTAGAAATTAATTATCTATATTTATTTCCTTTAACTTAGCCTTTAAATTGAGTCATTTTAGGCTACTTTTCAGCTTCTATGTTGCAGCAAAGTGCCTAAACTAACTCAGAAAGCCACAAAATTTAACAGGCATGTTAAGTAAGTATTAAACTACCTCTGCATTACATCTTACTTCTTCCTCCTCTTTCTTTTTTGATTCTGCTTTCTCTTTCTTTTCAATTTTCTATTTTTTATTGCTAAAAGCTATGTGAAATTAGAGAAAATAAGATATATCTTTTGATTCTGCTTTCTCTTTCTTTTTTGTTTTCTCTTTTCTGCTGCTAACAACTATGTGAAATGAGAGAAAATAAGATATATATATATATATAATATGCACAAGTGAAATATGGTGCAAAAAAGAAGAATCTGATAATATCCTTTGACTTTGGGGTACTTTGAAAATTTTATACCTTTTAAAGATGTTTTAATATTTTGTATTAACTAAACTGTCATCCTAGGTTATATCAAGTATTAATACACTTCTATAACCAAATTAAAACTACCAGGTTAGGGAGCATGTTATAGGGTTCCTCAATCAAACGTACTGGTACATAAGTGGTAGAGAAATAATAGAGATTATCACCGAAGCTTTGCCCCTATTCCTAATAGACGACCACTATATGAGAAAAGAGGAAATATATGGAGTAGGGTTGACTTCTCTCGTTCTTATGGTCCTCATAAGAATTATCTAGCCTTCACTAGTACACTAAAATGATGGCGGCAGAGGGGAAGGGTAGAGGCCAAACGTACTCTAGATAAAACACCACTAAAGATGGCCAACCCTAAGTTCAATAGAGCTGAGGGCTTCGATGATAAGTCTGTTGATGATAATCTAACTGAGCAGACTTAGGGCCATATGTGTACAATTTCCAAGAATGAAGGTGCAGATGAAGTTGCCCCATAATACTATCTATTGCTAGAAGAAGATTCATAAGAGGTCCAACTAGAAGACTATATGGGCTCAGAGTTGATCTAAAAGCTAGATGAAACATCAGGGGGGTAGGCAATTGAGGTGAATCTTATCATTATTTTTCTTGTAGAGTTTGAAAATGAAATCAAGTTAATAAATGAAGAAGAGCTGAGTTTGGAAGAACCATGGGCTTATAAGCAGTCGATGATCACAATTTTAAGTGGAATAATTGTTGTAATATTGGCAAGTGCACCAAATTGCAAAAGTAATAAAAGATGAGTAAGAATATCGTTCACAAGAGAATTACATTATCAATTACTAAATTCATCAAATCGATAACATTTAAGCTATCAAAAAAGATAGTTGATAAAAATATAAATAAAAGAAAACATCAACTAGAAAATATTAAAAAATAATAAGAGTAAATTAAAGATGAAGAGAAACAATAATATCAAAGTGTTAGGGTTTAGATTTCACTTTAACTCTTTTTATGCAAATTCAAAGATTAGTTTAACTAAGTTCTATTCCATGATTCATGATCAAATTCCTAAAATTAATCAATATCCAATCCCTTGGTATATTAATCCTCTTAACACTACTTTGATTTTACAAATCCCTTAGTATAACCCCAAATAGAGAAGGTTCTATAAAAAACAAGGGAAAAAAAAAAGCAAGACCACACAACCTACAACATCTATTCTTAGCAATTGCATAAATTGTGGTGTTTATCACAAGTCCTAGGTTCGTGCACGATTTTTCCAAATCATATATAAACCCTAAAATCATTCCCAAATTGGTCAAATCAAGAAAAGCATTAAGAGAAGAGATAAACACGTAAATCATGAAATAGAAACATAGATCAAACACAAAAATGAGTTTACACCATCATAGAACAAGGCATCACCCTAAACAGAGAAGTTTAGCTACACATGGAGAAAGAAGAGAATAAAGAAGAAATTCTAACAAACTCCATGGAAGATAAGTGGAAAGGTTGAAGAAAATTTCTAATCTTCAAGCCTAGATACTTCCACACCAAATTAGGGTTTATGCCTCCACTTTTCTCTCTGAATCTCTACTAAATGAATGCCCACAAACCTTACTTTTTCTATTTATAAGCAACAAAATGCGACATTAAACGTACTGAGTGCTTAAGCACTCAGTTTTTGGGTGCTTAGGCTCGCAGTGATGATGTCTCTTTCTTTGAGCGCTTAATCGGTGGGAAGTTAGGCACTTCTTCATTTCAACTTTTTCTTCCTTGTTCAAGCATCCATTCTTCTTCCATGTATAATTACCTAATAAAAACAAATAAAAACACATATTAAGAAAAAAAATTAGAATAATAGAAACACAATAAAAATTGAGAACAAAGCTCAATCAAAAGGGGCTAGAAAAGGGTTAAAACCAAGATTTTTGAACCATAAAAACACGAGTTTTTGTAGGTTCATCACTCTCCCAAACTTAAGATTTTGCTTATCCTCAAGCAAAGTAAGAAAAGGAATTCAAAACAAGACAAAAAGAATAAACAACTAAAAACTCAAAACATGTATACTCAAACAGAGCAAAATTAGTTATTAAAGATCATTCATTTCGCCAGAAACTGCTTTACAACCTCATTTCAAGGTAGCACACATGTACAATCCAATTGTTGTATTGACTCTCACGTGCGACTTTCATGCATAAATGATTTCCCATAAACATGAATGTAAGACCAATTCTTATTCATGATGTATAAGCCCGGATAGGTTTATAAAACTACAAATGCAAATCAAACCTACGTCCATAGGGTTGTTTTTTTGTAACACCTCAAACTTCCTAAATATAAGACAGTAATTTTGACAGTTAACAGAATTGTACTGTTTAGTGATTTCTGTGTACTGTAAAATTATTTTGATTATTCCATGACTGCTTTTGATTGTTTAGAGTGAAATACTCCGTGTCGGGAAAATAATAATTTTCGAGCCAGGAAAAATTTTACGTAATTTAATAATTACTGTCAAGTCTTAATTATTTTACGTAATCTGATTTGATATTTGTGCATTTTCTAATTTTTGTGATTTTGTGTGTGATTATGAAATTTTTATATTACTCTGTTTATTTTAGCGTTATCTGTGGGCCGTCTGTGGGCCCAGGGAGGTATATATGGGCCCCACGTGGGTCCAGAAAGGTAAAAAATTTTCTGTAGCTAGAAAAAATTTGTACTGTTGAGACGGAGAATGGGGATTTTACTAAACCTGAATTTGGAAACAGTTTTAAAAATTTTATTTTACTGTGTTTTGTACTGTATTTAATTATCGGGTGATAAAAATACAGTAAAAATATTATTCAAATGGCAATAACAGATACAAAAAATAAATATTGTACTGCAAAGTCAACATTAGTGGCTTGGATATCTACCATTGATGTAATCAACGGTGGAGACTTGATCTTGATTTAATCAACAGTTGAGAATTAGTCTTATAAAGTGGCTAGGACCATTTATAGCCCTTGGATGTAAAGTTTGAAGGAGTAATCTTGACCTTTCATTTTGGAGACACATCTAATGGCTAGGATTTCAAGGAGGAAAGATCCAATGGCCTAAATTAAGTCTTCTATCTAAAGCCTAAACCTAAAACCTATATTAATCCTAACCATTGATCTAATCAATGGTCAAGATTGCCTAAAATGATGGCTAGGAGACTTGTTGCATTTTGAAGAGTGCATGGAGGAGGGGGGACAGTTTTGGTGCTGCATTTAGGAACTAAAGTAACATTGGAAGACCACAATTGATCACCTTTGGTCATTATTGATCATTCTTCATCTTTCCTAAAGCAAAGCTTAACAAAAATTCTCTTCATTTCTCTCCAAAACATAGCTCACGGCCAAGCACTCTACAACACCCTTCTACCACTCTTTAATTTCAAATAACCATATTTCTTGAATCTACACCTAATTCTAAGACACTTTGTAGTTTACATCAAGTCCTAAATCTTTCATCTTCAAGGAGTTATTCCAAGAGCAAGTTCTAGGGTTCTTAAGGTGAAGTTATGGAAAACTTCATTTCTTCTCTTCTTTTTCATGTTCTAAACCATGTTTGATCCATGGTTTCTCTTATTCAAGCTTAATATACTAATTTCTTTGTGTTTATTTTGTGTTCAAGAGATTTTTGTTGGTGGAGATCTTGTTCAAAATACAAAGTGTAACACCCCAATTTTTAGAAAATGTCTCGAATGTTCTGTTTGTTGTTTTTCGAGCTTTTGTATAAATGACTATTATGTCCCTATTTTACTGTTTCTTGTTTTCTGTTTGAAATACAAATATATTTTACAAGCTAAAATTTTATTTGATCGTTTTACGTATTTTGCTTTGAGACGGTAAAATAAAAATTTTCTCGAGCTACTATTTTAATTTTTCTGGGTGATATACAGACAATTAATACTTGTCTGTCGTAATTTTATTTGAACGTTTTGGATAATTTGCTTCATCGTGGGAAAAAATAGAAAAATGACCGTTATGTCCCGATTGTACTGTTTTTAATTTTTCTATATGTTACGATTGCTTAATATTATTGTCTGTGATTTTATTTGGACTTTTTGTGCGATTTGCTCGAGACGGAAAATAATATTTTTCC
Source organism: Ormosia emarginata (assembly GCA_029884605.1). Classification (NCBI taxonomy): domain Eukaryota; kingdom Viridiplantae; phylum Streptophyta; class Magnoliopsida; order Fabales; family Fabaceae; genus Ormosia; species Ormosia emarginata. The sequence continues at coordinate 8,694,513 of JAQQTP010000087.1, forward strand.
GGGCCGGGGAAATCTTGTTTTAATTATTCAGACTGGGGGATCTTACTAAACCCAATTCTGAATGAGACAATAATTAATCTTTTAATTTTTAGGATTTAACTGTCCAATAAAATAATTTTGTGTATTATTTTATTAGTCAGTATAATTAGATGACAGTGGACCCGAAAATGTTTTGCGGGACCCATGTTTAGCTAATACAGTTAATTTAGTAGCTTAATTAATCATCATTAGTGAAGGAACTCTCTAGAACATGATGACTAGCTTAGTGACTAGGTTAGTGTAATGATGAAGCTTAGTGACAAGGCTTAGTGACTAGGTTAGAAGGAACCAATGGGAGACAAGCTTGCTAACCAAGTTTTGATCTTGGCCTTTGATGCATTCTAAGGCTTGGATGAAGCCAAGCCATGGACACCTTGCATGGCATTGAAGTCTACGGCCAATGCATGTTGGAAGACCAAAAATCACTTTGTCTTCAAGCATTTTCTCTCTTCTCTCTCTTCCAAAAACCCTAAACACCATTGATGTTCTCTTGGAGCTAGTTTCGGCCAAACACATTTCCATACTATCCAACCACCCAAAATTTCATCCAACCAAGTTTTCTAAACCTAAACACAATCCTAAGAACATCTCTAGTTGGGAGTTCTTGCAAAATCCTTCATTTGAAGCTTGAAAACCTACTTGGAAGATTCAACCAAGAAGGTGAAATTCCTAGTTTTTCTTTTCTAAACTCTTTTTCAAAGTTCTAAGCCATGATTTCTCCATGGTTTAAGCTCTCTTTCTATGGTTAGTAACTTGTAGTTTTGTTTAAGCTTGTTAGGTGATTTTGAAGGAGAAAACCGAAACATAGAGAAAGATGTGAAAGAGTTTTAGTCTTCATTTAAGGTAAGAGGAAGACTAATCTTATCATCTATGGATGGTGGTAAGAAGATGGAGTGTGATTTTTGTGATTGTAGAATCCATAAGGATTCATTTGTGTATTTGTTAGTAGCTTGTTTATGTGTTTGTGTATTTGTTAGTAGCTTTCCTATTTGATGTTTGTAATAATTTGCATGTCTACAAGCTTTGATTGCATGTCTACAAGCTTTGATTTAGGTTATATGTGTGTTAGAAATATATTGCATGTGTTAGAATTGCATGATAATGTATAGGATGTGAATAACATGCTAAGGTATGCATGAGTGTTCCAAAGAACACAAACTTAAGGCTCACGGCCATGGACACAAAAGGAGAACCAAAATGTTCTCATATTTTCCCTAAAGTGTAATTTAATTAACCTAGAAAAATTAACAAGAGATAGCATTGTTTAGATCAAGGAAAATGAATTTAGAAATCAAATGATCCAAACATATATTTCGGCCAACATGCCAAACCAAGAATTCATGATTTCTAAAATCAATTCCAAACTATTTTCAAGTATAAAGATGCAATATATGTTAAAAAGAATTTTTCTCCAATGAGTTTTAAAGAAACAAAATGATTTGAATTTAGTTTAAAGATTAAAAGTAATAATTTTATTGTTAGAAAAGAAATACAGTAACTTTCAAAAATTTCTAACATATAGCTCATGTTGTATTTTGAAGCATGTTAGTAGTTTTCAAAAAGATTAATTATATGGTTTAAAAATTTAATAAACAGAATTTTTACGGTAAAATTAGGAAACCATTAATATAATTTTCTAAGCAAAATACTGTCAATTTTTAGTAAAAATGGGCAATTAAGATAGAAAAGATGTCCAAAAGACAGTATACGGTATTGAAAATATTTACGTAGTTTAAACATATTATTTATTATTTCTGTTTATTTAAAAAGTAATTTTTAAGGAGTTTGGACAAGAAAATGATTTAAAAATCTTACGCGATTGAGAAAATGTATTAAAAACTCTACGCGATTTTGAAAACAGAAAAATAAATTTACACGATTTAAAAACGTTTGTAAAAATGACGAGATTGTGAAAACGCGATAAAATTTCTACGCGATTGACCGAAACAATATTTTCCATATTCTTTCTGGATTTTCTGTATTTTTCTGCTGTCGGGCTATGAGGTGAACCCGTACAGGCTTTGGAGCAGTATTTGTCAGGTGGGACTTACTGTATCTTTTTATCTTAGTTATACCAGTTTTTAGTGGATTGGTTGACGAGGGGAATCACATCGTGTTGTCGATGCGATAAACGTAGTGTGGTTCATTTTTCTTATGAACTTGGAGACGTTAGTGTACGGGATTCCATATATGGACAGTCGGTCGCTCCGCTGGGCCGTGGTAACCGATAGCACACTAATGGACTCGACACACACTATTTTTAATTAAGATTTCGTAAAGTCTAATAGTATATTGCCTGTAGTGCCACAATGAGAGACCGTGAACTACACCATGCTTTGGATGATGGATTCCATATGACTTGGGGCTATAGACGCAAAGTGTGACAGCGCAATAGTTTGGTTGGGCAGCCGTGGTACTAATAGATTTTGCGAGTCATTCTCTCTCTGATATCTATTTGTGTTTAGCTCCATGGAGTAGGGTCGTGTCATATTATATCTGAATTATATCTTGAACATTATTTATTTTATCTGTTTATTTATTTATTTAGTTATTGATTCTGAGAAATTGTCTGTTTCTGAAGTTATTTTATCTGTGATGTTATATTGTATGTGTTATTGATTTATCTGTGAAATTATGTGTTGTTATGATAATTAGATTTTTACACTATACTGTTATTAAATTACTGTTATAGCTTTTCATATTACATGAACTGTATATCTGTTGTTTGTCGTTTTCTTATTTGCCATGTTTGTGATGATTTTAGATTGTCTTACCTCTTTCTTTATTGTATATGTTTCTGTATTTTATTTTACGCAGTAAAGAGTTTGAGGAAGAGGAACAACCTCTTGAGATTCTGTATCCCGATGAGGAGGAAGATCAGCAAGCCGAAGATCAATTCGATGATCAAGAACCATCTGATTATCCATATCCATTGGACTGATTAGTTTGGGTATGGCGGTGCTAGGATTTTTGGGGTTTGTGACACTCGAGTTTCACGGTGGATCGTTAGCTTGGCATATGCGAGGAGACAGAGATTCCGTGACGTATGCGGGACAACTGACTGTGTCCCTACGTCATAGGTTTGATGACGAGCCAGTGATGACGATGACTGTGTTTCTGCACCTAGAGTTACCTTTATCCATTAGGCGTCATTGGGGTGGTGTATCCACTGAGCCTAGTGAGATGACACTCGTATCGACTGCGCGGTCTCATGTCCGCCGAGTGTCGAGGCATCCTGGATATTTATCTTCTGATGAGTTTCCTGAGAGTGATCCATCAGAGGATTAAATATTTATGATGTATTTTTGGGCGCGTCTGCGTATGTATATATTGACTCTTTACTGTTTTTCTTTACTGTTTCTGTTTAAATATTTGTAGTTGTAGTTGTAAATTATTTGTATAACTTACATCTTGGACCATATGTATCTTATGAGTGATGTTGTTCTGTTTATTTTATATTTCTGCATTATTTTTATTTAATAATATTCTGTTTAACAGGAATTGTTTTACAACCCATATTAATATGTAATAAATATTTTACGACTTGGGTAGATTCTATTTATTTCTTTTTATATATGTGACATCCCCACAAGGGTGTTACACAAAGCAAGGAACTTTTTGTGGTTCTTCAATAGGTAAGAGGAAGATCCATCTCATCAACCAAGTATGGTGGTGAGAGATGGTTTATTTATTTGATGGATGTTGAATCCATGTGAGGATTCATATCCATAGTCATGTAATAATTTGTGTGTGTTTAAGTGCTTTGATTATTTGTCTATGTTTGATATGATTTGCATGATTTTGCATGATTTTATTGCTTATATGATATGCTTATAATATGCATGATGAAAACATGTTGAATATATTATGGTGGATGTATGTTGAAACAAGCAATTTTGGCTCCAAAGGCCAAGGGGGAGGCTACGGTTTTGAGCTCTCAAAAATAGGGTTCATGTTGAAATTTTTCAAGAACATGGGAATTGATTTTTGGTCACCAAACTAAGGTGAATTTTGGCCAAGACACCTCAAATTAGGTGTTCATAAATTTATATTTTCATGAATGATAAAATTGAATGATTAGAGAAGCAAGGAAAATAAACAAAAGGTTTGATTTTCAAGAAACAATGTACATGATTTTGGAGAAGTATTTTTATTAATTTATTTTGTGTAAAAACAAGAATGGAACTTAGTTGATTTAGAAGGAAAAATACAAGAATGATTTCAATGGTCATGTCCACGATTTTGAAGGCTCGTAATGTCTTGATTTTTATGAACAAAGTGATTTTTAAAGTGAAAATATAACTTGATTTAATGCAAGGATTTGGAAAGGGAATCGGAGTGTTTTAACACTTGAGAATTGGAAATTTCATACGTGAATGGAAAAGAGAAGTTGAAAATGTTTGAACCTCAATTTATTTTAAAGAGGATTTTCTAACGTGTAACTCATTCTTTGGGTTTTGGAGAGCGTTAGTAAATTTTAAAGTTAAAAACATTGATTTAATTCAATGAAATGATGATTTTATGGAACAAATTACGAAAAGTATTTTCTTGAGTAAGAAATGTGTAAAATAATGTGAGAAGTCATATTTTTTTGAAAAATGTTGAAAAGGAATTTTTAACGGTTGAGAGAAATTTTACGAAGTTGAAAAATAGTGAAAAATGATTTACGAAACTTAAAAATGCGATTTTTAAGCTACGCGATTGGAAAAACGTTTACATATTTCCATGCGATTTGAAAAACGTTAAAATATTTTTACGCAGTTTGAAAAGCGTTTAAATATTTTTACGTGATTGAAATATTGTTGAAAAATCTATATGTGATTTGAAAACGTAACAGAAATGTTACTAAATTGTGAAAACGCGACAAAAATGGTGCGTGACTATAAAAACGTGATAATATGATTTTCGCGATTAAATATACAGTAGGATATTACTGTTGAACTAGTGAATGGACACTGTGTGAGAAAATAATAAATTTTGCCTGTGATTGGTATTGGTGTATTTTATATGCATGAACTGGTGTATGAACACTGTATATGAAATTTGCCTATGTTTGGCATTGGTGCATTGAACATGCATTGGAAAGGTCCAATGGACTGTATGAGGCTATTTGCCTAGGAGAGACGTACACATCTTGAGTGGGTGCGATATGCATAGTATAAGTCACTTGTTGACCTTGGGAGCATCGGGATGCGGGTTGCTTACACGGGTGGTTGGTAGCTCTTCTTCCCGTAAGTTAGACCGATGCAATGCACCGATGATCCTGACTGAGACACTATTCTTAATCGAGATCTCGTAAAGACTGTCGTGTATATGCTAGATGTGCAAATACAAATGAGAATTGTAGCACTTGGTCTGAGGCATTTTGGTACAGACAGATCTTTCGGATCAACTTCTCCGAACTGAGTATTAGCTCCATGGAGTAGGACATTGAATCTATGTGCGCATGCATGAAACTGAGCATTTATATCTATGTGATATATTAATTGAGGAATATTGGCTATGACAATTATTCTGTTGAGAAAATACTTGGATGATGATGATGATCATACTATTAATGGCATGATGGTAATTGTTATTTATTGTATTTGTTATTTAATACATTATGATGATGTCATAATTGTTATTATAGTATGATATATCTGTATGGTATGCTGTATGTATTATTTCTGTGCTATCATGTTGGTATTGGCGTAGGTGATCTCACCTCTTTGTATGTTTATTTGGTACTGTAAATATATTTGTAAAGACACTGAGCAAAGGGTTGAACAAGTGGGTGAAGAAGAGCAGGCTCCAGAGGAAGCTGAGTTTTGATCGGATGGCATCCTAGTCAAGTTTCTTTGGTTATGTGATATTGCAGTTCCACGGTGGAGCTGGAGCGTGGAGGACTAGTCCCAATGAGAGGGGACTAATTTATGAGGGACACCTGACAGTAAACTTTAGCAGGATATTTCATGGGGATCCGTTTTTCTCTGTAACTATTTTTGTGCATGTGGAATTTCCGCTGTCTATTAGGCGGCATTGGGATACTAGAAACTATGTCCCAACGGAAATTAGTATTGTGTCATCAGCCCGGACACCTATCCATAGGGCTACGTGTCAAATCGGATTCCTACCTGCTGAGGAGTCTGAGGAGGACCCAACTGAGGGTTCTGCTGCTTAGTTAGACTTGGGCGAGTCTAAACTCTATTACAAACTATGTCTGTATATATTTAAGTGTGTTATTTAGTTTTAGAGAAATGGTCTATATATAAATAATCCTGACAGTACGTTTGTAATGTATGATGATGTAAATTATGTGTGATGATGTATAATATTTTATTTTCTGCTAAGGTTATTTTATAGTTATCAAAGAAGAAAGAAAGAAAAAATTTACAACTCATATTTTTATCACAACGTCACATTTTATAACTTGGGGGTAATTTGGTAATTAAGTATCATAAATGTGGCACCCTACGGTGGGTGTTACATTTTTCATCTCTCTCTCCACTAATGTAAACAAACTATAATCAAAGATCAAAAGGGTCTTTTAAAGCTTGTAATGTAAGGCCAATGGTAGGGGTTAAGAAAGAAGGCATAAGATAAAGAAAATAAAGTTGAGATACAAAATCATGTAAATTTCAAAACTCAAGCCACAAAATATTGAACAAGTGCAAAAAGGAGCATAAGAATCAAACATTTTATTTATTTTTTCTTTATTTTTTTCTCATAAAATACTTTTCATTTCATTTTCTTCCATTCTATATCATTTTTTTAACCTTTTTTTCTTCATATTTTAAGCTCCTTTAATACTTTTTGCACAAAAATACTTATTAGATGGTTTGAATAATAAAATAATATAAGATATGCACTCAACAAAGGGTGTGTCAGAGGGAATATATATATATATATATAAAAACACTTGAAAAATAATTTTCTTTGAAGCTATTTATCAATTGAAATGAATGAATCAAGAAGATAGAATGTTTTACTTGTAAAAGAACAACCAAACAAAAGAGGATTCAAGCAATTGTATTAAATTAAAACACAATATAAAGGAGTTTGAGTTTAGAGAATCAAACATAATGTTTATCGTGGTTCGACCACTAACCACTTGTAACCTACGTCCAGTCCTTGAGTAACCACCTGAATTTTTTTACTATCAATTCAAGCTTTGAACAGGTTTGCTACCATTACAAACTAGAGTGTTTTTCATACCTTGGGATACCTCACCCTCGTGCATGAGCCTCAACTTTCAGGGATTCATCACCCTTACAAATTTGCTGAGGGATACCTCACCCTCGTTACAATGAATCAAAGTATATAAAAGATGAAACTCCTTCAAGAGTATATAATACAACTTGAAGCCCTATGAAGCTCTTCAAGAATATCTCAAATATTTGCAAAAATAGAGCACAAATGAATTAAAAGATTGATTCACGAATTAGAGCAATACAAATGTGTTTCAAGTTATTGGGTGTTTTCAAAAGATGACCCAAAGACATGTATTTTTAGTGTTCTGTCCAAAAGAGTCATTGGGGGTGATTTAATATCTCAATAAATGCCAAGAAAAGAGTTATTGCTGACTTTCAGGCTCATGGTAATCAATTACATGAGTCATGTAATCGATTACATGGCTCTAAAAACACATTCTTGGTTTTATGAGCAGGATTTTATCGATTATAAGCCTCATGTAATTGATTACAGAACCTCTACTAGAGTTGTAATCGATTACATGGCCTATGACTTTGGAAAAATGGATTCCCACTTGGTTGTAATTGATTACCAACTCCCAAAGAAGTTGTTAATTAATCACTAAGCCTTAAGATAAGATTACAATCATCCTTGAACCCATTTCTAAGCCCAATTAAGCTTTGATAACCATTTTCAACATAGAAAAGATTGGATTTTCAAAATATAAACTTAATTTTCATTGTCCAAGTTCAAATCAACATTTCTTCAAAAACAATCCGTCAATTAAGAGTTGATTTTAAAAAGACCTTTAAAAAACATTTTGAGATATGTATTGAGAGCTTCTTACATAAAGACACTATGTCCTATAAACTATACCAAATATACCTCCTTTGGACTTGATCTTCGTCTTGACTTTGTTATCATAAAAAACTTCATGTTCTCCATGACATAAGCATTCATATTCTCTCCCTTTTTGATGATGACAAAATAACATAGGAAAAAGAGTAGCATCTATATATATCAGAGATTTAAGTGCAACTCTCCCCCGTAATTTATGTATGAGGTGAGATAAATATTAAGTAGAAGTTGCATGTAAAAATTGCCCCGTTGTTTATCCCTTTTTAGGCCGTAAGTGCACGGATCGAATAAGTAATACAGTTTAAGAGTAGGATATCGTTCCTATGAGGATAATGGAACTTCTAATGCTAAATATCAACCAATAGCTTAAATAATTATATTCAAGAACATAAAAATAGGAAAAAGTGCATTTAAACTAATCTAAAGACTGAAAAGCAATAAATTGGAAATTAAAGATAATGGTTAAAGAATAGGAAATCCTTCTTCATCTCCTACTTTAATTAATAATATGCAACCCTTTTAAGCAACATGAATGAATGAATGAAGTTAGCTTGATAATTTACTTTTGTTAAAAGCCTATGTCTAGGTCAATCAACCATGCTTCATTTACCTAATGCACTATGTTTCCATGAGAACTAGTACAAACTCCACTCATTAAGGTCTATTTTCAAACACCTGCTATGCATGGCTAAGAGATATATTTCTATCCCATTAGCAAATCAACTTATCCCATCGTTAGAATGAAATCAAATATGCATCAATCATACATATGATCTCAAATCTAAATTCCTATGTCTAGGTTCATCAGATTTCAACAAATCACTTAAAAGTTAGCTAAACAATCAAGAGCATTAAGATCCATATGATTGAACAAAACCAATATAAATTCAAAGAAGTACAAAATCATCAATATCCATACAAGGATCCAAAGTAATCCCTAAATACAACTTAGCTACTCATTGAACACGAAATTATACAACAAAAACCATGTTCATGATATAGTGAAGAGAAAGAAGTAAAGGGAAAAAGAAAGGAAGCTCATAGATATGATCTTTGATACTTGAATCTCCTTCCATGAAGAAGATGGCCTCCAACCTTAGCTCCCCTAGCCTCCAACCAACCTAGAAATGAAAACATAGCCGCAACTTTCTAACCTAGATCAAGCTCTCTTTCTAAAAATCTAATAAAACAGTATTTATAGGCCAAATTTTCAATGTCATACCGCAGCGTGACTCATCTTGCACTGTGGTGCATGCTGAAATTAGGTCACCACGCCGCGACATGAACTCCTTTACACCACAGCGTTCTAGCCTCGGGTTTTAGTAGCATGCTAAATGCACCATACCGCGGTGTTAATATACCTACGCCGTGGCTTAAGATGTTGAACTTCACACTTGGCTTTCTCTTGGCCTTTCTTATCCAATGTTGGTCCAAATCTTCCACCAATCTGCTTGTTTGCAGCTATTCCTGCAATAGAGAAATCATTGAGTTACTAAAAGTTGCAAATCCACTTAATTAATTGAAGAATATGCACAATTTGCTCAAGATCATATAGGAAGATATCAAGATTGAATTTGACAAATATAAGCATAAAACCTTCCATATATGCATAATAACAAGGACTTAAGCAATCAATAAAGCACAGATATAGGGCACAAATAACTACATTTAATGGAGTTATTACTCGTACTCATGCAAGTTACATGTTATATCTCTCCCAATGTTGGCATTATAAAAAAACACATAAGCATTCATCAGAAATATCGTGTTAAAAGAATTAATGAACACCATATAATTAGCAGTGAAACTAATATCATATCAAATGAGGAATCAATAACTTATAAAATTAGTGCATAAATATTAACAGTTGAGAGCTCAAAAATAAGTATCATAGTTATACAATAAGCATAGTCAAAAAGCAAAGAGTGAGACAAAATATGACATGATACATATGATCATTACTAAGCCCTATTGTCACTCTGTTGCCTCGCTATCATTCTTGTCAGCAAGAACTTCATCAAGATCAAGGTCCTTATCATCATCAATACCAAGATCATCATCAGTACCAAGAACCTCCTCCTCATCATCAATAGGATGCTCCTTAACAAGTAGGATCACCATGTATATGCTCCTCAACAGCAACCCTAGGTGCAGGTGGAGGAGGTGCAATAGGCCTTTAATCCTCATCCATCTGGTCATGCTGCAGTATAGCTCGCAGAGCAGCTATGTCCTAATTTGTGTGTAGTGTCCTCTCCTCTAAACGATGGATGGAGGTCTTGATCTCACTGAACTGATCATTGGCATGAGTGTGTAGGCTGCGTAACTCATGGAGCATAAGCTCTAAGGAAGCCTCTGTTGGAGCAGTATGTGGTGTTGCATTTACATTATCCTCATCATCTCCTTGGGGTATGTGACCATCCACCCTATGATGCAAGTAGTACCAACGATCATCAATTTTCTTCAGTTGGAGCTTTGTGAGAGTATGTGCACTAATGAATCCAGGCCATTAGAACTCTCATCATTTGCCTCTCTAGACACAGAGATATGGAAGTGCTCCAAGATGATTGTGTTGGTGTGTGCCCTAAAGGCCAATACATTATGTCAGTGTTTACATACATTATATTATGCTATTTTTTGATATATGAGGCATTTCATTTATTGTGTTATTTTTGGTAGACATAATAAAGTCCTTAGAATAGTAAGTTTGATACCATAGGACATCAAGTGGATGACTTGATCATGAGATCCTATTGGATAGAGCACTATTCTTAAAATGTCCTTAGTCAAGTATTATTGTCAAATAGGACAATGATAATGCATTGAGACTAGTACGTGTGTAGACTGATGACCACATCTCACGAGTCATGGATATGAGATATCAAGTCTACACATGGATACATATTAGAGTAATGATGTATTGGACAGACCCGCCATGAGAACGCTACGTGGATCGTTACGTGAGTGTCATAAGCAATTCTCATAGTGATAATGGTGTATGTGGTCCTTTGACCTGAAATCACTACGATTCTTACATGAGGAGTTGTGTGATTTAATGCCATCAAACGTTATCTGTAACAAGATGATTATAAAGTTAGTTATTAGACATACCGTGATACATGTGGAGGGGTATAAGTGACCTAGATGGGATTTGTCCCTCCTACATAACAGGAGTAATATCTTCGGGGCCCCTGATTGAGTGAGACTACGAAATGCATGGCCATGCTTAAATGAGTCAGTATGAGATATTGATCTCATTTGTTATTACTATGTCTGCTCGGGAATCAGGAAACTAAAGATTGAACTAAACAAGGGTGACACGTTCCATGCCTTGTGTTCAATCTGGATATCTGGACAAAGGAACTAAACTACACGGAAACATTGGTCATGGATAGGTTATGTCAAATCACTGACATTCTCATTACTTGGGTAGCAGTGATGTGTTGCTAGATACCGCTCACTGTTTGTAATATTAAAATGAGATTTTAATATTACTACCAACATCATGAGAACCTGCAAGGTCGCACACTTAGAACAGACTAGATTGGAGCAATAAGGATCCAAGTTGGACTCGGATTCAATTGTGGGCCTAACTTATGACAGATGGGTTTAGGGTTGCACAGCTTACCTTGCTACTACTCACACTCACTTAAGGCAGCCACTATTATAAATAGTACTGCTAAGGGGGCTGCTACTAGGTTACAACACAATCCTAGCCGCACCTACAGAAAATGAGTGAGAGGTAGTGAGGTCTTCTTCTCCTCTCTTCGCAGCTAGCACTACGAAAATAGAGGCGTGACTCCCTTTTGCAAGTCTATTCATGTGGATACCGCAGACACATCGTCACTATTATGGTGTTGGTGATTCACCTCGCTTGTGATTATCACGCTTCAAGAGATAATTTTTAAAAACTCGGATTATGGACTTTTTCGCATGGATGCTGTGAGGGAATTCTATTATTTCGCTACGAGACTTTTAATCCACAATTCCCAACAGATTGTGATCAGTATATCATAGGGAAGGGGATGGTTACTCTTTCTAGCCTTCAACATATGCTGAATAACGTAATATGCCAAGTTGATAGGTCTGTCAGTGTTCATCACCCACATGGTGAGAACATTATCCTTTAGTACTTAGGAGTAGTTGCTCCCCCTAGGAATCAAGGGCCTAGTCAGGATATAATGGAGTACTCTCCATGGTGAGTCCAGTGGCCATGATCCTCTATTTAACCGTATAGCCAACTCTCACAAAAGACCACAAAGCAGATTTGTACTTATAATCTTCTCCCCATACATTCTCACCACCAGAAAAGATTATACCATCAGACATTAACCCAGTTAATCTATGCTAGATATCATGAGTGATGATAATATATTTCTTCTTAACTTCAAAAATCAAGCAATCATTCTCATATTTCAAATTGGCATAGAATACCTTAACTAAATCTAGAAAAATATCCTTCTTGATGTTCATAAAATTCATCAACTCAAGTCTCTCCATCATTCTAAAACTTTCCAAAGATTCACTAGAGTAAAAGCCTTTAGTGAGATACCTGGGTTAGTTAATCTTCCTCAGCTAAAATTTTTGGTGGAAGAGCTCAACTTTCTTGGCACTTCTAAAGTATTGTGAGAGCTCCAAACCAGAAATGATGGATAGAGGAGCTTGAGAAGACGTTCCCGCAACCACCCCTGTTCGTGGCCTTTTGGTTCTATGTGAAGATTCAGCCATTGCACGATATGAGGTGATCTAGGTACATTCTATTATCCATTGGATAATAAACACTGATTTTGCTAGCAGTAACCTTTGTCCATTAATTAATAACTACCGGTAAATATCTAGTTAGGTGTTTAGTCATAAGCTTAGTCATGAATCTCATCACTACCTCTTATGACTTACCTTGTTTAGCACCAATGGAGAGCAAACTTTCAAGCTAAGTTTTGTGGAAGTCAAATATTATGGCTATGACTCACATCATTAAACCAATGGAAGGTAAACATGGAGGATAAGTTTGGACACTCATCACCCTAGGTGTACATGGTCAAGAAGCTTGTAGAATGAGCTTAGATGACCAAAATGATATTTGTTATCTCTTTGAGTTCATCTTATCATCTTTTCAAGAAGTAAAATATCAAAAACTCTCTCATTTTCTCCCCTTGCAAGTTTCGGTGATACACCCAAAAACGTTCTCCAATCTTGTTTATTTTAAAACAACTACATATCTTGAATCTAAACATCATTTAAAGACACTTTCATGTTGTGATCTTCATCAAATTCATCAATCACTTTTTCCAAGTTTAAGTTTGAAGGCTTTTAGGTGAAGTTCTTGATCTTCACTTCTAATTTTATTTTCAAAGTTCTAAACCATGATCTTGATCCATGGTCATCTTATTTCAAGCCTTAGATTTTAATATTTGTATGCTTAATTTGTTTTAAGGATCTTTTTGGTGGTAGAAGTTTTCCAAGGAGGCAACCAAGGAGCTTTTTGATCATCATCTATGGTAAGAGGTAGATTAACCTCGTCAACCAAACTTGGTGGTGAGAAATGGAATTTGTGATTGTTGGTGAAAAATTCTTGTGAAAATTTATTCAATTGATTATGTAAATTTAATGGTTTATGCTTGTTTGGTTATGTGTGATTATGGTTTATGCTTGTTTGGTTATGTGTTATTATAGTTTATGCTTGTTTGGTTATGTGTGATTATATGACTTTGATGGTATGCATAAAATTGCTATGGTAGGAATTAATGATTGGAATGTTTTGTATGCTTTAAATCATGTGGGAATGACAAAATTTTTTGTTCTAAAGACCATCCATGGCTTACGGCCATCTAGCCCAAAATAGGGTATCCAAGGCAAAATATTTTTATTGATTGTAAACATAGATGATTAGGTGACAAGAATATAATTTAAGGATTTACAAGTTGAAAAAGAAAATGAACAAAATTTTATCATTTTGAAAAGAAATTGATTTTCGGTCATAATAATGGAAATAAGTTGAAAAGATGATTTAAAATTTAAAGTATTTTGTTTAAAGAAAGTTTTAGTAAAGGTAATGGAAAAAGATTTTTGAAATATCTTATTAAATCATAATAACGTAGATTTTGTGAAAAATGCTAGAAAATATTTCTTAGAGGAGATTTGGTAAGAAAATATTTGAAATTAGAGTTGTAATTTTTGTTAAACATGAAAAGTCTTAAAGTTAAGCTTAGAACGTCAATAAACATTTTAAGCGATTTAAAAATAATGATTTTTGAGTTACGCGATTAAGAAAACGTTCAAAAATTCTTACGCGATTGAAAAATGACATAAAAATGTTAAGCGATTTGGAAAGTGTAACAAAAGTGTTACGCGATTGTAAAAAATACGATAAAAATGCTTTGCGATTGAGAAAAATAGCAAATGGCTATCGGGTCGACGTACTAGACCCGGGACATCAATAGATGGTTTAGCCCAATGGTGGCTTGTTTTGTGAATCACATTGTTAATTATTATTGATGCTCGAGTCATAAGATCATGCATTGTGAAAGTCGTGAGGGCTTTGTTTGTTAAGGCTATATGCCTAGGAGATTGAATTTACACCTTAGTGTGGGTGCGATTTGTGTAATGAAGGTCAATGACTAATCTTGGGGACGTCGGGGTGCGGAATGTCACAAGTGGCTAGTTAGTAGCTCTACTGTGTTGCGGTAACTGATGCAAACGCATCGACGATCTTGACAAAGACACTATTCCTATTCATGATCTGGTGTAGAATGTCTTGTATATGCCATGATGAGCATGCTGAGAATGTTGTAGCACTTGAATTGAGGCTGACGATATATGGACATGTCTCCCGATCAATTCTCTTCGATATTGGTTTTAGCTCCATGGAGTAGGGGCTGGTTCATTGTGTATATGCATAGTCAGTAGACATGTTGTTGTGATATACATTAGTTGAATTGTTTATTAATTAATATCTTAATTGTAATTGTTGATTTTGTATTGAATGGTATTATTGTTATTATTGTTTCTTTGCTGCCATACTGGTATGTGATGTAGGGGATCTCACCTCTTTGTTACATTGCTTTATTTGTTCTGTTGTATGTTTATATTCTATGAAGACTGTGATGGCGGCGAGGTAGGGTCTTCTAGGTTTTGTTAGGGTGCAGTTTCACAGAGGCACCGACGCATGGCACATCCATCTGGGTACTGAGCGCATCGAGTATTTTGGGGATGTTACCCTGACCTTGAGTAGGACCCGCCATAGGGTTGCTACTTTTTTCTTTTAATGCTACTATACGTTTGGAGTTTTATATGCCTATTAGGGATTTATGGGGTGATTTTCATTACATTCCTAGAGAGGATTCTGAGGTATCATATGCTTGAACTCCTGTCCATCGAGACATGCCCCGATTGGAGAATTTGTCTGTTGAGGATTCTGAGGAGAATCCAAAGGAGGATCTAGTGGAGGACCCTACCCTCTAGGTATTTAGACTTGGGCCAGATTAGATTTTGTTATGGTAGTTGTACATATTCTTTTAAGTACTTAAGTTTTATGTAATTAAGTTATCACTAATTGATGTTATGTAGATGAGATGTATATTATTCAGTTACTATGCCTTGTGTTTTAATATCCTGTTAAGTTTATGTTATCCGTGAAAAGAAATTTTACAACTCGTATATTATAATAATAAATTAATTATGACTTGGGTTTAGTTTTATAATGTTTAGTCTGAAATGTAATTCCCAAATAAGGGTGTTACACATTTCCTCTGCCTAGCGCCTGGACGCTGGGAGATGAGTGCCTGAGCACTCAATTACTAGAAACTTGTGTAAGTTTTCTTTTGAAGGGAATTGGTTTCCCATTTGTTAGAGATCCCTTATTTGTGATCTTTAAAGAGTGTTGAGACACTCTAAGGATCATTTCTTTGAGAATGTATACCTTGCACATATGAGAATTGTAAGGAACTTATAGCATCCATATGGGATGGAATGCCTTAAGTGGTATCAAGGACCTTGTCCAATTTAGAGTTGGCTTTGGAAATTCACCTATGAGGTGATGTGGTAGGACACTAGGTATAATAATGCTGGTGACATTGGTCTTGCTATCTTATGTTATGAGTTTAGCTAGAAGTTACTAGTATTGTATTATCACCTTATTAGGAATTGCAGATATATCATACAGCGGAATAATAAAAATTCCTTCATAGGATCCATGCAAAAAAGCCATAATATGAGTTTTAAAATGTTTACCTCTTGAAGCGTGATAAACACAAGTGACGTGAATCACCAACACCGTAATAACGATGATGTCTCTGCGGTATTCATATGAACAGACTTGCAAAAAGAAGTCACACCTCTTTTACACAGTGCTAACTGTGAAGAAAAGAGAAGAAGACTTTCACTGTCTCTCACTCACTTTCTATAGGTGTGGCTAGGGTTGTGATGATACGTGTTTAGTAGCCCCGTTAGCAGTACTATTTATAATAGTGGCTGCCTTAAGTGAGTGTGAGTAGTATCAAGGTAAGTTGTGCAACCCTAGACTCATCTGTTATGAGTTAGACCCACAACTGAATCCGAGTCCAACTTGGATCCTTATTGCTCCAATTTAGTCTGCTCTAAGTGTACAACCCTGCAAGTTCTCATGACGTTAGTAGTAATATTAAAATCTCATTTTAATATTACAAATAGTGAGCGGTATGTAGTAACACATCACTGCTACCCAAGTAATGAGAATGTCAGTGATTTGACATAACTTATCTGTGACCAATGTTTCCGTGTAGTTTAGTTCCTTTGTCCAGATATCTAGATTAAACACAAGGCATGGAACGTGTCACCCTTGTTTAGTTCAATCTTCAGTTTCCTAATTCTCGAGTAGACATAGTAATAACAAATGAGATCAATATCTCATATTGACTCATTTGAGCATGGCTATGCATTTCGTAGTCTCACTCAATCAAGGGTCCCGAAGATATCACTCTTGTTATGTAAGAGGGAGAAATCCTATCTAGGTCACTTACATCCCTCCACATGAATTGCAGTATGTCTAAACTTTATAATCATCTTATTACAAATGACGTTTGATGTCATTAAAACACACAACTCCTCATGTAAGAATCGTAGTGATTTCAGGTCAAAGGGCCACACACACCATTATCACTATGAGAATCGCTTATGACACTCACGTAACAATCCACGCAGCATTCTCATGGCAGGTCTGTCCAATACATCATTACTCTAATATGTATCTATGTGAAGACTTGATATCTTATATCCATGACCCGTGAGATGTGGTCATCAGTCTACGCACATACTAGTCTCAATGCATTATTGTTGTCCTAATTAATAATAATACTTGACTAGGGACATTTAAGAATAGTGTTTTATCCAATAGGATCTCACGATCAAGTCATCCACTTGATGTCCCATGGTATCAAACTTACTATTCAAAGGACTTTATTATGTTTATAAAAAAAGAACATAATAAATGAAATGCCTCATATATTAAAAATAGTATAATTTAATGTATATAAATACAGACAAAATGTATTAGCCTCTAGGGCATACACTAACACACCTGATTACTGAGAATCTTGTGGTACTTCAAATGTGATTTGAAGTTTTTCCTTGCATGTTTTTAAGCTTGCTATTCCTATGTATTGTGACCTTATGTCGTGTGCAAAACCATTTAGCCAAAAGAAAAAGGATGAGATCCAAGATTCTTGTAGTATGTGATACTATTATGGTCAGGATTACTAGTATGAGGGTGGTAGCAATACTCTTACTTTGTGAAGGAAAGGAATCCACTTATTACCAAGTAGTATGATGGCTCTTTTACCTAACCTACTGAGACAAATACAAGGGGACTCGGTTCCTGGGAATAGATGAGTATTGTGTGTTTTTAAAAACTAAAACTTTCACAAGCATTTCATAAACATATTGTTAGAACATCTCTTATGAATATTCATATAACATATTGTGTTTGCAGTTGTTTCACAATTGTATGGATAGTTGTCTTGCTCGATGATATTTTACAATTGTATGGACGGTTGTTCAATACCATTGTTAGTTAATATCTTATGGTTATGGTTTTGTTTACTCAATGTGAATGATGTAAATGCTAGATTTGGGATACTTATACTGAGAGTTATGAATTCTCAACCCAATTGTGTTTCCATGTAATTCCATGTCAAGACCCCAAAAAGGGAAAGAAGAACAAGATGCAAAAAGGCTTAGAGTAGCTTATTTTATTTATTGTGGAACCAAGGATGTATTTATTTTATATCGTTGGTTTTTAGTTTAAAGTTTGTATATGATAATGAGTCGTTTATGGCTAATGCTATATATATCCTTATCTATCTTTTCTTCTGTTTGGCTCTCTATAATGAATTCACATGTTATTATGGATTTTTAATTTTATGAAATTTTTGGAAGTGACATACTTAATACGTTTTATCTTGAAATATTCCGATTATTTTATGATAATTGTATTAGGAAGTTACATAGGTGAAGATAGATGGATTAAAGATGGAAATTGGAGGGTGGATTAGTGAGCCAAGTGGTGATGATTTCCTCTCTCTATTTCACACTGAATTTTTGGAGAGAAAGATGAAGAGAGATCAAGAATAAGTTATAAAGTCATTGGCGGTGGAATTGGTAAAAAATTAGCTAAACTAATTATGCTGAAACTTTGGATTTGTTACGTACATTTTAATATTCCAAAGTTGAGTTTTCAAGTGTCCATAAGTATTATAGAAAATTTTAGCACTCAACTTAGTCCTTGGATCCATTTTTCCATAACTTTCCATAAACTGCTATTTATCAGTTAAGCTTCATTACTCAATCCTAAGTTAAATTAAACCGAAAGATTAAGAAATATGCTTATTGATACTTATCTTAGTTAGCATTTTATGCAACACCGACCATAGGGTATCACATTTAAGACTAATCCTAATATAACTTACCCAAGTTTTAAAAGAATTAATCTTGTAAAAACACTGATTTTAAAATTTCGTTTGTGGAATAATAGAAAATAAACAAAACTTTAAACGTGAAATGTAATTAAAACTAATACACCATATTTTATATATTACAACCTTGTTCGCAAATAATTTGCATAAATACACCCCCAAAAGTTAATATATATACATTACATGCCAGAAATAGAGGACATGTACAACTACCATATAAAAACTCGATCCAGCCCAAGTCCAAACACCTGAAGATTAATATCCCCTACTTGGTCTTCCTCTTGAAATGGAACGGGCAAATTTCCCGGTATAGGCATATCGCGATGGATGGGAGTCCGAGCAGTAGACATCATGGTATCCTCATGCGACGTATAAGTATTATTATTCCTACTCCAAAGCTCACGAATAGGCATATAAAACTCTAGACGTACAGAGACGTGTTGTGTCATGATAGGAATACCATCTCTAGTACCACTTAAGTTCAGAGTCAGATCCCCGGTATACACAAACCTTTCCCTATCATTCTTTCTGAAATTGTGATTAGCTCCATGGAGTAGAAAATGGGTCATTGTGCACATGCATTGTGGGTCAACATATTGGTGTGATGCTTATGCTTGTTTAATATGTTATCTATGATGAAAGGGGATCTCACCTCTTTATTATGTTATATATGTGTATTGTATGTATTTGATGAAGATCGAGGAGGCAAGGAGGCTAATAAGTCTTTTTACTACCAGTAACAGTTTTCTGTGCTTGCTTAGTATGGCGGCGAGGCGCTTCCCAGGATGCGTGTGAGTGAGGACAAAGCATACTGAAAAGACTCGTGTTGGTTTGTGGAGACACTCGTCAATCCTGCAGGCAGTCCCGGGACTTTACATTTTTTATTACAGAAACATAAACTTACTGAAATTTATAGGTATTACTGAAAATATATTTAATATACAATATTGACACTAATTAATATTTAATAATTTAAAGAGAAATATAAAACTAACAGAAAATTCTCTCTTTTTACAAGTAGCAAACCCTATGACGGGTCCTACTTAATAGCACGGTACAACACTAACGAGAAAACTTAATATACTTATTCCTTCTTGTATCCATCTTGATGCATCAGACATCTATTCTTTGTTAACATTGTACACCAGTGAGTCCTGAATGTCCACTCCACCATGTTGTCACCAATCTAAGAACATTTACCACCCGTTATGTCTAAGACAACTCGTTCCTTCTACTGCATAATTTTAACAATACAGACGCAACAAGACAACATAACAAAGAGGTGAGATCACCTACACCAATACCAACATGGTAGCACAGAGATAACACAAACAACATATCATACAGATAGATTGTAACATCCCGAAAAATATATGTTTAAGTATAAATTATCATTTTATATTATTCTTGATTTTTAGGAATTTTTCAGAAATGTCGAATATTTTAATATATTCTTCGTTTTGCGTGCACACTGAGCTGAGAATTACTGAGGTCAGTGTAACGCTCCGAAAATTAATTATTTTACCACAAATAGTCATTTTCTAATATTTTTGTGTGAATTATTTCGGAATTTTTCGGAAACGGTGAATATTTTAATATATTATTTGTTTTGCGTGAATATCGAGCAGAGTCGGAAAATAACTGTAATGCTTCAAAAACTAGAAAATTATATGACGAATAGTCGTTTTATAATATTTACAATTTTTGAGAATTTTCTGGGAATTTTTCGGAAATGTCGAATATTTTAGTATATTCCTCATTTTACGTGCGCACTGAGCGGAACTGGGAAAACGCAATGTTTTCTCCGCAAGCCTTGGACTATGGATATGTCAATGGGGGATCTTACTAAACCCGAGGCTTGACACAGTTTACAAGGTTTCATAATTTTCGAGAAATCTTAACAGATAAAACAAACCAATACTGCAAAAAATTTATCTATCAGATTAATTAAATACTGACTTCTGTCAACTGTAACTATTATCCATTGGATAATAGTGTGTAGTAAAAATCCTATCACATTATCCCAATACAATCTACTTTATGTCTAATCCATTCACTTTAATTCAAATTTAATGTTAAATAATCAAAGCTTCTTTGAGAAGCTTTGACCAAACAATAACCAAATGGCCCTTGGCTTCCAAGAGAAGCCAACACTCTCCCTCTCTCCTCTCTCTATGCACAGTTGGAGCAGCCCATGCAAGGGGAAAAATTGCATTTCATTAATTCAATTTACTACACTTTAATTCATAATTTCTCAAAACACTTTCTCTCTCTACCCTTTCTTCTTCTTTCTCCATTTTTCTTCTCCTCCTTCTCTCCTCTCCATTGCTACGGCCAGCCCTCCCTCTCCCCACTCAACCTTCACAAAAATTTTAACCAAGCACATTTTCTTAATCCTCTCATCATTCTAAACATCTTTTCTTCTTGGAGTTTCTTGACAATCCATCATCTTCAACACTTTCTCCAAGCTTCAAGTTTTGAGCTTTTTGGGTAAGTTTCAAGACCCTTCTTCCCTTCTCTTCATTTTCGTGGTTATGGTCTCCTTGGTGACCATCCATGCTTCATTTTTCAAGCATTGGTATTGATTTAACAAAGTTAAAATTTCTAGGGTTTTTGGAAGGTGCAATCCGAAATTACAAAGAAGATTTCTTGGTGTTTCTTTTGTTCTCTTCACTTAGGTAAGAGGAAGACACTCCTCCTCAACCTCTCCTAGCATCTAGGAACTTTCATTTTGTCATTTGTGGAAAAAACCTAATGAGGGTTATTCTTTAATTTCGTAATTAGTATGCTTGTGTGTTGATTTTATTTTGTTTATGCTATTGGATTGGTTTGTTGCATTTAATGGTATATTGGATTAGATTTTGTGATTGAAAATGGAAGAAAAATATTTGAGAACCCTTCTTGGAAGGCCACGATTTTAGACTAGAATTTAGGTAAATTTGTGATTAAGTTGTAACCAGCATAAGACTTAAATTGATCAATGGATAAAATGGAATTGAATGGAAGAAAAATTTGGAATGGAAATTCCTAGGGAGGCTACGGCTTTAGGCCAAGAAATTAGGATTCTTGGTGAGCTAATTTAACAAGTGAGCAATTAAATGAATTAAGAGAATGGCATGTAATGTGATGACTTGAAAAGATTTGGAAATGAAACCCTTGTGAGGCCACGACCTCTAAGGCCTTTTGGGCGTAATGTTGTGACTTTGGTAACTTGAAAGCATGAGCAATTAGGTAATTAGAAACTTATGTAATGAGTTGGATAACAAATAAATCAGAAGAATTTAACATAATTAAAGATTATGTAAATTTTAAAGGACTAAGAATGTGATTGTCATAAAATTTAAGGTACTTCCAAGTGAGTGAAGAACAAGAGAGTGTGAGGTCTAAGAGCTTAAATAATTTACAAGTTGTGAGAAATTAAATTACCTTGGGAGATTTAACTAATTGTGCAAATTGGATTGGACATGAACCTTAAAAAGGGAAATAAATTCTAAGATAGAATTCATAATGGACCTAAAAATGCACCAATTGATTTGATCCCTATGTCGTAAAGTTATGGGTCCATGTGATTGATTTGATCATTATGTTGTAAAGTTATGGGTCCATGTGAGTGACCATTCGTATATTGATGCTTATATTGGCCATTGTGGCATATTATGCAATTGTATGAGATTGTGAATCATACATGTTCATGCATAGAGTCTTATGCATTGTGAATGTCCTTGTGGACTGTTGTAAGGCCAGGTTGCCTAGGAGATTGAACACACCTTTGTGCGGGTGCGAGTAGACTAGTGTGGGTCTTGTTATGACCTCGGGGGCGTCGGGGTGCGGGTCCTTCACAATGGGCAATTAGTAGCTCCTCTGCCCGTGGGGCAAACCGATGCAAACGCACCGACGATCCGGACTTGACACTGTCCTATATCGTGATCGAGCGTGGACTGTCTGTACAATGCCTGATGTGCACGTGAAAATTATTGATGAATAGCACTTTGGCCGCGGCAGCCGAGTTGCAGACACGTCTCCTGATCTTTCTCTCTGACTGTTTGAGTCTAGCTCCATAGAGTAGGAATTTGGGAAAGCATGCATGTGGGTCATGATATACTTTGTCATTGTAAATCATTGTTTTCCGTAAATATGACTTGTTGGATTATTACTGTAATGATTATCTGCCTGGAACTGTTTGCTTGCTTATTACTGAATTTACTGCTTATTCCCTGGATATGTTGTTTCTGAATGGCTATTTGGGCATGCTGCGCCGATCTATTTCTAACTGCTATAATTGGTAATGATGGTAGGATATCTTACCTCTTCCTTGTATCTCTATTACTTGTTGTATGTGCGTATACTGTATTGATCGAAGACGACGGCAAGGAGGCGGAAGATCCCGAGTTTCCTGGCTTCTGGCCTGACCAAGATTAACTTCTACTGAGACGATGGAGGCACGCATGCGTGGATTTCTGGTCGACGTGCGTCTGACCTTCCTCGGAGGGATAGGGTGCTAGCACATCAACCTGAGTTCCAATCGTTGCGTCTACAAGGGTGACATGTCGATTGCTTTGGCCTGGAGACGTCATGAGGCGCCGATTCTTACCTGCCACCTCACCCTACGTCTGGAGTTTTATCTGCCTATTAGGGAGATATGGGGTGACCGTTATTACACCCCATAGAAGGATTCTTTTGACTCTACTGCTCGGGCTCCTACCCGTGGTTCCGTGGTTCCCATGGAGGTTTCCTCTAAAGAGGAGGATCCTGCCGAGGACCCGGATACGGTCGCTCCTCATCTGAGGGACTGATTTTACTGGCAGCTATTGATGGCTACCAGTGTTTTATTTTGGGGGCCTGATGTATTATTTTTGGAGGGCTGTATATTTTGATATCTCTGGGATATATTTGTATAATCCTTTGGGGCAGGTGTAGTTTTACTTTTTGGATATTTCAGGCTTGTATCTGAGTATAGTTGATGTCAAGCACATTATATATATATATATATATATATATATATATATCTATATACATGTTATTCAGATGTAAATTTTGTCTACTATTTTATTCTTTACTGTCATTCATATTCCACATTGTTAAAATGATTATCAAAAAAAAAATATACTGTTGTTTTTGCTCACGTACTTAAGCATCGAACAAGTTAAACTTAAACTAATGAACCGGGTCTTCATTTGTTAAAACTTTACTTTTCCGTATTTTCTTTTATTTGACAATGTGACGTTCCCTCCCAAAAAGGGGCTTTACATTAAGTTGGTATCAGAGCCCCAGTTTGTGTTACTTTGGGTCTTGTGTGTGAGTCTGTCTTGTTTGTGCTGTGTGAAATCTCTGTGGTTTGTGTTTTGAAATGAATTCCTCTAACTTACCTTGTGGTTTTCAGTTAACCTGATTTGAGAAAGTGTAAGATGGCGAGAAGTAGAGAAATTGTAGCTGCTGTAGAGGCGATGCAGCGGATGGCAGAAGTCATCATGCAGCAAAATGAGTGTGCGACTCAACAACAAGAAAGAGCTACTCAACAGCTTGAGGCAACTGCTAATGCACAAAACATAGCGAAGTTTCGTCGTCACAACCCTCCACAATTTAAGGGAGAATTTGATCCAGACAAGGCTAGTATGTGGATCAAGGAATTAGAGAAAGTCTTTCATGGCATGAACTGTGCCGAAGACAAGAAGGTGAATTGTGCTACTTTCATGCTTGTGGGCAACGCCGAAGACTGGTGGAACGGAGCTCAGAGAGCATTGGAAGCCGAAGGAACTAACATCACGTGGGACGTGTTCAAGAACAAATTCTTGAACAAATATTTTCCTGCAAACGCGAGACATGCGAAAGAGATGGAGTTCCTCAACTTGAGACAGGGCAACATGACCGTCAGTGAGTATGCAGCCAAGTTTGAGAACTTGGAGAAATTTTCGACGCACTATCAGCATCAGACAAATGAGTCTTGGAAGTGCTGGAAGTTCACTGAGGGATTGAGGTATGAGGTGAAGAAAGCTATGATCACCCTGAAGATGAAGGTATTCTCAGAACTGTTAGACACTTGCTGTGAAGTTGAAGCCTTAGAACAGGCTAGAGACTCGAGAAACAGGAACTTTGGGCCTGTACAGTCCCAAAGAGGTGGAGGCAGTGGTTCAAACCGCTTCCAAAAGAAACCCTATTCCTGACCAGCGGGAAATTAGCAACCAACTGGTGGAGGTTCTACTAGGAACCGAACTGGTCAGAATGTGACATATCCCTCCATATGCCTAAAGTGTGGGAAGGATCATCTCATGAGAGACTGCACGATCAAAGGAATTATCTGCTTCAGATGTGGCAAACCGGGCCATATGTCTAGAGACTGCAATCAAGCGAAGGTTGAACCTTCAGTCAATGCAACCCGAGCCAAGAAACCGCAAGCCGGAGGTCGAGTTTACACCATGAGCGGAGCTGAAGCTTCCGAATCCGAAGACTTGATTCAAGGAGAAGGCATCATAGAAGGTAATCTTTTAAAAGTACTGTATGACTCTGGGGCAACCCATTCTTTCATATCGTATGACTGTGTGCTACGAATTGGCTTATCTGTGTCTGAACTACCTTTTGAACTGACTGTTTCAACCCCTACTGATAAACCTGTAGTTACTACCAAAGTCTGCCTAAAATGTCTGCTAGTGGTTGAAGGTCGAGTCTTTTCTGTTCTGATCTGTCTACCTTTGTCACAGTTAGACATAATCCTAGGGATGGACTGGTTATCTTCCAACCATATTCTATTAGATTGTTCTAGAAAAACTATAGTTTTCCCTGTGGATGAGGATTCTAGATACTTGACGGCCAACCAAGCACAAGCTTTCTTGAAAGAAGGAGCTCAGGGATACATGCTGCTATCTTCTTTGAAAATTGAGAGTGAGGCTGATCTGGACACTATTCCGGTAGAGAAAGAGTTCTCTGAAGTCTTTCCAGAAGAAGTACCTGGTTTACCACTGACACGCGAGATCGGGTTTGCTATTGATCTGGTACCGAGAGCTGGTCCCGTGTCTATAGCACCTTATCGGATGTCGCCAACGGAATTGGTGGAGCTCAAGAAACAACTAGAAGAGCTTTTGGAGAAACAGTTTGTTAGACCAAGTATGTCACTGTGGGGAGCACCAGTATTGTTAGTTCGAAAAAAGGACGGTACCTCAAGATTGTGTGTGGACTATAGGCAATTGAACAAACTGACGATCAAGAACAAGTATCCACTCCCAAGAATCGACGACTTGATGGACCAACTGAAGGGAGCAACGGTATTTTTGAAGATCGATTTGAGGTCTGGGTACCATCAGATAAGAGTGAAAATGGAGGATATACCTAAGACTACTTTTCGTACCCGATACGGTCATTACGAGTACCTTGTGATGCCGTTTGGTGTGTCAAATGCGCTAGCTATCTTCATGGACTACATGAACAGGATCTTTCGTCCGTACTTGGACAAGTTTGTTGTCGTTTTCATCAATGATATCCTGATTTATTCCCCGAACCAGGAGGATCATGTTGAACACCTCAGCATAGTTCTCTAGATTCTAAAGGAGAAGGAACTGTATGCCAAGCTGTCAAAGTGTGAGTTCTGGCTTGATGAGGTGAAGTTTTTAGGCCATGTGATCTTGAAGGAAGGGATTACAGTGGATCTGTCGAAAGTAGAGGCAGTGCTATAGTGGGAAAGGCCGAAGTCAGTGACGGAAATTCGTAGCTTCATGGGATTAGCCGGATATTACAGAAGATTCATAGAAGGATATTCTAAGATTGCTAGACCGCTCACTCATCTGACAAAGAAGGACCAAGCTTTTGAATGGACTGATAGCTGCGAGCAAAGTTTCCAAGAGTTAAAGAAACGGCTAACTACCTCACCGGTGTTAGTGCTACCTGATCCAAATGAACCATTTGAGGTGTACTGTGACGCCTCGTATCAAGGATTGGGATCTGTTCTTATGCAGCATAGAAGAGTGGTAGCTTATGCTTCACGACAGTTGCGAGTGCACGAAAAGAACTACCCGACACATGATTTGGAACTAGCAGTTGTGGTCTTTGCTCTAAAGATATGGAGACATTTTCTCTATGGAGCAACATTCAACATCTTTAGCAACTACAAGAGCTTGAGGTATTTGTATGACTAGAAAGAGCTGAACATGAGGCAACGGAGATGGCTAGAATTCCTGAAGGATTATGATTTCCAACTGTTGTATCACCCTGGCAAAGTAAACGTCGTGGCAGACGCCTTGAGTAGGAAGACTGTCAGTGTTTCTGCCCTGATGATTAAGGAAAGAGACCTCATAGAATAGTTTCGGGATGTATGGTCGTTTGTTAAGTTGGAACCCGGAAGAATTTGTATGAATATGGTCACCATCTCAAGTGAGCTAATGGATGACATACGGGAAAAGCAGAAAGTTGATGAATTCTTGCAAGAGGCGAGAGAACTGATGAGGCAAGGCAAAGAGACGGAATTTGAAGAAGGAACGGATGGAATTCTGAGATTCCGAGGTAGAGTTTGTATTCCCCGTGACCAAGAGCTTAGGCGATATATTGTGGAACATGCTCACACCAGCAAG
The DNA here is from genome assembly GCA_029884605.1 of Ormosia emarginata. NCBI lineage: Eukaryota > Viridiplantae > Streptophyta > Magnoliopsida > Fabales > Fabaceae > Ormosia > Ormosia emarginata. The sequence goes on from JAQQTP010000087.1 coordinate 8,722,081, forward strand.
CTGAGTATGCACCCAAGCATAACTAAGATGTACCAAGATTTGAAGAAATTGTTCTGGTGGCATGGAATGAAGAGCGACGCCACTAGATGTGTGTCGACTTGTTTAGTTTGTCAAAAAGCTAAAGTGGAACATCAAAGACCAACAGGACTGCTGCAACCATTGTCTATTCCTGAATGGAAATGGGACAGCATTGTAATGGATTTTGTTGTGGGTTTGCCAAGGACAAAGAAAGGACACGACTCGATATGGGTAATAGTGGATCAACTCACGAAGTCAACCTATCTTCTCCCGATGAACATAAGGTACAGCTTGGAGAAGTTGACCCAGCTTTATATTGGAGAGATCGTTAGGCTGCATGGTATGCCTACGAGTATTGTTTCGGATAGGGATCCGAGGTTTACTTCGAAATTTCGGGAGAGTTTGCAAGCATCGTTGGGAACAAAGTTACGTCTGAGTTTAGTGTACCACCCACAAACCGATGGTCAATCGGAAAGGATGATCCAATCTTTAGAAGATTTGCTTAGAGCTTGTTCTATGGAACAGACTGGATGTTGGGATGAAGTTCTACCACTGATAGAGTTCACCTGCAACAACAGTTATCATTCGAGTATAGGGATGGCACCCTATGAAGCTCTGTATGGACGACAGTGTCGAACACCATTGTGTTGGTACCAAGACGGTGAGCGTCTTACGATTGGACCAGATATCATTCGGCAGACAACAGAGAAGGTTAAAATGATTCAAGAGAAGATGAGAACTGCTCAGAGCTGGCAAAAGAGTTATGCAGATAAGAGGAGAAAGCCTCTTGAGTTTGAGGAAGGTGAGCATGTATTCTTGAAAGTCACGCCCACGACTGGGGTCGGCCGGGCTTTGAAATCTAGAAAACTTACTCCCAAATTTCTTGGACCTTACCAAATTCTTCGCTGGATAGGTCCAGTAGCCTACCAGATAGCCTTACCCCCTTTTCTTTCCAACATACACAATGTCTTCCATGTGTCACAACTGCGTAAATATTTACTTGACCCAAGTCATGTCATAGTACCTGACACAGTACAGTTAAAAGAGAACTTGACCTATGAGGCACCTCCTGCGAGAATCGAGGACCGACGGATAAAGCAACTTAGAGGCAAGGAGATCCCATTGGTGAAAGTGATTTGGAATGAAACAACTGGTGACGCAACTTGGGAACCGGAAAACAAGATGAAGGAGCAACATCCAGAACTATTTTGAGGTATGTAAATTTCGAGGACGAAATTCCTTTTAGTAGGGGAGTGTTGTAACATCCCAAAAAATATCTGTTTAAGTATAAATGATCATTTTATATTATTCTTGATTTGTAGGAATTTTTTTGGAATTTTTCGGAAACGTAGAATATTTTAATATACTTCTCGTTTTGCGCACACATTGAGCTGAGAATTGCTGAGGTCGGTGTAACGCTTCGGAAATTAATTATTTTACCACAAATAGTCATTTTCTAATATTTGTGATTTGTGTGATTTATTTCAAAATTTTTCGGAAACGGTGAATATTTTAATATATTCCTCGCTTTGCGCAAATATCGAGCAGAATCGGAAAACGACTGTAATGCTTCAAAAATTGGAAAATTATATGACGAATACCCGTTTTATAATATTTGAAATTTTTGAGAATTTTCTGGGAATTTTCCTGAAATATTGAATATTTTAGTATATTTCTCGTTTTGGGTGCGCACTGAGTGAAACTGGGAAAATGCGATGTTTTCTCCACGAGCCATGGACTATGGACATGTCGACGGGGGATCTTACTAAACCCGAGGCTTGGCATAGTTTACGAGGTTTCATAATTTTCGAGAAATCTTAACAGATAAAACAAACTAATACTGTAAAAAAATTTTCTGTCAGATTAATTAAATACTGACTTCTGTCAACTATAACTATTATTCATTAGATAATAGTGTGTAATAAAAATCTTATCACATTTTCCCAATACAATCTACTTTATGTCTAATCCATTCACTTTAATTCAAATTTAATGTTAAATAATCAAGGTTTCTTTAAGAAGCTTGGACCAAACAATGACCAAATGGCCCTTGACTTCCAAGAGAAGCCAACACTCTCCCTCTCTCCTCTCTCTATGCACGGCTGGAGCAGCCCATGCAAGGGGGAAAATTGCATTTCATTAATTCAATTTACTACACTTTAATTCATAATTTCTCAAAACACTTTCTCTCTCTACCCTTTCTTCTTCTTTCTCCATTTTTCTTCTCCTCCTTCTCTCCTCTCCATTGCTACGGCCAGCCCTCCCTCTCCCCACTCAACCTTCACAAAAATTTTAACCAAGCACATTTTCTTAATCCTCTCATCATTCTAAACATCTTTTCTTCTTGGAGTTTCTTGAAAATCCATCATCTCCAACACTTTCTCCAAGCTTCAAGTTTTGAGCTTTTTGGTTAAGTTTCAAGACCCTTCTTCCCTTCTCTTCATTTTCGTGGTTATGGTCTCCTTGGTGACCATCCATGCTTCATTTTTCAAGCATTGGTATTGATTTAACAAAGTTGAAATTTCTAGGGTTTTTGGAGGGTACAATCCGAAATTACAAAGAAGATTTCTTGGTGTTTCTTTTGTTCTCTTCACTTAGGTAAGAGGAAGACACTCCTCCTCAACCTCTCTTAGCATCTAGGAACTTTCATTTTGTCATTTGTGGAAAAACCCTAATGAGGGTTATTCTTTAATTTCGTAATTAGTATGCTTGTGTGTTGATTTTATTTTGTTTATGCTATTGGATTGGTTTGTTGTATTTAATGGTATATTGGATTGGATTTTGTGAATGAAAATGGAAGAAAAATATTTGAGAACCCTTCTTGGAGGGTCACGGTATTAGGCTAGAATTTAGGTAAATTTGTGATTAAGTTGTAACTAGCATAAGACTTAAATTGATCAATGGATAAAATGGAACTGAATGGAAGAAAAATTTGGAATGGAAATTCCTAGGGAGGCTACGGTTTTAGGCCAAGAAATTAGGATTCTTGGTGAGCTAATTTAACAAGTGAGCAATTAAATGAATTAAGAGAATGGCATGTAATGTGATGACTTGAAAAGATTTGGAAATGAAACCCTTGTGAGGCCATGACCTCTAAGGCCTTTTGGGCGTAATGTTGTGACTTTGGTAACTTGGAAGCATGAGCAATTACGTAATTAGAAACTTATGTAATGAGTTAGATAATAAATAAATCGGAAGAATTTAACATAATTAAAGATTATGTAAATTTTAAAGGACTAAGAATATGATTGTCATAAAATTTAAGGTACTTCCAAGTGAGTGAAGAACAAGAGAGTGTGAGGTCTAAGAGCTTAAATAATTTACAAGTTGCGAGAAATTAAATTACCGTGGGAGATTTAATTAATTGTGCAAATTGGATTGGACATGAACCTTAAAAAGGGAAACAAATTCTAAGATAGAATTCATAATGGACCTAAAAATGCACCAATTGATTTGATCCCTATGTCGTAAAGTTATGGGTCCATGTGATTGATTTGATCCTTATGTTGTAAAGTTATGGGTCCATGTGAGTGACCATTCGTATATTGATGCTTATATTGGCCATTGTGGCATATTATGGAATTGTATGAGATTGTGAATCATACATGTTCATGCATAGAGTCTTATGCGTTGTGAATGTCCTTGTGGACTGTTGTAAGGCCAAGTTGCCTAGGAGATTGAACACACCTTTGTGCGGGTGCGAGTAGACTAGTGTGGGTCTTGTTATGACCTCGGGGGCGTCGGGGTGCGGGTCCTTCACAATGGGCAGTTAGTAGCTCCTCTGCCCATGGGGCAAACTGATGCAAACACACCGACGATCCGGACTTGACACTGTCCTATATCGTGATCGAGCGCGGACTGTCTGTACAATGCCTGATGTGCACGTGAAAATTATTGATGAATAGCACTTTGGCCGCGGCAGCCGAGTTACAGACACGTCTCCTGATCTTTCTGTCCGACTGTTTGAGTCTAGCTCCATGGAGTAGGAATTTGGGAAAGCATGCATGTGGGTCATGATATACTTTGTCATTGTAAATCATTGTTTTCCGTAAATATGACTTGTTGGATTATTACTGTAATGATTATCTGCCTGGAACTATTTGCTTGCTTACTACTGAATTTACTGCTTATTCCCTGGATATGTTGTTTCTGAATGGCTATTTGGGCGTGCTGCGCCGATCTATTTCTAGCTGCTATAATTGGTAATGATGGTAGGATGTCTTACCTCTTCCTTGTATCTCTATTACTTGCTGTATGTGTGTATACTGTATTGATCGAAGACGACGGCAAGGAGGCGGAAGATCTTGAGTTTCCCGGCTTCTGGCCTAACCAAGATTAACTTCTACTGAGACGATGGAGGCATGCATGTGCGAATTTCTGGGCGACGTGCGTCTGACCTTCCTCGGAGGGCCAGAGTGCTGGCACATCAACCTGAGTTCTGATCGTTGCGTCTACATAGGTGACATGTCGATTGCTTTGGCCTGGAGACGTCATGAGGCGCCAATTCTTACCTGCCACCTCAGCCTACGTCTGGAGTTTTATCTACCCATTAGGGTGATGTGGGGTGACCGTTATTACACCCCACAGGAGGATTCTTTTAACTCTACTGCTCGGGCTCCTGCCCATGGTTCCGTGGTTCCCATGGAGGTTTCCTCTGAAGAGGAGGATCCTACTGAGGACTCGGATACGGTCCCTCCTCATCTGAGGGATTGATTTTACTGGCAGCTACTGATGGCCACCAGTGTTTTATTTTGGGGGCCTGATGTATTATTTTTTATGGGCTGTATATTTTGATATCTCTGGGGTATATTTGTATAATCCTTTGGGGCAGGTATAGTTTTGCTTTTTGGATATTTCAGGCTTGTATATGAGTATAGTTGATGTCAGCATATTATATATATATCTATATGCATGTTATTCAGATGTGAATTTTGTCTTCTATTTTATTCTTTACCGTCATTCATATTCCGCATTGTTAAAATGATTATAAAAAAAAATATACTGTTGTTTTTGCTCACGTACTTAAGCATCGAACAAGTTAAACTTAAACTAATGAACCGGGTCTTGATTTGTTAAAACTTTACTTTTCCGCATTTTCTTTTATTTGACAATGTGACGTTCCCTCCCAAAAAGGGGCATTACATAGATCTTACCAGAATTATGATCATGCCATCAACATTAATCAACTATCATCATCCAATCATTCATCAGTTCAATTATCATAAACAACAATTACGATAATGCCCTCAACATTGTTTAATTATTATCATCATCATCCAAGTATTCAAAACAATTGTCATAGCCAATATTCCTCAATTAATATATCAAACAGATATAAATGCTCAGATTCATGCATGTGCACATAGACTCAGTTTTTCAAAAACAACTCCATGGAGGTTTTCACAATTTCGAGGAGAATGCTCTGTTAATTGTTAGCCTTAGCCCAAAGACAATCTTCGAGTCGTTGAAAAGAATCGTGTTCTTGTCGGGTATCGTCAATGCGTTGCAACGGACTACATCACCAAGTGGCATATGGTCCATCCTTAGCCCACAGACAGATATCCACTGGTCGACCACCGCGCCTTGACGCCCCCATGATCCATCATAGACCTCACTATCAATTCTCATTCCATCTTCAACCACAAGGGCCAAAATAGATAATTAGCTATACTTTATATAATGCACGAATATATCAGTGCAAGTCCAACCACTAGGGCCAAATCTTTTCAATTTCATTTGTTCAATTTAATCATATGCCTCAACGCATATTTTTCCAATGCATGTATAATGCACCAATGCCAATCACAGGCATATCTTTCCAATGCATGTAAAATGCACCAAATGCCAATCACAGGCAAAACTTGTCATTTTCTCATACAGTGTATGGACACTGTTTTAACAGTAATCATCATGTTATTATGTTTTTATAGTCATAAAACACTTTTGTCGTGTTTTCACAATCGCGTAACATTTCTATTACGTTTTCACAATTCCAAAACGTTTTAGTTATATTTTCACAATACCGTAACACTTCTGTTACGTTTTCACAATACAGTAACATTTCTGTTACGTTTTCAAAATACTGCAACTCTTCTGTTGCACTTTTAAATCACGTACTAATTTTTCAATGTTTTTCTCAATCGCGTAAAAATATACGTTTTTCAAATCGCATAGTATTTTTTCACTGCTTCAAAATCGCATAACTTAAAAATCATTCTTTTAAGTCGCGTAAACCATTTTCCATCATTTTCAAAATCACGTAAAAATATTCTCTCATTATTCAATCACGTAGTGATTTTTCAACAAATCGCGTAGAAATATTTAAACATTTTTTTAAATCGTGTAGCTTAAAAATCACGTCTTTAAGATACATAAAATATTTTTTAACATTTTATAATCACATAAAATATTCCTCAATATTCCAAGCATTATTTTGGACTTAAATAAATCAATATTATTTCCAACACATTTTTCAAATTGCGTAGCTTAAAAATCACGTTTTTAAGATACGTAAAACATTTTTAACATTTTACAATCACGTAAAATATTCCTCAATATTCCAAACATTATTTTGGACTTAAATAAATCAATATCATTTTCAACGCATTTTTCAAATTGTGTAGCTTAAAAATCACGTTTTTAAGATACGTAAAACATTTTTAACATTTTTCACATTTTCTTACTCAAGAAAATCTTTTTCCACATTTCTTTACTCAAGAAATCTTTTTCCAAAATATAATCCACAAAAATCACTTTTCCATTGATATAAATCAACGTTTCAAAACTGAACATTTTCTAACGTATTTCAAAACTCGAAAATAAGTTATACGTTAGTAAATTTTCAAAACACCATTATATTCCCCATTTTTCCCAAATCATTTCCAAAATCAGTCTTCTTCAAAATAAATTGAAATTCAAACATTTTCAACCTCTCTTTGTTTTCCGTTACGAAAATTTCTATTCTCTCAAGTGATAAAACGCTCTAATTCCCTTTCCAAATCCTTGTATGAAAATCATTTTCATAAAATCAAGGCATCCACAAAAACCGTGGACATGGTCATTGAAAACTATCAAATCTTTCGAGTGACAAACACTTTGTTTTATAAAATTGAGGCATAACAAGCTTTTCAAAAACCGTAAGGTATTTGGCCATTTGAGCCATCAAATATTTTTCCTTCTAAATTGATATGGTTTTACCCAAACAAAATCATTAAAATTCTTTAACAAAACCGTGAGACTCATAGTCTTTGAATTCAAATCATTTGTTCATTTTCATTTTTCACTTTCTTTGCAAATCCATTTTCACGTTCTTTACAAATCCTTTTTCACTTTCTTTGCAAATCCTTAAAATCACCATTGCTATTTTCATTTAAAACTCATGTTTAGTAAAACACTTAGAAACTTTTTACACAAAATAAATCAATAAAAATCTTTCTAAAACCGTGTGCATGCATTCTTTGAAAAACAAACCCTTTGTTTATTTTCCTTGTTTTTCTAAACATCTTATTTCATCATTCATGAAAAAAATATTAATTTGTGAACACCTATCTTGAGGTGTCTTGGCCGAAATTCACCATGTTCTAGGGACCAAAAATTAATTTCCTTGTTCTTGAAAAATTTCAACATAAATCCTAATCATGGGTATCAAAACTGTAGCCCCTTCCTTTGGCCATTAGAGCCAAAATTGATTTCCTTTCCATCATCACATCATGGCATACACATGCATATTTCATCATATATACCGTAAGCTACCATAAGCATGCCATAATCAAAAGCAATAAATCATGCAAATCATACAAAGCATGAACAAATAAATCAAACACATAAACACCAACAAATAATTACATGACCATGGATATGAATCCTCACATGGATTCACCATCCATCAAATGTAAGACCATCTCTCACCACCATACTTGGTTGGTGAGATGGATCTCCCTCTTACCTCTTGAAGATCCTCAAAAGCTCCTTGTTTTGCTTCTCTTTCCAAGTCTTTCACCACCAAAGGTTTCTTAAATACAAAACAAAGCACACATAATTATTACATACAAGACTTGAATAAGAAAACCATGGATTAGAATCATGGTTTGAACTTTGAAAATCAAAAGAAAAGTGAAGATTAGTAAACTTCACCATTAGAGCTTCAATCTTTAGCTTGAAGAAAAAGGTTGAAGATGAATGATTTAGAGAAAGTTCCAACATGAAAATTGCTTAGAATATCATGTAGATTCAAGATCTATAGTTGGATGAAATTAAAAGAGATTTGATGGTGGTTTTGAGTGATATGGCTGAATGGTGTGTTTCGGGGGAGAAATGGAGTTTTCTTTTGTTTTGCTTCTTGATACTTGAATGAAAGATGAAGATGTAATAATATGGAGTATGGAAATGAATTCTTTGGTCTCCTTTAGGATGCATGGCCGTAGCTTCACTTGGAGAGAAAGAAGAGAATATTTTTGCTAAGTCTTGCTTTAGGAAAATCAATGAATGATAAAGACAAATCAAGATAACTCATAATGGCCTTCAATCTTTTTCCTATGGCCTTAAGCAACACCAAAACTGTCCCCCCCTCCAAGCAATCTCCAAAGGATGCAAACAAAGCAATAATGATCAAGAATGATGTAACATTGACCAAGACAAGTAATAATGGTCATAAAGTTTTTCTTTAGCTCCAAAATTCATCACAAAACCGTCCCCCCTCCTTGCTTCTTCAAAATGTGACTAATCTCCAAGCCACCATTATTTGTGCATGCTTAGCCATTGATTAATTCAATGGTTAAAATTAAGGTAGACTTTAAGTTAGAAGACTAAATCTAGGTCATTGGATCTTTCTCCTTTAAATTCTAGTCATTAGATGTGTCTCCAAAATGAAGGGTCAAGATTACTCCTTCAAACTTTACATGCAAGAGTCATAAATGGTCTTTGTCACTTTACAAGACCAAATCTTCACCCTTGATTAATTATTCATCCAATGATTATAAATAATCATATTTACTTTTAAGATCAAATCTCCACCATTGATTAAATCAATGGTGGATATCCAAACCACCAATGTTGACTTAAGTAATACAATATTTATTTATTTTTATCTGCTATTACCTTCTGAATAATATTTTTACTGTATTTTTATCATCCAATAATTAAATACAGTATAAAACACAGTAAACTAAAATTTTAAAAACTATTTCCGGATTCAGGTTTAGTAAGATCCTTTGTCTCCGTCTAAGCAGTACAAATTTTTCTATGCGTAGAAAAATTTTCACTTTGCGGGACCCACCCGGGCCCTCATATGGCCACATGGGCCCACATACACCCCCTGGGCCCACAAACAGTAAAAAAAATTTTATAATCATCCACAAAATCATAAAAATTAAAAAATTCACAAATATCAAATCAGATATCGTAAAATAATTAAGACTTTTCAGTAATAATTAAATTACGTAAAATTTTTCTGGCCCGAAAATTATTATTTTCCTAACACGGAGTAAATCACTCAAAACGATCAAATACGCTGATAGAATAATTAAAATAATTTTACAGCGCTCAGAAATTACTAAACAGTAAAATTCTATTAGCTGTCAAAATTACTGTTTACGAGATACGAAATTTTAGGCTGTTACAATACTCCCCCTCTTACAGAAATTTCGTCCTCGAAATTTCATAACCATGATTTCACACCCTCAGAATAAATATAAATATCCTTCTTCTATCTTTTCTTCCAGCTTTCATGTAATTTCACCTCTTGCGTCATTCTAAATGATTTTAACCAATGAAAGTCCTTTATCTCTTGTTCACTTCTACTGATCAAACAGACATCTCCATAAATTTTTCTACGATTTTCCATTACCGTCTTAACTTTTCATATAAAAGAATTGTTTTAACCTTTGAAGAATCCACCACGCTTTCGCTGCGCCACTCTGATACGTTAACACGGATACAAATATAGAAATATCCTTTCTTGTAAATTACGATACATGAAAAACATTATGAAAGATAGCAAACTATCTGATGTGTTACTAGATATATCTAACAAAGAATTTGATATAACCTGATTTCAAGAACAAATTTTCTGGAATACTAACACTTTATTTGAGACATCTCATAGGATATGGTCGGAAAATAACCAATCCATTTTCAAAGATCATGTCTGTTTATGAAACAGATCAAACTAACACAAAAATTTTGAACGACAGATCAAACTAACACAAAGATTTAATCTATAACAATATTTGAATAACACAAGTAGCTCGATCGGCTAAGAATAGAAACAGAAAGAAACAGACCAGAGGATTACGGATAACTCTAAAATATAATTGATCTACTCAATCATATTACACAAAGCACAGGTTTCCTCCCAAAGATATACACTATGATCAAAGAATTACCTCTTGCAGTACAGTCTCCCTTGTTTAGGTCTTCAACTCAGAACACTCCCGTTCCATTCAGAGTAACAACTTCCCTTACTATCTAAAATTTTACTAACAGAAAACTCTGTTTTCAAATAGCATAATCTCTGGGAAAATGTGTCCAACTTTTCCGCAAATTGTTTTCTTGACGTACATTCCTTCATTAAGTACATTCTTTCACATCACTTACTGCTTTTGGTTTCCTCAATGGTTGTAGATACATCTTTCGTCGAAATCAATTACTTTCTCAATATCCTAAAAAAAAAAAACCAGGTTCCAAAATTACGAAATCTTATATTCCAAGACTGATTCTCTTCCATCAGATCCTGAACTTCAACTTCCAGTTTCCATTGTTCAGCGATTCTCTGTTCTTGCAGTCATCCTTCCACATTGCTCTCATAGTTGCAACTGCATTACTAGTAACATGTTCTGCTTCCACACGCGTACATCTACCACGAGTCATTTTCTTCCTTCAAAGACAGACGAACCAAAATACAATGGATCTGATATCCAGTGCAAACATGGTTTTCCTTTCGGAAAACAAAAACACAGAGAACACAACACAAGCAAAACAGACCTAACCACAAACCCCAAAAGACTCAAACTTGGCTCTGATACCAACTAATGTAACACCCTCCTCAGGGCATCATATTTCCTACTCCCAACTCATAATCTGAAAAGAAGTTCATAAAAGGTTTGAGTTATAAACGTGGTTTTAAATTTTTTTTTATTACAGAAACATAAACTTACTGAAATTTATAGGTATTACTAAAAATATATTTAATATACAATATTGACACTAATTAATATTTAACAATTTAAAGAGAAATATAAAACTAACAGAAAACTCTCTCTTTTTAACAGTAGTAAACCCTATGATGGGTCCTACTTAATAGCACAGTACAACACTAACGAGAAAACTTAACATACTTATTCCTTCTTGTATCCATCTTGATGCATCAGACATCTGTTCTTTGTTAACATTGTGCACCAGCGAGTCCTGAATGTCCACTCCACCATGTTGTCACCAATCTCATAACATTTACCACCCGTTATGTCTAAGACAGCTCGTTCCTTCTACTGTATAATTTTAACAATACAGACACAACAAGACAACATAACAAAGAGGTGAGATCACCTACACCAATACCAACATGGTAGCACAGACTTAACACAAATAGCATATCAGACAGATAGATCATACCAGAATTATGATCATGCCATCAACATTAATCAACTATCATCATCCAATCATTCATCAGTTCAATTATCATAAACAACAATTACGATAATGCCCTCAACATTGTTTAATTATTATCATCATCATCCAAGTACTCAAAACAATTGTCATAGCCAATATTCCTCAATTAATATATCAAACAGATATAAATGCTCAGATTCATGCATGTGCACATAGACTCAGTTTTTCAAAAACAACTCCATGGAGGTTTTCACAATTTCGAGGAGAATGCTCTGTTAATTGTTAGCCTTAGCCCAAAGACAATCTTCGAGTCGTTGAAAAGAATCGTGTTCTTGTTGGGTATCGTCAATGCGTTGCAACGGACTGCATCGCCAAGTGGCATATGGTCCAGCCTTAGCCCACAGACAGATATCCACTGGTCGACCGCCGCGCCTTGACACCCCCAAGATCCATCATAGACCTCATTATCAATTCTCATTCTCTCTTCAACCACAAGGGCCAAAATAGCTTATTAGTTATACTTTATACAATGCATGAATATATCAGTGCAAGTCCAACCAGAAGGGCCAAATCTTTTCAATTTCATTTGTTCAATTTAATCATATGCCTCAACGCATATTTTTCCAATGTATGTATAATGCATCAATGCCAATCACAAGTATATCTTTCCAATGCATGTAAAATGCACCAAATGCCAATCACAGGCAAAACTTATCATTTTCTCATACAGTGTATGGACACTGTTTTAACAGTAATCATCATGTTATTATGTTTTTATAGTCATAAAACACTTGTGTCGTGTTTTCACAATCGCATAACATTTCGGTTACGTTTTCACAATTCCAAAACGTTTTAGTTATATTTTCACAATACCGTAACACTTCTGTTACGTTTTCACAATATAGTAACATTTCTATTACGTTTTCAAAATACCGCAACTCTTCTGTTGCACTTTTAAACCACGTACTAATTTTTCAATGTTTATCTCAATCGCGTAAAAATATACGTTTTTCAAATCGCATAGTATTTTTCCACTGTTTCAAAATCGCATAACTTCAAAATCATTCTTTTAAGTCGCGTAAACCATTTTCCATCATTTTGAAAATCACGTAAAAATATTCTCTCATTATTCAATCACGTAGTGATTTTTCAACAATATTTTCAATAACGTAAAATATTTAAACGCTTTCCAAATCGCGTAGAAATATTTAAACACTTTTTTTAAATCGCGTAGCTTAAAAATCACGTTTTTAAGATACGTAAAATATTTTTTAACATTTTACAATCACGTAAAATATTCCTCAATATTCCAAACATTATTTTGGACTTGAATAAATCAATATCATTTTCAACACATTTTTCAAATTGCGTAGCTTAAAAATCACATTTTTAAGATACGTAAAGCATTTTTAACATTTTACAATCACGTAAAAGATTCCTCAATATTCCAAACATTATTTTGCACTTAAATAAATCAATATCATTTTCAACACATTTTTCAAATTGCGTAGCTTAAAAATCACGTTTTTAAAATACGTAAAACATTTTTAACATTTTTCACATTTTCTTACTCAAGAAAATCTTTTTCCACATTTCTTCACTCAAGAAATCATTTTCCAAAATATAATCCACAAAAATCACTTTTCCATTGATATAAATCAACGTTTCAAAACTGAACATTTTCTAACGTATTTCAAAACTCGAAAATAAGTTATACGTTAGTAAATTTTCAAAACACCATTATATTCCTCATTTTTCCCAAATCATTTCCAAAATCAGTCTTCTTCAAAATAAATTGAAATTCAAACATTTTCAACCTCTCTTTATTTTCCGTTACGAAAATTTCTATTCTCTCAAGTGATAAAATGCTCTAATTCCCTTTCCAAATCCTTGTATGAAAATCATTTTCATAAAATCACGGCATCCACAAAAACCATGGACATGGTCATTGAAAACTATCAAATCTTTCGAGTGACAAAACAATTTGTTTTATAAAAGTGAGGCATAACAAGCTTTTCAAAAACCGTAAGGTATTTGACCATTTGAGCCATCAAATATTTTTCTTTCTAAATTGATATGGTTTTACACAAACAAAACCATTAAAATTCTTTGACAAAATTGTGAGACTCATAGTCTTTGAAATCAAATCATTTGTTCATTTTCATTTTTCACTTTGCAAATCCATTTTCACGTTCTTTACAAATCCTTTTTCACTTTCTTTGCAAATCCTTAAAATCAACATTGCTATTTTCATTTAAAACTCATGTTTAGTAAAACACTTAGAAACTTTTTACACAAAATAAATCAATAAAAATCCTTCTAAAATCGTGTTCATGCACTCTTTGAAAAACAAACCCTTTATTTATTTTCCTTGTTTTTCTAAACATCTTATTTCATCAATCATGAAAAAAATATTAATTTTTGAACACCTATCTTGAGGTGTCTTGGCCGAAATTCACCATGTTCTAGGGACCAAAAATTAATTCCCTTGTTCTTGAAAAATTTCAACATAAACCCTAATCATGGGTATCAAAACCGTAGCCCCTTCCTTTGGCCATTGGAGCCAAAAATTGATTTCCTTTCCATCATCACATCATGGCATACACATACATATTTCATCATATATACCATAAGCTACCATAAGCATGCCATAATCAAAAGCAATAAATCATGCAAATCATACAAAGCATGAACAAATAAATTAAACACATAAACACCCATAAATAATTACATGACCATGGATATGAATCCTCATATGGATTCACCATCCATCAATTATAAGACCATCTCTCACCACCATACTTGGTTGGTGAGATGGATCTCCCTCTTACCTCTTGAAGATCCTCAAAAGCTCCTTGTTTTGTTTCTCTTTCCAAGTCCTTCACCACCAAAGGTTTCTTAAATACAAAACAAAGCACACATAATTATTACATACAAGACTTGAATAAGAAAACCATGGATTAGAATCATGGTTTGAACTTTGAAAATCAAAAGAAAAGTGAAGATTAGTAAACTTCACCATTAGAGCTTCAATCTTTAGCTTAAAGAATAAGGTTGAATATGAATGATTTAGAGAAAGTCTCCAACATGAAAATTGCTTAGAATATCATGTAGATTCAAGATCTATGGTTGGATGAAATTAAAAGAGATTTGATGGTGGTTTTGAGTTATATGGCCGAATGGTGTGTTTAGGGAGAGAAATGGAGTTTTCTTTTGTTTTGCTTCTTGATACTTGAATGAAAAGATGAAGATGTAATAATATGGAGTATGGAAATGAATTCTTTGGTCTCCTTTAGGGTGCATGGCCGTAGCTTCACTTGGAGAGAAAGAACAAAATATTTTTGCTAAGTCTTGCTTTAGGAAAATCAATGAATGATAAAGACAAATCAAGATAACTCATAATGGCCTTCAAACTTTTTCCTATGGCCTTAAGCAACACCAAAACCGTCCCCCTCTCCAAGCAATCTCCTAAGGATGCAAACAAAGCAATAATGATCAAGAATGATGTAACATTGACCAAGACAAGTAATAATGGTCATAAAGTTTTTCTTTAGCTCCAAAATTCATCACAAAACCATCCCCCCTCCTTGCTTCTTCAAAATGTGACTAATCTCCAAGCCTCCATTATTTGTGTATTCTTAGCCATTGATTAATTCAATGGTTAAGATTAAGGTAGACT
The DNA here is from genome assembly GCA_029884605.1 of Ormosia emarginata. NCBI lineage: Eukaryota > Viridiplantae > Streptophyta > Magnoliopsida > Fabales > Fabaceae > Ormosia > Ormosia emarginata. Next base: position 8,737,382 of record JAQQTP010000087.1, read on the forward strand.
TTAAGTTAGAAGACTAAATCTAGGCCATTGGATCTTTCTCCTTTAAATTCTAGTCATTAGATGTGTCTCCAAAATGAAGGGTCAAGATTACTCCTTCAAACTTTACATCCAAGGGTCATAAATGGTCTTTGTCACTTTACAAGACCAAATCTTCACCCTTGATTAATTATTCATCCAATGATTATAAATAATCATATTTACTTTTAAGATCAAATCTCCACCGTTGATTAAATTAATGGTGGATATTCAAAACACCAATGTTGACTTAAGCAATACAATATTTATTTATTTTTTCTATCTGCTATTACCTTTTGAATAGTATTTTTACTGTATTTTTATCACCTGGTAATTAAATACAATACAAAATACAGTAAAATAAAATTTTAAAAATTATTTCTGGATTCAGGTTTAGTAAGATCCCATGTCTCCGTCTAAACAGTACAAATTTTTCTATGCGTAGAAAAATTTTCACTTTGCGAGACCTACCCGAGCCCACGGCATGGCCACCTGGGCCACAAACAGTAAAAAAAATTTCATAATCATCCACAAAATCATAAAAATTAGAAAATTCACAAATATCAAATTAGATTGCGTAAAATAATTAAGACTTTTCAGTAATAATTAAATTACGTAAAATTTTTCAGGCCTGAAAATTATTATTTTCTTGACATAGAGTAAATAACTCAAAACGATCAAATACATTGACGGAATAATTAAAATAATTTTACAGCGCTCAGAAATTACTAAACAGTAAAATTCTATTAACTGTCAAAATTACTGTTTACAAAATACAAAATTTTAGGATGTTATATACTCCATCTTGTTATATTTCTTATAAGAATCATGCATATTCTTTATAGCATCTTTTATAGGATATATCTAATAATATGTTATATGAGTGCTATTAAATTAATATTAGATTTGGCTCTATTTAAATGAAAATGTGCAAAGTGTTCTTTATTGCATCTTATTTAGAGCTTATCTATTAGTAATTGATAAATATCTTATTTAGATGTGTCTATGAAAGTCTTATATACATGTTAGACTAACTAGAGTTATATATTTATGAATCATGTATATGAAGATATTGAATTATGAATTTGGACTAACTATATTTGTTTAAGTGAGCAATACTTTGTAGGATAGTCTAAGTACCAAGAGTGAGCATTGCAACAACAAAGCAAAAGATCTCAATTATGCTCAACTCAAGAAGAATGAGAATGATAAGATGTTCCAAGCATTTGCAAGATTTGAAGAGAATAAATATTTTGGAAGCTTGGATTATATCAAGAAGCCTAAGGACTAAAATTGGTATCTTTTCCTTTTAGGCTTTTTCTTATGTAAAGATAGAGGTTTTACAAGAAAAGAGCTCAAACATGTTTTTAAATCTTTACAAATGGTTCTTACATGCTAAAATGCCCAACAAACATGTTTTGAAAAGCTAGTCATAGTAGTAGTTAAAAACTATGAAAATAGTTTGGTTACTATTTTGATCATAACTTTCAAAATGCTTTGAGTTTTGTTCTAAAACTTATTTCATATGAAAATAGTCTCAAAGATCTTTTTGCAATGAGTGGTCATTTTCTTAGAAAGAATGAGAAATGAAGAAGTTATAACCATTTAAAGTCAGATTTCGAAACTAGAGTGACTTATTTGAATAAAGGATTTGTTATTTGAATAAAACACGCCCAGAAACAATCTCAATAGCTATAAACGACTAATTTTCATAAGAAATCATTTTTAAACACTATCAATGACTATTTTATCACTTGGGCTCTATAAATAAGTGATTATTGAAGCTTTTACAACTCTAGAACACTTGATTTGATCCTTGAATCATCAAAATCATATGTTGAGCTCTTTATTGCAAAATTCTTTTATTCCATTGTTCTTCAAGTTGTATATCTACTCTTATGAGAGTTTATAATATTCCTCTTCATCTTAAGATCATTGTAAGAGAGAAAAGAGTGAGGTATCCCTTGTAGTGAGACTTAATGGGAGGCAAACCATCACTAAGAAAACCAAATTTTCTTTCTTTGTCCCTCTTACTTTATGTTGCTTTATTGTTTTCTTGATTAGTTTCTTAGGTTAAATAAATCTTGGTGTGTTTCTTGAATGATTACCCAGGAATCCTTAGAAATCTTTGTGTTTTGTAATGCTGAAATTTTGATTGAATGCATGATTTATTTGTTTGATGAGTGTTTAAGGTCATGATAAGAGTTTTAGGTGGATGAGAACCCTTGGGAATTAGTAATTTAGTAGGGAATTAGTGTGGATTATAGAGTTTCCAAGTCAGTGGATAACACAGGGGTGTGTGTTTCAGGACACGCCCTATATCTCCAACAACGTGAAGCCCCAATTGCTCACATAGCCATACACAGGGGGGGAGGGGGCGTGTCATAAGACACAACCCGTGTCTTCGAATGGGGAAGCCTCATTGTCACAGAGCTTTACACGAGGGTGGCCATGTCATAAGACATAGCCCGTGTTTGCGCACACATAAGCTTCACTTTGCTCACAGAGCCTTACACGGGCGAGGGGGCGTGTCATAAGACACAACCCGTGTTCACGTGACAGATCAACTAAAACCCTAACTTAGGGTTTCTATGCCACTTTCAGCCTTAAATTCCCCCACTCTTGCGACGTATTCTTGCGCCATCTCCCACCTCCACCACTTCCTTTCCTAAATTTCTTCCATCCAAGCACTAATCTATCTCAACTTTCCTCCTTCCATCCATTCCTAAGCACCGAACAATCCCCTTTTCATCCTAATCTACGCCTAAATACCCCAAAATTCTCTCCCTACATCTTCTCCTCATTACCCACCTCTATTTCCCTTGGTTTCACCGCAAAATGCCTCCAAAGAAATGAATGAAAACCATGACAAGGAAGGAGACGACACCTCCCCCACCTCCACCTGTAGAGCCACCTTGATAGGTACATATGTATCCTCTAGATAGGAAGAGATAGTATGGGTAGAATATGATTTATTGCGTAGAATAGGATGTGGTGAGTTTGTCAACATGCGTAGGCCTACCTATGTTGATTTGACTAAAGAGTTTCTTTCTACTTTTGCTTGCAAACTATACCCCTTATGTGATCAAGATGGTTGACCATGAGAAATAACTTTTAAATTCTTAGGAACACCCAATGAATTAAACATTCATCAGTTTAGTGCCATCTTTGGCTTTCTTATAGAGAACAATCGTATTTCCCATGACTTTAATCAGGAGCATGCTTAGTCTGATTTGACTGTTGCTAGTTCTAGTCGTTATAAGCCTAAGTCTTCTAAGGCTTCAAAGCTCCAATCCCCTGCCCACAGATATATACAAAAGTGGTTGGCAAATACAATTTGTGCGAGGGGGGAAAGCTAGGAGTCCTTAGTAGGCCCGAGTTATTTTTCATTCACTACGTGGTATATGGGGGAAAAGTGAATAGGGATTATTGACTTTGTAATCATTTTAAGCATGCAGGGTCCACTAGAGCTGAACAAATATTACTTGGAGGTTGCATCACTGCTATTGCGGAACAATGTGGAGTTGATCTGGACTTGTTGGAGGAGGATCCTATAAAGGTTCGTAGTGTTATTGATGGGTCTATTCTGGTAGCCATGGGCATGTGCGTGAACTAGAACAGTGCTTTCCACTTGGTTGTTGCATATAGTAATATCCTACCTAGGAGAGCTTCGATACTCGAGTCGCAAGAGCATGTTGCAACATCAGTACCTCTAGAGTATGTTCCCCCTTTTGCAGCAGATATAGGGCCACTACTAGAGCTGCTTCATATGGTGAGGTCATGGCCCATATTGATAGATTGGAGTTAGATCATGCCACCTGATTCCAGCGCTTGGAGGACCGATTCTAGCTGTTGGAGGTATTCACTACCAGTCGAATGGATACCATAGATGGCAAGTTAGATGCTTTGCTTCAGATGCCATTTTATCCCCCACCCTCATCTTGATTTATTACCTTTACTATTTTGAATTATGCTTTAGATCTGACTATTGGTATTTTGGCATTGTGATTGGATCTTATTTTGGGATATAAATGATTACTGGTTATGGATTCAGTTTCCTTATTGGTGTATTTGAATATGCACTATTGGTTTACTTGAGTTTATTTTCTCTGATGTGTGTATTCCTTGACATTAAGGACAATGCTTACGTGTGGGGGGTAATGATCTTAGTTGAATATATGGTGCATAGCTTTCCAATGGGTTTTAGAGTGATTTGAGTGGTAAGCAAAAGATCCATGTTTTTTAAAAAGAAAAATCTAATGTTTTTAAGCTTAAAGGAGTAGACTTTCTTGCTTTCAAATCTGTCAACTGAGGTTTTGAAAAATTGAATGGTTAATTCAAATGTGATAGATTGAGACCTAGTGAGATTTTGGGTGCCATCTTTGTTCTTTGTTGTGTAATTTCACTCATAACTATGTGTTCTTCAGAACTTGTCTTGACTCTCTTTTAAGCTACAAATGACCATTGCACACATTTGAAATGACAAAGACATTTCTTTGAAATAGCTACTGGCCAAATAGTCATCCTTGCATTTTTATCCATTGTTTACCCCCCTTTGAGCCTAATTGACCTATTCTTCATTTCCTTCTATCATAGCTCAATACAAGCCTGAAAGCGAAAAACCATTATGCTACCCTACCTTAAGGAGTAGAAGAGCTTAGTAATTATGTTGGAATTGGTCTTGAATAAGTGTGGGGGATTTAATAATGTGTTTGCCTAGCTATATATGCATATAAAAAAATATATATTAGTAAAATATTAAGATGCTTGGATGTGATGCAAGGTAAAAATTTTTTTTAAAAAAAGCTCAAAAGTGATAAAGAAAGAAATGAAGAAGAAAAGGAAAAATTTGTTTGTTGTATGGAGAAAGGCAAGAAAAAAGAAAAGATACAAAAAGAGAATTGACGTTGAAAAGTGCTGGGGTAATTTTTATTGTAATGATTGAATATATTCCCCTTTGCTCTTCTATTTCCTATGGTCAAACTTTGCTCATCCTTGGTGTATTCTACCTTAACCCTGACCCATTACAACCTAATTAAAGACCTTTTGATCTTTGTATGCATGTGGCCTAGGTGGTAGAGAAGTAGAGGCTTGCCAAGCTTATGGTAAGGCATGTTTTCATGAGTGGGTTAAGAGTAAACACAAGCCCTAGACACTTGAGTGAAAGAGTATATCTGTGACGATCTATCATTTTGGTTTAACCCTGATATTTGATTGACTTTACTTGCTGGTCTAGATTGTCAAGGGAAGAAATTCCTGATTGCTTAGATTCCTTAAAAAGACTAAGGTGTGTAGATCTTTGCTCATTGTTCTACATTTTCATTGTTTGTTGGGAAACATGTTTAATTCTATATTTTTACCCAGGAATGCAAAAAGCTAAGTGTTGGGGTATTTGATCTGTTGATTATTTCTACATCTTAAGTGTCTTATGTTTAATCTAATTGGACTCTATATGTGCTTAATTGTTAACATTTAGCTAATTTTCTAGATATGAAGCTTAATCGGATCCTTATTTTGAAACTATGCTTAAGTGTGATTATGAGCACTCATAATTGAATAGTTCTTTTCAGGAGATCTTTGAGTGATGGAGTCCATTAGCGCCAAACCAATCTTGCTATCCACTTGAAGAGGAAGCTAAAGACTCAACGAGATCAACATTACCTTTAGAAGTAAGTAGAGAAGACCATATGTGAAGAATCAAGGCTGAACATGAAGAAATCAAGTGACACGGCCTGTGTCCTCAGACACAGGGGGGCCGTGTCCTTCTCTAGCACCTCAATTGGACCAAGTTATGAGCAGCACAGAAGACACGCCCCGTGTCCTGAGACATGAGGGGGGTTGTGTCCTTCTCTACTTGCTCAATCCTGCGAAGTTATTCTAATGGAGCAAAATACAGGTGGCCCAAAAAATTAATTCTGAATCTGAATGATGAGCTATGGGCCCAAAAGTATAAATAGGATTGCTTAGGGTTCCAAAAGGGATTCGTTTGGACTAGAAGCCACCAAGCAACTGAAGAGAATTCGAAGAATGAGAGAAAAGGGAGATTTGATCAAAGATTGGAGATTCGGGTTTGAGCCATCAGAGATCAATCAACCTCGATCATTGGAAACTAGTTTGATCTTTAGTTTTTTTTCACACTTGTATTCATTACGATGTCTTTCTTTCGTTTTTGTTTTAATTTTGAATTCGCCATATATGGCTAAGTTTCTTATTTGGTTAAGGTAATATGAAGCCCTAGTTTTGATCTTGTGAAACCTACATAGTTCTTTATATCAATACAATTATGTTTTATTCATATGTTTTTTATCTTAATTTAGTATAATGGTTTTTATACTCTTTTCCATTTTCGAAAGTGGTAAAACTAGGATTGCTATATGCGATTGCAGTGGTAGGACTAGTGAGACATATGATCTAAGCAATTCAATCTCAGTGTGTGATTGGACCTTAGCGCGATTGATTTTCTAAATCTTAATACAATCATTAGGTAGTTGTAAGAGTGGTTACTTTATAGCTAACTAGTGAGTAGGGCTTAATTTGAGCAGTTGCTAAATTAACCAAAACCTAAGGAAAACAGAGAATTAATCTCACAATCACATATGGACATAATTGATCATGTTGGGATAAAGGATATGTAGGTTAGCATTATCATATAAATCTAGTGGTAGATTCCATTTCTTAACCAATTCCTTTAATTTGGTTATTCAAATCGTGTTTACTGCTTTTGCTTTAGATTCAATTTCTATTCTTAGTCTTAACAAACAAAATCCCCTTTTACTGTTTATTGTTCTTTAGAGTTTAAATTAGGAATCAGTTTATAGTGTTAATTGAATTAGTTCTCCGTGGATTGACCATTGCTAACTACAACTAGTTGTAAGGTTTTCATATTTTTGGTGGGACTTGACAACTAATTTTGATCTTAATTTTATTCACAATCTACACAACACTAGGGGTCCACTCAAAATCATTCCCTTTTTTTAGAATTTTGAATAAAAGAAGAGATTTTTGAGCGGTTTTGACTAGGAAACAAGTGAGGGCCGTTATCCTTTCTATTAATTGTTACACCTCCTTCACAGATTGCAGACTATGCATATTAAGAACAACCTATCATTTCTCTGTGTTGGCTTCAATGTCGCGATTTGTCAATAAAAACCCTAGAAATTTATCGGCCTGTACCCCGAAAATGCATTTCTCAAGATTCAATCTCATATTATACTTTTGTATTTGGGTGAACACTTCTTCCAGGTCTTCCATATGGTTCCCGGACTCCATTGTCTTGACAATCATATCATCGATATAAAATTCCAACATGTTTCTGATATGTTCTTTAAGAATTTTATTCATCATTCGCTGGTAAGTTGCGCTTGTCTTTTTTAACGCGAATGACATAACAAAATAGCAATAGCTTCCCATCCCGATTATAAACACAATCGTGTCTTCATCATCCAAGTTCATAGGAATTTGGTTACATCCGAAATAGGCATCTATAATTGAGAGAAGTTAGAATCCAAATGATTTATCCACATTCTTATCTATATTGGGGAATAGGTAAAGGTCCTTTGGACATGCCTTATTCAGGTCCGTATAGTCGACGCACATATGTCACTTCTCATTTTCCTTCTTTACTAGGACCATGTTGGACAACCAAGTAGTATAAGAAACTTCTCTAATGAACCTGGCGTGCATAAGTTCTTTCACCTACTTCTGTATTACCTCATGTCTCTCTAGTTCTACTTTTCCTTTTCTTTGTGCCACTCGCTTCACTTCTTTTTTTATGAAAAGTCGGTGACAAATAAACTCGAGGTCCAATCCTGGCATATCGGTGGATGTCCAAGTGAAGAGATCCTTGTTCTTCTCGAGAAATTCGATTAGTTGGTATCTTTCATCTTGATATAACTACCCTCTAATCTTGGTTACCTGATCTAGCTTGGTGCTAAGTTGAAGAGGTTAAAGTTATCCTTCAAGTGGGGGATGCGTATTACGGATCTACTCGCGAACATCTAATTTAGTCAAGAGGATGTCGATGAGGTCCGTAGTGACTGAGGCTAAATTATTACGCTGGTTCATGGTCTATGATTTCTTGGCAATCTTTAGGCTCTTATTGTAGCATTTTCAAGTCATTGCCTAGTCTCTTTTAACTGTGACGACCTTGTCATGTTGTTCAAGGAATTTCATAGCCGAATAGGGTGTGAAGATCACATCTCCAAAAGCATTTAATGAGGGGTGACATAAGATAACATTATACGCAGAAAGGCAACCCACAACAAGAAATTTAACCCTAGGAGTTTTAAACTATCCTTCCTCAAAGTAAAATAGGCCTCAATATAACCTACTGATGTGTTCTTGTCCCCTGTGAATCCAATCAACTCTCCAGTGTATGGGATCAAATCTTTCCTTGGGAGCCCTAGCTTCTTGAAGAAATCTAGAGAACATAATATCAGTTGAGCTCCCTTGGTTAACAAATATATGCCAAACTTTGGCATTGGTAATTATCCCAGAGATCACTATGAGATCATCATGGTCCAAGATAGTGCTGCTATAATCTTTGTCTGAAACAAAGATTAGCCGTGTGTTCCTAGGTCCGTCTTTTAATTTTGATCCTGAGTGGGAGGTTACACTTAACACAACCTAGAGAGCTTCTTTTTTTTTTTTTGCATTTCCTATTTCACCGCCACCCGCAAAGCCCCTTGAAATGGTATTGATTGTCCACGTTACTTCTGCATGATCACATTCATTGTCCTGAGAAGGATTATCCTAGGGTTGTACCCTTTCCTGGCTTTGGGCGTTATCCCAAGATGGACCTGTTCCAGGATTTTTATTCCTTGGGGGTGAGCGTCTTCTCTGATATAGAGATAGGCTTCTCTAAGGACTGTATCTCCTCTTCCTGTAATTCTTTCCTCCTCTTTGATTATCATTCTAGGATTGACGAACATATCGACCCAGATGGCCATCCCAGATTAGGGATTCAGTGGCATCTTGGAGGTTGATGTAGTCCTCAGTGTTATGTCTATAGCCTTTGTGAAACATACAATACTTGGACATATCTTTTTGTACATGTTTTCTCAATAGAGGAGGCTTTTGCACATCTTTGAACTCTATGTTCATCACTTCTTCTTAAATCTATGTTCGAGGTGTATTGAGGGGGTGTAACTTTTGTACTTTCTCTTTGGTGGTGGCCTCGAATTCCGGGTTTGTGGGGAGCCTATCCAAGTTTTGGTTTTGTATCTTCTCCTTTCTCTAGATGCTTTCTAGCACGGATAATATCCTCTGTGTCGATATATTTATCAGCCCTAGCATGGAACTCGTCCATCATCTTTGCCTATTTTTTTAGCCAGTGAAAAGGAAAATGCTCTAGGGCGGAGGCCTTCCCTCATGTAATGTAAGCTAAGTATTTCATCCCTATTACGAATGTTTACTACTTCTTTGTTGAACTGGGATATATAATCTCGGAGAAACTCTTCTTTTCCTTGCTTGATATAGGAAAGTTATGAAATGGATTTTGACTGCACCTTGCTGGTGGTGAAGTGTAAAAAAAATCTTGAGGACAAGTCTTCCCAATCAAAAATAGACTTTAGAGCCAAAGTGGTGAAATATCTTAAGGTAGCTTTCTTCATGGAGAAAGGAAAAGCATGACACATGAGTGGGTCATCTCCTTTAGCAAAAAGCAAAGTAGAAATGTAAGCATCTAAGTGTTCTTGGGAATCCGTGGCCCTATCATAAGCTTCAATACTAGTCAGATATTTGAAGTACCTAGGGATCTCGTTGGCCTTCAACCCATCAGAAAAAGGTTAATTCTACTTAATTGATTTCCTTCATTCGGGTCCCTGCTCTCTTTTTTCACACACTAGGTTTTTAGCTCTTTATTTGGGTTCTATTATCTTAGAATTTTCCTAATTACATACCTCATCATAAGTTGGTTCCCTCCTATTGTCATGATTTTAGTGGGGAACCCAGTTTTCATCCTCATTTTCCTAGTTAACAGCTCTTTGTAGATCATGAATATGTTCATCCTAGAGTTATTGTGAATTTTTTGCAAGCGCACGGATCGTACAAGTAGTAAAATAAAGATCGTTCCCATGAGGATCGGTTAATTACTAACTCTTACGACTACTTTGATTATTTAAGCAAATAAAATCAATAGTGAAAGCTAAATTAAAGTCAAACAATAAAGAAAGCAAATAAATCAAGAAAAGTCAAGATTCAATCAAGGTTTAAAGGCCTAGGACTGGGAATCAACTACACTACCCCATATGCTAAATTGTAATCCTATCTTTGTTAATGATCAATTATGTTCTTGAAGGCGATTTGTCCTAAATTATTTAAAGCCCAATTTCTTGGCACTAAAAACGTGCTAAAACTTCATCAATCCCATTCTCATGGCAATTAATCCAAGTTCCAACCCATTAAGATTTATGATAATCGTTTAACCCTCGAAGGATTTAATCCAATATCTAGGTCTCAATTCCTAAGTTCAATTCATAGATTATCAAGCAATTAGATTTCATCTTTCGATCCTTCACCTAAAGCCTAAGTTCATGTAAATATGGCCGGTAACATACCACAAGCATTAAGCATACTAAGAATGAATCAAGAGCAATAATTTCATTAATGAAGATTCAAATTAACAATTCATCATAGAGAAATAATGAGTTTCATCCTAATCCTAGAAAAAAAGGGTTTAGCCACTCATGACAATTATTGCACAAACAAGAACAAAGGGGAAAGAACCAACCATGATTCCAAAATAAAAAGAGAAGATGGAGAAGATGTCTTCAATGGTTGGACTTCATTACTCTTACTCCAATCCTTATGTCTCTCAAAGTTTCCTATAGTCTCTAGCCAAAAGTCTGCTTAGGTTTGGTGTTTTTGCCCAATTTATAGTGATTTGGGGACAAAACTTCCTTTTTTCAAATCAGAGGGATTCACATGGCTGTGTCTAAGCTCGACATGGCCCTGTGAGCTTGAAAAATAGCATAATTTGCATGTTCGAGGGAGACATGACCATGTGTCCAAGAGACACGACCGTGTCTCAAAGTCAGAAGCTTCATTAGAGTTAGATAGGGCCGTGTGAGCTTGACAGAAGCATTTTTCAAGTTAGACACATCCGTGTCTAACTCTTAAATCACTCAAAATGTCATTTTTTGGAAAAATGGTCTTCATGAAAGTTTTAGATCTTTTTCTTAGCTTTCCAATGACACCAAGATTACCTCGTTTTGACCTCTGTAACTCAAGTTATGCTCATTTTATCGCCAAAGGTAAAAAACTCTGTGAATCTTAGCCATATAAATTCCGAGCTCATCTCCATTACAATGGATCCATCCAAAGCTTCATAAAACCATGTCAAAACATCTCTTTTGGACCTAAAATCATAGAGAAAGACCAATCATGAGATACCAAGGATAAATAGATTAAATGTGGCATAAATTTCAACATAAATCAATCAAAGCACACCTAAATCTACCTCAAATCAAGCACAAGATGTGTGTGTTTAATCCACACATCAAATTCCCCCACACTTGAACTTTGCTTGTCCTCAAGCAAGGAATAGGAATCAAAATCAAGGTTAAACTCCACATCAAGAAACATGAATCAATGAAAATTCTACAATGTAAAAATTCAATTAAGCTTAACAATCAATCCAATCAAGCGAGATAGTTTAGCACTTAATACAATTAGAGGCTTGAGTCTAGCTTGCACCTCTTCTCATTACCAAATAGTTAAGTTCAGTCATCTTTTCATCTCTTAAGTGTTTAAGGGTAAAGAGATCGCTCAAATTTCTCTTAACAAATGCATGACCATAAGCTTGATTATCAATCTCATCTCCATTTTCAAGTTCACATACACAACATGAATCAAAAGGACTTCCATTGGTTGTAATGCAGCCAAGGGTTCAGTAAATGATAGGAAAAATATGAATAAAGGTAAAGAATGTTTATGGATAAAGTTATACAAAACTAAATCAGGTTGAAAAGACGATTATTAGAGCATAATGCACAAAGTTATTCTCACTTTCAACCAAATTTTTCTCACAATTCTTCACCAATAATTTTTCATTTCTTTTTCCTTTTTATCATTTCATTTTTTTTATTTTTTATTTTTATTCATTCGACCCTTGAGGATGAAAACAATCTTTTTATGACTTCTCAATTACCACATTTGCTGCTCAGAAGAAATTCAACCTAATTGATCAATAAAGTGTCTAAGAAAAATCAATTTCAAGCTCAAATGGGGCAACTGAGGGATCATTTATCAATGCAACTTTGGAATTCATGAAAGAATTAGTCCTAGGTGCCTCAATCATGTTCAAGTATGTATGTGAATCAATAAAATCTCAACAAGATATCAAAGCAAGTTCTAGCACACATTAGTCAAGAGAAAATTCACTCCAGAAGAAAATTAGGACTTTGTGTATGAAAAGTCCAATCATGAAGGGCTCAAAACTCACTTTCTAGCTTAAGTTAGTAAAAAGAATAAATTGCAAGTAGACATAGCTAATTTCCTAAATAAAGTGCTAGATTTGTCAACATTCAATTGAAAAAAATTGTCTTGCACAAAAATAGCTCATGAGTAGTGGATTCCTCTCTCAAACAAATTTCTATCAGCTCAAAAATAATCAAGAAATTAATACAAAATTCTACCTTGATTTAATGCAATACTCAAGTGTTCATTGATTCCCCCCCACACTTGAAATAAACATTGTCCTCAATGTTTAAATAAGAAAAGTAACATAACAAAGGACAACGAAACTTCCCTAAAAATGGAAACGCAAGATCACGAAGGTGTTGGGAGAGGGTGGGAAAGGGAGGCATGTAGCCATGAACTCGAACATCTGGTCTACATGAGCGGCGACATGTGGTTTAAGACTGCACAAGAAAAATAAAGCAAAAACTGAAAAACAAAATGCAAAAACTAAATGCGAAAATAAAAAGACTAAAGGAAAGAGAAGAAAAATCTTTTTGGTAGCCGATAGCTATATACATCCCCCTACAAAGGCTCTAAACTCAGGGAGGCACCTAAGTCGACTCAACACTAGCTAACTAGAAAATAAAAAAAAACGTTAATCAATAAAATAGGTAATAACAAGATAAGAACAAAATAAAATATAAGAGTAAAGAAAAAGAGAGAAAATTTGGGTTACCTCCCAGGAAGCACTAAGTTATAGTCATTAGCTTGACTATGGGCTAGTTCTATGGCCAGGTGATGTCAATGGAGTGGTGTTCAGTCCCCACTCCTTCTTCATAGTGTTTAACTCTCTGGTCATTTATCATGAATGTCTTATGGCCTTCTTTCTTCACATCAAGCACACTGTACGATAAAACTCGAACAATCTCATATGGTCCAGACCATTTTGACCATAACTTACCAAGACAGAAACGTAGAAGCAAGTTATCGACAGAACTTTATCCCCAAGCTTAAATGCGTGCTTCTTGACACACGTGTCATTCCGCTTCTTTGGTCCCTTCTTGCAAGGCTTGGCCTTCTCAAAGTTGGTAGCTGCCTTAGGCAAGGTCTTTTCTAGTACATCTTTAGCCACAGATTCCTGTATATCTGAAAGTAAAACATTATCCACAACATTAGTAGCATCTATTTGATTACATGAATTAAAAGAACTAGAATTTTTTTCAAAATTAAAAACATCAAACACTATTTCCTCATTATTCAATCGCAGAGTCAATTTTCCTTCGTGGACATCAATGATTGTCCTTCCAGTGGCAAGGAATGGACACCCAAGTATGATTGGGATCTGAATATATGCTTCCAAGTCAAGCACAACAAAGTTAACTGGCACAAAAAACTTTCTCACATTCAAGGGGACATTCTCTAGAATGTCAATAGGACGTTTATTTGACCTATCAGCCAATTGAAGAGAGATGGTGGTCGGTTTGAGCTCCCCAATATTAAGTTTCTTACAAAGAAAAATGGGCATCAAACTCACACTTTCCCCAAGATCACAAAAATCCTTATCGATGTGTATGTCCCCAATTGAGCATATAACTAAGAAGCTACTCGAATCCTTAAGCTTAGGAGGAAACTTGTTTTGAATTATCACATTGCATTCTTCCGTCAAAGCAATAGTCTCATAGCCTTCAAGCCTCTTATTGGAGAGAATCTCTTTCAAGAATTTAGCATAAGCGGGCATTTCGGAGAGCACTTTCGTAAAAGGTATGTTTATGTAAAGCTTTTTAAGTACCTCTAAAAATTTGCCAAATTGGTGATCAAGCTTTGCCCTTTGAGATTTTTGAGGGAAGGGCAAAGGTGGAACATATGCTGGTGGAGAAACATACCTTTTAGTGCTTTCTTTGTCTTCTTCTTTGTCCTTAAGCTTCTGTTGTTTCTCTTCATTGTCATGGGTTTTCTTTTCTTCAAGCTTTTCTTCTTTGGTGGGGCTTTCAACTTGATTGCCACTTCTCAAGAAAATTGCATTGGCTTGTTCTCTTGGGTTGGCCTCCGGTTGACTTGGGATTCGCCCTTGAACCATATTGAACAAGTTTGCTTGTTGGGCTATTTGAGTTTCAAGCATCATATAATAAGTTGTCATTTGATCTAGACGAGTATGAATGTGCTTGATGGACTCCCTATGTTGTTGAACTTGAGCTTGTATGGCTTTATTATGCTCCTTTTAAGTGACTATGAAATTCTCCATAAGAGCTTCTAAATTGGACTTCACCCCTTGAGAAGATTGGTGAGGTTGTTGGATTTCGACTGGGTCCTCATTATTTTGATGACTGTCGTATGAGATATTTGAGTGGTTTCTCCAGTCGAGGTTGTATGAGTTGGAGAAAGAATTCCCCTAAGCCTTGAAGTTGCTATTCTGGACAAAGTTCACTTGCCCCAATGACGAGTCTTGAGAATATGTCTCCATTGCTTTGCATTCCATAGTCAAATGCCCTCATCCATATGTTTCACAAGTTGCTTTAAGAGTATTTATGGCATTAACATTAAGCTTTTCAAGTGTCTTAGCCAAGGTGTCAAACTTGGCATTTAACATGGTAATGACATCAAGCCCTATCATTCCAGCTTGCTTCCTTGAAGTCGATCTCTCATTTGGCCACAAATAGATATTAGAAGCAACCTCATTAATTAAAGCCCTTGCCTCGGTTGGAGTCTTGGCCATCAAAGCACCGCCAGCTGTGGCATCAAGAGCTGCCTTTGTAGAGAAAGTCAACCCAATATAGAATGTTTGGATGACCACATAATCTTGGAGGCCATGATGTGGACATTGACGAATTAGATCATTATACCTTTCCCATGCTTCACAAAGAGACTCATTGTCCTTTTGAGAGAAGGTAGTGATATATTGATGGAGCTTGATTATTTTTCTAATTGGGTAGTATATGTCAAAGAACGCCTGCTCCATCAAAGCCCAAGAAGTGAGTGAATTTGGGGCTTCCGAGTGAATCCACTTCTTTGCTTTCCCCTTAAGAGAAAAGGGAAAAAGTCTAATCCTTATTGCATCTATTGAAACCTTATTAATCTTGATTGTGTCACAGAGCTCTAAGAATTCGTCCAAATGTTAATTTGAGTCTTCAGTTGGTGACCCACTGAATTGTATTTGTTGGACCATCTAGATTAGTGACGTCTTTATTTCAAAATTGTTCGCCTCTACCCGTGGCCTAACAATGGAAGACTGACGAGCGTTAGCGCTAGGAGTTCCATAATCTCTCAGCCTTCGCTCTGCATTAGCGACTTGGTTAGTGTTGTTTGCCATGTTATCTTCCTTAATTTTCTGTGTTCTTCTTTCTCTTCTAATATGACGAAGCATCATCTTGATCTCAAGATCAATAAAGATAGTAAGATTTTCTTGACTCCTCGTTCTACACATAAGAAAGAATCAACACCTGAAAATTCAAAGAAAATAAAGTGAAAATAAAATAAAAATTGCTCAAATTAATCAAATTACCGCTCGTGTTAATATCAACACGATCCCCGACAACCAGAAACTTGTTGTGAATTTTTCGCAAGTGCACGGGTCGTACAAGTAGTAAAATAAAGATAGTTCCCACGAGGATCGGTTAATTACTAACTCTTACGGCTACTTTGATTATTTAAGTGAATAAAAATCAATAGTGAAAGCTAAATTAAAATCAAACAATAAAGAAAGCAAATAAATCAAGAAAAGTCAAGATTCAATTAAGGTTTAAAGGCCTAAGACTGGGAATCCACCACACTACCCCTTATGCTAAATTGTAATCCTATCTTTGTTAATGTTCAATTATGTTCTTGAAGGTGATTTATCCTAAATTATTTAAAGCCCAATTTCTTGGCACTAAAAACGTGCTAAAACTTCATCAATCCCATTCTCATGGCAATTAATCCAAGTTTCAACCCATTAAGATTTATGACAATCATTTAACCCTTGAAGGATTTAAGCCTATGTCTAGGTATCAATTCCTAAGTTCAATTCTTAGATTATTAAGAAATTAGATTTCATCTTTCGATCCTTCACCTAAAACCTAAGATCATGTAAATATGGTCAGCAACATACCACAAGCATTATGCACACTAAGAATGAATTAAGAGCAATAATATCATTAACAAAGAATCAAATTAACAATTCATCATAGAGAAATAGTGATTTTCATCCCAATCTTAGAAAAAAGGGGTTTAGCCACTTATGGAAGTTATAGCACAAACAAGAACAAAGGAGAAAGAAACAATCATGATTCCAAAATAAAAAGAGAAGATAGAGAAGATGAAGATGGAGAAGATGTCTTCAATGGTTGGACTTCATTACTCTTGCTCTTGTTTTCTGAACCCTAGCCTCCAATCCTTGTGCCTCTTAAAGTTTCTTGTAGTCTCTAGCCAAAAGTCTGCTTAGGTTTGGTGTTTTTGCCTAATTTATAATGATCTGGGGACAAAACTTCCTTTTTTCATGTTAGAGGGACTACACGGCCGTGTCTAATATCGACACGGCCATGTGAGCTTGAATAATAGTGTAATTTGCATGTTCAAGGGAGACACGACGTGTCTCAAAGTCTGAATCTTCATTAAAGTTAGACAGGGCCATGTGAGCTTGATATAAGCATTTTTCAAGTTAGACACAGTCGTGTCTAACTCTTAAATTGCTCAAAACATCATTTTTTGGAAAATTAGTCTTCATTAAAGTTGTAGATCTTTTTCTTAGCTTTCCAATGACACTAAGGTTACCTTGTTTTGATTTTTGTAACTCAAGTTATGCTCATTTTATTGCGCAAAAGTAAAAAACTCTATGAATCTTAACTATATAAATTCCGAGCTCAACTCCATTACAATAGATCCATCCAAAGCTTCATAAAATCATGTTAAAACATCTGTTTTGGACCTAAAAACATAGAGAAAGACCAATCATGAGATACCAAGGATAAATAGATTAAAGGTGACATAAATTCCAACATAAATCAATCAAAACACACCTAAATCCACCTCAAATCAAGCACAAGAGGTGTGTATTTTATCCACACATTAGGAGTCTAACCAAAGAGATAAGTTCTTCTCGAGATAACTCTAGGAAACATGATTCGTCTTGCTAGGACCAAACTCTATCATTGTTCTTCTATACTTCTAAACGTTGCAACGCCTATACCTATAATTTGGCCTCTCCTAAGGGGCCCCCACGTGGAGCAAGTCATTGGGTCACCAGAACGTGTCGCGGCTAAGGGGAGAGGTTTTCATAGTATGCAAAGTATATTCTCCATCTCACTTGGGTTCTGGTTAGGCAACAATTGGATCTTGGATTAGAATAGAGGACAGACAATAACCACAGGAGGGTTGATTTTTGTGTGGGAGAAGTGTGATTTCACTTGGCAGTAACCATGATGGTAGTGATAGGAATCGAAGTTTATTGTTCCCACAGACAGCACTAATGTTATAAATTGGGTTCATATGATTACCTGAGTAAGGTTGATGAACAAAGTTTTCTCTGTAGCATGATGGCAGGGACGGTGGTGCGAAGTGTAATATCCTCCGTAATTTGTGAGTCTTGAATATGGTTATAGAGTTACTATAACTCTTGCTTGAATTACTTGTTAATTCTAGTGGCCGTTTGAGATAGTTTGAGCACTTTGTTATAGCACTAAATGTGAAAAATAGTTGATATTAGCTCCGAGAATAGCATAAACTACTTAAAAAGATGGAGATAAATATGAAGGATTTACTTTTAGGTTATTTAAGATTAGAACTAATTGTAGTTAATTTTGGAGAATTAACTGAATTGGTTTGGTATCTTTAATAACACTGGGTGAAGGTTTAAAAGCCAGATTAAATAGATAGATATCTTGGAAAATTATGAATTTTTGTAAAAATATCAAGTAAAAAGTGGAGAATTTTCTGGAGATGAATATAGGTGAAGACATCTAACCTGTAAGCATATTAACTTATTTCCTTAGGTTTAGTTTAACCTAATAAAGAGTAATAGGACTTAAGTGATAATTTTAGATGTATGGAAAATAAAGTATTAATGAGATTAAGATTAAGATGAATCCTACAATTTTCCATAACACCTATGAAAGTTGGAAAACTTGGATTAGTAAAATCAAAATATTCCTAAGAGATATAATGTTTCCAGCAAAATATCTAAGTTAATACTTATCACTCCAAATAGCTTCCACCATCCTTCTTATGCTATTTCTTTGACTTTTTATCTCATCTTTTCTCTTTTTCATATTCCAACAAAAGGAAAGAAGGGGAAAAGAAGAAAGGAAAGAAAAGGAAACAAAGGGAAGAGGATGAAATAGGAGAGGAGGAAGAGGAAACCAAGGAAGGAGAAGGAAATCAAGCTTGAGCACCATTATCTTTGGAAATCAAGGTAGGGGAGCTTGTTCTTTAACTCTACCCTTTTCTATTCCTTCTTAATGCTCGATGCATGCAAGTTTAGGTAAAAATGGGTTTTTGAGAGATTTCTCAATGTTTCGAGTTATATGAACTTAAGTTATGTTATTTTGAGTTAATTTCCTGCATGGTTAAGGTTGTGGAACTTATAAAACACCCTTACAACCTGATATCTTTGAATTTAGTAAATATGGGTTTATAGGTGATTTGCTTGATCATATATCCATGTTTTGTTGTTTGAAATGGAATATGAGAGTTTCATTATATTAGGAACCATGTATAAGGCTAGAAACCATCTAGAACCCAAGTTTGAGGGTCCATGTTTGGTTAGAAGCTCAATGGAATAGGAAGAGAAGTTTCTGGGGGCACCCATAATTTGGTCGCTTAGTCGCTTATTGTGACATCCTGAGAAACATGTTAGACTTGTATATAGTCTCAGAGATACTATTATACTTGTAAAACATGTTAGTTAAGTTTTGTGACAAACTGAGTTCATTTAGGCACTTTGCTGCAGCCCGAAATGCAAAAAAGTAGCTTAAAATGACTCAGATAGTAGCATAAATGGCTATTTTGAGGAAAATAAACCTAGAGAGATTATTTCTAAGTCACAAAAAAGGTAATTAGGATGAAGTTAAATTTTGAGAGCAATCGGAGTCCGTTTGGTATTTTTAAGCATACTAGTTATGTATTTAATGCCGGATTGACCCCCAGTAGATATGAAAATTTGAGAAAATAGTGAAACAATAATTTTGATGAATCCTAGTATTTATTTCAAAGTTGTGGCAAGTTAGAAAACTTGAATTAGTAAAATATAAGTGTTCATAGCATATATGGATTTATCAATGTATATTAAGAGACCTTTGACCTTATTATTTGGCTTGTATTTCTCTTCCTCACACGTTTCCTATTGCAAACAGAAGAAAGAAATCAAAAAAAGAAGAAGAAGAAGAAGAAAAACGAAGGAGAAGGAAAGAAGAGGAGCAAAGGGAGGAAGTCCAACAAGAGAAGCAAGGCTTCATCATCATCAATCAAGCAAGAGGTAGGGGTGTTTTTCCTTAAACCTAAACTTTCTCTCCATTCCTTATAGTTTATACATGGATGGATGAGTGGATTTGGGAAAAAGGGAAATTGAAGGTAACGATAGTTCCTTGGTTAATTTCTACTTTCAATGATTGAGTTTGGTTTGATTCTTGTTTAACCTGTGCTTGGTGATTGATTTGAGATTAGAAACACCACTTCATGTGTTGAATCCATAGTTGAGAACTTGGTTTTGAATGATTTTATTTTGTTCATAACCTAGATTTAATGAGTTGAAAGAAGTGTATAATGATTCTAACATGATTAGAGATCATAGTTAGGATTGGAAAATGCTTAAAATCCAAGATCTAGAAGAGTAGAAATTGGTTTGGCACCATTAGAACCATGGCTCAGTTTTTTGCAGAATTATCACGCCTAGGTGCAGGATTTCCACGCCTAGGCATGGAGCATTCAGTTTTTGTCCAGAATAAGACAGATAGTGCCACGCCTAGGCAGGAGGCAGGGTTTTTGGCCATGCGTAAGCGTGGAAAAGTCATGACTAGGCATGAGTACCATAATTTCTTAAGAATTATATTATTGATATTTCAAGTTCCCTATTAGTTAGAATCGTTTATATATGCTTTCTTACGTGTATTAAGACACTTTTGGAGATATTTTACAAAGGAAACATCCCACTTATATAATAGGATTGAACCCTAGTATTGGCTCCCTTATATAATAAGGTTGAACTCTAGTATTAGCTCCCTTATATAATAAGGTTGAACCCTAGCATTGGCTCCCTTATATAATAAGGTTGAACCATATTCAGACTGTTTCTTTATGAATTAAAGTTGAACTAGAATTTATGTAAGTGAAGTTAATATTTACAATTGAAAAGTCATTTGTTAGATATCAATAGTGATTCTATGAGTTAAAGTTTTTAATTGTATATTTTTATATTTGAATCAATTTTATGAGATGTATATTATTACTAAGAATATTATATTTTCACCTCGTTTTATGTTTCATGATTAACAAGACAAGACTCAACTATGGACTTCAAGAAAAATAAAGGGAAAAAGAAGAAAAAGTCTATAGATTAAATAGTTTTAGTTTTATATCTTTTTTACAACAACTCTTGTAATTAGTTACTATGAGTTATATTATGTTGTATCTATTACTTTTTCCCTTGAGGCTTTTGTATGTAAATATATATAACTTTCGTTTAACATGGTTCTCCATATTTATTTGTATAAATGATATAGGATTAGTTTATTTAATGAATTAGTAGTAGCATAACTAATACTATTTATCTTTCTATGCATATTGTATATGTTGAGATAATCATATTAGGGTGTTACACTTATGGCCAGAGAGCACCTACGTGAAGGGCACCTAAGCACCCAAGAAGTAAGCGCCTAAGCACCCAAGGCCAGAGAGGAAAAATGTTGAGCACCTAAGCACTCAGGAAGTGGGCGCCTAAGCATGCAAGTATAGAGAGTTCTAGAGCTGAGCAATTAAGTGCTCAAACTCTGGGTGCCTAAGCGCCCAATGACAGATAAAACAGGGGAGGTTTTCTGTCATGAAGCGCCTAAGCATTGGAAAAGAGGGCTCCTAAGAGCCCAAAGGCAGTGACTTCTAAGCCTTTCATTTTGAGAAAACAAAGTTCCCTACTAGTTAGGAATGGTTATATATGCTTTATAGTGTGAGTTAAGACATTTATAGGGATATTTCAAAAGAGAAATAACCAGCTAGCATATATCTAGTAAGACAAGCCCTAGATTGAACAAAAGTTGAGTAACATGCTTTCTTCATTTTTGTTAAGCAGGGAAATTACACTTTATGTTGCAAAATAGTGAGAAAAACACTTTGTAATAAGGTGGACTAAGAAACAAGGTAGTGAGAAAAGCACATTGTTATAATAGAGGAATGAAAAAAAACCCTCTATCTAGGACAAAGGAGTGAAAAAAACACTTTGTCAAGTAACATGATGAGATTACAATTGTATGGGCAGTTGCTTATCATTGAATAATGTTTAATTAAAAGTTAAATATGAATAATTTGATTTATCATGAATTCATATAGGTATTTATTCTATTGAGAATTGTTAATTCTCACTCCGTTTATTATTTCCTTGATAAATCTAAGTCTGGATCCTTTTCAAGGAAAGCAATAAAAGAGAAGCAGACACACTAGTTTAGTTTTTATCCTATTTTTGTAATGTTTACTTTAGACTGTATAAGTTTTCTTGTATTATACTTATGCCCTTGTGGCTTAGTTTGTAAATATAATGTAAAGACTTATAAATTTATGAGTTTCCTTTTTCCTTCATGGCTCTTTATAGTAACAACATGGTTATTATGAACCTAGTATTTTGCATTTAAGTTAGAAGTAATGCACTTGACTCTATTTACTTGTGTAATTGTCTAATTTAATATGGTACTTGGGATTAGGATATTACATTATGGTATCAGAGCAGTTCATCTTGTTGAGTTAGGGTATGGACTAACTATGCTTAGTCATGTTTAGTGTTTCCTACTTTTGTGTTGTGCAATTTCTTGTTTCTTTGTGAGATATAAGAATAGAGTTGCATGACAGCCTTAGGTATGAATGTTGTTAGCTAATGTCTCATTATTGCATGATATTGAGATTGATCAACTCAATATGTATTGTTATGTGTGTACAGGAAACTATGGTTTACCAAGGTGAACTAGGGGAAACAGAAATTCTTCTAGTGAGGGTTTAGATGATATGGTTGAAGCTTGTATGGTAATGGCAACTGCAATGAGAGAGCAGTTTGCTATTGCTGCAAGGATGTTAGAGAGGATGGAAGCTAATCCACCTTAGGAACCAATGCAGTTTCAAGACCTTTCGGAGTTCAAAAAGGCAAACCCGCCACCATTCATAGGAGAATATAACCCAGTGAAAGTAGAAGAATGGTTAGTCGAAATGGAAAAGATCTTTGAAGTGATTATTTGCACAGATGACCAAAAGGTTTCCTTTGCCTCCTATATATTGAAAGGAAAGGTAGAACATTAGTGGAAAAGTACCAAAAGATTAATGGAAGTCGTGGGAACCCCAATCTCGTGGGAAGTGTTTAAGACAACTTCTTGGAGAAGTATTTTCCGAAGACTCTACAAGATGATTAGGAAGTAAAGTTTTTAAAGCTAGAGCAAAGTGGTTTATCAGTTGGTCAATATGTGGCCAAGTTTGAAGAGCTGTCAAAGTTCTCTTCCTACTTCAGATTCAACCCAGATGAAAATTGGAAGTATCTGAAGTTTGAATCCGGATTAAGGGATGAAATTAAGAAAGCGATTCGACCTCTTGAGATCTGGGATTTTATGACTTTGGTGAATAAGTGTAGGATTGTTGAAGGCCTTGATAGCAAGCCTCAGTTGGAACAATTATCACAATCAAAGAGGAAGAAATGGGACAATAAATTTAAGAAGAAAGATAAGGGTAAGTAAGTTCAAGAAAGTCATAAGGGGCTTAAATATCCCAAATATGGAAGACATCATGGAGATAAACCATGTTTGGCGGGACAGTCTGTATGTTATGCATGCAGTCAGCCCAGGCATTTTCCAAGGAGTGTCCTTAGAAACAAGGAGCTATGCTCAATCCGAGACCTCAAGCTAAGGGAAGAGTTTATACTCTAAGCGAAAATGAGGTGGCTCAATCTTCAGACCTCATTCAAGGTAAACGCATGATTCATAATCATCTTCTAACTATGATGTATGATTCAGGAGCATCCCACTCCTTTGTTTCTTATAATTGTGCAAAAGTGCTAGATTTACTATGATAGAACTTCCATATGACTTGTTTGTTTCTACACCCACTAATACACCCGAGACAACCTCCAAAGGATGCTTAATTTGCTGTTTAAGATAGAAGATGGGATTTTCTTTGTAAATCTTATTTGTCTACCTTTAGTTGATATTGATATTATCCTTTGTATTGATTGGTTGTCATCTAACCGTGTGGTGTTGAACTACTCGAGTAAGAATTTAGTGTTCATGTTTGATATACTTTCCAATATTATTCCTTCTGAGTCTATATACCTTAATGCTAATCAGGTTAATCACTATTTAGTATAAGGGGCTCTAGGATATGTTCTCATTTTCTCTTTAAATGTCGAGATTATGCAGAACCTAGATAGTATAGTAGTGGTGAGGGAGTATCCTGAGCTATTTCTGAGTGACATAATAGAGTTGCCACCTATCTGAGAAATAAAGTTTACTATAGATTTAGTGCGAGGAACTGGACCTATATCTGTAGCACCTTATAGAATGATGTGACACCCTAACTCTATATACTGTAGTATATTGTCAATATACTCAAGTAAATAGAGTCAAGCATTCCACTTCTAAACTTAAACGTAAACATATCTTGTTTATCAACTATCAACAACATTAGAGTAAAGAGAATAAGGCTTTTTACACACTCTAGAAACTTGTTCTCTACTATACTATACACATGATATATCTGAGATTACATGCTTTACAAAACTAGGCATATATAGTTAATTACATAAACATCAATCTAAGTACAATATATATGCACACACACACATACACACACACACACACACACACACACACATGTAAGCAACTAGGTCTTCAATGCTTTGTCTTTGCTCCAACTTTGGTCCTCCTCTGAATTTATCATGGAAACAGAAAATTGGGGTGAGAATTTACAAAATTTTCAATAGTACATTTTAAAAATGTGTCATCACAATAAATCTAGCTACTTCGAGGAAAAAATAATTTACGCATAAATTTTGTGTGGAAAGGTGACATAAGCTAAAAACTGTTCTTTTCCCTTCCCAAAATAGATAGTTCATTTAATTACATAAAATAATTTGATTAGTGTAACATCCTAAAATTTCGTATCTCGTAAACTGTAATTTTGACAGTTAACAGAATTTTATTGTTTAGTAATTTCTGAGCGTTATAAAATTATTTTAATTATTCCGTCAGCGTATTTGATCGTTTTGAGTGATTTACTCATTGTCAGGAAAATAAAAATTTTCAGGCCGGGGAAAACTTTACGTAATTTAATTTTTACTGTTAGGTTTTAATTATTTTACGTAATCTGATTTGATATATGTGCATTTTCTAATTTTTGTGATTTTATGGGTGATTATGAAATTTTTATGATACTCCGACCGTTTTTGGACTGTTTGTGGGTCCCAGTGGTCTTACGTGGGCTCGGGATGAGTCCCAAAACGTGAAAATTTTTTTACGCATAGAAAAATTTGTACTGTTGAGACGGAGACAGGGGATCTTACTAAACCTGAATCCGGAGACAGTTTTATAAATTTTCTTATACTGTGTTTTGTACTGTATTAATTATTGGGCGATAAAAATACAATAAATATAATCTTTCGTGAGATTTTCACAGATAAAAGTAGAAATTATACTGTTAAGTCCATAATTAGTGGTTATGACAATTTTTTATGGACCAATAGGAAATAAGTTATTGAATAAATATTTGGACTCCTTAGAATTATTGCTTCTACGGTGGAGGAAGAGAAAATTGCTCTAATAATCAATTCACTTTGTGATATTAGAATCTAATTCAAGTAAAACAAAGTGAGACCAAGTCAAATAAAATGACTTCTTTATTTGTGAAGCTCCACGACAATGCAAGGAAAAAGGGGGCCAAAATCTTTTTATGTATTTGCTATATCACTTCATCACTTTTTCTATCAAATAATGTAGTACCAATTATTTGCTCAAATAATTCATTCTTTTCTCTCCTCACTATACGACCATGCACTCTTTTATGGCCAAAATAATACACTTAATTCTTCTTTCTTCAATTATATCAAATATCAATGAAAATAGTCAAATATAGTGGCCCTCCATTTTGTTTTCTACGGCCATTCATTTTGAAGGAGACATGATTTGTGCAATTAATTCATTTGGCTATTGTTTTTATACCTACAAGAAGCTAAATAAAAGTAAGTCAATTTTTGATGACTTAGCACATGTATCATACGGCCATGCACTTCTTTTTGGAGACAAACTACCCATAATTCATTTATTTTTCTCCTACTCACCTATGGTCATGCAATGAATAATGCAAGACAATTTCTACACTTAATCTTTCCTATCAACTTTTTTTTCATTCTTATTAAAGAAAAACAAAAAGCTACACACACAATATTACCTTTCTCTCCATGCACTCCACGGCAACTACTAGGTGGGAAGAGTTTTCATTTCTATCTTCATTTTCTACCAAAGACTAAAAACAATTCTTTCCATTCTCTCTCTTCCAAGGATAAGAACAAAAGAAAACTCCATTCTCTCTTCCTAAGAAGGCCATTCGGCCAAGACACCTAAACCCACCCTCCAATCTCTTTTAATTTCATCCAACCATAGATCTTGAATCTACATGATATTCTAAGCAACTTTCATGTTGGAGATTTTCTCTAAATAATTTATTTTCAAGGACTTTCTTCAATAGCAAAGTTCTAAGGTTTTTGAGGTGAAGTGTAAGGAAACTTCATTTCTTCTCTTCTTTTTCATGTTCTAAGCCATGTTTGATCCATGGTTCCTCTTAATCAAGCTTAGTATACTAATTTTTATGTATTTTGTTTTGTATTTGAGAAGCCCTTGGTGGTGAAGGACTTAGAAAAAGAAGCAAAACAAAGAGCTTTTGAGGATCTTCAAGAGGTAAGAGGGAGATCCATCTCACCAACCAAGTATGGTGGTGAGAGATGGTCTTATATTTGATGGATGGTGAATCCATGTGAGGATTCATATCCATGGTCTTATAATTATTTGTGAGTGTTTATGTGTTTGATTTATTTGTTCATGCTTTGTATGATTTACATGATTTATTGCTTTTGATTATGGCATGCTTATGGTAGCTTATGGTATATATGATGAAATATGTATGTGTATGCCATGATGTGATGATGGAAAGGAAATCAATTTTTGGCTCCAATGGCCAAACGAAGGGGCTACGGTTTTGATACTCATGATTAGAGTTTATGTTAAAATTTTTCAAGAACAAGAGAATTAATTTTTGGTCCCTAGAACATGGTGAATTTCGGCCAAGACACCTCAAGATAGGTGTTCACAAATTAATATTTTCATGGATGATGAAATAAGATGTTTAGAAAAACAGGGAAAATAAACAAAGGGTTTATTTTTCAAAGAGTACATGAACACGATTTTAGAAGGATTTTTATTGATTTATTTTGTGTAAAAAGTTTCTAAGTATTTTACTAAACATGAGTTTTAAATGAAAATAGCAATGTTGATTTTAAGGATTTGCAAAGAAAGTGAAAAAGGATTTATAAAGAACATGAAAATGGATTTGCAAAGAAAGTAAAAAATGAAAATGAACAAATGATTTGATTTCAAAGACTATGAGTCTCATGGTTTTGTTAAAGAATTTTTTAATGGTTTTGTTTGTGTAAAACTATATCAATTTAGAAGGAAAAATGTTTCGATGATTTCAATAGTCATGTCCACGGTTTTGAAGGCTTGTAATGCCTTGGTTTTATGAAACAAAGTGATTTTCAAAGTGGAAATGTAACTTGATTTAATACAAGGAATTTGGAAAGGGAATCAGAGTGTTTTATCACTTGAGAGAATTTTGTAAACGAAAGACAAAGAGAGATTGAACATGTTTGAACTTCAATTTATTTTGAAGAATTGATTTTAGAATTGATTTGAGAAAAATGGAGAATATAATGGTGATTTGAAAATTTACTAACGTATAACTCAATTCGGAGTTTTGGAGTACGTTAGGAAATTCTTAAAGTTTGAAACATTGATTTAAATCAATGGAAAAGTGATTTTGTGGGTTATATTTGAAAAAGAATTTCTTGAGTAAAGAACTGTGGAAAAAGATTTTCTTGGGTAAGAAAATATATTAAATGAAGTATAAAGTTATATTATTTTGAGAAAAGTTGAAAATGAATTTTTGAAGGTTAAAAAATATTTTCTGTAATGAAATTGTGGTGAAAAATTATTTGCGTAGCTTAAAAACGATTTGAAATATAGTAAAATATTTCTATGCGATTTGAAATACGTTAAAATATTTCTATACGATTTGAATTATGTTTTAAATATTTTACGTGATTTGAACTACTATTGAAAATCAGTACGTGATTGAACAACGATAGAGTATTTTGACGCGATTTTGAAAATGGTGGAAAATCGTTACTGTAACACCCCTTTGGGGATGCCACACAAATAAAGAAAAATAAAATAAATAAATAAATCTACCCAAGTTATAAAATATTTATTACATAATAATATGGGTCGTAAAATAATTCCTGTTAAACAGATTATTAAAAATAAAATATTACAGAAAACATAAAATAAACAGAACAACATTACTCATAATATACATATGTTCCAAGTTATAAGTTATACAAATAATTTACAACTATAACTATAAATATTTAAACAAAAACAGTAAATAAAGCAATAAAAGAGTCAATATATACGTACATACGTGACAGACGCCCTAAAAAAAAGCATCATGCATATTTAATCCTCTCGAAGGATCACTCTCAACATGAAAATGATCATCAGGAGACAAATATCCCGGATGTCTCGACACTCGGCGGACATGAGACCGCGCAGTCGATGCGAGTGTCATCTCACTAGGCTCAGTGGAAACACCACCCCAATGACGCCTAATGGATAAAGGTAACTCTAAATGCAGAAACACCGTCGTCATCATCACTGGCTCGTCATCAAATCTATGGCGTAGGGTCACCGTCATCCGTCCCGCATATGTCATGGAGTCTCTATCTCCTCTCATGTGCCACGCTAGCGATCCACCGTGAAACTCGAGAGTCACGAACCCCAAAAATCCAGGCACCGCCATACCAAAACTAATCAATCCAATGGATATAGATGATCAGATGGTTCTTGATCGTCAAACTGGTCGTCGGCTAGCTGATCTTCCTCCTCTTCGGGGTACAGAACCTCAAGAGGCTGTTCCTCTTCTTCTTCCTCAAACTCTTTACCGTATAAAATAAATATACAGGAAACATACACAATACCGAAAAGAGGTAAGACAATCTAAAATCACCACAAACATGGCCAATAAGAAGACGACAAACAACAGTTATACAATTCATGCAATATGAAAAGCTATAACAGAAATCTGTAATAGAATAAAGAAAAAGATTTAATTATCATAACGACACATAATATTACAGATAAAATAAAACATCACAGATAAAATGATAGAACAGATAAATAATCCTTATAATACTAACCAGATAAAATAGACAGATAAGATAAAATAAAGTTCCAGATATACTCATAAGAAATATGACACGTTCTTACTCCATGGAGCTAAATAACACAGATACCACAGATATCAGAGGGAATGACTCGCAAAATCTATTAGTACCACGGCTGCCCAACCAACTATTCCGGGGTCATACGTTGCGTCTATAGCTCCACATCACTGGGAATTTACCATCCAGGCGTGGGGTAGTTCACTGTCTCACGTCGTGATACTACGGGCAAATGTACTACTAGACTTCACAAATCTCGATTAAATATAGTGCGTGTCGAGTCCATTAGTGTGCTATCGGTTACCACGGCCCAGCGGAGCGACCGACTGTCCATATATGGAGTCCCGTACACTAAAGTCTCCAAGTTCATTAGAACAATGAACCACACTACGTTTATCGCATCGACAACACGATGTGATTCACCTCGTCAACCAAAATTCACCAAAAATTGGTAAACTACCAGAATACCCTCAAGATAATAATATGCCCTCAATGGCAGAAAATATAGAAAGCCTGTACGGGTTCACATTTTCCCGACAGCGAAAAATCCTCAAAAGCCTGTACGGGTTCACATTTTCCCGACAGCATAAAATAAATACAGCAACGGTCAATCGCGTAGAAATTTTATCGCGTTTTCACAATTTCGTCGTTTTTACAAACGTTTATAAATCGCGTAAATATATTTTTCTGTTTTTAAAATCGCGTAGAATTTTTAATAGGTTTTCTCAATCGCATAGGATTTTTAAATCATTTTCTTGACTGAATTCCTTAAAAATTACTGTTTAAATAAACAAAAATAATAAATAATACTTTTAAGCTACGTAAAATATTTTTCATACCGTATACTGTCTTTTGGACATCTTTTCTATCTTATTTGTCCGTTTTTACTAAAAATTGACAGTATTTTGTTTAGAAAATTATATTAATGGTTTCCTAATTTTACCGTAAAAAACGTTTTATTAAATTTTTAAACCATATAATTAATCCTTTTGAAAACTACTAACATGCTTCAAAATACAAAGCATGAGCTATATGTTAGAAATTTTCGAAAGTTATCTGTATTTCATTTCAAATAACAAAATCATTAGTTCTAAGTTCTCAAACTTATTTCTAATTGATTCTTTTCTTTAAAACTTATTTTAGAAAAATTCTTTTTAACACATATTGCATTCTTATACTTAGAAAAGGTTTGGATTTAATTTTAGAAACCATGGATACTTGGTTTGGCATGTTGGCCGAATTCCCTAAATCTTTTGAAATTGATTTCTAAATTATTTCTCATCTTCTAAATATATGTCAAACTTATTGTATTGTCTAAATTCATTTAGCCATCATTTTAGAAAATGGTTTTTGAAATCAACACATTCATTTTAGGCATGTTGGCCGAAAATACTAAGTCTTACCATTTGATTTCTAAATTCATTTTCTTTGATCTAATCAACTTGAAACCTTCTTAATTCTCCTAGGTTAATTAAATTACCTTTTAAGAAAATTAAGAGAACATTTTGGTTCCCCATTGGTTAAAGGTCGTGAGCCTTGGTGTAGTGTTCTTTGGAACACACATGCATTTCCTTGACATGTTATTCACATCCTATACATTATCATGCAATTCTATACTTTATCATGCAATTCTAACACATGCAATATTATCAAAGCTTATAGACATGCAACTTAAAGCTTGTAGACATGCAATTTATTACAAACAACAAATAGAAAAGCTACTAACAAATACACAACCACATCAAATAAGCTACTAACAAGCACAAACATGAATCCTTATGAATTCTACAATCACAAAATCAAACTCCATCTTCTTACCACCATCCATAGGTGATAAGATTTGTCTTCCTCTTACCTTAAATGAAGACAAAAGGATTTCTTTCACTCCTCCTAGGTCACGATTTTCTCCTTCAAAATACCTAGCAAACTTAAACAAAATTACAAGTTACTAACCATTAAAAGAGAACCTAAACCATGGATAAATCATGGCTTAGAACTTTGAAAAAGGATTTAGAAAAGAAAAACTAGGAATTTCACCTTCTTGGTTGAATTTTCCAAGTAGGTTTTCAAGCTTCAAATGAAGGAATTTGCAAGAACTCTCAACTAGAGATGTTCTTAGGATTGTGTTTAGGTTTAGAAAAGTTGGTTTGAAGAAATTTTAGGTGATTGGATGGTAGGGTTTTAGGTTTGGCCGAATGGTTGAGAAAGGAGGCAACAATGGTGTTTAGGGTTCTTGGATGAGAGAGAAGAGAGAAAAGCATGAAAGATGAAGTGAAAAATGGTCTTCCAACCCCTCTTGGCCGTAGACTTCAATGCATGCAAGGTGTGCATGGCTTTGGCTTCATCCAAGCCCTTGGATGCTTCAAAGGTCAAGATTAAAACTTGGTTAGCAAGCTTGTCTCCCATTGGTTCCTTCTAACCTAGTCACTAAGCCTTGTCACTAAGCTTCATCATCACACTAACCTAGTCACTAAGCTAGTCACCATGTTCTAGAGAGTTCCTTCACTAATGATGATTAATTAAGCTACTAAGTTAACTGTATTAGCTAAACGTGGGTCCCGCAAAATATTTCTGGGTCCACTGTCACTAAGTTATACTGACTAATAAAATAATATTATAATAATACAAAATTATTTTATTTGTGATTAAATCCTAAAAATTAAAAGATTAATTTTAGGCTCATTCAGAATTGGGTTTAGTAAGATCCCCCGCCTCTGAATAATTAAAAATAGATTTTACCGGTCCAGAAAAATATTATTTTCCTACCCCGTAGCAAATCACAAAAAAAGTCCATATAAAATCACAGACAGTAATATTGGACACTAAATCAAGTAGAAAACAATTAAAAACAGCAAAAATAGTACAAACAGCACGTTTGGGACGTAATGGTCATTTTTTTATTTTTTTCCCACAACGTAGCTAATCGTCCAAAACGTTCAAATAAAATTACAGACAGTATTAATTGTCTGTATATCATCCAGAAAAATTAAAACAGTAGCTCGGAAAAACTTTTATTTTACCGTCTCGAAACAAATTACGTAAAAAGACCAAATAAAATTTGAGCCTGTATAAACGTATTTGTATTTCATGCGTAAATCGAGAAACAAGAAAAATAGGGACACAACGGTCATTCACATGAAAGCTTGAAAAACAAAGAAACAAGACATTCGGTACATTTTCTAAAAATTGGGGTGTTTCAATTCTCCCCAACAAATAAAAATTCCGTCCTCGAAATTCGCTGTTCCTCAAAACAAATGAGGATACTGATCCTTCATTTTATCTTCCAGCTCCCAGGTAGCTTCACCCGTCACATCATTCCATATGACCTTCACTAGCTCGATCATCTTTCCTCGAAGCTGCTTTACCTTTCTGTCCTCAATTCTGACAGGTAAAGTTTCGTAAGTCAAATTCTCCTTCAGCTGCACTTCATCTGGCTGTATAACATGCGTCGGATCTGGTATATACTTCCGTAACTGAGACACATGAAACACGTCATGCAGATTCGACAGAAACGGCGGCATAGCGATTTGATATGCTACAGGACCTATACGTCGGATAATCTGATACGGTCCAATGAACTTAGGAGTAAGCTTCTTAGACTTAATAACTCTTCCGACACCAGTCGTAGGAGTAACTCTTAGAAACACATGTTCACCCTCCTCAAATTCAAGAGGTCGTCTTCATTTATCCGCATAACTCTTCTGTCTGCTTTGCGTCGTTCTCATCTTCTCTTGTATCATCTTTACCTTTTCCGTAGTCTGTTGTACAAGATCTGGTCCAACAGTCATACTTTCCCCATCTTGATACCAACATAACGGTGTCCGACATCGTCTTCCATACAATGCTTCATAAGGTGCCATTCCGATGCTTGAATGAAAACTATTATTGTAGGTGAATTCTATCAGAGATAAAAATTCATCCCAACTTCCTCGTTGTTCCAAAACACAAGCACGCAACAGATCCTCCAAAGACTGTATAGTTCTTTCTGTCTGACCATCTGTCTGCGGATGATATACTGAACTCAGTCGTAACTTAGTTCCCATAGCTTCTTGCAGACTCCGCCAAAACCTTGACGTAAACCTTGGATCTCGATCAGAAACTATACATGTAGGTACACCATGTAATCTGACAATTTCACTGATGTACAACTGGGTTAATCTTTCCAATGAATACTTAATATTAATTGGTAAGAAATGAGCCGATTTCGTAAGCCTATCGACTATAACCCATATCGAATCATAACCTTTCCTCGTCTTTGGCAAACCAGTAACGAAATCCATCGATATACTATCCCATTTCCATTCTGGAATCGATAATGGTTGCAACATTCCAGCTGGTCTTTGATGTTCCACTTTCGCCTTTTGACAAACTAGACAAGTTGACACACACCTAATAACATCACTCTTCAATCCATGCCACCAGAATAACTTCTTCAAGTCTTGGTACATCTTTGTTATGCCTGGATGCATACTCAATAGACTAGTATGGGCATGTTCCACAATATATCGCCTTAGCTCCCGGTCACGAGGAACACAGACTCTACCCCGAAACCTCAGAATTCCATCAGTTCCTTCTTTGAACTCTATTGTCTCGTCTTGCTTTATTTGTTCTCTTATTCCTTGCAAAAATTTATCGGCATTCTGTTTCTCCCTTATGTCTTCCATCAGCTCGCTCGAGATAGTAACCATGTTAATACAGATCTTCCCCGGTTTCAACTCAACAAATGACCACACATCTCTAAACTGTTCAATGAGCTCCTTTTCCTTGATCATCAGAGCAGAAACACTGATAATCTTTCTACTTAAGGCGTCAGCCACGACATTCGCCTTACCAGGGTGGTATAACAGCTGGAAATCATAATCTTTCAGGAATTCTAACCATCTCCGCTGCCTCATGTTCAGCTCCTTCTGATCATACAAGTATTTCAAGCTCTTGTGATCACTAAAAATGTTGAACGTTGCTCCATAGAGAAAATGTCTCCATATCTTTAGAGCAAAAACCACAGCGGCCAATTCCAAATCATGCGTTGGATAATTCCTCTCATGAACCTTCAATTGTCGAGAAGCATACGCCACAACGTTCCGATCTTGCATCAACACGCATCCTAGCCCTTGATAAGAAGCGTCGCAATACACATCAAAAGATTTCGTCGAATCTGGTAGGATCAACACCGGTGCAGTTGTTAATCTCTTCTTCAACTCTTGAAAACTGGCTTCACGTTCTTCCGTCCATTCAAAAGCTTGATTTTTCCTCGTAAGCTGCGTAAGTGGTCCAGCAATCTTGGAAAAACCCTCGATAAACCTCCGGTAATAACCAGCAAGTCCAACAAAACTTCGAACTTCTGTTACCGTCTTAGGTCTTTCCCATTGTAAAACAGTCTCCACTTTTGATGGGTCCACCGCAATACCTTCTTTAGAAATTACGTGACCAAGAAATTGGACTTCTTCCAACCAGAACTCACACGTAGCCAATTTCGCATACAGCTGCTTCTCCCTCAAAATCCGAAGAACAACACCGAGATGTTCAGCATGCTCTTCCTTCGATTGAGAATAGATCAGAATGTCATCGATGAAGACAACGACAAATCTGTCTAGATACGGACGAAAAATCCTGTTCATATAATCCATAAATATTGCAGGAGCATTCGTTACCCCGAATGGCATTACCTGATACTCATAATGTCCATAACGAGTTCGAAAAGCAGTTTTCGGCACATCTTCCCCTTTTACACGGATCTGATGATAACCAGATCTCAGATCTATCTTGGAAAATATCACAGCTCCTTTCAACTGATCCATCAAGTCGTCAATTCTGAGAAGCGGATATTTATTCTTGATAGTCACCTTGTTCAGCTGACGATAATCTACACAAAGCCGAGAAGTTCCGTCCTTCTTCTTGACCAAAAGCACTAGCGCACCCCATGGTGAAACACTAGGTCGCACAAACTCTTTCTCCAACAGCTCCACCAATTGCTTCTTCAGCTCCTCCAATTCCACTGGCGACATAGGATACGGTGCAATTGAGATAGGACCTGTTCCTGGTACTAAATCAATTGAGAACTCGATCTCTCTCTCAAGTGGCAAACCAGGTACATCATCAGGAAAAACATCAGGAAACTCGTTGACAACAGGAATAGTATTCACATCCTTCTCATTCTTAACTTCTAGAGAAGATAATACCATATATCCCTGCGCTCCATCTCTTAACAAAGATTTGACCTTAACAGCAGTTAAGAATCCAGACTCCTCTTCCTTAGGAAAAACTATGGTTTTACTTGCACAATCTATAAGGATATGGTTAGAACATAACCAGTCCATCCCTAATATTACATCTATCTCAATAAGAGGCAAACAAATCAAGTTGACCATAAACAAACGGCCCTTCACAACAATAGGACAATCCAAACAGATCTTAGATGCAATCACAGGTTTAGCAGTTGGAGTAGAAACACTCAACTTAACATTCAAAGAAGACACAGGCAACTTCAATCTTTCCACACAATCATAGGCAATAAACGAGTGTGTAGCACCAGAATCATACAACACAGTCAGATGGTTACCTCCAATGTCACCTTCTCCTTGTATAAGATCATCAGATTGAGAAATCTCAGTTCCCTTCATGGTATAAACACGCCCTCCAGATCTCGGTTGAGTATTCCTTGATTTCTGCTGGCTAGCACGAACATAACGAACAACAGGTTTCTTTTCCGGTTGAGTACAATCCTTTGACATGTGCCCAGGTTGCTTACAGTTAAAACAAACTGTACCTCTAAGCGTACATTCCGGCGAGATATGGCCTTTCTTCCCGCACTTAAAACATGTCGGCGTGAACGCCACTCTCTGTCCAGCTCCACTACCACTTGCACCTCCACTAACTGAGGGTCGTTGAGATTGAGTCCCTGTTGGTCTGGAATACGGCTTACGCTGGAACCGATTCGTATTACTACCTCCACCTCTCTGAAACCTTGTCGGCCCAAAGTTTCGATTTCTCTGATCTCTAGATGGCTCCAACTCCTCAAGTCGAGCACAAGCATCCACTAAAGCATGAAACTGAGTCATTCTCAAGGATACTACCCCTCGTTTCAGTTCCACTCTTAACCCTGATTCAAACTTCCTACATCTCCACATATCATTTTGCCGTGTCTGAGCATAATCTGAGAATTGAGACAAATTCTCAAATTTTGTGGCATATTCATTCACCGTCATATTCCCCTGTCGCAAACCAAGAAATTCCATTTCTTTGGCATGCCTAGCACTCGCAGGAAAATATTTCTCCAGAAAAGCATTAGAAAACACCTCCCAAGTAATTTCCATCCCCTCAGCTTGTAAAACTCGGCGAGTTCCTCTCCACCAATGTTCTGGATCTCCTCTCAGCATGAAAACAGCATAAGTCACCTTCTTATCATCTGCACATCTCATTCCTTCAAAGATCCTCTCCAAATCTTGCATCCACTGACTTGCTTTCTCCGGATCCACCTCGCCTCTAAACTGTGGCGGATTATGACGCCTAAACTCAGCCAAATTTAGGGCATCAGCAGTAGCATCTTCTTTGTTGAGTCGCTCTCGATTTTTTTTCGAGTAATTACTTCAGCCATCCGCTGCATAGCCTCAGCAGCCGCAATCATAGGGTCCACATCACGATTCATGTTCGTACGTCCTCTACCTCGTCCAGACATCTTCTTTCTTCAAACAAAACAAAACAAAATTAGATACATCCTTTTAGATACTTCCGAAAGGATATAAATCACAGAGAATCACACAGCACAAACAAAAACAGACCCAACCACAACCCCAAAAGACTCTAACTTGGGCTCTGATACCAACTAATGTAACACCCCTTTGGGGATGCCACACATATAAAGAAAAATAAAATAAATAAATAAAATCTACCCAAGTTATAAAACATTTATTACATAATAATATGGGTCGTAAAATAATTCCTGTTAAACAGATTATTAAAAATAAAATATTGCGGAAAACATAAAATAAACAGAACAACACTACTCATAATATACATATGTTCCAAGTTATAAGTTATACAACTAATTTACAACTACAACTACAAATATTTAAACAAAAACAGTAAATAAAGCAATAAAAGAGTCAATATATACAGACATACGCAGACGCGCCCAAAAAAAAAAACATCATGCATATTTAATCCTCTGAAGGATCACTCTCAACATGAAAATGATCATCAGGAGACAAATATCCCGGATGTCTCGACACTCGGCGGACATGAGACCGCGCAGTCGATGCGAGTGTCATCTCACTAGGCTCAGTGGAAACACCACCCCAATGACGCCTAATGGATAAAGGTAACTTTAAATGCAGAAACACCATCGTCGTCATCACTGGCTCGTCATCAAATCTATGGCGTAGGGTCACCGTCATCCGTCCCGCATATGTCATGGAGTCTCTATCTCCTCTCATGTGCCACGCTAGCGATCCACCGTGAAACTCGAGAGTCACGAACCCCAAAAATCCAGGCACCGCCATACCAAAACTAATCAATCCAATGGATATGGATGATCAGATGGTTCTTGATCGTCAAACTGGTCGTCGGCTAGCTGATCTTCCTCCTCCTCGGGGTACAGAACCTCAAGAGGCTGTTCCTCTTCTTCTTCCTCAAACTCTTTACCGCATAAAATAAATATACAGGAAACATACACAATACCGAAAAGAGGTAAGACAATCTAAAATCACCACAAACATGGCCAATAAGAAGACGACAAACAACAGTTATACAATTCATGCAATATGAAAAGCTATAACAGAATAAAGAAAAAGATTTAATTATCATAACGACACATAATATTACAGATAAAATAAAACATCACAGATAAAATGATAGAACAGATAAATAATCCTCATAATACTAACCAGATAAAATAGACAGATAAGATAAAATAAAGTTCCAGATATACTCATAAGAAATATGACACGTTCCTACTCCATGGAGCTAAACAACACAGATACCACAGATATCAGAGGGAATGACTCGCAAAATCTATTAGTACCACGGCTGCCCAGCCAACTATTCCGCGGTCATACGTTGCGTCTATAGCTCCACATCATTGGAAATTTACCATCCAGGCGTGGGGTAGTTCACTGTCTCACGTCGTGACACTACGGGCAAATGTACTACTAGACTTCACAAATCTCAATTAAATATAGTGCGTGTCGAGTCCATTAGTGTGCTATCGGTTATCACGGCCCAGCGGAGCGACCGACTGTCCATATATGGAGTCCCGTACACTAAAGTCTCCAAGTTCATTAGAACAATGAACCACACTACGTTTATCGCATCGACAACACGATGTGATTCACCTCGTCAACCAAAATTCACCAAAAATTGGTAAACTAACAGAATACCCTCAAGATAATAATATGCCCTCAATGGCAGAAAATATAGAAAGCCTGTACGGGTTCACATCTTCCCGACAGCATAAAATAAATACAGCAACGGTCAATCGCGTAGAAATTTTATCGCGTTTTCACAATTTTGTTGTTTTTACAAACGTTTATAAATCGCAAAAATATATTTTTCTGTTTTTAAAATTGCGTTGAATTTTTAATAGGTTTTCTCAATCGCGTAGGATTTTTAAATCATTTTCTTGACCGAATTCCTTAAAAATTACTGTTTAAATAAACAGAAATAATAAATAATACTTTTAAGCTACGTATAATATTTTCCATACCGTATACTGTCTTTTGGACATCTTTTCTATCTTATTTGTCCGTTTTTACTAAAAATTGACAGTATTTTGTTTAGAAAATTATATTAATGGTTTCCTAATTTTACCGTAAAAATTATGTTTATTAAATTTTTAAACCATATAATTAATCCTTTTGAAAACTACTAACATGCTTCAAAATACAACATGAGCTATATGTTAGAAACTTTCGAAAGTTACTGTATTTCATTTCTAATAACAAAATCTTTAGTTCTAAGTTCTCAAACTTATTTCTAATTGATTCTTTTCCTTAAAACTCATTTTAGAAAAATTCTTTTTAACACATATTGCATTCTTATACTTAGAAAAGGTTTGGATTTAATTTTAGAAACCATGGATACTTGGTTTGGCATGTTGGCCGAATTCCCTAAATCTTTTGAAATTGATTTCTAAATTATTTCTCATCTTCTAAATATATGTCAAACTTATTGTATTGTCTAAATTCATTTAGCCATCATTTTAGAAAATGGTTTTTGAAATCAACACATTCATTTTAGGCATGTTGGCCGAAAATACTAAGTCTTACCATTTGATTTCTAAATTCATTTTCTTTGATCTAATCAACTTGAAACCTTCTTAATTCTCCTAGGTTGATTAAATTACCTTTTAAGAAAATTAAGAGAACATTTTGGTTCCCCATTGGTTAAAGGCCGTGAGCCTTGGTGTAGTGTTCTTTGGAACACACATGCATTTCCTTGACATGTTATTCACATCCTATACATTATCATGCAATTCTATGCTTTATCATGCAATTCTAACACATGCAATATTATCAAAGCTTATAGACATGCAACTTAAAGCTTGTAGACATGCAATTTATTACAAACAACAAATAGAAAAGCTACTAACAAATACACAACCACATCAAATAAGCTACTAACAAGCACAAACATGAATCCTTATGGATTCTACAATCACAAAATCAAACTCCATCTTCTTACCACCATCCATAGGTGATAAGATTTGTCTTCCTCTTACCTTAAATGAAGACAAAAGGATTTCTTTCACTCCTCCTAGGTCACGATTTTCTCCTTCAAAATACCTAGCAAACTTAAACAAAATTACAAGTTACTAACCATTAAAAGAGAACCTAAACCATGGATAAATCATGGCTTAGAACTTTGAAAAAGGATTTAGAAAAGAAAAACTAGGAATTTCACCTTCTTGGTTGAATTTTCCAAGTAGGTTTTCAAGCTTCAAATGAAGGAATTTGCAAGAACTCTCAACTAAAGATGTTCTTAGGATTGTGTTTAGGTTTAGAAAAGTTGGTTTGAAGAAATTTTAGGTGATTGGATGGTAGGGTTTTAGGTTTGGCCGAATGGTTGAGAAAGGAGGCAACAATGGTGTTTAGGGTTCTTGGATGAGAGAGAAGAGAGAAAAGCATGAAAGATGAAGTGAAAAATGGTCTTCCAACCCCTCTTGGCCGTAGACTTCAATGCATGCAAGGTGTGCATGGCTTTGGCTTCATCCAAGCCCTTGGATGCTTCAAAGGTCAAGATTAAAACTTGGTTAGCAAGCTTGTCTCCCATTGGTTCCTTCTAACCTAGTCACTAAGCCTTGTCACTAAGCTTCATCATCACACTAACCTAGTCACTAAGCTAGTCACCATGTTCTAGAGAGTTCGTTCACTAATGATGATTAATTAAGTTACTAAGTTAACTGTATTAGCTAAACGTGGGTCTCGCAAAACATTTCCAAGTCCACTGTCACTAAGTTATACTGACTAATAAAATAATATTATAATAATACAAAATTATTTTATTTGACAGTTAAATCCTAAAAATTAAAAGATTAATTTTAGACTCATTCAGAATTGGGTTTAGTAAGATCCCCCGCCTCTGAATAATTAAAAACAAATTTTACCGGTCCGAAAAAATATTATTTTCCTGCCCCGTAGCAAATCACAAAAAAAGTCCATGTAAAATCACAGACAGTAATATTGGACACTAAATCAAGTAGAAAACAATTAAAAACAGCAAAAACAGTACAAACAGCACGTTCGGGACGTAATGGTCATTTTTCCATTTTTTCCCACAACGTAGCTAATCGTCCAAAACGTTCAAATAAAATTACAGACAGTATTAATTGTCTGTATATCATCCAGAAAAATTAAAACAGTAGCTCGAAAAAACTTTTATTTTACCGTCTCGAAACAAATTACGTAAAAAGACCAAATAAAATTTGAGCCTGTATAAACGTATTTGTATTTCATGCAGAAATCGAGAAACAGTAAAATAGGGACACAACGGTCATTCACATGAAAGCTTGAAAAACAGCAAACAGTACATTCGGTACATTTTCTAAAAATTGGGGTGTTACAGTTACGTGATTTTGAAAATGGTGGAAAATCGTTACGCGATTTTGAAAATGGTAGAAAATCGTTATGCGATTTGAGAAACGTATATTCTTATGCGATTGAGAAAAACATTGAAAAATTAAATACGTGATTTAAAAGTGCAACAAAAGTGTTGTGGTATTTTGAAAACGTAACAGAAATATTACAAAATTGTGAAAACGTAACAGAAGTGTTACTACATTGTGAAAACATAATAGAAATATTACGGAATTGTGAAAATGTAATAGAAATATTTCGCGATTGTGAAAACACGACAAAAGTGTTTTATGACTATAAAAAAATGATAATATGATTTTGTCACTAAAAATACAGTATGATTACTGTTGAACCAGTGTATGGACACTGTTGGTGAAAATAACCAGTTTTGCTTGTGTTTGGCATTTGGTGCATTTTATATGCATTTGGAAAAAAAAATGCATTAAGGCATTTGATTTAATTTAACGGATGGAATTGAAAAGAATGGCCCTTGTGATTGCACTTGCACTGAGATATTCGTGCATTATATAGAATATATCTGAAAAATTATGAGATGTACCTCTGATTGGTATTTATATCTGTAAGTGATTATTTGGTGCATTGTATATATATTGGAATGGTTCGATGGACTGGATATGGCTAATTGCCTAGGAGAAACGTACATCTCTTGAGTGGGTGCGATATGCGTAGTGTAAGTCACTGGTTGACCTTGGGGGCATCGGGGTGCGGGTTGCCTACAGTGGGCATTGAGTAGCTCTACTGCAACCATGGGTTAGACCGACGCGACACACCGATGATCCTGACCGAGACACTATTCTTAATTAAGATCTGATAAAGACTGTCGTGTATGTGCTAGATGTGCAAAATGAGAATTATAGCACGTGGTCTGAGGCACTTGGTACCGACAGATCTTTTCGATCATTTCTCCGACTTGAGTTTTAGCTCCATGGAGTAGGAACATTTAGTCTAAATGCACATGCATTTTATGAGTACATTTACATCTGTGTGATATAATAGTTGAGGAATATTGGTTATGATAATTGTACTTTTGGATGTCTGAGTCATGTTGATGGCATTATTGTTATTATCGTGTGATTTGATTTGATGAATACTTGGATAATGTTGAGGGCATTATCGTGAATTTTGAACAATGTTTGAACTGCTATATGATTGGATGATGATAGTTGATTAATCTTGAATACATTGTTAGAACTCTAGTATGATATGCCTATATGACATTGCTGTTTGTGTTATCTCTATGCTGCCATGCTGGTATTGGCATAGGTGATCTCACCTCTTTGCTATATGATCTTGCTGTGTCTGTATTGTTAAAATTATACAGTAGAATGAACGAGTT
Source organism: Ormosia emarginata (assembly GCA_029884605.1). Lineage (NCBI taxonomy): Eukaryota > Viridiplantae > Streptophyta > Magnoliopsida > Fabales > Fabaceae > Ormosia > Ormosia emarginata. The sequence goes on from JAQQTP010000087.1 coordinate 8,779,917, forward strand.
GTCTTAGACATAACGGGTGGAAGATACTCTGAGATCGCTGACAACATTGAAGAGTGGCTGTCCCAGGTTCGATGATGTGCCGGGTAGACAAGGAGTAGAGTTCTGATGCATCAAGTTGGATACAAGAGAAGGAATGAGTATGTTAAGTTTTATCGTTAGTGTTATACCGTGCTATTAAGTAGGACCCGTCATAGGGTTTGCTACTGTTAAAAAGAGAGAGTTTTCTGTTAGTTTTATATTTCTCTTTAAATTGTTAAATATTAATTGGTGTCAATATTGTATACTAAATATATTTTCAGTAATACTTATGAATTTCAGTAAGTTTATGTTTCAGCAAGAAAGAAATTTTAAAACCCATCTTTTTATAACTCAAACCTTGTGCGAACTTCTTTTTTATTATGAGTCAGGAGTCAGACATGTGATAGCCTAGGGAGGGTGTTACAATTAGTATATAACAATTCAACTCAAACCAACATAGTCATTTACTACAAGTATAGTGACAAGTAAGCATAAGCATACGTTCTCATTGCACACCCTTAAATTATCCATCAGCCTTTCATAAATAAAAAAACAAGACAATTATCCATATAATAGTTCTTTTATGCAATGCATAATGATGTATGAGTATGCCTACGAAATATCCTAATGTATGCTTGTACCATGATTTTGCAAAACATTATTTTAGAAAACACATGTTATATGAATATTTCCATAAAGCCCTTTTGTTCCAAGAAGCCATTTTGTTCCTTGTATTGTCTCTGGGTAGGTAGGAAGCCCTTTTGTTCCTTACACTACCAAAAACTATAACCTTGACACTAGGAGCCTTTTTGCTCAAGCCATGGGGTTACAATACCTGGAAATAACAAATAATAAGTTTGAAAATCAAAACATGCAAGAATATTTAAAACCATTTATACAAAAAGCACATGTTACTTGCATATTTTTAAGAATTCCTTTCTTCTAATAAGACATTTTTTCTAGGAAGTCCATTTGATTCCTTGTATACCTTGGGTAGAAAAGGGGTAGGAAGCCCTCTTGTTCCTTACCTTCTTGCACTACTTGGTATGAGTGGTCTATTTCGCCCCACAATAGTGAGGTTACCTGTCTACTTGGTACAACTTTTTCGCCCCACAATGGTATAAGCTCTATTTTGCTCAAGTTATATGGTCATTCATATATAGGAATAACAAATAACAAGTTTGAAAACAAAATATGCAAAAGTATTTTAAAACCTTTCCTTCATTCATTTTTCACATAACCTTGTTTTTCTTTGCATAATAAAGAGGCATAACCTTAGTCATCATACTTTTTATTCATACAGTTCATTGTATATAAAATTATTCAATTCTTTCTTTTATATTCAAGTAAAGAGGGAGTAACTCACTGAACCCTAGTCTATCCTCATCCTTTCATCTTTATGCCTCTCTATACCATGCTTGTCAACATTATTCATTAACATGCATATATCAATATTCTCCTCAATTATCATTCATATATATATATATATATATATATATATATATATATATATATATATATATATATATATATATATATATATATATATATCATTTTATACCAAAACCTCATGCATTTCATAGCAAAATTACACAAGAAAACAAGTCTGGAAGGATTTTTATAAGTGTGTCACGGCTCCACTTTTCAAATGTGTCACAGCCTCACATTTGACAAATGGGTGCCCTGGCTCAAGGCCATTTTGTGCTATGGCCCCTAGCTCTCTGTGCTAAAATTTCTTACGATGCAGAGACTGGAGTGTCATGGCTTTCCTTGGGATTTGCTGTGACTCTCCCTCATTTTCTAGGTGTTCCAGATTCTCCAAGAAATACAACCTAAGTTTGAATATTTTCCACCAAAAACATGTAATCGAAACTTATTGAAACTCTCATACAAGCTCACAAATCAATTAGAATGGAGATTCATGATCCAAACACATCAAATAAATATTGGTTTCAAACTCATTTCCAAACCTCAAAGTATTAAGAAATACCACTCAAACCTGATCTTGTGAATCATAACCAAAGCATAAAAACATCCATTTTCCATCATCAACTCAAGATCCCACAAAACATCAATTCATTATTTTCACAAAGTAAGAAAAGATGAACAAGTTAAGAAAATCCCCCTACCGCACTTAGGTGAGCTTCAAGCTTGGCCTTATCTTGCTCTTCCACTTCTTCTGTTTGTTTTCTTCCATCTTTTCCCCTGTTCCTCTCCTTCATTTCCCTTTCCCCTTTCTCTCGTTTTTGTTTCTTTCTTTTCTGCTGAAGGAATCGTGAAGAATAAGAGAAAGAAGCTTAAAAGCCAAATAAATAAGATAGAATCAATATTAATTGCTGGAATTTTATATCTCTTAGGAATACTTTGATTTCACTAAATCAAGTTTCCCAACTTCCAAATATATTAGAATAAATCCTAAGATTCATCTAAATTCTTGTCTCTCCATTTCCATAACTTTTTATATTTGCGACTCATCAACTTGGTATTTATACAGTCACTCAGAGTCCTTAAAAATTTCGAATTAGTTCTATTTATCCTCAAAATTTAACTACATCCCTTTTTTACACATTTGTGACCTAGAAATAAATTTTTCATATTTATTTCTCTTAACCAAGCAATTTATGCTATTTTTCTGAGTTAAAAAAGTTATTTTGCATATTATGTGTTATGGCAAAGTGCCTAAATTAACTCAAAACGTCACAAAATTTAGCAAACATGTTAAACAAGTATTAAGCTACCTCTATGATTGCATACAAGTCTAACATGCTAAAATAGGATATTACATTTTTCCCATCTTTTTTTTAAAAAAAATTTGTCCCCAAAATTTAGCTTTTCATACTAAAAGTTTTGGAGACCTCTATTAGCTATCCTTAATTGTATCCATCTTATCCTTTCCAATCTTTAACCTAAACTTAGTGGTTCACATTCTTTTATCTTAATAAGTGTTACCTTGTAAAGGTTCGAAAGGTTGAGCCTCCTCTTATCTTCTTAGAGGTTAGATCCTTCTTATAACTTACAGTCTAGGGTCGAGCATAACTTCACATCTCTGTGGACACCTTTTGGAAAAGTGCCCTAGTTGACAACATACAAAACATACCAAGCAAAATTTGTCACCATATTATCTTCTTCCACACTTAGGGTAATCAGGCTCCACAATTTTCGTCTGATTTTGCTCGCTTTCATCTTGTGAATCACTAGGTGTAAAATTACTTTCCTCATTCCCATTGTCTACTCTTTTTCTCTTTTAAAGATCCGTGGTCCTCTGCTCCTTGTGAAATTTGGACTTACCAGACTCCACAATCTTATATTTCTTAACTAGGGTGGGAAAATCTCTAATCTCCATGGACCTAACAAATATTTTGATTTTATTCCTCAGTCCAAACTCAAATTTTATATACTTCCAGTTTTTTGTTTGGGTTGAGCCTAAAATAAGAGGAAAACTTAGGGAGTTCCTCAAACTTTGCTTCATATTCTCCAAAAAGTCTCTCTATGAATACTTCTCAGATCATCTTAGTACCTACAACTTCTATTAATCTTCTTGAACTTCTCCACCAATTCCCTGCTTTCCTTTTTTCATAAAGGAAGCGAAAGACAATTTTTGTTCATTTGAACAATTCAAAACAACATGATTCAATGACAACTAAAACCATGTCTAAACTATCGTTCATGTCAGAAAGAGATAAATAAATAAGATTCACAAAGGAAATCATATCTTCTATACTCACATAACAATCCAAACTAATAAAGGAAGTCGTGACTAACTTTCTTGTTGGTGTAGACATAGATAAAACATAAGACAACTCAAATACAAGTAAATCTAATCCCTTCACTTATTCCTATGAAATCAAGGAATGATATGCCTTTGAATCATATGATACAACTATGAGTTCATCTTTAGCTATATATTCACCTCGTATAAAGTTAGGAGATTGAGTTGCTTCTTTACCGCTCAGAATATAAACTTTTCTTCTAACTTGATATTTGGGATGAGGCACCGCTTCCTATGCTATGAACACCGTGTCTTGGATGACCTCATGTATAACATGTTGTCTCCCACATCTATCAACTTTTGATCTTTTGATCTTTTGATCTTTTACTTTTTGATCCTGCCTAAACACCCTTCTTGTACCTAATATCCCTTCTCTTTCTCTTATGAAAACCTTGCGACTTTTATTCCACTTAAGTTTAGTTATCAGTACCTTCAACTGCTCTCTCTTGAAATAATGTTAAAAGCATAACTCTATCTATTTCGATCAACTTCAAAAGTATAACATTTTGAACTACTGTTCAAAACTAACCTGATATTTCAATTAACATCTAAATCACTCTAAATCGAGTAGTACACTTAGTCTATATAACACTAGCATATCTTTCTGAATTGTGTAGATCAAATAACTTTGCTAATCTATTCAATTAGCCTTGAGAACTATGCTATTCAAAATTTGCTTACTTAGTATACTCTGATTTATCTTTGAAAACTTGAAAATTCAAATAGTTGATACCATAAACCTATAACATTCAATTCTATTCCATTTGAATCACCATTGTTACTAAGTGGCCTCAATACTCAAGAGGGGGTGAATTGAGTTTATAAAAGTTTTTCGCAAATCTTTCACAAAACACTTAAATATCAATTTTCGTTGAAGCTATTAATTGATTGAGGTAAATAGATAGAAAAGATTGAATGCTTTCACTTACAAATGAATAATCCAAGATAGATAGTAATCAAGCAAGCATATAAAATAAATACATAAATGTAAAGGAGTTTAGTTTAGAAGATGAAACACAAGGTTTATCCTGGTTCAACCACTAATCCACTTGTGACCTACGTCTAGTCCTCAAGTAATCACTTGAGATTTTTCACTATATCTTCAAGCTTCAATAGGTGCTTGGAACCTTTATAAACTAGAGTATTCAACACATCTTGGGATACTTTACCCTTTATGCTTGAGCCTCAACAACAAGGGATATCTCACCCTTACAAGCCTTTGAAGGATACCTCACCCTCTTTACAGATTACACAAAGTATATTTGAATATAAACTCTCTCAAAAGTGAATAATACAAATTGAAGTTCATTGGGTATCAAGGATTCACACTTTGAAGCTCAAAATAGAGTATTAGTTGAAATGATTGTAAAACTAATATTTAATGCTCAAGAATGTTTTTCAAATTGTTTCTCCAACCTTCTTTAATGTCCAAACACTTTCATTTATGGCCCAAAGTATTCAAGAGCTGTTGGTGGTTGTTGGGGGCATTAAATTCCAAATTATAGCTGTTGGAAAACCATTTCTAGTTGCCCAGATAATCGATTATTGATTTCCAATAACTGGTTATTTGGTTTTGAATAACTGGTTATTGATATTGCATATTTGGTTATTCCTTTCACTAGAAAGGACTTTAAAGAGTTAATAACCGGATATTGTAATATCATAACCAGTTATAAAAGGGGTACGTTCTATCTTGGTGAATAACCGATTATGGATATTCCATAATTGGTTATTACACACTTAGTTTTGAAAAATTGACTTTTGAATGGACATAACTTCTTTTTTTTTTAATCATTTTAAACCAATAACCACTCATTCAAAAGATCATTGAGTCTACTTTCATATGAAACAAGTTTCAAAACAAGACTCGATATTTTGAAAGATATGATCAAAAGAGTAACTAAGGGTCAGTTTTACAAGACACAAGCTTGACAAGTTTTCGTAGATTTTGAACTACCACCAAGACTAGCTTTTCAAAAACAGTTTGTTGGGCATTGCTAACAAGAAAGAACCACTTGTAAATATTTTAAAACATTTTTGAACTCAGTGTGATTCCTATTTATCTTTACACAAGATTTAAGTCCTATAAGCTAAACTTGAAGAAACGTGGGACTTGATCTTTGCACAACCAATCCTTTCTTGTTTGTTATCATCAAAACCATTGTTATTTACATTCTCCCCATTTTTGATGATGACAAACAACCATTGAGAAAAAAAGTTAGTTCAATTAAATTGAAACTCATAAAGAAGGTATTAGAGACTTACTCCCCCTTTATTTTTCAAGAGGTGATTAGATCAGAGATGCACAGCTCATGCACAGCTCCCCTTAATTTTGGAATCCCAAGATCATTGAAATTGTACCTTTTTCTATTTTTCTTTCCTTTTCTCAATGTTACATAAACCAAAACTTCTCCCCCTTTTTGTCATAATAAAAAAGATATGCAATATATAGATTTTGACAAAGAGAGAAGTAACACAAAACCAATGTTAAATAATGAATATTCAATAAGGAATTCATCCAACTCAACACTATATTCATGTTAACAGAATATCCATTGCAAAATATTCATTTCATAATAAACATAGTTAAGCAAGCTACGATAATAATCATCATGTTCAAAAGATAAATCTACAATGGTTAGATCTAAGACATAATGATATTGCTAGAAACAGAGACATATTAACCAAAGGAAGTGACCAATGCGTAAGCCCCATCATCCTCCAGTGGTGCAAGGAGACATTCAATCCTCCCCAAGCAGTCATCCAAAGATTGTAAGCAGTCATAGAATACTCCATTACTATGCTCCTGATAGACTCAAAGATTCGTAAGTTGAGCTTGTATATTTGCTATGGCAGCTAGAATCCAGTCTTCACTTAGGGCAGGAGCCTCTCCCATAACCACTTCAACAAGGGCAACAAGCATTTCTTCTGGTGCGGCTGCCTCACGTCCACGACTATAAACCTATTCATCATTTACTTTCTTTATTTGCATGTGATTGATGGAGGCCTTTCCGAACTTTTTGTGACTGGTAAGTTCATTGACTCCATCATCACTTAAGTTGAGCTTGTATTGATCTAAAATTTTAGAAACAATCAAGGCGTAAGGGAGATCCATCATCAACTTTTCTTTGGCCTTTATCATGTAATGCATAATGTAAAATGGCCAATTGATATGCAATTGTTGTTTAAGGGCCCATAGTAGGAAGATGTCTTTTTCCTCAACCAAGGCAAAGTAGCTTGCTAGTGTGTGAAATCCGCAAGTGTACGGTTTCGTCGTCAAGTAATAAAAAGATCGAATCCACAGAGACTATGCCTATGAATACCAATTAATTAATTAATTCAATTAAATTAAACAAAAGCGAATATGATTGTTGAGTGATAAGAATGTAGTAACCGAGCAATTAAATAAACAAATATTAAAGTGCACAGTTGAGATCAAAAACAACAAATTGTTTAAGAAAGGTTTTCAGATTTAAGAAAGCTTCTAGGATTAGGGATAACCACGATGATACAAGACTCCTAATTGATAATCCTTTTATTTAAAATGAAATTCAATTGAAAGTGAATTACCCTAAATTAGTTAATGTTCTTTCTCAAGAGACAAGAACCATGCCCAATTAAACTAATTCCTACTTTCGTGGTAATTGAATCTAAATTGAACCCATTACACTTTATGGTAATTCATTAAATCTTCGAAAGGCTAAACCTACTCTCGTGATTTAGACCTTAAGCTCAATTCTTATGGTTCCAACACCTAAGTTCACCTCTCAGTACGTCCCTAGATATCTATGAGATGCAAATAAGTGGCCAGCGAATTCACATGAATAAGTGCAATAAGGATTGAATCAAAGAACATTCGAAATTAATAAAATGGGTAAACAAAGTCAATTAATCATCATCAATGTATCAAATGGCATTGCCCAATCCCAGAAACAAAAGGAACTACTCAGACATGGAGAAGAAGAAACCAGAAATTAAGTTCAAAAGCATTCAAACCCGTAATCGAAGAGGGAAGAGAGGAAGATGAAGATCAAGAGCCTCCAATGTGCCTCCTTCTAAACCAAATTTGAATCCTAATATTGTCTTCAGAACAACTATATATACCCCATGGGTTAAAACTGATCCAAGCCTATAAAAAAAAAAGAAAAACGAACTTAAAAAGCTGACACACACCTCGATCCACGGTCGTGGGTAGTTCCATGGCCAGGCCGTGGATCACTCTGTTCGAGATCCACGGCCGTGGATCAGTCCACGGCCAAGTCGTGGACTTCTCTGGACTCTCCTTTTTGTTTTTTTTCGCGCTGCTGCTCGATCCATGGCCATGGAGAATTCCACAGGCAGGCTGTGGAACCCTCTGGAGTGAGCTTTTTGTGCCAAATTGCTACCCTTTAAGCTCCAACTTCAATTATGCAAGCTTTCCATCCATTTAAAGACTAATTCAGCTCCAATCCTGCACAACAACACCAAAAACGCCGCAGTTATCCGAACTAAGGAGAAAAACAAATAAAAATGGAAACTAAAATGCCTAAGAATGCATGCAAAACAAGACCAAAATATGAGGTTATTTCACACACATCACTTGCCCTAGGAACCAATATATAGATCACCATAAAATGCAAAAGACAATGCTCAGGAGTCAGACATCCAACGGTGAAGGACCCTTCTAGTACTAGGATGCCCGGCTGAAGCATGCTCTCGACAGCTTGTGCTCTATTATATCCTTCCCAAGTTTTGTGACTATCCTCTGTAAAGGTTTCTCCAGAATGAGTGAGACCAAACAAAGGAGTCCACTGATTGGGGATCACAATAATTCTATGCCTTTTGATGTCTGAGACCATATTTGTTCCAGTGATACTTAAATTACTGAAGAAAACTTTCGTGGATTCAAGGTAGTACTCACAATGTATGGTGACAAAGGTTCACAAACCATGAAACTCCAAAAGCTCTGTGAGGAAAGTGAACCCTTCTCTGACGAAGAAATCCAAGTCCATGTACTTTGGCTGAATGAGATTTCTGGCTTGAAACTCCAAGCGATATTGGCTCATTTGTTTCTTATGGGAAAAGAATCTTCGGTAGTCCAAACTTAGAGAAATGTCTGGGTCATTGTTGGGGTGGGTGTTTGCTTCGGTACAAAAGGATTTTTGGTGCATGATCTCTTGGGGTGAGAGGAGCTACTGGCCATGGTGGAAATAAAGGTTAGGGCTCAGTTAGGAGAGAGAAAAGATGAAAGGAGGTGAAATTTTGGATTTTAATCCGTGGGAAGTGATGGATTTTGGTGGAAAATGAGTTTGAATGGTGGATTTTGATTGGATTTGAGGTGGGTGAAGAGTTTGAGGGAGTGGGAGTGAGTGAGTGTTTGAGAGGAAGAAGAGGAAGAAAATGAAAATGGAGGAAAGGCACGCGTGAATGAGAGGGGAGGCTGTTGTTGTTTAAAGGAGCTCAATAACTGATTATGTGGATTTCTATAACCAGTTATTGGTGAAGTTAGAATGTGTCCGCATTGTTGCACCCTTGAATAATTGGTTATGCCTTTTTGGATAACCTATTATTTTCATTTTCCAAAGAGCACCCATAACTCAATAATTGGTTATGCTTATCCTATAATCGATTATTTTTGTGAAGGAAAAGACTTAGGAGCCTCTGACTTTGTAGATAACTGGTTAGAGGAATGTGGATAACCGGTTATTTGTTTGAATTTGAAAAGCATAGCCTCTATTTGCTTTGAATAATCGGTTATTGGATATGTGTAATCGGTTATTTAAATGTTGTAGAGAGCACTGGATAGCCACAATAACATCTGACTTGGTGAATAACTGATTATGGCTTCTCATAATTGGTTATTTGGCCTTCACCACATGTACCAGAACATCTCCAATAAGCAAATAACTTGTTATTTGCTCCTTATAACTGGTTATTTCACTACCAAAACTAGAAATTCTTCAGGAATTCACCCTTAAAGCACAAACTCATGCCTTTTTGGGGATCATCTTAGTTTGGCCTCATTTTCATCCACTCTAAACACCATAAATGCAGCCCAAAAACATATTTATCTTCTTCAAAAAATACCAAAAAGCAATATTCATCAATAAGAACTTGAGTTTTGAAATTGGGGGACTTAAGCATGGATCAAGTATCTGCAAAACAAAGTTGGGGGAAACTCCGATGCTCAAGTTAGTATTGGATTCAAGAGATAAAGATATAAGAACATTATGCAGCAAGGCATTATGCAACAAGGTATTGTGCAGCAAAGTTATTTTTCCAAATTAAATGCATGATTGATCCAATATACTAAGTTCTCTTGTTATTTAAAAGAATGTTTCTTTAGGAAAAAGTTTAGTAAAGATATCAACTAATTGTTTAGTAGTTTCAACAAACTCAAGCAAGCAATCTCCTTTTTGCACATAATCTTTTATGAAGTGATGTCTTATTTCAATGTGCTTAGTCCTAGAGTGCAAGATGGGATTCTTAGACAAATTGATTGCACTAGTGTTATCACATCTTATAGGGACGTGATCAAGTAAAAATCCATAGTCTAGGAGCTGTTGCTTCATCCAAAGGACTTGAGCATAACAACTTCTAGTTATAACATATTTAGCCTCTGTAGTAGACAATGTCACACTATTTTGCTTCTTGTTATGCCAAGAAACTAAAGATCTTCCAAGCAAGTGGCATGTCCTACTAGTGCTTTTCCTATCCAATTTGCATCCAGCAAAATTAGAATCAAAATAACCAATAAGACTACAAGAGGCACCTTTAGAATACCACAATCCCATTTGTGAAGTGCCAACAAGATATTTCATTATTCTTTTTACAACACTTAAGTGAGATTCTCTAGGATTAGCTTGATATCTAGCACATATGTATACACTAAACATAATATCAGGCCTACTAACAGTAAGATAAAGGAGAGAACCAATCATACCTCTATACTTAGTGATTTCTATGAGTTTACTGTAACACCCTAATTCTAGATACTATAGTATATTATCAATATACTCAAGTAAATAAAATTAAGCATGTCACTAGTAAACTTAAACGTAAACACATCTTGTATAATAACTAACAATGCATAAATATATAGAACCTTTTATAAATAGTAAAGGGAACAAGAAAATTTTACACAATTAGCAACTTGCTCCTTACTACAACTTTACAACATATGCTAAATATATACAAAAGAACTAAAGCAAGCCACAAGGGTGTAAATACAAAACTAGTAAATTAATTACATTATATATATATATATATATATATATATATATATATATATATGTGTGTGTGTGTGTGTGTGTGTGTGTGTGTGTGTGTGTGTGTGTGTAGATACAAAATAGCTATGTCAAGTCTTCAATGTCTTCTTTTGCTCCTGCTTGGATCACTTATTGAATTTACCATGAAAATAAGAAATTGGGGTGAGAATTTGAAATTCCTAGCAGTAAGATTATAAAACATGACATCATAATAAATTCAGCTACTATGGTTAAAACAAGTTACATAAATAATAAATAAAAAAGTGGCGTAATTCAAAATGTAGTCTTTTCATTTCCGAGGTAGACCGTTCATTTAATTATATATATAAAATATCGATACCTATAATGCATAATACATATCTTATTAAAACAATTATCTTACTTACTCCCAAGAGTACTTTTACCTTTATTCTTTATACTTTCATGAAGTAGTAGGGCTACTACATTTAGTTTCCTTTACATTTTTAAATAATAGGGCAACAACCCATTAATAATACTTAACATGTGTAAGTAGGTTAATTCACCTATGGCTATCACCTTTTCCTTGTTAGTGTCTCTTTAGGACTATGTCCACTTTTAATTATCATAGTGGTTGTTACCAAGTTAATTTACCATCAGTGGTTACTATCACCTTATTTACCTTGGTGGCTACTACCACCACTTTAATTACCTTAGTGGCTACCACCACTTTAATTACTTTAGTGGCTACTACCACTTATAGCTCAATTTTTATACAAAGGCACATTAAAGCATCCAATATTAATTCATCTATTCTATTCAATACACATTCCTTAGTTACTCTATTAATCCATTAACTAAATCAAATAATGATAATACATTACAATATTTAGTACATTAAGTATTCAAGAATACTTCATTCCTTGAATAACAATTCGGTCAACATGACCAATTTCAACTCATCAAATACCCTTCATTTCTTTAATCCACTTAATTGTCATACAAATATAAATTTATGAAGAATCACAAAGTTTAATAAAAACCCTATACACTAAGGTTTGGCCATGACAACCTAAATTAAAAAGAATCTCTAGTTCATTCTATAATAACTCAAACTTTAATTATACATATGATTCCATGCATTTCTAACTTAAGTAATACTAATGACATTCAAATACCTTAGTGCCTTTACAATCATTAACAAGTATCATTAGCCATAGATTAAGTCACGGTCAAAGTTCCTTTTTAATGGCCATCAAGAAAAAAACTTATCAACTAAAAATAACAACCATCCAATGAAGATTTATATTTCTTTTCATTCCCAACATCTATAAAAACAATAAATAAATAATTATAAAGACTTTAACATCATATAGCATCACTTAGGCCATGTTCTCACCCCTTGAGATTGCTCATATAATTTAAAAATAAGGCATAATGCTGCCATTATCATTTATAGTTATTCAAGTCCCAATTCAATTACAAAAGTCAATATAATTCTATCACAAAATGATAACACTTTACCATGACCTTTTAGCACAATTCAAGTCACAAGTATAACATAAGAAACTAATCACAATTCTGACTACAATTTAATCAAAGAATCTCCGTTAATCCTAACCCTGGTCAATGAGCTCATAAAATCTAGAAATTTAACAACTAGAAGTTATTGCATTCAAATTCATAGGTTCTAACATTCCAACACCCAAACCAGCATATACCAACTTTACAACATTAGAATCATATTAAATAAACATCCTAATTCTTATTTTAAAACAGGGTAGCCACATGTTCAAAGAAATCAGTCCATTGTTGCTTGGAAATCTCATTAGAGTTTAATCAACCATCCAAATTTGCCTCCTAACCCAAGTCAGCCATGAACATTGGAGCCTCAACATTAACCAATTTCATAAATTTTCAATCAAAATCTCAAGGGTCAATTAGAACCAATGCAAGATAAAATAAATTAGATCCAAAGAAAGACAAAATAAATAAGAGAACAATACAAAAATTAAAACCCCTTTTTGGATTCAATTTTAGCCGTGACTAACCTTGGCCAAGAACACCAAATCTTCAATTCACAATGATACAATTTTCACTCAAAACTCAATGGAAAAAGGAAGATTTAATTCAATTAATATTCACCCAAAATTTTTCTGTTTTGACCGTGATCCATAAGAAATCACATCAGAATTGTAAATTAAGAAAATCATAATGAAAAGAAAGACAAACAAATTAAAACAACCCCTGTTTGATTCAGTGCTAGTTATGAGATTTCAGCTCATAAAGCAATCAGAAAAGATAAGCAAAAGTAGCAAAGAACCCCCTACTTCATGGTTTATTTTGTTCCTTTTTTATTCTTTATGCTTTTCCTTCTTCATCTTTTTCCCTGTTCTTTCACTTTTCTTGCCCTAACCTCTATTTTTCAAGCCCGCACAAAGATGAAAAAAAGAGTGTGAGTGAAAATCAAAGAAAAAATATGGAAAGAAGATGGTTAGAACAAATCTGAACTAGCAGGCACACGACTAGAACGAACTAGCAAGAATGCACGGACGGTGAGGAAGGACGACATGAACAACCAACTTTTGCACGGACAACGAGGACAACAGATGGAGAGGATGCTCCAGTGAGGACGAACAACATCGAGGACAGAGAGCAAACGAGCTCGCGTAAGAGTAGAGAAAACAAGTGAGAGACAATAGATGTGAGAATAAGAGAGGAAGAGTGTGAGGGAATCAAAAAATTGATAAAGAGAGAGAGAGAGAGAGTTGGTGGAGATATTTTAATAAAGAAATGATTAAATATTCAATTGGTAACATTTTAATCTTTTAATAAATTTTTAATCCTCCACAACTCAAACTCCAAACTTCCTTTAAAATCATGAAAGATTTTAAGATTCCTTTTAATCCCAGAACTCATCCTTTGACACATAATTATAAGCACCTTAATTAGTTCCTGAACTTTACTATTTATCCCTGGGTTAAGTGAATTCTTATAGAATTGAATTTAGAAACATTCAATTATCCTTCTCAAATTGTTTCTATTCTCAAATTAATTTTTATTCCTCTATTTTACATTTACTCTTTTCCCTACGGGTTTTTGATCCATTTATTTATTTTTTTTAAGCAAACAAGGCATGCAAAGGCATCACTACAAAGCAAGAAATCCCAACTAGGTTAGCACCTCAGGCAATGTCAATCATCTGCAGAACACCTAAATTAATATTAAAAAAGAAAAGAATACAAAAACATGGGGGGCATTAACCAAACCCATGGCAAAAAGAGCATAAAAAGAATCTATAACAAGGGAGTCCTACCCTATCCCAAAAGAAATCTCCCTTAATAAAGTTAGGAATTAAATCCCACTGTAACACCCCAAAATTTACTTTTCTACTATCAGAATTCATTCTAAAAATATTTGTGATTTTCTGGAATTTTCTTGGAATTTTCTGAGAACGCAGAATATTTTAATATATTTCTCGTTTTACGTATGCACTGAGCGGAACCGGAGAAATGAGATATTTTCTCCGAAAACCTTGAACTATGGAAACGTCGACGGGGGATCTTACTAAACCCGAGGCCGGACACAGTTTACAAGGTTTCATATTTTTTGAGAAATCTTAACAGATGAGATAATAAAACACTGTAAAGAATTTATCTGTCAGATTTGTTAATGCTGACTTCTGCCAACTATAATCACGTCCAATAAATAATAACACGTAATAAAAATCTTATCGCATTATTCAAAAATTTCCTTGTGTCAAACCCTTTTAGCCTTATTTTAAGAAGGAAGAAAAAGAGAAATTAGTTAATTAAAACCCTTGTAGGAAGTTTCCAAGAAGCTTCCTATTTGACACATTTTTCTCTCTCCCTTCTCCACTCTTCTAAGGCAGAGGCTATAGGAAAGCCTAAGTAATACCTCTTCTCTTCCTAATATCACACTCTCACTTTTCTAAACCCCAAATATCCATTTCCTCTCTTCTCCTTTTCTTCTCCACCGTGCAACCACTCCTGGAGGCAGCCATTCTTTGCTTGCTTCACCATCAAAGATTCTTGCTTCCTTACACCATTCCAAGTCCTCTCTTGCTGCCATCTTTTGGTTCTTCTTCTTCTTCTTCCATTCTTCTTCCACCATAGAAGCTAAAACTTGGAGCTTTAAGGTAAAGCCTTCAACTTTCTTCCATTTTCTTGCTATTTTCGTTTCTCTTGGCCACCTTGGTGACCAAGAACCTATTTTTCATGGTTTGAGTGGACATTGTGGTGATCACTCACATTGGAGTTTTCTTGAAGGGGGAACATGAAAATCTAGGGCAAGAAGGAGTGGCACATTGTGTTGTTTTCCAAATAGGTAAGAGGGAGATGATCCTCTTCAACCAACCTTGGTAGTAAGGGAATGTCTTGTATGTGTGTTGTTATTGATTTCTGAATCCATGTATAAAGTTCTCCCATTTTTATGTTGTTCTTGATGATAGTGCATTTTGTTGGGTTTGTATGATTTATTGATGCCTCTTGCATGATTTGAAGGTATATTTGAGTATTTTGTTGATTAAATATGATAAGGATTGGTTTGGTTTGAGTTAGAGGACCTGGAGAACTCTGTTTTCTGCAAGTTTACGCGTGGTAATCGATTACACGGGGCTTGTAATCGATTACCAAGCTCTTAAAGATACAAAATTGTGATTCTGAAAACTGTAATCGATTACGCCGGTGTGTAATCGACATGAGATTCTGTTTAGCTTGTAATCGATTACAAGAGTGGTGTAATCGATTACCAAGCCTCGATGTCACGAAATGGTGCTTACGGGAATCACGTAATCGATTACAACTTGTGGGTAATCGATTATGGAGGTTCTGTCCAATTGGTAATCGATTACCACGGTTGTGTAATCGATTACTGGGGCCTTGAAGTTACGAAACGTGATTCTGGGAATCATGTAATCGATTACAATGAGATTGTAATCGATTACAGAGATTCTGTTTCCCGGGTAATCAATTACAAGGGTGATGTAATCGATTACCAAGACCAAAAATGAGATTTTTGAGCTGGAAATGATTGAGATTATGGTTCTTTGTCCTTTGTAACTCAAACATAACCTAAAAACCCTGGATTCAAGGATTTTACCTTACTTAATTGTGATAGGAATGTGTATTCATACCGATAGAGAAGAAATGATTTTGAATATGGAATTCTTGGATCCATGATATGGAAATTGTGGTATGTGTGCAATGAGGAATACATATTGATGCTGAGAATTATTGATGTAGTACTCAATGAGATAAGAATGATGATGTGCCATTGAGGCAATGTTTTAATAAATGCATGGTTGATATGTCATGTTGGACATTGAATAATGCTTATGTGCCATTGAGGAAAAGCTTATACTGAATGCATCATTAATGAACATACATGATTGGACATTGTGTCGTCATGCAGTGCTGTCCGTTGGACATGGTTAGTAAGGCGATGTATGCCTAGGAGTTTGAATAACACCTATGTGCGGGTGCGAATAGACTAAGCGTAGGTGTCATATATTGTTGACCCTGAGGGCGTCGGGGTGTGGGTGTCTCACAATAGACAGTGGTAGCTCCACTAGGGCCGTGGGATAGACCAATGCAACACACTGACAATCCTGACTGTGACGCTGTCTTATGTCGCGATCAACTGTTGAGGTGCCATGTGTGAGCCATTTTACGCAAAAGTTTTTATGTGATGAGCACACTATTTTTAAGGCTAACGATACACTGGCATGACTCCTTGAATATTCACTCCGAAGATGTTTATGTCTAGCTCCATGGAGTAGGAACTTTGGTACCCTTGTTGCATTGTGAGTTGTCAGTCACATGGTCCATTGAGAATTCATGATTGGATAATGTGTTTACTATTATGACTGTGATATTTATTTGATTCTTGGTAATGTTAATGTTGCTAGCTGGCTATGGATAAAGTTAACTACTGTTCTTTGTTGCTTTACTCTCATTAATTGCTTTCATGTATTACTGTACTTGTGTGTATTAAATGTGTCTTATGTGGGCGTTCGACGCCGTTTATTTTCTTGCTGCCTTGTTGGTACTGAAAGCTGGGAATCTCACCTCTTTCGGTAATTCTCTTTATTTTGCATTTTCAATCGGATCATATGCTCTCAAGAAGACGTTCGTGAGGAGGATAAGGAAACCACTGAGTTTCAAGGTTTTTGGCCTTATCTCGACTGAGATAGAAGTTGTTGAGGATGTCATTTCGACTCCGTGGACTTTTTGGCTACGTGCGGATCAACTTTCTTGGAGGTCCGGACTGCTGGCATATCAATATGCATACTGATCGATGTGTATACCACGGCGATGTGATGGTGTCCTTAGCGTGGAGACATTATGACGCTCCTGTTATAGATTTTCATGCTTTTGTATAGTTGGAGTTCTATATGCCCGTGAGGGACATGTGGGGTGAAATGTATTATACCCCTCGTGAGGATTCCTTTTTGTTTACTGCCCGGGCTCCTGCCCGCTGTTCTGTCGTCCCGATGGATGTCTCGTCGGACGATGAGGACCCTGAGGAGGATCCATCTACGGTTCCTTCTCGTTCCAGGCAGTCTTAGGGTTGGTTTTAAATTGATGGCTACTGATGGCTGTCCGTTTATTTTGAGGGAGCCTGACATACTACTGGATTAGTGGGTATATATTTGTATCTCTTAGGGTAGGTACACATTTTGCTTTTTGTATATCTTTTTTTTGGAAATGTAATTTAAACAGGCTTGTATTTCTGGTACAAAGTATGTAATTATCCATATTGTGTATGGTCGTATGTTTCATTCCATGTTAATTTCTCTTTGACATCTTTAATAGAAGTTTTATATGAAAGAGGAACTTTTAATTTTAACTTAATCACGCGATATATTTACAAACAGGTATATATGTACATTAAATGGAAGTTTTAACCAGATTTATGTTAAAAAAAAAAGAAAAAATGTTCAAACTTTACGTAATCATTTATGCGTCGTTTCACTATAGTGCGACGTTCCTTCTTCTTACCCATTATGACTATTGGAAGAAAAAGGGGCGTTACACCCACCATAATAAACCCTGAATGGAAGTGGCATGATTTGCCAACTTATCAGCACAAACATTTCCTTCTCTGTATATATACAAACAAATGAAGGACATTTTCCTTGTTAAAACTAAACAATTGAGCCATCTATTTCTTAGTTTCCAAGGCATAATCTTCAAAGACTTAAAGGCATCAATAACAAGCTTGGAGTCACATTCTAACCAAAGCCTATGTCATCCTTTACTGTAAGTAATTTTAATTGCAATAATAGCACCAAGAAACTTAGCATATATAGCATATGAGGGTTGCAGAATTGCAGAATTTGTACCTTGGAAAATAGCTCCACAAGCAGTCGTACCTGGAGAACCCTTTGCAGCCCCATCAGTGTTAACTTTGATCCAATAAGTATTTGGAGGGTTCCAATTGACCTCAATAATCCTAGGAGCTGTTGAACGATTTCCTTGAACATTAAACTTATTCAGAATGATAGAATCCAAAATATCCGAAGAGATGGAACCCTTTGATAAATTGCCTATGTAGGAGACATTTGCTTGAATCATGTTAATAGCAGAATGTAGAGAGATTTTTCTACCTTCAAACCTTATTCAATTTCTGATATACCAGAGAGTTCAAATGGAATACACGATGCAAGCTAAATTGACTTCTTTTGTTTGAGATCCCTAACTTCTATTACACAAAGATAAAATAGAGAGGACAAAACTTGTATCAATAGGCATACTGAGACAGTTGTTAAGCCATAACCAGATTTGAGATGCGAAGTGGCATTGGAAAAATAGGTGGTCTGCAGTTTCATAGCTAGACTCACATAAGCAACACATAGAAACCAAGTTGCAGCCCCTTAACCACAATTGATCATCAGTAGGGACCTTCCTATTAAGTAACCTCTAAAGAACAAAGGATTTAGAAGGAGGGATCACATTATTCCAAATCAATTTACCCCAATGAACAACCTGATTTCCTTTTATGCAGAAACTGATAAGCTTTTTTTAGAGATAAGCAACCAGAAATTGAAGGATTCCAATTTAAATTATCAACCGCATGAAATTGAGGAATGCTAACCTCTTGCAATTCAATAGAAAGTTAGGGATATTATCTCTGATTAGTTTGATCTCTTTATATTATCTCAGTTTCATTAATATACCAAACTTACTTATCTGACCCTCCAAAATTCCTTATAGCTTATTTCAATCCTTTATGACTTAGGAATAAATTTACCATATTTATTCCCATCCTTTTAGTTATTTAATCTAAGTTTTAAATTATTGTGAGTTATTTCTCATTTTCAGTGTTGTAGATTTACGCTTCATTCATTCTAAGCAATTTCCAAAATCATCAGAGACTTATTGAGCTACTATAACCCTGATTAATATCATTAAGTTGAAAAGGATGTTACATTTACCTCAAGGGTTTCGATAGTCCTTTTTGATTGACCGTTAGTCTGTGGATGGAATGTTGTACTCAAACTAAGCTTTGTCCCAAAAACTTTCTGCAAGGCTCCCTAAAATCTAGATGTGAATCTAGGGTTTTTATAAAAACTATACTAAGGGGTACATTGTGCATCCTAACTATCTTCTGAAGGTATAACTGGGAAAGTCTATCCATGGAGTAGGCAACTCTAATAGGTATGAAATGGGCAAACTTGGTTAATTTATCCACTACAACCTATATTGCATAAAATCCTAACTGAGTTTTGGGCAAGCCCATCACAAAATACATAGTGATGTTATCCCATTTCCACTCAGGGATTACCAAAGATTTGAGAGGTCTAGAGGGTTTTTGGTGTTCTATCTCTACCTTCTGATAAGTTAGGCACCTAGACATAAACTCAGCTATATCCTTCTTCACACCAGACCACAAAAGTAACTTCTTTAAGTCTTGGTACATCTTAGTGGCCCTAGGATATATAGAATACTGACTATAGTAAGTTTCTTCAAAGATCCTTTCCTTGATTTCAAATTCATGAGGAATGCAAAATCTACCTCTAACCTTGATCATCCTATCAGCTGACATATCAAACTCTCCAGGATTACGTAAAAAGATCTACTCATTAACATCACTAAGAGTCTTATCTTCCTTTTGAGCTTCCAAGATCTGAGTCCTAAAGTCATTCACTATGTTGACTTGACTCATACTAGGACTGTGGTAATACAACTATAGAAAGACTCATATCTCTAAAACTCTCAAGAAGTTCATTCTCTTGGATCATCATCTGGGACACGTGTAGGGATTTCCTACTCAGTGCATCAGCCACCACATTGGCTTTACCCGAATAATACTTTAACTCAAAGTCG
Source organism: Ormosia emarginata (assembly GCA_029884605.1). Lineage (NCBI taxonomy): Eukaryota > Viridiplantae > Streptophyta > Magnoliopsida > Fabales > Fabaceae > Ormosia > Ormosia emarginata. The sequence goes on from JAQQTP010000087.1 coordinate 8,800,259, forward strand.
TAGTCTTTCAAAAACTTCAACCATCTTCCATCTTCATTGTCTTATGTTTAGTTTCTTCTGATAAAAAAAGTACTTCAAACTCTTATGATAAATGAAAACTTCAAATTGAACTCCATACAAGTAATGTATCCAAACCATTAGGGCAAACACTACTGCAGCTAACTCCAAATCATGGGTAGGATAGTTTTCCTCATGAGGTCTTAACTGCCTTGATGCATAGGCAACAACTCTCATATGTTGCATCAAAACACAACCCAAACCCATCTTTGAAGCATCACAATATACCTCAAAATTCTCCAAAGGATCCAGAATTACCAACACCAGTGTAGTAGTCAACCTCACTTTTAGCTCTTGGAAACTATCCTCACAAGCCTGAGTCCATTCAAAAGAACTACCTTTCCTAGTCAATCTAGTCAAGGGTATCGCTAATTGAGAAAAACCCTTTATGAATCTTCTATAATACCTTGCTAGGCCTATGAAGCTTCTGATGTCACAATGTTGGGCCTCTCCCACTATAACATTGCATCCACTTTGCTTGGATCCACAAAAATCCCACCTTAAGATATCACATGTCCCAAGAACTACACTTGCGAAAGCCAGAATTCACACTTAGATATCTTGGCAAACAACTTATTCTCTTTAAGGGTCTCCAACGATATCCTCAGATGTTGTTCATGCTCCTCTACAGTCTTAGAATAGATTAAGATATCATCAATAAACACCACAACAAATCGATCCAAGTAAGGTCTAAAGATCATGTTCATGTAATCCATGAACACTACCGGTGCATTCGTCTACCCAAAGGACATCACAAGGTAATGTCCATACCTAGTTCTGAAAGTTGTCTTAAGGATATCTTCTTCCCTAACCCTTATCTGATGATAACCAGACTTAAGATCAATCTTTGAGAAAATCGCAGCTCCTCTCAATTAATCCATTAGATCATTTATCCTTGGTAACGAATACTTATTCTTAATGGTCACCTTGTTCAGCTATCTGTAATCCACACAAAGCCTCATGATACCATCCTTTTTCTTCTCTAGTAGCACAAGTGCTCCCCACGGAGAAATACTCAGCCTAATGAATTGCTTATCCAACAAATCCTCGATTTGTATCTTGAGTTCTACTAACTCTAATGGCGTCATTCTATAGGGTGCTATAGAGATAAGTCCCATCCTAGGCACTAAGTCTATAGAGAACTCTATTTCTTGCTCAAGTGGAAAATCCACTATATCACTTGGAAAAATTTTAGGATATTTACTCAGCACTGGTATTCACCTAGGCTTTGCTCAACCTTAGCACTTAGTGAAAACAAGAGAACATATCCTAGATATCCCTCCTCCAAATAGTTATTAACCTGATTCGCATTAAGAAACACATACTTAGATGGAACGGCTCTGGTAGGTATATCTAACAAGAAAACTAGGGATTTATCTAAACAGTTCAACACTACATGGTTGGCGGATAACTAATCCATGCCAAGGATGACATCAATATCTACAAGAGGCAAATAGATAAGGTTTACAAGAAAAGTCTTGTCCTCTACTTTTACACAACAATCAAGACACACTCTGGATGTTGTAACTGGTTTACCAGTTGCAGTAGATACAAATAAGTCATATGAAAGTTCAGACAAAAGTAAATCCAACATCTTCACACAATCATTAGAAACAAAGGAGTGGGATACTCCCGACTCACACAACACATTTAAAAGATGATTGTGTATTATGCATTTACCTTCGACAAGATCGGAAGACTGAGTCACCGCTTCACCACCTAGAGTATAAACTCTCCCTCTGGCTTGTGGTATCTGGGTAGGCACAACTTCCTTCCTTAATGAACACTCCTTCGCAAAATGCCCTAGGTGTCCGCAAACATAACACACCAAGCAAGGTCGGTCTCCGTGTTGTTTCCCACACTTAGAACACTTAGGTCCCACAAACTCCTTCTGAACTTGCTTACCCTTATCTTGATTAAAGATAGATTTAGAAGAACCTTTCTTGAACTTGTCGTCACCCCGCTTCCTCTTTTGAGGGTCTTGTGACTGAGGCTCCATTGTAAGCTTCTTAGAACGCCCTTCGATTATCCGACACTTGTTAATCAAAGTATCAAAGTCTCGAATTTCAAATGATTGGATGGCATTTTGAATGTCTTCCTTCAGTCTTTCTTCAAACATAACACACTCCCATGATTCATCTATGTTAAGCCTGATACAAGAAGAAAACTTAGACAATTCATTGAATTTGACCACATACTGGCCAATAAACATATCCCCTTGTTCCAACTTAAGAAATTCCATCTCCTTTGCATTCTAAAGATTTTATGGAAAGAACTTTTTCATAAATGATTTCTTAAAGATCTCCCACATAACAAGAGTCCTTGCCACCTCAAGAGCTCTCTTGGTGTCCACCCACCAATCCTCTACCTCACCTTCTAGCATGAATGTAGCAAAAAGCACCTTTTGCTCGTTTGAGCAAGCCATGATAGTGAAAATCCTCTCCATCTCTTTAAGCCAACCCTCAGCTCTGACTAGGTCGTACTCCCCTTTGAAAGAAGATGGATTAGATTTCTTGAACTCCGAGAGGTCTTATAAAGTTTGATTGCTCCTAACTACCTCTTGGTTTGGTTTCCCCTGGTGGTGTGGTGGTGGTGTAGGTGGTTGATGTTGAGTCGTACTCATTCTCTCAAACATCCTTATTGTCGTAACTGCTTGCTCTCTTATAACTTTATATGTTGTGGCTATTTGCTCTCGCGTAGCATTTGTAGTAGCGGTTGTTTGGTCTCTCATTGCCATAGGAATTTCCATAAAGGCTCTAACCATGTCAGGGCCTTCATTTTTAGCGTTCTTACTCCCACGGGGTCGCCCTTGTGCTGTCATAGTTTCTTGTAAACACAGAACAATACATATTGAGGTAGCTAATCCCAATATCATATAACTGTGCAACAATAGCTAAAACAGACATATTAAAGGTAGATTATACAATTCAAACAAATATCTCATATAAGAGCCAAAGCAATGCACAACACAACAAGGAACTCCTAAACATGCCTTAGCATAGCTAGTCCATACTCCGGCTCAACAGGATAAACTACTATGATACTATAATGTAACACCCTAATACAATTATCATAAAATAAATTGAATATTTTAAGATAAATCACATTAAGCATATTACTTCTAAAAATGTATAAAATAAAAATCTATAACAACTTGTATAGTCATATAGAGAGCCACGAATGATAAAAAGGTCATATATACAAACATCATTGGCTAACAACCCATACTGTATACATAAGCTTTTACATACAACCAGAAACATACAAATATACAAACTGGTTCAAAAACAACTAAAGCTGCTAAACTTAGTCTTCTACTTCTTCTTTTTGTTGCTCTTTCCCTTCTTAGGGACTTCACCTGGATTTATATGAAACACACTAGGGTGAGAAATCACAATTTCTCAGTATAAGCATACCAAGACCAGCAATTACCATTTTCAACAAATAATTCAACTGAACACAAAATTACACTCTATGTAAAAGAATATCCGATAAACAACAATATCAAAGAATCACCCAAACAATCCTAAGATACTATCGAACAAGCAACCAAACAATCAATTGGTAAAGCAATGACAACTACCCATACAATTGTCAACCATGCAATGTTGTATATTATGAAGTATGTTTATGCTCAAACAAGATCCTAATATTATGAATATGCAATGCATATGCAGGTTTTAAAGTTTGAAAACAAATGCTACCTACTTATTTCCTAGAAACTGTTGTTTCTTGTATATACAAAGCTTAAAAGCCTATATCCACTTAATAATAGGTTCACATTTTCCCCTCACCGCATAAGAGTACTATTGCCACCCCCATGCCGGTAACCCTGACCATGTAAGCATAAATGCAAGAAGAACTTAGATCCCATCACCTCATTCTTAGGACATTTCATTGTGCACACCATCTAAGGTCACAATGCATAGGAAACAAGCAAATACTAGATTTGAAAACCAAATATCCAAGCCACATTTTAAACACTAGATATAGGAATCCTAGCCTCACTTATCCAATAATGGTAGCAAGATTAATATCTCCAGCTAAACGGTATCTAGAACATCTCACATTCACTCATAAGTGATTTAGAAATCAACCTCATGTTGACCAATGTTCTAAACACAAACTTAGGCATTCTATCACACTTGAATGTCTAAGAATTTTCCAACCTTTTCATATATGCAAGTTGATAATTTTCTCTATGAAATATCCCCAAAAGTGCCTCAATACACCCTAAAAGACTTACATAAATGATCCCAACAAGTAGGGAATTAAATTAGCATCACAATGCTAAAATCGTGTTTTAGCCCTGTCTTAGCACTTGAGCACATGAACACCATCAATGTGTTCTTCTGGGCAACAGACGCTTGAGCGCGCAAACACGAGCTCTTGAGCACCGAACGCCCAGTAGCAAAAGCTGCATAATTTTGTAGCAATGGACACTGTTCCTAATTTTAAGTCCCAAACAAGTTCACAACCATGAGAGAAATATAAAACACTAATTAATTTCATCATAAATAGATCAAAACACTAAGTCACTCATCCAAACCCCTAAAATCAACATTTAGAGCATTTTAAGTCCAAATGGAGAATTTTTAGTTTCTAATCCAAACTCTTAGCATGAACAAGTCATAAACCACATTTAAAACTCATTCAAGCAAGAAAATCACTTGAAACACCACGAGAACTCAATTTGGAATATTAAACCTTAAATAAGCCTAACATTAAAAAATGAGAAAAGATGAAGTTTAAGCTTAAAAACCCCTTCCTTCAAGCTGCCTTGATGTTGCCTTGATGTTGCAGATTAGAGCCTCAACCTCTAGCCTTGGATTTCCCCTTCTTCTTATGCTTCTTGCTCTCCTTTTCACCACTCAAAACTTCCTCCCTTGGTGTTGTTTCTATCTAGCCATGAAGAGAAGAAGAAAAGTGAGAAATAAGAGTAACAAAGCAAGCAATAAAAGTTAAGGAAATAGGTTGTAAAATGTGTAGTGTTTTAAGCCTTTAGTTATAACACTAATACTTCTCGATTTGCTAAAAACACTCAACTTTAGCTAAATTAAGTTTTTCAAGTTCCAACAACTTTAAAATAAATACTAATATTCATTAAAAAAAAGTTGTTTCACTAGTATCATAATTTTCCATATCTGTGACTAGTCGTTTTGGCTTTAAATAAACAACCAGTATACCTAAAAATACCAAATTGACTCCGAATATTCTCAAAACTTTAACCACATCACAGAATACATATTTGTGACTTAGAAATATATTATCCACATTTATTTTCATTAGCTAAGCCATTTATGCTAATATCTGGGTCATTTTAAACTACTTTTCACTTTTCGGCTTGCAGCAAAGTGCCTAAATTAACTCAGATTGTCACAAAATTAAACAGACATGTTAAGCAAGTATTAAGCTACCTTTGTAACTAATTACAAGTCTAACATGTTGAAGAGGATATTACATTTCTCCCCCCCTCCTTTTTAAAATTTTGTCCCTAAAATTACTTACCTCATATAAACAACTACAGGTACTCTTGCTACACGTGGGACTCCAACTCCCAAGTTGCCTCCTCGAAACCAGCACCATCCCAAAGCACCTTCACCAAAGGAATCTGCTTACCTCTAAGCTCTTTGACCCCTCTGTCCATGATCTTCATCGACCGCATAGCATAAGATAAATCATCTCTTAACTCATAGATTCATTTCTTATGACATGTGAAGGATTTGGATTGTACTTCCTAAGTTGTGACACAAGGAAGGCATCATGAAGGTTTAATAAACTAGGTGGAAGGGCAATTTCATAGGCTACAGGTCCAATTCTCTTCAAGATTTGGTAGAGACCAAAGAAACGAGGGTTCAACTTCCGTGTTCTAAATGCTTTATCATTCCCTGTTGTAGGAGTGACTCTCAACAATAGATGATCTCCCTCACTGAACTCTAGAGGTCTTCTCCTCTTTTCAGCATAGTTTTCTACCTACTCTGAGCTGCAACTAACCTATCCCGGATTATTTTGATCTGATCTGTGGTCTGCTATACCAACTCAGGTCTGAGGATGGATCTGTCTACAACATCATACTAACCCAAAGGGGACCTACACTTTCTACCATAAAGTGCTTCATACGGTGCCATACCTATACTAGTATAAAAGTTGTTGTTGTAGGTAAACTCCACTAAGGGTAAGAACTTATCCCAACTCCCTTTCTACTCTAGCACATATGCTCTTAGCATATCCTCAAGGGTTTCAATAGTCCTTTCCGATTGACCGTTAGTCTGTGGATGGTATATTGTACTCAAACTAAGCTTTGTCCCAAAAGCTTTATGCAAGGCTCCCAAAAATCAAGATGCGAATCTAGGGTCTTTATCAGAAACTATACTAAGGGGTACATCGTGCATCCTAACTATCTCCTGAAGGTATAACTGGGAAAGTCTATCCATGGAGTAGTTAACTCTAATAGGTATGAAATGGGCAAACTTGGTTAATTTATCCACTACAACCTATATTGCATAAAATCTTAACTGAGTTTTGGGCAAGCCCATCACAAAAACATAGTGATGTTATCCCATTTCCACTCAGGGATTACCAAAGATTTAAGAGGTCTAGAGGGTTTCTGGTGTTCTATCTCTACCTTCTGACAAGTTAGGCACCTAGACATAAACTCAGCTATGTCCTTCTTCACACCAGACCACGAAAATAACTTCTTTAAGTCTTGGTATATCTTAGTGGCCTCAGGATGTATACAGTACTGACTACAGTGAGCTTCTTCAAGGATCCTTTCCTTCATTTTGCATTCACGAGGAATACAAAGTTTACCTCTAAACTTGATCATCCTATCATCTGACATATCAAACTCTCCAGGATTACCTAAAAAGATCTGCTCACTTACATCACTAAGAGTCTTATCTTCCTTTTGAGCTTCCAAGGTCTAAATCCTAAATTCACTCACTATATCCACTCGACTGACACTGAGACTATTTGGTAACATAGCTATCGAAAGACTCATGTCTCTAAAACTCTTAAGAAGTTCACTCTCTTGGATCATCATCTGGGACGCATGTAGGAATTTCCTACTCAATGCATTAGCCACCACATTGGCTTTACCCAGATGATACTTTAACTCAAAGTCATAGTCTTTCAAAACCTCCATTCATCTTCATTGTCTCATGTTCAGCTTCTTCTAATCAAATAAGTACTTCAAACTCTTATGATCTATTAACACTTCAAATTGAACTCTATACAAGTAATGTATCCAAACTTTTAGGGTGAACACTACTACAGCTAACTCCAGATCATGGGTAGGGTAGTTCTCCTCATGAGGTCTCAATTGCCTTGATGTATAAGCAACAACTCTCCTATGTTGCATCAAAATGTAACCCAAACCCATCTTTGAAGCATCACAATATACCTCAAAATTCTCCAAAGGATCCGAAAATACCAACACCGGTGTAGTAGTCAACCTCACTTTTAGCTCTTGGAAACTATCCTCACAAGCCTGAGTCCATTCAAAAGAACTACCTTTACTAGTCAATCTATTCAAGGGCATCGCTAATTGAGAAAAATCCTTTATGAATCTTCTATAGTACCCTGCTAGGCCTATAAAGCTTCTTATCTCGGTCACAGTGGTGGGCCTCTTCCACTGCATCCACTTTGCTTGGATCCATAGAAATCACACCCTGAGATATCACATGTCCCGAGAATCACACTTATGAAATCCAGAATTCACACTTAGATAGCTTGGCAAACAACATATTCTCTTTAAAGGTCTCCAACACTATCCTTAGATGTTGTTCATGTTCCTCCACAGTCTTAGAATAGATTACGATATCATCAATATACAACACAACAAATCAATCTAAGTAAGGTCTAAAGATCTTGTTCATGTAATCCATGAACACTGTCGGTGCATTCGTCAACCCAAAGGACATCACAAGGTACTCATAATGCCCATACCTAGGTCTAAAAGTTATCTTAGGGATATCCTCTTCCCTAACCCTTATCTGATGATAACTAGACCTAAGATCAATCTTTGAGAAAATCGCAGCTCCTCTCAATTGATCCATTAGATCATCTATCCTTAGTAATAGATACTTATTCTTAATGGTCACCTTGTTCAGCTGTCTGTAATCCACACAAAGCTTCATGGTACCATTTTTTTCTTCTTTAGTAGCACAAATGCTCTCCACGGAGAAACACGCAGCCTAATGAATTGTTTATCCAACAAATCCTTGATTTGTTTCTTGAGTTATGTTAACTCTAGTAGCGCCATTCTATAGGGTGCTATAGAGATAGGTCTTGTCCCATGCACTAAGTCTATAGAGAACTCTATTTCTCGCTCAAATAGCGAATCCACTATATCACTTGGGAAAACTTCAGGATATTCACTCACCACTTGTAATCACCTAGGCTTTGCTATACCTCAGCACTTAGTGAAAACAACAAAACATATCCTAGAGATCCCTCCTCCAAACAGAGATTAACTTGATTCACATTAAGATACACAAACTTAGATGAAATGACTCTGGTAAGTATATCTGACAGGAAAATTAGGGATTTATTTGAATAGTTCAACACTACATGGTTGGCGGACAACTAATCCATGCCAAGGATGACATCAATATCTACAAAAGGCAAACAGATAAGGTTTACAAGAAAAGTCCCGTCCTCCACTTTCACACAACAATCAAGACACACTCTAGATGTTATAACTAGTTTACCGATTGCAGTAGATACAGATAAGTCATATGAAAGTTCAAACACAGGTAAATCAAACACTTTCACATAATCATTAGAAACAAAGGAGTGGGATGCTCCCGAATCATACAACACATTTAAAAGATGATTGTGTATTATGCATTTACCTTTGATAAGATTGGAAGACTGAGTCATTGCTTCACCACCTAGAGTAAAACTCTCTCTTTGGCTTATGATTTTTGGGAAGGCACAGCTTCCTTCCTTAATGGACACTCCTTCGCAAAATGCCCAAGCTATTCGCAAACATAGCACACCAAGCAAGGCTAGTCTCTGTGCTGTTTCCCACACTTGGAACACTTAGGTCCCACAAACTCCTTCTGAACCCGCTTACCCTTATCTTGAGTAAAGCTAGATTTAGAATATCCTTTCTTGAACTTGCCATCACCCTGCTTCCTCTTTTAAGGGTCTTGTGACTTAGGCTCCATTGTAAGCTTCTTAGAATGCCCTTCGATTATCCGGCACTTGTTAATCAAAGTATCAAAGTCTCGAATTTCAAACGGTTGGATGGAATTTTGAATGTCTTCCCTCAATCCTTCTTCAAACTTAACACATTTCCATGATTCATCTGGGTTAAGCCTGATACAAGAAAAGAACTTAGACAATTCGTTGAATTTGACCACGTTCTGGCCAACAGACATGTCCCCCTGTTCCAACTTAAGAAATTCCATAGCTCTTTTGGTGTCCACCCACCAATCCTTTTTCTTACCTTCTATCATGTACGTAGTAAAAAGCACCTTTTGCTCGTCTGAGTAAGCCATGATAGTGAAAATCTTCTCCATCTCTTTAAGCCAACCCTCAGCTGTGACTGTGTCGTACTCCGCTTTGAAGGAAGATAGATTAGATTTCCAAAACTCTGAGTGGTCTTGGAAAGTTTGATTCATCCCAACTACTTCTTGGCTTGGTTGCCCCTAGTGGTGTGGTGGTGGTGTAGGTGGTTGATGTTGAGTCATACTCATTCTCTTAAACATCCTTGTTGTCATAGTTGCTTGCTCTCTTATAGCTTTAGATGTTGCAGTTGTTTGCTCTCGTATAGCATTGGCAGCAACAGTTGTTTGGTCTCTCATTACCTCAGTCATTACCATAAAGGCTTCAACCATGTTTGGGCCTTCATTTTTAGCATTCCTACTCCTACAGGGTCTGTAACACCCCGAATTTCATTTTTTTTAATAAATATGAGTTTTATAAAAAAAATTTATTTTTGATAATTTTTGTGAATTTTTATGAGATTGTAATTATTTTTATATTATTTTGAGTTGTATGTGGGCCTAGGGGCTATATGTGGGCTCAGGGCAGACCCGTAAAAGTAAAAATTTTTCGAAGCCAGAAAATTTTGTACTATTGATGCGAGGCTGGGGGATCTTACTAAACCTGAAACCAGAAATAGTTTCTGAAATTTTCTTTTACAATAATTATTATCCATTAGACAATAAATACTGATTTCTGTAAGCAGTAGCCTTTGTCCATTGGGTAATGGCTATTAGAAAATATCTATATGGATTAGTCAAAATTGGTGGTTATGACATCTTTATGGAGAACCAATAAGAAACAAGCTTAGAGGTGAAGGCTTTGGATATCAACCCTTGATTTAATCCATGGTTGTTAGGAGTCTCACAAAGTGGCTATGACCTTTTGTGACTAATGGGTGGAAAACTTGCTAGCTAAGCTTGGTGGCTAGGATGAACTTGGACACCCCTTGGTGTCTAAGGGGGGCTCATGGCCAAGGGCTTTAGGGAGGCCAAAAGATGACACTTAATTCATTTTATCACATCTTCATCATCTTCTTATAGCAAAATTCACAAAACTCTCTTATCTTCTCTAGAGCACCCCACGACCAAACACCCACACCATACCCCCACTCTTCTAAAATTTCATACAAGCACACATCTTGAAACCTTATATCCATCCAAGAAACTTTGTAGTTATAACCAACTTCAAATTCCATCATCTTCTATCTTTTCTTCAAGCTTCAAGTTTGAAGATCTTTGAGGTGAAGTACTTCAATCATCCTATTTCTATCTATTTAAAGTTTTAAATCATGATTTGAATCCATGGTTGTCTTAAAGAAGCCTTAGATGTTAATATTGTATGTTTATTTTGTTGTTTCAAGAATCAATCGGTGGAAAAAGCTTGAATCAAGGAGCAAAGTAAAGAACAAGGGACTACATCTAAGGTAAGAGGGAGATCTATCTCACCAACCAAGTATGGTGGTGAGAGATGAACTTGTATTTGATGGGTGGTGAATCCATATGAGGATTCATTCCCATGGTTGTGTAATTTATTTCTTTGTGTTTATGTACTTTAAGTTTATTTATTTGTGTTTATTTATTTATGTGATTTATAGCTTTATTATGATGCATGATTATGTGATAGTAGTGATATGATGATTTATGTGATATGTATATTATGATATATGTATTGAAAAGAAATAAATTTTTGGCTCCAAAGGCCTAGGAGGCTCACGGCCTCTATACCTTAAAAATGGAGGTCTAAGTCAAATATTTTTATGAATGATAAAATGAAATAAGAAGTGATTAAATGTCTAATTTTTGAATAACAAAATGATTTGTGGCAAATATGCCAAGAATTAGTAGATTAGAACAAAAAAGTATTTCTAAATATAATATTGAATGGATTAAAATAGCAAAGGATTTACATTAAGGGATTTGAGATATAAAAGTAAGAAAAGCTTATTTTTTTGGAATTAATTAAATTAGTGGATTTAGTTTATAAATGAGAAATAAATTGGTGACTTGAAGTTTACTAACGTATAGCTCACTACTTGGGTTTTGAAGCACGTTAGGAAATTTTAAGTTAGAACAATTGATTTGAATCAATGAAAAAGCAATTTTGTGAGAAATAGTAGAAAATTTACAAAAAAGATTTCTTAATGGAGTAAACGTGAAAAATGAAGTTAGAAATAATATTAATTTTGCAAAGTCCAAAATGATGTTTAGAATATTGAGAAATATTTTACACAGTTGAAAAATGATAAAAAAATATTTTACGCAACTTAAAAATGTAATTTTAAGCTACGCAATTTCAAAAATGTTGAAAAATCGCTACGCAATTTGGAAAACATTTAAATATTTTTATGCGATTGAGAAAACGTTGAAAAATAATTATGCGATTTGAAAATGCAACAGAAATATTACGCGACTATGAAAATGTGGTAAAATGACTACGCGATTGAAAATATGGTAGAATTACTGTTGGGTCAACGTGTCGGACCTATATATGTGAAATTATGATTTTAGCCTGAAATTTGCCTGTGTGCATCTATTATGCATTGGGAAAGTCCTATGGACTATGTCAAGGCTGATGGCCTAGGTGTTGAATAACACCTTTGTGCGGGTGCAATAGGCATAGTGTAGGTCACTTGTTGACCTTGGGGACGTCTGGGTACGGGTTTTCCATAATGGGCAGTTGGTAGTCCCACTGTATCGTGGATCAGACCGATGCAACACACCGACGATCCGGACCGAGATACTATTCTTAATCAAGATATAACATAGACTATTGTGTATAATGCTAGATGTGAAAAAAAAATAAAAATTATAGCACTTGTTCTGAGGCAGCCGAGATATCAACAGATCGTTTAGATCATTCTCTCTGACTTATGTTTAGCTCCATGGAGTAGGAAATTGGGTCAGTATGCATGTGCATAGTCTGTATATATCTTGGTGATATTTTATTTGTTAAATATTGATTAATGTTTGATGTTATGATTATATTCACTGTTTGCTATATATGTATGACATTACTATCATTTCTGTCTCTTTACTGCTATATTGGTACTGGTGTTGGTAGTCTCACCGCTTTGTATGTTGTTCTTGTACTATATTTGTATTTGGTAAAGACGGTGAGGAAGACAGTGAAGAGCATATTTCTTTGGTAGACGCTGACTTCTGAGTTGATGACGTCGAGACCTAGTTTCTTTGATTACGTGAGACTGCTGTTTCGTATGGCGCTGAGGCCTGGCGTCTTAGTCTTGATGAGGAGGGTCTTATTTATCAGGGAGAGTTGACTATCTCTCTGAGTAGGATCTACCACGGGGATCCTTTCTTTTCTGTTGATGTATATGTACACATAGAGCTTCCTTTATCTATTAGACAGTTCTAGGGTGGTCATTACCGTACCCTTAGGGAACCTAGTGTAGTGTCGTCCGCTCGGACTCCTATCCGTAGGACTAACAATCACCCGGAGTTTTTATCTTCCGAGGAAACAGAGGAAGATCTCGAGGAGGACCTATCTGAGGGTTCTGCTCCATAGGTGTGAACACTTGGGCCAGTGTAGTAGTTATAGTAATATTTATTTCTTTTGAGAACTTCGTCTGTATCTATTTAAGTTTGTCAGTACTGATGTTATGTATATGATATAAATTATTTAGTAATATTGTTTGGTAATTTTATATTCAGGTAAGTTTATATTATCGGTATTAAGGAAATTTTATAACTCACATTTATATTATAATATGTTATTTTATAACTTAGGGTAATTTAGTAATGATTAACTTAGAAATGTGATACCCTATGATGCGTGTTATAGGGTCGCCCTCGTGCTGCAATAGTTTCCTATAAACACAGAATAATACATATTGAGGGAGCTAATCCCAATATCATATAACTATGCAACAGTACCTAAAACAGACATATCAAAGGGAGGTCATACAATTCAAACATATACCTCATATAAGAGACAAAGAAATGCACAACACAATAAGGAACTCCTAAACATGCCTAAGCATAGTCAGTCCATACTTCGGCTCAACAGGATAAACTGCTCTAATGCCATAATGTAACACTCTAATATAATTATCATAAATTTAACGAAATTTTTCAAGATAAATCGCATTAAGCATATCACTTCTAAAAATGCATAAAATAAAAACCCATAATGACCTGTATATTCATTATAGAGAGCCACAAATGATAAAAAGGTCATATATACAAACATCACTGGCTAACAAGCCATACTGTATACATAAGCTTTTACATACAACCAAAAAAGCACAAATATACAAACTGGTTCAAAAAGAACTAAAGCTGCTAAACTAAGCCTTATGCTTCTTCTTTTGGTTGCCCTTTCCCTTTTTAGGGACTTCACCTAGATTTACATGGAACACACAGGGGTGAGAAATCACAGTTTCTCAGTATAAGCATACCAAGACCAGCAGTTAATCATTTATAACAAATAATTCAACTAAACACAAAATTACACTCTACGTAAAAGAATATCCGATAAACAACAATATCAAAGAATCACCTATACAATCCTAAGATACTATCGAATAAGCAACCAAACAATCAATCGGTCAAGCAATGACAACTACCCATACATTGTCAACCATGCAATATTGTATGTTATCAAGCATGTTTATGCTCAAACAAGATCCTAATATTATGAATATGCAGGTTTTAAAGTTTGAAAACACAAGCTACCTACTTATTTCCTCGAAACCATTATTTCTTGTATATACAGAGTAAGATAAGCCTAAAAGCCTATATCCACTAGGTAATAGGTTGACATTTTCCCGTCACCGCATAAGAGTACTATTGCCACCCCTATACCGGTAACCCTGACCATGCAAGCATAAATGCAAGGAGAACTTAGATCTCATCACTTCATTCATAGGTCATATGGTTGTTCACACCATCGATGGTCACAATACATAGGAAACAAGCAAATACCAGGTTTAACAGGCAAATATCTAAGCCACATTTTAAACACTAGATATAAGAATCCTAGCCTCACTTATCCAACAAAGGTAGCAAGATTCATATCTCAGGCTAAACAGTATCTAGAATATCTCACAATCACTCACAAGTGATTTAGAAATCAACCTCATGTTAACCAAAGTTCTCAACACCAACTTAGGCATTCTATCACACTTGAATGTCTAATAATTTCCCAAACTTTTCATATATGCAAATTGATAATTTTCTCCAAGAAATATCTCCAAAAGTGCCTCAATACACCCTAAAAGACTTGCACAAACGATCCCAACAAGTAGGGGTGTGCAAAAAAACCAAATGAACCAAATTGCACCATAAACTGAACCGAACTGGATTGTAAAATCCATTTTAATAAAACCAGTTCATATAACTAAACCAAATTTTACTTTTGCAAACAGTTTGGTTATCTAATAAAACAAAAAAGTTTAGTTCAGTGAAATAACCATATCAAATTGGTTCTGAATTAAAATAGTAAAATAACCTGTGAAATACTGAAATCTTCTTTTAGAGAATCAAAATAGCAAAATCCATTCCACTTTCGTGGCGAACCCTAACCCCTAATTTCTTCCACCAAATGAACCCTAGAATCCTAATCAGCCAATTGATTCTACAGCGTGTCCCGTTGACAAACCCCAATCGTGATTCGTGAAGTTTGTGTTTCTTATTCGCGCGATTGTGGCTTCTTGTTCACCATTGCAGATTCTCGTTCGGATGTGGCTTCTTATTCGCTGAATTCATTTGAAGATCATGTGTGGCTTTTTAGTCTCTCACTCCCATTGAATTAGCTTCACTGTTCATTTCTCTATGGTTTGTGTGTTCAACGTTTTGGTAAGATGCTCTTAGTTTCTCCTTATGCTTCCCTCGAATTCTAGTTGCTAAGGTGTTTTTTGTCCTGCTACCAGGTTATTGCTGCATGCTAGATTATGGGTTTTCTCAGTTGGTTCAATTTCCTAACCTAGGTAAGACTTCATGCATTACTAGGTTTATGATTATGCTTGGTGCTAGATGAATATGATGTTAGTTTTTTGAAGTTTTCTTAAGTTTTCTGTATATGTGGTTCTTTAGTTATATGCTTGGTGCTAGATGAATATGACTAAGAACCTTGTTGTCAGTATTTGTTAGTGTTGAATGAGGGTGCTAGGTTTTCTGGTTTTCTGGTTTTAGTGCAATTGTTATGTGTCAAGTACATAGAAATCAAGAGCATTAGCTTGAATATATCAACCGGTGACTTTCTTCTTCCATGTGGTTAAAATAATTAGTTATTTGTTCTGTTAAATTTTGAGGTTCTGATATGAATGGCATTCTATGATATTTGGTGACATAAATTTTTTGAAATAATTTTGGTTAGATTTGCATTAATATAAGAAAGATGGCAAAAATGATGAGGTGTGGATTTCTAATTGAACTCTATTATATTGAAAACAGATATCCCCCTGCCTGTGCATTTGTAGCTTTTGTTTATGTCAAATTTGTGCATCATGGGAATGAAATAATTTGTGATATAAGAGCTTGGACAGATCATAATAATTGGTAGTAAAGGCGATTGCGCCTCCCTGACTCAAACCATTTGAATTAGGAGCTGCATATAAGAGATAGAATTATGACTTTATTCTTGATGCTGGAGAGACAAATCAAATCATAAAATTCATGTCATGTCTTTAATATAAAAAGTCCTAAACCACTTGATTAGATATGCTCTTTAGATTTGTCTTCATACTTGTATGACACTTGTGAAATCAAATCTCCCTTTCTTGTCTAGCTGCTCCCTTGTTCAGGAATTTGAAACATAAGCTACTACTATTGTTGTTTTCGATTTTGTCATAAAATTGCCATAAAATTGAATTCTTACATTTTTAGTTGTTATTCTAATTCATTTCCTCAGATGTATTATTTTAGTCTATTCACTTGGTTCTTTTATATGAAATATTGGCTCTTACTTTTGCATGTTGAGTATTAAGTCTGTTCTATTTGTCCTTGTCAAGTACTTAATATTGATTGTGCATGTGCTCTTTGTTCCACATGCTTGTGCATGTGGTCTCTGTTCCAAATGCTTGTCTTAGAAATAATTTAATAATTGACATCTTGGTTTACATACAGATGTCATCAATGGGTGATCAGAATGACTTTTCGGTCTCAGAGACAACAGAGCATCTAGTTTCTACTCCATCAGTTGTCTCTAACATTGCTAGTATGTTACCGCCTCGCACTGATGGGCGTAGAAATCGGTCTAAGGCTTGGAAACATTTTTCTGAGGAGTCCAGTTCAGATAAGAGAGCTAGATGCAACTATTGCGGTATGTTGATCAAGTATGATAACGGAACAAGTGCTATGCATACTCATTTGAAGAGATACAAGGATAAGCCGGATAAAGACGGAAACAAAAGGCAAAAATCGGTTCCATCCTCAATGAGGATCGTAGAAGGGCTTGTTTTTTGTTCTCCTTCATATGCCAAATTTGACCAAGAGGCCTGTCGGAATGAACTTGTGAAGATGTTCATGGCAGCTGAGCTCCCTTTTCAATTGGTGGAGAATGAAGCTTTTCGGAAGTACACGAATGTGTTGCAACCAAGATTTAGTATCCCCTCACGCACTAAATTAGTGCGCGACATTTTCACGCTATGGGATATAGAAAGAAAGAACTTAAAGAAGTTTCTTTCAAAACATTGTCGAAAAGTCTGCCTTACTACTAACTCATGGACTTTATGTCAAAATATGAGTTATATGTGTTTGACTACCCATTTCATTGATAATAATTAGGAGCTTCATAGGAAGATTTTGAATTTCTACCAAATCACAAATCATTCAGGAGAGGTTATGGCCAAGACTATTAAGATGCACTTGAGTCATTGGGAGTTGAATCGCGTTTTCAGTTTGACAGTTGATAATGCTTTATCAAATGATGTTGGGATTCAACACATAAAATGGAGGCTAGCATCTTGGAACAACTTAGTTCTGAAGGGAGATTGCATTCATATGCGTTGTTGTGCACATATTCTAAATTTGATTGTGAATGAGGGGTTGAAAGAGATTGATGATTTTCTTTTGAGAATCTGTGGTGTAGTGAAATACATAAGATCTTCTCCTTCTAGATTAAATAAATTCAAGGTATATGTTGAGAAGGAGAAGATTGAATATAAAGGTCTAGTTTGCTTAGATGTTGAAACTAGGTGGAATTCGACCTATCTTATGTTGGAGGCAACTTTGAAGCATCAAAATGCATTTGAGGAGCTTGAGATGTTAGATAAGAAATATGTTGATGAGTTAGAAAAGGGAAAAGGTGTGCCTACATATGAAGATTGGGATTATGCTTGCTTAATTTTATCATTTTTGAAGATCTTCTATGATGCTACTTTGCACATTTCTGGTACTTCTTATGTTACTAGCTATATATATATGCAGGAGGTATTTGGAATTGGGAAGAGGATCCACCCATCATGTGGCTCCGAGGATATAAGTGTAAGTATGATGGCTGAAAGGATGAAGAAGAAATATGACAAATATTGGGGAAATCTTAATGGTCTAAACATGTTGTTAATTGTTGTTGTATTTGATCCTAGGTATAAACAAGGATATGTCAATTGGTCAATTAATCAGTTCTTTGATTTGGACGAGGCGGTTAAATTGCAATATAAGTTGGATTCTTATTTGGAGTCACTTTCTGAGGAATATAATAGTCAAGATAGGGGGTCTCAAAGTGATACACAAGAAGCACGAGTTGTTGAAACTGATGATGATGATGATCCTTATTATTGGAATCAATTTTTAAAATCAATCGGGTGCAAATCCAATGTCAAATCTGAGCTAAAGAAGTATTTGAAGGAAAATTTAGAGACCAATTCAGACTTGGATATTCTAAGTTGGTGGAGGCTAAATTCAAGTCAATTTCTAATCGTTGCAAACATTGCTCGGGAGTTGTTGGCCATACCTGTCTCCATTGTAGCCTCTGAGTCTACATTTAGTACAGGAGGAAGGGTGCTTGATCCTTATCGTAGTTCCTTAACACCTAAAATGGTGGCAGCACTTGTCTGCACACAAGATTGGCTGAAAGGAACACCATTCTCGTTACTTTCTAAAGAGGACTTTGAGCAGCTTGAGAGATTTGAGTGAGGTAAGTTGATATTAATGTTCCACATTTATGTTATTACTTATTGGTTATTATATTATGTTTTCATAAGTAATGAGATGTTCTTCTTTTTTACAGAGATAGTTTCTCAACAAAATGTTCCTTGTTCTTCTACTATTTCTCTTGATGATTGAAGGGGATACATTTTCTTGTATTTGTTTTACTGCTATTTTTTATCTTAGGATAATTGTGTATTGGACTGAGTTTGTATTAAGACATGTTATTACTTATAAAGACATGTTCTCTATTCTTGATAGGTTATTCCTGGTTTCCTAGTTTCCATTCTTGATAATTGTCTACTTATAAAGACATGATTCTGATTCTTCCAATTACTCAAATGAAAACCCTTTAATATTACTCTTGATTATACTGATTATAAGATCCTTTTGTCATAATACTAATAAGAAGCTGGTATGTGTTGTTTCTTTTAATTGATTGTTTCATGTATGTTTCTTCACTTTATTTACAGGCAGTGCCAGTGCTTATGGTAGGAACTCTCTTCAATAGTTGAGTTGAGTAGTTTGCTGGTGTCGGATTTGGGTAGTTTCACTTACAGAGGTGCGTGTTAATGAGGTTGGATTTCTGACTGTGTAGTTTACTTTTCAATTTCCTCTTAGTTTTGCTTAAATTTGCTATAGATTCATTTGAATGTGAGCATCACAAAGGTAATATTCGATTTTTCTTTTCAATTTAGGTTCCAATCTTCTCAAGCTTTGAAATTTTAGGGTTCAGTCACAAAATTATTTTCTGTTGCAGCTTGTCATATGCTTACACAGTTTCTCAAGATAACATGCCATTGCAGAATTTGACTCCTTTTGAATCTACAGAATCAATTACAGGGACTAACAGAAGCATAACATAAGCACTACTTGAACAAGTTGAGGAAAATAAGAGACGCCTAGCTAGTGGTGAGTTGAATTGAAGTAGTTGACATGAATATTAACTGGTTGTGATTTTTTTCCTCCTTATACCTGCACTTTATTAGTTCCAAGATGTTCATTTAAACACTCTTTTTTGAACTTTGCAATTTTTCTGCATTATTCTCTAGCCATCTTCGCCAACAACTTTGGGAAAGGAAATGGCTATATTTGTTGTGACTGTGGGATTAAGCAGAGAAAGGAACAATTTATCTCAGGTTAAAATATTGGGGAAATTTGCTGGTGCAGTTGGAAATTACCATGCACATGTTGTTGCATATCCTGATGTTAATTGGCCTCACATTGCAGAAAAGTGTGTACAATCTCTTGGATTAAGTTTTAATCCATATGTTGCTCAGGTATGTTTTTACCTTTTTATTTTTACTATTTTTTTTATTCAGTTCAGGTTTAACACATCTTCATGCAATTTAATAAACTAAATCTTGAGGCTGTCAATAGCCATATAATTATTTAAGACTTCTGTTGTTTCTATTGTTATGTACATATACATTGTTTTAGAATTTTTCATCAATTGTTTATTTATATTATTATTTATGTATAACTCTTGTTATTTATCATTTAAGAGAATCGGAGACTCTGAAGTTAGGATATTGCTCAGATGGTTAGGTTGGGCATTCTGGCTCTATTTGGTTCAGTTTTTAAAAAAACATTAATAACTATTGGATTTGATTAGCAAATAAGTCCTTGTAGAGTTTATGTTCTGTTTTGAAGATTGTATAAATAATGGAAAAGTCAAACCAAGAGTTCAGAACTCTTTACATTTTCGCATATTTGATTCACTATTTGCAAAGAGTTACAAAGAATGAGATATATTGTATGTGGCGACCATTTGCCCAAAACAGTTGATAGTCATGTGAATTGGTTTTTGAAGTGTCTTGAATTTCTGTACTGGTTTTTGAATCAGTTTTTTGAACTGGTTTTTAAACAAATTTTTCTATGTCCAAACTAGTTTTGAATTGATCTTTTTAAGTCCAAACCAGTTCTGAAGTAGTCTAAACTGGTTTTAAACCCAAACCAATTTTTAAACTGGTTTTAAATCCAAACTGGTTCAGAACTGGTTCTAAACCGGTTCTTCAAACCAAAACTGGTTCGATTTTTGAACTGAACCACTTTACTAGTTCGGTTCGGTTTGGTTTTCCATGCCAAACCGAACCATGCCCACCCCTACCAACAAGTAGGGAATTAAATTAGCATCACAATGCTAAAATCATGTTTCAGCCCTGTACTAGCGCTTGAGCGCTATCTTTCTAGCGCTTGAGCACGCGAACACCATCAGTGTATTCTTATGGGCAACAAATGCTTGAGCGTGCAAACATGAGCACTTGAGCATCGAGCACCTAGCAACAGAAGCTGCATAATTTTGCAGCAATGGACACTGTTCCTTTGGCACAAAAATGAAATTTGATCACTTCAAATTCTTTTTTTGGTGATTTTAAGTCCCAAATAAGTTCACAAACATGAGGAAAACATAAAACACTAATTGATTTTATCAAAAATAGATCAAAACACTAAGTCACTCATCTAAACCCCTAAAATCAACACTTAGAGCATTTTAGGTCCAAATGGAGAAATTTTCAATTTCTAATCCAAACTCTTAGCATGAACAAGTCATAAACCACATTTAAAACTCATCCAAGCAAGAAAATCACTTAAAACACACAAGAACTCAATTAGGGATATTAAACCTCAAACAAACCTAACATGGAAAATGAGAAAAGATAAAGTTTAAACTGAAAAATCGCTACCTTCAAGTTGCCTTGATGCTGCCCTAATATTGCCTTGATGTTGCAGATTAGATCCTTAACCTCTAGCCTTGGATTTCCCCTACTTCTTACACTTCTTGCTCTCCTTTTCACCTCTCAAAACTTCCTCCCTTGGTGCTGTTTTTGTCCTGCTGTGAAGAGAAGATGAAAAGTGGGAAATAAGAGTAACAAAGCAAGCAATAAAAGTCAAGGAAATAGGCTATAAACCGTGGAGTGTTTTAAGCCTTTAGTTATAACACTGATACTTCCTGATTTGCTAAAAACACTCAACTTTAGCTAAATCAAGTTTTTCAAGTTCCAACAACTTTAAAATAAATACTAAGATTCATAAAAAAATAATTTCACTAGTATCATAATTTTTCATATCTGTAACTAGTTATTCCAACTTTAAATAGATAACTAGTATGCCTAAAAATACCAAACTAACTCCGATTATTCTCAAACTTTAACCATATCACAGAATACATATTTGTGACTTAGAAATAAATTATCCACATCTATTTCCATTAGCTAAGCCATTTATGCTAATATTTGGGTCATTTTAAGCTACTTTTCACCTTTCGACTTACAGCAAAGTGCCTAAATCATCTCAGATGTCACAAAATTAAACATGCATGTTAAGCAAGTATTAAGCTACCTCTGTAACTAATTACAAGTCTAACATGTTGAAGAGGATGTTGCACCCTTTGCTCCCACAATGAAAGTATTTGACAAAAGGGCTGCTTGATGTGATTGAGGAAATAAAGAAATTCTTGTAAGACTTTTGTTGGTTATTGAGATTATACCCTAAACCGGATTTTTGGAAGACATATCTTTGTTCCCCTAGCAACACATTTGAATTGTCTCTTCCAAAAGTAAATTTTGAAAGAGTGTTGTTCAAATCCTTAATTTCTTTTTCAAAAGCTTTACATGATGAGCAAGATGAGGGTATGGATGCATTATCATGTGAAGAACAAGTCATGGATGATGAGTTAGCATCAATTAATCCTAGAGTCTCATTCTCAATTTTGAGTTCATTAATCTCCTTGTTTAAAATAGAAATTTTGTTTAACAATAAGGAGATTGTTTTGTTGGAAGATAAAATCATCTTTGTGAACCTCATGGATGCATCATGCAATTCTTCAAAAGCATCTTGTAATTCACTATAGGAAGGTGAAGAGTTTAGATTAGAAGAAGTTATCCTGGTGTCACTATCTTCTTCTTCTTCTCCTCTAACCATGAGACATAGATGAGCTTATTCATTTTATGAACTATCAGTAGAATCCATGTTGTAATACCCTTAAACACATGTTAGACTGGTGAATGGTTACCTAAGGTAGCATTTGACTTGTTTAGCATACCAATAAAGTTTTGTGACAAACTGAGTTCGTTTAGGCATTTAGTTGCAACACAGAAGTTGAAAAGTAGCTTAAAATGACTCAGATAATAGCATAAGTTGCTAAGCTGAGGGAAATAAACATAGAGAGTTTATTTCTGGGTCACAAATAAGCTAAGTGAGATATGGTAAAAGTTTTAAGAGAATCAGAGTCAGTTTAGTATTTTTAGACATACTGGTTGTACATTTTAATATTGAATGACTAGCAGCAGATATAGAAAATGATGAGAATTGTGAAACAATAATTTAGATGAATCGTATGATTTATTCTAAAGTTGTTGGAAGCTGAAAAACTTAAATTAGCATAGTTCAGGTGTCCTTAACAAATATAAGTTTCAGTGCAGAAACTTAAGTTAATCTTTTTCCTTAATTCCCTCCATGTCCCACCCCTATTTCTCTCTTCTCTCTCAGCAGAGAACCGAAAAAATAGAGAAGAAAGAAGAAAAGAGAAAGGAAGAAAGGGGAGAATAAGAAGGGAAGAGGAAGAGAAAGATCAAGGATCAAGCTTCAAGATCAAGAGTCTTCAAGAGGTAGGGGTTTAAAGCCTTTATTCATCTCTTTTCTCTAATTTTTCATGTATGAACATAAAGAAACTATTAGGCCAATTTGCGTTCTAGAGATGCTAGTAGTGTTTGGCTTGCGTGGATGTGTTTCTTTGGTTATGACTTGTTCATAGCATAAGTTTAAGTTAGAAACTTAGAACAACTCATTTAGACCCTTAATTCACAAAGTGAGCTTTAGGTCAAAGAATGAGGGATTTTGATCCATAATCCAAATTAAGAGGTTTAAGTTAGTGATTGATGTTCCTTTGTGTTAAAGGACTGATTAGGAACTTAGAATCACTTAGAATTTAGATTGAAATGGCCAAAATTCAAGAAATTGACCAATAGAACAGTACCACGTTTTTGCAGAATTCTGCAGAATCTGGTTTCTGCTATGCACGCCATGGCATAGGTGGTGTATGCCGCGGCATGAGACCAAAAATCAGCCCAGTATTAGCACTCGAGAGTAGGGTGCCGCAGTGTGAGACCCTAAAGCTCCAAAATGATGTTTTTGGATGTTTTGAAGTTCTAAAGTAAATGGAATCATTCATATATGTTTCCTAAAGTGTGTTAAGGCACAAATAGGGATATTTTCAAGTGGAAAATAGTTACCTATCAAGTATGAGAAAGCATAGGCCTTTAAGCATCCTAAAGAAAAGGTTTGCTTTAGGTAAGGACATTGCACCTTAGGCAACTTAACGTTGCAATAGATATCACTCAAGATGTGAAAAGATAGTGCAATGGAGATAAGTATACTAGGATGAATAGTAGTATTCACTCTGGTAGAGAATAAGAAAGGTATGAACCTTAGGAGATCCAAGAGTAGTGGATTACCTTAGGAAGGTACCTAGAACCTTAAACAACAAAGAGTTGCAAGTAAGAATCACTCTTGCATTAGATTCACTTGAGTGGAGATAAGATTATGTATTAGTTCCAAAGAGGGAATGTTTATGTACAAAGTCTCTAGATAAGTGGAACTTTGTGCATTGTTAGATACACAATAAAATGAATTGTGACTAATAAGTTGTCACCATCATAAGGTATAGCAGAAATGTGCAACAACTCATGTATTAGCAAAGATGAGTTAGAAGTGCAAGACAAATGGAATTTACTTCCTTAGATACAAATGAAAGTATGGAAGTTAAGTCCTTAAGTATTCCTTGAGTTTGGAATAACTAAAGAGGTATCTGGAACCTTAAGCACACTAGTGTAGCATAGGTTACTACTAGAAGTATGATGGAAGGGAAAGGTAGATACAACCAAAATAAGTATATTATACTTATCTAGATGCATGAATTACTCGCTTTAGTTAAAATTGACTTAATGATACAAAGTTTTAAAGAAATGCTTATTTATTTCCTTAAGCAAGGGTAGATAAGGCATTAGCAAAGATAGACTCTTTCACTAGGAAGATAGACTCTTTCACTAGGAAGAGTGGAGTCTATAGGAAAGTTAAGATGGTGCTTATGTAAGAGATAAACATAACACTAAGCTTTTCATACACTAGTTAGTTAATCTAGTATGAATGTGAAGAGAAAGAACCTTAGTGCATCCAAGATTAGTGGTTTGCCATAGATGAGTACCTAACACCTCAGCAACATAGTGTTGCATTAGAAATCACTTAAGAGATACGAGTGATGAGGTGGGGTTTAGGTACAAGTATGAGAAATGGTTTGGTAGTGTTTACCGAAGAATGTAATGTTATATGGTGAAAGGTCATTTAGCCAGAAGGAAAGAAATCAGAAGTTCCTAAGAGGACACGTATTTCTAACAAATACTAGAGTTACATGTAGTATGAGGTTACAGATTCTCCTCGTTACAAAGGATAAACATAAAAAGCCAAAGTTCCTAGTAGAATATGCTTAGGTCATAAAAGAACTAAGTATATAAGTATCTATGTAAGTCTACGAATTGGTCAAGTAGTATTAATCTCTGTGAGTATCCTTTGATGTTCAGTCATGAAGGCAAAAGGGAGATACATGGGTGTCCAAAGGACTTTTGAGAAGGACATAACGCTAATGTCTCGATAGTGCCAAGGCCAAAGGAGATAAATGGGAAATCCAAAGACGCTCTTTGAGCAAGGATGAAGCCTGAATTTCTCAACGTTCCAAGATATGTGTAATGTGAGGATGAGTTTTTCCTCTATTTACCACTGAATGATATACTGAACCAGTTCCTAGCAAACTTCCTTGTTTTCAAAATAAACTTCTGCGTGTATTCAAAACAAAACCCTGCATTTACATTTCATCCATATACTTTTAGGATCTTCTTAGACATATTCATATTACATATCATTCTCATTGCATTTACGGACAGTTGTATGGGCATTGTCTATGACTATTGGTATTTACAGCTGTATAGGCGTTGTATATATTAATAGTGTGTCGGCTATCGGTTGATATCACACTATAAGAAAGTGTGCTGATATGAGAAAAGATGAGGAAACTCCTAAGTTAGAATTATAGCATCTGTTATATAATTGTTATATACAATGTTATAACTAGCTGGTATTGGAATTGCTTTTACTGAGAATGTTAATTCTCACCCCAGTTGTTCTTCCATGTAAATCCAGATACAGGCATAGGCACATGAACATGTATAGAGGTACAGACCCTGTTAAGGGCAAGAAGATAAAACATGAAGGCTAGAATAGTTTTTATTGCTTTAAATAGACAGAACTTATGTAATTAGTTTATATTTGTTCTGTATGTTTTATGTTATATGTATTACAATAAGCCCTCTTATGGCCAAGTTTGTATATATATGTATGAGTTTAAGTTTTTCCACAATCTCTCAAGATTTTCTATAATTACTTAGTTGTGATTATGGATATATGTTAGAATATAGTATGAGGAAGTGACGTTTCTAGTACCGTTATCTTTATATATCATTGTGTAACTATGATATATCCAGATATCTGTTTTAGGATGTTACACATGTCATTGCCCTCCCATGTTATTTAGGCTCTCCTTCCTTTCTTTTCTTTAGATGGTCTCATCTCAAACTTTTCCATCTACTTTAGGTACACGGGAAATTCCATCTTCATGTGCCCCGATTTTTCACATTCATAGCATGTTGGAATTGATGAGGTTCTTTTCCCTTTATGATAGGTCTTCTTTGGAGGGAAAAGCAGCCTTCTTTGAATTCCCTTCTTCTTAAGGAATTTTCCTAACCTCTTTACAAGGAGACTAAGATTCTCCTCATTTAGCTCAAGGTTCTCTAAACCATCTCTATCATCTTCATCAAGAGCAATCCTTTTTTTTTTCTTTTGTCATGCTCCTCATTTTGATTGAGCCTATTTAGCTCCAACACATGCTCTTAGAGCTTTCCAAAGAGAATGGCCTGTGTCATTGTTGACAGATTCCTTGACTCCGCAATAGTCATCACTTTAGGTTATCAATTCCTATTCAAACACCTCAAAACTTTGTTAATAAGGTCTTCATTAGGAAAAGTTTTTCCCAATGAAGCAAGATGATTTACAATATGAGTGAACCTTTTTTGCATTTATTGAATGCTTTCTCCTTGATTCATTCTAAATAGTTCATATTCACGAGTGAGAGTATTTATTCTTGATCTTTTTACCTCACTCGTGCCTTTATGGGTAACTTGTAAGGTATCCCACATTTCTTAGGCGGTCTTACAATTCGACACCCTAAAGAATTCATCATACTCCAAGGATATGGTAATGAAGTACTTGGCTTTCAAATTGTATTGAACCTTCTTTTTGTCCTCATCGGTCCATTCACTTCTTGGTGTATTGGTTCTTACACCATTAACAATATGTGTGGGAACAAAGGGACCATTTTCAACGACATCCCAAACATCAAGATCAATAACTTCAATAAAAAATTTCATTCTTTCTTTCCAATAAACATAATCATCCCCATTGAAAAATAGAGGTCTATTTATAGAAGAACTTTTGGAAGAAAAATCATTTGAAGTCATCACTTCTCTTGAAGCTACTAAGCTTTTTACACAAGAGTCTAGCTTTGATACCACTTGTTACCAAGTGGCCTCAATACTCAAGGGGGGTGAATTGAATTTATAAAAGTTTTTTTGCAAATCTTTCATAAAACACTTGAATATCAATTTTCGTTGAAGCTATAAATCGATTGAGGTGAATAGATAGAGAAGATTGAATACTTTCACTCACAAATGAATAAACCAAGATAGATAGTAATCAAGAAAGCATATAAAATAAATACACAAATGTAGAGGAGTTGAGTTTAGAAGATTAAACACAAGGTTTATCCTTGTTCAGCCACTAATCCACTTATGGCCTACGTCCAGTCCTTAAGTAATCACCCGAGACTTTCCACTATATCCTTAAGCTTCAACAGGTGCTTGCAACATTTACAAACTAGAGCATTCAACACACCTTGGGATACCTCACCCTTTGTACTTGAGCCTCAACAACAAGGGATATCTCACCCTTACAAACCTTTGAGGGTTACCTCACCCTCTTTACAGATTACGCAAAGTATATTTGAATAGAAACTCTCTCAAGAGTGGAAAATACAAATTGAAGTTCAATGGGTATCAAAGATTCACACTTTGAAGCTCAAAATAAAGTATTAGATGAAATGATTGTAAAACTAGTATTTAATGCTAGAGAATGTTTTTCATATTGTTTCTCCAACCTTTTTTAATGCCCAAACACTTTCATTTATAGCTCAAAGTATTTAAGAGTCATTGGTGGTGGTTGGGGGCATTAAATTCCAAATTATAGCCATTGGAAAACCATTTCTAGTTGCCCAGATAATTGGTTATTGATTTCTAATAATTGGTTATTTGGTTTCGAATAACCAGTTATTGATATTGCATAATTGGTTATTCTTTTTACTAGAAAGGACTTTAAAGAGCTAATAACCAGTTATTGAAATCTCATAATGGTTAAGACCTTTTAAAAATAAAAAGGGTACATTCTGTCTTGGTGAATAACCGGTTATGGAAATTCCATAATCAGTTATTACACACTTAGTTTTGAAAAAACTAACTCTTGAATGGACATAAATTCTTTATTTTTCAACCGTTTTAAACAAATGACCATTCATTGGAAAGATCATTGAGTCTGCTTTCATATGAAACAAGTTTCAAAACAAGACTCAAAATATTTTGAAAGATAGATCAAAAGAGTAACCAAGGGTCAGTTTTGCAAGGCACAAGCTTAACAAGTTTTCATAGATTTTGAACTACCGCCAAGACTAGCTTTTCAAAAACAGTTTGTTGAGCATTGTTAATAAGTAAGAACCACTTGTAAAGATTTTAAAACATTTTTCAGTTCAATGTGATTCCTATTTGCCTTTACATAAGATTTAAGTCCTATAAGCTAAACTTGAAGAAACGTGGGACTTGATCTTTGCGCAACCAATCATTTCTTGTTTGTTATCATCAAAACCATTATCATTAACAACCACTTGGTCTTTTCGAAAAGAAAACTGCAGAAGATGTAACACCCTCGTAGGGTATCACATTTACGACTAAAACTTGAAAATTTAACAAAACATGTAAAATGTTTAATATGATAAAATACAAATTTTTAATTTTCTTTCTTGAAAACATAAATTTAACTATAAGAAAAACAACCCAGGGTGTAATTTTAAATAATTACACATCAAAATATACAACAGATGGCGTGGATCATAGTCCACCCAAAAAAACATAAAGTTTGTACTCCAAAAAGACATATACAAACTGTTTAACTAAACACAAACTAGCCCAAGTCCATAGACCTAGGGAGTGGGGTCCTTCATGGGGTCCTCCTCATCAGAATCCCCATCAGACAAAACCCTTAGCCGGGGTGAGATCTCACGGGCAGGTGTCCTAGCAGATGACACCTCATGATCCGGATCCTCCCTAGGGGTGTCATGCAAATCACCCCACAACTCCCTAATCGGCATAACAAACTCTAAATATACCAAGACGTCAAGAGTAAAGAAATGATCCCCATCGTGGGTCCTATGTACAGATACATAATATATCCCCTACATATCTAACACACTCAGTAGCCTAGTCGATATGCCAAGCACTCGTTCCACCATTGAACTGAACTATGACAAAACCAGCAAAATCTCTCTTAGCCGTCATTGCAGAAAAATAAAATAACAGAAAGATGCGATCTTCTTCGTCTTCCTCTCAATCTTTATCAACCATATACACAAAAAAATAGAATAACATAATAGAGAGGTGAGATTCCCTACATCAATACCTGTGAATGCTTATGTCTTGAAGCATGTCAAATGGTTTTTGATGATAACAAAGCCAAAGATGAAGATCAAGTGCAAAAGAGAAAACCAAGATTAAAGAAAGAAATCAAGAGGTTTATTTAGACATAGGCCTTAGAACATCATTGTTAAATGCTCTCAAGATATCTCAAATGGTTTTGATCAATATGCTTGTCAAAGTTCACTTTCTAAAAAGATAGTGCCTTTAATCTTAGATCATACTAAACATAGTTCAACATTGTTCAAATCCAAGTTTCTTAAAGTTAGAAATAGCATGAATCCTCATTTAGGCTTGAAAAATGTGTTCAAAGTATAAAGTAATCGATTACACATGTGTTGTAATCGATTACAAGCTAAACAGAAGCCTTGTAATCAATTACTTCAACCATGTAATCGATTACCAGAAAGTCAAAGGACGTGTAATCGATTATACACAAGATTGTAATCGATTACCATCTACCCAGAAAGATAAGAACACGTTCAAACAGCCATGTAATCGACTACCATCAAGTCAGAGGGCGTGTAATTGATTACACAAGTCTGGTAATCGATTACCACAAGCCCAGAAAGCCAAGAACACGTTCTAACTACCATGTAATCGATTACCTGAAATGTGTAATCAATTACCAGTGTTCTAACATGTCCAACGGCTATATTAGGTGCATTAAATGCTTGGATTTAATCCCCCAACAACTCCTTAACTACATATCTCTTTAAAAACAGATGTTGGGGCATCATTAATGAGTTTTCTTGAACTTGAAATATCTTTGTAACACATCAAAATGAGAATCAATCCTTGAAATCACTCATTGCTCTATTTTTAAAAAATCTTTGAGATATCTCTTGAGAGCATTCAAAGAGCTTCAATTTGTATCATTTACTCTAGTGAGAGTTTCATTCTATTAACCATGATTGCTTTGTAAGAGAGGGTGAGGTATCCCTCCAAATTGTAAAGGGTGAGGCATCTCTTTGTTTGAAGAGGCTCAAGCTTAAGGGTGAGGCATCCCAAGGAGTTGAGTGGTCAAGTTTGTAAAGGTTATCAAGCACCTATTGAAGCTTGAAGTTATAGTGAAAAATCTCGAGTGGTTGCTTGAGGACTGGACATAGGTCACTAGTAGATTGGTAGTCGAACCAGGATAAACTATTGTGTTTGATTCTCTAAACCCTTCTCTTTACATTTGTGCATTGCATATATTTTTACTTAATTACTTCTCTCTTTGTTGATTATTAAGCAATATCTATCGTTCTTATCAATTCATTCATTTTAAATAGTCAATAGCTTCAACGAAATTCAATAGTCAAGTGTTTTGCAAAAGAATTGCAAACTTGTTTTATAAACTCAATTCACCCCCCTCTTGAGTATTAAATCCACTTGGTAACAAGTGGTATCAGAGCTAGACTCTTGTATAAAGAGCTTAGCCGCTTCAAGAGAAAAGATGGCTTCAAATGGTTTTTTTTAATGAAGGTTCTTCTATAAATAGACCTCTCTTTTTCAATGGGGATGGTTATGCATATTGGAAAGAAAGGATAAAGATTTTTATTGAAGCTATTGATATTGATTTGTGGGATGCTGTTGAAAATGGTCCTTTTGTCTCCACATGTCTAGTTGATGGTGTTAGAACAAATACACCAAGAAAGGAATGGACCGATGATGACAAGAAAAAGGTCCAATACAACTTGAGAGCCAATAATATCATTACTACTTCTTTAGGGTATGATGAATTCTTTAGGGTGACAAATTGTAGACCGCTCAAGAAATGTGGGATACATTGCAAGTAACCCATGAAGGCACAAGTGAAGTGAAAAGGTCTAAAATAAATACACTCACCTATGAGTATGAATTGTTTAGAATGAACTAAGGGAAAAGCATTCAAGAAATGCAAAAATAATTTACTCATATAATTAATCATCTTGCTTCATTGAGAAAAACTTTTGCTAATGAAGATCTTATTAACAAAGTTTTAAGATGCTTGAGTAGGAGTTGGCAACCCAAAGTAACGGCTATATCGGAGTCAAGAAATCTAGCCGTAATGACCTTGGCCACCCTCTTCGGAAAGCTTCAAGAGTATGAGTTGGAGCTAAATAGATTAAGTCAAAATGAAGAGCAAGATAAGAAGAAAAAGGGAATTGCTCTCAAAGCCACTTCTTCCTCAATTGAATATGAAGATGAAGATGATGGAAATGAATGAAGAGAATTTCAGCCTCCTTGTGAAGAAGTTTGGAAGATTTCTCAAGATGAAAGGAAATCAAAGAAGACCTCATTTTCCTCCTAAGAAGTCATTTCACAAGGGAAAAGGAACTTCATCTACTCCAACTTGCTATAAATGTGAAAAATCGGGGCACATGAAGATGGAATGTCTGGTTTATCAAAAGAAGATGGAGAAATTTGAAAAGAAGTCTTTTAAGGAAAGAAAAGGAAGGAGAGCATACATTGCATGGGAAGACAATGATATGAATTCCACCGATGATTCAGAGGATGAGGAAGCCCATCTTTGCCTTATGGCAAATGGAGAAGAAGAAGAAGAAGAAAATGAAACCGAGGTAACCTCATCTAATCTTGAACTTTCTCCTTCATATAATGAATTGGAAGATGCATTTCAAGAATTGCATGATGAATTCATGAAGCTCACTAAAATGGTTTTAACTTCCAACAAAATAATCTCTTTAATGACTAACAAAATTTCTATTTTAACCAAGGAGATTGAAGAACTCAAAGTTGAAAATGAGACTCTTTGACTTATTGATGCTAACTCATCATGCATGATTTGTTCTTCACATAATAATGCACCCACACCCTCATCTTGTTCATCATGTAAATCATTTGAAAATGAAATTGAGGATTTGAAAAATACTTTTGCAAAATTTACATTGGGAAGGGATAATTTGAATATGTTACTAAGGAAACAAAGGTGTGTTTTCAAAAAGCCGATTTGGGATATAATCCAAATAACCATAAAAAATCTTACAATAACTTCTTTGTTCCCTCTAGAACATCAAGTAACCCCTTTATCAAATGCTTTCATTATGGAAAGAAAAGACATAGTGCATCTACATGTAATGCTAGAAAGAAAAGAAACACCAAAGTCGGAACTAAAATAGTTTAGGTTCCTAAGGGCACCTTGCCTATTTCTAACACACAAGGACCCAAAACAATTTGAAGACCGAATGTTAAAACTTGAATGTGTGTTGTAGGTGTGCTTGAAGTCCAAAAGCTCAAGTTGGTACCTTGATAGTGGTTGCTCTAAGCATATGACTGGTGAAGGCTCCAAGTTTTCCTTTCTTGTCCCCATGAAGAATGGTCATGTGACGTATAGTGACAATAACAAAGGAAAGATCCTTGAAGTTAGTAAAGTTGGTAAGATTCCTTCCTCATCCATCGATAATATGTTGCTTGTTGAAGGACTCAAACATAACTTGCTTAGCATTAGTCAATTGTGTGATAAGGGGAATAGAGTAATATTTGATTCTATTGTTGCATAATTGAAGGAAATGATGATAAGCATGTTAAGTTTATTGGTCATAGGGTCAATAATATATATATGATTAGCCTAGATGACATTTCCTCAAATGATACTAAATGTTTTATGACTAAAGAAAATGATTCATGGTTATAGCATAGCATAATTGCTTATATTCACATGGATCACTTAAACAAATTAGTTTCTAAAGAACTAGTTATTGGTCTTCCAAAGCTCAAATTTGAAAAAGATAAACTTTGTGATGCATGTCAAAAGGGAAAATAAGTAAAAGTCTCTTTTAAAGCTAAAAATGTGGTTTCAACTTCTAGACCTCTACAACTTTTACACATGGATCGTTTTGGTCCCTCTAGAACTATGAGCTTTGGTGGGAATTACTATGCCTTAGTGATTGTGGATGATTTTTCTAGATTTACATGGACATTATTTCTATCTCACAAAAATGATGCATTTCAATCATTTAAAAAGCTTGCTAAAGTTATCCAAAATGAAAAAGGCTTTTGTATTGCATCCATAAGAAGTGATCATGGTGGAGAGTTTGAAACCCATGAATTTGAAACCTTTTGTGATGAACATGGCATTGAGCATAATTTTTTGGCCCCTAGAACACCACAATAGAATGGTGTTGTATAAAGGAAAAATCAATCTTTAGAAGAAATGACAAGAACTATGCTCAATGAGGCCAACCTTCCTAAGTATTTTTGGGCGGATGCGGTTAACACCGCTTGTTATGTTATGAATAGGGTTCTAATAAGGCCAATTTTAAAGAAAACCCTCTATGCATTATACAAAGGAAGGAAACCAGATGTCTCACATTTTCATGTTTTTGGATGTAAATGCTTTGTTTTAAATAATGGAAAGGATAACTTAGGGAAGTTTGATGCAAAATCTAATGAGGGAATATTTCTTGGTTATTCTATACATAGTAAGACCTTTAGAGTTTATAACAAACGAACTATGACCATAGAAGAGTCCATACATGTTGCATTTGATGAAACAAACCCAAATGAGCCGAGAAAGGAGCTTGTTGATGAAGTTGTAGAAATCCTTACAAGAACTCACCTAGAAAATCGAGAAAAAGAAGTCAAGAAGCAAGAAGAAAGCCCATGTGATTCCCTAAGACAAGAGGACTCTCAAATCATGGGTCTTCCCAAGGAATGGAGAACATCAAGATATCATCCTCTTGACAAAGTGATAGGTGATGAATCAAAAAGGGTAATCACTCGTAACTCTCTTAGAGATGCATGTAACCATATTGCTTTTGTTTCTCAAGTTGAACCTAAAAACATAAATGAGGCCATTAATGATAAACATTGGATCTTGGCCATGCAAAATTAACTAAACCAATTTGAGAGGAATCAAGTTTGGGAATTAGTTCCAAGGCCCAATGATCATCCCATAATTGGCACCAAATGGGTCTTTAGGAACAAACTTGATGAAACAGGCTTAATAATAAGAAACAAAGCTAGGCTCATAGCTAAGGGTTATAATCAAGAAGAAGGCATAGATTATGAAGAAACTTATGCTCCCGTAGCTAGATTAGAAGCCATTAGAATACTACTTGTATATGCATGCATCATGGATTTTAAGCTCTTTCAAATGGATGTCAAAAGTGCTTTTTTAAATGGTTTCATACAAGAGGAAGTGTATGTGGATCAACCTCCCAGTTTTGAAAACTTTGAACTACCCAACCATGTTTTCAAACTTAAAAAGGCCTTGTATGGCTTGAAACAAGCTCCTAGAGCTTGGTATGAAAGGTTGAGCAAGTTCTTTTTGGAAAATGGCTTTTCTAGAGGAAAAGTTAACACCACTCTTTTCATCAAGCATAAGAAGCATGACATTCTACTTGTTCAAATATATGTTGATGATATTATATTTGGTGCTACTAATGACTCTCTTTGTAAAGAATTTGCTAATATCATGCAAAGTGTGTTTGAGATGTCCATGATGGGTGAGCTCAACTTCTTCCTTGGTCTTCAAATCAAGCAAACAAGGGATGGAACTTTCATAAGTCAATCCAAATATTGTAAGGAGTTGCTCAAGAAGTTTGGAATGGAAGGTGCCAAGCAAATGGCTACACCAATGGGCACTTCTTGTTACTTGGACAAGGATGAAGGAGATAAATCACGAGAAATTACAAAATATAGAGGTATGATTGGCTCATTCCTTTATCTTACTGCAAGTAGGCTGGATATAATGTTTAATGTATGCATGTGTACTAGATTTTAAGCAAATCCTAAAGAATCTCACCTATGTGCTCTAAAACAAATTATGAAATATCTAATAAGCACTTCACAAATGGGATTGTGGTACCCTAAGGGTACTTCATGCAGCCTAATTGGTTATTCTGATTCCGACTTTGCTGGGTGCAAAATGGATAAGAAGAGTACTAGTGGGACATGCCACTTGCTTGGAAGCTCATTAGTTTCTTGGCATAGCAAGAAGTAAAATAGTGTAGTATTGTCAATAGCTGAAACTGAATATGTTGTAGCTGGAAGTTGTTGTGCTCAAATCCTTTGGATGAAGCAACAACTTCTAGACTATGATCTTGAGCTGGATCATATTCCCATAAGATGTGATAACACTAGTGCAATCAATTTGTCTAAAACTCCCGTTTTACACTCAAGAACAAAGAACATTGAAATAAGGCATCATTTCATAAGAGATCATCTTCAAAAGGGTGATTGCATGCTTGAATTTGTGGAAACCATTAAGCAACTAGCAGATATTTTCACTAAACCTTTAGCAAAAGAAGCTTTCTATTATATAAGAAATGAACTTGGCATATTAAATCAATCACGCATAGGCTAAATTGCTACATAATATACTGTTTTGCTACATAAAATGCAAGTTTGCTGCATAAACATACATTTTTCTGCATAATCATGACTTTTTGCTGCATAACTTTTGAATTTTAATCCAATACTGACTTGAGCATCAGAAATTCCCCCTAACTTGTTTTGTAGGTGGTTCCTCATGTCAAAGATCTCCAAGAAACTCAAAAACCTCACAAATCCATCCAAATGGGGTAATTCTTGGTAAAAGTAGCAATTTTGCATGATTATGTGTTTTGGATCACAATCTGTTTGGATTATATGATTGCATGATGTTTGAAATTGATTTGAGAAGCTTTGGAACTAATTTGAAAGGTTTAAAATTGATCCTTCACTATTTGAAATGCAAAATCTGAGTTTTAGTAAGCTGGTAATGTAACATCCTAATACAGATATCTAGATATATCTTAGTTAAACATAGATATATAAAGATAACTAGTACTAGAAACATCACTTCTATACTACATACTCACATATATCTATAATCACAACTGAGTAATTATAGACAGCCTTGAGAGATTGCGAAAAAACTTAAACTTCATACATATATATATACAAACTTAGCCACAAAAGGGCTTATTGTAATACATATAACATAAAACATACAGAACAAATATAAATTGATTACATAAGTTCTGTCTACTTAAAGCAATAAAACTACTCTAGTCTTCATGTTTTATCTTCTCACCCTTAGCAGGGTCTATACCTCTGTACTTGTGCCTTTGCCTGCATCTACATTTACATGGAATAACAACTGGGGTGAGAATTAACATTCTCAGTAAAAGAAATTCCAATACCAGTTCTCTATAACATTGTATATAACTATTATATAACAAATGCTATAATTCTAACTTAGGAGTTTCCTCCTCTTTTCTCATATCTGCACACTTTCTTATAGTGTGATGAAACACCCACCGTAGGGTGCCATATTTATGTTACTTAATTACCCAATACCCTTAAGATCATAAAAAGTGATGTTATGATAAAAATACGAATTGTAAAATTTTTTTCTTTCTTCTTTAATGATAATAAAATAAACTTAGCGAAAATTAAAAATATTATACATCATCACACATAATTTACATCATTATGCATAACGAAAGTTCTGTCAGGATTATTTATATATAGACCAAGTTCTCAAAGTAATTAAACATAATTTAAGACTCACGTAATTGCCCAAGTCTGACTAAACAGCAGAACCCTCAGATGGGTCCTCCTCAGATTCCTCAGCAAATAGGAATCCATTATTACGTGAAGCTCTACGGATAGGTGTCCGCGCAGACGACACGATACTTATCGCGCTAGGAGTACGATAGTAAGCTCCCCAGTATTGTCTAATGGATAGTGGAAACTCTAACTATACATAAATATTGACACTAAAGTAGGGGTTCCCTTGATAAAGCCTACTGTAAGTAATGTTCAGGTCCCCTATATAAAATATACACTGTCGATCCAAATGGACATGCCACGCCTCTGAACCTCCACGAAACTATAATGTCACGTATCCTAGAAACCTGGGTGTAACGCCCTAATTTTTAGAAAATATTTTGAATGTACTGTTTGCTGTTTTTCAAGTTATTGTGTAAATGACCGTTGTGTCCTTATTTTACTGTTTCTCGATTTCTGTGTGAAATACAAATACGTTTATACAGGCTCAAATTTTATTTGGTCTTTTTACGTAATTTGTTCCGAGACGGTAAAATAAAAGTTTTTCCGAGCTACTGTTTTAATTTTTCTGGAAGATATACAGACAATTAATACTGTCTGTAATTTTATTTGAACTTTTTGGACGATTAGCTACGTTGTGGGAAAAAATGGGAAAATGACCATTACGTCCCGAACGTCTTTGTTTTTCTTGTTTTTGTTTTTAATTATTTTCTACTTGATTTAATGTCCGATATTACCGCCTCGTCTGTGATTTTATATGGACTTTTTGTGTGATTTGCTCCGAGGCAGGAAAATAATATTTTTTCGGGCCGGGGAAATCTTATTTTATTTTTTAGAATTGGAGGATCTTACTCAACCCGATTCTAAATGAGACAGTAATTAATCTTTTAATTTTTAGGATTTTACTGTCAAATAAAATAATTTTATAATATTATAATATTATTTTATTAGTCAGTATAATAAAATGACAGTGGATCCGGAAATGTTTTGCGGGACTCACGTTTAGCTAATACGGTTAACTTAGTAGCTTAATTAAACATCATAAGCAGTAGAACTTTCCAGAACAAGCTGACTCAGCTAGCTGACTAAGCTGATAATAAATGGACAGTGTGACTAGGCTTGTGAGTCACCCATGATCAACCAATAGGAGACAAGCTTGTTAAGCAAGCTTTGATCCTAACCTTTGATGCATCCAATGGCTTGGATGAAGCCAAGCAAGGTGCCCACCTTGCATGCTCTTTGATGAGCTACGGCCAAGGGAGTTAGGAAACCAAAGACCACTTTGCTTCCATGCAACAATTCTCTCTTCTCTCTCATCAAAAACCCTAGCCACCATTCTTGTTCCTTTTCTTCACCATTTTCGGCCAAGCTTACTTCTTGATCATCCAACCACCCAAAATTAAATCAAGCCAACTTTTCTAAACCTAAACACTATCCTAAGAACATCTCTAGTTGAGAGTTCTTACAAATTCTTGCATTTGGAGCTTGGAAACTAACCTTGAAGATTTTACCTAGAAGGTGAAATCTCATGCTTTTCTTTTCTCTCTTCTTTTTCAAAGTTCTAAGCCATGATCTATCCATGGTTTAGGTTCTTTTTCATGGTTAGTAACTTGTAGAATTTCGTTTGAGTTGCTAGGTATTTGGTGGAGGAAAACCGAACCCTAGGAGGAGTGAAAACAAATCATTAGTCTTCATTTAAGGTAAGAGGAAGACTAATCTTATCATCCCTTGGTGGTGGTAAGAGGATGGATTAATTTGTGGTGTTTGTAGAATCCATAAGGATTCGGTGGTGATGTGGTTGTTATGTGTTTAATTGTTAATTTTTGTGTTTGTTAGTAGTTATGTGTATTTGTTAGTAGCTTTCTTTATTTGGTGATTGTAATAACCTTGCATGTCTACAAGCTTTAAGTTGCATGTCTATAAGCTTTGATAATATTGCATGTGTTAGAATTGTATGATAAAGTATAGAATTACATGATAATGTATAGGATGTGAACAACATGTCAAGGAAATGCATGTGTGTTCCAAAGAACACTCCATGATGGCTCACGACCACTAACAAAAATGGAGGACCAAAATGTTCTCTTGATTTTCTTAAAAGGTGATTTAATTAACCTAGGAGAATTAAGAAGGTTTCAAGTGGTTTAGGTCAAGAAAAATGAATTTGGAAATAAAATGGCATAACCTATATTTTCGGCCAACAAGCCTAATTTCAACATTTTGATTTCTAAAATTATTTTCTAAGGTAATAACTTAATCAATGTAGACAATACAAGAGACTTAACATGTATTTAGAAGGTGAAAAACAATTTGGAAATCAAATGCAAAATTTTTATCAAATTCGGCCAACATGCCAAATTAGGTATTCATAATTTCTAAAATTAATTCCAAGTTATTTTCAATCAAGAAGAAGCAATACAAGTTAAAGTAAATTTTCTACAATGAGTTTTAAATAAATAAAGTGGTTAGAACTAAGTTTAAGAGGTTAATAGTAATGATTTTTATTGTAAGGAGAAATACAGTAACTTTTGAAAATTTCTAACATATAGCTCATGCTGTATTTTGAAGCATGTTAGTAGTTTTCAAAAGGATTAATTATATGGTTTAAAAATTTAATAAACAGAATTTTTATGGTAAAAATTAGGAAACCATTAATATAATTTTCTAAACAAAATACTGTCAATTTTTAGTAAAAACGGACAAATAAGATAGAAAAGATGTCCAAAAGACAGTATACAGTATGGAAAATATTATACGTAGTTTAAAAGTATTATTTAGTATTTCTGTTTATTTAAACAATGATTTTTAAGGAATTCGGTTATGAAAATGATTTAAAAATCTTACGCGATTGAGAAAACGTATTAAAAATCCTACGCGATTTTGAAAACAGAAAAATATATTTACGCGATTTCAAAATGATTATAAAAACGACGAGATTTTGAAAACGCGATAAAATTTCTACGCGATTGACCGTTACTATATTTATTTTTCGCTGTCGGGAAAATGTGAACCCGTACAGGTTTTCTTTATATATATATTTGTTGCCAATGAGGGCAAGCTTTCGCTGTCGGGAAAATGAGAACCCGTACAGGCTTTCTGCCATTGAGGGCATATTTTTATCTTGAGGGCATTTTTGTAATTTCATATATTTGGAATTATGTATTGTCTTTATGCCAATTTTGGTGTTTTGGTTGACGAGACGAATCACATCGTGTTGTCGATGCGATAAACGTAGTGTGGTTCATTGTTCTAATGAACTTGGAGACTTTAGTGTACGGGATCCCACATGTGGACAGTTGGTAGCTCCGCTGGGCCGTGGTAAACCGATAGCACACTAATGGACTCGACACGCACTATATTTAATCGAGGTTTGTAAAGTCTAGTAGTACATTGCCTATAGTGCCACAACGGAAGACCGTGAACTATACTACGCCTGGATGGTGGATTCCCAGTGTCGTAGGCTATTGACGCAACGTGTGACAGCGTAATAGTTGGTTGGGCAGCCGTGGTACTAATAGATTTTGCAAGTCATTCTCTCTGATATCTGTTTGGGTTTAACTCCATGGAGTAGGATTGTGTCTTAGTGTATATGATTATATCTTGGATGATATTCTATTTTCTCTATTTATCTTTATCTGGTTATATCTGGAATGATATTCCATTTTCTCTATTTATCTTTATCTGGTTATATCTTGGATGTTATTCTATTTTCTCTATTTATCTTTATCGGTAATTATTATGATGGTTGTCTATTTCTTATTTTATTCTATCTCGTGATATTGTTTTATCTGTGTTTTTTTTATCTGTGTGATGTTACGTAACGTTATGATATCTAAGTTTTACTCTATTTCACTGTTATTACTGTTATAGCTTTTCGTATTGCATGAACTGTATAATTGTTATTTGTCGTCTTCTTATTGGCCATGTTTGTGATGATTTTAGATTGTCTTACCTCTTTATTGTATGTGTTTCCTGTATATTTACTTTATGCGGTAAAGAGTTTGAGGAAGAAGAAGAGGAACAGCCTCTTGAGGTCTTGTACCCCGAGGAGGAGGAAGATCAGCAAACCGACGACCAGTTTTACAATCAAGAACCATTTGATCATCCATATCCATTGGATTGATTAGTTTTGGTATGGCGGTGCCCGAATTTTTGGGGTTCGTGACGCTGAAGTTTCACGGTGGATCTCTATCGTGGAACATTAGAGGAGATAGAGATTCGGTGACATATGCTGGACGGATGACGGTAACCCTACGCCATAGATTGGAGGGAGAGCCGATCATGACTACAACAGTGTTTCTACACTTAGAGTTACCCTTATCCATTAGGCGTCATTTTGGTGGTATGACCACGGAGCCTAGTGAGATAAGTATCGTATCGACTGCGCGATCACGTTATCGCCGAGAGTCGAGGCATCCAGGATATTTGTCCCCTGATGATCATTTTCATGATGAGAGTGATCCTTCAGAGGAGTGAATATGTTTGATGTTTTTTTGGGCACGTCTACGTATGGATGTATATATTGACACTTTTATTGTTTTTATTTTACTGTTTCTGTTTAAATATTTGTAATTGTAGTTGTAAATTATTTGTATAACTCATAACATAGAACATATGTATATTATGAGCAATGTTGTTCTGTCGATTTTATGTTTTCCGCAATATTTTATTTTTATTAAACTGTCTATCAGGAATTACTTTACGACCCATATTATTATTTGACAAATGTTTTACAACTTGGGTAGATTTTATTTCTATTTCTTTTATTTTCTTTTATGTGTGACATCCTCTAAAGGGGTGTTACACTGGGCATCTCCATCTTCTCAAAATTCTGCGTTCCCAGACGTGAGAAGTAGTTCTTCTTCTCCTTCTTGTATTGTTTCTTTCTCAACGTCTTCAGCTAATTATAAATACAGTATACAAATATACATACAAAGAGGTGAGGTCACCTACGCCAATACCAACATGGTAGCATAGAGATAACATAATAGCATGCCATAAACACATCATATTACAATATGGCATCAACATATTATTGATCAAAATTAACATTTAATAATTCTAGGAAATGCCATCTACACTAAGCAGATATTTTAAAAAGTACAATTGTCATAATTAATATTTCACAGATGTGGGCATTTATGTTAATGCATGAACACATAGACTCGATTTCCTACTCCATGGAGCTAAACTCAGATCGGAGAAATTGATCGAAAAGATCTGTCGGTACCACGTGCCTCAGACCAAGTGCTATAATTATATCTTGCACATCTAGCACATACACGACAGCCTTTATCAGATCTTGATTAAGAATAGTGTCTCGGTCCGGATCATCGGTGTGTTGCATCGGTCTAACCCACGGTACAGAAGAGCTGCCAATTGTCCATTGCGAGCAACCCGCACCCCGATGCCCCCAAGGTCAATGAGTGACCTACACTACGCGTATCGCACCCACTCAAGAGGTGTACGTTTCTCCTAGGCAATTAGCCATATACAGTCCATCGGACCATTTTCAATGCATGTGTAATGCACCAATTACCAACCAAAGGTAAATCACATAATTTCTCATACTAGGTTCAAATACTGTTTTACGTTCGTGTATTAACGCCAATTACAGGCAAACTTCTCAATTTCTTGTACAGTATTCATATACTAATTTTAACTGTAAAGTTTACTGTATAATTAACAGCAAAATCACATTACCGTGTTTTTCTCATTCGCAAAATATTTTTGTCACGCTTTCACAGTCACGTAATATTTTGTTACGTAAACAATGATTTGTACATTTTCTGTTATGTTTAAAAATCACGTAATCATTTTCTATTATATTCTAAATTGCGTAAAAATATTCTTTTGTTTTTAAATCGCATAGCAATTTTTCTACAGCATTTCGATCGTGTAAAATATTTAAATGCTTTGCAAATCGCGTAGAAATATTTTAACGTTTTTCAAGTCGCGTAACTTAAAAATTATGTTTTTGAGTTACG
This sequence comes from Ormosia emarginata, assembly GCA_029884605.1. Classification (NCBI taxonomy): domain Eukaryota; kingdom Viridiplantae; phylum Streptophyta; class Magnoliopsida; order Fabales; family Fabaceae; genus Ormosia; species Ormosia emarginata. The sequence goes on from JAQQTP010000087.1 coordinate 8,843,225, forward strand.
TAAATTGTTTCTCACCATTTTTACCCTTCGTAAAATATTTCTTAACATTAAAAAATATTATTTTGGACTTTTCTTACAATAATATAATTTCTTAATTTATTCTCTTCCTATTCTTAGTCAAAAATCTTTTCCGTAATTTATTTTCTCAAAATCACTTTTTTATTGATTTAATCTTACAAAATCACATTTACTTGATTTAATTACTATTTTTAACTTTAAATTTCCTAAACGTTTTCCAAAACCCAATAAATAAATTCTACGTTAGTAAAGTTAAGTTACAAACGTTTTCTTTTATATTTCTAAATCACTTCTAAAAATTAATTCTCTTTAAAATAATTTGAAGTTCAACACTTTCAATCTCCTTTTTCTTTTATTTATGAAAATTCCGCTTCACTTATTTGATAACACTTTAATTCCTCTTTCCAAAATCCTTATTTGAAAATTCTTGTATTTTATAACATCAAAACATTTTTCTAAATTATCAAAACCTTATAAATGGCCATTGAAACCATGAAATATTTTTCTTCTAACTTAAATAAATTCCATTCTTGTTTCTACACAAAATAAATTCATGAAAACACAACTCAAAACCGTGTGCATTCTTTTTGCAAAACAAACCCTTTTGTTTATTTTTTTTACTTCTCAAGTCATTTAATTTAATCATTCATGAAAATATAATTTTGTGAACACCAAATTGGTTGGTGTCTTGGCTGAAAATTTGCTTAAGTTTAAGGACTAAAAATTAACTCCATTGTTCTTGAAAAATTTCAATAAAAACCTAGTTTTGGAAGCCTAAAACCGTAACCTTCTCTATGGCCTTTGGAGCCAAAATTTGTTTATTTCAACATACATCCATCATAATATATTCAACATATATCATCATGCATATTATAAGCATACCATATAAGCAAATAAGAATCATACTAAGCATGCATACACAAGTAAATCATGCAAAGCATATCAAGCATAGGCAAAAATAATCAAAGCACATAACACACAAATTATTACATGACCATGGATATGAATCCTCACATGGATTCACCATCCATCAAATATAAAACCATCTCTCACTACCATGCTTGGTTGGTGAGATGGATCTCCCTCTTACCTCTTGAAGATCCTCTAAAGCTCCTTGCTTTGTATTTTGAACAAGATCTCCACCAACACAAATTTCTTAAACATGAAACAAACACAAGAAATTAGTATATCAAGCTTGAATAAAAGGAACCATGGATCAAACATGGTTTAGAACATCAAAAAGAAAAGAATAAAATGAAGTTTCCTTACACTTCACCAACAAAAACTCTATAACTTGATCTTAGTAAAAGTCCTTCAAGATGGAAGATTTAGCGAAAGTCTTCAACATGAAAGTTGCTTAGAATAAGGTAAGGATTCAAGAAACTAGGTTGTATGAAATTAAAGAGTGATGGAGGAGGGATTTAGGATGCTTGGCCGAATGGTCTTCTTAGGGAGAGAAAATGGAGTTTTCTTTGGTTTCTTTCTTGAAACTTAAGTGAAAAGGTGAAGATGTGATAATGTGAAGTGTAGAAATGAATTATTTGGTCTTCAAAGCTTTGCATGGCCGTAGCTTGCATTGGAGAAAGGTGGAAAGTGAAGTTTGAAAAACTATAGCCTTTTGGAATGATCATTAATGATCAATAGGAAAAAAAATTGGTGGTCTTCAAACTTGGCCATTGCCTTAAGCCTCCAAAACCGTCCCCCCCTCTTCATGCACTCCAAAATGTGACAAATTTCATAGCCATCATTTTAGGCAATCTTAACCTTTAATTAAAAGAATGGTGTGGATTAAAAATAGCTACTAGGTTTAGGTTATAGATGGAAGACTTTATTTGAGCCATTGGATCATTTTTGGCTTGCAATCCTAACCATTGAATGTGTCTCCAAAATGAAGGGTCAAGATTACACCTTCAAACTTTACATCCAAGGGTCCAAAATGGTTGTAGTCATTTTTGATGACCAATTCTCCACCATTGATCTAAAACCAAATCCAATGGTCATTAATGATCCATCTCCACCATTGATTAATTCTACATCCAAGGGTTGATAATGGTCATAGCCATTTATAAGACTAAATCTCCACCCTTGATTTCATTTCCATCCAACGGTTAAAATTGATCCTATTCACTTTTAAGATCAAATCTCCACCGTTGATTAAATCAAGATTAAATCTCCAACGGTGATTAAATCGATAGTGGATATCCAAACCACCAATGTTGACTTAACGGTATAGAATTTTATTTTTATCTGTTATAACCCCACTAAAGAATATATTTACTATATTTTTTTATCGTCCGATAATTAAATACAGTATAAAACACTGTAAAATTTTCTAAAACTGTTTCCGGATTCAAGTTTAGTAAGATCCCCTGTCTTCGTCTAAACAGTACAAATTTTTCTCTGTGTAAAAAAATTTTCACTTTGCGGGACCCACTTGGGCCCACATATGGCCATCTCGGCCCACATACACCCCTGGGGCCCACAAACAGTAAAAATTTCATAATCATCCACAAAGTCATAAAAATTAGAAAATTCACAAATATCAAATCAGATTACGTAAAATAATTAAGACTTTTTAGTAATAATTAAATTACGTAAAATTTTTCCGGCCCAAAAATTATTATTTCCCTGACACGGAGCAAATTACTCAAAACGATCAAATATACAGACAGAATATTCAAAATAATTTTACAGCACACAGAAATCACTAAACAGTAGAATTCTGTTAACTGTCAAAATTATTGTTTCTAAGATAGAAAGTTCGGGGTGTTACAACTCTCCCCCTCTAACAAAAGTTTCGTCCTCGAAACTTGATAAACTCGATTTCACACTTTCAGAATAAATATGGATATTGTTCTTTTATCTTTTCTTCTAGTTCCCATGTGGCTTCTCCACTTACATCATTCCAAACGATTTTAACTAATGAAATTTCCTTACCTCGAAGTTGCTTTGTCCTTCGATCTTCAATCTTTACTGGAAAAGTTTCATAGGTTAAATTTTCCTTCAGCTATACTGTGTCTGGCTCAATAACATGAGTAGGATCAGAAATATATTTCTGTAGTTGTGATACATGAAATACATTGTGAAGATTTGACAGAAAAGGTGGTAATGCAATCTGATATGCCACCGGACCTACCCGACGTAAAATTTGATACGGCCCAATAAATTTTGGAGTGAGCTTCTTAGATTTAAGCACTCGTCCAACACCCGTCATAGGCATCACTTGCAAAAATACATGGTCATCTTCTTCAAACTTAAGAGATTTTCTCCTTTTATCAACATAACTCTTTTGTCGAGTTTGGGTCACTCTCATTTTATCTTGAATCATCTTTACTTTCTCAGTTGTCTGTTGGACAATCTCTAGTCCTAACATAGCACTCTCACCGTCCTGATACCAACACAACGGTGTTCTACATCGCCTCCCATATAATGCTTCATAAGGTGCCATCCCTATACTCGAATGGAAACTGTTGTTATATATGAATTCTATCAATGGCAAGAATTCATCCTAACCTCCAGTTTGCTCTAGAACACAAGCTCTTAATAAATCTTCTAGAGACTGAATTGTTCTTTCTGACTGACCATCTGTTTGTGGATGGTAAGCAGAACTGAGACGTAGTGTAGTTCCCATCAATTCTTGCAAACTATTCCAAAATCTCGAAGTAAATCTCAGATCTCGATCCTAAATAATACTAGTTGGTACACCATGAAGTCTAACAATCTCACTAATGTACACTTGGGCCAACTTTTCCATTGAGTATTTAAGATTAATCGGCAAAAAGTGCGCTGACTTAGTAAGCCAATCAACAATTACCCAAATAGAATCATGACCCTTCCGAGTTTTTGGTAAACCTGCCACAAAATCCATTGCGATGTCATCTCATTTCCATTCAGGAATAGGCAAAGGTTGCAACATTCCTGAAGGTCTTTGATGTTCCACCTTAGCCTTCTGACAAACCAAACAGGATGATACATACTCAGCAATATCTTTCTTCATTCCTTGCCACCAATATAATTGTTTTAAATCCTGGTACATCTTTGTGGCTTTTGGATGCATACTCAACTTACTCCTGTGAGCTTCATCCAAAATCAATCTCCTAAGATTTGGATCATTAGGCGCACAAACTCTTCCTTGAAACTTCAAAATTCCATTAGCACCTTCGCTAAATTCCAACACTGCTCCTTGGCTCTTTGCTTTTTTGCTTCTTGCAAATACTGGTCACTGTTTTGTCCTTCACGAATTCTATCCATCAAATCATTTGAAATGGTGTTCATGTTTAAACGCATATCCCGAAATTCTTCTATCAACTCCTTCTCTTTGATCATCATAATAGAAGCACTAAGTATTTTTCTACTTAACACATCCGCTACGACATTCGCCTTTCCGGGATGATACTATAATTGAAAGTCATAATCCTTCAGAAACTCTAACCAACGCCTTTGCCTCATGTTCAACTCTTTTTGGTCAAACAGATATTTTAAACTTTTATGATCACCAAAAATAGTGAACGTAGCTTCATAGAGAAAATGCCTCCAAATTTTCAAAGCAAACACCACTGCCACCAACTCTAAATCATGAGTCAGATAATTCCTCTCAAGATTTTTCAACTGCCTTGAAGCATAAGCCACCACCATACGATTCTACATAAGTACACAACCCAATCCTTGGTATGAAGTGTAACATCCCGAAAAATATTTGTTTAAGTATAAATGATCATTTTATATTATTCTTGATTTTTAGGAATTTTTCTGAAATTTTTCGGAAACGATGAATATTTTAATATATTCCTCATTTTGCGTGCTTACTGAGCTGAGAATTTCTGAGGTCAGTGTAACGCTCCGAAAATTAGTTATTTCACTACAAATAGTCATTTTCTAATATTTGTGATTTATGCGAATTTTCCTGGAATTTTTCGGAAACGATGAATATTTTAATATATTCTTCGTTTTGCGCAAAACTTGAGCAGAGTCGGGAACATGACTATAATGCTTCAAAAATTGGAAAATTATATGACGAATAGTAGTTTTATAATATTTGTAATTTTTGAGAATTTTTTGGGAATTGTCCGGAAACAACGAATATTTTAATATATTTCTCATTTTGCGTGCACGCTGAGCAGAACCGGAGAAACGCGATGTTTCCTCCACGAACCTTGGACTATGGACATGTCGACGGAGGGTCTTACTAAACCCGAGGCTTGACACAGTTTACGAGGTTTCATAATTTTCGAGAAATCTTAACAGATAAAACAAACTAATACTGCGAAAAATTTATCTGTCAGATTAATTAAATACTGACTTCTGTCAACTGTAACTATTATCCATTGGATAATAGCATGTAATAAAAATCTTATCACATTATCGAAATGAAATCCACTTTATGTCTAATCAATCTACTTTAACTCAAATTTAATGTTAAATAATCAAAGCTTCTTTGAGAAGCTTTGACCAAACAATGACTCAAATGCCCTTAGCTTCCAAGGGAAGCCAAAAATTCCTCTCCCTCTCTTCTCCGTCTATGCACGGCAGCAGCCCACTCAAAGGGGGGGCGAAATTAGTTGCTTTTCATTTAATCAAATTCACCACATTTTAATTCATTTAACCTAAAACACTTTCTCTCTCATCCTTTCTTCCTTCTTCTTCATTTTTCTTCTTCTCCTCCTTCTCTCTAGAACACCCTCACGGCAACCCCCTCTTCTTCCACTCAATCTTCACAAAGAATTAAACCAATCACATTTCCTTAATCCTCTCATCATTCTAAACACTTTTTCTTCTTGGAGTTTCTTGAAAATCCATCATCTTCAACACTTTCTCCAAGCTTCAAACTTTGAGCTTTTTGGGTAAGTTTCAAGACCTCTCTTCCTTTCTCTCCATTTTCATGGTCATGGTCTCCTTGGTGACCATCCATGGCTTATTTTTCAAGCTTTGGTGTTGATTTAACAAAGTTAAAATTTCTAGGGTTCTTGGAGTTGCAAATCCGAAAATTGCAAAAAGATTCCTTGGTGTTTCTTTTGTTCTCTTCACTTGGGTAAGAGGAAGACACTCCTCCTCAACCTCTCTTAGCATCTAGGAACTTTGATTTTGCCATTTGTGGAAAAACCCTAATGAGGGTTATTCTTTGATTTTGTAATTAGTATGCTTGTGTGTTGATTTTATTTTGTTTATGCTATTGGATTGGTTTGTTGTGTTTAATGGTGTATTGGATTGGATTTTGTGATTGAAAATGGAAGAAAAATATTTGAGAACCCTTCTTGGAGGGCCACGGTTTTAGGCTAGAATTTGGGTAAATTTGTGATTAAGTTGTAACTAGCATAAGACTTAAATTGATCAATGGATAAAATGGAATTGAATGGAGGAAAAATTTGGAATGGAAATTCCTAGGGAGGCTATGGTGTTAGGCCAAGAAATTAGGGTTCTTGATGAGCTAATTTAACAAGTGAACAATTAAATGATTTAAGAGAATGGCATGTAATGTGATGACTTGAAAAGATGTGGAAATGAAACCCTTGTGAGGTCACGGCCTCTAAGGCCTTTTGGGGCTTAATGTTGTGACTTTGGTAACTTGGAAGCATGAGTAATTAGGTAATTAGAAACCTATGTAATGAGTTGGATAATAAATAAATCGGAAGAATTTAACATAATTAAAGATTATGTAAATTTTAAAGGACTAAGAATGAAATTGTCATAAGACTTAGGAAATTTCAAGTGAGTGAAGAACAAGAGAGTGTGAGGCCTAAGAGCTTAAAATAATTTACAAGTTATGAGAAATTAAATTGCCTTGGAAGATTTAACTAATTGTAAGCATTGGATTGTACATCAACCTTGAAAAGGGAAACAATTCTAAGTTAGGATTCATAATGGACCTAAGAATGTACCGCTTGATTTGATCTCTATATTATAATGTTATGGGTCCATGTGAGTGACCATTTGTATATTGATGCTTATCTTGGCCAATGGTGGCATATTATGGAATGGTATGAAATTGTGAATCATGCATATTCATGCATAGAGTCTTACGCATTGTGAATGTCTTGTGGACTGTTGTAAGGCCAAGTTGCCTAGGAGATTGAACACACCTTTGTGCGGGTGCGAGTAGACTAGTGTGGGTCTTGTTATGACCTTGGGGGCGTCGGGGTGCGGGTCCTTCGCAACGGGTAGTTGGTAGCTCCTCTGCCCGTGGGGCAAACCGATGCAAACGCACCGACGATCCGGACTTGACACTGTCCTATATCGTGATCGAGCGCGGACTGTCTGTACAATGCCTGATGTGCACGTGAAAATTATTGATGAATAGCACTTTGGCCACGGCAGCCGAGTTACAGACACGTCTCCTGATCTTTCTCTCTGACTATTTGAGTCTAACTCCATGGAGTAGGAATTGGGAAAGCATGCATGTGTATCATGATATATTCTGTCATTATAAATCATTATTTTCCATAACTATGACTTGTTTGATCATTACTGTAATGAATGTCTGCCTGAAACTGCTTATCTGATTACTGTTGAATCTACTGTTTATTATTTGGATATACTGTTCTTGAATTGCTACTTGGGTGCGTTGCGCCGTTTTGTTTCTAGTTGCTATAATTGGTAATGATGGTAGGATGTCTTACCTCTTTCTTGTATCTCCATTACTGCTGTATGTATGTGTACTGTATTGATCGAAGATGACGGCAAGGAGACGGAAGATTCCGAGTTTCCCGGCTTCTAGCCCGAACAAGATTAGCTTCTACTGAGATGATGGTGGCACGCATGCACGGATTTCTAGGTGATGTGCGTCTGACCTTCCTTGGAGGGCCAGAGTGCTAGCATATTAACTTGAATTCCGATCGCTGCGTCTACCTGGGAGATGTGTCAATTGCCCTAGCCTGGAGACGTCATGAGGCGCCTGTCCTCACCTGCCATGTCAGCCTGCGGCTGGAGTTCTACCTACCCATCCGAGAGATGTAGGGCGATCGTTACTACACCCCTTGGGAGGACTCTTTTGACTCTACTGCTTAGGCTCCTGCTTGTGGTTCCGTGGTTCCCATGGAGGTTTCCTCTGAAGAGGAGGATCCTGCTGAGGACCTGGATACAGTCCCTCCTCATCTGAGGGACTAATTTTACTGGCAGCTACTGATGGCTACTAGTGTTTTATTTTGGGGGCCTGATGTATTATTTTTGGTGGGCTGTATATTTTGATATCTTTGCGGAATATTTGTATAATCCTTTGGGACAGGTATAGTTTTGCTTTTTGGATATTTCAGGCTTGTATCTGAGTATAGTTGATGTCAAAGACATTATATATATATATATATATATATATATATATATGCACGTTATTCAGATGTGAATTTTGTCTACTATTTTATTCTTTACCATCATTCATATTCCGCATTATTAAAATGATTATCAAAAAAAAAATATGCTGCTATTTTTGCTCACGTGCTTAAGCATCGAACAAGTTAAACTTAAACTAATGAACCGGGTCTTAATTTGTTAAAACTTTACTTTTTCGCATTTTCTTTTATTTGACAATGTGACGTTCCCTCTCAAAAAGGGGCTTTACATTAGGTTGGTATCAGAGCCCCAGTTTGTGTTACTTTGGGTCTTGTGTGTGAGTCTGTCTTGTTTGTGCTGTGTGAAATCTCTGTGGTTTGTGTTTTGAAATAAATTCCTCTAACTTACCTTATGGTTTTCTTTTAACTTGATTTGAGAAAGAGTAAGATGGTGAGCGGAGAAATTGCAGCTGCTGTAGAGGCGATGCAGCGGATGGCGGAAGTCATCGCACAGCAAAATGAGCATGCGGCTCAACAACAAGAAAGAGCTACTCAACAGCTTGAGGCAACTGCTGATGCACAAAATTTAGCAGAGTTTCATCATCACAACCCTCCACAGTTCGAGGGAGAATTTGATCCAGACAAGGCTAGTCTGTGGATCAAGGAATTAGAGAAAGTCTTTCGTGGCATGAAATGTGCCGAAGACAAGAAGGTGAATTATGCTACTTTCATGCTTGTGGGCAACGCCGAAGACTGGTGGAACGGAGCTCAGAGAGCATTGGAAGCCGAAGGAACTGACATCACTTGGGACGTGTTCAAGAACAAGTTCTTGGACAAATATTTTACTGCAAATGCAAGACATGCGAAAGAGCTGGAATTCCTCAACTTGAGATAGGGGAACATGACCGTCAATGAGTATACAACCAAGTTTGAGAACTTGAAGAAATTTTCAATGCACTACCAACACCAAACCGATGAGGCCTGGAAATGTTGGAAGTTCACCGAGGGATTGAGGTATGAGGTGAAGAAAGCTGTGATCACCCTGAAGATGAAGATATTCTCAGAACTGTTAGACACTTGCTGTGAAGTTGAAGCCTTGGAACAGGCTAGAGACTTGAGAAACAGGAACTTTGGGCCTGTACGGTCCCAAAGAGATGGAGGCAGTGCTTTAAACTGCTTTCAAAAGAAGCCTTATTCCCGACCAACGGGAGGCCAGCAACAAACTGGTGGAAATTCTGGTGGAGGTTCTACTGGGAACTGAACTGGTCAGAATATGGCATATCCTTCCAAATGCCTAAAATGTGGGAAAGATCATCTCACGAGAGACTACACAATCAAGGGGATCATTTGCTTCAGAAGTGGCAAACCGGGCCACATGTCCAGAGACTGCAATCAAGCAAAGGCCAAACCTTCAGTCAATGTGACTCGAGCCAAGAAACCGCAAGCCGGAGGTCGAGTTTACACCATGAACAGAGCTGAAGCTTCCGAATCCGAAGACTTGATTCAAGGAGAAGGCACCATAAAAGGTAATCTTTTAAAAGTACTGTATGACTCTGGGGTAACCCATTCTTTCATATCATATGACTGTGTGCTACGACTTGGCTTACCTGTGTCTGAACTACCTTTTGAATTGACTGTTTCAACCCCCACTGATAAACCGGTAGTTACTACCAAAGTCTGTTTGAAGTGTCCCTTAATTGTTGAAGGTCGAATCTTTTCTGTCGATTTGATCTGTTTACCTCTTTCACAACTAGATATAATCCTAGGGATGGACTGGTTATCTTCCAACCATGTTCTGTTAGATTGTTCTAGAAAAACCATAGTCTTTCCTGTGGATGAGAATTCTAGATACTTGACGGCCAACCAAGCACGAGCTTTCTTGAAAGAAGGAGCTCAGGGATACATGCTGCTATCTTCTTTGAAAATCGAGAGCGAGGCTGATCTGGACACTATTCCGGTAGTGAAAGAGTTCTCTGAAGTCTTTCCAGAAGAAGTACCTGGTTTACCACCGACACGTGAGATCGAGTTTGCTATTGATCTGGTGCCGGGAGCTGGTCCCGTGTCTATAGCACCTTATCGGATGTCGCCAACGGAATTGGTAGAGCTCAAGAAACAGCTAGAAGAGCTTTTGGAGAAACAGTTTGTTAGACCGAGTGTTCACCGTGGGGAGCACCAGTATTGTTAGTTTGGAAAAAGGACGGTACCTCAAGATTGCGTGTGGACTATAGGCAATTGAACAAGCTGACGATCAAGAACAAGTATCCACTCCCAAGAATTGATGATTTGATGGACCAACTGAAGGAAGCAGCAGTGTTTTCAAAGATCGATTTGAGGTCTGGGTACCATCAGATAAGAGTGAAAACGGAGGATGTACCCAAGACTGCTTTTCGTACCCGATACGGTCATTACGAGTACCTTGTGATGCCGTTTGGTGTTACGAATGCACCTGCTATCTTCATGGACTACATGAACAGGATCTTTCGCCCTTACTTGGACAAGTTTGTTGTCGTCTTCATTGATGATATCCTGATATATTCCCAGAATCAGGAGGATCATACTGAACACCTCAGCATAGTTCTTCAGATTTTGAAGGAGAAAGAACTGTACGCCAAACTGTCGAAGTGTGAGTTTTGGCTTGATGAAGTGAAGTTTTTAGGCCATGTGATCTCGAAGGAAGGGATTGCAGTAGATCCGTAAAAAGTAGAGGCAGTATTACAGTGGGAACAACCGAAGTCAGTGACGGAAGTTCGTAGCTTTGTGGGTTTAGTCGGATATTATAGAAGATTTATAGAAGGGTTTTCCACGATTGCTGGACCGCTCACTCAGCTGACGAGGAAGAATCAAGCATTTGAATGGACTGATAGCTGCGAGCAGAGTTTCCAAGAGTTGAAGAAATGGTTGACTACCTTACCCATATTGGTTCTACCTGATCCGAATGAGCCATTCGAGGTGTATTGTGATGCTTCATACCAAGGATTGGGGTCTGTTCTTATGCAACACATAAGAGTGGTGGCTTATGCTTCACGACAGTTGCGAGTACATGAAAAGAACTACCTGACACATGATTTGGAACTAGCAGCTGTGGTCTTTGCTCTAAAGATATGGAGACATTTTCTCTATGGCGCAATATTCAACATCTTCAGCAACCACAAGAGCTTGAAGTATTTGTATGACCAGAAAGAGCTGAACATGAGGCAGCGGAGATGGCTAGAATTCCTGAACGATTATGATTTCTAATTGTTGTATCACCCTGGCAAAGCAAACGTCATGGCAGATGCCTTGAGCAGAAAGACTATTAGTGTTTTTGCCTTGATGATCAAGGAAAGAGACCTCATAGAACAGTTTAGAGATGTATGGTCATTTGTTAAGTTGGAACCTGGAAGAATTTGTATGAATATAGTAACCATCTCAAGTGAGCTAATGGACGACATACGGGAAAAGCAGAAAGCCAATGAATTCTTGCAAGAAGCGAGAGAACTAATAAGGCAAGGCAAAGAGACGGAGTTTGAAGAAGGAACGGATGGAATTATGAGATTCCGAGGTAGAGTTTGTATTCCCCGTGACCAAGAGCTTAGGCGATATATTGTGGAACATGTTCACACCAGCAAGCTGAGTATGCACCCAAGCATAACTAAGATGTACCAAGATCTGAAGAAATTTTTTTGGTGGCATGGAATGAAGAGCGACGTCACTAGATGTGTGTCGACTTGTTTAGTTTGTCAAAAAGCTAAAGTGGAACATCAAAGACCAGCAGGATTGCTGCAACCATTATCTATTCCTGAATGGAAATGGGACAGCATTGCAATGAATTTTGTTATAGGTTTGCCAAGGACAAAGAAAGGACACGACTCGTTATGGGTAATAGTGGATCGACTCACAAAGTCAACCCATTTTCTCCCGATCAACATAAGGTACAGTTTGGAGAAGTTGACCCAGCTTTATATTGGAGAGATCGTTAGGCTACATGGTGTGCCTACGAGTATTGTTTCAGATAGTGATCCGAGGTTTACTTCAAAATTTTGGCAGTGTTTACAAGCATCGTTGGGAACAAAGTTATGTCTGAGTTCAGCGTACCATCCACAAACCGATGGTCAATCGAAAAGGACGATCCAATCTTTAGAAGATTTACTTAGAGCTTGTTCTATGGAACAGAGTGGATGTTGGGATGAAGTTCTACCACTGATAGAGTTCACCTACAACAACAGTTATCATTCGAGTATAGGGATGGCACCCTATGAAGCTCTGTATGGACGACGGTGTCGAACACCATTGTGTTGGTACCAAGACGGTGAACGTCTTACGATTGGACCAGATATCATTCAGTAGACAACTGAGAAGGTCAAGATGATTCAAGAGAAGATGAAAACTACTCAGAGCCAGTAAAAGAGTTATGTAGATAAGAGGAGAAAGCCTTTTGAGTTTGAGGAAGGTGAGCATGTATTCTTGAAAGTCACACCCACGACTGGGGTCAGCCGGGCTTTGAAATCTAGAAAACTCACTCCAAAATTTCTTGGACCTTACCAAATCCTTCACCGGATAGGTCCAGTAGCCTACCAGATAGCCTTACCCCCTTTTCTTTCCAACATACACAATGTCTTCCATGTGTCACAACTGCATAAATATTTACCTAACCCAAGTCATGTCATAGCACCGGACACAGTACAGTTGAAAGAGAATTTAACTTATGAGGCGCCTCCTGCGAGAATCAAGAACCAACGGATAAAGCAACTTAGAGGCAAGGAGATCCCGTTGGTGAAAGTGATTTGGAATGAAACAACTGGTGACGCAACTTGGGAACCGGAAGACAAGATGAAGGAGCAACATCCGGAACTATTCTGAGGTATGCAAATTTCGAGGACGAAATTCCTTTTAGTAGGGGAGTGTTGTAACATCCCAAAAAATATTTGTTTAAGTATAAATGATCATTTTATATTATTCTTGATTTTTAGGAATTTTTCTGGAATTTTTCGGAAACGATGAATATTTTAATATATTCCTCATTTTACGTGCGCACTGAGCTGAGAATTTCTGAGGTCAGTGTAACGCTCTGGAAATTAGTTATTTCACCACAAATAGTCATTTTCTAATATTTGTGATGTATGTGAATTTTTCTGGAATTTTTTGGAAATGATGAATATTTTAATATATTATTCGTTTTGCGAGAAACTTGAGCAGAGTCCGGAAAACAACTGTAATGCTTCAAAAATTAGAAAATTATATGACGAATAGTCATTTTATAATATTTGCAATTTTTGAGAATTTTTCGAGAATTTTCCAGAAATGACGAATATTTTAATATATTTCTCGTTTTGTATACGCATTGAGCAGAACCGGAGAAACGCGATGTTTCCTCCACGAACCTTGGACTATGGACATGTCGACGGGGGATCTTACTAAACCCGAGGCTTGACACAGTTTACGAAGTTTCATAATTTTCGAGAAATCTTAACAGATAAAACAAACCAATACTACGAAAAATTTATCTATCAGATTAATTAAATACTGACTTCTGTCAACTGTAATTATTATCCATTGGATAATAGCATGTAATAAAAAATCTTATCACATTATCCAAATGAAATCTACTTTATGTCTAATCAATCCACTTTAACTCAAATTTAATGTTAAATAATCAAAGCTTCTTTGAGAAGCTTTGACCAAACAATGACTCAAATGCCCTTAGCTTCCAAGGGAAGCCAAAAATTCCTCTCCCTCTCTTCTCTCTCTATGCACGACAGCAGCCCACTCAAAGGGGGGGGGGGGAATTAGTTGCTTTTCATTTAATCAAATTCACCACATTTTAATTCATTTAACCTAAAACACTTTCTCTCTCATCCTTTCTTCCTTCTTCTTCATTTTTCTTCTTCTCCTCCTTCTCTCTAGAACACCCTCACGGTAGCCCCCTCCTCTTCCACTCAATCTTCACAAAAAATTAAATCAATCACATTTACTTAATCCTCTCTTCATTCTAAACACTTTTTCTTCTTGGAGTTTCTTGAAAATCCATTATCTTCAACACTTTCTCCAAGCTTCAAACTTTGAGCTTTTTGGGTAAGTTTCAAGACCTCTCTTCCTTTCTCTCCATTTTCGTGGTCATGGTCTCCTTGGTGACCATCCATGGCTTATTTTTCAAGCTTTGGTGTTGATTTAACAAAGTTGAAATTTCTAGGGTTCTTGGAGGTGCAAATCCGAAAATTGCAAGAAGATTCCTTGGTGTTTCTTTTGTTCTCTTCACTTGGGTAAGAGGAAGACACTCCTCCTCAACCTCTCTTAGCATCTAGGAACTTTGATTTTGCCATTTGTGGAAAAACCCTAATGAGGGTTATTCTTTGATTTTGTAATTAGTATGCTTGTGTGTTGATTTTATTTTGTTTATGCTATTGGATTGGTTTGTTGTGTTTAATGGTGTATTGGATTGGATTTTGTGATTGAAAATGGAAGAAAAATATTTGAGAACCCTTCTTGGAGGGCCACGGTTTTAGGCTAGAATTTAGGTAAATTTGTGATTAAGTTGTAACTAGCATAAGACTTAAATTGATCAATGGATAAAATGGAATTGAATGGAGGAAAAATTTGGAATGGAAATTTCTAGGGAGGCTATGGTGTTAGGCCAAGAAATTAGGGTTCTTGGTAAGCTAATTTAACAAGTGAACAATTAAATGAATTAAGAGAATGGCATGTAATGTGATGACTTGAAAAGATTTGAAAATGAAACCCTTGTGAGGTCACGGCCTCTAAGGCCTTTTGGGGCTTAATGTTGTGACTTTGGTAACTTGGAAGCATGAGTAATTAGGTAATTAGAAACCTATGTAATGAGTTGGCTAATAAATAAATCGGAAGAATTTAACATAATTAAAGATTATATCAATTTTAAAGGACTAAGAATGAAATTGTCATAAGACTTAGGAAATTTCAAGTGAGTGAAGAACAAGAGAGTGTGAGGCCTAAGAGCTTAAAATAATTTACAAGTTATGAAAAATTAAATTACCTTGAAAGATTTAACTAATTGTAAGCATTGGATTACACATGAACCTTGAAAAGGGAAACAATTCTAAGTTAGGATTCATAATGGACCTAAGAATGTACCGCTTGATTTGATCTCTATATTATAATGTTATGAGTCCATGTGAGTGACCATTTGTATATTGATGCTTATCTTGGCCAATGGTGGCATATTATGGAATGGTATGAAATTGTGAATCATGCATATTCATGCATAGAGTCTTATGCATTGTGAATGTCCTGTGGACTGTTGTAAAGCCAAGTTGCCTAGGAGATTGAACACACCTTTGGGCGAGTGCGAATAGACTAGTGTGGGTCTTGTTATGACCTTGGGGGCGTCGGGGTGCGGGTCCTTCACAATGGGCAGTTGGTAGCTCCTCTGCCCGTGGGACAAACCGATGCAAACGCACTGACGATCCGGACTTGACACTGTCCTATATCGTGATCGAGCGCGGACTGTCTGTACAATGCCTGATGTGCACGTGAAAATTATTGATTAATAGAACTTTGGCCGCGGCAGCCGAGTTACAGACACGTCTCCTGATCTTTCTCTCCGACTGTTTGAGTCTAACTCCATGGAGTAGGAGTTGGGAAAGCATGCATGTGTATCATGATATATTCTATCATTATAAATCATTATTTTCCATAACTATGACTTGTTTGATCATTACTGTAATGAATGTCTGCCTAAAATTGCTTATCTGATTACTGTTGAATCTACTGTTTATTATTTGGATATACTGTTCTTGAATTGCTACTTGGGCGTATTGCGCCGTTTTGTTTCTAGCTGCTATAATTGGTAATGATGGTAGGATGTCTTACATCTTTCTTGTATCTCCATTACTGTTGTATGTACGTGTACTGTATTGATCGAAGACGACGGCAAGGAGACGGAAGATCCCGAGTTTCTCGGCTTCTGGCACGAACAAGATTAGTTTCTACTGAGACGATGGCGGCACGCATGCGCGGATTTCTAGGTGATGTGCATCTGACCTTCCTCGGAGGGCCAGAGTGTTGGCATATCAACTTGAATTCCAATCGCTACGTCTACCGGGGAGATGTGTTGATTGCCCTAGCCTGGAGACATCATGAGGCGCCTGTCCTCACCTGCCATGTCAGCCTGCAGCTGGAGTTCTACGTACCCATCCGAGAGATGTGGGGCGATCGTTACTACACCCCTTGGGAGGACTCTTTTGACTCTACTGCTCGGGCTCCTGCCCGTAGTTCCGTGGTTCCCATGGAGGTTTCCTCTGAAGAGGAGGATCCTGCTGAAGACCCGGATACAGTCCCTCCTCATCTGAGGGACTGATTTTACTGGCAGCTACTGATGACTACTAGTGTTTTATTTTGGGGGCCTGATGTATTATTTTTGGTGGGCTGTATATTTTGATATCTTTGGGGTATATTTATATAATCCTTTGGGGCAGGTATAGTTTTGCTTTTTGGATATTTCGGGCTTGTATCTCGAGTATAGTTGATGTCAAGACACATATATATATATATATATATATATATATATATATATATATATATATATATATATATATATATATATATATTATATATGTGAATTTTGTCTACTACTATTTTATTCTGAAAATTATTTTTTCAAATTTGTATATTGATATCTTTTCCTTCATTGTTAAAGTTTTTTTTTGATATTATGCTTGTATCAAGTATAGTTGATGTCAAGACATATATATATATATATATATATATATATATATATATATGCACATTATTCATGTGAATTTTGTCTACTTTTTCTTCACGCATTTAAGCATTGTTAAAATGATTATCAAAAATATATATATAAACTTAAACTGCTTAAGCATCGAACAAGTTAAACTTAAACTAATGAACTGGGTCTTGATTTGTTAAAACTTTACTTTTCCGCATTTTCTTTTATTTGACAATGTGACGTTCCCTCTCAAAAAGGGGCGTTACATGAAGCATCACAATATACTTCGAAAGGCTCGTTTGGATCAGGTAGAATCAATACCGGTGAAGTAGTCAATCTTCTTTTTAACTCTTGAAAAATTTCTTCACATGCATCAGTCCACACGAATGGTTGATTCTTTTGTGTAAGTTGGGTAAGAGGTCCTGCAATCTTCGAAAACCCCTCAATGAACCGTCTATAGTATCTAGCTAATCCAATAAAACTACGGATTTCTATTACAGTCTTTGGTCTTTCCCATTTAACAATTGTCTCTACCTTTGAAGCATCAACCTCAATTCCATTCTTCGATATTATGTGTCCCAAAAATTGAACTTCACTTAACCAGAATTCACATTTGGACAATTTAGCATAAAGCTTATTCTCCTTTAATATCTGAAGAACCACTCTGAGATGTTCAGCGTGCTCCTCCTGATTTCGAGAATAGATCAAAATGTCATCAATAAAGACAACAACAAACTTGTCCAAGTATGAACAAAAAATTCTATTCATGAAGTCCATGAATATAGCTAGTGCATTTGTCACACCGAATGGCATCACAAGATATTCATAATGCCCATAGCGCGTCTAGAATGCAGTCTTGGGAATATCTTCCACTTTCACATGTATCTGGTGATACCCAGAACGTAGATCAATCTTGGAAAATATTGCGGCTCCTCGCAATTGATCCATCAGATCATCTATCCTTGGAAGTGGATATTTATTCTTAATCGTAACCTTATTCAATTGCCGATAGTCTACACATAGACGAGAAGTCCCGTCCTTCTTCTTTACTAACAATACTGGAGCTCCCCATGGTGACACACTAGGTCACACGAATTGCTTCTCCAATAAATCCTCCAGCTGTTTCTTCAGTTCGGCTAATTCTACTGGCGACATCCGATAGGGTGCTATTGATATCGGTCCAGCTCCAGGTACTAGATCAATAGAAAACTCAATTTCCCTTTCTGGTGGTAGTCCAGGTATATCTTCAGGAAATACCTCAGGAAATTCATTGACCACGAAAATATCCTTCAAGACATCTTCACATTGCCCTTCCAAAGAAGATAATAATAAATACCCATGATCTCCTTCCTTCAGACAAGCTTCCACTTGAGTAGCCGTTAAGAATCTAGAATCCTTAGCCTCAGGAAATGCTAATGTCTTATTCGAACAATCAATTAGGATATGGTTAGAAGATAACCAATCCATTCCTAAGATTACATTAATCTTAGAAAAAGGCAAACAGATTAAATCCACATAAAATGTTTTATCCCTAACACAAACAAGTCAATTCAGGCATACTTTTGAAGTAACTACAGGCTTATCAGTAGGAGTAGCAACACTCAAATCATATGGCAATGCAGTCATAGTCAAACCCAAATGCTCCACACAATCACATGCAATGAAAGAATATGTTGCTCCTGAATCATGGAGTACAGTTAAAGGATTACCTTTAATAGCACACTCCTCCATTATCAAATTCTCAGATTTAGCGGCTTCCTCCCCACTCATTGTATAGACACAACCACCCACCTGTGGCCTGGCAGTACGGATGTTTCCCACAGAAGATTCCTTCTTTATCTTATCACAGTCTTTGGAGAAATGTCCAAGCTTTCCACACTTAAAACAAACAACTTCCTTATGTTGACAATCCTTCGTGAGATGATCCTTCCCACATTTGAAACATCGAATAGGCGTCCCAGCTTGACTTGTCTTATTACTGCTAGAACTTCCTCCCACAAATTGCTTCTTGTTCTGACCTCCTGCCGGTTTTGCATACGGCTTTTGCTGAAAGCAATTTGCTTGATTATTCTTCCCTTTTTGGAACTTTGTAGGTCCAAAATTCTTATTTCTTGCCGCACGTTGATGATCAATCTCTTTAACTTTATGACATTTTTCAATCAAAGTAAGAAATTGATTAATCTCCAACATCGATACTGCTCTCTTAATATCCAGCTTTAATCCTTCCTCAAATTTCCTGCATTTCCAACCCTCATCTAGGTTCATCTGTAAATATCTCAAAAACTGAGATAGACTTTCAAATTTTGCCGCATACTCACTTACAGACATCAATCCTTGTCGTAAATTTAGAAATTCTATTTCCTTCATATGCCTCACACTTGCTTGAAAATATTTCTCCAGAAATTTTTGCTTAAAAAGTTGCCATGTCACCATCCTTCCTTCAGCTTCCAGCAGTCTTCTAGCTCCTGCCCACCAACGTTCACCATCTCCTACCAGCATAAACGTTGCTAACGTAAGCTTCTGTTCATCAGCTCAACCCATACCATCAAATATCTTTTCAAGTTCTTGGATCCAAAGTTCAGCCTTCTCTGGGTCAAACTCCCCTCGAAACTTCGGTGGATTGTTCCTTCGAAACTCCGATAAACTGTAAACATCTGCATTCGCTCTCTGATTCTGCTACACAATAACTTCAGTCATTCGTTGCATAGCTGCTACAGCTACAGCCATATTCAAATTCTCATCCCCATTAAGTTCCATATCTGTTCTATTATTCCCACGTCCACGTCCTCGTCCAGTCATTATTTTTTCTACTCAAACTGGACAATACAAAGAAAGTAAGGTCAATCTTCAAACAATATTGTTTCTTTTCAGAAAACAATAATAGAGAATCACACAACACAAACAAGACAGACCTAGCCACAAACCCCAAAAGACTCTAACTTGGGCTCTAATACCAACTAATGTAACACCCATCGTAGGGTGCCACATTTATGTTACTTAATTACCCAAATACCCTCAAGATCATAAAAAGTGATGTTATGATAAAAATACGAATTGTAAATTTTTTTTTCTTTCTTCTTTAATGATAATAAAAAAAACTTAGCGGAAATTAAAAATATTATACATCATCACACATAATTTACATCATTATACATAACGGAAGTTCTGTCAGGATTATTTATATACAGACCAAGTTCTCAAAGTAATTAAACATA
This sequence comes from Ormosia emarginata, assembly GCA_029884605.1. NCBI lineage: Eukaryota > Viridiplantae > Streptophyta > Magnoliopsida > Fabales > Fabaceae > Ormosia > Ormosia emarginata. The sequence continues at coordinate 8,863,399 of JAQQTP010000087.1, forward strand.
ATTTAAGACTCACATAATTGCCCAAGTCTGACTAAACAGCAGAACCCTCAGATGGGTCCTCCTCAGATTCCTCAGCAAATAGGAATCCGTTATTACGTGAAGCTCTACGGACAGGTGTTCACGCAGATGACACGATACTTATCGCACTAGGATTACGATAGTAAGCTCCCCAGTACTGTCTAATGGATAGTGGAAACTCTAACTATACATAAATATTGACACTAAAGTAGGGGTTCCCTTGATAAAGCCTACTGTAAGTAATGTTCAGGTCCCCTATATAAAAAATACACTGTTGATCCAAATGGACATGCCACGCCTCCGAACCTCCACGACACTATAACGTCACGTATCCTAGAAAGCTGGGCATCTCTATCTTCTCAAAATTCTGCGTTCCCAGACGTGAGAAGTAGTTCTTCTTCTCCTTCTTGTACTGTTTCTTTCTCAATGTCTTCAGCCAATTATAAATACAATATACAAATATACATACAAAGAGGTGAGATCACCTACGCCAATACCAACATGGTAGCATAGAGATAACATAACAGCATGCCATAAACACATCATATTACAATATGGCATCAACATATTATTGATCAAAATTAACATTTAATAATTCCAGGAAATGCCATCTACACTAAGCAGATATTTTAAAAAGTACAATTGTCATAATCAATATTTCACAGATGTGGGCATTTATGTTAATGCATGAACATATAGACTCGATTTCCTACTCCATGGAGCTAAACTCAGGTCAGAGAAATTGATCGAAAAGATCTGCTGGTACCACGTGCCTCATACCAAGTGCTATAATTATATCTTGCACATCTAGCACATACACGATAGTCTTTATCAGATCTCGATTAAGAATAGTGTCTCGGTCCGGATCATCGGTGTGTTGCATCGGTCTAACCCATGGTACAGAAGAGCTACCAACTATCCATTGCGAGCAACCCGCACCCCGATGCCACTAAGGTCAACGAGTGACCTACACTACGCGTATCGCACCCACTCAAGAGGTGTACGTTTCTCCTAAGCAATTAGCCATATACAGTCCATTGGACTATTTTCAATGCATGTGTAATGCACCAATTACCAACCAAAGGTAAATCACATAATTTCTCATACCAGGTTCAAATACTATTTTACGTTCGTGTATTAACGTCAATTACAGGCAAACTTCTCAATTTCTTGTATAGTATTCATATACTGATTTTAACTGTAAAGTTTACTATATAATTAACAGCAAAATCACATTACCGTGTTTTTCTTATTCGCAAAATATTTTTGTCACGCTTTCATAGTCACGTAATATTTTGTTACATAAACAATGATTTGTAACATTTTCTGTTATGTTTAAAAATCGCATAATCATTTTCTACTATATTCTAAATTACATAAAAATATTCTTTTGCTTTTAAATCGCATAGCGATTTTTCTACAACATTTCGATCCTGTAAAATATTTAAACGCTTTGAAAATCGCGTAGAAATATTTTAACGTTTTTCAAGTCGCGTAACTTAAAAATTATGTTTTTGAGTTATGTAAATCGTTTCTCACCATTTTTACCCTTCGTAAAATATTTCTTAACTTTAAAAAATATTATTTTGGACTTTTCTTACAATAATATAATTTCTTAATTTATTCTCTTCCTATTCTTAGTCAAAAATCTTTTCCGTAATTTATTTTCTCAAAATCACTTTTTTATTGATTTAATCTTACAAAATCACATTTAGTTGATTTAATTACTATTTTTAACTTTAAATTTCCTAAGCATTTTCCAAAACCCAATAAATAAATTCTATGTTAGTAAATTTAAGTTACAAACGTTTTCTTTTATATTTCTAAATCACTTCTAAAAATTAATTCTCTTTAAAATAATTTGAAGTTTAACACTTTCAATCTCCTTTTTCTTTTATTTATGAAAATTCCGCTTCACTTATTTGATAACACTTTAATTCCTCTTTCCAAAATCCTTATTTGAAAATTCTTGTATTTTATAACATCAAAACATTTTTCTAAATTATCAAAACCTTATAAATGGCCATTGAAACCATGAAATATTTTTCTTCTAACTTAAATAAATTCCATTCTTGTTTCTACACAAAATAAATTCATGAAAACACAACTCAAAACCGTGTGCATTCTTTTTGCAAAACAAACCTTTTTGTTTATTTTCTTTACTTCTCAAATCATTTAATTTTATCATTCATGAAAATATAATTTTGTGAACACCAAATTGGTTGGTGTCTTGGCTGAAAATTTGCTTAAGTTTAAGGACTAAAAATTAACTCCATTGTTCTTGAAAAATTTCAATAAAAACCCTAGTTTTGGAAGCCTAAAACCGTAACCTTCTCTATGGCCTTTGGAGCCAAAATTTGTTTATTTCAACATACATCCATCATAATATATTCAACATATATCATCATGCATATTATAAGCATACCATATAAGCAAATAAGAATCATACTAAGCATGCATACACAAGTAAATCATGCAAAGCATATCAAGCATAGACAAAAATAATCAAAGCACATAACACACACAAATTATTACATGACCATGGATATGAATCCTCACATGGATTCACCATCCATCAAATATAAAACCATCTCTCACCACCATGCTTGGTTGGTGAGATGGATCTCCCTCTTACCTCTTGAACATCCTCTAAAGCTCCTTGCTTTGTATTTTGAACAAGATCTCCACCAACACAAATTTCTTAAACGTGAAACAAACACAAGAAATTAGTATATCAAGCTTGAATAAGAGGAACCATGGATCAAACATGGTTTAGAACATCAAAAAGAAAAGAATAAAATGAAGTTTCCTTACATTTCACCAACAAAAACTCTATAACTTGATCTTAGTAAAAGTCCTTCAAGATGGAAGATTTAGAGAAAGTCTTCAACATGAAAGTTGCTTTGAATAAGGTAAGGATTCAAGAAACTAGGTTGTATGAAATTAAAGAGTGATGGAGGAGGCATTTAGGATGCTTGGCCGAATGGTCTTCTTAGGGAGAGAAAATGGAGTTTTCTTTGGTTTGTTTCTTGAAACTTAAGTGAAAAGGTGAAGATGTGATAATGTGAAGTGTAGAAATGAATTATTTGGTCTTCAAAGCTTTGCATGGCCGTAGCTTGCATTGGAGAAAGGTGAAAAGTGAAGTTTGAAAAGCTATAGCCTTTTGGAATGATCATTAATGATCAATAGGAAAAATAATTAGTGGTTTTGAAACTTGGCCATTGCCTTAAGCCTCCAAAACTGTCCCCCCCTCTTCATGCACTCCAAAATGTGACAAATTTCATAGCCATCATTTTAGGCAATCTTAACCTTTAATTAAAAGAATGGTGTGGATTAAAAATAGCTACTAGGTTTAGGTTATAGATGGAAGACTTTATTTGAGCCATTGGATCATTTTTGGCTTGCAATCCTAACCATTGAATGTGTCTCTAAAATGAAGGGTCAAGATTACACCTTCAAACTTTACATCCAAGGGTCCAAAATGGTTGTAGTCATTTTTGATGACCAATTCTCCACCATTGATCTAAAACCAAATCCAATGGTCATTAATGATCCATCTCCACCATTGATTAATTCTACATCCAAGGGTTGATAATGGTCATAGCCATTTATAAGACTAAATCTCCACCCTTGATTTAATTTCCATCCAACGGTTATAATTGATCCTATTGACTTTTAAGATCCAATCTCCACCGTTGATTAAATCAAGATTAAATCTCAAACGGTGATTAAATCGATGGTGGATATCCAAACCACCAATGTTGACTCAACAGTATAGAATTTTATTTTTATCTATTATAACCCCACTAAAGCATATATTTACTATTTTTTTTATCGTCCGATAATTAAATACAGTATAAAACACTGTAAAAGAAATTTTCTAAAACTGTTTCTGGATTCATGTTTAGTAAGATCCCCTGTCTCCGTCTAAACAATACAAATTTTTCTATGCGTAAAAAAATTTTCACTTTGCAGGACCCACCTGGGCCCACATACACCCCCCTGGGGGCCACAAACAGTAAAAGTTTTATAATCATCCACAAAATCATAAAAATTAGAAAATTCACAAATATCAAATCAGATTACGTAAAATAATTAAGGTTTTTCAGTAATAATTAAATTACGTAAAAAATTTTCAGCCTAAAAATTATTATTTCCCTGACACGGAGCAAATTACTCAAAACGATCAAATATACAGACAGAATATTCAAAATAATTTTACAGCACACAGAAATCACAAAACAATAGAATTCTATTAACTGTCAAAATTATTGTTTCTAAGATAGAAAGTTTGGGGTGTTACACGTGATATCAACCGATAGCCTACACACTGTTAATATATACAACGCCCATACAGCTGTAAATACTAATAGTGACGGACAATACCCATACAACTGTCCGTGAATGCAATGAGAATGATATGTAATATGAATATGCCTAAGGAATCCTAAGAGTATGTGGATGAAATGCAAATGCAGGGTTTTGTTTTTAAATACATGCAGAAGTTTATTTTGAAAACAAGGAATTTTGTTAGGAACTAGTCAGTATATCATCCAGCAGTAATTAGAGGGAAAGCTCATCCTCACATTACACATATCTTGGTACGCTAAGAAATTCGGGCTTCATCCTTGCTCAAAGAGCGTCTTTGGATTTCTCACTTATCTCCTTTGGCCTTGGCACTATCGAGACATCAGGGTTATGTCCTTTTCAAAAGTCCTTCGGACACCCATCTATCTCTTTTTGCCTCCATGAATGAACATCAAAGGATACTCACCAAGATCGATACTACTTGACTAATTCATAGACTTACATACGTACTTATATACTTAGTTCATTTACGATCTAAGCATATTCTCCTAGGAACTTTGGCTTCTTATGTTTACCCTTTGTAATGAGGAGAATTTGTAACCTCATACTACATGTAACCTTAGCACTTAGTTAGATATACTTGTTCCCTTAGGAACTTCTCTGATTCCTTTCTTTCTGGCTAAATGACCTCGCGTCATATAACGTTACATTCTCAAGTAAACATTATCAAATCATTTCTCATACTTTTACCTAAACACCACCTCATCACTCTTATCTCTTAAGTGATTTCTAATACAACAATATATTGCTAAGGTGTTAGGTACTTACCTCTGGCAAACCACTAATCTTGGTTGCACTAAGGTTCTTTCTCTTCACATACATACTAGCTTAACTAACTAGTGTGTGAAAAGCTTAGTGTTATGTTTAACTCTTACATAAAGATCATCTTACTCTCTTATAGACTTAACTCATCCTAGTGAAAGAGTCTATCTTAACTAATGCCTCATCTACCCTTGCTTAAGGAAATAAATGAGCATTTCTCTAAAACTTTGCATAATTAACTCAACTTTAACCAAAACGAGTAAGTCATGCATCTAGATAAGTATAACATGCTTATTTTGGTTGTATCTAGCTTTCCCTTCTATCACACTTCTAGTGGTAACCCATGTTACACTAGTGTGCCTACGGTTCCAGATACTTCTTTAGTTATTCCTAACTCTTGGAATGCTTAAGAACTTAACTTCCATACTTTCATTTGTAACACCCCAAACTTCCTAAATAGTTGACAGAAATTTTGATAGTTAACAGAATTCTACTGTTTAGTGATTTTTGTGTACTGTAAAATTATTTTGAGTATTCCGTCAGCGTATTTGATCGTTTTGAGTTATTTAATTTGCGTCAAGAAAATTATAATTTTCGAGCCAGGGAAAATCTTTATGTATTTATTTCTCTTGATTGTTAATTATTTTTAACAATCTGATTTGATTTTTCATACGTTTTCTAATATTTATGATTTTTGTGGATGATTATAAATTTTTATATTTCTCTGATTGTTTTTGGGCTGTTTGTGGGCCCAGGTGGCCTTAAGTAGGTCTAGGTGGGTCCCACAAAGTGAAAATTTTTCTACGCATAGAAAAATTTGTACTGTTTAGATGGAGACAGGGGATCTTACTAAACCTGAATTCGGAAACAGTTATAGAAAATTTCTTGCACTGTGTTTTGTACTGCATTTAATTATCGGGCGATAAAAATACAGTAAATATTTCTTTCATGGGGTTTTAATAGATAAAAATAGAAATTATACTGTTAAGTCAACATTAGTGGTTATGACAACTTTTTGATGGACTAATAGGAAACAAGTTTAATTCTTTTGATGGACCAATAGGAAGCAAGTCTAATATTGAAGACTTTGATATTAATCATCAATTTAATCAACAATGTAGGATTAGTCTAATAAAATGGCTATGACCATTTATAATTGTTGGATTTAGATTTAAATCAAGGGTGGAGATTTGAACTTACAAAGTGGCTAGGACCATTTGTGACTGTTGGATTTGGATTTAATCAACGGTGGAGATGGATCATTTATAACCATTAGATTTGGATTTAATCAATGGTGGAGATTTGGTCTTCTAAAATGGCTATGACTAATTATGACCCTTGGATTAAAAGTAAGAAGGAGTAATCTTGACCCTTCATTTTGGAGATGCATCTAATGGCTAGAATTTCAAGGAGAAAGATCTAATGGCCTAGGTTAAGTCTTCTAATCAAAAGTCTACCTTAATCCTAACCATTGATCTAATCAATGGCTTAAATTGCTCTAAATGGTGGCTAGAAAAGATGACAACTTTAGGAATGCATAATGCATGGAGGGAGGATAGTTTTGGGCTTGTTTTAGGAGTTAAAGGAAAGTTTGAAGACCATTATTAGTGGTCTTGGTCATTATGAATCATTATTGATTCATTTTGCACTCTTAGGAGAATGCATGGAGGGGGGAATGGTTTTGGTGCATGCTTTAGAGCATAGCATGGTTTCATGACCATTATTTCCATTCTTGGTCATTATTGATCAAATTCAAGAAGCTAAGTTATCAAAATTTTCTCTGCTCCTCTTCTCCAAGCAAGTTTCGGCCAACACCTAGAAACCATGTCTTCAAGCTTCTAAAATTTCATCTAAACACATTTCCTAAACCTAAACACCATTCTAAGAACATCTCTAGTTATGAGTTTTCACAAAATCATTCATCTTGAGTTTCAAATCCAAGCTTCAAGTTTCTATCATAAAGGGTAAAGTTCTTATCTCTTCACCCAAACTTCAAGTTTTAATTTTCTAAGCCATGCTTGAACCATGGTTTACCTATTTCTACACTTGTTATTGATTTTAACATTTGTTTATGATTTTTAGGGATTTTTCCTTGGAGATCTACGAAATTGGTAGGAAGAAAAACTAAGTGTTTTCACTTCATTCTTTATCTTAACCAAGTCTAAGAAGCCTTTCTTTCACAAAAATCCAAAACTCTAACCTTGTTCTTCAAGAGGAACCATTCGACCATTTACCCAAAATCACCATCCAATCTCTTTTAATTTTATCCAACCATAGATCTTGAATCTACATGATATTCTAAGCAACTTTCATGTTGGAGACTTTCTCTAAATCATCCATCTTCAACCTTGTTCTTTAAGCTAAAGATTGAAGCTTTATTGGTGAAGTTTGTTAATCTTCACTTTTCTTTTGATTTTCAAGGTTCTAACCATGATTCTAATCCATGGTTTTCTTATTCAAGTCCTATATATCTACATTATTTATGTGTGTTTTGTTTTGTATTTGAAAAGCCCTTGGTGGTGAAGGACTTGGAAAAAGAAGCAAAACAAGGAGCTTTTGAGGTTCTTCAAGAGGTAAGAGGGAGATCCATCTCACCAACCAAGTATGGTGGTGAGAGATGGTCTTATATTTGATAGATGGTGAATCCATGTGAGGATTCATATCCATAGTTATGTAATAATTTGTAGGTGTTTATGTGCTTTGATTATTTGCCTATGCTTGGTATGATTTGCATGATTTATTGCTTTGATTATGGCATGTTTGTGATATATATTTGAATATGTATATGTATGTCATGATTTGATGATGGAAAGGAAATTGAATTTTGGTTCCAAAGACCAAGAGGATTCGGCCAAGACACCTCAAAATAGGTGTTCACAAATTAATATTTTCATGAATGATAAAATTGGATGATTAGAAAAGCAAGGAAAATAAACAAAGGGTTTATTTTTCAAGAAGTAGTGTTCACGGTTTTGAGAAGAATTTTTATTAATTTATTTTGTGTAAAAACAAGAATGGAATTTAATGGAACTCAAAGATATTTTTGAATAAAGCAATGAGTTGATGATTTTAAGTATTTGCAAAGAAAGTGAAAAATGAAAAAAGAACAAATGATTTAATTTCAAAGACCAAGTGCTCACGGTTTTTGTGAAGGATTTTTAATGGTTTTGTTTGTGTAAAACCATATTGACTTAGAAGGAAAAATGTTTTGATGATTTCAATAGTCATGTCTACGATTTTGAAGGCTTGTAATGCCTTGATTTTATGGAAACAAAATGGAAATATAATTGATTTAGTATAAGGAATTTGGAAATGGAATCAGAGTGTTTTATCACTTGAGAAAATGGAATTTTTGTATATGAATGGAAAAAAGAGGTTGAAAATGTTTGAAACTCAATTTATTTTGAAGAGAATTGATTTTAGAATTTATTTGAGAAAAATAGAGAATATAATAGTGATTTGATATTTTCTAACGTGTAACTCATCCTTTGGGTTTTGGAGAGCGTTAGTAATTTTTAAAGTTAGAAACATTCATTTAATTCAATGGAATTGTGAATTTGTGGAATATATTGTGAAAAGGATTTTCTTGAGTAAGAAAATGTTGAAAATAATGTGAAAAGTCATATTATTTTGAGTAAAGAATTTCTTAAAGGATAAATGTGAAAAATGATGTTGAAAATAATATTGATTTATTTGAAAGTACAAAATAATATTTGGAATATTGAGAAATATTTTACGTGATTGTAAAATGGTGAAAAATGTTTTACGTATCTTAAAAACATGATTTTTAAGCTATGCGATTTGAAAAATGTTGAAATATTTCTACGTGATTTGGAAAGCGTTTAAATATTTTGAAAATGATGGAAAATGGTTTACGCAACTTAAAAGAATGATTTTTAAGTTACGCGATTATGAAAATGGTGAAAAATCGCTACGCGATTTGAGTAATGTGTAAATATTTTTACATAATTGAGAAAACGTTGAAAAATCAATACGTAATTTGAAAATGCAACAGAAATGTTGCAGAATTGTGAAAACATAACAGAAATGTTGCGCAATTGTGAAAACACGACGAAAGTGTCTTGGGACTATAAAAATGCGATAATATGATTTCGCTGTTAAAAATACAGTATGATTACTGTTGGGCCAGTGTGTGGACCTTGATTATGAGATTATGAAATTGAACTAAGAATGGGCCAATGTGTGGACCCTAAATATGAAATTGTGAATTTGAACTGAGAATTGTGCATTTTACATGCATGGACTAGTGTGTGAACACTGTATGGATAATGATGAATTTTGTCTATGATTGGCATTGGTGCATTTAACATGCATTGAAAAGGTCCAATGGACTGTATGAGGCTATTTTCCTAGGAGAGACGTACACCTATTGGGTGGGTGCGATATGCGTAGTGTAAGTCACTTGTTGACCTTGGGGGCATCGGGGTGCGGGTTGCCTACAGTGGGCAGTGAGTAGCTCTACTATAACCGTGGGTTAGACCGACGCGACACACCGATGATCCTAACCGAGACACTATTCTTAATCAAGATCTAGTAAAGACTGTCGTGTATATGCTAGATGTGCAAAAATCAAAATGAGGATTATAGTACGTGGTCTGAGGCATTTTGGTACAGACAGATCTTTCTGATCAATTTCTCCTAACTGAGTATTAGCTCCATGGAGTAGGACATTGAGTCTATATGCGCATGCATGAATCTGAGCATTTATATCTGTATGATATATTAATTGAGGAATATTGGCTATGACAATTGTTTTGAATACTTGGATGATGATGATGATAATTGGATAATGATGAGGGCATCACCATAAATATTGAATGATATTTGAACTAATAAATGATTTGATGATGATAATTGATTAATGTTGATGGTATGATATATCTATATGATATGTTGTTGTGTTATCTCTGTGCTGCCATGTTGGTATTGGCGTAGGTGATCTCACCTCTTCGTTATATTGTTTTGTTGTGTTTGTGTTATAAAAATTATATAGTAGAAGGAACGAGTTGTCTTAGACATAACGGGTGGCAGATATTCTGAGATTGGTGACAACATTGAGGAGTAGCAATTCAGGATTCGATAGTGTGAAATGTGAACAAGGAACAGTTGTCTAATGCATCTGTTGGGAATTGCGGATCAAAAGTCTCGCAGCGGAATAATAGAATTCCCTCACAGGATCCATGCGAAAAAGTCCATAATTCGAGTTTTTAAAAATTACCTCTTGAAGCGTGATAATCACAAGCGAGGTGAATCACCAACACCGTAATAGTGATGATGTCTCTGCGGTATCCACACGAACAGACATGCAAAAGGGAGTCACGCCTCTGTTTTTGTAGTGCTAGCTGCGAAGAGAGGAGAAGAAGACCTCACTATCTCTCACTCACTTTCTGTAGGTGTGGCTAGGGTTATGTTGTAACCTAGTAGCAGCCCCCTTAGCAGTACTATTTATAATAGTGGCTGCCTTAAGTGAGTGTGAGTAGTAGCAAGGTAAGCTGTGCAACCCTAAACCTATCTGTCATGAGTTAGGCCCACAATTGAATCCGAGTCCAACGTGGATCCTTATTACTCCAATCAAGTCTGTTCTAAGTGTGCGACCCTGCAGGTTCTCATAATGTTGGTAGTAATATTAAAATCTCATTTTAATATTACAAACAGTGAGCGGTATCTAGCAACATATCACTGCTACCCAAGTAATGAGAATGTCAGTGATTTGACATAACCTATCCATGACCAATGTTTCCGTGTAGTTTAGTCCCTTTGTCCAGATATCCAGATTAAACACAAGGTATGGAACGTGTCACCCTTGTTTAGTTCAATCTTCAGTTTCCTGATTCCCGAGTAGACATAGTAATAACAAATGAGATCAATATCTCATACTGACTCATTTGAGCATGGCCATGCATTTCGTAGTCTCACTCAATCAGGAGGCCCGAAGATATCACTCCTATTATGTAGGAGGGACAAATCCCATCTAGGTCACTCACATCCCTCCACATGTATCACGGTATGTCTAATAACCAACTTTATAATCATCTTGCTACAGATGACGTTTGATAACATTAAAACACACAACTCCTCATGTAGGAATCGTAGTGATTTCAGGTCAAAGGACCACATACACCATTATCACTATGAGAATCGCTTATGACACTCACGTAACAATCCACGTAGCGTTCTCATGGCGGGTCTGTCCAATACATCATTACTCTAATATGTATCCATGTGTAGACTTGATATCTCATATCCATGACCTGTGAGACGTGGTCATCAGTCTACGCACATATTAGTCTCAATGCATTATCGTTGTCCTATTTGACAATAATACTTGACTAGGGACATTTTAAGAATAGTGCTCTATCCAATAGGATCTCACGATCAAGTCATCCATTTGATGTCCTATGGTATCAAACTTACTATTCTAAGGACTTTATTATGTCTACCAAAAATAACACAATAAATAAAATGTCTCATATATCAAAAAATAGCATAATATAATGTATGTAAATACAGACAAAATGTATTGGCCTCTAGGGCATACACCAACAATTTCCCACTAGCACTAGAGCCAATCAGGCATATTTCTAATGCCTAAAGACCTAGTGTGACCCTCATGCTTCTGCTGTGCAAGAGGGTTCACAAGTGGATCGATAATGTTATCATCTGTCGGTATTTTTGCATATCTTCACATCTCCTCTATCGATGATTTCTTGAATGAGATGGAAGCACCTAAGTATATGTTTGGATCATTTGGTGAGATCGGGCTCCTTAGCTTGTGCAATGGCTCCATTATTATCACAATAGAGGTCCACTGGGTCCACAATGCTAGGAACTACACCAAGCTCAATAATGAACTTTCTAATCCAAACGGCCTCCTTTGCTGCATTGGAGGCAGCAATATACTCAGCCTCTGTGGTAGAATCAGCGACTGTCTCCTGCTTTGAACTCTTCCAGCTCACAGCCCCACCATTCAGGCAATAAACAAAACCCGATTGCGATCTGGAGTCGTCCTTATCGGTTTGGAAGCTAGCATCAGTGTAACCCTTTATAACTAGTTCCTCCTCAGCTCCATATACCAAGAACGAATCCTTAGTCCTTCTTAAGTACTTAAGGATGTTCTTGACAGCACTCTAGTGACTCTCACCGGGATCAGACTGGTACCTGCTCGTCATGCTCAAAGCATACGAGATATCTAGTCGAGTACATAACATGGCATACATGATAGATCCAATTGCAGATGCATATGGAATCTTACTCATGCGATCCCTCTCATTCTGGGTGGAAGGGGATTGAGCCTTAGATAGGCTTATACCATGCGACATAGGCAAGAGTCCTTTCTTGGATTCATGCATGTTAAATCGTCTTAACACTTTGTCTATGTATGTACTCTGACTTAGGCCAAGCAATCTCTGCGATCTATCTCTATAGATCCTTATACCTAATACATAGGTGGCTTCGCCTAAGTCCTTCATAGAAAAGCACTTCCCTAACCAAGTCTTTACAGACTATAGGGTAGGGATGTCATTTCCAATTAGTAGTATGTCATCTACATACAATACTAAAAAGATAACTGTGCTCCCACTAACCTTCTTGTAGACACAAGATTCTTCTTCATTCTTGATGAAACCAAACTGTTTGATTGTATCATCAAAACGAAGATTCCAGCTTCTGGAAGCTTGCTTCAATCCATAAATAGATCGTTGCAACTTGCATACCTTTCTAGCATCCTGTGGAGTGGCAAAACCCTTAGGTTGTGTCATGTACACATCCTCGAGTAGATTTCCATTAAGGAAAGTAGTTTTGACATCCATTTGCCAGATTTCATAATCATGGTATGCTGCAATAGCAAGCAAGATCTGAACAGATTTAAGCATCACAACTGGGAAAAAGGTTTCATTATAGTCTACACCATGAATTTGCTTGAAACCTTTAGCAACCAATCGCGCCTTAAAGGTATGCACATTACCATCCATGTCGGTTTTCTTCTTAAAAACCCACTTGCACCCAATGGGTTTTAGCCCTTCAGGTAGGTCAACCAAGGTCCATACCTGGTTGGCATACATGGATTCCATTTCAGATCTCATGGCCTCAAGCCATTTTTCATATTCTGGGCCAATAATGGCTTCCTGGTAAGTCACAGGCTCATCTTGATCCATGAGCAATATGTCACCTTGTTGAGTCATGAGAAATCCATATCTCTCTGGTTGACGAAGTATACTGTTAGACCTACGTGGGTCTTGTGCTACTAGAGCATACTGTGGTTCCACAACAACTTGTGGAGGCTGCTCTATTTCCACCATTGGTTCGCTGCTACTCTGTGAACTTTGAATTTCTTCAAGTTCTACTTTCCTCCCACTGATTCGTTTGGAGATAAACTCTTTTTCTAGGAATACAGCAGTCCGTGCGACAAACACTTTGCCCTTGGTAAGATTATAGAAATAGTATCCCTTGGTTTCCTTAGGATACCCCACAAAGAAGCATTTATCTGATTTTGGACCAAGCTTGTCAGAAACTTGACGTTTCACATAAGCTTCGCAACCCCAAATCTTCATAAAAGATATACTGGGTCGTCTCCCAGTCCACATTTCATATGGTGTCTGTTGAACCATCTTAGATGGAACACGGTTAAGTGTGAAAGCTGCTGTTAACAAAGCATGTCCCCAGAAGGAGCCTGGAAGGTCTGCATGACTCATCATGGATCGGACCATGTCCAACAAGGTCCGGTTCCTCCTTTTAGAAACACCATTCCATTGTGGTGTTCCAGGAGGAGTGAGTTGAGATATTATCTCACACTCTTTCAGATGATCATCAAACTGTTGGCTTAAGTATTCACCTCCTCGATCTGATCGAAGGATTTTAATACTCTTGCCAAGTTGGTTTTGTACTTCAATCTTGAACTCTTTGAACTTTTCAAAGGATTTTGATTTGTGCTTCATAAGATATACAAATCCATATCTACTGAAATCATTAGTAAATGTAATGAAATACTGAAAACTGCCTCTAGCTAGTGTGTTTAGTGGCCCACATACATCACTATGTATAAGGCCTAAAAGATCACTAGCCCTTTCACCTTGTCCAGTGAATGGGGCCTTAGTCATCTTTCTCAATACACAAGATTCACATATCTCATATGATTCGTAATCAAACGAGTCCAAGAATCCATCTTTATAGAGTTTGGAAATGCGGTTCTCATTTATGTGGCCTAAACTACAATGCCAAAGATAAGTCGAGTTCATATCATTTGACTTGAACCTCTTTGTATTTACGTTATAAATGGGCGTTTCGAGATCAAGGACATAAAGTCCATTACTCAAATGTGCACTACCATAGAAAATATCATTAATATAAATAGAACAACATTTGTTCTTTATTATAAAAGTAAAACCTTTGTTGTCCAAATAAGAAACAGAAATGATATTCCTGCTAATAGCAGGCACAAAATAACAATTATCCAATTCAATTACAAGCCCAGTGGGCAAAGCTAATAAATAAGTCCCTACGGCTAATGCAACAACCTTTGCTCCATTTCCCACTCGTAGGTCGACTTCACCCTTAGTCATTAGTCTACTGCTCTTTAGATCCTGCACATTTACACAAATGTGAGATCCACATCCAGTATCTAATACCCATGATGCAGAAGTAGATAAATTGACTTCTATAACAAAAATACCTAAAGTGGAAGTCTCACTTCCCTTCTTCTTCTTGAGCTCCTCTAGGTACTTGGCACAGTTCCTCTTCCAATGTCCAGTCTGACCGCAATAGAAGCATGTACCTTCCTTAGCCACTCTACCCACAGGTTTCAAGCTAGAAGTGCTAGGCTTGGACTTTTCCTTGCCCTTGCCCTTACTCTTCCACTTGTCCTGCGGCTTTTTCTGCTGTTTCTTGCCCTTATTCTTATGGACCATCATTATGGCCTTTCCTTTGCCTTTGTTTATGTTTTGCTCAGCAGTTCTCAACATGCTTAGCAGCTCTGGTAGTGATTTGTCAATTTTATTCATGTTGTAGTTCATGACAAATTGACTAAAACTCTCCGGCAACGATTGCAGGACTAAGTCAGTGGCCAACTCTTGGCCCATAGGAAAATCGAGTCTCTCAAGGTTTTCAATGTACCCAATCATCTTGAGTACATGAGCAGCAATAGGGCTTTCTTCTACCAGCTTGCACTGAAAGAGTGCTTTGGAGACCTCATATCTCTCATATCTAGCCTGCTCTTGATAAAGCTTTTTAAGGTGTACGATCATATCGTAGGCTTCCATGTTCTCGTGTTTCTTTTGGAGCTTAGAGTTCATGGTGGCTAGCATTAGACATCCAATGTCCAAGGCATCATCTTGATGCTTCTTATAAGCATCTCTTTCAGCTCTAGGGGCATTAGCAGCAGGTGGCTCAAGAATAGGCTGTTCTAAAACATACAACTTTTTCTCTTGCTTGAGGACAATCCTCAAGTTCCTGTACCAGTCTAGGAAATTTGTCCCAGACAACTTGTCCTTCTCAAGGACCGATCGCAATGATAAGCTACTTGATGTGTTTATTGCCATGGTAATTTATCAACAAAAATATGCAAAATATAAATATTATGCTATAAACATATTTAACAAGGTCTTTTAATTAAATACGCCTCCCACTATTTTATTCAAATCAATGACCCTCAACATTGACTCAGAAAATCCCATTGAAAGATTTCCTAGTGGGCCAAGATCCATATTTCACCTGGTTTTGAGTCAGCTTTGGCTGATCGCCCAAAATTTAGTTATTTAGGTAGGAAACTCTTTCCAATTACATCACATGCAACTCTTGGATAGTTGGGTGAATAATACTTATTCTAATCCATCTAATGGACTAAAGCCCAACTTCATGCCTCTAAGCCTTCAATCCTATTGAAATGGCCTAGTTAAGTCAAACCCAATGGTTGACATTTGGATATTACTATTATCCTATCGCATCTTACTAATATAGATAAAGGCACCCTGCTTTGGCAGACCTACACTTGATCGATATTAGTCTTGACGAGTGCCACATATTGGAAGGCATCACATAATGACTTAATATTTTCTTTGAGGGAATTTTATTATTAGATCTCACTATTTATTAAACTTGTTTAACATACCATAAACATCATCCATGCATCTCATACATATAAAACATATAATAATGTGACATGGTTATGGCCTCTAAGAGAGTAGCATTAATTAATGCAAGCTTCACCAAGCGTCTTCCACCAACGTCCTCACTTGATGTCGTCTCCTTGTCTCCACATGAAGATTACATTATAGAAACCTCTTTTACATTCGAGGGGAGTTAGATGAGAAGAGAATGTCCAATCAGAATGTAGAGAGAAAGGCACGACACGCAGGTCGTATTTAAAATAACCAAAATAGTATAAAATAAAGACTAAGGCCATAACCATGCACCATGCATCTCTAAGAATACATAAACACAAAGCAATAACACATTATTATTTTTTGTGAATTATAAAAACAGTTTTGAATATTGCACTTTCGAATATCACACACCACGAAACGGAGTTTAGGGCAGCGCCCTGACGGGGATCCCTCTGCCTTGTCAGTGGGCGGGGGTCAAGGGGAGGCCGCCCCTTGCGAGGTGCAGGGGCAGCGCCCCGGTCCAAAATTTTTCATTCATATACCACCACTGGTTACTTGAACAAAAGTTCGAGTCGGACCCATTCTGCCTCTATGACGGCTAGGGCAACAATACTTGAACCCTAAGGCCCGCAAACACATGAACGCTTCATGTGCCGCAGGGGTTCCTCACAGCCGTCATCACCTATCCAGAAACAAGGTTTCCAGAATGCGTGAAGACATGAACACTTCATGTCATGAGGAAGCTTCATAGCCGCCGCAAAACGGAAACAAGGTTTCCAAAACCTTGTGTCGTGCTGCTGTGTATATCACACTCATACAGAAAATATGCAGAAACAGAAAGCATTCAAAATAGTTTTCGCAGAATCATACATATCACACACACACATACACACACACACACACACACACATACATATATATATATATATATACCAGATAAACGCAAAAACAGAAAGCATTCAAAATGATTTTCATTCATACATATCACACATATATATAAGAAAAACGTAGAAATATATGAACATCTTCATGGTTTCAAAAACATCAACATGTTTCATAAACAACAAATAAAACAGAACACGATTTCATACATCATTATTTCGATTTCAGAAAAAACATATAAAGATCATATCTTTTATCAAAAGAAAGCAACGAATCATGTTATCGCATATAACAAGAAAAGTAGAAAACTGAATCATGGTTTCGCAAGTGGCTCTGATACCACTGTTGGGAATTGCGGATCAAAAGTCTCGCAGCGGAATAATAGAATTCCCTCACAAGATCCATGCAAAAAAGTCCATAATCTGAGTTTTTAAAAATTACCTCTTGAAGCGTGATAATCAAAAGCGAGGTGAATCACCAACACCGTAATAGTGACGATGTCTCTGTGGTATCCACCCGAACAGACTTGCAAAAGGGAGTCACGCCTCTGTTTTCGTAGTGCTAGCTGCGAAGAGAGGAGAAGAAGACCTCACTATCTCTCACTCACTTTCTGTAGGAGCGGCTAGGGTTGTGTTGTAACCAAGTAGCAGCCCCTTTAGCAGTACTATTTATAATAGTGGCTGCCTTAAGTGAGTGTGAGTAGTAGCAAGGTAAGCTGTGCAACCCTAAACCCATCTGTCATGAGTTAGGCCCACAATTGAATCCGAGTCCAACTTGGATCCTTATTACTCCAATCAAGTCTGTTCTAAGTGTGCGACCCTACAGGTTCTCATGATGTTGGTAGTAATATTAAAATCTCATTTTAATATTACAAACAGTGAGCGGTATCTAGCAACACATCACTACTACCCAAGTAATGAGAATGTCAGTGATTTGACATAACCTATCCATGACCAATGTTTCCGTGTAGTTTAGTCCCTTTATCCAGATATCCAAATTGAACACAAGGCATGGAACGTGTCACCCTTGTTTAGTTCAATCTTCAGTTTCCTGATTCCCGAGTAGACATAGTAATAACAAATGAGATCAATATCTCATACTGACTCATTTGAGCATGGCCATGCATTTCGTAGTCTCACTCAATCAGGAGGCCCGAAGATATCACTCCTATTATGTAGGAGGGACAAATCCCATCTAGGTCACTCACATCCCTCCACATGTATCACGGTATGTCTAATAACCAACTTTATAATCATCTTGCTACAGATGACGTTTAATAACATTAAAACACACAACTCCTCATGTAGGAATCGTAGTGATTTCAGGTCAAAGGACCACATACACCATTATCACTATGAGAATCGCTTATGACACTCACGTAACAATCTACGTAGCGTTCTCATGGCGGGTCTGTCCAATACATCATTACTCTAATATGTATCCATGTGTAGACTTAATATCTTATATCCATGACCTGTGAGACGTGGTCATCAGTCTACGCACATACTAGTCTCAATGCATTATCGTTGTCCTATTTGACAATAATACTTGACTAGGGACATTTTAAGAATAGTGCTCTATCCAATAGGATCTCACGATCAAGTCATCCACTTGATGTCCTATGGTATCAAACTTACTATTCTAAGGACTTTATTATGTCTACCAAAAATAACACAATAAATAAAATGTCTCATATATCAAAAAATAGCATAATATAATGTATGTAAATACAGACAAAATGTATTGGCCTCTAGGGCATACACCAATAGCATCAAGATGGATACAAGAAGGAATAAGTATATTAAGTTTTACCATTAGTATTGTACCGTGCTATTAAGTAAGACCTGTGATGGGGTTTGCTACTGTTAAAAAGAGAGTCTGTTAGTTTTATATTTCTCTTTAAATTGTTAAATATTAATTGGTGTCAATATTGTATATTAATCAATTTAAATATATTTTCAGTAATACTTATGGATTTCAGTAAGTTTATGTTTCTGTAATAAGAAATTTTAAAACTCACCTTTTATAACTCAAACCTTTTATGAACTTCTTTACAGATTGTGTATGAGTTAGGAGTCGGAAATGTGATACCCTGAGGAGGGTGTTACATCATTAGTATCTAAGGAAGTAAATTCCCTTTATCTTGTACTTCTAACTCATCTTTACTAATGCATAAGTTATTGCACATTTCTACTATACCTTATGATTATGACATCTTCTTAGTCACAATTCATCTTATTGTGTATTTAGCAATGCACAAAGTCTCACTTAACTAGAGACTTAGTACCTAAACCTTCCCTTCTTGGAACTAATACACAATCTTGTCTCCACTCAAGTGAACCTAATGCAAGAGTGGTTCTTACTTGCAACTCTTTGTTGCTTAAGGTTCTAGGTATCTTCCTAAGATAATCCACTACTCTTAGATATCCTAAAGTTCATACCTTTCTCATTCTCTACTAGTGTGTATGAATACTATTATGCATACTAGTACACTTGTCTTCATTGCACCATCTCATCACATCTTAAGTGATATCTAATGCAACACTAAGTTGCCTAAGGTGCTACTAGCTTTCTCTCATATCTTTCCAATGCCACAAACCTTGCCTCATTTGACTAAATGTAGCCAAAGTTATGCGACATTTTATAGGAGCCAAAATAGGTTATTCTCTGATTCACCCGATTTTGACCTAACTTTAAATTGTAACTGGGAACAATCCACAAGTGGAAAAATTCTACAATTTTACAAGCAAGAAGCCTTACATCTTAGCTTCAAAATGCCATTAGTTCCATGTCGATACGACATCAGAGCAAGAAATTATGCAATCTTGTTTACTAGCTTCCAGAATGCCTTTTTCTGTAGAATCTGCCTTAGATTCAAATAGAAACTGCTATGGATTGGCTTTCTCAATAATTCTGAAATTTTTACCACATGAAGCCTTATGTCTTACTTTCAAATGGCTCTGGAATCAGGTCATTCCAATATCTACAGCTCAAGTTATGCAACAAACAATACAGGATGTCTGAATATTGCCCTGTCCGCGCCTAGGCTTGGTTTTACCACGTATAGGCGTGGTGCTCTCTGTCTCGCAGGGCTAAAAACTGATCAACCCATGCCCAGGCTTGGAAATATCACGCCTAGGCGTGACCATTCTGCAGAAAATTCTGCAAAATGCATTTTCTGCATAATTGATTGGAAAATAGTTTTCCAATCTCTCAGTCATGGATTCTAAATGATTTCTAACACTAATCTAGGCCCTTAAACTTGTTGTAACTCTTTTACAACCTATGAATTCTCTTAGGGCATAGATCTAGGTTCAAATCACATAACTCCAAACCATTTCCTAATTCTCCATTCATTAACCAAAATGGTTTGTCTTAGGCCATAAATGACCATCTAGCACTATCTTGGCTTAAACTATCCTAACCTAGTCCTTGGAATCAAGAACCAAGCTAAGAACATGGATTTGGCTATTCAAACCCCTATTTCTATTCAAAAATCCCAAACTATATTCAAAGATAATCAAAGAGGGAGCAATGAATAGAAATCCCCTTACCTCTTGATTGGATGAAGATCTTGAAGCTTGATCCTTGATCTTCTTCCTCTCCTTCTTCCCTTCTTCCCCTTTCTCTTTCTTCTTCTCCCCTTTCTCCCTTTTCTTTCTTTTATTTTTCTATTTTTCGGTTCTCTGCTGAAGGAAAAGAGAGAAATAGGGGGTGGGACGTGAAGGAAATTAAGGGAAAAGATTAACTTAAGTTCTACACTGAAACTTATATCTGTTAAGGACACCCGAATTATGCTAATTCAAGTTTTCTAGCTTCCAACAACTTTAGAATAAATCATAGGATTCATCTAAATTGTTGTTTCATCGTTATTCTATTTTTTCATATCTGCTAGGGGTCAATTAGGCATTAAAAGCATAACCTGTATGCCTAAAAATACCAAGCTGACTCCGATTCTCTTGAAACTTTTACCACATCTTTCTTAGCTTATTTATGACCTAGAAATAAACTCTATATTTATTTCCCTCAACTTAGCAACTTATGTTATTATCTGAGTCATTTTAAGCTACTTTACAACTTCTGTGTTGCAACTAAGTGCCTAAACGAACTCAATTTGTCACAAAACTTTACTGGCATGCTAAACAAGTTAAACGCTACCTTTGGTAAACATTTACCAGTCTAACATGTGTTTAAGGGTATTATAGGTAATTGATTACAAGACCTTTGTAATCGATTACAAAGGTTCTGTCAAGCAAGTAATCGATTACATCTTACTGGTAATTGATTACAATGAACCCAGAACTCAGGTAATCGATTACACAAATAATGTAATTAATTACAAGGTTCCCAGAAGTATGATAATCGATTACACTGAAATTGTAATCGATTACAGGGGCAAACAGAAGGCTGATAATCAATTACACAACCAATGTAATCTATTACACAGGGGTTTTAAAAGGATTTCTGACCCGCAAAAGGTCATTTCTTCAGAAGTCTTCTCCTCTGCTCTCATGAACACCCCTCCATTAAATTCTCATTTTCTCTCTCAAATCTCCACCAAATCTCTTCTTTCCACCTCTCTTCCACTCGAAATTCATCTCCCAACAAAACCTAACCATCAAATCTCCTCCAAATCTCCCAAAATCTCAACCCAAATCCTTCATCTTTCTCCCTCTCATCACCCATGAGCCCTACCACCAAAAACCTCCCTCCTATCATCCTTCCCTTCTCCTACACACCTCCAAACACTCTTCCCTTCATCCCTTTTTCACCCATTCTCATCCAATGGCTGAACCATCCCAACGTGCCAAACGTGTAAGAATAGGGGTCAGTGTTGGAGAATCCTCTAGTGCTCCTCCATAAAATATTTCAGAGCTGGACCTCACAAGGCATTTCTCCACCACCAAAAAGACTGAGCTTTTCAGGAAAAACTTCCAACTGAGGAAGCTAATCTCGCCAAGGTATCTCACTCAATCTTTTTGCATAAGTGAACCCCTGGAAAATTTTTAGTTTATTAAAAGACTAGGATTGCTTGGGTTCTTCAGCATTCACAAGGCTATATATCCCAATTTGGTTCGAGTATTCTATGCAAATCTGAAGTATGAAGATCACTATTTGATTTCTGAGGTCAAGAAAACTCATATTAAGATCAGTAGGGAGGAATGGTGTAGGTTGACCAAGCTCATCTATGTTGGGACAAGCATTTATAGCAATGAGAATGCTTGAGGAGCTGATTTTGAATACAAAAGTGCTTTGACCTCCATGCTAAGGTCAGGATATGACATCCCAAGGCACAAGAAAAAGGTAATGGCTACTAGCTTGACAATGAAGAACAAAGTACTACATTATTTGGCTGTACTAGGCCTGATTCCTAGGGGAGGTAATTACTCCCAGGTCTTAAGAGATGATGTGGTGGTCTTATGGGCAATGACCACAGGCAAGCCAATCAAATGGGCCAACTACATCATTTAGCATATGCTGGATGTGAAAAAGAAGAAGAACTTTGCTCTTCCTTATGCCATGCTGGTGACAACTATCCTGGAACATTGTCACATCTCCTTGTCTGAGGAATCTAAGGATACCAACTCCAAGGGCCCATAATCAATTATCTTGCACACTCTGAAGAAGCTTCAGCTGAGCAAGATAGATGGTAGATAGTACTATCTGGCCCATGGCAGCTACGAGCATATCCCTCATGGTCCGATGAGTGATGATGAAGATAAGGACCAATAGCCTGCACCAGCTCCACCAAGTCCAACCACATTGGATCTTCTGCTTTAGGAAATGCGAAACTTGGCGACAATGGTGGAAACCTGAATGGACTGGATTGAGCAGAAGGTGGATCACCTTGAGCTGAGGATGGACTACTCTGATCAAGAACTTGCTTCTATTTGTTTGCTTTTGGAGGGCCCCGGACACACTTCACAGAGAGCTGTTGTTGCACCTACCACCTCTGCTACCCCTCCTACTCCTCTATCCTTCGCTGATCCTTCTGCATTCTCGCTGGTGTTCCTGCTGATGATGAGGAGCTTCTTGGTTCTGAGGATGATCTTGATTCTGGTGATGATGATGTCGACCTTGGAAATGTCACTGCAGATGAGGATTGTGATTGTGAGGCGACTGATAGTGACCATGGCCCATTGTCATGATATTTTCTTGTTTTTATTTTTGATTGGTTGTATATGACTATTGGATCCTTTTTTTAATGGTTATAAAATCAGTTGTTATTTTAATATTCCACATCTGTTTATTGAATATATTGATGTCTTGATCTGCTTGGTTATATTTCTTGATCTAGTTGGATTGATTATATTTTGTTTACAATACTTAATTGGAATGTACTGGTTGTTTTCTGTTGTTTCAAACTTGGGAAATCATGAAAATCAGCGAAAATGTTGCTGAAATTTTGGTTGAATGCTTATGTGTTTTTTATAATGCCAACGGGGGAGAGATTAGTGACTTGCATAAGTACGGGGGAGCTTGATTTAAGCTTTTACATGAACATATCACTAACCCTATCTTGTGCATACATTACGGGGGAGAGTTGCGCTTAAATCTCTGATATATATATATATATATATATATATATATATATATATATATATATATATATATATATATATATGCGATTGTTTCTCTTCTTTTCAATGTTCAGTTTGTCATTATCAAAAAAAGAGAGAATGTGAATGCTTATATCTTGAAGCATGTCAAAAGGTTTTTTATAATAACAAAGCCAAAGATGAAGATCAAGTGCAAAAGAGAAAACCCAAGATCAAAGAAAGAAATCAAGAGGTTTATTTAGACATAGGCCTTAGAACATCATTGTTAAATGCTCTCAAGATATCTCAAATGGTTTTTTCAAAGATGGTTTTAATCAATATGCTTGTCAAAGTTCACTTTCTAAAAAGATAGTGTCTTTATTCTTGGATCATACTAAACATAGATCAACATTGTTCAAATCCAAGTTTCTTAAAGTTAGAAATGGTCATTTAGGCTTGAAAAATGTGTTCAAAATGTAAAGTAATTGATTGCACATGTATTGTAATCGATTACAAGCTAAACAGAAGCCTTGTAATCGATTACCTCAACCATGTAATCGATTACCAGAAAGTTAGAGGACGTGTAATCGATTACACACAAGATTGTAATCGAATACCATCAGCCTAAAAAGGCAAGAACACGTTCAAACAGCCATGTAATCGATTACCATCAAGTCAGAGGGCGTGTAATCGATAACACAAGTCTGGTAATCGATTACCACAAGCCCAGAAAGCCAAGAACACATTCTAACTACCATGTAATCGATTACCAGAAACATGTAATCGATTACTAGTGTTCTGACATGCCCAACGGCTATATTAGGTGCATTAAATGCTTGGCTTTAATCCCCCTACGGCTCCTTAACTGCATATCTCTTTAAATATAGACGTTGGGGCATCATTAATGAGTCTTCTTGAACCTGAAACATCTTTGTAACACATCAAAACGAGAATCAATCCTTGAAATCACTCATTGCTCTATTTTTGACAAATCTTTGAGATATCTCTTGAGAGCATTCTAAGAGCTTCAATTTGTATCATTTACTCTAGTGAGAGTTTCATTCTATCAACCTTGATTGCTTTGTAAGAGAGGGTGAGGTATCCCTCCAAATTGTAAAGGGTGAGGCATCCCTTTGTTTAAAGAGGCTCAAGCTCAAGGGTGAGGCATCCTAAGGAGTTGAGTGCTCAAGTTTGTAAAGGTTGTCAAGCACCTATTGAAGCTTGAAGATATAATGGAAAATCTCGAGTGGTTGCTTGAGAAATGAACGTAGGTCACTAGTGGATTGGTGGTCGAACCAGGATAAACTATTGTGTTTGATTCTCTAAACCCTTCTCTTTACATTTGTGCATTGCTTATATTCTTACTTGATTACTTCTCTCTTGGTTGATTATTAAGCAATATCTATCATTCTTATCAATTCATTCATTTTAAATAGTCAATAGCTTCAACGAAATTCAATAGTCAAGTGTTTTGCAGAAGAATTGTGAACTTGTTTTATAAACTCAATTCACTCCCCTCTTGAGTATCAAAGCCACTTGGTAACAATACCAACATGGCAGTAGAGAGAATAGTATAGAACAGTATTATCATTTATATACAAGAAATAACAATTGCAGTTATGGCATCAAGTATCAAATAATTTAGTAGGTATAAATATCACAATAATATATAGACAGACTTTGCATATGCATAATGGACCAATTTCCTACTCCATGGAGCTATACACAATTTCGGAGAGAATGATCTAGAAAACATTGTATGTATCTCGTCAGCCTCAAGTCAAGTGCTATAATTTCTCAATTGCGCATCATGGCTTTATACAAGACAATCTACACCTAATCATGATTAGGAATAGTATCTCGGTCTGGATCATCGGTGTGTCGCATCGGTCTGATCTATGACACAGTGGAGCTACCAACTAACCATTGTGGAAAACCCGCGCCCTGATTCCCCCAAGGTTAACAAGTGACCTACACTACGCCCATCACACCGCACTAAGGTGTGATTCAACTCTTAGGCATACAGCCTCAACTGACACCATCGGTCAAATGCATGATCAATGCATACACATATATCAATATCACGACTTTCCATAATATAAGCTACTCTTGAGCCAAAATAGTCATTAACATCTCTGGGTCCTCATCTGAGAGCCCGAAAACACACTACTGTTATTTTCAATCATGAAGCCTTATTATGGCGATATTCAAAAATCATCATTCTCAAATTACGTAAAACATTGTTTCACAAAGAACAAAAAGAATCTACATTATATTAATTTAATAAATCATTTTCCCTTGCCTTTACATAAAAAAAATACCTTAAGTTTTCAATTCCCCTTTCAAGCTTATTTTTCCACTCAATGGCCTAAATCTCCCTCTTATTAAATGACAAAATCTTATTCTATCTCTCTTTCATTTTTATAAATTTTTAATCCAATTCATTTTCACCTAAGCATCTAAGTTCCAAATCAACATAACAATTTTGTCGTGGATATCCTAATTATGGCCACTTGGCCGTGAGCTCTAGGGTCCTTGGACCTCAAAATTTTCATCTTTACCAAGGTTCCAAGCACATAACATACTTCAATTACCAAAATTTCTACTCAACCAAGAATTATACATAATATTAAATCATAAAATCACATAGGGCAAAAACCATAAAAATCACCAAAAATATACTACCAAAATCACCAAAAATATATACAACCAAGTGAATAACCCTCACATAGGTTCTTCACCTACAACATGCAAATTTCGTTCCTCACTACCATGATAGGCTGAAGAGGTTAAACTCCTTCTTACCTTAGATGATGATCAAAACTTCTTGGGTGTTTTCTTGAATCAAACTTCCTCCTCCAAGATGCTCTTGAAAACGAAAATAACATACAAAAGAATCAACATCAAAGGCTTGGAAGGAGAATGACCATGAATCAAAACCTTGGTCTTAGAAATTGAAAATGAAAAGAGAAGATGAAGATGGAGAAATTTTAGCTTAAAAGCTTTCAAAACCCTAACTTGAAGAAGTGCTTGAAGATAGAGGAACTAAATCAAGAGCACAACACCAAAGTGTCTTCAAATGAGGTTTGGATTCAAGAAATGTAGATGGTTGGAATTAAAGAAGATTGGAGGGTGGGTTTAAAGATGGTGGCCGTGAGCTTAGTGGAGAGAAAATGAGAGGAAAAAGTAAGAGAGAAAGTGTGTAGCTTTTTGGTTGAAAGGTGAAAATGAAAAGTAAAGATGAAAGATAGAAAACTTACTCTAGAAGCCTCTTGGAGCTCCTTGGCCGTGGGCTTCCTAAGGAGAGAGGGAGACAAGCTTCCTCCAAACTTGCTTAGGAAGCTTGCTTCCTATTGGTCCAAAAAGAGAGGTGGGCCATGGTGATGTCACAAAAGTGTAGTCATATGGGTGATGTCATCAAGAGAAACCTCTAGAAAAAGATAACTAAGCTTATATCTAGAACCATACACAAGATCTTTAGTAAAAGCTATTATCCAATGAACAAAAGTTACAGTTGACAAAACTAATATTTGTTATCCAATGGATAATAAAATGTACCTAGATTTTATTTATCAGATAAAATCTCAAAAATCACAAAAATCATAAAAATTACAGATAATCGAAAACAAGAAAAGAAGAAAAGAATTGGGATGTTACAAAAGACAAGCTGAAAACTTTAGAATAACTACTTTCTTACTCTGTCACTTCCATACCAATCTCTTAATTCTACAAGTATCCAAAGAATTGGAAACTCGAAAACAACTTTGACAATGTTTTTATATATCTATATACAATTATAGATTTAGAAAACATAACTCCATTTCACTTAATCATAATTTTACTTAGAGTATCAAGAATACTTCAATTCTATTACTTATTGTACACTTAGTACTTGCTTCTTTTTTTTTCTATTTTCAGTTAACTTTCTCTTTTCTATTTCTATCTCTTACTTTTCTATCTCTCAATCTCTCTTCGAATTAACACATTTTTAAGCCTTCTCTGAGTTAAACTTAATTACTTTTTTCAAACCTAACCACATATTGACTAACTAACCTATCACTTAACTCAAATTTTTGAAAACTCGTTTTCCTTGACATTCTATAGATTTCTTAGGAAAGCATATATCTAGAAAAGAATTCCTAAACACCCCTCAAAACCTCTGAGTTCTAGATACCTCAAACAACCATTTGTTATTTATTCACCAAACCTTTGCCTCTCTTTCTTTGCAGACAGTCCTCATAAAATGTCTTAGTTCATTGTATACGTAACATATCTACTGACCTGCCAAACATGGTTTACTTCTATATTGTCCTCTATTTTTGTGCACTTTTGGCCCTACTTTCTAACTTAAATAAGTTTTCATTTATATTGTAGAAATTAAAACCAAGATACACTCTCACTAACTTTGATATCTGACCTTTTCCTTTTTAGAGAACTTACTAATTGGTTCTTCTTTTCACTCGATTGTTCCTTAACTTCCACTAGATTGTATCCTTTTTTGGTTGGTTACAAATTTGTTTCTCTAAGCTCCAGGAAATTATGGGAATTCTGATTCCAGATTAATACTTCAAGTACTGATTGTACTAATGGTATAGGAGGAACTAATTGGTAAGGTGAGTTGGTTTCCATTCTCTCAAGAATCCTATTAATAACCGTAATTTACTCCCTCATAGCGGTTGCCATCATCCTACCCATCTCAAACATATCACTAGTAGACTTCCTATTTCCTCATGTTCGCCTAGGAGGTGCCATAATTTTATGTTCACACAGAACATTACATACTGAGTAAATCAATCTCAATATCAAGTAACAGTGTGACAGTAACTATTAATTATGATTGGGTATGTGACATTGAAGACTGGTTTAAAAATAATAAACATGAAGATGATGGGAAGACCAAGTCCACGATCTTCAAGAATAGTTTTAGGACTTAGTCTTTTTGTACAAAGCTTTCTGGATACCTCATTGATTTTGGAAGAAAAGATCTAAACGTGTTTTTCAATAAAACCAAGACTTCGAAATAGTTTTTGGAAATAATTAAAAGGTTTTGGAATTTTGGAAACAAACTAGCAAGTTTTTTAAAATAGTTAAAAATGTTTTTAAACAGGTCTATTTGAATAAAGCTCTCTTTATTCGAATAAACTTATTCAAATAATCAATTTTTTTCAAGGATTATTTAAATAACTCTAAGGTTATTTGAATAACTGTTTTAAAAAATAGTTGTGTGCTTCTATTTTTAAAGAATGTTATTCGAATAGCACTTATGCTACTCAAATAACATTCTTGAATGTAGCTTTTAAAAAGCTTTTTTTGAATAACAGGAATGTTATTCGAACAAATATTATATTCAAAAAACTCTTTTAAAAGAAGGTTATTCGAACGATGTTAAGGTTATTCGGATAACATATTTCAAAGCCAGTTTGCACGTGGGGTATTTAAATGTGTTATTCGAATAACTCGATGGTTATTCGAATAAACACAAGTTCCTATTTTGGGAACAAACGACTATATTTGCATTCATTATGAGAATTAATTACCCACAATGGCTATTTTCTCAAGAACATTATAAATACATATGTTTGGGTCATCTTTGAAACACACCCAACTATTTGAAACAATTATTTCTTGCTTTAACTCGTGATTCATATTTTTACATATTTCCTATGCTCTTTTTCACCAAAATTTTGAGATATCCTTAAAGAGCTTCATAGAGCTTCGAGTTGTATTATTCACTTTTCTGAGAGTTTCTCTTCTACTATATTCTGATTCATTGTAAAGAGGGTGAGGTATCCTTCAAAGTTTTTGTAAAGGTGAGGTATCCCTGTTTGTTGGGGCTCAAAACACAAAGGGTGAGGTATCCCTAAGTGTGAAGAGTGATTTGTTGTGTAAAGGTAGCAGACACTTGTTTAAGCCTGAGGTTATAGTGAAAAATCTTAGATAGTTTTTCAAGGACTAGACGTAGGTCACAAGTGGTTTCTGCCAAAATCAGGATAATTAATGTGCTTATTCTTCTTATCTCATACTCCTTTATTTCCTGTAATTTATTTTATTTGTATACATATTTATTTTGCATTTAAATCTCTATCTTCTCTATTTATTCATTTCATTTGAGAAATAGTTTCAATAAAAATTGTTTTGTAAGTGTTTGCGAAATTTCTTATATACTCAATTCACCCCATCCCTCTTGAGTACGGAAGCCACTTGGTAACAAGTGGTATCAGAACTAGATTCTTGTATAAAGAGCTTAGCAGCTTCAAGAGAACATGGCTTCTTCAAATGGTTTTTCAGAAGAATTTTCCATAAACTGACCACCTCTTTTCATTGGGGATGGTTATGCTATTGAAAGGAAAGATTGAAAATTTTTATTGAGGCTATTGATCTAGATGTGTGGGATGCTGTTGAAAATGGTGCTTTTGTTCCCACACGTGAGGTCGATGGTGTAAAAATTGAAACACTAAGAAGTGAATGGACTGATGAGGACAATAGAAAGGTTCAATATAATTTAAGAGCCAAAAATATCATTACTACAGCTTTGGGGTATGATGAATTTTTTAGAATTTCAAACTATAAAACTGCCCAAGAAATGTGGGACACTTTGTAAGTTATCCATGAGGGTACTAGTCAAGTAAAGAGGTCGAGAATCAATTCTCTAACACACGAATATGAATTATTTAGAATGAACCAATGAGAAAGTATTCAAGAAATACAAAAGAGGTTCACCTACATTGTAAATCATCTTGTATCATTAGGAAAGAATTTTTCTAATTAATATCTTATTAACGAAGTTTTGAGATATCTGAGAAGGATTTGGCAACCCAAGGTAATAGTTATATCAGAATCAAGAAATCTGTCAACAATGACACTAGCTACTCTCTTTGGGAAACTTCAAGAGCACAAATCGGAGCTAAACAGGCTCAATCAAAGTGAAGAAAATGATAAGAAAAAGAAAGAGATTGCTCTCAAGGCTACTTCTTCTACAATTGATGATGAGGAGGATGAGGATGGAGAAGGAACTAAGAACCTTGAGCTAAATGAAGAAAATATCAACCTTTTGGTAAGAAATTTAGGAAATTTTCTTAGGAAAAAAGGATCTCAAAGAAGACCACCATTCTCTCCAAAGAAAACCCATCACAAAGGAGAAGCAGCATCATCAACTCCAACTTGCTACGAGTGTGGAAAATCAGGACACATGAAGATGGAGTGCCCAATTTACCAAAAGAAAATAGAGAAATTTGAAAAGAAACCCTTCAAAGAAAGAAAAGGAAGAAGATCCAACATAGCATGGGATAATACTAACATGGATTCCACGAATAGCTCAAATAGTGAGGAAGCCCATATATGTCTTATGGACAGAGGAGAAGAATAACAAGAACGCGGCACTAAGGTAACTTCTAACCTTGACTTATCTCCTTCTTATAATGAATTACAAGATGCTTTTAAGGAATTACATAATGAATCACTAAGGCTCACAAAATTAGTTTCTTCATCTAAGAAAACAATTTCATCTTTAGAAAATCAAATTCTTATTATAAATAAAGAAATTGAAAAACTAAAAATTGAAAATGAGACATTAGGATTAATTGATGCTAATTCTTCTTGCACAACTTGTTCTTCACTTGCTTCTACATCTTCATCTTGCTCATCTTGTTAAGTTTTTTAAAAAGAAATCAAGGACTTTAAAAATACCCTTTCAAAATTTACTTTTGGTAGAGATAATTTAAATATTTTATTAAGAAAATAAATTGTTGCTTTTCAAAAAGTTAGGATATGGTATAATCCTAAAAATCAGCAGAAATTTTATGAAAATTTGTTTGTTCATTCAAGTACTTCAAGTAGTCATTTTATTAAATATTTTTATTATGGGAAGAAAAGACATAGTCATCAACATATAATGCAAGGAAAAACATCAACACAAAAATTGGGACTAAAATAGTTTGGGTTCTTAAGGATACTATATCCAAAACTAACACAAAAGGACCCAAGAAAATTTAGGTACCAAAAGTTAAAAATCGAATATGTGTTATAAGTGTGCTTGAAGGCCAGAAGCTCAAATTGGTACCTTAATAGTGGTTGCTCCAAGATGACCGGAGATGATTCCAAGTTCTCATTTCTTATTCCCAAGACTCACGGACATATAACCTATGGAGGTAACAACAAATGAAAGATTCTTTGAATTGGCAAAGTCGATAAAAGTCCTAATTCTTCTATTGATAATGTATTACTTGTTGAAGGACTTAAATATAACTTGCTTAGTATTAGTCAATTATGTGATAAAGAAAATGAAATAATATTTGATTCTAATTGTTGCATAATTGAAGCAAAAGATGATAAGTATGTTAAGTTTGTTGATCATAGAGTTAATAATATTTATATAATTAGCCTTAATGATATATCTTTAAATGATGCGAAATGCTTTTTAAGTAAGGAAGACAATTCATGGTTATGGCATAAAAGAATTGCACACATTCACATGGATCACTTAAGAAAGTTGGTCTCTAAAGAGCTAGTAATTTGACTACCCAAACTCAAATTTGAAAAAGATAAAATATGTGATGCATGTCAAAAGGGGAAACAAGTAAAGATTTCTTTTAAAGCTAAAAACATTGTTTCAACTTCTAGACCTTTACAACTTTTGCACATGGATATTTTTGGACCATCTAGAACTATAAGCTTTTGTGGAAATTACAATGCACTAGTGATTGTGGATGATTTTTCTAGATTCATATGGACATTGTTTCTATCTCACAAAAATGATGCATTTCAAGCTTTTAAGAAACTTGCCAAAGTTATCCAAAATGAAAAAGGTTTTTGTATTACATCCATAAGAAGTGACTATGGTGTTGAGTTTGAAAATCATGATTTTGAAACTTTTTGTGATGAACATGGCATTGAGCATAATTTTTCTGCCCTTGGAACTCCACAACAAAATGGACTTGTAGAAAGAAAAAATCGATCTTTAGAAGAAATGATAAGAACTATGCTAAATGAGGGTACACTTACTAAGTATTTCTAGGCTGATGCAATAAGTACCGCATGTTATGTTATGAATAGAGCCTAATAAGGCCAACTTTAAAGAAAACTTCATATGAGTTGTACAAAGGAAGGAAGCTTAGTGTTTCACATTTTCATATTTTTGGATTTACATGTTTTGTTTTAAATAATGAAAAAGATAACTTAGGAAAGTTTGATGCTAAGTCTGATAAAGGTATATTTCTGGGTTATTCAAATCATAGCAAGGCTTTCAGAATTTATAATAAAAGAACTATGACCATTGAAGAGTCCATTTATGTTGCTTTCGATAAAACTAATCCAAATGGACCGAGAAAAGATCTTGTTAATGGTGTTGAAGAAACTTTAGCAAGAACCTTTTTGGACAACAAGGAGACAGAAGACAAAAAGCAAGAAGAAAATCAAGAGGATTCACAAACCATAAATCTTCCCAAGGAATAGAGAACTTCAAGATATCATCCTCTTGATAAGGTGATAGGTGATATATCAAAAGGGGTAACTACATGAAACTCAATTAAAAATGCATGTAACAATATAGCTTTTGTTTCACAAATTGAGCCTAAAGACATAAATGAAGCCTTTAACGATGAACATTGGATCTTGGCCATGCAAGAGGAGCTAAACCAATTTGAAAGAAAACAAGTTTGGGATTTGGTTCCAAGGCCCAATGATCATCTAATAATAGGCACTAAATAGGTCTTTAGGAACAAGCTTGATGAAACAGGCTTTATAATTAGAAATAAAGCTAAGCGTGTAGCTAAAGGGTATAACCAAGAAGAAGGTATAGATTATGAAGAAACATATGCACCTGTAGCTAGATTAGAAGCTATAAAAATGCTACTTGCATATGCTTGCATTGTGGAGTTCAAGTTATATCAAATGGGTGTTAAAAGTGCCTTTTTAAATGGTTTTATTCAAGATGAGGTATATGTTGAACAACCTCTGGGTTTTGAAAATTATGAACTATCCAACCAAGTTTTTAAACTAAGAAAGGCCTTGTATAGCTTAAAACAAGCTCCTAGAGCTTGGTATGAAAGGTTGAGTAAGTTTCTTTTAGAAAATAGTTTTGCAAGAGAAAAAGTTGACACAACCCTTTTTATTAAAAATAAAAAGCATGATATTCTCCTCGTACAAGTTTATGTTGATGATATAATTTTTTGTGCTACTAATGAGTCCCTTTGCAGGGAATTTACTAAAACCATGCAAAATGAGTTTGAAATGTCAATGATGGGAGAACTCAATTTCTTCCTTGGGCTTCAAATCAAGCAAACTAAGGAAGGGGCTTCATAAGCCAAACCAAATAATGCAAGGAACTAGTCAAAAAAAATTGAAATGGACAATGCCAAGCACATGGCTACACCAATGGACACTTCTTGTTATTTGGACAAAGATGAAGGAGGTAAATCTGTAGAAATTACTAAATATAGAGGTATGATTGGATCTCTCCTTTATCTTACTGGTAGTAGGCTAGATATAATATTTAGTGTGTGTATGTGTGCTATATATCAATATAATCCCAAAGAATCACATATATTTGTTGTAAAAAGAATCATAAAATACCTAGCAAACACTTCACAAATAGGTCTGTGGTACCCTAAAGGTGCCTCATGTAGCCTAATTGGTTATTCTGATTCTAATTTTGCTGGATGCAAAATAGATAGGAAGAGTACTAGTAGGACATGGCACTTGGTTGTAAGCTCTTTAGTTTCTTGGCATAGCAAGAAGTAAAACAGTGTGTCATTGTCTACTACTGAGGCTGAATATATTGTAGTCAAGAGTTGTTGTTCACAAATTCTTTAGATGAAGCAACAACTTCTAGACTATGGCATTCAGCTTGATCACATCCCTATAAGATGTGATAACACTAGTGCAATCAATTTGTTTAAAAATTTCATTTTGCACTTAAGAACAAAGCACGTTGAAATAAGACACCACTTCATTAGAGACCATGTACAAAAAGGAGTTGTATACTTGAGTTTATTGAAACATTTAAACAACTTGCAGATATTTTCACTAAACCCTTAGCAAAAGAAGCATTCTTTTATATTAGAGGAGAATTAGGTATAATTGATCAATCATATATATGAATGAATGCTTGTTTTTAATGCTTTTTCATTTATTTATCACTCTTGAATTATGACTAACTTAAGCATTGGAGATACCCCAAAATTTTTTTTGCAAGTATTCCATTGTTGGGTAAGTTTCCTCCTCTCAAAATGAATCTTTGAATGTGCTCACTGGTGTTTTCCTGATAAGTTTATTAGAATAGACTTATGGCTATTCGAATAACAAATGTCAGGAATTCAAATTTTAGTGTTCTTAATTTGCTCTATTAGAATAAAATTAGTTTTATTTGAATAAAGTCTATGTGTTGTTCATTTTATTCGAATAATGACATACTTATTCGAATAGGTCAGTAACTGCATTCTATGTTTTTACTTATTTTATTCAAATAGAATTAGACTTATTTAGACTTATTTGAATAAAATCAATTTATTTATTCTCTGTGTTATTTCTTTTATTCGAATAAGCAAACGCTTATTCGAATAAAGTCTTTTGTCAGAGACATATCCTATCTGGTTCTATTCCAATAACCAGATGGTTATTCAAATAAACCTTGGCAAAAAACCAAGTTTACAGGCCTGGTTATTCGAATAACCTTAGAGTTATTCGAATAACGTCTATTAGAAGGTCACAATGTTTGGGTTACCATGCAATTTAATCAAATAATGCCCATGTTATTCAAATAAACTTAGGGCCTATATACATCTCATCTACGCAAACATCCCTCATTTTCTCTCATTTCTCCTCACCCTTTCCTTCTTCTCTCTATGTGTTACGTTTCTTCTCTACCCAAAAACCAGAAAAACCTCTCCCACCATTATTGCTCTTCCTCCTCCATCAGCCATTTAACCTCCATCATTGTTGCTCTCACTGTATCCATCCTTTCAGTAACTTTCTCTCTCACAAACACCATAGTTATGGCTTCCTTATCTTCCTGCGTAAAACGTGCTCAAACAAAGATAGCTCCTTGCACAAATCCTTTGGATCTTCAAAGGCTCTCCTCCAATGAGAGTGAACTAGGTCATTTCATTACTCATTTTCGGGAGCGCAACCTCGTGCAACCAAAGTATCTTGACTTGAATTTCTTCGAAAAAGAAGGTGGCTTTGATTTTTTTAACTTGCTGAATCATCAAGGAGTGCTACAGCTCTAAACTCACAAGACGGTAATCTACTCTGACTTAGTGAAAATGTTCTATTGCAATTTAAGGATTGATGGGCATGACCTTCACTCTGATGTCAATGATCAGTATTTGGTGATCACCCCCCAAGATTGGGTATAGTTGCTTGGTTTACAAACCACTGGTCGTAACATTGATGAAGATACCAGCACTCTTGTCCAGGAGTACAAGAAGATACAGGCCATTGAAGATATGTTGAAACTTGGCCTGATGTTACCACAAAGTGTTGTCAAGGGAGGCATGTTGAAGAGCCAAGATAGGCTCTTACATTATGCATATGCCTATATCCTGGCACCTCGTGGAGACAACTATGCCTACCTGAGTATGAATGACATCTTCATCATATGGCTCATGAAGAAAGGTTACCAAATTAACTGGCCCATCTTCATCATGAAGCATATGATGAAGGCCAAAGGTAAAGAAAAGTCTGATTTGCCCTATGGCTTGATCATCACTGCCTTCCTTGGTAAATATCCTCAGATTCTGGAATTGAGTGAGCAACTAAGCTGACTCATCATAATATTTTTGGTTCCTTTACTCTGCACAAAATGAAGATGATCTGAAATACTGATGGCTGGGTGTACCCCGAATGAGGTAGAAGACGATGAGGAGGAATAAGACGGTACTCCTGCTGCTGATGCTGCTCTTGCTATTCCTGTTGCTAGTCTCGTGACTCTAGAGAAAATTATGGCCATCTTGCAGGACAACAGGGCATATATAGAGAACATATTTTTTTTTCTGTCTAATAAGATAGAAGGTGTCGAACGTGAACAGGCAACATTATGGGCTT
Source organism: Ormosia emarginata (assembly GCA_029884605.1). NCBI lineage: Eukaryota > Viridiplantae > Streptophyta > Magnoliopsida > Fabales > Fabaceae > Ormosia > Ormosia emarginata. The sequence continues at coordinate 8,900,126 of JAQQTP010000087.1, forward strand.
TTCTATCTAGCAGAGTGCCTAACTCCCCTTCTCCACCACTGGATGCTTACTATAAATACATGTCTGTGGGTTATCTTTGAAACACACTCAACTATCTTAAACAATTCTTTCTTGTTTTAATTCGTGATTCATATTTTTAGATATTTTTTGTGCTCTTTTTCGTCAAAATTTTGAAATATCCTTAAAGAGCTTCATAGAGCTTCGAGTTGTATTATTCACTCTTCTGAGAGTTTCTCTTCTACTATATTCTGATTCATTGTAAAGAATGTGAAGTATCTCTCAAAGTTTTTGTAAGTGTGAGTCACCTCTGTCTGTTGAGGCTCAAAATACAAAGGGTGTGGTATCCCCAAGTGTGAAGAGTGCTCTGTTGTGTAAAGGTAGCAGGAACATGTTTAAGCCTTAGGTTATAGTGAAAAATCTCGAATAGTTTTTCGAGGACTGGACGTAGGCCACAAGTGGTTGGTGGCAGAACTAGGATAAATAATGTGCTTATTCTTCTTATCTCATACTCCTTTATTTCATGCAATTTATTTTATTTTTATGCATGTTTATTTTGCGTTTAAAGCTCTCTATCCTCTCTATTTATTCATTTCATTTGAGAAATAGTTTCAATAAAAATTATTTTGTAAGTGTTTACGAAATTTCTTATATACTCAATTCACCCATCCTCTTAAGTACGGAAGCCACTTGGTAACATTAACATCCATTCCTAAGGCTATCACGCAATTCTATTATATATCCCACATAGAGATAAAATAATGCATGACACAAACAAAAAAATCTAAACATGCCCAAAAGTATAGTCAGTACATTCCCCGACTCGATATGATGAATTGCTCTAATACCAAAATGTAACACCCTAACTCTATATATTATAATATATTGTCAATATACTCAAGTAAATAGAATCAAGCATGTCACTTCTAAACTTAAATGTAAACACATCTTGTTTATCAACTCTCAACAAATAGATATATAGAGCCTTTAACATCTAAGTAAAGAGAACAAGACATTTTACACACTCTAGAAACTTGCTCTTTACTATACAACCATATGATATGTCTAAGATTACATACTTTACAAAACTAGCCATATAGACTTAATTACATAACCATAAATCTGAGTACAAAATTAATATATATATATGTGTGTGTGTGTGTGTGTGTGTGTGTGTAAGCAACTAGGTCTTCAACGCTTTGTTTTTGCTCCAGGTTTGGTCCTCCTCTGAATTTATCATATAAATAGAAAACTGGGGTGAGAATTTACAAATTCTCAATAGTACATTTTAAAAACATGTCATCACAATAAATCTAACTGCTTTAGGAAAAAAACAATTTACACATAAATTTTGAGTGGAAAGATGGCATAAGTCAAAAACTGTTCATTTCCCTTCCCAAAACTGATAGTCATTTAATTACGTAAAATAGTTTGATTAGTACATAACAATTCAACTTAAACCAACATAGTCATTTACTATAAGTATAGTGACAAGCAAGCATAAGCATACATTCTCAATACACACCCTTAAATTATCCATCAACCTTTCATCAATATAAAAACAAGACAATTGCTCATACAATTGTCCTTTTATGTAATGCATGATGATGTATGAGTATGCTTAAGAAATATCCTAATGTATGCTTGTACCATGATTTTGCAAAACTTTATTTTAGAAAACGCATGTTATTTGAATATTTACAGGAAGTCCTTTTGTTCCTTGTATTGTCTCTGGGTAGGTAGGAAGCCATTTTGTTCCTTGCACTACCAAATACTCATAACCCTGTTACTAGGAGCCCTTTTGCTCAAGCCATATGGTTACAATACATGAAAATAACAAATAAAAAGTTTGAAAATCAAAACATGCAAGAATATTTAAAATCATTTATATAGAAAACACATGTTACTTGTATATGTTCAATAATCTCTTTCTTCTAGGAAGACCTTTGTTCTAGGAAGTCTATTTGATTCCTTGTATATCTTGGGTAGAAAAAGGGTATGAAGCCCTCTTGTTTCTCACCTCCTTGCACTACTTGATATGAGTGATCTATTTCGCCCCACAATAGTGAGGTTACTTGTTAGCACTTTTAATACCTTACTCTGGGTATAAGTACCCAAAACCTTGGCATTAAGAGCTTTCTTTTGCTGCCATAGGGCCATTCATACATGAAAATTAACAAATAACAAGTTTGAAAACAAAACATGCAAAAGTATTTTAAAACCTTTCTTTTATTCACTTTTCACATAACATTGCTTTTTTTTTTTGCACAATACAGAGGCATAACTTTAGTCATCATGCTTTTCATTCATACAGCTCATTGTATATAAAATTATTCAATCTTTTCATTTATATTCAAGTAGAGAGGGAGTGACTCACTCAACCCAGTCTAACTTTATCCTTTCGTTTTTATGCCTTTCAATACCATGCTTGTCAACATTATTCATTAATATGCATATATCAATATGCACCTCACTATCATTCATATATATATCATTTTATAGCAAAACCTCATACTTTTAATAGCAAAATCACACAAGAAAACAAGTCTAAAAGGATTTTTATAAGTGTGTCACGGCTCCACTTTTCAAATGTGTTGCGGTCTCACATTTGACAAATGGGTGCCGCGGCTCAAGGCCATTTTGTGTTGTGGCCCCTATCTCTCTGTGTTGAAATTTCTTGCGATGCAGAGACTGGAGTGTCATGGCTCTCCTTGGGATATGCCGTGACTCTCCCTCATTTTCTGGGTTTTCCAGATTCTCCAAGAAATACAACCCAAGTTTGAATCTTTTCCACCACAAACATACAACCCAAACTTATTGAAACTCTTATACAAGCTCACAAATCAATTAGAATATAGATTTATGATCCAAAAACGTCAAACAAATATGGGTTTCAAACTCATTTCCAAACCTCAAAGTTCATCAAGAAATACCACTCAAGCTTGATCTTGTGAATCATAACCAAAGCATAAAAACATCCATTTTGCATCATCAACTCAAGATCCCACAAAACATCAATTCATTATTTTCACAAAGTAAGAAAAGATGAACAAGTTAAGAAAATCCCCTTACCTTACTTAGGTGAGCTTCAAGCTTGGCTTTATCTTGCTCTTCCCCTTCTTCCCTTTGTTTTCTTCCTTCTTTTCCCCTGTTGCTCTTCTTTGTTTCCCTTTCCTATTTCTCTCATTTGTGTTTCCTTCTTTTCTACTGAAGGGGTCATGAGGAATAAGAGAAAGAGGCTTCAAAGCCAAATAAATAAGATAGGATCAATATTAATTGTTGGAGCTTTATATCTTTTAGGAATACTTTGATTTCACGAAATCAAGTTTCCTAACTTCCAAGGATATTAGAATAAATCATAAGATTTATCTAAATTCTTGTTTCATCATTTCCATAACTTTCCATATCTGTGACTCATCAATCTAGTATTTATACACTCATTCAAAGGCCTTAAAAATTTCGAATTGGCTCCATTTATCCTCAAATTTTAACTACATCCTTTTTTAACACATTTGTGACCTAGAAATAAATTTTCTATATTTATTTCTCTTAACCAAGAAATTTTTACTATTTTCCTGAGTTAAAATGGTCATTTTACACATTCTATGTTGTGGCAAAGTGCCTAAATTAACTCAAAAGGTCACAAAATTTAGCGAACATGGTAAACAAGTATTAAGCTACCTCTGTGGTCTTAAACAAGTGTAACATGCTAAAAAAAGGATGTTACAAATGATACCTCTAGAGTTGGCAGAACTTAAAAAGCAAATAGAAGAATTGTTAGACAAACAATTCATCAGACCAAACATCTCTCCGTGGGGGGCACCTGTTCTCCTGGTAAAGAAGAAGGATGGGAGCATGAGACTTTATGTTGATTATATGCAATTAAATAAGGTAACCATTAAGAACAAGTATTCATTGCCTAGAATAGATGATCTGATGGATCAACTGAGAAGAGCATTAGTGTTCTCAAAGATTGACCTAAGATCGGGGCATCATCAAATTAAGGTTGGGGAAGAGGATATCCCTAAGACTGCCTTTAGAACTAGGTATGGACATTATGAGTACCTTGTGATGTCCTTTGGGTTAACCAATGCACCTACTTTGTTCTTGGATTACATGAACACAATCTTTAGACCCGACCTATATAAGTTTGTGGTAGTTTTTATAGATGATATCCTATTCTATTCCAAGATAGTAGAAGAACATGAACAAAATGTTAGAACGGTTTTAGAAATTCTTGAAGAGAAGAAGTTGTTTGCTAAACTGACTAAGTGTGAGTTTTGGCTAAAGGAAGCACAATTTCTGAGCCATGTGATTTCTCAAGGAAAAATTTCAGTGGACCCTACCAAGGTTGAGGTAGTGGTATAATGGAATAGACCAACCACGATGACTGAGATTAGAATATTTATAGGCCTAGTTAGGTACTATAGGAGGGTTATTAAAGGATTTTCTTAGTTAGCGCTACCTTTAACTAGATTGACTAGGAAAGGTAGTACTTTTTAGTGGACTCAGAACTGTGAGAATAGTTTCCAAAAGTTAAAGTAGAGGTTAACTACTACACCTGTCTTGGTAATTCTATATCCTCTAGAGAACTTTGAAGTGTTTTGTGATGCTTCAAAGAAGGGTTTAAGGTGTGTTCTGATGCAAAATAGGAGAGTAGCCGCTTATGCATCCAGACAGTTGAGATCTCATGAGGAGAACTACCCTACTCATGATCTAGAATTAGTAGTAGCGGTGTTTGCTTTAAAGACCTGGAGACATTATCTCTATGGAGTCCAATTTGAGGTGTTCAGTGATTGTAACACCCCAAAATTTACTTTTCTACTATCAGAATTCATTCTAAAATATTTGTGATTTTCTAGAATTTTTCTGGAATTTTCTGAGAACGCGGAATATTTTAATATATTTCTCGTTTTACGTATGTACTGAGCGGAACTAGAGAAATGAGATATTTTCTCCGAAAGCCTTGAACTATGGAAACGTCGACGGGGGATCTTACTAAACCCGAGATCGGACACAGTTTGCAAGGTTTCACATTTTTCAAGAAATTTAACAGTAATAATAATGAAATGCTGTGTAGATTTCATCTGTCAGGTAAATTAATGCTGACTTCTATCAAGTGTAATAATTGTCTACTAAATAATAACATGTATTAAAAACATTATCCTACTATCCAAAATCTACTTTGTATCACATCCATTAGCTTTAATTCCAAAAAGAATGATTAAATTAATTAAGCTTGTCAAGGGAAGCTTCTTAGAAATTTGCCAAATAATTAATTTTTCTCTCTCTTCACTCCCCACACTCATTCCCACGGCAGATGGCCATTTTGGGAGCCTAAAATACCCACTTTTCTCATTCTCACTTTTATCACTCCACTCTCACACTTCAAACACTCTTCTCTTCTTCTCCTTGCTTCACTACCGTACACACACTCATTGGAGATCATCTCCATTGTTTGCTACAACTAAACTCATTTCGTGTTTTCTTCCACCATTCCAAGACCATCCTTTGGTTCTTCTTCTTCCACTATCCACCATTGAAGCTAAAGCTTTGAGCTTGGAGGTAAAGTCTTAACCTTTCTTTCACTTTCTTCTCATTTTCATTTTTCTTGGTCACCTATGTGATCAAGAACTCATTTTTCCATGGTTTGAGTAGGCATTATGGAAATCACTCACATTGGTGTTCTTCTTGAAGGGGAAAACGAAAATCTAGGGCAAGAAGAGGTAACACCTTGTGTTGTCTTCCAAATAGGTAAGAGGGAGATGATCCTCTTCAACCAATCTTGGTAGTAAGGGAATGTCTTGTATGTGTGTTGTTATTGATTTCTGAATCCATGTACAAAGTTCTCTCATTTTTATGTTGTTCTTCATGATAGTGCATTTTGTTGGGTTTGTATGATTTATTGATGCCTCTTGCATGATTTGAAGATATATTTGAGTAATTTGTTGATTAAATATGATAATGATTGGTTTGGTTTGAGTTAAAGGACCTGGAGAACTCTGCTTTCTGCAAGTTTATGCGTGGTAATCGATTACACGGAGCTTGGAATCAATTACCAAGCCTTAAGGGTACGAAATTGTGATTCTAGAAATCTGGTAATCGATTACGTCTTGTGTGTAATCGATTACAGAGATTCTGTCTAGCTTGTAATCGATTACTAGAGTGGTGTAATCGATTACCAAGCCTCTGATGTCACGAAATGGTGCTTCTGGGAATCACGTAATCGATTACAACTTGTGGGTAATCGATTACGGAGGTTCTGTCCAATTGGTAATCGATTACTAGGGCTGTGAAATCGATTACCAGGTCCTGGAAGTTACGAATTGTAACACCCTAAACTTTTGAGTGAGTTACCGTTGTGTCCCGAATGTACTGTTTGATGTTTTTCAACTTTAGGATAAATAACCGTTGTGTCCTTTTTGAACTGTTTGTTGTTTTTCTGTATGAATTACTGTTTTATATTATTGTTTGTTATTTTATTTAAACTTTTTGTGTGGTTTGCTCTGGGACAGGAAAATAATATTTTCCGGGCCAGGGAAATCTTAATTTAATTATTCAGAGCTGGGGGATCTTACTAAACCCAATTCTGAATTATATGGTTAGTAATCTTTTAATTTTTAGGACTTTACTGTGCAATAAAATAATTTTATATTATTATAATATTATTTTATTAGTTAGTACAAATAAGCGGTAATAGACCTAGAAATGTTTTGCGGGACTCACGTTTAGTAAAAACTTAATAGGATTAGTAGCTTAATTAAGCATCATTAGTGGAGGAACATTCAAGAGCATATGACTAAGCATGTGACAAGGCTTAATTAGTGACAAGGCTTAATGACAAGGCTTAGTGACTAGGCTTAGATTAACCAATGAGAGCTAAGCTTGGTAATCAAGTTTTAATCCTCACCATTGATCATTTCTAAGGCTTGGATGGAGCCAACCAAATGGACACCTCCTTGTGCATTGAAGTCTACGGCCATTCACTCTTGGAAGGCCATTCTACACTTGATTTTCTAACACTTTCTCTCTTCTCTCTCTTCCAAAAATACCAAACTCCATTGTTGTTTTCTTGAAGGTTCATTCGGCCAAACACCATTCCTCACCATCCATCCACCTAAAATTTTATCCAACCAACTTTTCTAAACCTAAACACAATTCTAAGAACATCTCTAGTTGAGAGTTCTTGCAAAATCCTTCATCTTGGGCTTGAAAACCTACTTGGGAGATTTTACCTAGAAGGTGAAATTTCTTGTTTTTCATTTCTAAATTCTTTTTCAAAGTTCTAAGCCATGATTGATCCATGGTTTAAGCTCTCTTTTATGTTAATAACTTGTAGAATTTGTTTAAGCTTGTTAGGTGATTTGGAGGAGTGAAAACCGAAACCCTAGAAAGGAGTGAAAGAGTATTTGTCTTCATTTAAGGTAAGAGGAAGACTTAAATCTTATCATCCTTGGGTGGTGGTAAGAAGATGGAAATTGTTTGTGATTGTAGAATCCATAAGGATTCATTTGTGTGTTTGTTATTAGCTTTCCTATTTGTGATTTGTATTAATTTGCATGTCTACAAGCTTTGAAATATTGTATGTATTAGTAAATGCATGTGTAAATATTAAGATGTGAACAACATGTCAAGGATTGCATGAGTGTTCCAAAGAACACACCACCAAGGCTCACGGCCTCAACCAAAAAGGAGAACCAAAATGTTCTCATCAATTTTCTAAGAGTGTGATTTAATTAACCTAGGAAAATTAACAAGATGCAAAATTGTTTAAAGCAAGAAAAATGAATGTAGAGATCAAATGGCAATTTTAAGTATTTCGGCCAACATGCTAAAGCCAAGGATTTATGGTTTTTAAAATCATTTCCAAACCATTTTCAATCAAAATGAAGCAATATATGTTAAAAGGAATTTTTCTACAATGAGTTTTGAAGAAATAAATTAATTAGAATTAAGTTTAAGAAGTTAAAACTAATGATTTTACTGTTAGAAGAAAATACAGTAGCTTTTGTAAATTTCTAACATATAGCTCATATGATATTTTGAAGCATGTTAGTGATTTTCAAAAAGTTAAATTATACGGTTAAAAATTAAGTAAAAGGAATTTTTACAGAAAAAAAATTTAGGAAACCATTATTATAAAGTTTCTAAACAAAATACTGTCAATTTTTAGTAAAAATGGACAAATAAGATAGAAAAGATGTCCAAAAGACAGTATACGGTATGAAAAATATTCTACGTAGTTTAAACGTACTAAATATTATTTCTGTTTATTTAAACAGTAATTTTTAAGGAATTCGGACAAGAAAATAATTTAAAAACCTTACGCGATTGAGAAAACGTATTAAAAACCCTACGCGATTTTAAAAACAGTAAAATATATTTATGCGAATTAAAAACGTTTGTAAAAACGACAAAATTGTGAAAACGAGATAAAATTTCTACGCGATTGACGAAAACAGTGAATTTTACTGTCGGGCTAAGTGGTGAACCCGGACAGGTTGTGAAACAGTATTTGTCTGGTGGGACTTACTGTATTTATTTCTGCCATGAGGGCATGAGTTTCTGCCATTGAGGGCATTTGCGTAAATATGCATATTTATACCATTGAGGGTATTCTGGTAATTTTTTTATCATGCATTGAGTTAATGCCAATTTTTGGTGGATTGATTGACGAGGTGAATCACATCGTGTTGTCAGTGCGATAAACGTAGTGTGGTTCATTTTCTTTATGGACTTGGAGACGTTAGTGTGCGGTATCCCATATGTGGACAGTTGGTCGCTCCACTGGGCCGTGGTAACTGGCAACACACTAATGGACTCGACACGCACTATTTTTAATCGAGATCTTGTAAAGTCTAATAGTACATTGCCTGTAGTGACACGACGTTAGATAGTGTGCTACACCACGCCATGTGACTGTGGGCTATAGATGCAACGTGAGACCGCGGAATAGTTTGGTTAGGCAGTCGTGATACTAATAGATTTTACGGGTCATTCTCTCTGATGTCTGTATGTGTTTAGCTCCATGGAGTAGGATCGTGTCATATTGCATATGTATCTGTGTCATACATTATTACATTTTTTTTATCTGTAATATCATATATATTTAATTCTTATATTATATCTATGTTATACTGTGTTTATGTTTACATTGTTTTGTGTTATGTTGTATATATGTTTTTGTCGTTATGGTATTCTCTTATGGCATTCTATATTGTATGAACTGTTTTATCAACTGTATTGTCGTTTTCTTATTTACCATGTTTGTGATGATTTAGATTGTCTTACCTCTTTCTTGTATGTGTTATCTGTATATTTTAAATTATGTGATAAAGAGTTGGAGGAAGAGGAACAGCCTCTTGAGTGTGAGTATCCAGAGGAGGAGGAAGAGCAGCAAGCCGAAGATCAGTTCTACGAGCAAGAACCATCAGATCATTCATATCCATTGGATTGATTGTGGGAGGATGACACTACCAGGATTCTTTGGATTCGTGCAACTTGAGTTTCACGGAGGCTCTAAAGCCTGGTGTCTGCGAGAGGATAGAGATTCGGTGACATACGTAGGGCGTCTGACTGTGACCATACGTACAGAGTTTGATGGAGTGCCGATCTTTTCTACTTTGTTGTATTTACATGTGGAGTTGCCGCTATCTCTTAGGCGTCATTGGGGTGGTATGTTTGATGCGCCTAGTGAGATTTGCAGCGTATCGACTGCACGGACTAGTGTCCGTAGAGGGTCGAGGCATCCTGGATATTTATCACTTGAAGTTTCATCTGAGAGTGATCCTTCAGAGGGTTAGATATTTATGATGTGTACTTGGGCGCGTCTGCATTTGTATATTTTAACTTTTACTGTTTTATTTACTGTTTTGGTTTTTAAATATTTGTAGTTGTATATTATTTGTATAACCTATGATGGAACCATATATATATTATGTGTGATAATAATGTGCTTATTTTATGTTCCGTGTTATTTTATCTCGTAATATTCTGTTTAACCGGAAAAATTTTATAACTTGTATTAGTATATAATAAACGTTTTACAACTTGGGTAGATTTTATTTATCTTTATTTTGTTTTCTTTATAAATGTGACATCCCCATAAGGGTGTTACATTAGTTGGTATCAGAGCCCAAGTTAGAGTCTTTTGGGGTTGTGGTTGGGTCTGTTTTTGTTTGTGCTGTGTGATTCTCTGTGATTTACTTCCAAAAGGATGTATTTAACTTTGTTTGGTTATGTTTGAAGAAAGAAGATGTCTGGTAGAGGACGAGGATGTGCAAACGTAAATCAGGAAGTGGACCCAATGATTGCGACTGTTGAAGCTATGCAGCGGATGGCTGAAGTGATCACTCAGCAGAATCTGAGAGCAGCTCAACAGCAAGATGCTACTGCTGATGCCCTAAATTTATCTAAATTTAGGCGTAACAATCCGCCGCAGTTTAGAGGCGAGGTTGATCCTGAGAAAGCAAGTCAATGGATACAAGACTTGGAGAGAATCTTTGAAGGGATAAGATGCACAGATGAGAAGAAGGTAACATATGCAGCCTTTATGTTAAGGGGAGACGGAGAACACTGGTGGAGAGGAACCCACCGGTTGTTGCAGGTTGAAGGAACAGAAATTACATAGGAGGTATTTTCTAATGCATTTCTGGAAAAGTATTTTCCTGCGAGTGCTAGACATGCCAAGGAGATGGAATTTCTTGGTTTACGTCAGGGTAACATGACTGTGAATGAGTATGCTACTAAATTTGAGAGCTTGTCTCAGTTCTCAGATTATGCTCAAACTCGACCGGATGATGTATAGAGATGTCGGAAGTTTGAGGCAGGGTTGAGAGCGGAACTGAAACGAGGAGTGATATCTTTGAGGATGACTCAGTTTCATGCTTTAGTGGATGCATGTGCATGACTCGAGGACTTGGAGCCGTCATGAGACCAAAGAAACCGTAACTTCGGACCAACAAGGTTTCAGAGGGGTGGTAGCAGTAATACTAATCGGTTGTAGCGCAAGCCGTATTCTAGACTACTAGGGAATCAATCTCAACGACCACCAGTTGGGGGAAGTACTAGTGGTAGTGGAGCTGGACAGAGAGTGGCATTTACGCCAACATGTTTTAAGTGCGGAAAGAAAGGCCATATCTCTCCGGAGTGCACAATCAGAGGGACAGTTTGCTTTAACTGTAAACAACCTGGGCACATGTCTAAGGATTGTACTCAGCCGGAAAGGAAACCTGTTGTTCGTTATGTTCGAGCTAATCAACAAAAGTCATGAGGTACTCAACCGAAGTCAGGAGGACGAGTATATACTATGACGGGAACAGAAATTTCTCAGTGTGATGACCTTATTTAGGGAGAAGGAGTCATTGAAGGTAATCTTCTGACTGTGTTATATGACTCTGGTGCAACACATTCATTTATTGCTTATGATTGTATAGAAAGATTGAAGTTGCCTGTGTCTTCTCTGAATGTTAAATTGAGTGTATCTACGCCAACTGCTAAACCTGTAGTTACGTCTAAGATATGTTTGGATTGCCCTATTGTTGTAAAGGACCGTATGTTTTTGGTCAACTTGATTTGTTTACCTCTTGTTGAGATAGATGTAATCTTAGGGATGGACTGGTTATCTTCTAACCATATCCTTATAGACTGTGCAAGCAAAACCATAGTTTTTCCTAAAGAAGAAAAGTCTAGATTCTTGACTGCTGTTAAAGTCAAGTCGTTGTTGAGAGAGGGAGCACAGGGATATATGTTATTGTCTTCTCTAGAAGTCAAGAACGTGAAAGATATGAATACTATTCCTGTTGTCAATGAGTTTCCAGAAATTTTTCCAGATGACGTACCTGGTTTGCCACCTGAGAGGGAGATCAAGTTTTCAATTGATTTAGTACCAGGAGCAGGTCCTATCTCAATTGCGCTATACCAGATGTCGCCAGCAGAGTTGGTGGAGCTGAAACAACAATTGGTGGAACTGTTGGAGAAACAGTTTGTGCGACCTAGTGTTTCACCGTGGGGAGAGCTAGTGCTTTTGGTCAAGAAGAAAGATGGAACTTCTCGACTTTGTGTGGATTATCGTCAGCTGAACAAGGTGACTATCAAGAATAAATATCCACTTCCAAGAATTGATGATTTGATGGATCAGTTGAAGGGAGCAGTGGTATTTTCTAAAATAGATCTGAGATCGGGTTATCACCAGATTCGTGTTAAGGGGGAGGATGTACCCAAAACAGCTTTTCGAACTCATTATGGACATTATGAGCATCAGGTAATACCATTCGAGGTGACGAATGCTCCTACCATATTTATGGACTATATGAACAGGATTTTTCGTCCGTATCTAGACAGATTTGTCATTATTTTTATCGATGACATTCTGATCTATTCTCAATCTAAGGAAGAGCATGCTGAACATCTCGGTATTGTTCTTCAGATTTTGAAGGAAAAGTAGCTATATGCGAAATTGGCAAAGTGTGAGTTCTGGTTGGAAGAAGTCTGATTTCTAGGTCACGTGATTTCCAAAGAAGGTATTGTGGTAGACCCATCGAAAGTGGAGACTGTTTTATAGTGGGAAAGACCTAAGATGGTGACAGAAGTTCGAAGTTTTGTTGGACTTGCTGGATATTACCGGAGGTTTATCGAGGGTTTTTCTAAGATTGCTGGACCGCTTACGCAGCTCACGAGGAAAAGTCAAGCTTTTGAATGGATGGAAAAATGTGAAGCCAGTTTCCAAGAATTGAAGAAAAGGTTAACAACTGCACCAGTGTTAATTTTATCGGATTCTAAGGGAACTTTTGATGTATATTATAATGCTTCTTACCAAGGGTTAGGATGCGTATTGATGCAAAACCGAAATGTTGTGGCGTATGCTTCTCGACAGTTGAAGGTTCATGAGAGGAATTATCCAACACACGATTTGGAATTGGCAGCAGTGGTTTTTACTCTGAAAGTGTGGAGGCATTTTCTGTATGGAGCGATGTTCAATGTCTTTAGTGATCACAAGAGTCTAAAGTACTTGTTTGATAAGAAAGAATTGAATATGAGGCAAAGGCGATGGTTGGAATTCTTAAAGGATTATGATTTTCAACTTCAATACCATCCAGGAAAAGCTAATGTGGTAGCTGATGCCTTGAGCAGAAAGGTGATTGGTGTTTCGGCGATGATGATAAAGGAGGAGGAATTGATTAACAAATTCCGAGATTTATAGTTGTCAGTGGAATTTTTGCCTGGAAGAGTTCGCCTATGTAAGGTCGTGATTATAAATGAATTTCTCGATGTAGTTCGAGATAAGCAAAAGGAAGATGCGTTTTTACAAAATGAGAGGGAATTGTTGAAGCAAGGTCATAAGTCGACGGTAGAGGAAGGAGCAGATGGAATTTTAAGGTTCAAAGGAAGAATCTGTATGCCTGATGATTCTGAGCTTAAGAAGGGGATCCTAGATGAAGCTCATACTAGTGATTTGAGTTTATATCTGGGGATGACCAAGATGTACCAAGACTTGAAGAGGTTGTTTTGGTGGCCAAAGATGAAGACAGATGTAGCGGAATATGTGGCGTCTTGTCTGGTTTATCAGAAGGCGAAGTGGAACATCAGAGACCAGCTGGTATGTTGCAACCGTTAGCTATTCCAGAGTGGAAGTGGGATAGTATCTCAATGGATTTCGTTACTGGATTGCCGAAGACGAGGAAAGGTCATGATTCGATATGGGTTATAGTTGATAGGCTTACGAAGTCGGCTTATTTCTTACCAATTAACATTAAGTATTCACTGGAAAGATTAACCCAGTTATATATCAGTGAGATTGTGAGGTTACATGGTGTGCCTACATGTATAGTTTCTGACAGAGATCCGAGGTTTACATTGAGGTTCTGGCGAAGTTTACAAGAAGCCATGGGAACTAAGTTGCAGTTGAGTTTAGCTTATCATCCGCAAACTGATGGTCAAACAGAGAGAACTATACAGTCTTTGGAAGATCTGTTGCGTGCTTGTGTTTTGGAGCAACGAGGAAGTTGGGATGAATTTTTATCTTTGATAGAATTCACCTACAACAATAGTTTTCACTCGAGCATAGGGATGGCACCCTATGAGGTGTTGTATAGAAGGCGTTGTCGAACACCGTTGTGTTGGTATCAAGATGGGGAAAGTATGACTATTGGACTAGATCTTGTACAACAGACTACAGAGAAGGTAAAGATGATACAAGAGAAGATGAAGACGACGCAAAGCAGACAGAAGAGTTATGCGGATAAACGAATATGACCTCTTGAATTTGAGGAAGGTGAGCATGTATTTCTAAGAGTGACTCCTATGACCGTGGCCGGAAGAGTTATTAAATCTAAGAAGCTTACTCCTAAGTTCATTGGACAGTATCAGATTATTCGACGTATAGGTCCTGTAGTGTATCAGATTACTTTGCCGCCTTTTCTATCAAATCTGCATGATGTATTTCATGTATCTCAGTTAAGGAAATATGTTCCAGATCCGATGCATGTTATACAACTAGATGAAGTACAACTGAAGGAGAATTTGACTTATGAGACTTTACCTGTCAGGATAGAGGACAGAAAGGTAAAGCAGCTTCGAGGGAAGATGATCGAGTTAGTGAAAGTCATATGGAATGATGTGACAGGTAATGCTACCTGGGAGCTGGAAGACAAAATAAGGGAGCAATATCCTCATTTATTCTGAGGTATAACGAATTTCGGGGATGAAATTTTTATTTGTTGGGGAGAGTTGTAACACCTAAACTTTTGGGTGAGTTACCATTGTGTCCTGAATGTACTGTTTGATGTTTTTCAACTTTAGGATAAATAACCGTTGTGTCTTTTTTGCACTGTTTGTTATTTTTTGTATGAATTACTGTTTTATATTACTGTCTGTTATTTTATTTGAACTTTTTGTGTGATTTGCTCTAGGACAGGAAAATAATATTTTTCAGGCCGGGGAAATCTTAATTTAATTATTCGGAGCTGGAGGATCTTACTAAACCCAATTCTGAATGATACGGTTAGTAATCTTTTAATTTTTAGGATTTTACTGTGCAATAAAATAATTTTATATTATTATAATATTATTTTATTAGTCAGTACAAATAAGCGATAATGGACCCAGAAATGTTTTGCGGGACCCACGTTTAGTAAAAACTTAATAGGATTAGTAGCTTAATTAAGCATCATTAGTGAAGGAACATTCAAGAGCATATGACTAAGCATGTGACAAGGCTTAATTAGTGACAAGGCTTAATGACAAGGCTTAGTGACTAGGCTTAGATTAACCAATGAGAGTTAAGCTTGGTAATCAAGTTTTAATCCTCACCATTGATCATTTCTAAGGCTTGGATGGAGCCAACCAAATGGACACCTCCTTGTGCATTGAAGTCTACGGTCATTCACTCTTGGAAGGCCATTCTACACTTGATTTTCTAACGCTTTCTCTCTTCTCACTCTTCCAAAAATACCAAACTTCATTGTTGTTTTCTTGAAGGTTCATTCGGCCAAACACCATTCCTCACCATCCATCCACCTAAAATTTTATCCAACTAACTTTTCTAAACCTAAACACAATTCTAAGAACATCTCTAGTTGAGAGTTCTTGCAAAATCCCTCATCTTGGGCTTGAAAACCTACTTGGGAGATTTTACCTAGAAGGTGAAATTTCTTCTTTTTCATTTCTAAATTCTTTTTCAAAGTTCTAAACCATGATTGATCCATGGTTTAAGCTCTCTTTTATGTTAATAACTTGTAGAATTTGTTTAAGCTTGTTAGGTGATTTGGAGGAGTGAAAATCGAAACCCTAGAAAGGAGTGAAAGAGTATTTGTCTTCATTTAAGGTAAGAGCAAGACTTAAATCTTATCATCCTTGGGTGGTGGTAAGAAGATGAAAATTGTTTGTGATTGTAGAATCCATAAGGATTCATTTGTGTGTTTGTTATTAGCTTTCCTATTTGTGATTTGTATTCATTTGCATGTCTACAAGCTTTAAAATATTGTATGTCTTAGTAAATGCATGTGTAAATATTAAGATGTGAACAATATGTCAAGGATTGCATGAGTGTTCCAAAGAACACACCACCAAGGCTCACGGCCTCAACCAAAAAGGAGAACCAAAATGTTCTCATCAATTTTCTAAGAGTGTGATTTAATTAACCTAGGAAAATTAACAAGATGCAAAATTGTTTAGAGCAAGAAAAATGAATGTAGAGATCAAATGGCAATTTTAAGTATTTCGGCCAACATGCCAAAGCCAAGGATTTATGGTTTTTAAAATCATTTCCAAACCATTTTCAATCAAAAAGAAGCAATATATGTTAAAAGGAATTTTTCTACAATGAGTTTTGAAGAAATAAATTGATTAGAATTAAGTTTAAGAAGTTAAAACTAATGATTTTACTGTTAGATGAAAATACAGTAGCTTTTGTAAATTTCTAACATATAGCTCATATGATATTTTGAAGCATGTTAGTGATTTTCAAAAAGTTAAATTATACGGTTAAAAATTAAGTAAAAGGAATTTTTACAGAAAAAAAAAATTAGGAAACCATTATTATAAAGTTTCTAAATAAAATACTGTCAATTTTTAGTAAAAACGGACAAATAAGATAGAAAAGATGTCCAAAAGACAGTATATGGTATGAAAAATATTCTACGTAGTTTAAACGTACTAAATATTATTTTGGTTTATTTAAACAGTAATTTTTAAGGAATTCGGACAAGAAAATAATTTAAAAACCTTACGCGATTGAGAAAACGTATTAAAAATCCTACGCGATTTTAAAAACAGTAAAATATATTTACGCGAATTAAAAACATTTGTAAAAACGATGGAATTGTGAAAACGCTATAAAAGTTCTACGCGATTGACGAAAACAGTGAATTTTACTGTCGGGCTAAGTGGTGAACCCGGACAGGTTGTGAAATAGTATTTGTCTGGTGGGACTTACTGTATTTATTTCAACCATAAGGGCATAAGTTTCTGCCATTGAGGGCATTTGCGTAAATACACATATTTATACCATTGAGGGTATTCTGGTAATTTTTCTATCATGCATTGAGTTAATGCCAATTTTTGGTGGATTGATTGACGAGGTGAATCACATCGTGTTGTCGGTGCGATAAACGTAGTGTGGTTCATTTTCTTTATGGACTTGGAGACGTTAGTGTGCGGTATCCCATATGTGGACAGTTGGTCGCTCTACTGGGCCGTGGTAACTGGCAACACACTAATGGACTCGACACACACTATTTTTAATCGAGATCTTGTAAAGTCTAATAGTACATTGCCTGTAGTGACATGACGTTAGACAGTGTGCTACACCACGCCATGTGACTGTGGGCTATAGACGCAATGTGAGACCACGGAATAGTTTGGTTGGGCAGCCGTGGTACTAATAGATTTTACGAGTCATTCTCTCTGATGTCTGTATGTGTTTAGCTCCATGGAGTAGGATCATGTCATATTGCATATATATCTGTGTCATACATTATTATATTTTTTTTTATCTGTAATATCATATATATTTAATTCTTATATTATATCTATGTTATATTGTGTTTATGTTTATATTGTTTTGTGTTATGTGGTATATATGTTTTTGTCGTTATGGTATTCTCTTATAGCATTCTATATTGTATGAACTGTTTTATCTGTTGTATTGTCGTTTTCTTATTTACCATGTTTATGATGATTTAGATTGTCTTACCTCTTTCTTGTATGTGTTATCTGTATATTTTAAATTATGTGATAAAGAGTTGGAGGAAGAGGAACAACCTCTTGAGTGTGAGTATCCAGAGGAGGAGGAAGAGCAGCAAGCCGAAGATCAGTTCTACGAGCAAGAACCATCCAATCATCCATATCCATTGGATTGATTGTGGGAGGATGACACTACCAGGATTCTTTGGATTCGTGCAACTTGAGTTTCACAGAGGCTCTGAAGCCTGGCGTCTGCGAGAGGATAGAGATTCGGTGATATACGTAGGGCGTCTGACTGTGACCATACGTACGGAGTTTGATGGAGTGCCGATCTTTTCTACTTTGTTGTATTTACATGTGGAGTTGCCGCTATCTCTTAGGCATCATTGGGGTGGTATGTTTGATGCGCCTAGTGAGATTAGCAGTGTATCGACTGCACGGACTCGTGTCCGTAGAGGGTCGAGGCATCCTGGATATTTATCACCTGAAGTTTCATCTGAGAGTGATCCTTCAGAGGGTTAGATATTTATGATGTGTACTTGAGCGCGTCTGCGTTTGTATATTTTAACTTTTACTATTTTGTTTAATGTTTTGGTTTTTAAATATTTATAGTTGTACATTATTTGTATAACCTATGATGGAACCATATGTATATTATGTGTGATAATAATGTGCTTATTTTATGTTCTGTGTTATTTTATCTCGTAATATTCTGTTTAACCGGAAAAATTTTAGATACCGCATTAGTATATAATAAACGTTTTACAACTTGGGTAGATTTTATTTATCTTTATTTTGTTTTCTTTATAAATGTGACATCCCCATAAGGGTGTTACACGAATCGTGGTTCTGGGAATCACGTAATCGATTACAATGAGATTGTAATCGATTACAGAGATTCTGTTACGCTGGTAATCGATTACCAGGGTGATGTAATCGATTACCAAGACCCAAAAATGAGATTTTTGAGCTGGAAATGATTGAAATCATGGTTCTTTGCCCTTTGTAACTCAAACATAACCTAAAAACTCTGGATTCAAGGATTTTACTTTACTTAAATGCGATAGGAATATGTATTCATACCGATAGAGAAGAAATGATTTTGAAAATGGAATTCTTGGATCCATGACATGGAAATTGTGGTATGTGTGTAATAAGGAACATATATTGATACTGAGAATTAATGATGCAATTGTGATTCCCTATGTGGGTTATGCACTTATTGATTTAGTGCTCAATGAGATAAGAATGATGATATGCCATTGAGGCAATGTTTTAATAAATGTATGGTTGATATGTCATGTTGGACATTGAATAATGCTTATGTGCCATTGAGGCAATGCTTATGTTGAATGCATCATTGTTGAACATACATGAATGGACATTTTGTCATCATGCATGTGTGTTGTCCGTTGGACATTGTTGAGAAGGCCATGTTGCCTAGGAGTTTGACTAACACCTTTGTGCGGGTGCGAGTAGACTAAGTGTAGGTGTCATATGTTGTTGACCCTGGGGGCGTTGGGGTGTGGGTGTCTCACAATAGACAGTGGTAGCTCCACTGGGGCCGTGGGATAGACCAATGCGACACACCAACGATCCTGTTTGAGACACTGTCCTATATCGCGATCAACTGTTGAGGTACCATGTATGAGTCATTGCGCAAACAATTTTATGAAAGAAAGCACACTGTATTTTAAGGCTACTGATATACTGGTATTACTCCTTGATCATTCACTCCGAAAATGTTTACGTCTAGCTCTATGGAGTAGGAACTTTGGTACCCTTGTTGCATTGTGAGTTGTCAGTCACATGGTCCATTGAGCATTTATAATTGGATAATATGTTTACTATCATGACTACGATATTTATTTGACTCCTGGTACTGGATAATGTTAACTATTGTTCTTTGCTGCTTTACTCTCATTAATTGCTTTCGGGTATTACTGCACTTGTATGTATTAACTATGTCTTATGTGGGCGTTCGACGCCGTTTATTTTCTTGCTACCATGTTGGTACTGAAAGTTGGGAATCTCACCTCTTTCGGTAATTTCTCTATTTTATATTTTGGTTGGATCATGTGCTCTCGAGAAGACGCTCGTGAGGAGGACGAGGAAACAACTAAGTTTCAGGGTTTCTAGCCTTATCTCGACTGAGATCGAAGTTGCTGAGGATGTCATTTTGGCTCTGTGGACTTTTTGGCTACGTGCGGATCAACTTTCTTGGAGGTCCAGACTGCTGGCATATCAACGTCCAGACTAATCGATGTGTATACCACGGCGATGTGACGGTGTCCTTAGCGTGGAGACGTTATGACGCTCCTATTCTAGATTTTCATGTTTTCGTACGGCTGGAGTTCTATATACCCGTGAGGGATATGTGGGGTGAAATGTATTATACCCCTCATGAGGATTCCTTTTTGTCTACTGCCCGGGCTCCTGCCCGTTGTTCTGTCGTCCCTATGGATGTCTCGTCGGATAACGAGGACCCTGAGAAGGATCCATCTACGGTTCCTTCTCGTTCTAGGTAGTCTTAGGGTTGGTTTTAATTGATGGCTACTGATGGCTATCTGTTTATTTTGAGGGAGCCTGACGTACTACTGGATTAGTGGGTATATATTTGTATCTCTTGGGGTAGGTACACATTTTGCCTTTTGTATATTTTTGGAAATGTAATTCAAACAGGCTTGTATTTCTGGTACAAAGTATGTAATTATCCATATTGTGAATGGTCGTATGTTTCATTCCACGTTGATTTCTCTTTGACCTTTTTGACAGAAGTTTTATTGGAAAAAGGAACTTTTAATTTTAACTCAATCACGCGATATATTCATAAGCAGGTGTATATGTACATTAAATGGAAGTTTTAACCGGATTCATGTTAAGCAAAAAAAAATGTTCAAATTTTTCGTAATCATTTGTATGTCATTTCACTATAGTGCGACGTTCCTTCTTCTCACCCATTATGACTACGGGAGAAAAAAGGGGCGTTACACTATCTTGGTATCAGAGCTCCCGGTTATGTTTTCTTTGGGTCGTGTGGTTTTGGACTGTCTTGTTTTTTTTTGCTGTGTTACTCTCTGTGACTTTGTTGTTCGGTATTCATAAGGATACATCTGACTTTCTCTGTATTTTGCATAGCTCAACTTGAAAGAAACCATGGCTCCCATAGAAGCAATACAGAAGATGACTGAGGCAATGTTACAGCAGAACCAGCAGACAGCTCAATAACAGGCTAGGGCTGCACAACAGCTAGAGGCTACAGCGGACGTTCATAACTTGGAAGGATTTCGTCGCGCTAATCCTCCACAGTTTAAAGGGGAGTTTGATCCAGAGAAAGCTACATTGTGGATCCAAGAGTTGGAGAAAATATTTACGGGTATGAATTGTGCTGATGATAGGAAGGTGACCTATGCCGCATACATGCTGATGGGAGATGCTGAACATTGGTGGACGGGAGAACAAAGGCTACTGCAAGCCGCGAACAGAGTGATAACTTGGGAAGTGTTCAAAGAAAGGTTCTTGAACAAGTATTTTCCTGAAAGTGCCAGACACGTAAAAGAAATGGAATTTCTGAGGTTGCGACCGGGAGGTATGACTGTGAGCGAATACGCCGCCAAGTTTGAGTACTTGTCCAGATTTTCGACCTATTTTCAACTTCAACCCAATGAAACTCGGAAGTGTCGGAAGTTTGAGGAAGGCCTGAGGCATGATGTGAAGAAAATTATGATAGCCTTGAAGATTTCTCAGTTTTCTAAGCTACTCAACACTTGTTGCCGATTGGAAAGTGTGGAACAAGAACGTGAGGCGAGAAACAGAAACTTTGGGCCCGTTCGATCCCAAAGAGGAGGTGGTGGTAATGCGAGTCGTTATCAAACGAAGCCTTATTCCAGACCCTCTGGAAGTCAACAGCCACAAAAATTTCAAGGAGGAAGCCCAACTGGAAGCCCTGGAAGGATGGGTCAGAATGCTACAACTACTCCGAGATGTATGAAATGTGGGAAGGAGCATTTCACATGAGACTGCACAATCAAAGGATTTATTTTCTTTCGGTGCGGGAAACCTGGTCACGTTTCTCGAGACTACCATCAGACCAAGGCAGAACCATCCGTCAATGTTGCTAAGACTTCTAAACCACAAGTTGGAGGCAGAGTCTACACCTTGAGTGGTGCTGAGACCTTTGAATCCGAGGATCTGATACAAAGAGAAGGTATCATTGAAGATAATCTTTTAATTGTACTGTATGACTCTGGTGCTACTCATTCTTTTATTTCACATGACTGTGTGAAAAGACTTGGATTGCCTGTGTCTTCTTTGCCTTTCGATTTGACTGTTTTAACTCCTGCTGCAAAACTTGTCGTCACTACTAAGGTGTGTCTAGGTTGTCCTTTAATCGTGGAAGGTCGAATCTTTTCTGTCGATTTAATCTGTTTACCATTATCCCAACTAGACGTGATATTAGGAATGGACTGGCTATCTGCCAACCATGTCCTGTTAGATTGTTCTAGAAAGACAATAGTTTTCCCTTTGGATGAGGATTCTAGATTTTTGACCGCCAACCAAGTGAAAGCTTTTCTGAAAGAAGGAGCTCGGGGATACATGCTATTATCTTTTTTGAAAGTCGAGAGTGAAGTTGATGTGGACGCAATCTCTATTGTTCGAGAATTTCCTGAAGTTTTCCTTGATGATGTACCTGGTTTGCCACCTGAACGAGAGGTCGAGTTTGCTATTGACTTAGTACCAAGAGTTGGCCCTATTTCTATAGCGCCTTACCGTATGGCACCAGCAGAGCTCGTGGAACTTAAGAAGCAGTTGGAAGAACTTCTGGAAAAACAATTCGTGAGACCCAGTGTGTCACCTTGGGGAGCACCTGTGTTGTTGGTTAAGAAGAAAGATGGGACTTCAAGATTATGTGTGGACTACCGTCAGTTGAACAAAGTTACGATCAAGAACAAGTATCCATTGCCAAGGATAGATGACTTGATGGACCAATTAAAAGGAGCTGTTGTGTTTTCCAAGATCGATCTACGATCGGGTTATCACCAAATCAGAGTGAAAGTGGAAGATATTCCCAAGACGGCTTTTCGTACTCGTTATGGTCATTACGAGTACCTGGTGATGCCTTTTGGTGTGATAAATGCACCTGCGATATTTATGGACTACATGAATAGGATCTTTCGTCCTTATTTGGACAAATTCGTCATTGTTTTCATCGACGATATCTTGATCTATTCGCAAAATCACGAGGACCATGCTGAGCACCTCAGCATAGTTCTCCAGATTTTGAAGGAAAAAGAGCTATATGCGAAACTATCCAAGTGCGAGTTTTGGCTAAATGAGATGAAATTCTTGGGTCATGTAATCACAAAGGAAGGAATTGCAGTGGATCCTTCAAAAGTAGAAGCCGTACTATAGTGGGAAAGACCAACGACAGTGACGGAAATCCGAAACTTCGTCGGGTTAGCCGGATACTACCAGAGGTTTATTGAGGGATTTTTCAAAATTGTTGGACCGCTCACTCAACTCACCAAGAAAGACCAAGCTTTTGAATGGACAGATTCCTATGAAGGAAGTTTCCAAGAGTTAAAAAGGAAGCTGACTACGTCACCAATGCTAGTCTTACCGAATCCTAGTGAACCATTTGAAGTGTACTGTGACGCTTCGTATCAAGGTTTGGGGTGCATTCTCATGCAAAACGAAGGGGTGGTAGCTTACACCTCAAGACAATTGCAAATGCACGAGAAGAACTACCCAACACATGATCTAGAGTTAGCTGTAGTGGTGTTTGCATTGAAAATATAGAGACATTATGTGTATAGAGCCATATTCAACGTCTTCAGTGACCACAAAAGTCTGAAATACCTGTACGATCAGAAAGAGCTGAACATGAGGCAACGAAGATGGCTAGAATTTTTGAAAGACTACGACTTCCAACTTCAGTATCATCCTGGAAAGCCGAACGTGGTGGCCGATGCTTTGAGTAGGAAGACAATTAGTGTTTCTACTATGATGATTAGAGAAAAGGACTTGATAGAGCAATTCAGAGACATATGGTCATTTGTAGAATTAACACCGGGCAAAATCTGCATGAATAAGATCACTATCTTGAATGACCTGATGGATGATATTCGAGAGAAACAAAAGATCGATAAATTCCTGCAAGAAGAAAGAGAATTAATGAGGCAGGGTGGTGTATCAACGTTGAAGGAAGGAAGCGATGGAATTCTGAGATTCCAAGGAAGGGTCTGTGTGCCTAAAGATAGGGAACTCAGAAAGTTCATACTTGAACGTGCTCACTCGAATCAGTTAAGCATGCATCCTGGAATGACCAAGATGTATCAAGACTTGAGGAAGTTGTTTTGGTGGCATGGGATGAAAAGAGACATCGCTAGATGCATGTCATCTTGTTTGTTCTGCCAGAAAACGAAGATTGAACATCAAAGACCAACTGGACTGTTACAACCCTTATCTATCCCCGAATGAAAATGGGATAGTATTGCCATGGACTTTGTTGTCGGGTTGCCAAGGACAAAGAAAGGAAATGACTCAATATGGGTAATTGTGGATCGAATTACAAAATCAGCTCACTTTTTGCCAACCAACATAAGATATCCATTGGAGAAGTTGAGTCGGATATACATTGGTGAAATTGTCAGACTTCATGGTGTGCCCACAAGTATCATTTCCGACAAAGATCCAAGGTTTACGTCTAAGTTTTGGAAGCGTCTTCAAGAAGTTATGGGAACGAAGTTACGAGTGAGTTCGGCATACCATCCGCAGACTGATGGCCAATCAGATAGGACAATTCAGTCATTAGAGGATCTGCTGAGAGCTTGTGCGATAGAGCAAACTGGAGGTTGGGATGAAATCTTACCATTGGTGGAATTCACCTACAACAACAGTTACCATTCAAGTATAGGGATGGCACCCTATGAGGCTCTATATGGGCGGAGGTGTCGGACGCCTCTGTGCTGGTATCAAGATGGAGAATGGCTTACCGTTGGACATGAACTCATTCAGCAGACAACTAAGAAGGTTAAAATGATTCAGGAGAAAATGAAAACGGCTCAGAGTCGGCAGAAGAGTTATACGGACAAAAGAAAGAAACCTCTTGAGTTCGAAGAAGGAGAGCATGTCTTCTTGAAAGTCACACCTACGACTGGGGTCGGTCGTGTCCTCAAGTCTAGAAAACTCACTCCAAAATTCCTTGGACCTTACCAAATTCTTCGTCAGATAGGTCCTGTTGCTTACCAAATAGCTTGATCCCCTTTTCTTTCAAATCTTCATAACGTCTTTCATGTGTCACAACTCAGAAAATATATCCCAAGTCCTAATCATGTCATAGCACATGATTCCGTACAATTAAGGGAAAACTTGACTTATGAGACAGCTCCTGTAAGGATTGAGGATAAGAGGACAAAGCAACTCAGAGGAAAGGACATTGCACTAGTAAAGGTAATCTGGAACGAAGCAACTGGAGATGTGACGTGGGAGCTGAAGAACAAGATGAAGGAGCAATATCCCGAATTGTTTTAAGGTATGGAAAATTTCGGAGACGAAATTCTTATTTGTTGGGGAGAGTTGTAACACCCCAAATTTTACTTTTCTACTATCAAAATTCATTCTAAAATATTTGTGATTTTCTGGAATTTTTCTGGAATTTTCTGAGAACGCGAAATATTTTAATATATTTCTCGTTTTACGTATGTACTGAGCGGAACCGGAGAAATGAGATATTTTCTCCGAAAGCCTTGAACTATGGAAACGTCAACGGGAGATCTTACTAAACCCAAGACCGGACACAGTTTGCAAGGTTTCACATTTTTCAAGAAATTTAATAGTAATAATAATGAAACGCTGTGTAGATTTCATCTGTCAGGTAAATTAATGCTGACTTCTATCAACTGTAATAATTGTCTACTAAATAATAATATGTATTAAAAACATTATCCTACTATCCAAAATCTACTTTGTATCACATCCATTAGCTTTAATTCCAAAAAGAATGATTAAATTAATTAAGCTTGTCAAGGGAAGCTTCTTAAAAATTTCCCAAATAATTCATTTTTCTCTCTCTTCACTCCCCACACTCATTCCCACGGCAGATGGCCATTTTGGGAGCCTTAAATACCCACTTTTCTCATTCTCACTTTTATCACTCCACTCTCACACTTCAAACACTCTTCTCTTCTTCTCCTTGCTTCACCACCGTACATACACTCATTGGAGATCATCTCCATTGTTTGCTACAACTAAACTCATTTCGTGTTTTCTTCCACCATTCCAAGACCATCCTTTGGTTCTTCTTCTTCCACTATCCACCATTGAAGCTAAAGCTTTGAGCTTGGAGGTAAAGTCTTCACCTTTCTTTCACTTTCTTCTCATTTTCGTTTTTCTTGGTCACTTATGTTATCAAGAACTCATTTTTCCATAGTTTGAGTGGACATTATGGAAATCACTCACATTGGTGTTCTTCTTGAAGGGGAAAACGAAAATCTAGGGCAAGAAGAGGTAACACCTTGTGTTGTCTTCCAAATAGGTAAGAGGAAGATGATCCTCTTCAACCAATCTTGGTAGTAAGGGAATGTCTTGTATGTGTGTTGTTATTGATTTCTGAATCCATGTACAAAGTTCTCTCATTTTTATGTTGTTCTTCATGATAGTGCATTTTGTTGGGTTTGTATGATTTATTGATGCCTCTTGCATGATTTGAAGATATATTTGAGTAACTTGTTGATTGAATATGATAATGATTGGTTTGGTTTGAGTTAAAGGACCTGGAGAACTCTGTTTTCTGCAAGTTTACGTGTGGTAATCGATTACACGGGGCTTGTAATCGATTACCAAGCCTTACAATGAGATGGCAATCGATTACCAGGGCTGTGTAATCGATTACCGGGGCTGTGTAATCGATTACCAGGTCCTTGAAGTTACGAATCGTGGTTCTGGGAATCACATAATCGATTACAATGAGATTGTAATCGATTATAGAGATTCTGTTACGCTAGTAATCGATTACCAGGGTGATGTAATCGATTACCAAGACCCAAAAATGAGATTTTTGAGCTGGAAATGATTGAAATCATGGTTCTTTGCCCTTTGTAACTCAAACATAACCTAAAAACTCTGGATTCAAGGATTTTACTTTACTTAAATGCGATAGGAATATGTATTCATACCGATAGAGAAGAAATGATTTTGAAAATGGAATTCTTGGATCCATGACATGGAAATTGTGGTATGTGTGTAATAAGGAACATATATTGATACTGAGAATTATTGATGCAATTGTGATTCCCTATGTCGGTTATGCACTTATTAATTTAGTGCTCAATGAGATAAGAATGATGATATGCCATTGAGGCAATGTTTTAATAAATGTATGGTTGATATGTCATGTTGGACATTGAATAATGCTTATGTGCCATTGAGGCAATGCTTATGTGGAATGCATCATTGTTGAACATACATGATTGGACATTGTGTCATCATGCATGTGTGTTGTCCGTTGGACATTGTTGAGAAGACCATGTTGCCTAGGAGTTTGAATAACACCTTTGTACGGGTGCGAGTAGACCAAGCGTAGGTGTCATATGTTGTTGACCCTGGGGGCGTTGGGGTGTGGGTGTCTCACAATAGACAGTGGTAGCTCCACTGGGGCCGTGGGATAGACCAATGCGACACACCAACGATCCTGTTTGAGACACTGTCCTATATCGCGATCAACTGTTAAGGTACCATGTATGAGCCATTGCGCAAACAATTTTATGAAAGAAAGCACACTATATTTTAAGGCTACTGATATACTGGTATTACTCCTTGATCATTCACTCCGAAAATGTTTACGTCTAGCTCCATGGAGTAGGAACTTTGGTACCCTTGTTGCATTGTGAGTTGTCAGTCACATGGTCCATTGAGCATTTATAATTGGATAATGTGTTTACTATCATGACTGCGATATTTATTTGACTCCTGGTAATGCTAATGTTGCTAGCTGGCTGTGGATAATGTTAACTATTGTTCTTTGCTGCTTTACTTTTGTTAATTGCTTTCGGGTATTATTGCACTTGTATGTATTAACTGTGTCTTATGTGGGCGTTCGACGCCGTTTATTTTCTTGTTGCCATGTTGGTACTAAAAGTTGGGAATCTCACCTCTTTCGGTAATTTCTCTATTTTGTATTTTGGTTGGATCGTGTGCTCTCGAGAAGACGCTCGTGAGGAGGACAAGGAAAGCACTGAGTTTCAGGGTTTCTGGCCTTATCTCGACTGAGATCGAAGTTGTTGAGGATGTCATTTTGGCTCCGTGGACTTTTTGGCTACGTGCGGATCAACTTTCTTGGAGGTCCGGACTGCTAGCATATCAACGTGCAGACTGATCGATGTGTATACCACGGCGATGTGACGGTGTCCTTAGCGTGGAGACGTTATGGTGCTCCTATTCTAGATTTTCATGCTTTCGTCCGGCTGGAGTTCTATATGCCCGTGAGGGACATGTGGGGTGAAATGTATTATACCCCTCGTGAGGATTCCTTTTTGTCTACTGCCCGGGCTCCTGCCCGCTATTCTGTCATCCCGATGGATGTCTCGTCAGACGACGAGGACCCTGAGGAGGATCCATCTACGTTTCCTCCTCGTTCTAGGTAGTCTTAGGGTTAGTTTTAATTGATGGCTACTAATGGCTGTCTGTTTATTTTGAGGGAGCCTGACGTACTACTGGATTAGTGGGTATATATTTGTATCTCTTGGGGTAGGTACACATTTTGCCTTTTGTATATTTTTGGAAATGTAATTCAAACAAGCTTGTATTTCTGGTACAAAGTATGTAATTATCCATATTGTGAATGGTCGTATGTTTCATTCCACGTTGATTTCTCTGTGACCTTTTTGACAGAAGTTTTATTGGAAAGAGGAACTTTTAATTTTAACTCAATCACACGATATATTCATAAACAGGTGTATATGTACATTAAATGGAAGTTTTAACCGGATTCATGTTAAGCAAAAAAAAAATGTTCAAATTTTTCGTAATCATTTGTATGTCATTTCACTATAGTGCGACGTTCCTTCTTCTTACCCATTATGACTACAGGAGAAAAAGGGGCGTAACAGTGATCATAAAGTTTAAAATATCTGTTTGATGAGAAGGAATTAAATATGAGGCAAAGGAGATTGATGGAGTTTTTAAAAGACTATGATTGAGTTAAAGTATCACCTGGGTAAAGTCAATGTAGTGACTGATGTAATATCCCTTCTAAATTAAATATGACAGTATTTATTTTGTATTCTGTATTCATAGGACATATGTACGTGGAATTAAAAATTTTTGCGTACAAGGGACATACGTGAAATTAACAAAAGTTTGCATACAAATTGAATTATTTATTTATAGTGAATCCAAAAGACTAACAGAAGAATTTCTTGAGCACTGGAGTTTCTTAAAAACATTTATAAGATACATTAAATGGAAATTTAAGAAAAATTAAGTAAAATAAAGCTTTAAACCCTAAGTAACTAAGCTAACTAATTGGTTAGTAATTTAGTTAATTTGTGATACTAGATTAGTAAATAAGTTAGGTTAGTTTGGTTAGAGTAACTAAGTGTCATCATAACCTAACCATGAACCAATAGAAACATAAACATTTGGTAGGCTTCTAATTGTTTAGAAAACTAAGTCATGATGAATTAACTAAGAACCAATGAAAATCTAGACATTTGGCAAGTTTTCTATTGGTTAGAAGCTTAGAGAAGTCATACTTGTTACACTTATCATTGGATGTCATCATAGCCTAACTAAGAACCAATCAAAACCTAGCCATTTGGTAAGCCTTCGATTGGTTAGAAACTTATACAAAGGCCACTTGTTTCCATTTCCATTGGATGGTTAGGAAATATAAAAGGAAAAAGAATTTTTTTAAAAAAAGAGATGAACACTTGAAGCTACTAGGAGTTTCGGGCAAGAAAGAACCAAGGAGGAGAAAAGAAGAAAAATTGAAGAAAATATAAGAAAAGCCAAGGAACAAGAAGGATCAAAGGTTTCCAAGTTCATCCACCAAGAGATTAAGCCAAGAATCTCACCTTTTTCATCTTAGTTTCATCTAACTTGAGGTAGGGAGTCATACCTTTTTTCTAAAGCTTTTCTAAGTTGTTTTTGTTTCTAAAAGTGTTTTAGTATGCTTTTCACCTTGTATTTGAATCAAGGAGTCTTATTCATAACTATTTATGTTAGATTGAAACCCTAGGCTAGTAAGATTTAATTTGTGCTCTTGAGAATTTGTTTGGGTTTTCTATGGAATTTATTGAAGAATAAGGTTGTTGTTGGAGAAAGAATCATAAAGATGATGTTAATTTTGAGAAATTATGGTTAAAAAATGAAGATTTAAGAACTAGTGCTTTGTCTAAATTAATTTGGGGGTTTTGATCTAAACTTTGATTTTAAATGAAATTGAAGCTATAAATGATCTTTTGATGCTAGAAATAGTCTAGAAATGACGAGAATGAGAAGAAAATGTTCTTTGTTACAATTTAGTGTTTTCGGCCAAGCATGCATATTAAGATTAGATTTTCTTGTTAATGAGTTTTATTGTATTCTATTGTTATAATTATATAAATAAATGATAAAATTTTATTAATGATGAAATATGGAGTAAATGATTGATTATGTTAATGTCACAAATTATGAAGGTGAGTCCATGGGCTAACGCATAGTGGAACTTAATAGGAAATCTTACATTGAGCTAGGGGACACCTTAGAAAGTGAGATCTCAACTATACGGTATGTTATTGACCATGTGAGCAAGAAGAGAAAGTAAGATATGATGGAATATAAAATAATATTATCATGTGAGCAAGAAAAGAAAGTAAGATATGATGGAATATGAAATAATATTATTACATGAGCAAGAGGAGAAAGTAAAATTTAATGGAATATGAAATGATACTATTTAGTATATATTTTCTTGATATAAAGTATAATTATATAGTACTCTGTTTGAAACTTATTTTCTACAGTGAATGCAACTAGACATAGTGTAACACCCTCAATAACATGTTAGGCTTGTAAATGGTCACAGAGGTAGCCTAGTACTTGCTGAACATGCCAGTTCAATTTTGTGATAAATTGAGTCAGTTTAGGCACTTTACTGCAACACGGAAGTTGAAAAGTAGCTTAAAATGACTCAAATAGTAGCATAAATTGCTAAGTTGAGGGAAACAGGTATGGATAACTTGTTTCTAAGTCACAAATGAGTTAAATAAGGTATAGTTAAAATTTGAGAACAATCGGAGTTAGTTTGGTATTTTTAAGCATACTAGTTGTGCTTTTAATACCGGATTGACCCCCGACAGATATGAAAAAAATAGAATAATGGTGAAACATGATTTTTAATGAATCTTAGGATTTATTTCAAGTCTGTTGGAAGTTAGAAAACTTAATTTGGTAAGATCTAAGTGTTCTTAACAGATCAAAAAATTACAACAAAATATCAAAATGACAAGTATATCCTTGTCTCTATATATCATTTTTCTCTCCTATTCCACGGCTAAGAGCAACACACAAAAAAAAGAAAGAAAGGAGAGAAAGAAGAGGAAGAGGAGAAAGAAGAGAAGAAGGACCCAAGGGAGATCAAGAACAAGATCAAGAAACTCCAAGATTGGTCATCACCACAAGATAGGGGATTTCTATTCATTTTCCCTTTTTGATTCTCTTGAAAGGTGTAACACCCTAATATAGATATCTGGATATATCATAGTTACACAACGATATATAAAGATAACGGTACTAGAAACGTCACTTCCTCATACTATATTCTACCATATATCCATAATCACAATTGAGTAATTATAGAAAGCCTTGAGAGATTGCGGAAAAACTTAAACTCATACATAAATATATACAAACTTAGCCACAAGAGGGCTTATTATAAGACATATAACATAAAACATACAGAACAAATATAAACTGATTACATAAGTTTTGTCTACTTAAAGCAATAAAAACTACTCTAATCTTCATGCTTTATCTTCTTACCCTTAGCAGGGTCTGTACCATTGTACCTATGCCTGATCCTGCATCTGTTCCTGCATATGTTCTTGCATCTGGATTTACATGGAATAGCAACTGGGGTGAAAATAAACATTCTCAGTAAAAGCAATTCTAATACCATCCAACTATAACATTATATATAACAATTATATAACAGATGCTATAATTCTAAATTAGGAGCTTCCTCCTCTTTTCTCATATCTGCACACTTTCTTATAGTGTGATATCAACCGATAGCCTACACACTGTTAATATATACAACACCCATACAGCTGTAAATACCAATAGTGACGGACAATGCCCATACAACTGTCTGTGAATGCAATGAGAATGATATGTAATATGAATATGCCTAAGGAATCCTAAGAGTATGTGGATGAAATGCAAA
This sequence comes from Ormosia emarginata, assembly GCA_029884605.1. NCBI lineage: Eukaryota > Viridiplantae > Streptophyta > Magnoliopsida > Fabales > Fabaceae > Ormosia > Ormosia emarginata. The sequence continues at coordinate 8,932,233 of JAQQTP010000087.1, forward strand.
TGCAGGGTTTTGCTTTTAAATACATGCAGAAGTTTATTTTGAAAACAAGGAAGTTTGCTAGGAACTAGTCAGTATATCATCCAGAGGTAATTAGAGGGAAAGCTCATCCTCACATTACACATATCCTGGCACGCTGAGAAATTCGGGTTTCATCCTTACTCAAAGAGCATCTTTGAATTTCCCACTTATCTCCTTTGGCCTTGGCACTGTCAAGACATCAGGGTTATGTCCTTCTCAAAAATCCTTCGGACACCCATCTATCTCCTTTTGCCTCCATGAATGAACATCAAAGGATACTCACCAAGATCGATACTACTTGACTAATTCGTAGACTTACATATGTACTTATATACTTAGTTCCTTTACGATCTAAGCATATTCTCCTAGGAACTTTAGCTTCTTATGTTTACCCTTTGTAATGAGGAGAATCTGTAACCTCATACTACATGTAACCTTAGCATTTGGTTAGAAATACTTGTCCCCTTAGGAACTTCTCTGATTTCTTACCCTCTTAGCTAAATGACCTCGCATCATATAATGTTACATTCTCAAGTAAACATTATTAGACCATTTCTCATACTTGTACCTAACTCCATCTCATCACTCATATCTCTTAAGTGATTTCTAACGCAACACTATGTTGTTAAGATGTTAGATACTTACCTATGGCAAACCACTAATCTTGGTTGCACTAAGGTTCTTTCTCTTCACATACATACTAGATTAACTAACTAGTGTGTGAAAAACTTAGTGTTATGTTTATCTCTCACATAAACACCATCTTAACTTTCCTATAAACTCAACTCATTCTTGTGAAAGAGTCTATCTTAGCTAATGTCTCATTCAACCTTACTTAAAGGAATGAGTGAACATTTCTCTAGAACTTTGCATACTTAATGAATGTAACAAGCTTACAAGTCAACATTCATTCTATTGTGTATTCTACAATGCACAAGGTCTCACTTAACTAGAGACTTAGTACATAAACATTCCATCTTTGGAACTGATACACCATCTCATCTTATCTTCACTCAAGTAACCTAACTCAAGTGTGATTCTTACTTACAACTCTTAGTTGTTCAAGGTCTTAGGTATCTTCCTAAGATAATCCACTACTCTTGGATATCCTAAGGTTCATACCCTTCTCATTCTCTACTAGAGTGAATACTATTATGCATACTAGCATACTTGTCTTCATTGCACCATCTCATCACATCTTAAGTGATATCTAATGTAACACTAAGTTGCCTAAGGTGCTACTAAAAATTCTAGTGTCTAACTTTCTCAAAAACACCTCAAATCTTGCCTAAAAAGACTGATTTTCAAGATTGCACCAAACATACATCATAACTTATAAAATTCTAAAATTTTAGGGACAACTAGCTTTCTCTCATATCTTTCCAATGCCACAAACCTTGCCTCATTTGCTAAGTGTAGCAAAAGTTATGCGACATTTTGTAGAGGTCAAAACAGAGCATTCTCTGATTTAACCATTTCTGACCTAACTTTAAACTGAAACTGGGAATAAACTACATGTGGGAAAATTCTGAAATTTTTACCACATGAATCCTTATGTCTTAGCTTTCAAATGGAACTGGTTTCATGTCCATATGACATCGGAGCAAGAAATTATGTAATCTGGTTTATTGACTGCCAGAATGCCTTTTTCTGCAGAATTTTCCTTGGATTCAAACCGAAACTAGTATTGATTGGCTTACTCAATAATTCTGAAATTTTTACCACATGAAGCCCTATGTGTTAGCTTTCAAATGGCACTGGAATCAAGTGATTCCGATATCTACAACTCGAGTTATGCAGTAAACATCGCTGACTGCTCACTGGATTCTGTAGAATTCTGCAGAATCCGAAGATGGTTCCTTTGGAACAATTCTCAATTACAATCATTCAAGATCATTTTTTATGTGATTTCTAACACTAATCTAGGCCTCTAAACTTGTTGTAACTTTTTTACAACCTATTAATTCTCTTGGGGCATAGATCTAGGTCCAAAATCACATAACTTTAACTATTCTTCAAATCCATTTTCTATGGATTCTAAGGTTGTTCTTGAACCATAACTAGCCATCTAGCATTATCTAAGCTTAAGTTATCCTAACCTAGTTCTTGGAATCAAGAACCAAGTTAAGAACATGGATTTTGCTATCCAAACCCCTATTTCTATTCAAAACCCCAAACTATATTCAAGGATAATAAAAGAGAGTGAAATGAATAGAAATCCCCTTACCTCTTGATGGATATGAAGATCTTCAAGCTTGAGCCTTGATCCTTGATCTTCATCTTCTTCTTTTCCCCTTCCCTTCTTCTTCTTCTCCCTTTTCTCCTTTCTCCCTTTCTCTTTTCTTCTTTTCTTTCTGTTTTTCGATTCTTTGCTTCCTTCTGCCGAGAGAGAATAGAGAAATAGTGGGTGGGACATGGAGGAAATTAAGAGAAAAGATTAACTTAAGTTTCTACACTGAAACTTATATCTGCTAAGGACACTCGAATTGTGCTTATTCAAGTTTTCTAGCTTCCATCAACTTTAGAATAAATCATAGGATTCATCTAAATTGTTGTTTCACCATTTTCATGATTTTTTATATCTGCTGCTAGTCATTCGGTATTAAAATGCACAATCAGTATGCCTAAAAATACCAAACTGACTTTGTTTCTCTTGAAACTTTTACCACCTCTTACTTGGCTTATTTGTGACCTAGAAATAAACTCGTTATGTTTATTTCCTTCAACTTAGCAAAAGTTGCTATTATTTGAGTCATTTTAAGCTACTTTTCAACTTCTGTGTTGCAACAAAGTGCCTAAACGAACTCAGCTTGTCACAAAACTTTACTGACATCCTAAACAAGTCAAATGCTACCTTTTGTAACTATTTACCAGTCTAACATGTGTTTAAGGGTATTACAAAAGGGGGTTAGGGTTTATGAATGGAAAGATGGATTTGGAGAGTCAAATCCAAGTTCTTAGCTTGATTCTTGATTCCAAGAATTGAGTTAGGATAGTTTTAGCTTAATAAGACTAAGTTAGTCATTTATGGCTTAAGATAAATTTTTGGAGCTCACTGAAGGAGCTTGGAACAAGAGTTGGAATTAATGTGATTTTGAACCTAAATCTATGTCTAAGTGAATCAATAAGTTGTAAAAGAGTTACAACAAGTTTAGAGGCCTAGATTGGTGTTAGAAATCACATAGAAACTAATCTTGAATGATTAGAAGTGAATATTCTCAAATTCTGCAGAATTATGAAGAATCCAGTGAGTAGTCAGTAATGTTTGTTGTATAACTTGAGCTACAAACATTGTATTGACCTGATTCTAGTGCCATTTGAAAGATAAGACAAAAGGCTTCATGTGGTAAAAATTTCATAATTTTCTAGCAAGCCAATCAGTATCAATTTCTATTTGAATCTGATATAGATTTTGCAGAAAATGCATTCTGGTAGCTAGTAAACTAGATTGCATAATTTCTTGCTCTAATGTCATATTGACATGAAACTAGTTCCATTTTGAAGTTAACATGTAAGGCTTCTTGCCTGTAAAATTTTAGAATTTTCTCATTTTTAATTTGTTCCCAGTTTCAGTTTAAAGTTAGGACAGAATCGGGTAAATCATAGAATGTCCTATTTTGGCCTCTGTAAAATGTCGCATAACTTTAGCTACACTTAGCCAAATGAAGCAAGGTTTGTGGCATTGGAAAGATATGAGAGAAAGCTATATGCTCATAAAATTTTAGAATTTCTGAAGTTATGATGCACATTTGGTGCAATCTTGAAAATCAGCCTTTTTAGGCAAGATTTGAGGTATTTTAGAGATGATTTGAGCCCTATGAACTCTAGTAGCTCCTTTAATAGTTAAAGTTGAGCTAAATAAGTAAGTTTTCCAATAAATACTTTATTCTCTCATTAAATTGGGATTGAGTGGAGTGTTAGGTAAGAGTGGTTCCTTTGTTTATCAAAGTTGAATCTTAATAAAAGTGGCTCCCCTATGGGTTGAACCTAGTAAGTGGCTCCCCTATGGGTTGAACTTAGTAAGTGGCTCCCCCTATGGGTTAAACCTAGTAAATGGCTCCCCTAAGGGTTGAACCCTAATAAGAGATGGAACCTTTACACAATGAGATTAATCCATAAGAGATATCCTATGCTAGGTTAATGATGAGTTATATCCTAAGCTGAGCTATGAATAAGTTAAGAAATAAACAAGTTGAGACAAGTTGTGCAAGTAGTACACTCACTATTATGTGATGGAATGGTCCACTTAGTACTAGATAGTCTAAAGGCTATTTAGCCTATTCTACGCATATAAGTACGATGGAACGTAGTTCCTGAGAATAATTAAATTACAAGTAAGAGTCTCAATGTGAATGTTCTATTGCTAGTAGTGTTATTCACTGTGGATTGATATTTGTTCAGCGCTTATGTCATGTTGATGAATAACTAGACTAGAGAAGTTTGTATAATATACCCACTTTATTGAGGAAAGTTGAGGCATGAGGAGACTTTTGATATTTTACATTGGAATAACCATTTGTTAATATCAATAGTAAGTTATGAGTTATAGTTTTATAATTATACTTTTGTGTATATTTATAATAGTTCCATGAGATGTATAATATATTACTGAGAATTTTATGTTCTCACCCATTTATGTTTCATGGTTAGCAGGTTGAGGTCTTACAAGAGGGTAAGAAGATGAAGAAAATAGAAGAATTAGAATAGTTTAATTTATGTTTTTAGTTCAAAGCTTATGTAATTATTTATATTTTCTTTGAGGATTGTATATTTGTGTATGACTTTTAGATATGACTCTCCATAATGATTTGTTTAAATATTATGGATTAGTTGATATTTAGTTAGAAGTAGCAGAACTGATACTGTTAATCCAAGTATATGTCAGATATACTAGAATACAGATATTAGGTTGTTACATATGCATAGTTCAAAATAAATGTTTTGATAACTGTATGATTTCTCTACTGAGAATTATAAATTATCATCTCTTATCTGTTATGTTCAGAGAAACAGGATGGTGTGATTGATATTGATGCTCACTTGTATTTCGCCCTGCTACTGAAAAATTTCATTTGGCTATAAATAGATGTATAGAGCTAACTTGGCTACATTGTGGGTGTGTACTGTCCACTGATATACTGACCTCATTTACTTATTCAGATATTTAATATTTTTTTTTTGTAGTTTTTTGTAACTTTTGGGAGTTTTGTAAATATTCTAGACAAATGTATTGGCACACCAGTTGTAAATATTAAATATAAATGCAGTTAGTGTGTTATTAAAAATTTTATGTTTGTATTTTAATAAATTTATATTCCATTGATACATTTATCATATGAGTTATAAATCTAAATATGTTTATATACGAGAACCTCAACTTAATTAATTTGAGTTTTAATTTTTTTTTCTATTATGTATTTAACCACTGCACGTATTTAATTAAAACCTAAATAAATAATGAAGCACATAATATTCTATCAGCATTAAGTAAATATAAATATAAATGAGGTACGTATAATTAATTTAGTATATTAATAAAATATAATTAAATTACTGGTAGAATGTTACGGTTGATGCATTAAGTAGGAAATTCCTATATATGTCTCGGATGATGATCCAAAAGAGTGAGCTTTTAGAGAGTTTTAGGAACTTGAGTCTTACAGTGACTGTGTCACCACATAGTCTCTGTTGAGCAGAGTAGATATAGTTAATGACTTGAGAACCCAAATCCTAGAAGCTCAAGAGAAAGAAGAGATTTTAAAAAATGAAAGTGAGCAAATTCTCTTAGGAAACCAATCATAGTTTAGTAAGTCATATGATGGGATAATAAGGTTTAGAGATAAACCTTGTATTCCTGGGGACTCTGAAATTAGAGAAAGGATCCTAGAGGAAGCTTAGAAGAGTAAGTATGCCATCTATCTTGAAGCCATAAAGATGTACCAGGATCTTCAGAAAGTGTTTTGGTGGCCTAAGATGAAAGGGGACATAGCAGAATATGTGTCCAAGTGTTTAACTTGCCAAAAAGTTAAGATAGAACATCAGAAACCCTCCAAACCTCTACAATCTTTAGGAATCCCTGAGTGGAAGTGAGATAAAATCACCATGGACTTTGTTATGAGATTACCTAGAACTCAGTTAGCCTTTGACACTATATGGGTCATAGTGGATAGATTGACCAAATCTACCAACTTTTTACCAATCAGAGCTATGCAAGTACAAGTGACAATCTCCAAAATCAGCAAATATCACCTATTATGGCATATTGAATGATATTGTGGAGTTAAAGTACTTTGAAGAATTTAAGGTTGTCTTTTTTAAATGTGATTAGATTGATGTAATCCAAGGTAGAGGAGATAAGGAAGATGCCTTAGGTTTCACACTTGTGAACTTCTCACACCTAATACATTCTGGCAATCGAGAAAGTCATGAGCCTTTTGTATTTCCAGACCAAGCTCAACAAGTGATATTTGTGCAAGATCCCCAAGATCATGAATGGTTTGTCCCTAAGCCAATTAAACCTTGAGACATTTTTGATATGGGAGAAGAAAATAATTGTAAGATGGTAGACCGTTGGATGAGGAGTCTGCAAAAAGATTCTAAGATTTTTTATGCAATTTTATCCTAGCCAAGTTCTATATGTTAGTATTTAAATTGTCTTTAATATTTTCTACATGGGTTTGAGTATGCTATTTTTTGTTATCATAATTGTATTTAGGACATTATTCAAGAAAAGTTAAACAGTAGTGAGACATCTAATGAACAACCTCTTGGAAGTGCTGCTTGGGAAGGAGATATGTATTCCTAAGTGTTGGGAAGTGACAAAAGTGGTTATGTATGTGGTTTAGGACTTGGTCTAACTCCTTCTATATTGTGATCTTGTAACATTCTATTCAACCTAATAATACTAATTAGTATTACAGCAGCTCAATAAATTTGGTATTTGTTACCTGGTAAATTGGGTAACTATTTGGGTTGAATTGAGCCTAGATCTATAACATTGAATGTGAGAAATAGCTCCAAATAGTCTAAAAATTTAGCTTAAATAGCTAAGAAGTTAGAAATAAATATGGAAAATTATTTCTAAGTCATAAATGCTTGGAATAAGCTATATTAAATTTTTAGAGAGCAAATGAATTAGTTTGATAGTTTTAATAACACTGAGAAAGTGTTTATAAATTAAATAAATAGCTAAATAACTTAGAAAATTATGAAACTGTTTGAAGATGATAAATAGAATATGAAAAATATTTTGATATAAAAATAAGTTAAGGTAGGTACGTTTACTTATCTTACAAGTTCGATTTAATTTAAAAGAAATAGTGCAATTTATTTGATGCATGATAGACAGTGTATAGAAAATTATGAAAATCAAAATATATGAATTTGGTTAAGATCTTTGATTTTTAGGAACACTAATAAAAGTTGAAAAACTTGGTTTTGAAAGATTAATGTGTTCCTAGGAGACACAAAAGTTTCAGGTGAATTTGTTTCATAAAACTTTCTTCCCACTATTCTTAGCCTCTCATTTCTTATCCCTTACACTATTCATCCTCATTTTCATCTCTCTCTTGCTCATTCACTCTCATTTTCTCATCTCTCATCCGCTGGCTCTCTCCATTTTCACGCTAGCTCATTCTCATTTTCTCTCTCTCGTACGCTCTCTGTGCTCCCTCGCACTGGTTTTCAAGCTCACTCGTCCGTTGTACTGATTCGTTCCCTGTGTTGATATGTCTGCCATGTTGGTTCGTCCATTCTGGTGAAACGCTGTGCTGGTTCATCTGCTCTTGCTGTTGCACAGTTTGGTTTGTTCTGACCATTTTCTTTCCTTTTTGTTTCTTTGATTTTCACTCACCTTATCTCTTATTTTTTTGTGGGCTGGAAAAACAGAGGATAGATCAAGAAAATAGAGGAAAAAGATAGCAGGATTCAAGAAGGAAAAACCAAGAAAAGAAAAGCAAGGAACCGTGATTAGGTAGGGGAAATGTTCTTTTTACTCACTCCCCAATTAATTCTTGTTTTGGTTGTTGTTTTAAGCATGAAAAAGAAATGAGATTTCCATATTAGATGTGGTTTTCATACTTGGTTATCACCCTTTTTAAGCTTAATAATGTGCTTGTTCTTAGTCTTTGAAGTAAGGATATGAGATTGTGGTTGTTGATTATTCTAGGATGACTTTGATGTGGATTAATTCCTGTTTTGTTTTTAAGAATAGAGAATCGTGATTGTTGCAGCAAGCTTTTTGCTGCTGTTCTGATTTCATACAAGGATCATTTTTATTTGGTTCTTAAGAATAAGATGCTCTATTGTTAAGTAATATCATTTTTATGATGTTGTAGATGATGATAGGTATAAGAAATGTTATGTAAAGCTTAATTTTGTTTAAGTTTACTTGTGATTATAATTAATTGTGAGATAATGATGATTTATTATAATGCTTTTTGATGCTATCTTAAATGTAGTTAAGTATGGATTATATTTATGATTGTTTATAAAAACTAAGGATTGAAAGAGGATGATTATATATATATATATATATGGGGGATCGGCTTACACCAGTGTAAGTCTTTTTTGACTTACACTCATTTTCAATCGTTAGATCCACTTTCATCTAATGGTTGAGATTATTTCATTAAAAGTAATCATTAGATGAAAGTAGATCTAACAGTTGAAAATGAGTGTAAGTCAAAAAAAACTTATACTGGAGTAAGTTGATCCTCCCTCATATATATATATATTGAGTTTTTGGAGCAAGAGTGTAAGAATTGATTAATGTTGTTTTGTTGTATGTCTCATGGCTAGGCTAAATTATAATGGCGTTAAAGTCTTTATATTGTTCATTTATTATTTGTATTAATGTTGAAAATGAAGAGAAATATAAATTTTCATTGGATGGTTGCTTGGTGTAATTTATAACTGCACCATGTGTTTGATGAGGTCGTTTTGCCTTAATTTTCTCATCTTTTCCTAGTGGTTATTATGTTGAGTTTAAGATGTTGATTTAATGGGAACATGGTTATAATTTGGTTGAGTATTTTAAAGTATGTGGTTGCTCTATTTTAGAACATAAGTTCTATGTATTTAGCTCAAGTATTAATACTAAATGTTGAATGAAATTGCTTGATTTTAGGCCATATGTAGGTCACGGCCACACCCTAAGAAAAAGAGAAGAAGTCTATTGTAGAATTATATTCTTGGTTGTTAATTATAGTTGATACGTTTTTCTTGAAGGCCATTTAAAAAGAACTTTGACCGTAACTTAATCTATGTCTAAAGATACTTGTTATTGATTGTAGAGGCACTAAGATACTTGAATGCCTTTAGTATTGGTTGAGTTGGAAATGCATGGAATTGTATATCCAATTAAAGTTTGAGTTGTTCTTGAATGAATTAGAGATTCTTTTTAATCTAGGTTGTCACGGCCAAACCCTAGTGTAGAGGGTTTTTATTAAAACTTTGTGATTCTTCACGAATTTGTATTCATATGACAATTAAATTGATTAATGAAATGAAGAATATTTGATGAATTAAAGTGGTAATAGCCGTTATGGTAATTAAAGTGGTAGGAGCCACTAAGATAATTAAAGTGGTAGTAGCCACTAAGGTAATTAAAGTGATAATAGTCACTAAGGTACTTAAAGTAGTAGTAACCACTAAGGTAATTAAGGTGGTAGTAACTACTTATGGTAATTAAATTGGTAACTGTCACTACAATAATTCAAAGTGATTTTTAGCCACTAATGAGATACCAACGAGGAAGAGGTTACAACCATAGGTGAATTATCCTACTTATGCATATTAAGGATTATTAATTAGGTCGTCACCTTATTACTTAAAAATGTAAAGGAAATTGGCTTGCGTTAATTTTTTTTCATTTATTATTTACGTAACTCATTTTTAATCATAGTAACTGGATTTATTATGATGTCATGCTTTATAAACTTACTACTGAGAATTTCAAATTCTCACTCCAATTTCTTATTTCCATGGTAAATCCAGTAAATGAGCAAAGCAGGAGCAAAAGAAGACATTGAAGACTTAGTCTAGTTGTTTTGTATTTATGTATGTATGTATGTATGTATATATATATATATATATATATATTACTAATGTAATTAGTTTATTAGTTTTATTCTTACGCCCTCATGCCTTGTTTTAGTTTTTATATATATTTCAGGCATATGTTGTAAATTAGTAGTAAAGAGCAAGTTTTCAGTTGTGTAAAATTATCTTGTTCTCTTTACTATTTGTCAAAGGCTCTATATATTTATGCGTTGCTAGCTATTATACATGTTATGTTTAGGTTTAAGTTTACAAGTGACATGCTTAATTCTATTTACTTGAGTATATGGACACTATACTATAGAATTTAGGTGTTACAAATCTTCCCTAGGAAATATTGTTGTGGATGGTTTGTCTAATGAGGCTACCTAAAGGTTAGAACAAGAGATTAAGGATTGAAAGGAAAAGCGTGAAGAAGAAATGAGTTTGATGAAATAAAATCAAGATAAGCTACTGTCAGAATTATCATGGGTGAGACAAGTTTTGTGTAAATTTGCTCTTGAAAAATTATCTATAACTCAAAACTTAAATGAAAGCTCAGTTAGACTAGTTAGGTTTTCAAAGATTTTAAAACTTTTTTTAAAAAAAAAATTGATGTTATGAGATAATTCTATTATCTTACATTTTAATATTTATTAGGTCCTTGATGCCAATAGTGGTCATGAACGAGCACCACAAGCACCACAAATGTCATTTTAATTACATCATGTTGATAAAATCTCTACAGACCCTCATGGTATTGGCTTGTTTTAAAAATGTTTATATAATGCTTATCTTTTAAATTGTGGTTGATTTTGTTGTGACTTGTGCTAATTTTATGATATTTTCATTGTAACATCCCAAAAATTTATAATTTCATGATAAATAGTCATTTTATAATATTTGTGATTTTTGTGAATTTTTTTGAATTTTTCTGAGAACGTAAAATATTTTAATATTATGCCTCGTGTTTGCGTGCACACTGTGTGGAGCTAGGGAAATGACATATTTTTCCTGAGGACCTTGATCTGTGGAAACGTCGAAGGGGGATCTTACTAAACTCGAGGCTAGACACAATTTACCAGATTTTATGTTTTTTTATATTTTTATCTGATAAATAAAAATCGCTGTGTATTTTATTATCCATTGGACAATTAACACTGACTTCTGTCAATTGTAACAATTATCCATTAGATAATAGCTTGTAGTAGAAATCTTATCTTATCATCCAAAGGAAATTTACTTTATGTCAAATCAAATCACTTTTAATTCAAAAATAAATGTATTTTAATCAAAACTTCTCAAGGAAGCTTTGACTAAAAATGACCAAATTACCCAAAACTTACATGAGAAGTCAATCTCTCCCTCTCTTTCTCTCTTGTGTGCCGTGGCTTTGGAGCCTTTGGGGAGCCAAAATTTGGCTTTTTGCCTTATTATTCCTTACTCCAAAATTCTAAATCACAAAAAGTTATTACCCTTTTTCTCTTCATTTCCTCTTCATCTTTTCTCTTTTCTTCTTCCTTTCTTCCTCTCCACTCTCCACGGCAGCAGCTCCTCCATGTGACCATCTCCATTTGCTTGCTTCACTACTACCATTTCTACATTCCTCTTCTCATCCTAAACCTTTCCTCTTTGGTGATCATCTTCCAAACCCATTATTTTCATCACTTTTCTTCAAGAACAAAGCTTGAAGCTCATAAAATGAAATTATGGTTGTGTTGAACCTTATAAATGTATGTTGTTATTGAGAATTGATTATGTGCTATTGTGAGTCCATGTGTGGGACCAAAGACTTGTTGATGTTTAATTTGACCAAATTGTGGTATGTTTCATGAGAAGTATATTATTGATGAATATACATGATATGCATTGAGTCATCATGCATTTGTGAAAGTCTGTTGGACTCTGTTGTTAAGGCTGTGTATGCCTAGGAGATTGAATCACACCTTAGTGCAAGTGCGAGTAGACTAAATGTAGGTCATATTGTTGGCCTTGGGGGTGTCAGGGGGTGCGGGTGTCTCACAATAGACAGTGGTAGCTCCACTGGGGCCGTGGGATAGACTGATGCAAACACACCGACGATCCGGACCGAGACACTGTCTTATATTGCGATCTTATTGAGAGTGCCATGTATAAGCCATGTTGCGCAAAAGATTATTTTTCTGATAAGCATTTTATTTTTAGGCTAACGAGATATTAGCATGACTCTCTAATCATTCTCTCCGAATGTTTATATCTAGCTCCATGGAGTAGGATTTTGGTACCTCATTCATTATGCATTGTCTGTCTCATATTTCTTTTGGCATAAGTGTCTATAACTATTAAATCATCTCTTTTAATGTTGTAATAATTATCGGACTGAATGATTTGCTTATTGCCTGAGATATTATTGTTGTTTCCCTTTTATTGCTTATTTTATTATTACCGCCGATATTTATATATGTGTTCTGATGTTATGTGGGCGTCCTACGTCGTTCTGTTTTCTTACTGCCATATTGGTATTGAATGTTGGGTGTCTTACCTCTTTCCTGTATCCCTATATTTCTGTTTTATTTATGTGCTTCTGAGAAGACATCCGTGAAGAAGGGGAAGCACCTAAGTTCCCTGGTTTCTGGCCTAACTACAACTAGTGGTCATTCGAAGATGTCATCTCGTCCGCGTAGATTTCTGGGATATGCAAGGATGACTTTCCACGGAGGTCCTGATTGTTTGCATATAAACCTGCGCACGGACCATTGTATTTATCATGGGAACATGATGGTGTCGCTAGCTTGGGGTCGATATGACCCCCCTGTTTTTAACTTTACTACTTTCGTTCATCTAGAGTTTTATCTACCTGTCTGTGATTTGTGGGATGATCTCTATTACACCCCACAAGAGGATTCATTCCTATCTACTGCACAAGCCTCTGCTCGAAATTCGATCTCTCCGATGATGATTTCATCTGACGAGGAAGACCAAGAAGAGGATCCTGCTACGATTCCTTCTCGTCAGTCTTAAGGGGCTGGTACTATCGGTGACTACTGATGGCTATCTGTATATCTTTTTGGGAAGCTTGATGTTTTGCTAGTTTGATGGGTTGTATATTTGTAAACATCTTAGAGGTGGGTAAAGCTTTTTTTTTTTTTGTATACTTGATGATGTAACTAAAAAGCTTAATATATATATATATATATATATATATATATATATATATATATATATATATATATATATGTGTGTGTGTGTGTGTGTGTGTGTGTGTGTGTGTGTGTGTGTGTGTGTGTACTATCGATGACTACCGATGGCTATCCGTATATCTTTTTGGAAAGCCTGATGTTTTGCTAGTTTGATGGGTTGTATATTTGTAAACATCTTGGGGGTGGGTAAAGCTTTTGCTTTTTGTATACTTGATGATGTAACTAAACAGGCTTAATACATATATATATATATATATATATATATATATATATATACAATTTTCTTTCATGCTGATTCTAATATCCCGAAAATTAATAATTTCATGATAGATAGTCGTTTTATAATATTTGTGTTTTTTGTAAATTTTTTTAGATTTTTCCAAAGACGTGAAATATTTTAATATTATTTCTCATTTTACATGCACGCTGAGTAGAGCCAAGAAAATGAGATATTTTTTCGATAACCTTGAGTTGTGAAAATGTCGATGGGGGATCTTACTAAACCCGTGGCTAGACACGGTTTACGAGATTTCATATTTTTTGAGATTTTTTTCTGATAAGTAAAAATCGCAGAATAATTTTATTATCAGTTGGACAATAAATACCGATTTTTATTAACTATAACTTCTATCCACTGATAATAAATCTGATACAGTGTTAGTCGTATTTTAGAAAACACTTTAATGACATCACAATGGTGACATCATCAACATGACATCACTTTGACTTTTCAAAAAGTGGAGACTTGGCTTGTTGGAGAAGCTTGGAGGAAGCTTCCTAGAAATTTCCTATTGGCTTATTAGAGAAGCCATATTTTCCACTATCCTCCTCACCACCACACAATTTTGGGGGCTCTTTGTGGCCACTCATTTTATTCGATGTACTTACACAAAATACACCTAAGCCATATTTCATTCCATTTCAAGTTTTACTATCACTTTCTATCTCTATTTTCTCTCTTCATCTTTTCCTCTGAAGCTCTCTCTTCCTCTTCTCTTCTCCTTCTTCGACGGCACCCACACCATCCTTCCCCTTCCATTGTTGCTTGATTTTAAGCAAGGAGTTTACTTGAACTAACCATCCTTTGGAGCTCTTCATTCTTATTGGAAGACATCCTAAAAAAAAACTCAAACTCTTCCTCTCCATTTTCTCACCCACCTCACGGCCAAGACACCATTTTTGGGCTTCTCCAAGCTTTTCTTTCAACCAGCCTCATTTCCTACCATTTCTCATTACTTAGAACATTTTCTCTTTTGTGACCACCATCAAAATCCACCATTTTCGTTTTGTTCCATCAAGCTTCAAAGTTGGAGACTTTAAGATAAAGTTCATAGCTTTTTCTTCACATTTCCTCCTCATTTTTGTGATTCTTGATCTCTTAGGTGATCAAGGGTTCCTTTTCTAAGCTTTGATGATGATTTTGGTGAGTTTTGATGCCCTCAGGGTTTTCTTGAAGGTGTAAGACGAAAATCTCCATAAGGGACCAAGAGGCTTGCTTTCTTGAGTAGTCTTCCATAGGTAAGAGGGAGATATACTCACTTCAACCATTATTGGTGGTGAGAGAACTTTTGATTGGTTGTTGATGGAGGAATCCATAAAGGATTGCTCTCTTTGTATGCTTACTTTTCATGTTGTGTGCCTATTTAATTTATATGGTAATGTTGGTTGTTTTGAATGCCTTGATAATGTTAGATTGCTTAGATTAGATGAAAGGAAGATTTGAGGGTTTCCTACCCTTTGGGGAGGCCACGGTTTTGGCCATAATTTTAGGGGTTTGGATTTGATTTTGTGTAAAATGAAGCTTATGTAATTAGGTATTAAAGGTTTGATGCATGTAGTGGAAGAAATTGATTGAGTATTGGCTCTTGAGAGGCCATGGTTTTGAAGGGTTTCTTTGACCCAAAATTTGTATAATTAATCAAGACTTAGAAAATTCGAAATGTTGGATTCATGAAGTGAAATTGTGATTTGAGTTGAATATTATAAATGTATGATATTATTGAGGATTGATCATATGCCATTGTGGTATGTTTCATGAGAAATATAATGTTGATGAATATGCATGATATGCAATGCTTATGAGAAACATAGTATTGATAAACATACATGATGTACATTGAGTCATCATGCATTTGTGAATGTCTGTTGGACTTTGTTGAAAAGGCGGTGCATGCCTAGGAGATTGAATTACACCTTAGTGCGGGTGCGAGTAGACTAAGCGTAGGTCATGTTATTAACCTTGGGGGCGTCGGGGTGCTGGTGTCTCACAATAGACAATGGTAGCTCCACTGAGGCCGTAGGATAGATCAATGCAAACACACCGACGATTCGAACCGAGACGTTGTCCTATATCGCGATCTTGTTCAGAGTGTCATGTATAAGCCATGTTGCGCAAAATATTATTTTTAAGATAAGCACTTTATTTTTAAGGCTAACGAGATACTGGCATGTCCTCTTCAATCATTCTCTCCGAATGTTTATGACTAGCTCCATGGAGTAGAGTTTTGGTACCATGTGCATTATACATTATCAATCTCACATTTATTTTGGCATAAATACTTACAACTGTTAAATTATCCTCTTTATTTTTAAGCACTTTATTTTTAAGGCTAACAAGATACTGGCATGTCCTTCTCGATCATTCTCTCTGAATGTTTATGTCTAGCTCCATGGAGTAGGATTTTGGTACCATATGCATTATGCATTGTCAGTCTCATATTTCATTTGGCATGAATACTTACAACTGTTAAATTATCCTCTTTACTGTTGAAATTATTACCTGATTGTTAAACTGTTGACTGCTTGAGATATTGGTGTTGTTTATCTTGTATTGCTTATTTTTACTACCACCTATTGTGGTTTTTCTCTTACTGCTTAATTTATAATTGCTGCTGATATATAATACCCTAGTAGCTTGTGACTTACGCCTCGAGATAGTTGATGATGCATGAGGAGAATTACCCAACTCATGACTGGAGTTAGCCGCAGTTGTATTTACTCTAAAGATATAGAGACACTTTCTTTATGAAGCAACATTCAATGCCTTTAACAATCATAAGAGCCTGAAGTATCCATTCGACAAAAAGGAACTGAACCTGAGACAGAGAAGGTGACTAAAATTTTTGAAGGAGTATGATTTCTAACTTTAGTGTCATCTTGGAAAAGCAAACGTCATAGCTGATGCTTTGAACCAGAGGCTACTTAATATCTTCATTAAGATGGTCAAGAAGAAGAAATTAATAGAGTAATTCAATAGCAGGTGGTTGTCATTAGAAATGACACCGGATAAGGTATGACTAGATATAGTCACTATTTCGAATAATCTATTGGGAAAGATTCAAGAGAAGTAGAAAAGTGACCAAATTTTACAAGACAAGAGGGAACTATTAAAGCAAGGCATGGCGTCAGAAATTGAAGAAGAATTCAGCAGTATCCTAATGTTCATGAGTAAGGTCTGTATACCAGATGATTCAGAACTCAAGGAGTTAATTTTCGATGAAGCTCACGCGAGTAAATTGAGTATACACACCGGAACGACCAAGATATATCAAGATCTAAAATAGAAGTATGGGTAGCAAGGAATGAAGAGAGACGTTGCTAAATGTATGTCATCTTGTCTGAGTTGCCAGCAAACTCACTCCTAAATTCTTCGGAGTATATCAAATTCCTCTTCGGATTGGTCTGATAGCTTACCAACTAGTTTTACTACCTTTTCTTCCTAATATATTCATAATATCTTCTATATGTCATAATTACGAAAGTGTATCCCTGATCCAGCCATGTCATCAAACTGGACACAGTACAATTAAGAGGGAGTTTGATATATGAAATACTTCCTGTGAAGATCGAGGGTAAGAGAGCAAAGCAACACAGAGGCAAGGAGATCACATTGGTAAGGGTGATCAGAATTGACGTGACTAGAGACGTGACGTGAAAGTTAGAAGGTAAGATGAAGAAACAACATCCATATTTATTCTAAGGAATGAAAATTTCAAGGATAAAATTTCTATTTGAATGGGAGAGTTGGAATACCCCGAAAATTAATAATTTCATAATAGATAGCCGTTTTATAATATTATAATTTTTGTGATTTTTTTTTAATTTTTCAGGAGACGTGAAATATTTTAATATTATTCCTCGTTTGCGGGCACATTGAGCGGAGCTGAGAAAATGAGATATTTTTTAGAGAACCTTGAGCTGTGGAAACGTCAACGGGGGATCTTACTAAACCCGAGGTCAGACACGGTTTACGAGATTTCACATTTTTTGAGATTTTTATCTGATAAATAAAAATCGTAGAATAATTTTATTATCCGTTGGACAATAAATACCGATTTTTATTAACTGTAATTTCTGTCCACTGATAATAAATCTGATACAGTGTTAATCGTATTTTAGAAAACACTTTAATGACATCACTTTGACTTTTCAAAAAGTGGAGACTTGGCTTGTTGGAGAAGCTTGGAGGAAGCATCCTAGAAATTTCCTATTGGCTTGTTGGAGAAGCCACATTTTCCTCTCTCCTCCTCACCACTACACAATTTTGGGGGCTCTTTGTGGCCACTCATTTTATTCCATGCACTTACACAAAATACACCTAAGCCACATTTCATTCCATTTCAAGTTTTACTATCACTTTCTCTCTTTATTTTATCTCTTCATCTTTTCCTCTCAAGCTCTCTCTTCCTCTTCTCTTCTCCTTCTTCCATAGCACCCACACCATCCTTCCTCTTCCATTGTTGCTTGATTTTAAGCAAGGAGTTTACTTGAATTAACCATCCTTTGGAACTCTTCATTCTTGTTGAAAGACATCCTAAAAAAAAACTCAAACTCTTCCTCTCCATTTTCTCACCCACCTCACGGCCAAGACACCATTTTTGGGGTTCTCTAAGCTTTTCTTTCAACTAACCACATTTCTTACCATTTCTCATTACCTAGAATATTTTCTCTTTTGTGACCACCATCAAAATCCACCATTTTCGTTTTGTTCCATCAAGCTTCAAAGTTGGAGACTTTAAGGTAAAGTTCATAGCTTTTTTATTTCACATTTCCTCCTCATTTTCATGATTCTTGATCTCTTAGGTGATCAAGGGTTCATTTTCTAAGCTTTGATGAAGATTTTGGTAAGTTTTGATGTACTTAGGGTTTTCTTGAAGGCATTGGACGAAAATCTCCACAAAGGACCAAGAGGCTTGCTTTCTTGAGTAGTCTTCCATAGGTAAGAGGGAGATTTACTCACTTCAACTATTATTGGTGGTGAGAGAACTTTTGATTGGTTGTTGATGGAGGAATCCATAAAGGATTGCTCTCTTTGTATGCTTACTTTTCATGTTGTGTGCCTATTTAATTTATATGGTAATGTTGGTTGTTTTGAATGCCTTGATAATGTTAGATTACTTAGATTGGATGAAAGAAAGATTTGAGGGTTTCCTACCCTTTGGGGAGGCCACGGTTTTGGCCATAATTTTAGGGGTTTGGATTTGATTTTGTGTAAAATGAAGCTTACGTAATTAGGTATTAAAGGTTTGATGCATGTAATGGAAGAAATTGATTGAGTATTGGCTCTTGAGAGGCCACGGTTTTGAAGGGTTTCTTTGACCCAAAATCTGTGTTATTAATCAAGACTTAGAAAATTTTGAATGTTGGATTCATGAAGTGAAATTGTGATTTGAGTTGAATATTATAAATGTATGATATTATTGAGGATTGATCATATGCCATTGTGGTATGTTTCATGAGAAATATAATGTTGATGAATATGCATGATATACAATACTTATGAGAAACATATTATTGATGAACATACATGATGTACATTGAGTCATCATGCATTTGTGAATGTTTGTTGGACTTTGTTAAAAGGGCGGTGGATGCTTAGGAGATTGAATTATACCTTAGTGCAGGTGCGAGTAGACTAAGCGTAGGTCATGTTGTTGACCTTGGGGGCATCAGGGTGCGGGTGTCTCACAATAGACAGTGGTAGCTCCACTAGGGCCGTGGGATAGACCAATGCAAATACACCGACGATTCGGACCAAGACGCTGTCCTATATTGCGATCTTGCTGAGAATGCCATGTATAAGTCATGTTGTGCAAAATATTATTTTTATGATATTCACTTTATTTTTAAGGCTAATGAGATACTGGCATATCCTCCTCGATCATTCTCTCCGAATGTTTATGTCTAACTCCATGGAGTAGGGTTTTGGTACCAAATGCATTCAACATTATCAGTCTCATATTTCATTTGGCATGAATACTTACAACTGTTAAATTATCCTCTTTACTGTTGAAATTGTTACCTGATTGTTGAACTGTTGACTGCTTGAGATATTGGTGTTGTTTATCTTGTATTGCTTATTTTTGTTATCACTTATTGTGGTTTTTCTCTTACTGCTTAATTTATAATTACTACTAATATATATATATATATATATATATATATATATATATATATATTTGTGTCTTGTGATATTATGTGGGCGTCCAGCGCCGTTCTATTTTCTTGCTGTCGTATTGGTATTGAATGTTGAGTGTCTCACCTCTTTCCTATATCACTGTATTTCTGTTTTACATTTATATTTGATAAAAGATTGTGAGGATGAAGAAGAAGGACCACACCCTTACTGATTGGATTGGGCTGATTCATTATTTTCGATATGGCGTCTGGATGAGATTTCTTCGGTTACGTTCATGTGCAAAACTTCATGGGGGCATTGATGCCTAACGTGTCGACTGGGACACTGAGCGTCACATATATATTGGGGTTGCAGCTTTGTCTGCTAGTAGTATCTATCCCAGGGTTACTACTTTCCTCTTTAGTGCTTTTGTACCTGTCATCTTTTATTTGAATATGTAAGTACTATGTTTCGTGTTATCAGTGCTTTGTGTTAAGGACGAATATATTATATATGAAATATGTTTTCCTTTAGTGGTTGTATCTTAATGGTTGGATACTAAATATGCTTCATTCGAGACTCATATTTTCTATTTATGTATAATGGAAATAAATTTTTGAAAATACTATTTTTGAGACTGTGACATGCCTGGATTTTAGTGATTGTGGTGTAATGACGATTGTGCTGTAGTTATTACATCTAGGGGTGTTACACTGATTCTTACTGTAACTATATTTTATTATTCTCCCACTACAAAAAAAAAGGAATATTCAGTACCCGATTACTATACTTTTAAGATTGAAGATGTTTATTCATATATTAAATGAAATGGGTCTTAATTTACGATTTATTCATTTTTTTCCATTTAATTTTGGTGTGACGTTCTCTCTTCCTCTAGAAAAAGGGGCATTACATTCATCATTTATTAAGTATTTAACACTAGACTCATCCTCTTATTTAGTATAGGTGTATAGCCGATATCTCTATTTTAGATTTGTACTTTTAGTTAACTCTTTTATGCTGCATTGTATGACACATTTTTTTTATAGAATTATAATTGAAAAAAATGGTTGGCCTAGCTTTTATGGTTTGATTAGTTAGCTATAGTTGTAATTGTATGGGACATTCTTTATAGAATTATAATTTAAAATGACATGGGCAGTATGTAACATCCCAAGACTCTTCGCCTAGAAGCTTGCCAGAAGTCGCTCATTGATGCTTTCTCTTAGCACCGGCAACCACTCCCCACCCTCGTCAGACCCGGGATGCCACATGCCCACTAACTTCCACTTGGTTCGTCCCCGAACCACACTGTACTGGGAGAGGTCCCGTCTCTAATACCATTTGTAACATCCCAAGACTACCTACAGAATTTATAAGTGTCTCCACAAACCAACACGGGTCTTTTCAGCGTGCTTTGTCCTCACTCACACACATCCTAGGAAACTTCCCAGGAGGTCACCTATCACACAATTGCTCTAGGTCAAGCACGCTTAACCATGGAGTTCTTATATTCTAGGCTCTTGAAAAGAAATTGCAACTTATTGATATGGCTACACTAAATCAATTCATTTAAACCATCCTCAACTATGCAGTCCCATACCTGCACAGTCTCTGAATCCCTCTCATTCTGGTGCGTATTCAGTTCATTCATAGGACTTTTCGCCTAGAAGCTTGCCAGGAGCCGCTCATTGATGCTTTCTCTTAGCACCGGTGACCACTCCCCACCCTCGTCGGCCCCGGGATGCCACACAGTAGAAAGGATTGAGCTTTAAGCACGGTGCCTCATGCATGTCTATCAAACATTCTAAATTCTATATACTTATTTAATTTTAATCTAATAGAGATAATGTTGTTTGCCAATTGGATTCATGTGTCCTTTGTGAGTAATGTGATTTTCATCATTCTAATGTTGATATGTATATTGAGAGCCATAATAACTTGGTGTTGTTATTTTAAATAAATTTTTCTTGACTAATTTTGGACATATTATTATGTATATGAACCTTCACTGTTATTTTCTAACTTAGGTTGATGAATTACATTTGAATGACACATTCTTTTTATTTTATCATTTCAGGTCGTACATTATAATTTTTAAAAATTTCGCATGCAAAAGACCTCATTGTGATCAAGAGTTAAAGAAATATTTATAGACTATCTACTATTTTGTATTATGACTATTTGATTAATCTAGTTATTAGACTCAAAATGACACTAGTTATTGGATTCAAATGGTGTACTTTGTGTTTTGTTGTCGACACCCTGAAGTTAAGGATTAATACTTGTTATTTCTTGTTGTGGATTTAATGAAAGACATTTTGTTTTTTATAATGAATTTTAGTATGTTTTATAAGGAATCTTTGTATGTTATTATTTATGTTTTTTAGGGGAAAATATGATTTTCGCTAACTTTAAATGGCAAATAGGCATGACGTTTCCCAACATTAGGAATTGTTGGGAAAAGCCTTCTTAAATTTTTATCTGCAATAATAAAGGTCGTTAAATGCTTAGGTGAGACAATTCTAAGATTAGTTTTAGTAGCTATTACAATTGCCACCAATTAATTGCCGCTAAACGACTTCTCTTTTAACTGCAATTAATGGGGTCTTTACTAGCAATAACAAAAGTCATTAAATGGTTGTGCAGGCCGATTCAAATATCAGTTTTAATAGTCATTACAATTGCCACCAAATAATTGCTGCTAAAAGACTTCTCTTTTACTGGAAATTAATGGGGTCTTTACCAACACTCCATATAATTGTCGAAAGATCCTTTACTGACGCTTGATACAATATCTAATGATTAATTGCCAGTAAAAGTTTTGGCGACAATAACAATTGCTGTTAAAGAGCATAATAATTGCGGCTAAAAATCCTTTTGGTGTAATGGATGTTGTCAATGACAAGTTCTAAGAAGATTTAAGTCTAAGAGGCACATGACAAGCATGTGACTTTCTAAAAGATCTTCAGTTATAAAGTGTTAATCATTGGCTAAACCCCACATTGAGAAGTTA
This sequence comes from Ormosia emarginata, assembly GCA_029884605.1. Taxonomy (NCBI): domain Eukaryota; kingdom Viridiplantae; phylum Streptophyta; class Magnoliopsida; order Fabales; family Fabaceae; genus Ormosia; species Ormosia emarginata. Next base: position 8,954,881 of record JAQQTP010000087.1, read on the forward strand.
TTCCCACTACTTTCCATTCAAGCGCATGAAGTTCACCACAAAGAGATGCAAGGAGGTTGTGTGCTAGTGGAAGGAAAGCAGTAACCACCAAGGACAAGTGGTGTAATCTTAACAGGAATCAGATTACTACATAATTGTTGAATGCATAAACGGTTACTCAATTCATCTATAAATAACTGGTTTTGATAACATTGCAAAATTTCATAAACACTTTATACTCCTCACCCATAGTAAGAAGACGAGTTATCAGTGATTACTTTTTTCATTTTCGTTTTTAGATTATTCTAATTTCAACTGCAACCTTAGGAATAGTTTGTAACTTGTAACTTGTACTCTGCTGATGCTTAGAATTACGCTGTAAGTATACTTTTCAAATTTGTTTTCAATATCAATCTATGTTATTCAACGGAACATTTTATTCTCATTTGATGATATTCAATATATATATTTGAACACACACACTTTTTCATTATTGAATATCACAAATGTCGACGAAAAATAAAATTATTAAATTAGTGAGTTAATCCAAATTTTTTACAAGGGTTTGATCTCTCCTCTCTAACATCAAAGAGTCAAAATTCCAAATTTTAAGCCACTCATCAACTTTGTAGGCAATGTAAGACTGAATATTTTTCCCATAAACGTCTTGCCACACTTTTATATTTTTTCCCCTTCTTTCCAGATCCACACGTGCCCTACTGTGCACGCTGTCAAATTTCATTGACTGCCATTCTTTTAGTTTTTTAATTTCTTACATAAAATTATCTTTTCAATTTTAATCATAACAGACTAATTGGGGTGATCAAGGTCCATTCTCCTGGTCATCCCTCACTCCACCTCTGCTTGAAGTTATGCAAATTGATTTTCTGTTTTTTTTTTTAATCTTTTCTTGCCATAAACTCAATTATTCACCGTCTTTCTTTGTTGTTTTGTGGTTGCTTTTCAAGAACCGCTATCACACCGGAAAACATAAACTTGGAAACTTCAAAATATAAATTTTCATATTATTACTATAAATGCTTATCATATGTTGAATAAGAGTATTCAAACTTCATTGTTGAAATTTCTTGTTCAAACGGCAATTCCCCTTTGTATGCAAAATAATTCCATCTTGTCAGGTACCCATCACCGTATATATTGACAATAACCAAAAGGGTGAAGAAAAGTAGATTGAATATGCCGGCCTTTTATATTTGTTTTATTGTAAGATGATATTGTAAGTTAAAAAAAAAAAATGTTTGGACCGACCAATTACATCATACGCGTAGTATTTCATCATATCCTACATTCCTTGGGGATAAAGAATGCTATTAAACTCTTGATAAAACAGGTGGGGAGACATAGAGATAGAAAGAGACAGTGAAAGTTGAGGGCAACCAGTGCAGAAATGTGAGACTATTTAGATAGAAGACTCTCTCTCTCTCTCTCTCTCTCTCTCTCTCTCTCTCTCTCTCTCTCTCTCTCTCTCTCTCTTCAAAGTTATTTTTAATACTTGTTACATTGTTTTTCAGTTTCAGTTACTTGTCAATTCGGAAGGATGTGAAAATTAGTTAATTTCATATATCTCTCTTTTTCATAAATCTTAATTTGTCCTTCATAACCATATTAAACGTGAAAGTTCTCATATACATATTGTTTAGCCACTTTGCAATGAAAATCAAATTAGTGAGGTTGCTTAATGCAAATTAAGATCGTTTTGTTTATTAACAAAAAAATTGAGCATTGAACATTTTTTTCTGATAAATGAGCATTGAATCGAAAAATCGAAATTTAAATAAAATAGAATAAATTTGGTTTTTTATTTATTTAAAACACTAATTAGATTATATGGTTTATTGGTTTTAATTTTTAAAATCAATCAAATTCAATACAAAATGATTAATATATAATATATTTTTTTATTATTAAATTTATATATTTACTTATAATAATTATAATTTTATATGAATTTTTCTCACTCTTTGTACCACCAGACTCAAATGTTATTTTATGCATATTAAATAGACTATTTATATTTTATTTCATTTTATTTCTTATTTTTTTTAATGGGCTGACATGCTTTTAGATCACAAAATTATAGGCGTAAATTTTATATCAAATCAATTGGTTCTCTAAACTAAAGAAAAATAATCGAATAGATTGGATCAGTTGAGTTTTTATTCCAAAATTAATCTAATCAAATCCCCGAACACCATAATTTGGGAAAATGTGAAAAGTAGTTAATTTCATATATCTCTTTTTTTCCTCCATAAATCTTAATTTGTCCGTCATAACCATATTAATCGTGAAAATTCTCATATACTTAATGTTTAGCCGCTTTGCAACGAAAATTAAATATGTGTGGTTGCTTAATGCAAATTAAGATCGTTTTGTTTATTAACAAAAATAAAATAGTTGAGCATTGAACATTTTTTCCTGGTAAATGAGCATTGAACATTTTATTTTAAAGGTTTTAAGTCCCCATATACAAAAATAAGTGCAGTAATATTAATGAAAGGATGATAATTTATATAGCAAAATGATCTAAGATATCTTTGTTTTTTATATTAAAAACTGGGCTTGACGAAGAGATCTGAAAAATCTATTTCACTTTTTGGAGACGATTTCCTTTCAGCTAAGGATTCTATGAGTCAGAAGAACAACACAAAAAGTAAGTGTAAGAGAAGGAAAGGGCAAAAGAATATAGAAAAGCGAGAGAGTAGCTAAGCGATTGTGGAGGGAGTTGGCAGGGTCTTTTCATGAGAGAGAGAGAGAGAGAGACAGGGTCTTTTCATGAGAGAGAGAGAGAGAGAGAGAGAGAGAGAGAGAGAGAGACTGTAGATGAAGTTATTGGTGAGAGCAAGTGGAGAAGAAGAGAAGGATGATAAGAGAAAATGTGGTGTGGGGGGTATAATTACAGGTTTCTTTCCCTTTTCAGAGAAGGGTGGTCTGAGTGGACACATGTGTACGTAATGGAATATGATTTGGCAAGGATTTGAAAGGCTGTGTTTTTTGTTTCTTCATTCTTTCTTCAAACTGTAAGAGACATTTTTGACATGGATGCAAGTTTTGATGTACCCCACCACTTATTGTTCTTTAGACTTCTACGCCCCAAACCCTTAAATTTTTTCTAGCTCTGTCGTCTTCCTTTAAGATAATCATACTAAATAAAGCTATTTGCACAGTAGAAAACAAGAAAAAAAACAGAATTAAATGTGCAAATTATTAATTTGATAAACTATCGATCATCCAACAGCCATGCATCATAGATAGTTGTTTTGTTAATATATTTTAGTTTTGTGAGTAGCATTACTTTATATAATATAGAAATGAGATTATCGAATCTTCGATGATATAAGGAAGAAGTTCTAATTAAATTTGTCAAAGAATTAACATGAGTCATAAGAATTTCTTTAATTACTGCTATGTATCTAAAGTATTTTTGGCGGAGTTGTAAAGAAACAGCAGTCGGCACAAAATCATTCGCCTGGGTTAGAGGGGAGAAAAGCAACAGTAAAAAGTAGTGACTTTTGATAATGGAAATTAGACCCCCCCCCTCCCCCCTTAATTGCCAAATAGCAAAATGCTTTGTTAGTGTTTGTTTGTTTCTCACATTTTCTGAAGCAATTGATCTAACACTAATCATGTTTACTTAAAATGAATGAAGATTAACGCTTCAAGGGACGAGGACAACTTAAGGCACACAATTATTTAATATAACATGTCCTTTTCTGATGAATGATCAATGCTGATTCAATAATACATGGAGGGAATCTTATGAGAGTGGTGCGTCTACTGTGCACCATTAAAATTTGCACCTTCTTTTGGACCTGCATTTTGCTGGGAGTTTGGAACAAGCACATCCTTTAAGCCATCTATAAGAAGGAAACATCGTTATAACATTTTGGTTATAATGGATCTGTTTGGTAAATGCTGGATATGGTTTTCCAATTACGATACTGGGTTCTTGGTATAAAAGAAAGTGATAGTTAACATGTATGACTCATCATAAGAGGAAAATGAAAACTGAGAGCTTTTAAGAAACAAAGCTAAATTGCTTTTTATCTTCGCATGGTACAGGTAAATGGGTTTGCCATAAGTAATAAAGGTAGACCGCGTCAATTAAGTTGGTCGAAGTTCAAATCTTATCAAGATCTATTTTTAGTGAATTATTTATAAGTACTTCTGTAAGCATTTATTGAGTCTGGATGCATGTCCTGATTTTGAGATAGAGCAACCATCTATGACCCTAAATTTTAATTAATAAAAAAAAGAAGAAAGAAAGGGTTCACTAATCACTAGCTCTATCAAAGAAGGAAGCCTAACGTCTAAGTAAAAACATTACAATACATTCCCAGGTACGATGGAGTTTTAGTATATAGCACTTCAAGCATTGTGTGAATTCAAGCTTGTTTGCGTGAAAAAAGTGCTAACAAAGCTAAAGACAAATTGTTTCATTGATAATTGTAAAATATACTAAGAGTAAGTGTACTATATCATATAGTAATATAGGACTTGAGTCACTGTTGTCGATCCCACGAAGAATAAAAAGTAATTATTAGATTCGCTAAACTCTTGGTTGTTTAGACAATCGTAAGTGTAAGAGAAACCAAAATCAAATAACAAATAAAGAAGAAAGATGGACAATCAAACAATATAGAGATAAATCAATTAGAGGAAAACTAAGGCGCAAGTTCACTTAAATCCAATTAACTAGATTTTCATTCATTTATGATATAAGATGGACAATCAAACAATATAGAGATAAATCAATTAGAGGAAAATTAGGGCGCAAGGTTTACTTGAATCCAATTAACCAGATTTTCATTCATTTATGATATAAGGTAATTCTCTTACAAATATTATCTTTAATTGTTATTCCTAAATTAAATCACCTATTTGGTCATTTAGTTTAATTAACTATGAATGCATTAAGCCCTAATTAAAGATATGAAATAACATAATTAATTGTCAATTCCATTAATAGAATAAATTGATATTTGGTCATTCACCAATCTAATTCTAGGTTTATTATATAGGTCCACTCATTGAATGCGGATGGTCACCGATCAAACAATGAATTAAAATATGCCAAAGTTGTTCAAGTTCTGACAAGAATTCAAATAATATAATAAACACAAAAGAAATTAACTTAATCAAATTCGAATTCAAAACTAATCAATTAGGAAAACAAGATTCCCCATAGCCCTAGCTATGGAATTAGTTATTCATATTCAATAACAAACCCATATCACAATACAAATTCATGGATAGAAAAACCAGAAGAAAGAGGAAAAAACTTGAGGGAAGAGAAACCAAAACCCCTTTTACGGAGATTGTGATCTTCAAGCCTTCAAGAAAGTTGTCCTCTCTTCGTAGCCGTCCTCCAAGGATTTGTGGCAATTCTTTTTTCTAATTTGTCTCTCAAAGTCTGCCATCACAAAAGTTCACTTTAGATTTATGGGTTCACTTCTATTTATAAAATTTGGGGTCAAAACTGCCATTTTTACGCACAGGAAGCCTCACACGATCGTGTTTAAGCTCGACACGGTCATGTGAAAAAAGCAGCGTAACTTCAACGTAAAGGGAGACATGGTCGTGTTGAGCTTAGACACGATAATGTCTCCATACTAGAGACATTTTCGAATTTAGACACGACCCTTTTCTAATTTCAGATGTTAAAAACCCTATCAAAATGTCATCGTTTGAATAAGTGATATTCATGAAAGTTGAAGGGTTTTGTCTCAAATTTCTAATGCCACCGGTTGCAACCCATTATAATTCTTACAGCCCAAGATACAGCCCAATCTTTGCAAACTAGTCAGATTCTAGCAAAAACATCTCTATTTTGACTTCCAGACCCAATATGACCCACTTGACATCTGATTCAGCTCTAGAACTCTCATCAAAGTTGTAGAGATTCCTTTCAGCTTTCCTAGAAAGTAAAGTTCATAATTGTTAGATGTTTATAAATCAAGTTATACCCGAAATATAGAAATAGTGTAAAATTATCACAATGTTAAAAAATACAACTAAACCTAATTTGAATCCAAACTTATAAATGATGATCAAAATCAATCTATTAACCACAAGAGAGGTCTAAAATATTGAATATGTAGGTTAACTAATATATAAAAAAAATGATATTTATCAGTCATGTAAATGATCCTCTTTTGTATGAAAACATGGTGTCTTCATCTACTTTCACTCCAAATGTGATAAACCCTTTCAAACTGTAAAAGCGAAGACAATGATAGAGATCCATCTAAAATTCACTAATAAACATAAGCAAATCACCATAATTTATCCAATTTAAGACTATAAAATATAGGCTTATCATCCATAAGGAAAAAAGACAAATTGTTCATTAATTTTACTTATTATTTGGACTTGTTTGGTAAATGAAGTAATCATATAAAACGGAAAACCCTAACCACTTTTTCCATCACATTTTGGATTTCCTTATTATGTATGAAGTATGAACCCTATCCATGACCCATACTTGTCTATTGGAATCCAAATGTTCTTTCCTCTTTTCTTTTAGTTAATCTATCACAGATGCCATCCAGAACAGGAAAGCATTTGAAGATCTACAAGACATATATATAAAATTTTCTATCAACGAACTTAATTTTTATTATATCGAGGAAAAACCTTCTTATGTTTCTACAGAAATTGTTAAACTAGATCAGAATTCTTACAACGTTATGTATATTTCAAACAGCAAAAAAATGAAAAAGCTATTAGGAATATGATGTAGTGGTTCAAAGTTTATGCATGGTTGGTGGTATTGAAAATTAGACTTATTCACCTTTCAAACAAGTAATAACTCCTGTTCAGATTCTAAACATATTGAGAATTGTAGAACTTTTAGTTTTACTCATTTTTAGATTTCAAGCACATGGAGAATTGTGGAGCTTTAAAGTGATACATTGGAAATTGTGTTTTGGAAGATGGAGCCTCTAGTTTTTAGCATTTTAAATTTAATTTTCTATTTATGTTTCTTGTGAATTGTAATGTTGTTAGCCTATAAAATACCTTGTATGAAGAGATGAAATGACATACTTAAATATTTTGAACACTTAATTAAATTTGAGAATAGAAATTGTCTATTTCTCTCTTGATTTGAACTTGTGGAATCAAATTTAGCATTTGTCTATTTCTCTTTCATCAAGATAAAGTATTGAAAAGTGGATGGGATACTAATATTTATCACTTAGGACCAGTTTAGTACGCATGATAGGATAAGGTCTGATTGTATTAGGTCTGATAGTATAAGGCCTGATAAAATTTTAATATTATCTAATGTTTAGTTCGACATTGTATAATATACTGTGTTGTATAATATAATACTATCATGTGTTTGTTGATGCACTATATAATACTGGATATGATAAAATATTAACACTTTTGAAAAACAAATACCCTTTAATAAAAAATGTACTATATTCATCCAAATTTATCATGTTATATTAATTTTTGGAGAAATAAAAGTCTCCAAGGCTTATAAAAAATATTATGACCGCTCTCTATATTAAATAAAAAACAACTCATGCTTTCACAACAAAAATTAGAAAAAATCTAAAAAATGTCTTGATCGAATAGTCATTTTCGTCTTTATTTTGGTAAAATTCATCTTAATAGTACAAATTCACAAGAATTTATATGATTATTTGGTTTCTGAATACAACACATAATATAAAAAATAATTCAGGTGTACACACAATTTCATAAATAGTAATCATCAAGTTCTAATAACAACTACCATAAAATACCACCAAATTAAAAATAACATCAAGTTTTAATAGCAAGTATTACCAAATTCTTAGAAGTACTACCAGTTGTAATCTACTACATATTTTATTTCTAGTTTTGAAACACTAACATCATTAGTTATCATCAAGTAAATCTTTCACAAACTGAACTTTGTGTTCACCTTGAAACCCCCAAAACAAATGCACAAGGAGAAGGTTTTGCATAAGCAAACGACCAGCCTTGTTGCGTTCTCTAAGTGTGAGGTCTTCCAATTTCATCAATTCATCAACAATAGCCCTTGAATCATCATAGAAGTCTTTTACAACCTTCACAACTTCAAATATTATCTTGACACTTTCAACCATGACACTTATCCTATCAGCAAATTTTCCAACAATTTCTACAAGTGAATTGGCAAACTTGTCCATACTAGTATCTAATACATCTTCTCCTCTTGACCTTTTTCTCACTCGTCAACCTTCATAATAAGTATCTTTTGCTTTATTCTTATTTTGGTTCATATACATTGATTGAGTGACATCCTGAATATCATCATCACTCAACCCAATAACTCCCTCCGACAATTCTATAGTAGCATTGTTTCCATGAGCTTGTTCTTCTTTGTCTAAGTCCTCAAGTACATCAACAGTAGTTTTAGCATTTTTTTCGGTAGCACGATCCTTTCTAAAGATGATCATCAATCGATTAAAGTGAGGAAACACTTTGGTCCTATAGTTCTTCAAGGTTACATCTTTCTTTACCCATAAAACAAACATAATAGTCACATTAGTTAGTTAAAGTAGACAAAAAAGAAAAGGACATATGATAAAACTAATTAAAAAAATTAGAGAATCTTAACTTGGATGTAGGCATTCCACACATCATCATTATCAACTATAATCTTCTTATTCACATCATCCTATCCAAAATCACTTGTGTTCAGCATATCATATATATTACTATACTCTATTTTAAGCCTCCTCATGATTGACTCAATATGTGGTTTCACCTTTATGCCTGCTTCAGGAAACTTGGCCCCCAACTTTTGTTCTAACCATTTAAAAGTACAATTTTTAAATTGCCTGGCATCAGCCCTTTTGTTTAGGGCAACTGCCTCTTCTAAGAAATCTAACAATGCATTAAACTCTTCATTGCTCCAACCCCTACATTCTCCTTTAACTTTGTCAGCTTGTTGAGTAGTTTCATATCCATACCTATCAAATATATTAACAAGTAATACAAGTATAGAAAAGTCAACAACAACTAACTAAATCAAAATAACAAATAAATAAAACTCAATAAAACTGCATGTATTTTACAAGTTCCAATATAAAAGTCATAATACAGTATACGATCAAAACATAAAAGTACATCATAACTTCAGCCAACCAAAATATAAAAGTACATCATAACTTCAAGGACAAGAACAAGAACAAGCCTTCATGTAGCATGAATGAGCAACCCAATCATTATACATTTCATTTCCCAATGCATCTCTCCATGCAATCCATGCTTCACTTGTTTCAATGGTTTCTATGTTATCATGTAGTTCCACCTCCTCTTCTTCGTTAATTGACATGTTACCAAACTCTATTTCTAATGGATCTACTAGCATCTCCCTCCTAATCAAATTGTGCAATAAGCGACAAGCAATAATAATTCAATTATGAGTTTTAACTAGACAATAACTTGGACTTCTAAGAATTGTCCAACGCATCTTCAACAATCCAAATGTTCTTTCTATCACATTCCTACCTTGAGCATGTCGCTTATTGAATACTTCTTCAGGAGTTGCTGGGACATGTCCATGTTTCCACTCACTAAGATGATACCGAGTTCCCCTATAAGGGGCACAAAAACCTTTCCCCGTTAGTATATCCAGCATCTACCAAGTAGTAGTATCCTATTTCATAAAACAAGATTCAATTTATATTTTTATTATAATAAGGTTATCAATTTGAAGGTAGTTTTCACATTCTTACCAGTTGGAACTTTAAGACCATTTCTTCTATTAATTGCATCGCACAATACCTTAGCATTTGAAGCTGAACCCTTCCATCCCGACAACACATATATAAATTTCATGTCTCTTGAGCACACTCCTAACACATTTGTGGCAATTTCACCTTTCTGACTTCTATATCTTGGTTTGTCGGCCTCAAGAACTTAACTAATATAGGTTCCATCTAAAGCTCCAAGACAACCCTAAAATAGATAAACAAACCATCTTTAACAATACTAACTCATGTGAAATAAACAGAAACAATGCAAAAGTTTAAAAGAAATATTTGATATCACTAATATAGTTCATACCTTAAACTGTTTCCATCTATCATTAGTGCAATCCTCAGGTACTAGATCTGGTGCCCTAAGTAAATTTTCTTACAACCTCAATATAGAGTTCAACACTAAATTGAAGTAGCTACTAACAGTTTCCCCTGAACGTTGGAATTTAAATTCGATGACACGATTTTTTGCATGGTAAGCCAATATGTGTAAAAACATAGCATCTTGTTCTTCTATTGGTACTAACCCATGTTCCTTTAGCCTACCATCAACACGTAGAAGAGAACACAACACTTGAAATGTATAAGTATCCATTCGAAGTTGTTCCACACATTCAACATCATCATTTATTAGTCTTCTTATGAATACTACCCTTGATTCTTCCCTTACCCTTGGTATTACCCATTGCCTTAATCATAATCTCTCATGTTGTCTTTGGGCTACATGACATATATGTAGGTATGACATAATACATATAATCATCATCTCCAAGAAAGCTTGTTCCATAATCAAGCACATTGACATGACATTAAGGAGTTCACTTATATCATTAAGTCATCCATTTGGGTCATTTAGCCATCGATTTGGGTTAAGTCTTTTATTAGGATCCATATCACCTAAAAATTTAAAACCGCTCATTAAAAGATTCATATCCACCAAATCAACTATAAAAGTACAAATTTATTAATTGAATACCACAATCTCATTGATAGATGTCATATCTATAGTATTATAAGTCTTTTATGTTGCTGCAAAGTACTGCATGACAACATCAAGGAAATAAGACCATCAATAAATCAAAGTGTCAAGCAACCTGGTTGTTTAAACTACCAGCCACAATTAAACCACCGTTTAGATGCATATGAAATTGTGCATGCAATGCACTTCATACTACCATATGACAAAGCATATGGGTAACAAATCAGAGTTGGGGAAATCAGTTGCTGTGATAACGAAGTTGACAATAAAGAAAATAAACTTAAGGGGGAAAAAAGGAAAATAAGATGATCTAATAAATATTTAAAAGGGTAATTCCAACTCTTCAATATACCATGATCATGGAGCACCATTTACCCATGAAACATAATTGTCTAACCCATCATAATTTCTGGAATTGTTTTAATCCATGTTGGTTTATTGTGTGCTAAATATAACTATTAATATCCTATAATGCTCTGCAGACTTTTCCTCTTCTTGAAGAAACTATTCTCCTCAAACAATTTGAGTTTTGCCTTGTGCTCAGGTCTAGTTATGATTGTCAATATTTTCTTTTACTTTTCCAGAGAGGAGCAATGACACCAATGGAAGTATGCGAAGGACTAGGTCTCTTTGATCTAAGGAATAGAAAATGGCACATACAAGGCACTTATGCGCTTAAGGGAGATGGCCTTTATGAGGGCTTGGACTGGTTGGCTACAACTCTGAAGGAGAGAAAGGCTGCTGGATACTCTTCACTAGGAACCTCATCTTTCTAATTGTCCAGGTTTGAACTATCTTACTTTTATTCATGAGTTACCTTCCTGTTTATCATTCTCTTACATTATGTGGTCTGTATACTGCAGGTATTTTGGCCTTTGTCATTAACAAATGTGTAGAGTTTGGCCAGTTTCATTCAAGGATGCTGAAGAATTGTAATCAAATTTGGGTTGTATCAGGTTTCATCTGAAGTTGATGCAATAGATAGATGCTTTTGACTTTCAAGGTATACTTAGATATGTGACTCTGCTACAATGTATAAAACTTTACTATAGGAAGCAGTTATTTACCACAAATGGCTCTGAATGCCAGAGTGGAAATTGAAGTATAATTTTAGACAAGATATGTGTGCGTGTGTGGCTGTGTGCAAGTTCAAAAATAGCTTCTAATACAGTTCATTCATATCTGCAGAAAAGAAAGCTCATAGTTTTCCTAGAATCACGTTATTATAAGAAAATTATGATACAAACAATATTGGAGCATTAGCCAAATAATATTCATATCACGTCATTGCTGATAAGCTCATAGTTTTCCTACAAACAATTGATACAACCAAGTACAAACCTCTTTTTATAGTTATAATAACTCACAATAAAAGCTGATAAATTTTCATTGAAGCATTCTATCAAATAACTTATCAGCATGCCAATAAAAGCTGAAATTCATATAAAGAATTCTCAGAACAAATTGTCAAAATAAATTGACTATCGTACTACACTTTTACAAATAGCACGTTTAGAGAGCAAAATTTATGACTGAACCATTAATAATCAGAAATAGAAATAAACTCATTAACTGAAGCAACAAAGAAAGCAACTTGTTAAAAATAGCTTAATAACAAACTCAATCTAAATTAAGATAACTAAACCCATTAAACCATTTTAGAGAAACATAGGCCATTGGCCAAAGCAGAAAAGGTTCTCAAGGAAAAAACTTACATGATTCACACAGCTCAAAAAATAGTGAGAGGTTGAGAGCTAACCTTGCAATGGGAGAGACAGTGAGATGGAGCCTTGCAGCTACCGTCAGCAGCAGCTACTAGAGAAGAGCTCGTCGGCAAGGAGAGGAGGGAAGAGGGTGATAGTGAGAAGGGAGAGGAGAGATATCGGGGTTCATTGGGTTAGAATGAGAAAAGTTTTACATTAACTTATACATCAAATCCTAATCAAGCCTAATCCCATCCCCCAAGGCCTGATTAAATTATACATCATTTTAATGTATAAGAAAAATTTGTTGGATAAGCTTATACAATACTATAGTTCTACCAAACAACAGATAAAGTCATAATGTATTGTATAAGCTTATTCTATCAAGCTTAATTCATTGTGCCAAACACGCCCTTAAAGTATGATATGTTCTTGGAAATATTTTTCTAGCATTATGCAAAACTTCAACAATCGGTCTTATCTTCCCTTACAACTAGAGGTGAAAAAAAAATTAGGGATGAATTTTTAATGAAAAAAAAATATATCACTAAACTTCTCAACCTAAAGTTTAAATGAATGCAAAAATTACTATGAAGATTTTGATAAAAAAGTACAAAATTTTAGTCATGTTACTTTCTGAAATTTTTACTAAATTCATGTACAATATGGTTACTAAAATATATGTATAACTATTTTCATTTAAAAATGTATATTAATTGTACATTTTCCTATGTATGTACTCCAAGTGTTATTCTGCCAAACCATACCAACATGTTTTGAGCTATTATTCTTCTGGCAATCAGTAATAAGCAACATTAGATGCCACAGTTGTTTTGCCATGTTCTTCTGATACCCCATATATAACCCAACTGGTTGCAGTAGTATCATCTCTTTCCTCTCAAAAATATTGAATCAGGAATGAGATGATGAGATCACATCCAAAACCCACATATTGCTATTTCGCTATCTTTGATGTTGTGTTTCAAAATCAACATCTCTTGCCCATGTCCAATATCCCAAGAAACAACACGTATATATTTGAAAATCTCTGATCCTTTCATATCATTTTGTTGAAAACTACGTTTCAGAACAAAATGAACCGTATGAAGCCACGAAGGGCACAAATAACTCATGATTAGTAATTGATAATGATAACAAGGAATTGCGTGTTATTGTGGTACTGCTGCGTAATCACAAGTTATTCTTCAATTAAGGCATTAGCAAGATTATTGTTCGAGATAACATGTATACAATTGTGGGATACCAGGTTTCAACTTTCAAATGAAACTTAATACATACACTGATTCATTGTTTTGCTAACATAAAACTTTGCTACCCGTTTGGATTTTGTTAAAGAGTGACCAAGAAGACACCCACAATTATTGAATGTTTGAAAGAGAAATCAAACAATATATTAATTAATTAATTAAGTTAACAATTATTTATTAAAATATTTCGTTACTGATCCATAATTATATTTTATAAAATAATATCATCATATTTATAATACAGTAACCAAACGACAATAAAAAAATATTTTTCTTTAAAGGAAATTGAAATTTTTCACCTCAATTTGTGTCCAATTATAATTTCACCTTTTATTTATCAATAAAAACTGAGACATTTTATCTTTATCTATCACATTGTGGCAATCCGAAATAATAATAATAAAAAAGAAATTAATATGAATCATGGGCTTTGGATAAAAAGGTCCAAGCAGGTCAAGTGAATGACCGTATTTCCCCCATCATATTATCCTATCGAAGGATGACAGATTAGAGAGAAATTGCAACTAAAACAAGATCATGATATAGTAAATGTAATTTTCTATTTTGTTAATTTTTACCTAACTGTAACTTCCCAAAAAGAATTTTCAGCTAAAAGCGTTATACATATATACAGGGATGGATTTACAAGGGGCATGGCCATGGCCCCATGTAAAAAAAAAATTAAGGTACCAATACTTTAATTTATTAAATGATAAAAATGGTAAAGGTGAAAAAGTTATATTTGATATATATTTAATAATTTATAACTTGATATACATATTAATGTCATAATTTAGCTCTTTTTTATTAATTTTTTAATTTCTATATAACACATTTACCAACTCCTCCCATTTTAAGTTTCACTCTCTTTTTTTTAAAAAAAATCTATAAGTAAAAAGAATTTATTTTACGAACAATCTATGATATAGATGACACCTAATACCATGATTTATTTAATTATCAAATATTTATTTCTTTATTTATTTATTTTTATAAAAGTTCCTATAATGAAATTAAAACATTTATTTTTCATGTCAATATCACGTTAAAATATAACTATTTTAATAAATATAATATGTAAATATAATGTTGACTGAGCAAATTAAATTTATATCATTAAGTTAATTTTAAAATAAACTTTCACTAAATAAGTGTAATACACTTGTTATGATTAAAAAAATTTCTTTAAAAGAGGAAAAAGAATTTGCTACTATGCCTAAAAAAAAAAGAGCAATGTAATTAAGATTAGAGTGTGAAAAATAAATGTTATTATCTCAAAGTCATTTATTGATATATACTATAACATATATATTTAATAATATGATTTATGACTTCTTGTTTCTTCACTAAACTTTTCCTGGATCCATCCTTGCTTATATAATTCATGAACTAATTTTAGTATGTTAAGAATGCAATTCAAATGCTATCCAAAACTGTGCTAACATGGAGGACAATGGTTTGAGTCTTGTAAAAGTCATTTATGATGTGTCCCCAGAGGATTAGTTTCACAAAAAAAAAAAAAAAATGTGGAGATATCTTAAAAAAATACACAATTCAAACGTTTTTGTGCAGCAATAGTCTGAAATGTTTAAATTTGCGTACTTATGAAGTTGGCAGTAATGAGGTCCAAGTAAAAAAATGGGTTTTCACTTGGATGCTTGCACATTAGCAATTCCACGGTTTGGATCAATGAGAAGGATCTTCCACACCTTGGGTGTGCATTACCATCAAATTACATATATAGTTACATCCATCCCAAATAATTTTTCTGATTCAAAGATGATAACATCATAGAAGAAGTGTTTTCTTGATCAGATCAGACCAGACGGTCTAACTGCAAATTAGTCACTTAACCAGTTATAGTTCAGATTTATTACCGGATTTATAATTATAATTAGACCAGTTTGTATCAAACATATATATATATATATATATATATATATATATATATATATATATATATATATATATATATTACATTTAATGAATGTTTTATAAATTTTATGTTGTTTCTTGTGTGTTATTTTTATAACGTCACCTGCTTCATCTAATTAAAATTTGAGTTGAGCTATTGGCACTTCAATATACTTATTTGTTCTCCTTATTTTTTAATTTTATTTATACTTTCTAAATTTACCCATATGTAAGTTTTTTTTTTTCAACAAAAGTCATTTTTTTAGTTACTTATCCATACTCTAAACTAGTTACAACTAATTTATAATCTTCATTTAATTTATCTAGTTTATGTTTTGTGAAATTCACAAATATTTTTTTTTTTTCTTTATTCTTTTTATATTTATTATATTTTTTATTACACATGTAATATTTTAATAATGTAATACGAACACTATTTTATATTTTTATTTTTTTTATATATCTCAGATAATTTTACTTATTATAAAACCTTATTTTGACACACAATTATTTTTTGAAATAACAATAAAAATGAAAAACTAACTTATTGAAATATATATAAAACCTTCTATTTGATTTTTTGTTTAAGAAAAAAACATAGACTGCCAAATGCAATTATTATAGATCAACTTTTTCTTTCGTAGTATTTGAATTTTTTCATCTTTGATATATTAAAAGTGTATACATGTTTTAAACATCAAAATTGCTTAAAAACATGTTCATGGGGTAGGAAAAAAAGGAAAATAAATAGTAAAATAAAATGAAAGAAAGGATGGGAGAATTTGAAGAAAACAAATAGAAGAGAAAAGGAGAAATTGTCTCCTTCATGCATGGCCACCAATTAGTTAGGAATGTTAGCTATAAAAGTCGTTGTCTTCTTTCAATTCAATGTATCTCTTAGAAAACCAAAACTTAGAGAGTTTTGAGAGATAAGAAAACCTCACTTGTGTGAGAGAGAAAATCCTCTTGAGAGAAAAACCAAGAGAGAGAGTTTAGCCACCGGTGTTCGATGAGATTATTATTGTATTTTCATTATTTTCATAGTGAAAATATTGAGTGTTATTTTTGCCCATTTTATTTACACAAGGTTGGGAAAAGTCAGATCCTAGGACTGTTAAATTTATTTATTGGCTCTTTTAGTTTGTCGTCATCTTTCTCAACAAGTGGTATTAGGAGCTTCGGCTCAAAAAATTATATTCTTGTGTAATTTAAGATGGAGGAGTCATCATCATCATCATCGTCAGCAACAATGTTAAAATTTACTGCATCCAATTACTCAATTTGGAAGCCAAGAATGGAGGACATCCTTTACTGCAAGGATTTGTATGAGCCCCTTCAATTGCTGGGACAAAAACTAGAAGAGAAGTTAGACGATGCATGAGGCATTCTGAATAGAAATATTGTCAGACAAATCCGACAATGGATGGATCAAAGCGTGTTCCACTATGTGGCACAAGAGACAGATGCATACAAATTATGGACAAAATTATCATCCATGTACGAGTAGAAGACCACTCAAAATAAAGCCTTAGTTATCCGATAGTTGGTAAACCACAAGTACAAAGATGGTCGAAGTGTTATCGAGCATCTTAGTGACTTCCACGGTTTGATAAACCAATTGACGAATATGCAGATGATGCTTGATGATGAGTTAGAAGCACTAGTGTTACTCAGCTCTTTGCTTGATAGCTGGGATACACTAGTAGTGTCCTTAAGCAATTCAACTCCTCAAGGCATTCTTACATTAGACATAGTTAAAGATAGCATGTTCAATGAAGAAGCAAGGAGGAAAGAACAAGGTGTAGTAGCCGAGTCAGAAGCCCTCATTTTAGAATATTATGGAAGAACTAGTAATAGAAAATTACACAAGCGAGACAAGTCAAAGGGCAAGTTAAGAGATGGCTCGAGAGGGAGGTCCAAGACAAGAAGGGACCTAGAATGTTACCATTGTAGCGAGATAGGCGACATGAAGAGAGAGTGCAAGTTGTTTAAACGAGAGCAAGATAGAGGTAATGAGAAGAACGATGCCAGGCACATGACCGCAACTATCTATGGTGGAAATGAGGTAATTATTCTATGTGAAGATTGCTTTGTTAATTTTTCCTCTTAAGATACATGCTGGATAGTGGATTCTGGTGCATCATTTCATGTCACCTTACGAAGGGACTTCTTTACATCCTACACTAATGGAGATTTTGGTAATGTGAGGATGGGAAATGGCAAATTATCCAAGATCGTGGGAAGAGGAGATATTTCCCTTGAAACCAACACAGGTTGTCACTTGGTACTCAAGGATGTGAGACATGTTCCAAACATGCGTCTCAATCTGATCTCCTCTGGATTACTTGACAATGAACGATACACCAATGTCTTTGCTAAAAGAGAATGGAGACTCAACAAGAACTCTCTTGTCCTAGCACGAGGGAAGAAGGAGAACACCTTTTACATGACACATGCAAAAGTCAATAATGGATACGTAAATGCTCTCATAGAAGACTCGATTGAGCTATGGCATAAACGGCTCGGTCACATAAGCGAGAAAGGGTTGCAAATTCTAGCCAAAAGAGAGGCATTGACCAAGATGAAGAAAGGCATGCCTCTAAAATCATGCACACATTGCTTGGCTAGAAAGCAGCATAGAGCTTCATTTTAACATGGACCTGCACAAAGAAAACCCAATGTATTGGATGTTGTGTACTTTGATGTTTGTGGTCCTATGACCATTAGTACTCTTGGTGAGGTAAGATATTTTGTTACCTTCATTGACGATCATTCCAGGAAGGTATGAGCTTACACACTTAGAACAAAAGATCAAATGTATGAAGTTTTCAAATGGTTTCATGTCAACGTTGAATGAGAAATTGGTAGAAGCTTGAAATGTTTTCGCACCGATAACAGAGGAGAATATATGGGGGCGTTCAGAAACTACTGTAGAAGTAATGGAATCAGAAATGAACAATTTTTTCTAAAGACTCCTTAGCATAATGGCATAGCTGAGAGAATGAACAGAACAATTGTTGAAAGAATAAGAACAATGTTATCTCATGCCAAGCTACCCAAAAGTTTTTGAGGTGAAGCCCTGAAGACTACGGTTGATCTAATCAACCTTTCTCCTTCAACAACTTTGAATGGTGAAGTCCCGAACAAGTTCTGTTCGGGAAATGATGTTACCTACAATCATCTAAAAGTGTTTGGTTGTAGAGCTTTTGTTCATATCCATAAAGAGAAGAGATCCAAGCTCAACGTGAAGTCAGAAGAATGTATCTTTGTGGAATATAGGAATGAAGAATTCGGTTACATGTTATGGGATCCTGTAGCTAGAAAGATTATTAGAAATAGAGATGTTGTCTTCTTTGAAGATCAGAACATTGAAGACATTTGAAGAGATGATAAACTTGATAATCCTAAAGAATATCCAGCTAACTTGGATCCAGTTCCTCCTCCATTGGAGCACAATGACAGGCGAGATGAATCCAATGATACTGATGATCTAGCTAATGATCTTATAATTAATGAACTAATTGATGATGACATAAGTGATGGTCATATAACTGATGGTATAATAGATGATGTCGCTGATGAGGGGGTAAAAAGCACAAGCCCATGAAGAGCCAGCGGCCGAATTCTAACCAAGAAGATCGACTAGGGTATGGAGACCTCCGAGTAGGTATTCTCCAGATAATTACATTCTCCTAACAGACAGGGGAGAACCATAATGCTATGAAGAAGCATTGACTCATCATCAACAAGATGAGTGGCTGAAAGCCATGCATGAAGAGATGCAATCACTACATGAGAACCACACATATGATCTGGTGAACCTACCAAAAGGTAGAAAAGCACTCAAGAACAAATGGGTGTATTGACTAAAGACGGAAGAAAATAACTCTAAGCCCAAGTTTAAAGCAAGGCTAGTTGTGAAATGTTTCAGTCAGAAGAAATGAGTTGACTTTGATGAGATTTTCTCACCCATGGTGAAGATGTCATCCATACGAGTTGTACTTGGTTTGGCTGCAAGCTTGAATCTCGAGATCGAACAACTAGATGTGAAGACTACTTTTCTTCATGGAGATCTTAAAGAAGAAATCTACATGGAGCAGTGATGGGATAATTAAAAGTTTCAAACCCAAGTGCAGGTTGTTTCAAGTAGTAAATTCTCGGGAGTCCGAGGTCGATCCACAGGAAATTGATGAAGACAAATTATTTGAGGTAAGGAGCAGATTTGTTACAATACTAAAGGTGATAAAAGTTGTTCACAGATGAAAAGGACTTGCTTGGGTTAGGAGATCTACTATTGGTAATAAATTAGAAACAATATTATTTCTTTTTATAACTTAATTGAAATCATACATAATGAAGGTTCCAATCGAAAAATGTAACATTCAAAGTTCAATTAAGATTATATATATAATCATAATATGGTTCCATTAATTATCTATCAATACTTGTAAATGGTCTCAAGCATCCACTGTGCCAACGTCTTGTCTACAATGAATCAAGATATTCATTATACAAGAAGAGTTTCTAAATTGATCGGAAACAACATACAACACATATAATGATCACTTAAAAACATATCATTTAAGCACAAGAAGGAAATTAATCTAACATCAACTTACTACCAAGAGCTTCATCCTTTCACCTAAGCAAAATGAAAATTAGTTACTCATGAATCAAGAAGAAAGAAAAAGAGAAGAAGAAGATGATAAACATAACTTCAATTAAGAACAATAGAAAACTACACAAAGGAAACAATTAACATACAAACATGAAAGTAAACTCTAAGTTAACACCACAAAATGATTAGCCCTTGCCTCTTTTTATAGAGTTAGAAGAGTACAAAATTCCAAAAGAGATGATGGATTATGAGAAAAAATGCCAAAATAGTTGTTTGATGATGATGAATAGGTGGATTCTTGTCTCCGACATATTTCACTTCTGAGCTCATGGCATGTGTCATTTTTTGGCCAAGTGATCTTCATGAAAGTTCTAGAGAATTGTCTTAGCTTCACTAGTTTCAGCTTAATTGGACACCCACAACCCGAGATATGGCCCAATTACTGCTCACGGGTCAGGCCTAACTTCAACTCCTCTGTTTTGACTTCCAAGCCCAATATCTCCTTCAAAACTTTTGATCGAACTTTTGTGTTCTTCATAAAAGTTGTAGATATGGGTCTTAACTTTCTACTATCAAAATTTCAGAATTGTTGATCTCTTATAGCCCGAGATATAGCCTAATGAGTGTATAGAGGTTAAGCTGCCAGGTTCAAAACTCTAGACTTTACCAAGTGAGAAGATTATACAATGAATGAAATATATTGCTATCAATGTGGCTCTTGCTATCAAATGAATAGTTATTAGAAAATTATCTTAACTTTCCAACAAAACTAGAATCACATTAATAAGATAATTGCAACTCAAATTGTGACCACTTTACTTAAGAATACAATCACCTAAATTAATGATAATTAAAGCAATAATTTCTTCAATGATCCAATTAAGCTTAATTTCATAAAATGTGATAAAATCAACTTAATTAAGCCAAATTGAACCTTAAGAAACCTAGTAAGAGGATTATAAAATGAATAAAATACATTGTTATCAAATTCCCTCACACTAAACTTTTGCACTCCCGGGCAAGACACATAAGAAAAAACTAGGGAGCAAAGAAAAACGACACAAACTAAAAAGTTAAAAACTCTAAAAGATTTAATGAAACAAGAAGAGCAACCAGTCATTCAAGGGATCAAAGTATTAATGAGGTAATATTTCTTCACATCTCAAACCATCAAGTAAGGAAACTTCAATTAAAAAGAACGAATCAAGAATGAAAGATCCTCATAGGATTCACTCTTAATCTTTCAAGCATTAAAAAGGTAAGTATTTCACTCAGTTCAACCCATGAAAAATTACACTACCATAAGCTTGCTTATCTTCTACTTCGCTTATGTTCTACTTCTCCACTACTCAGAACACATGCACACAAAAATCATGAGGACTTTATTCAAGGTTGTAATGGGGTCAAGGTAAAGAAGGATGGTAATATGAATTTGATAAGTTAAAAACCAAAGAGTATAAAAGAGCATGAGAGCTGAGTTCAATTAATAAGCATGAAAGTTCATCCCAACTCCACCTAATATAAATTCCCTTTACATGTTCTTTTCCTTCCCTTTTTGCCTTGCTGACCCTTATTTACACATTTGTTTTTTTTTATGAACATAAACATTATTTTTTCTTTAACCACTTTTTTTTACTAACCATTTTGTACACACCCCCATACTTGTTCAAGAACTCATCCAATAACAAAGTCAATGCTTTCTTATTCCCTAAGGTTGGGTAAGAACATAGTTTTTCATTTAAGACACATAATGAGCTAGAAACAAGGAATGATCAAATAAGCTCAAAGGGGTTACACAAGGGAAAATATACAAGGATGATTATTTGGTCAAAGTAGCTATTTCAAAATGCCTCAATCATATTTATGTATGCATGTGAAAATATAGCCTAAAAAAGAATCAAAGCAAGTTCTAGAGTAACAATTTCATGAGTGAAAATCACACAAGAAAGAAGAGAATGATATAAATGTTCAATCCATTCATTAATAGGCTCAAAATCTCACAAGACATATTTCTATCATTCTCAATCCATCAATTCAACATTCATATCCAAGCATGTGATTTTTAAGAAAGGAAAAAATTTATACTATGACTCAAGATATGTTTTTTGCTACTTCTAAAACAATTATTTCCTCAACTTAGATGCGTCTCAAGAGTAAAATTACCTCCAGGACAAAATTTACTCCTTACTTTGCCATCCTTAATTGGTTTTGTTGTAGGTTTCTGATAGTCATCTCACTAAACATACTTTCCAAATTAAATGCGTCTCAGGAGTAAAATTACTCCTTATTCTGCCATTATTCATTAGTTTAGTAAGTTCATGACAATCATATCATACTTCCTTACTTTTTTTTAACTATCCTTCCCCCCAACCAGATCATAACATTATCCGCAATGTTAAAATATAGATGAGTAAATGATAGAAGATAGTACTTGTTGGAGAAATCTGACACAAATTTAAATAGAAACAAAGTACAATAAATAAAATCAAAAGTAAAAGAAAATTAAATATGAATGTCAGATCTGGCTTTCTTTGCAGGTTGCTTCCCTCATTGCTTCCTGCAGCATAGTCTATCTAAGCTATTACTTTATCAGGTTCATAAACAAAAACTTCTAATTTATCAATCAGCTCATCGATAGTGGAGGCAAAGATAAGAAGTTGTCTTACCAAAGGTGTGATAAATTTCTATTCCACAACTTTGTCAAGAAAAAATAACAAAAAATCAAAGAAATTATTAACATTCAACAAACTAATGAGTTTATGGTGGATGTTCAGTTAGACCCAAGAGACAATTTGAAAAATTTCTTCCAAAGTTCCAAAATCACCTAGTAAGGCAATGAATGCATCAGAGTTGTCAAACATTGTTTTCATTCATCTATGCATAGATGATACCTGAATTTCTTCTCCAACTGTCTTTCCAGTGATGTTCTTTTGAGTTAAAGGTCTAGGAATGACACCTAAAACATGATTGCCTCCTATAAAAGCAGTAAGTGATATAACTCCCATTAACCCACGACAACCTCCCCCATATACAATATGAATATTCCTCGCAACAAGTGTTCGGCCAAGAACGCTTGCTACATTTACAAACTCTAAACCCTTCCCATAACTTGACCCATAAAAAATACAGATATTTTTAAGGTTATGAACAGGAGGTCCCATAATTTTACCTTCTTCCCTTTGAATGTTTATGAGTTGGAGGAAAGTGGAGAAAATGAAGTGTTTAAATAGGGAAAAGAATGGAAAAAGTAATGATAATACCTATAAAGGTAGGTTAGTTGTTGTCAGAAAAGTTTGAAATAAAGAAACACAGAATCTTTTTTTTATTTATTTTTTAACTTCAAGAAAACCATCAGGGTAAAGAAGTCTAGAAACCCCTGAAAGACCCTGCTCAAAGAATCGTCTGTCCAAAAACCAAAACACAACAAAATCATACAAAGATAAAAGAAATATAATAACAAATGAGGACATACCTGTATGTACAGTTTTCATGGCGTATCTTTATATTGCACGTCATAAGTGCAGTAGTGGCATGTCTTTGAGTTGCGTGTCACCAGTGCAACATAAGAACTCCACAAGAATTGTCGAACTGACAATAAGAACCTTTAAATCATTTTTGTCCTGCTTACGGAATAACAACTCTCTATCTTCCTGCAAACCTAATTAAAGGCTTGTATTCTAAGAAGATGATACCTGACCGCAGCCAGTTAGAACTCGCCATAAAGGCATACTAATTAAAGTAAGTATACAATTCAGTTAACAGTTTCCGTTCACTGTAAAGACGAGACGTTTCATTTTGCCCATTAGCGCTACAGAGCCTTGGTTCCAAGAATTGGGAATATAGCGAGCGACTCTCTAAAGAGCTTGGCACACGAACTTTATTTACATACTGGTATGTGAAGGTCTCCTCCTAAGTCTATGATAAGACAGGTCATTTGCCCAGGGCTCCTAATCTAATTAAAGACCAAGTACAACCGTAGTTTCATCTTTTTTTTCTTCAAGTTGTTAGAAACCTGATGAAAGGTGAGTGTATACTCACTTGATATTGGGATGGAGGTAGTCTGCTCTTTTAGCTTTGTGCCAAAGCATTGTTGATCAGTATTAGACCCATTCAAGACCAGCGCAACATAGGGCTCCCAAAAGGGACAAGTGGCCATAATGCGACTGGCTGTCTCACATGTGGGATACAATCTACCTACTTTGTTTTTCAATTAAGAAGGCTAGATCAGGATGCGTACATTTTCCCATTCACGTTTTGTATTACCAAAGCCAAACCTAAGATGTATACATACTTTTTTTTTAAGAAGATGAAGAAGAAGAAGAAAATATGTACATGTTGTTGTGGATGTGGCTCACATCTACCTCTGGTTTCACGTCCAAAAATGACTTAAACGTCTTTTATGAGTCGAGGATAAGCTTCCCATCCAATTTTCTTATAAATTAGCAAACAGGGTCTTTTAGAGTCAGATTCCTAAAACTGTAATGATTTTGTTCCTCCTTGAAGAGATTTGACAAGTTAAGAAGTTCACGATGTACAAAACCATAAGAATACGTATCAAGAGTTAATAAGATATCATCTAATAACTCCTTACTCAATCCATTCTTAATGAAGAAAATTTTATCTTCTCTGTTTGTGGAAACCATCCCCAAAGAATGACATTGCTTGTTATAATTCCATCGTGTACATTTGTGATAGACTTGTAATCTTTTTGCTATTCTCCTTTTAGAATATGAACTTCTACCAAAACATGGCATGTATGCGTCAAATGAAATTGAAGACTCACTTGCTAGTCGGACCTTTGCTTCAATTATCCAGTGTACATCTTCTGGCATACCCTTGTGCATTAACAATCTCAATATTTCATATCTAGCTTCATAAATTTTTGTTAGAGCATTTTGAGGAAGAGAAAGAAAATGTTTTCTCAAGTTTGAGAGAATGATATCCATTTTAAAGGAGAAGGAATTAGTTATTTTGGGAAACTAAAAAAAATAAACTGACTTGAGAGTCACGGAGTACCGTCATCTGCCATTTAATTGGGAACACAAAGAACTGTAAAACAAAATAAAGTCACAAAATTAGAGTAAATTTTTCTCATAACAAGGATCAGAAAGGGAAATGAATTCTACCTCAGTAGCTTAATTTTCCAGAAATGGTTTAAGTCCTTGTCCATTGACCTTAAACACATTACCATTCTTAGGATTCTCAATGTCTATAGCCCCATAAGGATATACATGTTTGACAATAAAAGGGTCAGTCCACTTAGATCTCAAATTTCTAGGGAATAGGTGAAGACGAGAATTATAAAGCAGAACTTTTTGACCAATTTCAAAAGATTTTCTCAAAATAGATTTGTCATGAAAAGCTTTTGTTCTTTCTTTATAAAATTTGAGTTTTCATATGCATCATTTCTCAATTCTTCAAGTTCATTTATTTGCAATTTGCGTAACCTACAAGCATCATTAATGTTTAAATTGAAAGCTTTAATGACCCAAAATGCTTTATGCTTCAGTTCTACAGGCAAGTTACAATGTTTTCCATAGACTAACCTATAGGGTGACATGCCTAAAGATGTTTTAAAAGCAGTACTGTAAGCCCAAAGTGCATCGTTTAGTCTTAAAGACCAATCTTTATGATTTGGGTAAACCGTTTTTTTCCAAAATTTGTTTAATTTTTTTATTTGCTAATTCTACTTGTCCACTTGTCTGAGGGTGCAAGCGGTGGTAACTTTATAGGTAATACCATATTTCTTCATTAAGTATTCAAATAGTTTATTGTAAAAATGTGTTCCCCCATCATTGATGATAGCTCGAGGGATTCCAAATCGACTTAAGACATTTTCTTTTAAAAATTTGAGAATAATTTTATGATCATTTTGTCGACATGGAATCGTCTCAATCTATTTTGAGACATAATCAACTGCAACCAAAATATAAACAAATCCAATAAGGATGGAAGCGGACCCATGAAATCAATTCCCTAACAATAAAAAATTTCAATGATAAGGATATGGTTTAGAGGCATCATATTTCTTTTAGAAATGGAACCTACTTTATGACAATTTTCACAACTTTTGTAAAAGGTATAGCTGTCCTTAAATAAAGTGGACCAATAAAATTCACACTGCAAGATTTTTATAGTTGTTTTCTTTGAAGAAAAATGACCTCCACATGCTTCTAAGTGACTAAATTTAATGACACTACCTACCTCATTGTCGGGTACATATTTCTGAAAGATTTGATCATGACAATATTTGAACAAAAATGGGTCATCCCAATAAAAAAGTTTCACCTTAGTCAAAAACTTTTTTCTGTCTTGGTGTGACCACTGAGACGACATATTTCCTGTCACAAGAAAATTGACTATGTTAGCAAACTAAGGTATAGAATTAACAAAAAATAAAAATTCATCAAGAAAAGAATCACTGATAGGTGTGCTATCAAAAGGTGAGTCTGTTGTAAGTCTGGACAAATGATCTTCAACAACATTTTCGGCTCATTTTTTATCTTTTATTGTGATGTTGAATTCTTGAAGCAACAAGATCCACCATATCAACCTAGGTTTGACATTCTGCTTAGATAGTAAATATCTAATAACAACACGATCAATGAAAACAACAGTAGAAGAACCAATTAAATGAGCTCAAAATTTGTCCAATGCAAAAATTGTAGCAGGTAGTTCTTTTTTAGTAGTTGTGTAATTCATTTGTGCATTATTTAAAGTTCTACTTGCGTAACAAATCACATGAGGCTTATCTTCCTTTCTTTGGCTTAAAACAATGCCAACAGCAAAATCACTTGCATCACACATTAATTCAAAAGGCAAAGACCAGTCAGGGGATTGCATGATAAGAGCCGATGTCAGAAGACAAATTAATTTTTTAAAAGATTTTTGTCATTCTTGAGTCCAATCAAATGGTGCATCTTTTATTAGAAGATTGCATAATGGTCTAGATATGACACTAAAGTCCTTAATGAATCTTCGATAAAATCCTACATGTCCTAAAAAGGAAAGAACTTCTCTGACTGTTTTTGGGGAAGACAAATGAGCAATTAATTCAAATTTGACCTTATCAACTTCAATTCCTTCATAAGATATCACATGACCTAACACGATTCCTGAAGTAACCATGTAATGATATTTTTTCCAATTTAAAACAAATCTTTTTTCTTCATATCTTTTAAGAACTTTATCCAAATTATCAAGACAATTTTTAAAAGAATTTCTAAAAACTATCAGATCATCCATGAAAACCTCTAAATAATGCTCAATCATGTCACTAAAAATACTTAGCATGTATCTTTGAAAAGTTGCTGGAGCATTACAAAGACCGAAAGGCATTCTTCTATATGCAAAAGTGCCAAAGAGGCACGTAAAAGTGGTCTTTTCTTGATCCTCTAATGCAATTGGTATTTGATTATACCCCGAATAACCATCAAGAAAATAATAGTAAGTATATCCTGCTACTCTTTCTAGAATTTGATCAAGAAATGGTAAGGGAAAATGATCTTTCCTAGTGGCTGCATTCGATTTTCTAAAATCAATACACATACGCTAACTGGATGAAACTCACGTAGGTATTAACTCACCTTTTTCATTTTCAACCATTGTTATTCTAGATTTCTTAGGCACAACTTGTGTAGGGATTACCCACTGGATATCAGAAATAAGGTAAATAATTTCAACATCAAGTAATTTAAGAACTTCAACCCTAATTACCTCTTTCATGTGTGGATTTAATCTCCTTTGAGGTTGTTGTGATGTTTTAGCATTATCCTCTAAATGTATTCTATGTGTACAAATTAATGGATTAATGTCTTTTATATCTGTTAATGTCCATCCAATTGCACTTTTATACCTTTTAAGTACTTCTATCAACTACCTTCTTGTTCCTCAGTAAAGATTGATGAAATTATTACTAGAAAGCTTTGTTTTTCTCCCAAAAATGTGTACTTCAACCCAGCAGGTAATGGCTTTAGTTCCAGTATGGGTACTTCTTCATGAATATTATCATTCATGGGTTGTAGCTCTTCGAATCTCGGCTTCTATCCCTTGTATTCCATTGCCTGTGTACAATCAAGTAAAGAGCGTATTTTAGAAATATCATTTTCTACTTGCATATCTAAATCAAATGAATTAATCAAATAAACTTCTAATGGGTCAGAAGAACTCCTTTTTAGAAAATGATCATCTACAATGGTCTCAATCCCGTTAGCTTCCTCATTTTCATCATTAAATTCATGTGGTTGCTTGTATATGTTGAAAATATTAAGCTCAAGTGTCATGTTTCCAAATGTTAGCTTCATCACTCCATTTTTGTAATTTATTAAAGCATTAGATGTTGCTAAAAATAGGCAACCTAAAATAACAAGAATTGACTTGGAACTATTAACCGTAGGTTCAGTTTCCAAGACAATAAAATCTACAGGATAAATGAATTTATCAACTTATACTAACACATCTTCCACTATTCCTTTTAGAATTTTAATTGATTTATCAGTAAGTAGAAGAGTTACAAAAGTTAGTTTTAACTCACCCAGATTAAGTTGTTGATAAACTGAATATGAAAGTAAATTAACATTAGCACCAAGATCAAGTAAAGCTTGATCAATTTTATGTTCTCCAATATTGCATGAAACCGTAGGACAACCAGGGTCTTTATGTTTCAAAACATTATTACTTTGAATAATGGAACTTATTTGTTCAGTCAAAAAGGCATTCTTTTTCACATTTAATTTCTTTTTAATAGTGCATAAGTCTTTTAAAAATTTAGCATAAGAAGGAACCTGTTTGATAGCATCTAACAACTGAATATTGACCTTTACTTGTTTAAAAATTTCAAAAATTTTAGTTTGGTGATCCAATTTCCTTGGTTTGCTTAATGCTTAAGGAAATGGGGTGGAGGATACGAGAGTTTGGTCTCATTTTGGCTAGATGACTTATCAACCTCTTCCTTATCTTGGGGAATTGATTCACTATTTTTCTCACAAGGTTCAAAAATTTCTTTTTAAACAACTTTTTCACTTCTAAGAGTTATCACAGAATTGGCTTGATTTATTTGTTAATTTTTTGAACTACCCTCATTTAGACTATATTGACCTTTAGGATTCAGTTGAGGTTGAGAAGGAAATTTTCCTTTCTCGTGAATGATGAGAGCAGAAGTAAGTTTAGAAAGAGTGTCTTTTATGTCAATCATGGTTTGAGTATTTTGTTTATTGATGGCATCTTGCTTTTCTATGAATGCATTCAATATTCCTTCAAGGTTTTTCCTATATGGTGGGACATAAGGTGCATATCCTTGAGAATTTTAAGAATCATGTTGTTCCTGAGGAGGCAACGATTGCATAAATTGTGCTTGATTATTATTCCTCAAACTGAAGTTCGGGTGATTTCTCCATCCTGGATTGTAAGAATTTAAAAAAGAATAGGTGAATGACTTTTTAAAATTGTTAATTACATTTACTTGCTCATGCATAACTTCTTTAAAAATAGGAATATTAGGACATTCATTCGTCGAGTGTCCTAATTCATCACAAATGCCACAAATTTCTTTATTTTGCACGGATTTAACTTCTTTTACTTTCCCTAATTCCATGGATTCAACATTTCTAGCCAAACTAGCATACCTTGCATTTAGATCTTCTTCTTAACTAAGATGATATTTTCTTTTACCAACATTTGTAAGGTTTTATCTAATTAAATTTTCAGAAGGATTAGTACCATGCCAAGATTGAGAATTTTCAACCAAATGATTTAAATAATCTAAAGCTTCTTCGGGTTCTTTATCAAGAAACTCGACATTACAAATCGTTTCCACAAATTGTTTGGTTTCAGGTATTAAACATTCATAACAGAAGCTTATAGTTCGCCATTTTTCAAAAGCATGATGTGGACACGAATTTAACAAATCTTTAAAATGTTCCCAACTTTGAAAATTTGCTTTATTTGAATTTTGGAAAAAAATTTGGATTTGGCTTTTCAAAGCATTGGTTTTATGTGTTGGAAAAAACTTCTTTCAAAACTTACCTTGTATTTCTTGCCATGTGCTAATTGATCTTAGTTTCAAAGCGTTAAGTCAAGTTTTTGCTTTATCTTTCAAAGAAAAAGGAAACAATTTAAGCTTAACAATCTCTTCAGTGTAATTTTGATCATTGAAAGCAATACAGACTTCCTCAAATTCTTTTAGATGTAAATATGGGCTTTCAGATTCTAAACCATGGAAATTAGGAAGTAAAGAAATCATACCCGGCTTAAATCTAAAATTATTAGCAGTGAGTGGAAAGATAAAACATTATAGACTAGAATTTCGAGGTGGTTGCAAATATGCACGCATAGTTCGCAACGGTTGGTTTTTCTGTTCATCATGTACACTTTCATTTTCAGCTCGTTGTGTTTGATTTTCATGTTCAACATGTGCACCTTTAATTTCAGTCGTTGTGTCAATTGTGTGTGATTGTGATTCAAACAAATCAATATATAAAGTATCAAGATTAATTTTAACCAAACGACCAGAATTTGAATCACGATACCAGTTAAACATAAATAAGTGACATAAAATAAAAATAATATACAAGTAGGTGATATGAACCGATCGTTAAATATTAAGCAAAAATAAATTACTTAAAATAAAAAAATAATAATGTACAAGTTAGTAAGTCAGAAAGCGTAAATAAATGACAGAAGTAAATAAGTTAGAGTGCGTAAATAAATAACTTAATTAAAAGGTTAGATAGCATAAATAAATGACATAAATATAAAGTTAGTAAGTTAGTAAGCATAAAGCATAAATAAAAAAATAAAAGCAGAAAGCGTAAATAAATAAAAAAAAAATTAAAAAAACAAAAATAAATAAATAAAATTAAAAAACGTAAATAAATGACGTAAATAAATAAAAAAAATTAAAAAACAAAAATAAATGACATAAATATAAAAGTTAAGAAGTTAAAAAGCATAAATAAATGACATAAATATAAAAATTAGTTAATAAATTAGTAAGTTAGTAAGTTAATTAGTAAATTAGTTAGTAAATTAGTAAATTAAAAAAAAAATTAAAAGAGTAGAGGAAGAATATACCTGATAGTGAAGTTTACTTACAGAAAGAGAACCTCAATAAATTAGAACTTCAAATCAAGTCCCTAACAACGGCGCCAAAAAACTTTATGGGATAATTAAAAGTTTCAAATTCAAGTGCAGGTTGTTTTAAGTAGTAAATTCTTAAGAGTTCGAGGTCGATCCACAGGAAATTGATGAAGACAAATTATTTGAGGTAAGAAGCAGATTTGTCATAATACTAAAAGTGATAAAAGTTGTTCACAGATAAAAATGATTTGCTTGAGTTAGGAGATCCACTGTTGGTAATAAATTAGAAATAATATTATTTCTTTTTATAACTTAATTGAAATCATACATAATGAAGGTTCCAATTGTAACACCCTCCGTAGGGCGTCACATTTTAAATAAAATATAAAATCAACTGAAATCATTTTATAAAAGTTTTGATTGTTAAAAGATGAATTTTAAAATTTCATTTCGCGGAAATATAAACTTACCAAAAATTATAAGAAAACCGAAATTTAATTGAATTGACTAATATACATAATCTAAATACCATCAAATATTCATTATAGAAGTAAAACATGTAATTTACAGACTCAGAAAAACAGTAGCAAACCCAAATGAAGGTTACTACTAATAGCACGGTAACAACACTATCGGAAAAAAAAACCCAACCTACAAGATCCTTGTCTCCACCAACTGCATCCTGTTGAAGTTTGAAGGTCACTCTTCGACGCCGTCACCATCTTCAGAATATGGCCTCCAATAGGTTTACTCCGCCTACTATACGATTTTAACAATACAACACAACACAACAATACAGTAAAGAGGTGAGATCCCCTTTCACCAGTACCAGTACGGTAGCAAAGAATGATTCGAATGACAAAGTCATTCCATACACACAGATATCACAATTATAGTCATGTTATCAATTTACAAATATTTCTAATATGCATATAACCTAATATAATAAACAGCAATGACATTATCAGGATAGATATAACAATTCATACCATATAAAATATCATAACAGTAAATCATAACAATATAAAAGGAAGATTAAAGATAACAACAACATATAATATCACAAATAAAAGATAACAATGTACAGACAAAATATACTATATGAACATATAATATTACCGATAAAAGATCACAGATAAAAAAATATAATCATAAGATCACATATAAAAGATCATAGATAAAAGATCATAGATAAAAGATCATAGATAAAAGATCATAGATAAAAGATCGTAATGTACAGCATATAAACATATGCAATATGACACAATCCTACTCCATGGAGCTAAAAACAAACAGACATCAGAGAGCGAATGATCCGCAAAATCTATTAGTACCGCGGCTGCCCAACCAAACTATTGCGCTGTCACACGTTGCGTCTATAGCCCCACGACACTGGGAATCCACCATCCAGGTGTGGTGTAGTTCACGGTCTCACGTTGTGACACTACAGGCAATGTACTATTAGACTTTACAGGATCTCGATTAAGTATAGTGTGTGTCGAGTCCATTAGTGTGTTGCCAATTACCACGGCCCAGAAGAGCAACCAACTGTCCACATATGGATTTATGCACACTAATGCCTCCAAGTCCATTCAATTTCGAACCACACTACGCTTATCACACCGACAATACGATGTTATTCACCTCGTCAATCAAACCAAAGCCTGTACGGGTTCACCTCATAGCCCGACAGCGAGAAAGAAAAATATACAAAGCCTGTACGGGTTCACATTTTCCCGACAGCGAAAAATTCTCAAAAGCCTGTACGGGTTCACATTTTCCCGACAGCGAAAGCTTGCCCTCATTGGCAACAAATATATATATAAAGAAAATCTATACGTGTTCACATTTTCCTGACAGCGAAAAATATAGTAACGTTCAATCGCGTAGAAATTTTATCGCATTTTCACAATTTCGTCGTTTTTACAAACATTTATAAATCGCGTAAATATATTTTACTGTTTTCAAAATCGCGTAGAATTTTTAATACGTTTTCTCAATCGCGTAAGATTTTTAAATCGTTTTCTTGTCCAACTTCCTTAAAATAACTGTTTAAAACAAACAGAAATAATATTTAGTACTTTTAAATTATGTAGAATATTTTTCATAGCGTATACTGTCTTTTGCTCATCTTTTCTGCCTTATTTGTCTGTTTTTAATAAAAATTGACAGTATTTGAAAAAAAATTATAACAATGGTTTTCTAGGTTTACCTTCAAAACTCCTTTTATTTTTATCACAACTAATTAATTACACTTTTGAAAATTACTAACGTGCTTCAAAACACACTGGGAGCTATACGTTAGAAATTTTATAAAGCTACTGTATTTCTTCTTACAGTAAAAATCATTAGTATTAACCTCTTAAACTTAATTCTAACCACTTTATTTCTTTAAAACTCATTGTAGAAAATTTACTTTAACTTGTATTGCTTCTTCTTGATTGAAAATAGTTTGGAATTAATTTTAGAAATCATGAATATCTAATTTGGCATGTTGGCCGAATTTGATAAAACTTTGCATTGGATTTCCAAATTATTTTTCACCTTCTAAATACATGTTAAATCTCTTGTATTGTCTACATTGATTAAATCATTACCCTAGAAAATAGTTTTAGAAATCAAAGTGTTGAAGTTAGACATGTTGGCCGAAAATATAAGGTTATGCCATTTGATTTCCAAATTCATTTTTTTTTATCTAAACAAATAGATATCTTACCAATTCTCCTTGGTTAATTAAATCATATTTTAAGAAAATTAAGAGAACATTTTGGTTCCCCATTTGGATCATGGCCGTGAGCCTTGTTAGTGTGTTCTTTGGAACACTCATACAATCCTTGACATATTATTCACATCCTATATTTTATCATGCATTTCTAACACATGCATTATTATCAAAGCTTGTAGACATGCAAATTATTACAAACATCAAATAAGAAGGCTACTAACAAATACACAACAACCTACTAACAAACACAAAATTAACAAACACACAAGTAATAAACACATAAATAATTTACACACATAATCAATCACAATTAGGAAAAACTATAAACAATCAAGTGAATGAATCCTTATGGATTCTTCACCACAACCACAAACATTCCTCACCACCAACACATGGTTGATGAGGGTAATCTCCCTCTTACCTCTTGTAGAACCTCCAAAGCTCCTTGTATGTCTCCTTCAAGCAAATTTTCTCCACCAAGAGCTTCTTGAAAATCAAAGAAAACATACAATATTAATACCTAAGGCTCTAAACTAGAATAATCATGGATTAAAATCATGATTAAAATTTTGAAATGGATAGAAACATGAAAATTAAATAACCCTACCTTCAAGGCTTCAAACTTAAGCTTTGAAGAACATGATAGAAAATGGAAGATTTAGGAAAAACTTCCAACATGAAAGTTCTTTAGAAATGCATGGAGATTCAAGACCTATGGTCATTTAAAATTATTGAAGCTTGGAAGAGAATTTTTGAGTGG
Source organism: Ormosia emarginata (assembly GCA_029884605.1). Lineage (NCBI taxonomy): Eukaryota > Viridiplantae > Streptophyta > Magnoliopsida > Fabales > Fabaceae > Ormosia > Ormosia emarginata. The sequence goes on from JAQQTP010000087.1 coordinate 8,989,664, forward strand.
TTGGCCGTGAGCTTGAAGAAAGGGAGAGATATGGGCTTTTGTGGTTTTTGCTTGATAGGAAGATGAAGATGAAGGAATCTTGAGAAATTCCTAACATGAAAGTGTCTTGGTTTGATGAAAGGATTCAAGAAATGATATTGGTAGGATTTATTGAAGTTTGGAGAATGGTTCTTGGTGATTTGGCCGAATCCAAGGGGGAAAGAAAAGGAGAGAATTTTGGTTGCTTGGTCTTGGTTCTTTGGAGAAAATGATGTGTAGAAGAGTAAATGAGGTGAATGGGTGGAGATTGTCTCCATTTGGGAGCCATGGCCGTGGAGCACATGGAGAGAAAAGGAAGGTGAGAGCTTTTGCTATTTGGAGAATTTTGAAGAAAGAGGAAGGTCTTGACCGTAGATGCTTGAAGAGAAAGAATGAATTAAAGTATTGAAATTGTTTTCTTCAAATATGCATTGCCGTAAATGCATAGAGAGTGAGAGTGAATTGGAGTGTTGGAATTGTCTTCCTAAGGCATGCAAGTTGCCGTAGAAACACATGCAAAAAGCCACTAAAATTGACTTGGTCTTCATTGTTCAATTTGGCTTTCTAAAAGAATTCCCTAAGGCTTTCTACGTGAAATTCACTTTGTGAATTAGCTATTAAAGCCAATTCCTCCACCGTAGAACCATTGCATTTCAAGAAGCCTAAATTTATTTGATAGCTTGTTTTCTATTGGTTCTTAAAAATTCAAGCCATTTTTATTGACTAAATTACATTGGTTAAATATTTACTAACATGATTCTTATTGGTTGCTATTTTTATTGACCAATTCCTATTGGTGCACATTGTATATTTTCTAACATACTTTAACCAATAACCAATAATTATACAATAATTACTGTTTATAAATTCAGTGTTTATTGTCTAATGGGTAATAAAATATACATAGGTTTTTATTTTAGAATAACAGAGTAGTAATTATTATTGATCATTTTTTTTCTACTGTTTGCCCTTGATGAGTCATAAAGCGAGTCATCAAAGAGAAATTTCTAGAACATGTGACTCACTACAATGAGTCAGTATGATGAGTCATCGTGGAATTTTCTAGAACGGGTGAGTCAGCATGGCGAGTCAGCGTAGATATTTCCTAGAGCAGATGAGTCAGCATAGATATTTTCCAAAACAGGTGAGTCAGCATGGCGAGTCAGCATGCTGAGTCACTGACTGCATCACAACTGCATCATTGGCTGCATCATAAATGGTGAGTCACAGCGCTGAGTCATCAGAGAAGCTTCTGGAACTGGCGAGTCACTGCGGTGAGTCACAGGCCGAGTCACCACTTCTGGAACTTTCTAGAAGCTGCTGAGTCATGATGCTGAGGTGTCACGCCACGTGTCATCGTCCTATTGGCCCGTTGCGATGAGTCATAGCCACCAATTTTGACCAGCTCCTCATTGGTCCACGTGTATAGCACTTGATGACTAAACGTGGGTCCCGCAAAATATTTCCGGGTCCGCCGCCACTTATTTATACTGACTAATAAAATAATATTATAATAATATAAAATTATTTTATTTGACAGTTAAATCCTAAAAATTAAAAGATTAATTTTAGGCTCATTCAGAATTGGGTTTAGTAAGATCCCCCACCTCTGAATAATTAAAAACAGATTTTTCCGGTCCGAAAAAATATTATTTTCCTACCCCGGAGCAAATCACACAAAAAGTCCATATAAAGTCACAGACAGTAATATTGAGCACTGTATCAAGTAGAAATCAATTAAAAACAGCAAAAACAGCACATTCGGGACGTAATGGTCATTTTCTCATTTTTTCCCACAATGTAGCTAATCATCCAAAACGTTCAAATAAAATATCCAGCAGTATTATATAGCTGTATATTACACAGAAAATTTAAAACAAATGGATTCAAGAAAAATTTTATTTCATTTGTCTTGAAGAAAAATACGTAAAACGATTATATAAAATACCAGACAGTATTATACATCTGTTTTTCACACAGAAAAATTTAAAACAGTAATTTGATAAAAAATTTTATTTTACTGTATCGAAACAAATTATGTAAAACGACCAAATAAAATAACAAACAGTATTATTTTTCTATATTTCATACAGAAAAACAAGAAACAGTAAATAAGGACACAACGGTCATTTACACGAAAGTTTGAAAAACAGCAAACAGGACATTCAGAATATTTTTCCAAAATTTGGGGTGTTACACCAATCAGAAAATATAACATTCAAAATTCAATTAAGATTATATATGTAATCATATTATAGTTCCATTAATTATCTACTAATACTTGTAAATGGTCTCAAGCATCCACTGTGTCAATGTCTTGTCTACAATGAATCAAGATATTCATTATCCAAGAAGAGTTTCTAAATTGATCGGAAACAACATACAATACATATAATGATCACTTAAAAATATATCAGCATAAGAAGGAAATTAATATAACATCAACTTATTACCAAGAGCTTCACCCTTTCACCCAAGCAAAATGAAAATTAGTTACTCATGAATCAAGAAGAAAGAAAGAGAGAAGAAGATGATGATGAGCATAACTTCAATTAAGAATAATAGAAAACTACACAAAGGAAATAATTAACATACAAACATGAAAGTAAAATCTAAGCTAACACCACGAAATGATCAGCCCTTGCCTTCTTTTATAGAGTTAGAAGAGTACAAAATGCCAAAAGAGATGATCGATGATGAGAACAAAATGCCAAAATAGTTGTTTGATGATGATGAATGGGTGGATTCTTGTCTCCGAAACGTTTCACTTCTGAGCTTATGACATGTGTCATTTTTTGGCCAAGTGGTCATGAAAGTTCTAGAGAATTGCCTTAGCTTTCAAATGCCACTAGTTTCAGCTCAATTGGACACCCACAGCCCGAGATATGGCCCAATTACTGCTCATAGGTCAGGCCTAACTTCAGCTCCTCTGTTTTGACTTCTAAGCCCGATATCTCCTTCAAAACTTCTGATCCTACTTTTGTGTTCTTCATAAAAGTTATAGATATGAGTCTTAACTTTTCACTATCAAAATTTCAGAATTGTTGAACGCCTATAGCCCGAGATATAGTCTAATGAGTGCATAGAGGTCAAGTTGTCAAGTTCAAAACTCTAGATTTTGCTTCAACTCTAATTTGAGTCATCCAAACGTGTGTTCCCGGTCTTTAGGCCTCATGAAAGTTGTAGAAATTTATCTTAGCTTTAAAACAAGACCAAAATCACATCCATCAGATATTTGTAACTCAAATTATAGCTAGTTTACTGAAAAAGCCAAGTGAGAAGATTATACAATGAATGAAATATATTGCTATCAATGTGACTCTTGCTATCAAGTGAATAGTTATTAGGGAATTATCTTAACTTTCCAACAAGACCAGAATCACATTAATAAGATAATTGCAACTTAAATTGTGGCTACTTTACTTAAGAATGCAATCACCCAAATTAATGATAATTCAAATAATAATTTCTTCAATGATCCAATTAATCTTAATTTTATAAAATGTGACAAAATCAACTTAATTAAGCCAAATTGAACCTTAAGAAGCCTAGTGAAAGGATTATAAAATGAATAAAATACACTATTATCAAGCAGCCAAAAGGATTCAAAGTCAAAGGTAAACAAGATTTGTTATGCTAGCTGAAGAAAAGCTTATATGGACTAAAGCAGGCATCTCAACAATGGTACAAGAAGTTTGTTTCCTTTATGGCTGAACACAAATATCGGAGGACTACTTCAGACCATTGTGTATTTGTGAAAAAAATTGATGATGGTGAATTCATCATAATTCTTCTCTATGTCGATGACATGTTGATCGTAGGACAAAACAATGACAAGATTAGCAAGCTAAAGAAAGAGATGAGCAAGTCTTTTGCTACGAAAAACTTAGGACCCGCAAAACGAATCCTCAATATGAGTATATCCCATGATCGAAAAAATTGGAAGTTGAGGTTATCACAAGAAAGTTATATTGAGAAAGTACAAAGCCGTTTAACATGGATAAAACAAAACCAGTTTCTACTCAATTTCCTAGTCACTTCAAGCTTAGTTCAAAGCAGAGTCCTACAAGTGAGAAAGAAAAAGAAAATATGGCTATGGTGCCATATTCCTCAGTTGTTGGTAGTCTGATGTATGCAATGATTTGCATGAGACCAGACATAACACACATAGTTAGTGTTGTAACTAGATTTCTTTCTAAACCAGGCAGAAAGCATTGGAATACTATGAAGTGGATTCTCAGATATCTCAGGGATACTTCAAAATGAATTTGTGCTTTGGAGGTGGAAAACTTGAATTGATTGGCTACACAGATGCAAACATGGCATGAGATCTTCATTATAGAAAATCTACTTCAAGATACTTGATTACATTTTCAGGGGGAGCAATTTCATAACAATTAAAGTTACAGATATAACACCCCTTGATTTAATAACTACAGCACAATCGTCATTATACCACAGTCACTAAATCTAGACATGCTACAGCTCAACAACAAGTTTCCAAATTTAATCATTGTGCATATATAGAAAATACGAGCCTCGATATGAGATATATTTATATTTACTCGCATCCAAAATACAACATCAGTTTAAAATAAGGTTATATTTCTATAATCCATGCATAAAAGTAACATACAACAATATTAAACATAAGTTTACATAGAGTAACTACCATATAAAAGTTCGACCTCTCCCAAAGTCAAACACTTGAAGAGAAAGGTCTTGCACTTGATCCCCCTTCGGATCTCCAACAGATGAACTTCCCTCTTGAGGCACGTCATGATGCATAGGAACATGAATAGGTGACACAACTGAAACATCTCTAGGAAAGAGGCGGCGATCATCCCACAACTCCCCAATGGGTATAGGGAATTCCACATACATAAAAGTATGAAAAATGCTCGTAGCAGCTCCAGGATAATTACCACTCCAAATTAGGGTTGTAACACCCTTTTTGGGAGGGAACGTCACACTGTCAAACAGAAAAAAAATGTGCGGAAATCAAAATTTTCTAAATTAAGACCCGGTTCATTTTAGTTAAAGTTAAATTGTCCGATTCATTAATACGTGAGTAGAAAGGCGGTATATTTTTTTTTGTTAATTAATAAAATAAACGGAGTGACGAAGCGTGAATAATAGTAAAGAGTAAGACAGGAAATAAAACTCACATCTGAATAACATGCATATATATATTTAATTAGATACCAACTATACGTTAGATACAAGCCTGGAAATTTCCAAAAAAGCAAAACTATACCTACCCCAAAGGATCATACATATACATCCCAATGATATCAGAATATACAAACCACCAAAAATAAAACATCAGGCCCCCAAAATAAAACACTGGCAGCCATCAGCAGCTACCAGCAAGGTCAGTCCCTCAGATGAGGAGGGACCGTATCAGGATCCTCAGCGGGGTCCTCCTCATCCGAGGACACCTCCATCAGAACCACAGAGCCACGGGCAGGAGCCCGAGCAGTGGAATCAAAAGAGTCTTCCTGCAGGGTGTAGTAACGGTCACCCCACATCTCCCGAATGGGCAGATAAAACTCTAAACGCAGGCTGATGTAGCAAGTAAAGGTCGGCGTTTCATGACTTCTTCAGGCCAAAGAAATTGACACATCTCCCAGATAGACGCAACAATCAGAACTCAAGTTGATGTGCCAACACTCTGGCCCTCCAAGGAAGGTCAGACGCACATCACCTAGAAATCCGTGCATGCGTGCCTCCATGCTCCACAGTAGGTGCTAGTCTTGATCAGGCCAGAAGCCGAGAAAATCGAGAGCTTCAACCTCCTTGTCGTCATCTTCGATAGATACAACATACGCACAGGCAGCAAATAATAGAAATACAGGAAAAAGGTAAGACATCCTACCATCATTACCAATTATAGCAGCCAGAAACCAATACGGCGCATCGCGCCCACATAGCATTCCAAAAATAATAACAATAATAATAGGCAGTAAGTACAATCAGTAAGCAAGTAAACAGTTCTAGGCAGTCAGTCGTCATATTAATAAATAAACAATTCAAATCCACATAAGACAGTAATTATCAGATGGTATGACATCTCATGAGGTAAATGCACACAGCACCCAAAATCCTACTCCATGGAGCTAGACTCAAACAGTCGGAGAGAAAGATCAGGAGACACGTCTGCAACTCGGTTGTCGTGGCCAAAGTGCTATAACTTAACAGTTTCCCACGTGCACATTCAGGCATTGTACAGACAGTCTATGCTAGATCACGATATAGGACAGTGTCTCGGTCTAGATCGCCGATGTGTTTGCATTGGTCTACCCCACGGGAAGGAGAGCTACCAACTGCCCATTGCGAGGAACCCGCACCTCGACGCCCCCAAGGTCATAACATGACCTACACTAGTCTACTCGCACTTGCACTAAGGTGTGTTCAATCTCCTAGGCAACTTGGCCTTACAACAGTCCACAGGACCTTCATAATGCATAAGACTCTATACATGAGCATGTATAATCAACGTTACATACTATTTCATAATATGCCACAATTGGCCAAAATAAGCATCAATACATCGTTGATCACTCAAATGGACCCACAATATCGTAATATTGAAATAAATCAAGGTAATACATTTTTAAGGTCCATTATGCATTCTTATTTAAGACTTACCCTTCCTACAAGGTTCATCTTTAATTTGATTCTCATAAATAGTTTGATTTCCCTAATGTAATTCATTCGCTTACACTTGGTGATTTATTCTAAGTCCTTAGAATCTCACACTCCCTTGTTCTTGCTCTCTTGAAATTTCCTTAAGTCTTATGGAAGTTTCATTATTGGTTCTTTAAAATTTATGAAGTCTCCAATTATCTTCAATTCTTCTAATTGGTAATTTTTCTTGTTCATTACTTAGGATTTTAGCCACTTGATTACTTAAGTTTCCAAGTTACCAAACTTTCATAATTAGGCCTCAAAAGGCCCTAGAGGTCGTGACCTCACTAGGGATCCAATTCCCAATCTTTTCAATTTATCACTTGTATCTTACACCTTTAATTTACTTAGTCTTTCACTTGTTGCATTGGTTCACCAAGAACCCCCAATTTTGGGCTCAAAACCGTGACCTCCCAAGAGGTACTCCCAATTCATTTTCTTTTATTCCAAGTCATCCAATCCAATCCAATATATCAATATACACAACCAACCAATTCAATGTCATAAACATCATAAAATCAACATGTAAACATATAGATCATCAAATTAAAGAATCACCTTGTTAGGGTTTTTCCACCAACAATCACAACCAAGGTTCCTAGATGCTAATAGAGGTTGAGGAGGAGTGTCTTCCTCTTACCCAAGTGAAGAAATCAAGAGAAACCTCCAAGAAACTCCTTGCAAATTCGGATTGGGTGCCACCAAAACCCTAAAAATTTCAACTTAGTTAAAACAACACCAATGCTTGAAAAATAAAGCATGGATGGTCACCTAGGGGACCATGAACACGAAAATGAAGAGAGGGAAGGAAGGGTCAAGAAACTTACCCAAGAACCCTAGGCTTGAAGCTTGAAGAAGATGGTGAAAATGGTGGATTTTCAAGATGCTCCAAGCAAGAGAAGTGTTTAGAAGGTGGAGAGGATTGGGAAAATGGTGTTGGTTGAAAATTTTGTGAAGGTTGAGGGATGGAGAGGGCTGCTAGCCATAGCTCTTCCTAGAGAGAAGGAGGAGAAAATGTTAAATGAAGAAGATGAGTGGAAGTTGAGAGAGAAAGTGCTTTAGGTTAATTTTTGAAATAATGTGATGTAAAATTAATTAATGAAAGCAAACTAATTCCCCCCAAAATGTGGGCTGCAGCCGTGAGGTGAGGAGAGAGAGGAGGGAGAGTGTCCTTTGCATGGGGAAAGAGGGAGAGGAAATTTCCAAGAAGCTTCCTCCAAGCTTACAAGAGAAGCTTCGCACGTTTTACGATAAAGTAAAAGTAAGGTTGTCTCCTAATTAAGTACTCTAACACAGATAAATATTTACATTGTTAGTATTATTTTTTTCCCAGTGTAGAAGAGTTACAGATGATGAAAATAATATTTTATTATTCATCGAATGATTTTTCGGTTCCGCGATTTCATTTATCGGCTAAAAACCTCGAAAAACATAAATCTCGTAAATTGTATCCAGCCTCGAGTTTAGTAAGATCTCTCGTCGACAAATCCACAATTTAGATTTTACCAAACACAGGAAAAGCATTGCTTCTTCTCGGGTCCGCTCAGTGCGCACGCAAAATGAGAAATATATTAAAATATTCGACATTTCAGGAAAATTCTCAGAAAATTCTCAAAAATTACAAATATTGTAAAATGACTATTCGTCTCATCATTTCCAAACTTTTGAAGCATTACAGTGGTTTTTTCGACTCTGCTCAATATACACGCAAAACGAAAAATATATTAAAATAATCATCATTTTCAAAAAATTCTGAAAGAATTCACATAAATCACAAATATTAGAAAATGACTATTTATGACAAAATAAATGGTTTCTAGAGTGTTACACTGACATTAGCAGGTCTCTGCTCAGTGTGCACGTAAAACGAAAAATATATTAAAATATTCATCGTTTCCGAAAAATTTCAGAAAATTTTTTAAAAATCAAGAATATTATAAAATGATCATTAATGATTAAACAAACACTTTTTGGGGTGTTACAACACTCCCCCACTAAATGGAATTTCGTCCTTGAAATTTACGTACCTCAGAATAATTGTGGGTATTGCTCCCTCATCTTGTCCTCCAGTTCCCAAGTTGCGTCACCAGTCCCTTAATCCAGATCACCTTTACCAATGGAATCTCCTTACATCTAAGTTGCTTTATCCGTCGATCCTCGATTCTCGCAGGAGGCGCCTTATAGGTCAAGTTCTCTTTTAACTGTACTGTGTCTGGTGCTATGACATGACTCGGGTCAGGTAAATATTTATACAGTTGCGACACATGGAAGACATTGTGTATGTTGGAAAGAAAAGGGGGTAAAGCTATCTGGTAAGCTACTGGACCTATCCGACGAAGAATTTGGTAAGGTCCAAGAAATTTTGGAGTGAGTTTTCTAGATTTCAAAGCCCGGCCGACCCCAATCGTGGGTGTGACTTTCAAGAATACATGCTCACCTTCCTCAAACTCAAGAGGCTTTCTTCTCTTATCCGCATAACTCTTCTGCCAGCTCTGAGCAGTCTTCATCTTCTCTTGAATCATTTTGACCTTCTCAGTTGTCTGTTGAATGGTATCTAGTCCAATCGTGAGACGCTCACCGTCTTGGTACCAACACAATGGTGTCTGACACCGTCGTCCATAAAGAGCTTCATAGGGTGCCATCCCTATACTTGAATGGTAACTGTTGTTGTAGGTGAATTCTATCAATGGCAAGATTTCATCCCAACATCCAGTCTGCTCTATAGTACAAGTTCTAAGTAAATCTTCTAAAGATTGGATCGTTTTTTCTGATTGACCATCGGTTTGTGGGTGGTACGCCGAACTTAGACGTAATTTCATTCCCAACGATGCCTGTAGACTCTGCCAAAATTTTGAAGTAAACCTCGGATCCCTATCCGAGACAATACTCGTAGGCACACCATGCAGTCTAACGATCTCTCCAATATATAGTTGGGTCAACTTCTCCAGACTATACTTTATGTTAATCGGGAGGAAATGAGCTGACTTCATAAGTCGATCAACTATTACCCAAATCGAGTCGTGTCCTCTTCTCGTTCTTGGCAAACCCACAACAAAATTCATTGTGATGCTGTCTCATTTCCATTCAGGAATAGACAATGGTTGTAGTAATCCTGTAGGTCTTTGATGTTCCACTTTAGCTTTCTGACAGACTAGACAAGTCGATACGCATCTAGTGACGTCACTCTTCATTCCGTGCCACCAGAACAACTTCTTCAAGTCTTGGTACATCTTCGTTATGCCCGGATGCATATTCAACATGTTGGTGTGAGCATGTTCCACAATATATTGTTTAAGCTCTTGGTCGCGGGGGATGCAGACTCTACCTCGAAACCTCAGAATCCCGTCTGTTCCTTCCTCGAATTTTGTTTCCTTGCCTTGACTCATCAGTTCCCTCACTTCTTGCAAGAATTCATCGGCCTTTTGCTTTTCTCGTATGTCCTCCATTAGCTCGCTTGAGATGGTGACCATGTTCATATAGATCCTTCCTGGCTTCAACTCTACAAATGACCAAACATCTTTAAACTGTTCGATGAGCTCTCTTTCCTTGATCATCAGGGCAGAAGCACTGATAGTCTTTCTGCTCAAGGCGTCTGCCACGACATTCACTTTGCCAGGGTGGTACAACAACTGAAAATCATAGTCCTTTAGGAATTCTAACCATCTTCGCTGCCTCATGTTCAGCTCCTTCTGATCATACAAGTACTTCAAGCTTTTGTGATCACTGAAGATGTTGAATGTCGCTTCATAAAGGAAATGCCTTCATATCTTCAGAGCAAAAACCTCAGCTGCTAGCTCCAAATCATGCGTCGGATAGTTCTTTTCATGCACTCACAACTGTTGCGAAGCATAAGCCACCACTCTTCTATGTTGCATAAGAACAGACCCCAATCCTTAGTATAAAGCATCACAGTACACCTCGAATGGCTCATTCGGATCAGGTAGCACTAATTCTGGTGAGGTGGTTAACCGATTCTTCAACTCTTGGAAACTTTGCTCGCAGCTATCGGTCCACTCAAAAGCTTGGTTCTTTTTTGTTAATTGAGTGAGCGGTCCAACAATTTTGGAAAACCCTTCTATGAACCTTCTGTAATATCCGGCCAAACCCATGAAGCTACGAATCTCCGTTACTGACTTCGGCCGTTCCCATTGTAACACTGCCTCCACTTTTGATGGATCCACGGTGATCCCTTCCTTCGAGATCACATGGCCTAAAAACTTAACTTCATCTAACCAAAACTCACACTTCGATAGCTTGGCATACAATTCTTTCTCCTTCAGAATCTGAAGAACTATGCTGAGATGTTCAGCATGATCCTCATGATTCTGGGAATATATCAAGATATCGTCGATGAAGACAACAACAAACTTGTCCAAATAAGGGCGAAAGATTATGTTCATGTAGTCCATGAAGATAGCAGGTGCATTCGTTACACCAAACGACATCACAAGGTATTCGTAATGACCGTATCGGGTACGAAAAGCAGTCTTGGGTATGTCCTCCATTTTCACTCTTATCTGATGGTATCCAGATCTCAGATCGATCTTCAAAAACACCACTGCTCCCTTCAGTTGGTTCATTAAGTCGTCAATTCTTGGGAGTGGATACTTGTTTTTGATCGTTAGCTTGTTTAACTGTCTATAGTCCACACACAATCTTGAGGCACCGTCCTTCTTCCGAACTAACAACATTGGTGCTCCCCAGGGCGATACACTCGGTCTAACAAACTATTTCTCCAAAAGCTCCTCTAGTTGTTTCTTAAGTTCTGCCAATTCTGTTGGCGATATCCGGTAAGGTGCTATAGACACGGGACCAACTCCCGGTACAAGGTCAATAGCAAACTCTATCTCGCGCGTCGGTGGTAAACTAAGTACATCTTCTGGAAAGATTTCAGAAAACTCCTTCACCACTGGAATAATACTCAAATCAGCCTCGCTCTCAATTTTCAAAGAAGATAGTAGCATGTATCCTTGAGCTCCTTCTTTCAAGAAAGCTCGTACTTGGTTAGTCGTCAAGTATCTAGAATCTTCATCCATAGGGAAAACTATGATTTTTCTAGAGCAATCTAACAGAACATGGTTGGAAGACAACCAGTCCATCCCTAGGATTATATCTAATTGTGAAAGAGGTAAACAGATCAAATTGACAGAAAAGATTCGACCTTCAACAATTAGGGGACACTTCAAATAGACTTTGGTAGTAACTACTGGTTTGTCAGTAGAGGTTGACACAGTCAAATCAAAAGGTAAGGTAGACACTGGTAAGTCAAGTCGTAGTACACAATCATATGATATGAAAGAATGGGTTGCCCCAGAGTCATACAGTACTTTTAAAAGATTACCTTCTATGGTGCCTTCTCCTTGAATCAAGTCTTCGGATTCGGAGGCTTCAGCTTCGCTCATGGTGTAGCTCGACCTCCTACTCGCGGTTTCTTGGCTCGAGTTGCATTGACTGAAGGTTCAGCCTTTGTCTGGTTGCAATCTCTGGACATGTAACCCGGTTTGCCACATCTGAAGTAGATAATTCCCTTGATAGTGCACTCTCTCGTGGGATGATCCTTCCCATACTTTAGGCATTTGGAGGGATATGCCATATTCTGATTAGTCTGGTTCCCAGTAGAACCTCCACCAGAACTTCCACTGGTTTGTTGCTGACTTCCCGTTGGTCGAGAATAGGGTTTCTTTTGGAAACGGTTTGAACTATTGCGTCCACCTCTTTGGAACCTTGCAGGCCCAAAGTTCTTGCTCCTCGAGTCTCTAGCTTGTTCCAAGGCCTCCACTTCACAACATGTGTACAACAATTTTGAGAACACTTTAATTTTCAGAGTGATCACAGCCTTCTTCACTTCGTACCTCAGTCCTTCAGTGAACTTCCAACATTTCCAAGCTTCATCTGTTTGATGCTGATAATACGTTGAGAATTTCTCCAAGTTCTCAAATTTGGCTACATAATCACTCACGGTCATGTTCCCTTGCTTCAGGTTGAGGAACTCCATCTCTTTCGCATGACTCGTGCTTGCAGGAAAGTATTTGTCCAAGAATTTGTCCTTGAACAAGTCCCATGTGATGTCACGTCCCTCGGCCTCCAACACTCTTTGAGTTCCGTTCCACCAATCTTCAACGTTGCTAACAAGCATGAAGGTAGCATAGTTCACCTTCTTATCTTCAGCATAGTTCATTCCACGGAAAACTTTCTCCAGCTCTTTGATCCACAAACTAGCCTTGTCTGGATCGAATTCCCCTTTGAATTGTGGAGGGTTGTGGCGATGAAACTCCGCTAAGTTTTATGCATCGGCTGTCGCTTCGAGCTGTTGAGCAGCTCTCTCTTGTTGCTGAGCAGCACATTCATTTTGTTGCGCGATGACTTTCGCCATCCTTTGCATTGCCTCTATAGCAGCTGTCATATCTCCGCCTCTTGCCATCTCGGTTTCTCTTAAATCAGATTAACTGAAAAACATAAGGAAGGTCAAATGCATTCATTCCGAACACCAATCACAGAGATTCACACAGCACAAACAAGACAGACTCACACACCAGACCCAAAGAGACACAAACCGGGGCTCTGATACTAACTTAATGTAACGCCTCTTTTTGGGAGGGAACGTCACATTGTCAAACAGAAAAAAGTGCGGAAATCAAAATTTTCTAAATTAAGACTCGGTTTATTTTAGTTAAAGTTAAATTGTCTGATTCATTAATACGTAAGTAGAAAGGCGGTATATTTTTTTTTGTTAATTAATAAAATAAATGGAGTGACGAAGCGTGAATAATAGTAAAGAGTAAGACAGAAAATAAAACTCACATCTGAATAACATGCATATATATATATTTAATTAGATACCAACTATACATTAGATACAAGCCTGGAAATTTCCAAAAAAGCAAAACTATACCTGTCCCAAAGGATCATACATATACATCCCCATGATATCAGAATATACAACCCACCAAAAATAAAACATCAGGCCCCCAAAATAAAACACTAGCAGCCATCAGCAGCTACCAGCAAGGTCAGTCCCTCAGATGAGGAGGGACCGTATCACGATCCTCAGCAGGGTCCTCCTCATCCGAGGAAACCTCCATCGGAACCACAGAGCCACGGGTAGGAGCCCGAGCAGTGGAATCAAAAGAGTCCTCCTGCGAGGTGTAGTAACGGTCACCCCACATCTCCCGAATGGGCAGATAAAACTTCAAATGCAGGTTGATGTAGCAGGTAAAGGTCGGCGTCTCATGACGTCTCTAGGCCAAAGAAATCGACACGTCTCCCAGATAGACGCAGTGATCGGAACTCAAGTTGATGTGCCAACACTCTGGCCCCCCAAGGAAGGTCTGACGCATATCGCCCAGAAATCTGCGCATGCGTGCCTCCATGCTCCACAGTAGGTGCTAGTCTTGATCAGGCCAGAAGTCGGGAAAATCGGGAGCTCCAACCTCCTTGTCGTCGTCTTCGATAGATACAATATACGCACAGGCAGCAAATAATAGAAATACAGGAAAGAGGTAAGACATCCTACCATCATTATCAATTATAGCAGCCAGAAACCAATACAGCGCATCGCGCCCACATAGCATTCCAAAAATAATAACAATAATAATAGGCAATTAGTACAATCAGTAAGCAGGTAAACAGTTCTAGGCAGTCAGTCGTCATATTAATAAATAAATAGTTCAAATCCATATAAGGCAGTAATTATCAGATGGTATGACATCTCATGATGCAAATGCACACAGTACCCAAAATCCTACTCCATGGAGCTAGACTCAAACAGTCGGAGAGAAAGATCAGGAGACACGTCTGCGACTCAGCTGCCGTGGCCAAAGTGCTATAACTTAACAGTTTCCCACGTGCACATTCAGGCATTGTACAGACAGTCTATGCTAGATCACGATATAGGACAGTGTCTCGGTCTGGATCGCCAGTGTGTTTGCATCGGTCTACCCCACGGGCAGGAGAGCTACCAACTGCCCATTGCGAGGAACCCGCACCCCGACGCCCCCAAGGTCATAACATGACCTACACTAGTCTACTCGCACCCGCACTAAGGTGTGTTCAATCTCCTAGGCAACTTGGCCTTACAACAATCCACAGGACCTTCACAATGCATAAGACTCTATGCATGAGCATGTATAATCAACGTTACATACTATTTCATAATATGCCACAATTGGCCAAAATAAGCATCAACACATCGTTGATCACTCAAATGGACCCACAATATCATAATATTGAAATAAATCAAGGTAATACATTTTTAAGGTCCATTATGCATTCTTATTTAAGACTTACCCTTCCTACAAGGTTCATCTTTAATTTGATTCTCATAAATAGTTTGATTTCCCTAATGTAATTCATTCGCTTACACTTGGTAATTTATTCTAAGCCCTTAGAATCTCACACTCCCTTGTTCTTGCTCTCTTGAAATTTCCTTAAGTCTTATGGAAGTTTCATTATTGGTTCTTTAAAATTTATGAAGTCTCCAATTATCTTCAATTCTTCCAATTGGTAATTTTTCTAGTTCATTACTTAGGATTTTAGCCACTTAATTACTTAAGTTTCCAAGTTACCAAACTTTCATAATTAGGCCTCAAAAGGCCCTAGAGGCCGTGACCTCCCTAGAGATCCAATTCCCAATCTTTTCAATTTATCACTTGTATCTTACACCTTTAATTTACTTAGTCTTTCATTTGTTGCATTGGTTCACCAAGAACTCCCAATTTTGGTGTTGGTTGAAAATTTTGTAAAGGTTGAGGGATGGAGAGGACTGCTGGCCGTAGCTCTTCCTAGAGAGATGGAGGAGAAAATGTTAAATGAAGAAGATGAGTGGAAGTAGAGAGAGAAAGTGCTTTAGGTTAATTTTTGAAATAATGTGATGTAAAATTAATTAATGAAAGCAAACTAATTCCCCCCAAAATGTGGGCTGCAGCCGTGAAGTGAGGAGAGAGAGGAGGGAGAGTGTCCTTTGCATGGGAAAAGAGGGAGAGGAAATTGCCAAGAAGCTTCCTCCAAGCTTACAAGAGAAGCTTCACACGTTTCACAATAAAGTGAAAGTAAGGTTGTCTCCTAATTAAGTACTTTAATACAAATAAATATTTACATTGTCAGTATTATTTTTCCCCCAGTGTAGAAGAGTTACAGATGATGAAAATAATATTTTATTGTTCATCGGATGATTTTATGGTTCCGCGATTTGATTTATCGGGTAAAAATCTCAAAAAACGTAAACCTCGTAAATTATGTCTAGCCTCGGGTTTAGTAAGATCCCCCCTCGACAAGTCCACAATTTAGATTTTACCAAACACAGGGAAAGCATTGCTTCTTCCCGGGTCCGCTCAGTGCACACGTAAAACGAGAAATATATTAAAATATTCAACGTTTCCGAAGAATTCCCAAAAAATTCTCAAAAATTTCAAATATTGTAAAACGACTATTCGTCTCATCATTTCCTAACTTTTGAAGCATTACAGTCATTTTTCTGACTCTGCTCAATATATACGCAAAACGAGAAATATATTAAAATATTCGTCGTTTCCGAAAAATTCTAAAAGAATTCACATAAATCACAAATATTAGAAAATGACTATTTATGAGAAAATAAATGGTTTCCAGAGCGTTACACTGACATCAACAGGTCTCTGCTCAGTGTGCACGTAAAACGAGGAATATATTAAAATATTCATCGTTTCCGAAAAATTTCAGAAAATTTTTTAAAAATCAAGAATATTATAAAATGATCATTAATGATTAAACAAACACTTTTTGGGGTGTTACAAGGGTCACATCCCCTATGTACGTAAAATGCTCCGCATCACGGTCAGAATGACAGGCTTCCAAGCCTTCATGGAACTGTATACACATACAACTGAAGAAAGCTTGTCTAGATGCCATCGTAAAAAGGCAAAATTCGATCTCAAACTAAACTAAGCAAATTCAACTCGCTCTCTTCACAGTCTTTATCCAAACATAAGCATAACACTGAATAATACAACAAAGATATGAGACACCCAACATTCAATACCAATATGACAGTAAAAAAATAGAATTGTGCAAGACGTCCACATGACATCACAACATATATATATATATATAAGCAGTGATAATAAAATAAGCAATAAAAAGGAAACAATAATAATATCTCAAGCAGTAAACAGTTTATCAATTAGATAGTTATTACAACATTAAAATAGATAATTTATTAGTTATGGACATTCATGCCAGAAGAAAATATAAGACATACAATGCATAATGCATAAGGTACCAAGATCCTACTCCATGGAGCTAGACATAAACATTCAAAGAGAATGATCAGAGAGTCATGCTAGTATCTCGTTAGCCTATAAATAAAGTGCTTATCAGAAAAATAATATTTTGCACAACATGTCTTATACATGGCACTCTCAACAAGATCGCGATATAAGACAGTGTCTCGGTCTGGATCGTCAGTGTGTTTGCATCGGTCTATCCCACGGCCCCAGTGAAGCTACCACTGTCTATTGTGAGACACCTACACCCCGATGCCCCCAAGGCCAACAATATGACCTACACTTAGTCTACTCGCACCCGTACTAAGGTGTGATTCAATCTCCTAAGCATATACAGCCTTAACAACAGAGTCCAACGGACTTTTACAAATGCATGATGACTTAATGCATGTCATATATATTCATCAATAATATACTTCTCATGAAACATATCACATATTGGTCAAATTAAACATCAACAAGTCTTTAGTCGCACACATGGACCCACAATGACATATAATCAATTCTCAATAACAACATACATTTATAAGGTTCAACACAAACCATAATTTCATTTTATGAATCCATAATCCCTAATTACCTAAGTCTTGATCAATTACACAAGTCTAGGTCAAATAGACCCTTGAGGCTGTGGCCTCTCAAAAACAAGATCCAACCATTTTTCTTTCATCGCATTATTGATTTCATAACACTAAATTGCTTAAATCACAAGGTTGCACAAAAGCACACTCGGACCCCAAAAACTCCCTAGAGGCCGTAAGCCTCCCAAGAGTGTGAAAACCCAATTTTTCCATCAAATGCATCAAATCCTTTAACACCTAATCACCTAAGTTTCAATTCATACAAAAATCAAATTCAAACCCCCAAAATTTGTCCAAGGTCATGACCTCCCCTAAATAGGTAGGAAACCCTACATTTTTTCATACACCAAAATCAAGCAATCCAACATCATCAAGACATTCAAAATAACCAACTTTTTCATATGAATCAAATATACACAAAAGCATAAAAAACAAACATAGAAAGTGAGCAATCCATTATGGATTCCTCCATCAACAATGCACAAAGGTTCTCTCACTACCAATAAAGGTTGACGTGAGTAAATCTCCCTTACCTATGGAAGACAACATAAGAAAGCAAGCCTCTTGGTTCTCTCCTTGAAATTTTGTCCAAATCTCCAAGAAACCCTAAAATGAGCAAACTTTCATAATCATAAACCAAAGCTTGAAAAGAGGAGTCCTCGGTCACAAAGGTGGCCAAGGAACACGAAAAAGAGAAGGGAAAATAGAAAAAGTCATGAACTTTACTTTGAAGCTTCAAAGCTTAGAGCTTTAATGGTGGATGATGGAAATGGAGGATTTAGGAAGAGAAGAATCATAGAATAATGGAAGGAAGCTAGAAATGTGATTAATTGAAATTTTTGTGATGGTAGAGGTGGAGAATGGTGTGGTGCCATGGAGGGAGAGGAAGAGAAGAAAAGAGAATGGCTTGAAGAAGAATGAGAGAAGAGAGAAAAAAGAAGAAAGAGAAAGTGTCTTGAAATGTTGAAATTAGAAATGAAGGTGATAAAATGAGAAACAATTTTGGCTCTCCTAAAGTGGTGCATTGCCGTGGAAACAAGAGAGATAGGAGGGAAGAGAGAGAAATGTCATGTTTAGGAAATTTCTAGGAAGTTTCCTTAGGAAGCTTTTTGATTAAATTAATCATTCTTTTCGAATAAAGGAGATTGAATGTGACATAAAGTGAATTTCCTTTAAATAAGGTGATAAGATTTCTACTACAAGTTATTATCCAATGGACAATTGTTACAGATAACAAAGCTAGTATTAGTTGTCTAACGGATAATAAAATGTACAATGATTTTTATTTATCTGATAAAATTCTCAAAAAACGTAAAATCTCATAAACCGTGTCTAGTGTCGGGTTGAATAAGATCCCCCAATACCGCTTTCACAGTTCAAGGTTCTCGGGGAAAATATTTCATTTCCCCGACACTGCTCAGTGCGCATGTAAAACGAGAAATAATATTAAAATATTCCACGTTCTCAGAAAAATCTAGAAAATTTCACAAAAATTACAAATATTATAAAATAACTATTTATCATGAAACTAAAAATTTTCGGGATGTTACAACAAAAATGTGTTTCTCTATCAACTACAGAGGCAGAGTTTATTGCAACTACTGAAGCATGCAAAGAAATGCTCTGGATGAAGCGATTCTTACAAGAATTAGGGCAAGAGCAGCATAAATAAATTTTGCATTGTGATAATCAAAGCAATCCACTTGAGCAAGAATCTGAGTTTACACTCGAGGTCGAAGCACATTGATGCGCGATATCACTGGATACATGATGTGTTGGAGTCCAAGCAATTGTAGCCTGAGAAGATCCATATTGATGACAATAGTTCAGATATGATGACCAAGTCATTACTTAAGGACAAGTACAAATTTTGTAGAAGAGCAGCTGGATTGCTAGAGTCCTCCACCTAAGTTGGGAGGGGGAGATTGACGGGGTTCCCTCGTTAGTGGTGGAGAGGAAAAGAAAGAAAATAAATAGTAAAATAAAATGAAAGAAAGGATGAGAGAATTTGAAGAAAACGAATGGAAGAGAAAAGGAGAAATTGTCTCCTTCATGCATGGCCACCAATTAGTTAGGAATGTTGGCTATAAACGTCATTACTTTCTTTCAATTCAATGTATCTCTTAGAAAACCAAAACTTAGAGAGTTTTGAGAGATAAGAAAACCTCATTTGTGTGAGAGAGAAAATCCTCTTGAGAGAAAAATCAAGAGAGAGAGTTTAGCCATCGGTGTTTGGTGATATTATTATTGTATTCTCATTATTTTCATAGTAAAAATATTGAGTATTATTTTTTCCTATTTTATTTACACAAGACTGAGAAAAGTCAAATTCTAAGACTACTAAATTTATTTATTGGCTCTTTTATTTTGTCGTCATCTTTCCCAACACATGTTTTAAACCTTCTCCGTATTTATTATTATTCAAAAGACACTAATAAATGAGATTAAATGATAGAAAAACTAGTTTTACAAATATAGATAAATAATCATACAAATAACATAAACAAAATGATGAACAATCAACTCTAAAATGAATAATCATTAGACTTTAAAGTAAATTCCCATTTTGGTCTAAAATTTATTATTACTTTTTTAAATTGTAATTTCCTCTAAAAATTATCAATAGAAAAGAAATTAAAGGTCTTAGATTTTAAACTTATATTATAGCTCAAGTAAAAAGGACATATTTAAAATATGCGAACAATAATTCTGTTTTCTTTATTGCTTTTAACTTATTCACTAAGCAATGTTATTACTTTTTTTTTGTACAAATAATGTTTTTACTTTACTACAACAATATAACACTGCTACAGGGACAATCCTTTTACTCATATACTTTTGTGAAGAGTTACTAGACAAGTAAGAATGCTTTTTAATAAAATAAAATAATGAACAATGGAGGAAAATGTAAAAAAAAAAAAGGTGAATAATTTTTAAACATGATCTTACAACATTATTTCTAAAACTGATTAGAACTCAAATATTGTTGTAATATTACAATTTTTAAGTTAAGTTTAGATAATTAATTTGGAGTATGTGGATAGACAACTACAATATAAAAATAATAATAAAAATGATGTTGACTTTTGTTTAAAAAAACTTTAAATAAGGGTGTATTTATAAAATACAAATAAAGTTGAAAAATAGGAAGTATTTTCTAAATATTGTGAACAATATTTTTTTTTCTTTATTGCTTTTAACTTATTCACCAAACAATGTTTTTTTTTTGTACAAATAATGTTTTTACTTTACTATAGCAATATAACACTACTACAAGGACAATCCTTTTACTCATATGCCCTTGTGAAGAGTTACCGGACAAGTAAGAATTTTTTTAATAAAATAAAATAATAAACAACGGAGGAAAATGTAAAAAAAAAGGTGAATAATTTTTAACCTTGATTTCACAACATTATTTCTAAACTGATTAAAACTCAAATAATGTTGTAATATTACAATTTTTAAGTTAAGTTTAAATAATTAATTTGGAGTGTGTGGATAGGCAACTATAATATAATAATAATAATAATAATGATTTTGACTTTTGTTTAAAAGAAATTTAAATAAGGGTGTATTTAGAAAATACAATTAAAATTAAAAAGTAAGAAGTGTAGATAGACATATATATTAGGGTATCAATAGCTCCACCTTTAAACTTTGCTATCTGATAATTGTAATTAGATTTGTAATTAAGATGAAAAATAATAATTCCATTTTACACAGCCCTTTTCTATTAAAATTTAAAAATAAAACTCTAGGCATAAAATTTGCCTAATTTCATTCTTCTACCACGGATTGAGATAGATTCCATTGAAAAACACTTGCAGGACAATGCACGTGTATTTAAGAGAGAGAAAGAGTGTGTATACAAGACTTGAGTAGACTACCTTAAGAAGAGGGGAAGGAAAAAATTCCAAGAAACATTCCCTTCAGAATTTAATTGGCGAGCATATAGCCAGCAGTTGACCAAACTATACACCCCATGTCCCAGTCTTCTGAATCACCCTCTTTTTTTATTCTCTAAGGTCACATGGCCTAGAATTTGTGCTATACCTCCATAGGAAGATCGAGCTAGCTAACAATAAGAAGAAGACGAAGAAAAACCAAAAACAAAGTGATTTCAAATCCAATTTCAAATTATCGGAAAAGGGCATGGAAGGGGAGCGAGGTGTTCCTAATTATGAGCTCCAGGTTTCATTCACAAACACCCCTCAAGCCATCCACGAAATGGGTTTTGTTCAATTTGAAGAAAACCAGGTTCTCAGTTTCTTGTCACCCTCTGCGCAATCCCAATCTTCTCAACTCTCTCAATCTCTAAACGCTGGCAGCGGCAGCAGCAGCGCTGCTACCACGGCCGCCACCACGGCCAACACCACCATCGCCACTGCCACAACCATTGGGTTCAGCCATAACGACCTTGTCACCAGAGCATCTTGGAATAACGAACAGGTGGTTTAGTTTGATATAGTTTATCTTTGCAAAACATCTATTAAAGTTATAACTTATAAACTATAATCTTCAACCTTATAATTAATTATGAGTTTTATTTATTTTGGTGGTTTTCTTTATATTTTTTTTGTTATTATGTCCTTTTCAATTTTAGGGTATTCCTTTCATCTCTATTTTTTAAAACGATTTGCTTATATTATATGGTACCGTGAACTTTCAGGTGCGAACTCTGGATCCCAAGGCTGTCAATGATGAAAATTGCACTGGAAATAATAGTGATGGCAACAACACATGGTATATTTATTTCGTAACTGCAATTTCAATGTCCTCTCTCTCTTGCAGTGCATGCACGTAAATATTTATTTAGATACCCAAGAAGATATTCTTTAGGCTTCTGCGAAGAATCTGAAGGTCTCTGGCGATTATGGAAGGGACTGCTTTTCTTCGGAGCTTGCTTTTCGTACTCCAAGTTATTATATCCACTTGCTCTCTTTTCTCTCTTGGGTTATGAGGAGCAAGAGCTTGGGACTCGAAAGTCTTGATACTCATTGATACTCGAATCCACTAGTCCATTACTGACTTCACATATTCTCTCAAACAGATCATCACGTTTTCTAACTTCTATATTTGTTTTCATTTTTATTTATTTTTAATTTTTGTATTTAAAGGCTTATTATTTATTAATCGTGTTTTAAAATAAGAAAGCTGATTAATCGAGATGGACTTTGAGGATTGAGAGGATTAATACTTGGAAGTTATTAACAAGATTATATGTTTATCTGTATGATGGTAGGTGGAGGAGTGCAGCC
The DNA here is from genome assembly GCA_029884605.1 of Ormosia emarginata. Taxonomy (NCBI): domain Eukaryota; kingdom Viridiplantae; phylum Streptophyta; class Magnoliopsida; order Fabales; family Fabaceae; genus Ormosia; species Ormosia emarginata. The sequence continues at coordinate 9,012,470 of JAQQTP010000087.1, forward strand.
TCAGAGAAGAACAAGGTGAAAGTGAGGAGGAAGCTGAGAGAGCCAAGGTTTTGTTTCCAAACAAGAAGTGATGTGGATGTGCTTGATGATGGTTACAAATGGAGGAAGTATGGCCAGAAAGTTGTCAAGAATAGCCTTCATCCAAGGTAATCCTTGAAGCTCAACCCTTGCTTTCTTGATTACTTTTGCTCAAATTTGCAAGTTTTTGATTTATTTAGGAGGAAACTAAATGAATTATGGTTATCACATGTAGTAGAGAAATATTGGAACTGACTTCATTGATTCATTGCATTCCATATGTGCAAAACTGAAATTAAAGAGGAATTGTTTTCTTTTTAGAAGGAAGTCCTAAACCACTCATTTTGAGCAGTCTGAGGCCTGAGCTAAAGCCCAAGTGACAGTTAATATAGCACAATGGTGAATTGGTAATATATAAACAGATATAGAAAAGCCTGAAAATTAGAGACATTTCTGTTAACAAATTTTATCCATATAAGCTTTTTCTTCCTATTTTTGGCATTTAAAAATATCTCTATAAAATGCAAGTGTTAAATCTATAATTGAGTACACTGGCTACATCGTAGGCATTACACCCGGAGGAATGAAGGTAAAATGTCTCTTTTGTTAAAAAAGTGTGTCGGTAGGGAACAATTGAATGAATCGTCACAGGTGAGCCAGGTGTAATTTATCTTAGATTTTGTTTGAAACATTAAAGATTGAAAACACTCTCAGGAAGAAAAAAAAAAGAAGAGAGAGAGAAAGAGAGAGACAGAAAGAGAATCTCCAGCTAAAACTGAAGGAATGATTCAAGATGTTTACTTTCAATAAACTTCTGAGTAGAGAAGATTGATGGTACAGACTGAGCCTTAGGCTTATCTTCTGATAAAATATTGATTGGGAAAAAAAAAGGAAAAGATATATTGGTGAGAATATTTAGTGGATTATTATTATAATTTTGACAATAGAGTACACTATAGGGTCCCCTCCTTCGTCCTCTATTCCCAAACCATCCAATTGCCATGGTATTTATGTGGCGAACTTCTTCGACACATTCATCCATCACTAAAAATGTTTTCACTTGCACCTAAAGTTTTTCATTGTAACTCATTAACATTTACCTAAGTTTTTCCAATCCAATTGGCTAACGGCTAAAATGTCAAAAAAATTCATAAGTTCTGGGCTTTTTTGCATCAAATAGACCTTCTAATCATGTTTTAATTGTGTTTCTTTGATATTCCTTCTTTTTTCTTGTTTGGCCTTATCATATCAAATTCTTGTACTATATATCTGATTTAATTGATTTATAGCTTTTGCATCCATGACACGCCGTTCTATAATTTAAATGTTGTGTAAAATTCACATATAACTTCTTTACATATCAGATGAGAATATGTTATTTTGTTCACTCAATGTTGGCCATCATGACTTTTTAATTAGGATGTAATTAACAAAATGAAATGTTAATGTTACCAATCCATTTAGCCTACAATAACTGACAAAGTGATCCGTGTTATGATGGTAAGTTTGTTGTCAAAGGACATATATATCATATATATATATATTATAAAATAATTTATGTTTCAAAATAAAACAGTGAGCAGTGTCATGTGCCTTTCGTCCTACTGTGAGTTTAAGCAATAAATTGAGTAAATCTAGTTCTACATGAGTTGCAATTGGTCCCAAACACAATATCGAAAACAAAAATAGTAGTGGCGGTGTGATTGAATCAATTGAAACCAATATAATGAGATTCAAAATTGGAGATGCTTAGACGTTAATAGAATTGTGCATGCATATCATGCATCCGTTTGCAAGAGGTGCATTATTAATTAATATAAACTCATAAGAAAATTAAAAGATCTTATTGTCAAATGCCCCCATTGCTTAACTAGATAGTGACCATTTCAACCCTTTCTTCTCAATTCCCTCCTTGTTAGGATATAAAGAATTCCACCCACAATCCTTCTCCACATGGATGAAATGAGTAGATTGGCTCCATTTTAAGCTATCAAATCTAAACAAAAATTTGAGGGTATTATAAGATATATTGCAAAAAAATTTCTAATTAGGGTGCAAAGATTATGCTGCCATTTTGTAAAGCTTCTTATAAGACTGAGCTGATCGATAAATTTCTTGTGCATTACATTTCCAGCTTCCAATATGTGATTCCTCTTAGGTCTAAGAAAATGAAATTAATACATCCTTTGGTTCCAAATCCTAAAATGTTCAAAATCATAATTAGAAAATATTCTGAAATATCATTGACTCCTCAAATTGTTAATGTGATCTGTGTATTGATCTTAGATAACAGAACAAGAACGGTATGCACAAATGCTGTCTTCATTGATAACCAAATCAGGAAATATTTATCATCTCAGAAATAGGTTTCTAATTTTTTTTTTCACAAGAAATAGATCTTTAATAAGGATTCAAATATTTTGTTCCTTCTCCCTTTCCGCTTAATAAAATATTGTCATTAAAAAAATACACATATCTCTTACTTGGCAGTAACTTGTCTCTTAATTAGCAATACTTCTCTCTTTTGTTGGTAATGTTTTTTACCTAGTTAATAGTATTCTATTGAAGGCAGGAAAATGAGATAGAAAATTGAAGTCCCTTTGATAATAAGCAAATATCATTCTGTTTGAAGGAGGAACTGAAGAAAATAAATAACATCAAACACAAATATTAAAAGAGGCATGTGGGGAATTTTCCTATCCAAAACATAGTCTACCTGGATGTAGTTGTTTTATCATTTTCAACAGTAACAGAGGTGAAACTCAAATTGAACTACCTATATGCAAGTATCTTTCACATTATATATTGGTGCCACTACTGAATTGCAAAACAATTAAATTATAGGTTTAATTTTGATACATTAATAATGTAAAATATTTTATACTATTATATAATGATGTGTTGTCACGCTATTTAATAAATTTATTTTTTTATGTAAATTTTAATTTATTAAATGATGTAACGACATATCATTAGATAATAGTGCATAATTTTTTTACTAATAGTACATTAAAATTAAATCCTTAAATTATATCAAATTCTTAAATAAATGTTTCATACAATTACAATTGTACCTTTTTGTTTCTTTGGAAATGAAAACCATTCTCATGCCTATACCTAATAAAAGGGTAAATTTGGGGATAATTTGGTTCTTAATATAGTATTAGAACCAATCAAGCATTCAAGATAACTTGTCATGTTCATTATCATAATTGAGTTATGATTAAACATATAACTAATTTGGTCCCAGAATTATAAAACTAAGTAAATTTAGTTTCTGGATATTTGTAATTGGCTAATTTGGTCCTCAACAATTTGAAAGTCTAACTTATCGGTCTCTCGGAATATGTAATTTGCTCATTGAATTATATATGTTAGAAAGTATTGGGCTTTCAAATTATTAAAAGAACAAATTAATCGTTTATGTGTGATAAGGTCTGGGACTAAATCCATTTGACATGTATAATCTAAATACTAAATTTTATATTTAATAAGAATTTAATTTTGATTTATTTTCAATGTAAAATTTCTTTATTCTATCTTCCAATTATATATTGTCAAATTATTAAAGAAACTTGATTATTATAACTATTGCTTAAAAAGTTTAAATATTTTCATAATATATCAATACATCATTGGATAATAATATAATAAATTTACATTAACAGCAGATTAAATTTAAACTCATTTAATAATATATTTTAAGCAGAAATAAGTTAACAACCCAAGTATACAAAACGGCATATATTGAGCTTAATATGTCACTGATTTTCAACAAAAAACACTGAAGTTAACGAAGTAAAAAATTGACAACTATTATTAATTTATAGCAACCTTATATTATTTTTAATTGCTACATTAAACTAATATAGTGGTATGATGAAATCCAAAGTTACTTAGACTGAATGAAGCTAATAATTTAGAGAAAGAAAAACGTACGTGTTGGTAACCAACAGAATAGACTCAAAACATATATATTATGTGTATGTTAATAATGTTGCGTGCATGGCAAGAAAGTTTAATAGTTTTGTTGGAGGTACTTCATCAGACAATGCAAAGTGGTTAAAGTGGTATATCTATTATCATAAACCTAAGAAAGTGCTGGTAAATTGGCTTCAGTTGCAGACCATCATTACAAGATTCTACATTAAGGTATGTACTTAGAAGTGCAATTAGGAAGATGAAAAAGTTATTGGAATGATCACTTCAGGAACATAAGAACATTAACGGGCCAGGTGCTTAAGAGTGTAAAATATGACGATGGGACTTGTCTGAGACCAACAGGTATTGTTTAACAACCGAGAACTTTTATCATGAAGAGATGCTGTACCAAACTTGATTAACTATTTTATTGAAATTAAATAAGGATTAGGAAATGAAGGGAGAGAAGCTATTAGTTTCTGGCTAAAAGAAATACTTGTCTCACTTTGTCCAGGACAATAATGAAAGCTGATTTGAAAAATGTTTTTGTTTCATGTCTATTTATTTAGATAGCGTTGTACCACGTAAATACAGCTTAAGTAATTGAGATGGTTATAAATTTTAATAATGTTCATAAGTTTCAAATTATGATCATGATCTCTTGCTATACTCAAAAAGTTAGTTGCAGTAAGTTGTGTTTTGGTTTGGTAATAGTAAGGGACAATCACAATAACTTGTTTCCACATTGAAATGATTATATTATAGACAGTTAGTGGGGAAGTTAGGAACAGTTATAGGAAATCAGAGTGAGAATAGTTGGGATTATAGGCAAGAAAAAGGGTGAATGTGGTTATATAAAAATATGAATATATTCTATTGTAGTTTTTAATTTAAATTCTGAATCCATGATTTAAATAAATTCAAAACTATATAAAGTATTTCTTTGTAATTTGTAATGTATAATGAATAAATGAAATATATAATTCTTGAACAATAATTTGGCTCTCATATGATAGAAGCGAATTGCATTACAATTCATAGAATAACTTTGATTTTTTTATGCATTTTTCTTTCACATAATTTTTTATACTCATTTCAATACTATTTATTATACATATTTTTTTTATCACTTTCTCTCACGAAATCACGTACCCTTAAAAAGAGTGTGTACAATACATATACCTCTAAATAGGATATATGATGATCTTTATTCTTCATAGAATGAAATTGAAATAAATTATTCAAAATCCAAGCTTTCAAAAAAGTTCCTATACATTCTTTATTTCAATGATATTATTTTATTGGCATAATTTTTCAATAGAAATGTTAAATTTTCTACTTAAATCTTTTAACCACAACCAACTGAGCTAAGCTCAATTGGCATCATTTACAAAAGCACAATTGTTTGTTTCGGGGTATCTTAACTATTTTGATTGTTATACTGTTTGTTTCATCTATATGAATCTTTGGCCACTTTCTCATTAAGAAAAAAAAAAAAGAATTTTTCATGTGGTTGTATTTCATTAATATTTTCTATTAAATCATTGTAAAAAAAAATAAAATAAAATTGTCTACTAAGTCCAAAATTGCTAATTTTGATGTGAAAGTCGATATTAAGACAACTTGTGTATAAGGGTGGAATAATCAAAGGGGCTTAATAGAAATTTATTACCTATTTTATTTTTGGCTTACTTAAGCTTGAAAAATAAGTTAGGTTTAAATTTTTAAAAAGGCTTATTTAACTATATAAATTAAAATGTGACCTTTTAAAAAAGTTTATTTGACTATTAACTGACCTTTTTATTTATTATTATATATAATTAAAAATTTATAATACTTACATAATTTATTAATTATATATCAGTATAATATATTTATATTAAAAAATATAATAATTTTATTAAAAGTTATATCTATTTAAAAAGTAAAAAGTTTAAGTTTCTTGATTTTTATAATTTTTTTTTATGTAATGTAAGCATTTTAAATAAATTTTTGAATCAAGTTAAACTTTTATGTTTTCACAAATAAATCATGATGACCCCAAAAAATAGTCTATAATTTGTAATAGACTAGATTCAAGTTAACATTCTATGCCTTGGCCTATTTAGGTAAAACCAAACTAGCTTATACTCTATTTCCACCCTTAATTATGTTAAAAAAACTTATCATTTACATAATTTAATTCACTCATATATTAAAATGTGTGTGTGTTTTGTGTTTTTATTTTTAGTTGTATATATACTCTACTAGGGAACGTATGTTTTGAGGTAGAAGGGTAACTTCAAATAACTTTTAAACATGAATAAAGTTATAGAGAGTTCAAACTTTTAAGAGATATACTGTCTTGTCTATAAAAACATCTTAGATATTTGCATATTTAATATATATGAATTTATATAACATTTGATTACATACTTCTACAAAATAATATGATAGACAAGAAATAAAGTATATTTAATAATGATTTTATCACAGATTCACTTTTTCATAATGCCTATTATCCCGTAAGAATAAATACAAGCCAGACAATAAAAAGAATATTTAATGATGATTATATTTTTTAGCGGAAACATGAAAGGGGCAAATAGACAGAAAAAGCCTTGTCACAATAAAACAGTAAACACACCCTTATCTTACGCTATTGGTTCATTTACACAAATCATTGACTTGACATATGTTAGAGACTTAACAGCTCGCATTTAAAGGAGCTGTTTTTTTTTCTAAATTGTAGCTGAACTCAATAAAAAAACAGTTACTCGGAGAACAAAAAGAAGGATAAAATTTTTTTGTTGTGGAATTTTCACTCTTTTTAATTGGCTCTTTAAATTATTATTATTATTATATTATTATTATTATTATTATTATTATTATTATTATTATTATTATTATTATTATTATAAATGTATGTGTCTTAAAGACTTCAATCTTTTAATTAAGGTGCCATATTTCACTTGTTTTCTGTATTTAGATCTTATTCTCATCCAAGATCATCTCAATTTTGAAATATGGCAGAAGTTACTACCGATGCACCCATAACAACTGCAGGGTGAAGAAAAGAGTTGAACGACTCTCAGAAGATTGTCGTATGGTGATAACCACCTATGAAGGAAGACACAATCACTCTCCTTGCGACGACTCAAATTCATCTGAACATGAATGCTTTACCTCGTTTTGAACAATGTCGTTTTAATAAGCAATATGTATTAATAATTAGCTAAGACAATTTAGAATCAGAGATCTTGAAATGTACTTATATATTGTTAGTTATTCCTGTCTCTGTTTCAAGGACGAAGTAAATTGAATGTCGCTTATAAAAAAATCTCTTTATGTATATATTTATTTATTAATATAACATATTTCTACAATTCCTGCCCCTATATATATGCATTAAATTAAGGGTTCTTCAACAAAGAAAAATCATTTTTTTTTTACGATAAGAAAAAAAATTCACTTTGTTAATCCTTTGTATTTGAAATTTTCAACATGGATTAATTATGAGTATTTTTCTTTGTCATTTTTTTTGTACATATTTTTCTTCTATTTTAAGACAATTTAAGTAAATGTTTTGATGAAGCACGTATAAATCTTTAAACAATGTACAAGATGTTCTGAATTGGGTTTCGGGTCAACGAATCTATAGCAACCCGACCCACTACGTTGGTACCCTAACACTAATGTGTGCATGAAGCAGTTTAGGTGCAAGGCGTGACTCCCTTAATAGAAAGGAATATTCACCACAACCCCACAAAAGTAGGGGACAAATTATAAAGAATAACGGTTTCCATCACTCAATGAAACAACATTTAATACGCACTAAATGCAAAGATTCCTCACATCATAAAAACGCTCATATATAAAAGTACTCAGCAAAAGGACAAAGGTATGACCTAATTCCCAATTAGACGCACTTTCCTCCTTGTACATCTACTAATTTGAGTATCAGAGTGCCTTTTGTAGGTACCCAGTTTCTCGCTCCAACGTTTTTACTACTGCGTCACGGAGGAAACCACCATCTTTTGCCTTCTCAAGTAACCTACAGAACCCAATTCTAAACATTGGGGCCGTCTGTGGGAAACGATAAATTTTTACTCCTAATACCACCATCAACGCTTCCATCTCAACCGTCAACATAGTTAACATGAAGAGGAAGCAAACCTTAACCGGCCAAATAAACAAATTAAAGTTAATTCAAGCAATAATTTCTTCAATGATCCAATTACACTTAATATCATAAAATGTGACAAAACTAACTCAATTAAGCATAATTGAACCTTAAGAAGTTCGGTGAGAGGATTATAAAATGAATAAAATATATTGCTATCAAATTCTCCCACATTTAACTTTTGCACTCTCGAGCAAAACACATAAGACCAAAACTATGGAATAAAGAAAAACAACACAGACTCAAAAGTTAAAAATTTTAAAAAATTCAATTTCCAATAATATTGAAGAAGAGTAATCAAAGATTCCAGGGATCAAAACATTAATAAGGTAACATTTCTTCGCATATCAAACTAACAAGTAAGGAAACTTCAATTGAAAAGAATGAATCAAGAATGATAAATCCTCACAGGATTCACTCTCAATCCCTCAAGTGTTAAAAAGGTAGGTATTTCACTCAATTCAACTCATGAAAAATTGCACTACCATAAGCTTGCTTATCTTTTACTTCTTCACTACTCAAAACATATGCACACACAAATCAAGAAGACTTTATTCAATGTTATAATTGGGTTAAGATAAAGGAGGGAAGTAATATGGATATGACAAGTTAAAAACTAAAGAGAATAAAAGAACGTGAGAGATGAGTTCAATTAACAAGTATGAAAGTTCATCCCGAATCCACCTAATACAAATTCCCTTTACATATTCTTTTCCCTTTCCTTTTTTCCTTGTTGGCCCTTCTTTACACATTTGTTTTTTGTTTTTTTAGATATAAATATACACATTTTTTTCAATTAACAACGCTTTCCTTTTCCACCAACCATTTTGCACACACACCCCCACACTTGTTCAAGAACTCATCCAATGTCAAAGCTAATGTTCTCTTATTCCTAAGGTTGGGTAAGAACATGATTTTTCATTTAAGGTACGTAATAAGCTAGAAACAAGGAATGATCAAATAAGCTCAAAGGGGTTGAGCAAAGGAAAATATGCAAGGTTGGCTATTTAGTTAAAGTAACTATTTCAAGAAAAATGTCTCAATCATGTTTATGTATACATGTGAAAATGTAGCCTAAAAAAGAATCAAAGCAACTTCTAGAGTAACAATTTCATGAGTGAAAATCACACAAGAAAGAAGAGAATGATTCAAATGTTCAATATATTCATCATTAGGCTCAAAATCTCACAAGACATATTTCTATCGTTCTCAATCCACCAATTCAATATTCATATCCAAGCATGTGATTTTTAAGAAAGAAGACAATTTATGCAATGATCTAAGAATCCATTTACTACTTCTACACAAAATAGTTAGTTCCCCGATTAAGATGTGTCTCAAGAGTAAAATTACCTCCAAGACAAAATTTACTCCTTACTCTGTCATTCTTAATTAGTTTTACTATGACTAGGTTTCTGACAACCCCAATTAAGATGCGTCTCAAGAGTAAAATTTACTCTTACTCTACCATTCTTAATTGGTTTAGTAAGTTTTTGACAATCATATCATACTTTCCATTTTTTTTATTTTCAACTATCTTTCCCCCTAACCAAATCACAACATTGTCCGCAATGTTAAAATATAGATGAGTAAAAGATAGAAGATAATACTTGTTGTGGCAATTATTGAAAAGAGAAACCTGACACAAATTTAAATAGAAACAAAGTACAATGAATAAAACCAAAAGTAAAGGAAAGTTATAGATGAAGTGTCAGATCAAACTTGTGTTTCAAGTTGCTTCCCTCATTACTTCCTTCTGACCAATCTATCTGAGCTATTGTTGGACCAGGTTCATAAACAAAAGCTTATGATTTATCAATTAACTCATCAACAGTAGAAGCAGAGATAAGAAGTTGTCTTGCCGAAGGTGTGATAAAGTTCTGTTCCACAGCATGGTCAAGAAAAGATAACAAATTATCAAAGAAATTATTAATATTCAACAAACCTATGGGTTTATGGTAGATGTTCAGTTGGGCCTAAGAGACGAATTGAAAAACTTCTTCCAAAGTACCAAAACCACCTGGTAAGGTAATGAATACATCAGAGTTTCAAGCATTGCTCTCATTCGTCCATGCATAGCTAACACTTTAAGTTCTAGCCCAATTGTCTTTCCAGTGATGTTCTTTTGAGTTAAAGGTTTAGGAATGATACCTAAAACTTGACCGCCTCTTAGATGTGCAGAGAATGATACAACCCCCATTAACCTAATGCTACCTCTCCCATATACTACATGAATGTTCCTTGCAGCAAGTGTTCGACCAAGAGTGCTTGCTGTATTTACAAACTCTAAACCCTTCCTATACCTTAACCCATAAAAAATGTAGATATTTGTAAGTTTATGAACAAAAGTTCCTTCTATTTCTATACTTACTCTCCCTTTGAATGATTATGAGTTAGACAAAAGTGAAGAAAATGATGTTTAAATAGGAAAAAGAATGGAAAAAAGTAATGATAGCTCCTATATGGGTAGGCTAGCTGTTGTCAGAAAAGTTTGAAATTAAGAAACATTAATTTTTTTTGTTTTTGTTTTTTTTAAACTTCAAGAAAACTATTAAGGTAAAGAAGTCTAGAAATCCCTGAAGGACCCTGCTCAAAGGATCGTTTGTTCAAAATCAAAATATAACAAAATTATACAAAGATCAAAGAAATATAATAACAAATTATGGCATACCTTTATGTACAGTTTTCATGGCATATCTTTATACTACGCATTATGAGTGCAATACTGGTATATCTTTGAGTTGCATGTAACCAGTGCAACATAAGAACTCCACAAGGATTGGGAACACTCTACCAAAACAAGCCACAAAAACCTTTGAGCCCTTTTTGTCCCGCTTACGGAATAACAACCCTCTATCGTCCTGCAAACCTAATTAAAGGTTTGTTGTAACACCCACCGTAGGATATCACATTTTAGACGAATTATTACTAAATTTTACCCAAGTCATAATTAATTTGTTAATATAATAATGCGAGTTATAAAATTTCCTTTTTACTAATAAAGTAAACTTACTAGAATATTAAAATATCAGACAATATCACTGAATAATATACATCATGTACATAATATAAGTTAGTGACAAACTTAAATACATACCACTGAAGTTCTCAAAAGAAATATATACAACAACTATAGACTAGCCCAAGTCTAACATACCTATGGAGTAAGATCCTCAGATGGATCCTCCTCCTCCTTAGACAAAGTCCCTAGTCGGGTTATGTCCCTACGAACAGGAGTCCGGGCAAAAGATACCACGGAGTCCTCCCTCGGAGTAAAATGAAAATCAGCCTATATTTCTCTAATGGGCATATTAAACTCTAAATGTATGTTAGCGCTAAAAGTAAATACAACAACCCCATGTCGGGTCCTACTAACAGACACAGTAACTTCTCCATTATACACCACGCACTCCATGTCCAAGCAAATACGCCACACATCTGTAGCTCCATGAAAATGCACCGTAACACAACCGATAAGCTCTCGTCCTGATGCCATTCGAACTCAGAAATCAACACAAACAATATGGATGCTATTCTTCTTCACCTTCCGCACCGTCTTTACCAAACATAATTATAACATAGAAATAACATATAGAGAGGTTGTAACACCCTAATGAGGATGTCACATTTTCGATGCAATAAAATAAAACTTTACCCAAGTTATAAAACATTTGGTACATAAATAATATGAGTTATAAAATTTTTCCTTTTATACATAATAACATTAAATAAAATAAAACGAAATATAAAGTAAAACAAACTATTATCACACACCATAATGTACATATGATTTTGTCTTAAGTATACAAATAATTTACAACTACAAATATTTAATAGAGTAGTTAAAAGTCAGTATAATACTAAAACAGTAACATGCCCAAGTGCACATCAAAGATTTCTTACCCTCCGAAGGATCCTTCTCAGATGGATCATCGGATGACAGAAATCCTGGATGTCTCGTAGCTCTACAGACAGGAGTCTGTGCTGTCAACATATTACTGATCTCACTAGGCGCATGAAAAAGTACTCCCCAGTAGCGCCTAAGAGTCAAAGGCATCTCAAGATGTAAATACAGAGTAGTAGTAAAAATAGGCTCTCCATCAAAGTCTCTACGCAGGGACAAAGTCAGACGCCCCACATAGACTACCGATCCTCTATCTTCACGCAATCGCTAGGCCTCAGACCCTCTGTGAAACCCAAGTCTCACAAAACCAAAGAATCCGGGCAAAGCCATAACCAAAAGATCAATCCAAATGATATGGGTGATCTAACGGCTATGATGATCACATATTTTATACATTAATAAGCTCTCATTTTTAGTCATTTACACTCTCCATGTACTTAATTGATTAAGCCTGATTATGTTTTGTAAGTTTGGACTCAAATTGGACTTAATTGATTTTTCCAGCATTATTTGGGTCTTACACTGTTTCTGTATTTCCATCATATCTTGAGTTTTAGATGTGTAAAAATTATGTATCTTACCTTGTAGGAAAGATAAGAGAGAGTTCTACAACTTTCATGAGAGCTCCAGGTAAAATTCGGACATCTAGTGAAGCTAAATGAGCTTGGAAGTCAGAGCACGGGTTTTGTGATTGGAACCTGAACAGTGTACAGTAATTAGAGCATAACTCAGGTTGTAGGAATTATATTGGGTTGAAATTTGGACATTTGAAAGTTAAGACTCATATCTACAACTTTCATGAAGAATATAAGAGCTCATTCGGACAGCTTGGAGGTGATATTGGGTCTGGAAGTCAAAACAGAAGTGCTGAAATTGAGCCTGAACAGTCTGTAGTAATTAGGTCATATCTTGGGTTGTAGGACGAATTTTTGGTTGATCTTGGTGGCATTGGAAATCTGAGACAAAATGTTACAACTTTTATGAAGACACGTTGCTTCATTCTGATGGCATCCATGAGATCAGCACTGAATGATTTTGGAGACAAAGAATCTCAATAATTTTTCATTCACCAACTCACCATTTGACATTTTCCACTCATTTACCCACTCATCCACCTACTCTTAATCAGCCCCCTTGTCATTTTGTATCCCTAATCCTCTATAAAAGGCACCATTGGCTGATCATTTGGTGCTCTGGGTGTTAGGCTTAGTTTTTAGAAGTTATGGTTATGCTTGTTTATTGTTTTCCTTTGTTGTAATTTTCTCTTGCTCTAAATTGAAGCTATGTTCATCTTTCTCTTCTCTCTTTCTTTCTTCTTGCCTATGAGTAATTGAATCTTTATCTTGCTTGGGTGAAAGAGTGAAGCTCTTGATAATGAAATAAGGTTAGATTATTCTATTTCTTGTACTTAAATGATATATTATCAAATGGACATTATATGTGTTGTATTTTGTTTTCAATTAATTTAGAAATCTTCTTTGTATAATGGAGATCTTGATTTATTGTAGACAGTAGGATTGGCACAGTGAACGCTTGAACTCATTTACAAATGTTGGTAAATAATTAAAGGAATCATAATATGATTACATATATAATTGAACTTTGAATGTTATATTTTTCGATTGGAGCCTCCGTTGTGTGTGGATTTCAATTGAGTTATAAAGAGAAATAATTTTGCCTTTAATTTATTACCAAGAGTGGATCTCCTAACCCAAGCAAGTTCTTAAATTCATTTGTCAACATCTTTTATTACTTTTGGTATTGTGACAAATCCTTTTCTTACCTCAATTAATTTTTCTTCATCAATTCCCTATGGATCGACCTCGGACTCCCAAGAAATTTATTACTTAAGACAACCTGCACTTGGGTTTGCATCCTTTAAATCCCACAATCAAGTTTTTGGCGCTGTTGCTGGGGACATGATTAGAAGTTTTAATTTATTGAGGTTCTTTTTCTTTAATAAAATCTATTCTCTCTTCTCCTTCACCAGAGCAAAAGATCAGCTTGCCGATCATTCAGTTTCTTTACTAACTCTCTAACTTTCCAAATATCTAACTTACTAATCTACTAACTTGCTAACATACTAACTTTCTAACTTTTAATTTATGTCATTTATTTTTTGCTTACTAACTTTTAATTTATGTCATTTATTTTCTGCTTACTAACTTTTATTTTCTGCACTCTAACTTTCTAATTTATATATTTTATTTTCTACTCTCTAACTTCTTAATTTCTGTTATTTATTATTGCTTTCTAATATAATGAAGTAATCTTTCTTCTTCTCTTCTCTTTCGCCGGCTCTGGTGGGGCTCTGCCTCTCTCCAGTTTTCATATTTTAAATTTATTTTTTGCAATTTACTTTCTACACTTTATTTTTTGCACTTTACTTTCTGCACTTTCTAACTTACTAATTATTAACTCTCTAATTATCTAACTTTTTAATTTATTAGTTATCTAACTTTTTACTTGTTAATATTTATTGGGTGGTTGGTTTATACCACATCCTTGTTAATATTTAATGGCTAGTATAAACTACCGACTTGTACATTATTTTTTCTATTTTAAGTCATTTATTTATGCTTAATTAGTATCGTGATTTAAATTCTGGTCGTTTAGTTAAAATTAATCCTAGTACTTTATATATTGATTTGTTTGAATCACAATCACACATAATTGACACAATGGTTGAAAATGAAAGTGTACATGATGAACATGAAAATCAACCATTGCGAACCATGCGTGAATATTTGTAACCAGCTCAAAATTCTAGTCCATCATGTTTTATCTTTCCACTCAATGCCAACAATTTTAGATTTAAGTCAGGTATGATTTCTTTACTTCCTAATTTTCATGGTTTAGAATCTGAAAGTCCATATTTACATCTGAAAGAATTTGAGGAAGTATGTATTGCTTTCAATGACCAAAATTGCACTGAAGAGATTGTTAAGCTTAAATTGTTTCCTTTTTCTTTAAAAGATAAAGCAAAATCATGGCTTAACACTTTGAAACCAAGATCAATTGGCACATGGCAAGAAATGCAAGGTGAGTTCTTGAAGAAATTTTTTCCAACACATAAAATCAATGATATGAAAAGACAAATCCAAAATTTTTTCCAAAATTCAAATGAAGTATATTTTCAATGTTGGGAACGGTTTAAAGATTTGTTAAATTCTTTCCCACATCATGGTTTTGAAAAATGGTACACTATAAGCTTCTTTTATGAAGGTTTAACACCTGAAATAAAATAATTTGTGGAAACAATGTGCAATGGTGAGTTTCTTGATAAAGAACCTGATGAAGCTTTAGAGTATTTAAACCAGTTGGCTGAAAATTCTCAATCTTGGCATGGTACTAACCCTTATGAAAATTCAATTAGATCTAACCTTGCAAGTGCTAATAAAGGAAAATATTACCTTAGTTAAGAGAAAGATCTAAATGCTAGGTTTGCTAGTTTAGCTAGAAAGGTTGAAGCCATAGAACTAAGAAAAGCAAAAGAAATCAAATCTGTGCAAAATGAAGAAATTTGTGGCATTTGTGATGACTTAGGACACTCAACACATGAATGTCCCAATATTCCTATTTTTAAAGAAGTTGTACATGAGCAAGTAAATGCAATGAATAATTTAAAAAAATCATTTACTTCTTTTTTTTTCAGATACATACAATCCGGGATGGAGAAATCACCCGAACTTCAGCTGGAGGAATAATAATCAGTCACAATTTGTGCAACCACCACCTCCTCAGGCACAACAGGACTCTCAAAATTCTCAAGGATATGCACCTTATGTCCCACCATATAGGAAAAACCTTGAAGAAACACTGCATGCATTCATAGAAAAGCAAGAGGCCATTAATAAACAAAACAATCAAACTATGAATGACATAAAAGACACTCTTGCTAAACTTTCTTCTGCACTCACCATTCACAAGAAAGGAAAATTTCCTTCTCAATCTCAACTAAATCCCAAAGGTCAGTACAGTCTAAATGAGGGGAGTTCAGAAAACCAACAAATGGACTAAGTCAAGTCAGTGATAACTCTTAGGAGTGGAAATGTTGTTGAACAACAAATTCTCGAACCTTGTGAGAAAGAAGATGAACCAATTACCCAAGAAAATGAAGAAGCTGACTAAAAGGAGACTAAACTCTCGCCTTCACCCCCATTTCCTCAAGCATTGAATAATCCAAAGAAATTGGACCACCACACTAAAATTTTTGAAATTTTGAAACAAGTAAAGATTAATATTCCTCTGTTAGATGCTATCAAACAGATTCCTTCTTATGTCAAATATTTGAAGGACTTGTGCACTGTTAAAAGGAAACTAAATGTGAAAAAGATAACATTTTTGGCTGAATAGGTAAGCTCCATTCTTCAGAATAATAATGCGTTGAAATATAAAGACCCTGGTTGTCCTACAGTTTCATGCATTATTGGAGAACATAAAATTGAAAAAGCTTGACTTGATCTTAGTGCTAGTGTCAATTTGCTTCCATATTCAGTTTATTAGCAACTCAACTTGGGTGAGTTAAAACCAACTTCTGTAACTCTTCTACTTGTCGATAGATCAATTAAAATTCCAAGAGGAATAGTGGAAGATGTGTTGGTTCAAGTTGATAAATTCATATATCCTGTGGATTTTATTGTCTTGGATACTGAACCTATGGTTGATAGTTGCAAGTCAATTCCTGTTATTTTAGGCTGTCCTTTTTTAGCAACATCAAATGCTTTGATAAATTGCAGAAATGGAGTGGTGAAGCTAACATTTGGAAACATGACACTGGAGAGCTCAATGTTTTTAACATGTGCAAGCAACCACAGGAAGTCCTTGATGAAAAGAAAGAAGTTGAAAGAATTGAAACCATTATAGATGATCACCTTTAAACAAGGAGTTCTTCTGACTAATTAGAAATTTGTTTAGTCAATTCATTTGAGTCAGGCATTCAACTAGAAGATGATATCTCTGAAATATGCTATTTGCTTGATTGTACATAAGTAATAGAGTACAAGGGATGGAAGCCAAGATTTGAAGAGCTAAAACCCATGAATGATAATGCCCATGAAGAAGTACCCATACCGGAACTAAAGCCATTACCTGTTGGTTGGAAGTACACATTTATGGGAGAAGAGCAAAACTTTCCAGTAGTAATTTCTTCGTCTCTTACTGAAGAACAAGAAGATATGTTAACAGAAGTACTTAAAAGGCATAAAAGTGCAATTTGATGGACATTAAAGGACATAAAAGATATTAATCCATTAATTTGTACACTTAGAATACATTTAGAAGATAATACTAAAACTTCTCAACAACCTCAAAGAAGATTAAATCAACACATGAAAGAGGTAGTTAGAACTGAAGTCCTTAAATTGCTTGATGTTGGAATTATCTATCCTATCTCTGATAGTCAATGGGTAAGCCCTACACAAGTTGTGCCTAAGAAATCTGGAATAACAGTGATTGAAAATGATAAAGGTGAATTAATACCTACGCGAGTCTCATCTAGTTGGCGTATGTGTATTGATTTTAGAAAATTAAATACTGCTACTAGGAAAGATCATTTCCCCTTGCCATTTCTTGATCAAATTCTGGAAAGGGTAGCAGGACATCTATACTACTGTTTTCTTGATAGTTTTTCAGGTTATAATCAAATACTAATTGCATTGGAAGATTAAGAAAAGACCACTTTTACATGTCCCTTTGGTACTTTTGCATATAGAAGAATGCTTTTTGGCCTTTGTAATGCTCCAGTAACATTTCAAAGATGCATGTTCATGTTAAGTATTTTTAGTGGCATGATTGAACATTATTTAGAGGTTTTCATAGATGATCTGACAATTTTTGAAAATTCTTTTGAAAATTGTCTTGATAATTTGGAAAAAGTTCTTAAAAGATGCGAAGAAAAATGATTTGAGTTAAATTGAGAAAAATGTCATTACATGGTTACCTCAGGAATAGTATTAGGTCATATGATATCTTCTAAAGGAATTAATGTTGATAAGGCCAAAGTTGAATTAATTGCTCATTTGCCTTCCCTAAAAACAGTCAGAGAAGTTCATTCCTTTTGAGGACATGCAAGATTTTACAGAAGATTCATAAAGGACTTTAGTGCCATATCTAGACCATTATGTAGTCTTCTGTTGAAAGGTGCACCATTTGATTGGACTCAAGAATGTCAAAAATCTTTTGAAAAATTAATTAGTCTTTTGACATCTGCTCCTATCATGCAATCTCTTGATTGGTCTTTACCTTTTGAGTTAATGTAAGATGCTAGTGATTATGTTGTGGGCGCTGTTTTATGCCAAAGAAAGGAAGGTAAGCCTCATGTGATTTGTTACGCAAGTAGAACTTTAAATAGTGCACAAATGAATTACACTACTACTGAAAAAGAACTAGTTGTTGTAATTTTTGAACTAGACAAATTTCGATCTTACTTAATTGGTTCTTCTATTGTGATTTTCACCGATTATGCTGCTATTAGATATTTGATGTCTAAGCAGGATGCCAAACCAAGATTGATACGATGGATCTTGTTGCTTCAAGAATTCAACATCACAATAAAAGATAAGAAATGAGCCGAAAATTTTATCGCTGATCATTTGTCTAGACTCACAATAGGCTCACCTTTTGATAGCACACCCATCAATGATTCTTTTCCTGATGAATTTTTATTTTCTGTCAATTCTATGCCTTGGTTTGCTAACATAGTCAACTTTCTTGTAACAGGAAAGATGCCGCCTCAATAGACGCACCAAGATAAAAAAAAAATTTTGACTGAGATGAAAATTTTTTTATTGGAATGACCCATACTTGTTCAAATATTGTCCTGACCAAATCTTTCGGAGATGTGTGCCTAATAGTGAGGTAGGTAGTGTCATTAAATTTTGTCACTCAGAAGCATGTGAAGGTCACTTTTCTTCAAAGAAAACAACTGCAAAAATCTTGCAGTGCGGATTTTATTAGTCCACTTTATTTAAGGACTACTATACCTTTTTGTAAAAGTTGTAAAAATTGTCAAAAAATGGGTTCAATTTCAAAAAGAAACATGATGCCTCTAAACCCCATCCTTGTCATTGAAATATTTGATTGTTGGGGAATTGATTTCATGAGTCCATTTCCATCCTTATTTGAATTTGTGTATATTTTGGTTGCAGTTGATCATGTCTCAAAATGGATTGAGGCGATTCCATGCCAACACAATGATCATAAAATTGTTCTCAAATTTTTAAAAGAAAATATCTTATGTCGATTTGGAATCCATCGAGCTATCATTAGTGATGGGGGAACATATTTATGCAATAAACCATTTGAATCTTTAATGAAAAAATATGGTATTACACACAAAATTGCCACCCCTTATCACCCTCAGATAAGTGGACAAGTTAAATTGGCAAATAGGGAGATTAAACAAATTTTGAAAAAATTGATTAACCCAAATCGTAAAGATTGGTCTTTAAGACTAAACGATGCACTTTGGGCTTACCGTACTGCTTTCAAAACATCTTTAGGCATGTCACCCTATCTGTTATCTATGGAAAACCTTGTCACTTACCTGTAGAATTGGAACATAAAGCATTTTGGGCCATTAAAGCTTTCAATCTAAATCTTGTTGATGCTTACAAGATACGCAAATTACAATTAAATGAACTTGAGGAATTGAGAAATGATGCATATGAGAACTCAAAGATTTATAAAGCTAGAACAAAAGCTTTTTATGACAAGACAATTTTGAGAAAATCTTTTGAAATTGGTCAAAAAGTTCTACTTTATAATTCTCACCCGCACCCATTCCTTGGAAAATTGAGATCTAGGTGGAGTGATCCTTTTGTTGTCAAACATGTGTATTGTAACACCCCAAATTTCCGTATCTCTTAAATAGTAATTTTGACAGTTAACAGAATTTTACTGTTTAGTAATTTCTGTGTACTGTAAAATTATTTTGTTTATTCCGTCAGCGTATTTGATCGTTTTGAGTGATTTACTCCGTGTCAAGAAAATAAAAATTTTCTGGCCGGAAAATTTTTTACGTAATTTAATTTTTACCGTTAGGTAATTATTTTACGTAATTTGATTTGATATTTGTGTGTTTTCTAATATTTGTGATTTTTATGGATGATTATGAAATTTTTTACTATTTGTGGGCCCAAGGGGTGTATGTGGGCCCAGGTGGCCATACGTGGGCTCAGGTGGGTGCCACAAAGCAAAAAATTTTCTACGCATAGAAAAATTTATATTGTTTAGACGGAGACAGGGGATCTTACTAAACCTGAATCCGAAAACAGTTTTAGAAAATTTCTTGTACTGTGTTTTGTACTGTATTTAATTTATCGGGTGATAAAAATACAGTAAATATATTCTTTCGTGGGGTTTTAACAAATAAAAATAGAAATTATATTGCTTAAGTCAACCTTGGTGGTTTGGATATCCACCATTGATTTAATTAATAATAGAGACTTGATCTTGATTTAATTAACGGTGGAGATTTGATCTTAAAAGTGAATAAGATCATTTATAACCGTTAGATGGAGATTAAATCAATGGTAGACATTTGGTCTCAAAAAGTGACAAAGACCATTTATAACCATTGGATTTAGAATTGATTAAGGGTGGAGATTTGATCTTGTAAAGTAACAAGGACCATTTATGACCATTGGATTTAGATTTAATCAATGGTGAAGATTTAGTCTTAAAAAGTGACAAAGACTAATTATGACCCTTGGATTAAAAGTAAGAAGGAGTAATCTTGACCCTTAATTTTGGAGACACATCTAATGGCTAGAATTTCAAGGAAAAAAATCTAATGGCCTAGATTAAGTCTTCTAAATCAAAAGTCTACCTAAATCCTAACCATTGAATTAATCAATGGCTAGAAATGCTCTAGATGGTGGCTAATAATGATGACAAATAATTAAATGGATAAGGAGAAGCATGCATGGAAGGGGATGGTTTTGGATTGTTTAGGAGACAAAGAAACAAAACTTTATGACCATTATTACATGTCATGGTCAATGGTGTATCATTATTGATCATTATTGATCAATTTGCATTCAAGGAGAATGCATTGGAGGGGGGACTACAGTTTTGGTGGCTTAAGTGAGTAGCAAAGCTGAAGACCACCATTATTACTCATTCTTGGTCTTTCTTTGCCAATTTCAAGAAGCTAAACTTAGCAAATTTTCTCTCCATTTCTCTTCTCCTCTAGGTTTCGGCCATGACCCTCCAATCTACCTTCCATCACTCTTTAATTTCAACCAACCTTATTTCTTGAATCCTTACCTTATTCTAAACAACTTTCATGTTGGAGACTTTCTCTAAATCATTCATCTTCATGGACTTTCTTCAAGATCAAAGTTATTGAGTTTTTGAGGTGAAGTGTAAGGAAACTTCATTTCTTCTCTTCTTTTTCATGATCTAAACCATGTTTGATCCATGGTTCCTCTTAATCAAGCTTAGTATACTAATTTCTATGTATTTTGTTTTGAATTTGAGAAGCTCTTGGTGGTGAAGGACTTGGAAAAAGAAGCAAAACAAAGAGTTTTTGAGGATCTTCAAGAGGTAAGAGGGAGATCCATCTCATCAACCAAGCATGGTGGTGAGAGATGGTATTATATTTGATGGGTGTTGAATCCATGTGAGGATTCATATCCATGGTCATGTAATAATTTATATGTGTTTATGAGCTTTGATTAATTGCCTATGCTTAATATGCTTTGCATGAGTTTATGATTTTGATGGTATGCTTATACTATGCATGATGATAATATGGTATGCTTTTGATATATATATATATATATATATATATATATGGTATATATATATATATATATATATATATATATATATATTGTGTATGTATGTGTATGCCATGATTTGATGATGGAAAGAAAATTAATTTTGGTCCCAATGGCTAAGGAGAGCTACGATTTTGATGCCCTTGATTAGGGTTCATGTTGAAATTTTTTAAGACCAAGGGAATTAATTTTTGATCCCTAGAATATGGTGAATTTCGGTTAAGACACCTCAAGATAGGTGTTCACAAAATTAATATTTTCTTGAATGATGAAAATGGATGTTTAGAAAAAGCAAGGAAAATAAATAAAGAGTTTATTTTTCAAAGAGTACATGAACACGGTTTTAAAAGGATTTTTATTGATTTATTTTGTGTAAAAAGTTTCTAGGTGTTTTACTAAACATGAGATTTAAATGAAAATAACAATGATGATTTTAAGGATTTGCAAAGAAAGTGAAAAAGAATTTGTAAAGAAAGTGAAAATGGATTTGCAAAGAAAGTGAAAAATGAAAATGAACAAATGATTTGATTTTCAAAGACTATGAGTCTTGTGTTTTTGTAAAGGATTTTTAATAGTTTTGTTTGTGTAAAACCATATCAATTTAAAAGGAAAAATATTTGATGGTTTCAATAGTCATGTCCACGTTTTTTTTAAAGGCTTGTAATGTCTTGATTTTTATGAACAAAGTGATTTTCAAAGTGAAAACATAACTTGATTTAATACAAAGAATTTGGAAAGGGAATCAGAGTGTTTTCATCACTTGAAAGAATTTTGTAAACGAAAGACAAAGAGAGGTTGAACATGTTTGAACTCTAATTTATTTTGAAGAATGATTTTGGAAGTGATTTGAGAAAAATGGAGAATATAATGGTGATTTGAAAAGTTACTAACGTATAACTTATTTTTGAGTTTTGAAATACGTTAAAAAAAATGTTAAGTTTTGAAACATTGATTTATATCAATGGAAAATTGATTTTTGTGGATTATATTTTGGAAAAGGATTTCTTGAGTAAAGAAATGTGGAAAAAGATTTTTTTTGAGTAAGAAAATATGAAAAATGAAATACAAAGTTATATTATTTTGAGAAAAGTTGAAAAGGAATTTTTGAAGGTCAAGAAGTATTTTCTGTAATGAAATTGTGGTGAAAAAATTATTTACGTATCTTAAAAACATAATTTTAAAGTACGTGGTTTGAAATACAGTAAAATATTTCTAAGTGTTTGGAAATATAGTAAAATATTTCTACGCAATTTTAAATACGTTGAAATATTTCTATGCAATTTGAATTACGTTTAAATATTTTATATAATTTGAATTACTATTGAAAAATCACTACGTGATGGAAAAGTGATGAATTATTTTTACGTGATTGTGAAAATAGCGGAAAATCATTATATGATTTGAAAAGTGTTTTAAATATTTTGAAAATGAAAGAAAATGATTTACGCGACTTAAAAGGATGATTTTTAAGTTACGCAATTTTGAAACAGTAGAAAAATATTATGGGATTTGAGAAACGTATATCTTTACGCGATTGAGAAAAACATTGAAAAATTAGTACGTGATTTAAAAGTGCAACAGAAGAGTTGCAGCATTTTGAAAACGTAACAGAAGTGTTATGATATTTTGAAAACATAACAAAAATATTTTGGAATTGTGAAAACGTAACGGAAATGTTGCGCAATTTTGTGAAAACACGATGAAAGTGTTTTATAACTATGAAAATGTGATAACATGATTTTGCTGTTGAAAATACAATATAATTTGGTACAATTTATATGCATTGGAAAGAGATGCCTGTGATTGGATTTGGTGCATTATACATGCATTGGAAAAACATGCGTAGAGGCATATGATACATTGAACTAATGAAATTGAAAAGATTTGGCCCTTTGGGGTTGGACTTGCACTGATATATTCGTGCATTGTATATGGCCCTTGTAGTTGAAGAGGGAATGAGAATTGATAGTGAGGTCTATGATGGATCTTGGGGGCGTCGAGGCGCGGCGGTCGACCAGTGGACAGCTGGCGAGTACCCTGTGCCACTTGGCGATGCAGTCCGTTGCAACGCATTGACGATACCCGACAAGAACACGATTCTTTTCAACAACTGGAAGATTGTCTTTGGGCTAAGGCTGACAATTGACAGAGCATTCTCCTCGAAATTGTGAAAACCTCCATGGAGTTGTTTTTGAAAAACTGAGTCTTTGTGCACATGCATAATCTGACATTTATATCTGTGTGATATATTAATTGAGGAATATTGGCTATGACAATTGTTTTGAAAACTTGGATGATGATGATGATAATTAGACAATGTTGAGGGCATTATCATAATTATTGTTTATGATAATTGAACTGATAAATGATTGGATGATGATGGTTGATTAATGTTGATGGCATGATATATTTGTATGATATGCTGTTGTGTTATCTCTGTACTACCATGTTGGTATTGGCGTAGGTGATCTCACCTCTTTGTTATATTGTTTTGCTGTGTCTATACTGTTAAAATCAAATAATAGAAGGATCAAGTTGTCTTTGACATAACGGGCAATGAATACTCTGAGATGGGTGACAATAATAAGGAGTGGACATTCCGGACTCGAAGGTGTACAGTGTTGACAAAGAACAGATGTAGAACAAATGTCTGATGCAACAAGATGGATACACAACAGAATAAGTATGTTAAGTTTTAACGTTAGTGTTGTACCATGCTATTAAGTAGGACCCATCATGGGGTTTGCTACTGTTAAAAAAAAAGAGTCTGTTAGTTTTATATTTCTCTTTAAATTATGAAATATTAATTAGTATCAATATTGCATAATGAATAGTTAAAATACGATTTTCAATATTACCTAATATTTTCAGTAAATTTATGTTTCAGTAAAGAAGAAATTTTAAAACCAACTTTTTATAACTCAAACTTTGTGCGAATTTCTTTTCAGATTATGAGTCGGGAGTCAGACATATAATACCCTAGGGAGGGTGTTACATGTATCCTCATGGGGCCGTAGATATTGAGAATCCTAGGAATGGTAATGTGTTTAAAGTCAATGGACAAAGGCTCAAACCATTTCTGGAAAACCAAGTTGATGAGGTAGAATTCATCTCTCTTTTTGATCCTTATTATGAATAGAATTCACTTTAATTTTGTTGCCTTGTTTTTGTAGTTCTTTGTGTTACCGGTTAAGTGGCGGATAATGGTACTCCATGACTCTCAAGTCGGTTTGTTTTTTAGTTTCTCAAAATAATTGAATCATTCTTCTCCTTTAAAATGGATGTCATTCTTTTAAACCTGAGAAAACATTTTCCTTCTCTCCCTCAAAATGCTCTGAAAAAAATCTATAAAGTTAGATGTGAAAGATTGAGACTATTAATGCACAAGGGTATACTAGAAGATGTACGCTGGATAATTGAAGCAAAGGTCCGACTAGCAGGTGAGTCTTCAATTTCATTTGACCCATACATGCCAGGCTTTGAAAGAAGTTCGTATTCTAAAAGGAGAAGAACAAAAAGGTTACAAGTCTGTCACAAATATGGATGATAGAATTGTAACAAGCAATATCGTTCTTTGGGGATGGTTTTCACAAATGGAGAAGATAAAATTTTCTTCATTAAGAATGGACTGAGTAAGGAGTCATTAGATGATATCTTATTGACTCTTGAGACACATTCTTGTGGATTGGTACATCGTGAACTTCTTAATTTGTGGAATCTCTTCAAAGATGAAGAAAAATGCTACAGTCTTGGGAATTTGACTCTAAAAGACCCTGTTTGCCAATTTATAAGAAAATTGGATGGTAAGCTTATCCTTGACTCATAGAAGGCATTTAAGCCGTTACTGGACGTGAAACCAGAGGCAGATGTGAGTCATATCCACAACAATCTGTACATATTATCTTCTTTTTCTTCATGTTTTCTATAAAAAAAAGCAAAAAAATAGAAAAAAAAATGTTTGAAAAATGGCGATCCAGAAGGAGTACCATGACTTTAATTAGTTGTGGAGCCCCAGCCTTTGGTTGACCCGTCATTGACTCGGGTGGATCTTTGCACGCTGGTCCTTAAAAAAGTTCGTGTACCATGCTCTGTCGAGAGCCGTACTCCATACCCAATGTTTACCATCTAGGCACTGTGGAGTTGATGGACAGGCAGAAGCGTCCACTCTGGTTATTAGTGAGAAGTAACCCGTGACTGCCAAAGCGTATGAGACATCTGAGCTTGATCCTTTCTTTTATTAGAAGGGGCTCTCAGTGCCCTGCGATGGGACGTTCTGGATCTTGGACATTATGGGTTTCAGATTTTAGCATCTTTATTGATGTTACGAGCCCAAGTGTGAGCTCTCCAGGTTCCAGACCTAGGATGGAAACCCACGATGCTTTCTTCTTTCTCTTTTCTTCGAAAAACGGACGTGAGAGTCTACTGCACTGGTGACACGCAGTATAAAGATATGCCACTACTACACTCATGATGCACAGTATAAAGATACGCCATGTACATAAAGGTGTGTCATCATTTGCTATTATATTTTTTTTATCTTTGTATAATTTTACTATATTTTGGTTTTGGATAGACGATCCTTTGAGCAGGGTCCTTCAGGGGTTTCTAAACTTCTTTACCCTGATGGTTTTCTTGAAGTAAAAAAAAAACAACAAAAAACAAAAAAAAATTAAAAAAAAAGAAAAAGATTCTGTGTTTCTTAATTTCAAACTTTTCTGACAACAACCAACCTACTTTTATAGATGTTATTATTATCCTTTCCATTCTTTTTCCTATTTAAATACTTCATTTTCTCTATTTTCTTCCAACTCAGAATCATTCAAGGGGAAGGTGAGTATAGAAATGGAAGGTATTTCTATTCATCAACTTAAAAATATCTGTGTATTTTGTGGGTCTAAGTATGGGAAGGGTTTAGAGTTTGTAAACGCAACTACCACTCTTGGTCGATCACTTGCTGCGAGGAATATTCATCTTGTATATGGGGGAGGTTGCTGTGGGTTAATGGGGGCTGTATCACTTGCTGCATATATAGGAGGCAGTTAGGTTTTAGGTGTCATTCTTGAACCTTTATCTCAATAGAACATCACTGGAAAGACAATTGGGGAGGAAGTTAAGGTATCATTAATGCATGAACGAATGAAGATAATGCTTGAAAACTCTGATGCATTCATTGCCTTACTAAGTGATTTTGGTACCTTGGAAAAAGTTTTTCAAATTGTCTCTTGGGCCTAACTGAACATCCACCATAAACCCATAGGTTTGTTGAATGTAAATAATTTCTTTGATATTTTGTTACTTTTTCTTGACCATGCTGTGGAACAGAAATTTATCACACCTTCGGCAAGACAACTTCTTATCTCTGCTTCCACTATTGATAAGTTGATTGATAAATTAGAAGCTTTTGTTCATAAACCTGACCCAGCAATAGCTCAGATAGATTGGTCAGCAGGAAGCAGTGAGGGAAGCAGGATGAAAAGAAAGACAAATCTGACACTTCGTTTATAACTTTTCTTGACCTTTGATTTTATTTATCGTACTTTGTTTTTGTTTAAATTTGTGTTAGATTTCTCCAATAGGTAATATCTTCTATTCTTTACTCATCTATATTTTAACATTGAGGACAATGTTGTGATCTAGTTAGGGGGAAGGATAGTTGACAACAAAATTTTTTTTTAGGAAGTATAATATGATTGCCATGGACTTACTAAACCAATGAATGATGACATAGTAAGAAGTAATTTTACTTCTGAGACGCATCTAAATTGGGAAGTATGCTTAGTGATATGACTATCAGAAACCTATTCGTAGTAAAACCAATTAAGGATGGCAGAGTAAGGAGTAAATTTTGCTTGGGAGGTAATTTTACTCTTGAGAAACATCTTAGTTGATGAGATAATTATTTTATGCAGAAGTAGCAAATGGATTCTTGGATCTTAGCATAAATTGTCTTCTTTCTTAAAAATCACAAGCTTGGATATGAATGTTGATATGGTGGATTGAGAATGATAGAAATATTTTGTGTGAGATTTTGAGCCTATTGATTAATGGATTGAATATTTGTACCATTCTCTTCTTTCTTGTGTGATTTTTGTAACACCCTAATACAGATATCTGGATATATCATAGTTACACAACGATATATAAAGATAACAGTACTAGAAATGTCACTTCTACACAATATCTACTAACATATATCCATAATCACAACTGAGTAATTATAGAAAGCCTTGAGAGATTGCGGGGAAAATCCTAAACCTCATACATATATGTATATATACAAACTTAGCCATAAGAGGGCTTATTGTAATACATATAACATAAAACTTACAGAACAAATATAAACTGATTACATAAGTTCTGTCTACTTAAAGCAATAAAAACCACTCTAGTCTTCATGCTTTGTCTTCTCACCCTTAGCAGGGTCTGTACCATAGTACTTGTGCTTGATCCTGCATCTGGATTTACATAGAATAGTAACTGGGGTGAGAATAAACATTCTCAGTAAAAGCAATTCTAATACCAGTTCTCTATAACATTGCATATAACAATTATATAACGAATGCTATAATTCTAACTTAGGAGCTTCCTCCTCTTTTCTCATATCTGCACAATTTCTTATAGTGTGATATCAACCGATAGCCTACACACTGTTAATATATACAACGTCCATACATCTATAAATACCAACAGTGACGGACAATGCCCATACAACTGTCCGTGAATGCAATGAGAATGATATGTAATATGAATATGCCTAAGGAAATCCTAAGAGTATGTGGATGAAATGTAAATGCAGGGTTTTGTTTTGAAATACATGTAAAAGTTTATTTTGAAAACAAGGAAGTTTGCTAGGAACTAGTCAATATATCATCTAGTGGTAATTAGAAGGAAAGCTCATCCTCACATTACACATATCCTGGCACGCTGAGAAATTCAGGCTTCATCCTTGCTCAAAGAACGTCTTTGGATTTTCCACTTAACTCCTTTGGCCTTGGCACTGTCGAGACATTAGGGTTATGTCCTTCTCAAAAGTCCTTCGGACACCCATCTATCTCTTTTGCCTCCATGAATGAACATCAAAGGATATTCACCAAGATCGATACTACTTGACTAATTCGTAGACTTACATACATACTTATATACTTAGTTCCTTTACGATCTAAGCATATTCTCCTAGGAACTTTGGCTTCTTATGTTTACCCTTTTTAATGAGGAGAATCTGTAACCTCATATTACATGTAACCTTAGCACTTGGTTAGAAATACTTGTCCCCTTTGGAACTTCTCTGATTCCTTACCTTCTGGCTAAATGACCTCACGTCATATAACGTTACATTCTCAGGTAAACATCACCAGTCCATTTCTCATACTTGTATCTAAACATCACCTTATCACTTGTCCCCTACCTCTTGAAGACTTGAAGCCTTGAACTTGATCATTGATCTTCTTCCTCTTTTTCTTCCCTTCTTCCCCTTTCTCCTTCTTCTTCCCCGCTTTCTCCCTTTTCTTTCTTTTCTTTTCCTATTTTTTTGGTTCTCTGCCGAGGGAGAAGAGAGAAATAAGGGGGTGGGATGTGGAGGAAAATACGGGAAAAGATTAACTTAAGTTTCTACACTGAAACTTTTATCTGCTAAAGACACTCGAATTGTGCTAATTCAAGTTTTCTAGCTTCCAACAACTTTAGAATAAATCATAGGATTCATCTAAATTGTTGTTTCACAATTTTCATGATTTTCTATATTTGTTGGGGGTCAATCGGACATTAAAAGCACAACCTGTATGCCTAAAAATACAAAACTAACTCCGATTCTCTTGAAACTTTTACCATATCTTTCTTAGCTTATTTATGACCTAGAAATAAACTCTCTATGTTTATTTCCTTTAACTTGGCAACTTATGCTATTGTCTGAGTCATTTTAAGCTACTTTACAACTTCTGTGTTGCAACTAAGTGCCTAAACAAACTCAGTTTGTCACAAAACTTTACTGACATGTTAAACAAGTCAAATGCTACCCTTGGTAACCATTTACTAGTCTAACATGTGTTTAAGGGTATTACATTTCTCCCCTCATTTTTAAAAATTTTGTCTCCAAAATTGCTCACCTCAAGCAAACAATTCTGGTTTAACAAAACTCTACATGGAACTTCTGCTTCCATGCAGTCCTTTTCCAGTACCAACTTCTCCCAACCATCTTCTCTTGAGGAGACCTTCTCATCTTAAAGCTCTTGATCTCTATGCTTATGGATGGTAAGCTGTACTAAAACATAACTTAGCTTTGAACTCCTTCTTATAAGGCTTTCAAAACCAGGTGTGAATCTACTATCTCTATTAGACACTATATCCACTGAAACTCCATGAATCCTAACTATTTCTTTCAAAAGTAGTTAAACTACTTTATCTAGAAAATAGCTAACTTTACTTGGCGAAAGATGGGCAGATTACTTAATCTCACCACCTTTACCTGCAGCTCAACATATTCTATTATGTTCTTTAACATACTAGGCCACCATACATCTTCCTTAACTCTTGGAAAACCTTAGTAGCCTCTTGTTAGATGGTATACTTACTCTGGTGAGCTTCCTCCGGAATCCTTTTTCTTGATTTTTGACCCTCTTGAAAAACAAAGTTGTCTCTAAACTTCGTTATTCCCTCTTAGTCATAACAAAATCCTTTAGGGTTCCTTAGAAGATTTGCTCACACTCGTCCCTTAGAGCTTCATTCTCCTTCTAAGCTTCAAAGAAATCTGAGTCTTTAGGCCTCTTACTATGTCCAACTTGCTCACTGAGAGACTATCTAGAATCATAGTTACCGCTAGACTCAAATTCTCAAAAACTCTCAAGAAATTCACTCTCTCTTGGACTATCATTTGGGACACCTGTAGGAATTTCCTACCTAGTGCATCGACCACTTCTTTGGCCTTACTCGAATGATATCTCAACTCAAAGTTATGAGCCTTGAAAAACTCTATCCATCTATTCTGCTTCATGTCCAGCTTCCTCTAATCAACAAGCGTCTTAAGCTATCATGATCGCTGAGCACCTTTAACTAGACTCCTTATGAGTTATGTCTCCAAAACTATAAGGTAATCACGACTATGGTTAATTCCAAATTATACCTAGGGTAGTCCTTATCTTGCAGACTTAACTGCCTTGATGCGTAGGCATCTACCTACCTCTATTGCATCCGAACACACCCTAGTCCCATCTTCGAAGTATATCTAACTACCTCAAAGTTCTTTCAGGAATTTGGAATTACCAATACTAACGTAGTAATCAACCTTCTCTTCTACTCTTGGAAAACAAACTCACTATCTAGAGTCCACTGCTGAGTACTACCTTCCTTAACTGGCCTAAACCAGGTAGCACTAACTTAGAAAATCTACTAATAGATTCTCTACTCTTGGATACAATTGCTACTCTACCCATTGTACCTCTGCTTAAACTCTACTAGAATTCTCTACAATTTCTATCTTGAGAAATTACATGGCCCTTAAACTGTACCACTTGTAATCCAAAACTGACTTTCGGCTTACTTGGCACTTAACTATATCTTTTCTGAAAGTTTTCAAAACTACCTTTGACATACTTTTCATGTCCTTTTGTAATCCTGGAAAACTCTCAAAGATTTGCTTCTTTACTCTGTTTCTATGACAACCAAGTCTTAGATCATCTCCTGAGAAAATTCAAAGCTTCTCTCAACTGATCTACCTGATCATCCTTCTCTTAGACAAAGACATTTATTCTTGATATTTCCTTTGTTCAACTTGCCTTTAACTTAAGGCACAGTCTCACACACCAACTAAACAAGAACATAACATCATTTGTCTCTCTAAAACAACCAAACCATACCAACAAGGTAAACAAACTAGATTCACATAGTAAATCAACATGATCTACAAAGTAAATCTATTCTCTTCTTATACACACCTTAAAAGATTTCTCTTTACATGTGTTCTCATCTTATACCAAGTTAGAAGATTTTGTCGCTTCCTTTTTCCAAGAATCATCTGCCTTACGATGTCCTGGTTACTCACTTATGCAGCACATGGATTACCCATCAAAAACAGTCTTCATCCATGTATCTTACCACATCTAGCATGTCTTGGTAACTTGAAGCTTGATATACCTCTTTCCTTAGAGTTGCTCATCTAAAAACACTCTACTTATACTTATCATCACTCCAAGCTTCCATTGTGCAACTCTGATACAAATTGAGATCAAAAGGCACCTTTACTGATCTCAACATCTGATCTTTTCCTCTTTAGGAACTTTCTAACTCTTGTTCCATCGAGGTCCTGAGATTATCTACTTCTACAACTCTGCATTTACTGACTAGAGCGAAGAAGTCTTTAACCTCCTTTTGCATCGCAACTCTTCTAATGCCCTCTCCAAGTTCTACTTCAAATTTTACTCACTTCCAGTCTTCATCTGGATTGGATGTAAAATAAGAAAAGAACTTCTGACATTCTTTGAATTGCTCCGCATACTGGTCTTCAGTCATATCCCCTTGCTCTAACTTAGGAATTCCTATTCATTTGCTTCCTAGAACTCAAGGGAATAATACTTATCTAGGAAAGTAACTCTAAACACCTCTTAGGTGGTTTGAGTACTAACCATCTCTAGTAACCTCTCTGCTCCATCTCATCAGCTTTCGGCTTCTCCTACTAACCCTTACGAGGGAAGGTCACCTTCTGTTCATCAGCACATGACATGACCTCAGAGATCTCTTCCATCATGTGAAGTCATCTTCCAGCTCTGACTGGACCAAACTCTCCCTTGAAAACAAAGGAGTAACTTTCTTGAACTCTGAGAAATACTAATCTCTCAAAAGTTCTTTCTCGTCCCCGCAACTAACTATGCGAGTCCTATTCTATCGCTTCTGATAGACATCTATTAATGGCAGTCTGCTCTCTCAATACAGCAACCATTTCTCTAAGAGCTCTGGTTATCTCCTCATTACCAGTCTCCTAGTCTCATAGGTTCACCTGGTAGTTGCCATAGTTTCCTGTACACACAGAACATTACATATTGAGGTAGCTAGGCTCAATATCATGTAACTGTGTGACAGTAGCTATTAGCACACATACCTAAGGCTAGTCATGCAATTCCATCTGCATATCTCAAAAAGAGATAAAAGAATGCATAACTTTCTACTAAACTGTTACTTATATCTAAGCACAGTCAGTCCATACCCCAGCTTAACAGGATGAATTGCTCTGATACCATAATGTAACACCCTAATATAGATATCTGGATATATCATAGTTACACAACGATATATAAAGATAACAATACTAGAAATGTCACTTCTACACATTATCTACTAACATATATCCATAATCACAACTGAGTAATTATAGAAAGCCTTGAGAGATTGCGGGGAAAATCCTAAACCTCATACATATATATATATATATATATATATATATATATATATATATATATATATATATATATATATATACAAACTTAGCCATAAGAACAAATATAAACTGATTACATAAGTCTGTTTACTTAAAGCAATAAAAACCACTCTAGTCTTCACGCTTTGTCTTCTCACCCTTAGCAGGGTCTGTACCATAGTACTTGTGCCTGATCCTGCATCTGTTCCTGCATCTGGATTTATATAGAATAGTAACTGGGGTGAGAATAAACATTCTCAGTAAAAGCAATTCCAATACCAGTTCTCTATAACATTGCATATAACAATTATATAACGAATGCTATAACTTTAACTTAGGAGCTTCCTCCTCTTTTCTCATATCTGCACACTTTCTTATAGTGTGATATCAACCGATAGCCTACACACTGTTAATATATACAACGCTCATACAGCTATAAATACCAACAGTGACAGACAATGCCCATACAATTGTCCGTGAATGCAATGAGAATGATATGTAATATGAATATGCCTAAGGAAATCCTAAGAGTATGTGGATGAAATACAAATGCAGGGTTTTGTTTTGAAATACATGTAAAAGTTTATGTTGAAAACAAGGAAGTTTGTTAAGAACTAGTCAGTATATCATTCAGTGGTAATTAGAGGGAAAGCTCATCCTCGCATTACACATATCCTGGCACGCTGAGAAATTCGGGCTTCATCCTTGCTCAAAGAGCGTCTTTGGATTTCCCACTTATCTCCTTTGGCCTTGGCACTATCGAGACATTAGGGTTATGTCCTTCTCAAAAGTCCTTCGGACACCCATCTATCTCTTTTGCCTCCATGAATGAACATCAAAGGATATTCACCAAGATCGATACTACTTGACTAATTCGTAGACTTACATACATACTTATATACTTAGTTCCTTTACGATCTAAGCATATTCTCCTAGGAATTTTGGCTTCTTATGTTTACCCTTTGTAATAAGGAGAATCTATAACCTCATATTACATATAACCTTAGCACTTGGTTAGAAATACTTGTCCCCTTAGGAACTTCTCTGATTCCTTACCTTCTGGCTAAATGACCTCGCGTCATATAACGTTACATTCTCAAGTAAACATCACCAGTCCATTTCTCATACTTATATCTAAACTCCACCTCATCACTCATATCTCTTAAGTGATTTCTAATGCAACCCTATGTTGCTGAGGTGTTCGATACTTACCAATGGCAAACCACTAATCTTGGTTGCACTGAAGTTCTTTCTCTTCACATACTTACTAGCTTAACTAACTAGTGTGTGAAAAGCTTAGTGTTATGTTTAACTCTTACATAAATACCATCTTAACTTTCCTATAGACTCAACTCATCCTAGTGAAAGAGTCTATCTTAGCTAATGCCTCATCTACCCTTGTTTAAGGAAATAAATGAGCATTTCTCTAAAACTTTACATAATTACTCAATTTTAATTAAAGCGAGTAAGTCAGGCATCTAGATAAGTATAACATACTTATTCTAGTTGTATCTAGCTTTCCCTTCCATCACACTTCTAGTAGTAGCTTATACTACACTTGTGTGCTTAAGGTTCCAGATACCTCTTTAATTATTCCAAACTCATGGAATGCTTAAGAACTTAACTTCCTTACTTTCATTAGTGTCTAAGGAAGTAAATTCCCTTTATCTTGCACTTCTAACTCATCTTTGCTAATACATGAGTTATTGCACATTTCTACTATACTTTATGATTATGACATCTTCTTAGCCACAATTCATCTTATTGTGTATTTAACAATGCACAAAGTCCCACTTAACTAGAGACTTAGTACCTAAACATTTCCTTCTTGGAACTAATACACAATCTTGTCTCCACTCAAGTGAAT
The DNA here is from genome assembly GCA_029884605.1 of Ormosia emarginata. Lineage (NCBI taxonomy): Eukaryota > Viridiplantae > Streptophyta > Magnoliopsida > Fabales > Fabaceae > Ormosia > Ormosia emarginata. The sequence continues at coordinate 9,047,528 of JAQQTP010000087.1, forward strand.
CTAACTCAAGAGTGGTTCTTACTTGCAACTCTTTGTTGCTTAGGGTTCTAGGTATCTTCCTAAGGTAATCCATGACCCTTGGATATCCTAAGGTTCATACCTTTCCCATTCTCTACTAAAGTGAATACTATTATTCATTCTAGTATACGTATATCCATTGTACTATCTCATCACATCTTGAGTGATATCCATTGCAACATTAAGTTGCCTAAGGTGCAATGTCATTACCTAAAGCAAACCTTTCCTTTAGGATGCTTAAAAGCCTATGCTTTCTTGTACTTGATGGGTAAATATTTTACACTTGAAAATATCCCCATTTGTGTCTTAACACACTTTAGGAAACATATATAAATGATTCCATTAACTATAGAACTTCAAAACATCCAAAATCAACATTTTGGAGCTTCAGGGTCTCACGCCGCGGCACGGCATTGGCACGCTATGACGCCCTACTCTCGGGTGCTAATACTGGGCTGATCTTTGGTCTCACGCTGTGGCACCACTCAACACAAGCCGCAGTGCCCATGACAGAACAACAGTTCTGCATAATTCTACAGCTACGGGTTTACTGTTCTATTGGTCATTTTCTTGGATTCTGGCCATTTCTATCCAAATTATAAGTGATTCTAAGTTCCTAACTAGTTCCTTAATACTTAGGAAACATTAATCACTATCTTAAACCTCTTAATTTGGATTATGGATCAAAATCCTTCATTCTTTGACCTAAGGCTCACTTTGTGAATCAAGGGTCTAAATGAGTTGTTCTAAGTTTCTAACTTAAACTTATGCTATGAACAAGTCATAAATGACCAAAGAAACACGTCCATGCAAGCCAAACACATCAAACTCATCTAAAACTCAATTTAGCATATTAGGTTGTTTATATGCATACATAGAGAAAAGAGATGAATAAAGGCTCTAAACCCCTACCTCTTGAAGACTTGAAGCCTTGAACTTGATCATTGATCTTCTTCCTCTTCTTCTTCCCTTCTTCCCCTTTCTCCTTCTTCTTCTCCCCTTTCTCCCTTTTCTTTCTTTTCTTTTCTTTTCCTGTTTTTCGGTTCTCTGCCGAGGGAGAAGAGAGAAATAAGGGGGTGGGACGTGGAGGAAAATACGGAAAAAGATTAACTTAAGTTTCTACACTGAAACTTATATCTGCTAAGGACACTCGAATTGTGCTAATTCAAGTTTTTCAGCTTCCAACAACTTTAGAATAAATCATAGGATTCATCTAAATTTTTGTTTCACCATTTTTATGATTTTCTATATCTGCTGGGGGTCAATCGGGCATTAAAAGCACAACCTGTATGCCTAAAAATACCAAACTGACTCCGGTTCTCTTGAAACTTTTACCACATCTTTCTTAGCTTATTTGTGACCTAGAAATAAACTCTCTATGTTTATTTCTTTTAACTTAGCAACTTATGCTATTATCTGAGTCATTTTAAGCTACTTTATAACTTCTGTGTTGTAACTAAGTGCCTAAACGAACTCAGTTTGTCACAAAACTTTACTAACATGTTAAACAAGTCAAATGTTACCCTTGGTAACCATTCACCAGTCTAACATTTGTTTAAGGGTATTACAATTTTCACTCATGGAATTGTTATTCTAGAACTTGCTTTAATTCTTTTTGAGGCTACATTTTCACATGCATACATAAATATGATTCAGGCATTTTGAAATAGCTACTTTGACCAAATAGCCATCCTTGTATATTTTCCCTTGTGTAACCCCTTTGAGCTTATTTGACCATTCCTTGTTTTTAGCTCATTACGTGTCTTAAAAAAAAAACGTTTTACCCAACCTTAGGGAATAAAAGAGCATTGGCTTTGTTCTTGAATAAGTGTGGGTGTGTGTGTGCAAAATGATAAAAAAAAAAAAGAACTGACCACTGTTGCAATCAAAGAATTATCAGAGTCTAGAATAAAGGTGGATGCTTGGCAACAACAAGAAGAAAATGAGAAAGTTCAGGCCTAACAATGAATTCAATTCACTAATTTGGGATTGATCTTCAACAAAACATTAGTCAAATATTGGTGATTGTCCTTTATGATGAATGTTCTCAGACATTTTCTTCACTCTAACTGTACCATAATGCTCTTTTATTCTCTTTGGTATTTATCTTCTCATATCCATATTATCCCCTCTCCTTTACCATGACCCCATTACAATCTTGAATAAAGTCCTCTTGATTTTTGTATGCATGTGTTTTGAGTAGCGGAGAAGTAGAAGATAAGCAAGCTTATGGTAGTGCAATTGTTCATAGGTTGAATAGAGTGAAATATTTACCTTTTAAACACTTGAGAGATTGAGAGTGAATTATGTGAGGATCTATTATTCTTGATTCATTCTTTTCAATTGAAGTTTCCTTGCTTGTTGGTTTGAGATGTGAAGAAATGTTACCTAATTAATATTTTGATCCCTTGAATTTCTGATTGCTCTTCTTGCTTCATCGAGTCTTTTAGCGTTTTTAGCTTTCGAGTCTATGTCATTTTTCTTTGTTTCCTAACTTTGGTCTTATATGTTTTGCCCAAGAGTGTAAAAAGCTAATTGTGGGGGAATTTGATGATCACATATTTTATACATTAATAAATCCTCATTTTTAGTCATTTACACTCTCCATGTACTTAATTGATTAAGTCTAGTTATGTTTTGTAAGTTTGGATTCAAATTGGACTTAATTGATTTTTCCAGCATTATTTGGGTCTTACACTGTTTCTGTATTTTCGCCATATCTTGAGTTCTAGATGTGTAAAAATTATGTATCTTACCTTGTAGGAAAGATAAGAGAGAACTCTACAACTTTCATGGAGCTCCAGGTAAAATTCGGACATCTAGTGAAGCTAAATGTGCTTGGAAGTCAGAGCACGGGTTTTGTGATTAGAACTTGAATAGTGTGCAGTAATCAGAGCATAACTCAGGCTGTAGGAATTATCTTGGGCTGAAATTTGGATATTTGAAAGTTAAGACCCATATCTACAACTTTCATGAGAACACAAGAGCTCATTCAGACAGCTTGAAGGTGATATTGGGTCTAGAAGTCAAAATAGAGGTGCTGAAATTGGACCTGAATAATCTACAGTAATTGGGTCATATCTTGGGCTATATGATGAATTTTTGGTTGATCATGGTGGAATTGGAAAGCTGAGACAAAATGCTACAACTTTTATGAAGACCACGATGCTTCATTCTGATGGCATCCATGAGATCAGCACTAAATGATTTCAGAGACAAAGAATCTCAATAATTTTCCACTCACCAACTCACCATTTGACATTTTTCACTCATTCACCCACTCATTCACCTACTCTTAATCAGCCCCTTTGTCATTTTGTATCCCTAATCTTCTATAAAAGGCACCATTAGCTGATCATTTGGTGCTCTGGGTGTTAGGCTTAGTTTTTAAAAGTTATGGTTATGCTTGTTTATTGTTTTCCTTTGTTGTAATTTTCTCTTGCTCTAAATTGAAGCTATGTTCATCTTTGTCTTCTCTCTTTCTTTCTTCTTGTCTATGAGTAACTAAATCTTCATCTTGCTTGGGTGAAAGAGTGAAGCTCTTGGTGAGCGCTCAGGCGCTGTGTGTTGAGTGCTCAGGCACATAACCAACGCTCAAGCGCTGAAGACATGGCGCCTAGGTGCCCAATACAAAATTAGCTAGGAAATGTGAGATAATACTAGGACTTTAGTATGATGATATTGCAATTAAAAATAAAGTAAATAACTTGATTAATTAAGAGAATTCCTCTAGAGAGAGATTTTAAATGAATAGCTAAGCTAAAGTGAAAATCCATAATGTGCCTTAAGGAGTGTTTTACCACTTTTGAGAACTTGATGCTATGTTATTCTGGGTCCATGAGTGGGATTAAGGAATTATTGATGTTTAACTTGACCAAATTGTGATATGTTATGGATGAGTATATCAATTGTTGAATATACATGTATATGCATTGAGTCATCATGCATTGTGAAAGTCTGTTTTACCACTTTTGAGAACTTGATGCTATGTTATTTTGGGTCCATGAGTGGAATTAAGGAATTATTGATGTTTAACTTGACCAAATTGTGATATGTTATGGATGAGTATATCAATTGTTGAATATATATGTATATGCATTGAGTCATCATACATTGTGAAAGTCTGTTTTACCACTTTTGAGAACTTGATGCTATGTTATTTTGGGTCCATGAGTGGGATTAAGGAATTATTGATGTTTAACTTGACCAAATTGTGATATGTTATGGATGAGTATATCAATTGTTGAATATACATGTATATGCATTGAGTCATCATGCATCATGAAAGTCTAATGGGCAGACCAGCGGGTATCGAAAGAGGTGGCTAGGACACCGATGGGCATACCAGCGGGTACCGAAAGAGGTGGCTAGGACACTGATGAGCAGACCAACGAGTACCGAATGAGGTGGCTGGGACACCGATGGGCAAACCAGTGGGTACCGAATAAGGTGGCTGGGATATTGATGAACAGACCAGTGTGTATCGAATGAGGTGGCTGGGATTGTTACATCGAATATACTTGACAAGATATAGGCATGTCTTGTGGATCATTTTTCCCGAATGTTTTTGTCTAGCTCTATGGAGTAAGAATTGTAGTGCCAAATGTTAGATTTTCGTACCATGTGCACGTGCATAGTGAGTCAACATATTATTTGGCATTCACTTACATAATAATGGATCTATTGTTTATTGATGTATAACTACCTAGAATTGTTAATTTGTTTATTATGTGTACTTTGATTGTTGATTTTTATTCCTACTGTGCTATAAGAGCGTCTTTTACTAACAACCCTTCTAAATAATGTTTTCCAACATTCTTCACAAAACCTTTATTATATAAAACCTTTTTCCATTACTCTTACTAAAATCCCTTTCAGTAAAAATACTTTAAGTTCTATTGGACTTTCCAATTTATTTTCCTCATCTTGGCCAAAATCCATTTTATTGTTAATCATAAAATCTTTATTCTTTTCCTTTTCCATTTCCTTTGTAAAATCCTTAATCCAATTTATTATCACTTAAATCCTCTAAATCCATAATTAATAAAATATTTTCATTTGGAATACCCATTTTGGGGCATGAAGGCCGTGAGCCTCATGGTCCATTGGAGATAAAAAATCTTTTCCTTTCCAACTTGATTCCCATCATATAACATGCATCAATCACCATAAATCTATTCTAACAAGTTCATGCATAATATCAAAGCTATAAAATCAAATAAAATAAACACAAAGCACTAAATTTATACAAACAAGTGAACAACCTCACATGGATTATTCACACACACAAATTCGTCCCTCACCACCATGAGTGGTTGATGAGGTTAAATCTCCCTTTTACCTTGCATGATGTCCAAAGCTCCTTGGTTGGCTTCTTGATCCAAGCTTTCACCACCAAGTTGAACTTAAAAACAAAGAAAACATACAATATTAACATCCAAGGCTTTAAACTAAGATAACCATGGCTCAAAATCATGGTTAGAACTTTGAAACAAGATTAAAAATGAAGATCAATGACTTCACCTCAAAAACCTTCAAACTTTAAGTTTGAAGAAAAGATAGAAGATGATGGAACTAGATGTTGATCACAACTACAAAGTGTCTTAGAATTGTATAGGGATTCAAGAAGTGAGGTTGGTTGGAATTATTGAAGCTTGGATGGTGCTCCAATGGTGTTTAGCCGTGGGCTAAAGAAGAGAGAAAGTGAGAGAGTTTTTGGTTTAGCTTCTTTGATAGAAAGAGAAGATGATGATAGAAATGAAATGAAGTCCTAGGAGCCCCTTCCTTCAAGCCTTGGTCGTGGAGTCCCCTAGCCTTCAAGGGTGTCCAAGTTTAAAGCCTCCAAACTTAGCTATGAAGCTAACTTTCCATTGGTTCTTTACATGGAGTCAAAGCCATCTTATTAGGCTTTCACCAAGCTTGCTAAACAAGCTTGTTTCCTATAGGTTGGGTGGCTAGCATCTTGGTTCCTATTGGTTACCAAGAATGAGTCAAGGCCACTAAATGAGACTAGATCTCATTGCCTCACCATAAAAGGTGTCATAACCATCAAACTTGACTACTACCTTGCTTAGTCTTGTAGTTTCCTTCCTATTGGTGCAAATAAGATATTTTTCGGTATACTTTACTCAATGGATAATAGTTTTATCCAATGGATAATAGCATTGTCCAATGGATAATAGCATTGTCCAATGGATAATAACACAACACAAAAAAATCATTGTAAAAGAAAATTTCAAAAACTGTTTCCGGTTTCAGGTTTAGTAAGCTCCCTCGACCCTGAATCAACAGTCCAAAATTTTTCGGGCCTAAAATTTTTTTTATTTTTCTGGGACCTCCTCGGGCCCACATATAGCTTGAAATAATATTAAAATAATAAAAAATTCATAAAAATCCAAAAAAATTCACAAAATCATAAAAATTATAAAACTCATATATATTCAAAAAAAACAAAATTCGGGGTGTTACACTTGTATTCAAAGAAGATGATACTTGACAGTAACCAGTTAGAACTTGCCATAGAGGCATACTAATTAAAGTAAGTATATGACTTAGTGACAGTTTCACGTGCACTGTAAAGACAGGACGCTTCTATCTATCTATCAGCGCTACAGAGCCTTGGTTATAAGAATTGGGAATGTAGCACATGGCTCTCTACAGAGCCTGACACACAAACCTTATTTATAGACCGGTATACGAAGGTCTCCTCCTGAGTCTATGATAGGACGGGCATCCACCTGGGGCTCCTAATCTAATTAAAGACCAAGTACAACTGAAGTTTCACCCTCATTCTCTTTTTTTTTTCTTTTTCTTTAGAAAAAGAAGAACAAGATAATATATATATGTTGTTGTGATTGTGACTTACATCTTCCTCTGGTTTTATGTCTAGTAACGGCTTAAATGTAACACCCCAAACTTCCTATGTATTAAACAGTAATCTTGACAGTTAACAGAATTCTACTGTTTAGTGATTTCTGTGTACTGTAAAGTTATTTTGAATATTCTGTCTGCATATTTGATTCGTTTTGAGTAATTTGCTTCGTGTCAAGAAAATAATAATTTTCTGGCCGGAAAAATCTACGTAAATTAATTTTTACTGTTTAGTCTTAATTGATTTACGTAATTTGATTTGATATTTGTGCATTTTCTAATTTTTGTGATTTTATGTGTGATTTTAGAATTTTTATTGTGTTGTGGGCCCCACGAGGAGTATATGGGCCCAGGTGGCCATACGTGGGCCCAGGTGAGTCCCGCAAAATGAAAAATTTTTCTACGAATAGAAAAATTTATATTGTTTAAACAGAGACAGGGGATCTTACTAAATCTGAATCCGAAAATAGTTTTAGAAAATTTTCTTTACTGTATTTTGTACTGTATTTAATTAAAAATACAGTAATATATATATATATATATTTGTGAGGTTAGAACAGAAGATAAAATAAAATTCGTTACTATTAAGTTAATATTAGTGGTTTGGATATCCACTATTAATTTAATTACCGTTGGAAATTTAATCTTGATTTAATTAACGGTAGAGATTTGATCTTAAAATTGAATAGGATCAATTATAACCGTTAGATGGAAATTAAATCAAGGGTAGAGATTTAATCTTATAAATGGCTATGACCATTATCAACCCTTGGATGTAGAATTAATCAATGGTGAAGATGGATCATTAATAACCATTGGATTTGAATTTACATCAATGGTGGAGAATTAGGCATCAAAAATGACTACAACCATTTTGCACCCTTGGATGTAAAATTTAAAGGTGTAATCTTGACCCTTCATTTTGGAGACATATTCAATGGTTAGGATTGCAAGCCAAAAATGATCCAATGGCTCAAATGAAGTCTTCCATCTAAAACCTAAACCTAGTAGCTAATTTAAATCCAAACCATTCTTTTAATCAATGGTTAGGATGACTTATAGTGATGGCTATGTAATTTGGCACATTTTGAGTGTATGAAGGGGAGGGGGACGGTTTGAAGAGCAAGGAGGAAAGGAGACAATTTAGTGTAGGCTTTTTAGGCCAAAGAAAAAAAAATAAAGACAAGCCAAGTGTCAAGACCAATTCCTATTGATCATTAATGCTTATGTTTGTCAAACTTCACTTTTCATTTCTCTCTAATGCATGCTACGGCAATGCATCCTCTTGAAGACCAAAAACATTCATTTCTATACTTCATAATATCACTTCTTCACTTTTCCACTTAAGCTTCAAGACCAAACCAAAGAAAACCCCATTCTTTTTCCCAAAAACATACCATACGGCCAAGCACTCCAATTCTCTTCTCCATCACTCTTTAATTTCATACAACCTAGTTTCTTGAATCCTTACCTTATTCTAAACAACTTTCATGTTGAAGACTTTCTCAAAATCTTCCATCTTGAAGGACTTTTACTAAGATCAAGTTCTAGAGCTTTTGTTGGTGAAGTGTAAGAAAACTTCATTTATTCTTTTCTTTTTCATGTTCTAAACCATGTTTGATCCATGGTTCTTCTTATTCAAGCTTGATATACTAATTTTCTTGTATTTGTTTCATGTTTAAGAACTTGTGTTGGTGGAGATCTTGCTCCAAAGACAAAGCAACAAGCTTTTTGGTGGTTCTTCAAGAGGTAAGAGGAGATTCATCTCTCACCAACCAAGCATGGTGGTGAGAGATGGTTTTATATTTGATGGATGGTGAATCCATGTGAGGATTCCTATCCATGGTCATGTAATAATTTGTGTGTGTTATGTGCTTTAAATTATTTTTGCCTATGCTTGATATGCTTTGCATGATTTACTTGTGTATGCATGCTTAGTATAATTTTTATTTGCTTATATGGAATGCTTATAATATGCATGATGATATATGTTGAATATATTAGGATGGATGTATGTTGAAATAAGCAAAATTTTGGCTCCAAGGGCCATGGAGGAGGTCACGGTTTTGAGCTTCCAAGACTAGGGTTTTTATTGAAATTTTTCAAGAACAATGAAGTTGATTTTTAGTCCTTGAACTAAAATAAATTTCAGCCAAGACACTAACAAATTTAGTGTTCATAAAAATGATATTTTTATAAATAAATTGAGAAGTAAAGAAAATAAACAAAAGGGTTTGTTTTACAAAAAGAGTGCACACGGTTTTTGAGTAATATTTGCATGAATTTATTTTGTGTAGAAACAAGAATGAAATTTGTTTAAGTTAGAAGAAAAATATTTCATGGTTCCAATGGCCATCTATAAGGTTTTGATAATTTAGAAAAAAAAATGTTTTGATGTTATAAAATATAAGAATTTTCAAATAAGGATTTTGGAAAGGAATTAAAGTGTTGTCAAGTGGAATTTTCATAAATAAAAAAAGGGGATTTAAAGTGTTGAACTTTAAATTATTTAAAGGAGAATTAATTTTTAGAAGTGATTTAGAAATATAAAAGAAAACGTTTGTAACTTAAATTACTAACGTAGAATCTGATTTAATTTTTAGAAATGATTTAGAAATATAAAAGAAAATGTTTGTAACTTAAAATTACTAACGTAGAATTTAAATATTGGGTTTTGGAAAATGTTAGGAAATTTAAAATTTGAAAATAGTAATTAAATCAATTAAATCTGATTTTTGTAAGATTAAATCAATAAAAAGTGATTTTGAGAAAATATATTACGGAAAAGATTTTTGATTGAGAAAAGGAAGAGAATAATGTAAGAAAATATATTTTTATAAGAAACGTTCAAAATAATATTTTTAAAGTTAAGAAATATTTTATGAAGGGTAAAAACGATGAAAAACGATGTACGTAACTCAAAAACGTAATTTTTAAGTTACGCGATTTGAAAAACGTTAAAATATTTCTACGCGATTTTTAAAGCGTTTAAATATTTTACACAATTGAAATATTGTAGAAAAATCGCTATGCGATTTAAAAATAAAAGATTATTTTTACGTAATTTAGAATACAGTAGAAAATGGTTCCACGATTTTTTTTAACGTAATAGAAAATGTTACAAATCATTAAGATTATGTGAAAACGTGACAAAAATATTTTACGAATGAGAAAAACATGGTAATGTGTTTTTGCTGTTAATTATACAGTAAATTTTACAGTTAAAATCAGTATATGAATACTGTATAACAAATTGAGAAGTCTGCCTGAAATTGGCATTAATACATGAATGTAAAACAGTATTTGAACCTCGTATGAGAAATTATGTGATTTACCTTTGGTTGGTAATTGGTGCATTACACATGCATTGAAAATGGTCCGATGGACTGTATATGGCTAATTGCCTAGGAGAAACGTACACCTCTTGAGTGGGTGCGATACGCGTAGTGTAGGTCACTTGTTGACCTTGGGGGCATCGGGGTGCGGGTTGCTCGCAGCAATGGGCGGTTGGTAGCTCTTCGCACCATGGGTTAGACCGATGCAACACACCGATGATCCGGACCGAGACACTATTCTTAATCGAGATCTGATAAAGACTGTCGTGTATGTGCTAGATGTGCAAGATATAATTATAGCACTTGGTCTGAGGCACGTGGTACCAACAGATCTTTTCGATCAATTTCTCTGACTTGAGTATTAGCTCCATGGAGTAGGTCATTGAGTCTACGTGTGCATGCATGAAACTGAGCATCTATATCTATGTGATGGTGTTTGTGTAATTATTTTGTGATTTAAACAGTGATAGTGACATGATGGTAATTATTATCCTTACACTATGATGATGGCATAATTGTGATCATGATATGATATTTTTGGTATAATATGTTGTTTGTATTATCTCTGTGCTATTATGCTGGTATTGGCGTAGGTGATCTCACCTCTTGTATGTATATCTGTATATTGTATTTATATTGGGTGAAGACGTTGAGAAAGATACGGTACTAGAAGGAGAAGAGGAATTACTTCTCACATCAGGAACCACAGAGTTCTGATAGTATGACGTCAAGAGCCAGTTTCTTCGGATATGTACGTTTACAATTTCACGGAGGAGCTGGAGAATGGAGGACAAGTCCCGATGAGCGAGGACTTATTTACGAGGGGTACCTGACTGTTAGTATTAGTAGGCTATATCGTGGGAATCCATTTTTCTGTGTGACTATCTTTGTTCATGTTGAATTTCCGTTGCATATCAGGCGACATTGGGACACTAGAAATTATGTCCCAACGGAAATCAGCATAGTGTCGTCAGCCCGGACACCTGTTCATAGGGCTACTCGTCATAACGGATTTCTACCTGCTGAGGAACCCGAGGAGGACCCGTCTGAGGGGTCTTCTGCTTAGTTAAACTTGGGCATGTTTGAACTCTGATATAAATAATGTCTGTAATTATTTAAGTGCGTTTGTTGTTTCAAGAAATGGTCTGTAATAAATAAACCGACAAAGACTTGTGTAATATGTATAATGATGTAAATTACGTGTGATGACTGTTATGTATAATGATGTACATTATGTGTGATGATGTATAATAGTTTTATTTTCCGCTAAGTTTATTTTATTGTCATAAAAAAAAATTTACAACTCGTATTTTATTATAACATCATATTTTATAACTTGGGGTAATTTGATAATAAAGTAACATAAATGTGACACCCTACGGTGGGTGTTACATTAAACGCCTTCTATGAGTCAAGGATAAGCTTCCTATCTAACTTTTTTATAAATTGGCAAATAAGGTCTTTTAGAGTCAGATTCCCAAGACTATAACGTTTTTGTTCATCCTTGAAGAGATTCCACAAATTAAGAAGTTCATGATGCACAAATCCACAAGAATGCATCTCAAGAGTCAATAAGATATCATTTAATGACTCCTTACTCAGTCTATGCTTAATGAATAATATTTTATCTTCTCGGTTTGCGAAAACCATTCCCAAAGAACGACATCACTTGTTATAATTCCATCATGCACATTTGTGATAGACTTGTAACCTTTTTGCTCTTTTCCTTTTAGAATACGAATTTCTACCAAGACTTAGCATGTATGAGTCGAATGAAATTGAAGACTTACCTGCTAGATGGACCTTTGCTTCAATTATCCAGCGTACATCTTCTGGCATACCCTTATGCATTAACTATCTCAATCTTTCACATCTAGCTTTGTAAATTTTTGTTAGAGCATTTTGAGGAAGAGAAGGAAAATGCTTTCTTAAATTTGAGAGAATGACATCCATTTTAAAGGAGAAGGAATAAATTATTATGGGAAACTGAAAAACAAACCGACTTGAGAGCCACTGAGTACTGTTATCTGCCACTTAACCAGGGTTATAAAGAACTGCAAAATAAAGCCACAAAATTAAAGTAAATTCTTCTTATAATAAGGATTAGAAAGCGAAATGAATTCTATCTCAGCAACTTAATTTTCTAGAAATGGTTTAAGTCTTTGTCCATTGACCTTAAACACATTTCTATTCCTAGGATTCTCAATGTCTATGATCCCATAAGGATACACATGTTTGACAATAAAAGAGCCAGTCCACCTAGATCACAATTTTCCAGGAAATAGATGAAGACGAGAATTATAAAGCAGAACTTTTTGACTAATTTCAAAAGATTTTCTCAAAATTGATTTGTCATGAAAATCTTTTGTTCTATCTTTATAAATTTTTGAGTTTTCATATGCATCATTTCTCAATTCCTCAAGTTCATCTATTTGCAATTTGCGTTACCTGCAAGCATCATTAAGATTTAAATTGAAAGCTTTAATGGCCCAAAATGCTTTATGCTCTAGTTCTACAAGTAAGCAGTAAGGTTTTTCATAGATGATAACTCCACAAAAGGTAGTTATTTATGCCCCATATCTGTATTTCTCTGATTGCTAATGTCCTTGTATATATGCATATTTGGAAGGTTTTGCGCTTCTATTTGTTATATATAATTCTGATACCTTTCCTGTATGTAATTGAGCAAATTATGCATATTTGATATGTGATTAAGTGAATTTATATTTGTTACTGATTTGGTATTTTCTCTATCATAGGAAGGGCTCCAAACAAGATGATATATGAAGCAATTGAGCTAAAATGGGAAGAGGAAGCCAAATTTGCATTTCAAACCTCAACACCGCGGCGTGGCATGTGAATGCCACGGCTGTGAGCCTCCCCTGCATCAAAAGTCAGGGGCCATGAAGAACTGAACGCCGCAATATGGCAGATTGATGTCGGGCCGTCCTTGACCTAAATTGAAACGCGCCGCGGCGTAGGCATGTTAATGCCATAGCATGCCTCTGTTTTTGCTGAGTCTATAAATAGATTTCAATAGATTTTTAGGGTAGAGTTTAGAGAGCTCCATAGGTTTTAGAGAGGCTGCAGTTTGTTCTTTATTTCTGGGCTGATTGGAGGCCTAGGGAGGCTAGGTTGGATGCCATCTTCCTTAAGGAAGGAGATTCAAGCTTCAAGGATGCTATCCATGGATTCTTTTCTCTTCTCTCTTTGTTTCTCTTCTCTTCCCTATCTTTTGAGCATGGTTTTTGTCTGTAATTTCGTGTTCAATGGATTAGTAGCTGTATTTAGGAAATACTTTAGATCTTTATATGAGTATTGATATTTATGTTATCTTTTGAGTATATATTGATGTTTAGCTTTGTTCTTCCATGCCTATGCTTAATGCTTGCTTCTGTTTGATCAACAATTGCATGATCTTAATTGATGCAAATGAACTAGACATAGGGATTTGTGGAGATAGACATGATATGGTTGATGCATGTTCGACGAGTTCAATTAGCTTGGATGAGTTGATTCACTAACGGGATAGAAATATACTTTTTAGCCATGTATTAGCGTGTGTTTGAGAATAGATCGTTCATTAGTAGAGTTTATACTAGTCCTCATGCAAACATAAGAAACATAGTGGATTAGGTAAATGACACCAGGGTTGATTGACCTAGACATAGGCTTTTGACTAAATCAGATTCTCAAGCTAAACTAACTAATCATTGAGGTTGTTTATAAGGATTGCATATCATTAGTATGAAATAGGAGGTGAAGAAGGATTCCCTAGATCTCTAAACCATTATCTTTATTGCTTTTGTAGTTTAAATTTAGATTATTTGCATTTCTTTATTTTATATGTTCTTGGATAGAATTTAGCTAAGCTATTGGTTGTTACTTAGTAATGGAAACTATATCCTCGTGGGAACAAACTTTTACTTCGTATTTGTATTACTTGAACGACCCGTGCACTTGCAGTACACAAATGGTCTAACAAGTTTTTGAGTAACTTTTTTTTAACAAGTTCTGCAGATGGGCGCCGCGGCGTAATATTACCACGCCGCGGCGCTGAGGTCTCTGGAATTTAGCTCAGATGCGCATAAATAACTATCACGCCGCGGCATGCAACAACCTCATGCCGCGGCGTGAGACATCAGCCTGCACAATTCTGTAGCAAATTCAGTTTTGCTGCAGAATTTTACCCAAAGAGGTCCTCAACACCTCCCAAAAGTGGTGTTGAGAATCTGATTTAGTCAAAAGCCTATGTCTAGGTCAATCAACCTTGGTGTCATTTACCTAATCTACTATGTTTCTTATGTTTGCATGAGGACTAATATAAACTCCACTAATAAACGATCTATTCTCAAACACACGCTAATACATGGCTAAAAGGTATAGTTCTATCCTGTTAGCGAATCAACTCATCCAAGCCAATTGAACTCGTCGAACATGTATCAACCATACCATGTCCATCTCCACAAATCCCTATGTCTAGTTCATTTGCATCAATTAAGATCATGCAATTGTTGATCAAACAAAAGCAAGCATTAAGCATAGGCATGGAAGAACAAAGCTAAACATCAATATATACTCAAAAGATAATATAAACATCAATACTCATATAAAGATCTAAAGTATTTCCTAAATACAGCTACTAATCCATTGAACACGAAATTACAGACAAAAACCATGCTCAAAAGATAGGGAAGAGAAGAGAAACAAAGGGAGAAGAGGAAGGAATCCATGGATAGCATCCTTGAAGCTTGAATCTCCTTCCATAAGGAAGACGGCATCCAACCTAGCCTCCCTAGGCCTCCAATCAGCCCAGAAATGAAGAACATGCCGCAGCCTCTCTAAAACCTATGGAGCTCTCTAAACTCTACCCTAAAAATCTATTGAAATCTATTTATAGACTCAGCAAAAACAGAGGCACGCTATGGCATTAACATGCCTACGCCGCGGCGCGTTTCAATTTAGGTCAAGGACGGCCCGACATCAATCTGCCATATTGCGGCGTTCAGTTCTTCGTGGCCCCTGACTTTTGATGCAGGGGAGGCTCACAGCCGTGGCATTCACATGCCACGCCGCGGTGTTGAGGTTTGAAATGCAAATTTGGCTTCCTCTTCCCATTTTAGCTCAATTGCTTCATATATCATCTTGTTTGGAGCCCTTCCTATGATAGAGAAAACACCAAATCAGTAACAAATATAAATTCACTTAATCACATATCAAATATGCATAATTTGCTCAATTACATACAGGAAAGGTATCAGAATTATATATAACAAATAGAAGCGCAAAACCTTCCAAATATGCATATATACAAGGACATTAGCAATCAGAGAAATACAGATATGGGGCATAAATAACTACCTTTTGTGGAGTTATCAATAGACTAACCGATAGGGTGACATGCTTAAAGATGTTTTGAAAGTAATACAGTAAGCCCAATGTGCATCGTTTAGTCTTAAAGACCAATATTTACAATTTAGGTTAACTATTTTTTTTAAAAATTTGTTTAATCTTCTTATTTGCTAATTCTACTTATCCACTTGTCTAAGGGTGATAATAGGTGGCAATTTTGTGGGTAATAATACCATATTTCTTCATTAAGGATTCACATGGTTTATTGCAAAAATGTGTTTCCCCATCACTAATGATAGTTCAAGAGATTCCAAATCGACTCAAGACATTTTTTTTTAAAAATTTAATAATAATTTTATGATCATTGTGTCGACATGGAATCGCCTCAATCCATTTTGAGACATAATCAACTACAACCAAAATATACACAAATCCAAATGAGGATGGAATTGGACTCATGAAGTCAATTCCCTAACAATAAAAAATTTCAATGACAAGGATAGGGTTCCGAGGCATCATGTTTCTTTCAGAAATAGAACCCAATTTCTTACAGTTTTCACAACTTTTGCAAAAGGTATAAATGTCCTTAAATAGAGTGTGCCAATAAAATCCACACTGTAAGATTTTCGCAACTGTTTTCTTTAAGGAAAAGTGACCTCCACATGCTTCTGAGTGACAAAATTTAATGACACTATCTACCTTACTATCGGGCACACATCTCTAAAAGATTTGATCAGGATAATATTTAAACAAATATAGGTCATCCCAATAAAAAATTTTCACCTCAGTCAAAAACTTCTTTCTGTCTTGGTGTGTCCACTGAGGCGATATCTTTCCTGTTACAAGAAAATTGACTATGTTAGCAAACCAAGGCATGGAATTGATAGAAAATAGGAAAAGAATCATTGATAGGTGTGTTATCAAAAGGTAAGCCTATTTTAAGTCTGGACAAATGATCTGCAACAACATTTTTGCCTCTTTTCTTATCTTTTATTGTGATGTTGAATTCTTGAAGCAATAAGATCCACCGTATCAACCTAGGTTTGGCATCATGCTTAAACATTAAATATGTAATAACAACATAATCAATGAAAGCAACAATAGAAGAACCAATTAAAAAAGCTCAAAATTTGTCTAATGCAAAAATTACAGCAAGTAGTTCTTTCTCAGTAGTGGTGTAATTCATTTGTACATTATTCAAAGTTCGACTTGCATAATAAATTACATGAGGCTTACCTTCCTTTCTTTGGCCTAACAGCGCTAACAACAAAATCACTAGCATCACACATCAACTCAAAAGGCACAAACCAGTCAGGAGATTGCATGATAGGAGCAGATGTCTGAAGACTGATTAATTTTTCAAAAGAATTTTGGCATTCTTGAGTCCAATCAAATGGTACATCTTTCATAAGAAGATTATATAATGGTTTAGATATGGTACTAAAATCCTTAATGAATCTTCTGTAGAATCCTACATGTTTTAAAAATGAACGAACTTCTCTGATTTATTTTGGGGACAACAAATGAGCAATTAATTCAACTTTGGCCTTATCCACTTCAATTCCTTTAGAAGATATCACATGACCTATCACAATTCCTGAGGTAACCATGTAATGACATTTTTCCTAGTTTAACACATCCTTTATCTTCGCATCTTTTAAGAACTTTTTTCAAATTATCAAAGATAATTTTCAAAATAATTTCCAAAAACTGTCAGGTCATCCATGAAAACCTGTAAATATTGCTCAATCATGTTACTAAAAATACTTAGAATGCATCTTTGGAAAGTTGCCGGAGCATTACAAAGGTCGAAAGACATTCTTCTATATGCAAAAGTGCCAAAGGGGCACGTAAAAGTGGTCTTTTCTTGATCCTCTAATGCAATTGGTATTTGATTATACCCCGAATAACTATCAAGAAAACAGTAGTAAGGATATCCTGCTACTCTTTCTAGAATTTGATCAAGAAATGACAAGAGGAAATGATCTTTCCTAGTAGCTGCATTTAATTTTCTAAAATCAATACACATACGCCAATTGGATGAGACTCGCGTAGGTATTAATTCACCTTTTTCATTTTCAACCATTATTATTCTAGATTTCTTAGGCACAACTTGAGTAGGGCTTACCCACTGGCTATCAGAGATAGGGTAGATAATTCCAACATCAAGTAATTTATGAACTTCAGCTCTAACTACCTCTTTTATGTGTGGATTTAATATTCTTTGAGGTTGTTGTGATGTTTTAGCATTATCCTCTAAATGTATTCTATGTGTACAAATTAATGGATTAGTTATATCCTTTAATGTCCATTCAATTGCATTTTCATGCTTTTTAAGTACTTCTATCAACATACATTCTTGTTCTCCAGTAAGGGTTGAGGAAATTACTACTGGAAAACTTTGTTCTTCTCCCAAAAATATGTACTTCAACCAAACAGGTAATGACTTTAGTTCCAGTGTGGGTACTTTTTCATGGGTATTATCATTCATGGGTTTTAGCTCTTCGAATCTCAGCTTCCATCCCTTGTATTCCATTACCTGTGTACAATCAAGCAAAGAACATATTTCAGAAATATCATTATTTACTTGCGTACCTGAATAAAATGAATTAATTAAACAAACTTCTAATGGGTCAGAAGAACTCCTTTTTAGAATATGATCATCTACAATGTCCTTAATCCCATAAGCTTCTTCCTTTTCGTCAATAAAGACAGCGACAAACTTGTACAGATAAGAACAAAAAATCTGATTCATGAAATCTGTGAATATCGCGGATGCATTTGTCACACCGAACGACATCACTTGATACTCGTAATGCCCATATCGCGTCCGAAACGCTGTCTTGGGGATATCTTCCACCTTCACACAAATTTGGTGATAACCAGCACGTAAGTCAATTTTGGAAAATATTGTGGCTCCCCGCAGTTGATCCATCAGATCATCTATCCTTGGAAGAGGATACTTATTCTTGATTGTGATCTTATTCAACTATCGGTAATCTATGCATAGGTGAAAAATCCCATCCTTTTTCTTAACCAACAATATTGGGGCTCCCCATAGTGATACACTAGGTCTCACGAATTACTTCTCCAATAATTCCTCCAGTTGTTTCTTAAGCTCTGCCAATTCTAACGATGACATCTTGTAGGGCGCCATAGATATAGGTCCAGCTCCTGGTACCAGATCAATAACAAACTCTATCTCTGCTGTCGGTGGTAATCCAGGTATATCGTCAGGAAAAACTTCTGGAAATTCATTGACTACGAAAATATCTTTCATAACATCTTCACTTTGAACTTCCAAAGAAGACAACAATAAGTATCCTTGAGCTCTTTCCTTCAAACAAGCTTCGACTTGAGTAACCATTAGGAATCTAGAATTCTTAGCCTTAGGAAAAACTAATGTCCTATTGGAACAATCTAATAGGATATGGTTAGAAGACAACCAATCCATTCCTAAGATTACATTAATCTTGGAAAGAGGCAAACATATCAAATCAACATAAAATATTTTATTCCTAACACAAACAGGACAATTTAAGCAAACTTTTGTAGTAATCACAGGCTTATCAGTAGGAGTAGCAACACTTAAGTCAAAAGGTAATGTAGTCATAGATAATCCCTAACGTTCTACACAATCACAGGCAATGAAAGAGTGGGTTACTCCCGAATCATATAATACGGTTAAAGGATTACCTTTAATGGTACACTCCTCCATAATTAGATCTTCAGACTTTGTGGCTTCCTCCTCACTCATAGTATATACTCGTCCACCTGCCTGTGGTCTTGCAGTATAGACGTTGCCCATAGAGGGTTTCATCTTTGGTTGATTGTAGTCCCTTGAAAGATGTTCAGACTTCCCACATCTGAAGCATATAATTCCTTTGATTGTGCAATCTTTAGTTAGGTGGTCCTTTCCACACTTAAAACATTTGGATGTAGAAGTCCTGGCTTGACCAAACTTGTTGCCACCAGAACCTCCACCATAAGTTTGTTGTTGAGTCTGACTTCTTGATGGTCTAGCATATGATTTCTGTTGATAACGGTTGCCACCGCTACCTTTTCTTCATTGGAACCGAGCAGGTCCAAAGTTTCGATTTCTCGTATCACGGTGCTGATCTAGCTCCTCAATTCTTCGACATTTGTCTAATAGTGTTGGGAATTGATCAATTCCCAATGGTAATACTGCCCTCTTTATGTCGTGCCTCAACCCCTCTTCAAACTTCCTACACTTCCATTCTTCATCCGGTTGCAACTGAAAATATCTTGAAAACTTAGACAAGCTTTCAAACCTCGCAACATACTTACTTACTGACATCACCCACTGTCTTAGGCCAAGGAATTCCATCTCCTTAGCATGTTTAACACTAGCTGGGAAATACTTTCCTAGAAATCTATTCTTAAAAAGTTCCCATGTTATAACTCTTCCTTCAACTTCTAGTAATATTCGGGCTCCTGCCCACCATTCTTCACCATCACCAACCAACATAAAGGTCGCATAAGTGACCTTCCTTTCATCAGTACAACCTATACCACTGAATATTTTCTCTAGCTCTTAGATCTAAAGATTGGCTTTCTCTGGATCAAATTCTCCGTTGAACTGTGGCGGATTATTTTTGCAAAACTTAGACAGATTTTGAGTCTTCGCAGTTGCTTTTTGTTGCTGCACAGCTCTTCGATTCTGCTGCGCAATAACATCTATCATTCACTGCATCGCTTCAGCAGCTGTAGTCATTGCATCATCATCACATCGCATGTTTGCACGGGTAATGTAACACCCACCGTAGGGTATCACATTTTTATATTAATCATTACCAAATTATCCCAAGTTATAAAATATTATTTTATTATTCAAATGCGAGTTATAAAATTTCTTGATACTAATAATATAAACTTACTAAAATATAAAAATACCAAACAGTACCACTAAGTAATATACATCATATACATAACATTAGTGCTGACAAACTTAAATAGATATAGATGAAGTTCTTAAAAGAAATAAACATTACTATAGCTACTACACTGGCCCAAGTATACATACTTATGGAGCAGAACCCTCAGATGAGTCCTTTACGGGATCTTCCTCCATCTCCTCGAAAGATAAAAACCCCAGGTGATAGCTAGTCCTATGGATAGATGTCCGAGTGGATGACACTTCACTAACTTCCCTAAGGGTACGGTAACGACCACCCTAGAACTGTCTAATAGATAAGGGAAACTCTAGATGTATATATATATCAACAAAAAAGAAAGGATCTTCGTGGTAGATCCTACTTAGAGAGACAATCAACTCTCTCTGATAAATAAGACCCTTCTCATCAAGGCTAAGACACCAGGCTTCAGTGCCACTATGAAATGGCAGTCTCACATAACCAAAGAACCTAGGTCTCGATGCCATCAACTCATAAATCAACGTCAACAAAAGGAATCTACTCTTCACTGCCTTCTTCCCCGTCTTTAACAAATACAAATACAATACAAGAATAACATACAAAGAGGTGAGACTACCAACACCAGTACCAACATAGCAGTAAAGAGACCGAAATGATAATAATTTCATACAAATATAGCAAACAGTGAATATAGTCATAGCATCAGACATTGATGTGTGTGAAATAACATCATATTTTGTTCATGTGTTTGCATGCATTTTTATACATTCTAGGCATTTTAGTTTCCCTTTTTGTTTTTTTTCCCTTTAGTTCGGATAACTGTGGTGTTTTTGGTGTTGTTGTGCAGGATTGGTGCTTAATTGGCCTTGAAATGGATGGAAAGCTTGCACAATTGAAGTTGGAGCTTAAAGGGTAGCAAATTGGGACAAAAAGCTTATTCTAGAGAGTTCCACGGCCTGCCCGTGGCCTGAACCACGGCCATGGATCGAGCAGCTACGTGAAAAAGCAAAAGGGGAAGTCCAGAGACAACCACGGCCTGGCCGTGGTGGCCACCACAGCCGTGGTTGAGATTTTGGTTGAAATGTCTGAGTCCAGAACTGACCACGGCCTGGCCGTGGTCCCCACCACGGCCGTGGTTCGGGGTACGTGTCAGATTTTTAAGCCCGTTTTTCTCTTTTCTGATGGGCTTGAACCAGTTTTAAGCCATGGGGTATTTATAGATGTTCTGAAGATAGCATTAGGGTTCGAATTTGGTTTGGAAGGGGGCACATTGGAGGCTCTTGATCTTCTTCTTCCTCTCTTCTCTCTAGGATTACGGGTTTGGATGTTCTTAGAACTTGATTTCTGGTTTCTTCTTCTCCATGTCTGAGTAGTTCCTTTTGTTTCTAGGATTGGGCAATGCCCTTTGATACATTGATGATGATTAATTGATATTGTTTACCCCTTTTATTAATCTTGAATGTTGTTGATTCAATCCTTATTGCTATTATTCATGTGAATTTGCTGGCCACTTATTTGCATCTCATAGATATCTAGGGACATACTGAAAGGTGAACCTAGGTGTTGGAACTATAAGAATTGAACTTAAGGTTTAAATCACGAGAGTAGGTTTAGCCTTTCAAGAATTAATGAATTACCAAAAAGTGTAATGGGTTCAATTTAGATTCAATTACCACGAGAGTAGGAATTGGTTTAATTGGGCACGGTTCTTGTATCTTGAAAGGGAACATTAACTAATTTAGGGTAATTCACCTTCAATTGAATTTCAAGTGTTAATAAGAGGATTGTCAATTAGGAGTCTTGTATCATTGTGGTTAACCCTAATCCTGGAAGCTTTCTTGAATCTGAAAACCTTTCCTTAACAATTGCTGTTTTTTATCTCAACTTTACATTTTAATTTTTATTGTTTGGTTACTAAGTTTTTATCACTCCACAATTACATTCTCTTTGTTTAATTGAATTGAATTAATTAATTAATTGGTATTCATAGACATAGTCCCTGTGGATTCGATCTTTTTATTACTTGACGACGAAACCGTACACTTGCGGATTTCACCCCAATCAAGTTTTTGGTGCCGTTGCCGGGGACTGTGTTCTTCTTGAATATCAGTTAAATTTTTAATTTAATTATTTTAAACCTTTTTACTACTTTCTTGTTTTCTCTTTGAGTGTCTACAGGTAATTCTCTTGTTTATGCGAAGAACTAGATGTTTTGGGACTCTTGAAGAAGCGATCCCGAAATTGAAAGAACCCTTCGCAGAAGGAGAAGACAACAAAGCCAAAGAGCAAGAGATAGACTTGAGCCAACGCTTGTCATGGCTGCACCTGCTGATAATAGACCTCTTAAAGAGTATGCAGCCCCTAATGCTCGGGGTTTGCGTTCTGGAATTGCTCGGCCAGACATTGAAGCTAGACAGTTCACCATACCACCTGCTTTACTCACCATGATAAGGCAGAACCAGTTTGGAGGATTGCCATCAGAGGACCCAAACGATCATATGGATATGTTCTTGGAATTTTGTGAGACCCTCAAGATTGAAGGTGCCTCTATTGATGCTATTCGCCTTCGCCTATTTCCATTATCATTGAGAGATAGAGCTAGGGCTTGGTTGAGGTCAATTCCTGCTGAGACCATCACTTCTTGGGACCAATTGGAGCAAACTTTCTTGAACAAATTCTTTCCACCATCCAAGACTGCTCATCTGAGGACCCAAATCACAAGCTTTGTTCAGAAAGATGGTGAATCATTGTCGGAAGCTTGGGATAGAT
This sequence comes from Ormosia emarginata, assembly GCA_029884605.1. Taxonomy (NCBI): domain Eukaryota; kingdom Viridiplantae; phylum Streptophyta; class Magnoliopsida; order Fabales; family Fabaceae; genus Ormosia; species Ormosia emarginata. Next base: position 9,070,767 of record JAQQTP010000087.1, read on the forward strand.
ATAAGGCTTTGCTGGAAGCCTGCCCACACCATGGGTTAGAAAAATGGTTGATCGTCCACACCTTCTATAATGGGCTAGAATATTCTTCGAAGGTGTCTCTAGACTCCGCAGCTGGTGGAGCTTTGATGAATAGAAGACTGACAGAAGCCTATGAGATCATTGAGAGTGTTACCACAAATCATCACCAATGGGCAAATGAAAGAGGTAATAACCCGAGAAAACTCTCGGGAGGTAAGTTTGAGGTAGACGGAGTTGATTTAATTATGTCAAAATTTGATTCTTTGAATAAACGTTTTGACATGCTTGAAAAGGCTCATGCAAATGCCATAGATGCCTCTAACAATTTTTGTGAGATTTGTGGAGCACAGGGACACATAGATGTTGAATGCCAAGTTGGAATTGGCTCCTCACAAGGTGCACCGGTGGAGCAAGTGGAATCATGCCATAATTTCCATGACTTCAACCAAAAGGGGAGGAATGATCCATATTCTCAAACTTACAACCCCGGTTGGAAGTCACATCCCAACTTCTCCTACCGGAATAGTCAACACCAAGCAGGGCAAGGTAGTGCTAAACCCTCTTCTGGACTCCAACAGGTACAAAACTCTAAACTTGAGTCTCTTCTTGAGAATTTTGTTGGGAGTTTAGGCAACATAGGCAAGTTGTGACTGAGGCCATTAGAGAGTTGTCATCTAAAGTTAAAAATTTGGCTATTCATAATAAATTGTTAGAAACTCAGATTGCCCAACTTGCAAGCACTTCACATAGGCAACAAGATAAATTTCCTGGTCAGCCTAAAATGAATCCAGGTAATGAACACTGCATGACTGTTAGTTTGAGAAGTGATAAGAACCTAGAGGATCCCAAGGATAAGGAGGTTAGTGACAAAGATGAGGGGAATGAGGAAAAAGACACTAAGACACAACCCTTAGAGGAAGAGGAAATTAATGAAAAGGTGTCTAAGTATGTACCCCCTGAACCATACCAACCCCCAGTGCCATTCCCTCAAAGATTGGCTAAGGCCAAGCTAGATATGCAATTTGGGAAGTTCCTAGAGGTCCTTAAGAAATTGTACATTAATGTACCCTTCACTGAGGCATTGAAACAAATGCCTACCTATGCTAAGTTTCTTAAGGACATTTTGTCTAATAAGAGAAAGCTTGATGAATATGAGACCGTAGCTTTAACTGAGGAGTGTAGTGCTTTAATTCAAAATAAATTGCCTCCTAAGCTAAAAGATCCAGGTAGCTTCTCTAATCCTTGCTTGATTGGTAACACAAATTTTGATAAAGCTCTGTGTGACTTAGGGGCTAGTGTCAGTCTTATGCCCCTTTCTGTGTGCAAGAATTTGGAGGTGGGTGAGCTGAAACCCACAACTATTTCACTCCAGTTGGCGGATTGGTCCGTCAAGTACCCCGTTGGCATCTTGGAAGATGTTCCTATTAGAGTGGGTAAGTTTTTATACCTGTTGATTTTGTTGTGCTTGACATGGAAGAAGATGCTAAAATGCCGCTCATACTCGGGCGACCATTCCTCGCCACTGGAAGGGCAATTATTGATGTTCACGAAGGGAAATTGACTTTGCGATTGAATAATGAGGAAGCAGTTTTTAATGTTTTCAATTCTGAAAAAAATCTTAATTCCTCTAATTCATGTAATCGCATAGATGCTACTAATGATGTGGACAGAGTTGTACTTTCAGATATGCAGGAATCTGTGACTCATGCTGTATTAGAAGAGACCTTGCCCAAGGTTGCTTCCAAGTTCGAGAAGGTCAAGCCCTGCAAGAAAGGACCAAAGAAGCGGGATGACAAATGTGTCAAGAAGCGTGAATTTAAACCAGGGGATAAAGTTCTTGTTGATAACTCGCTTCTACATTTCTGTCCAGGTAAGTTTTGGTCGAAATGGTCTGGACCATATGAGATTGTTCGAGTCTTATCCTATGGTGTGCTTGAGGTGAAGATAGAAGGCCAGAAGACATTTCTAATAAACGGCCAGAGAGTGCAACACTATGAAGATGGAGTGGGGACTGAGTACCACTTTATTGGCATCACCTAAGCATAGAACAAACTCACAGTCAAGCTAATGACTATAACTTAGCGCTTCTTGGGAGGCAACCCAACATTCTATCTCTTTTCCTTTATTTTCTTATTTTTATTGATTAACATTTTTTTTTATTTTTGTTTCTTAGTTAGCTATTGTTGAGTCGGCTTTGGTGCATCCCTGAGTTCAGAGCCTTTGTAGGGGGATGTATATAGCTGTCGGCCAAAAAAAAATGGAGTTTTAGACCGGATGTTCGAGTTCATGGCTACACGTCTCCTTTTTCCACCACCACCGAGTGAGTTCTTTTCATTTATTCCTTCCATAGTTTTAGATTTTTACATTGGGGATAATGTAAGGTCTAAGCTTGGGGGTATTTATTTTTCATTTTTATTTTTATCTTCATTATCATGCATTCTCATATCTCATTTTGCATTGCATTTTCTTGTTGCATTTTCACACCATCTTATATTTCTGCTTTTTGGTTGAACCTTGTCCCCCTCTCTTTTGGGGATTTTGAGATGATAATTGATTTGAAACCTAATTTATTAACTCTTGTGGTAGGCAACAGGCATTGTCTTTAATTAATAGTGGAGGTGATTTCTTGATAGTTGATAATTAGCATATGTTCTCTGAATTTGTGCTTCTCATTGATTTTTGAACCTCTAAAAGTGAGTTTTGAGCTTGTATGGGATTTATTCACTATATGATTTTTCATCCCATTCTTTGTGTTGAGTGGTCATTCCTCATTGATTTTGTGCTCTAGAACTTGATTTCTTGATAGTGGAGGTGATTTCTTGATAGTTGATAATTAGCATATGTTCTCTGAATTTGTGCTTCTCATTGATTTTTGAACCTCTAAAAGTGAGTTTTGAGCTTGTATGGGATTTATTCACTATATGATTTTTCATCCCATTCTTTGTGTTGAGTGGTCATTCCTCATTGATTTTGTGCTCTAGAACTTGATTTGAAACCATTTTGAGGCGAAATCTTGGTTTGCATGCTTGAATGTGATTAAGGCATCTTAGGTATTTTTCTGGCCTTCTGAATTTGTTACACTTTCATCCACTAGTTGCCCATTTTAAGCTTATTGTATAATTGTTTTCTTAATGCCTATGATGATATGTAACACCCCTTGATGTAGCAACCAGAGCATAATCGTCATTACACCACAATTACTAAATCCAAGTGTGTCACAGTCATGATAACAGTAACTTAAATTATCAAGAGTCTATATATATAATTTTTTTTTTGACAATTTGCATAGGTAGAAAATATGAGCCTCGAATGAAATATAAATATATTCAAGCCATGATACAACCACTGAAATGAAATCATATCTCTTATATATATATATATATAGTCAATTTACACAAATCACTGATGACATAGAATATAATAATTACAGAGTCCAATAAAATACAGCGGGAATAAAACACAAAAAGGGGGAAAAGTAGTGACCCAGGGATAGGTACTACTAGCAGACAAAGCCGCAACCCCATATACACATACGACGCTCGGAGTCCCAGTCAACAAGTCAGGCATCAATGCCTCCACGCAACTGCACTCGTACGTAGCCGAAGAAACCTTGTCCAAACGCCCAATCCAATCAACCAAAGTGTGGTCCCTCCTTATCTTCCTCACGATCTTTTATCAATATAAGTATAAAACAGACATACAAGGATATAGGAAAGAGGTGAGACACCCATCCTTCATTACCATTATGGCAGTAAGAAAACGACACGGCGCAGAGCGCCCATAAAGCAATACAGTTCATATATTTATTAACGGCAACAGCGGAATTTATAACAAAAGCAATGCAATTGTAAGCAATAATAAGAATTAATAATAACAACGATATTTATAGTAAAGTAGAACAACAACAGGCAATAGCAGACAGATCACAATAGTATTTCCAAGAATCAACACAACAATTAGACAATCATCATAGTAATAATAATCAAATTAGTCACAGTTACAGGAAATAAACATTAATGATGACAGAATATATCATAGTTCATATGCATGCTTTCCCAAAGTCCTACTCCATGGAGCTAAACCCAAAAACCAGAGAGAAAGATCAGGAGACATGTCTGTGACTCGGCTGCCGAGGCCAGTGCTATCAATAAATTTTCTCGTGCACAATCATGGCATTGCACAGACATTCTACACTAGATCACGATATAGGACAGTGTCTCGGTCCGGATCGTCGGTGCGTTTGCATCGGTCTACCCCACGGGCAGGAGAGCTACCAACCTCCCATTGATGAGGAACCCGCACCCCGACGCCCCCAAGGTCACCAATGACCTACACTTGTCTATTCACACCCACACTAAGGTGTGTTCAATCTCCTAGGCAACTTGGCCTTACAACAGTCCACAAGGACAATCACAATGCATAAGATACTATGCATGAACATGTATGATTCACAATCTCATACAATTCCATAATATGCCACATTAGGCCAATATAAGCATCAATATACAAATGGTCACTCATATGGACCCATAACATCATAATACAAGGATTAAGTCAATTGATGCGTCCTTAGGTTCATTATGAATCCTAACTTAGAATTTGTTTCCCTTTTCAAGGTTCATGTTCAAAATCAATACTTGAAATCAATTTAATATTCCAAGGCAATCCGATTTCCTATAACTTGTAAATTAATTAAGCTATTAAGCCTCACACTCTCTTGTTCTTCACTTACTTAGAATCACCTTAAGTTTTACAATGGTCCCATTCTTAGTCTTCTAAAGTTTATGAAGTTTTGACTACACTAAATTCTTCCGATTTATTAGTTGTCCATTTATTACATAGGTTTCTAATTACCTAATCACTTATGCTTCCAACTTATCAAAACCATATACTTACCTAAAATTTGCCCTAGAGGTCGTGGCCTCACAATGGTTACAATCCCAAATTCTCTCAAGTCATCATACTACATGTCATTCCCTTAATTCATTTAAGTGTTCACTTAACAAATTAGTTCACCAAGAACCCTAATCTTTATGCCTCAAAACCGTAGCCATCATTTAGGCTTCAATCTCAAACTTTTCTTCCATTAAATTCTACTTTGTCACTTGATTAATTCTAGTCTTACTTGTTACACATTAACCATAATTTATCCAATTTTCACCCTAAAAACCATAGCCCTCCAAGAGAGGTTCCCAAATGTTTTTCTTCCATTTCCAATCACATAATCCAATCCAACATACCATTATATACAACAAATCAATCTAAGGTCACAATTATCACAATATATGTTACACTCTTAATTCACTTAAATTTAGATCATCAAAATCAATCCATTTGTCTTTTTACCAAGACCAAAACCGTGGCACCCATCTTGGGTATTAAACTCTCAAAGTCTTCCATTCATTAGTGTTAATACTATCAATTCAATTTTTGATTACATGAGTCTTATTTCACTTGTATACAAAATTAATTCTCATCCCTAACTTCTAGTCAAAACCGTGGCACCATGTTGAGGTAGGAAACTCCAAATTTTCCATTTAACAACCCCGACATGATCAAGCACAATTAATATATCAAACATATTCAATAGCATAATCAAGTATCAATCAAATTCAAGAATACTAAATCATACAAAATTTATAATTCAAGCAAGCATACAAAGAGCATACAAGGATGGATTCCTCCATCAACACACATACAAGTCTCCTCACCACCATAAGTGGTTGAAGTGAGTAGTCTCCCTCTTACCAATGTGTAGAAAACAAGAAGAACACCAAGGAAGCTTCTTGAATTTTCGGATTGCACCTCTCCAAAAACCCTAAAAATTCAACTTTGTTAAAACAACATCAAGGCTTGAAAAATGAACTATGGATGGTCATTAAAGAAACCATAATCACGAAAATGAGAGAGGAGAAAGAGTGGTCTTGAAACTTACCCAAAATGCTCAAAGTTGGAGCTTGAAGAAGATGATGAAAATGAAGGATTTTCAAGAAACTCCAAGAAGAAAAGACGTTTAGAATGGTGAAAGGATTTAGGAAATGTAATTAGAAGAAATTTTTGTGAAGATTAGGGTGATGAAGAGAGGGCTGGCCGTGTGGTTGCTAGAGAGAAGGAGGAGAGAAAAGTTGAAGAAGAAAGAAGAAGAAGTAATGAGAGAGAAAGTGTCTTGAAATTATGATTAAAGTGTAGAAGAAATTAGCTAAATGAAAGGCAATTATTTGCCTTGCATGGGCTGCCACCAGCCGTGCAAAGAGAGAGAGAAGAGAGAGTGAAAATTGGCTTCCAAGAGAAGCCAAAGCACATGGGTCAATGTTTGGGTCAAAGCTTCTTAAGGAAGCTTTGATTATTTAACCATTAAATTTGAATTAAAGTAGATAGATTTGACATAAAGTAGATTACATTAGGATAATGTGATTGGATTTTTATTGCACACTATTATCCAATGGATAATAGTTACAGTTGACAGAAGTCAGTATTTAATTAATCTGACAGATGAATTTTTCGCTGTATTGATTTATTTTTATCTGATAGAATTTCTCGAAAATTATGAAACCTCGTAAACTGTGTCAAGTCTCGAGTTTAGTAAGATCCCCCATCAACATGTCCATAGTCCAAGGTTCTCAGAGAAAACATCGCGTTTCTCGGTTCGCTTTCAGCCACAAGACGCAAAATGAGGAATATATTAAAATATTCGACGGTTCCGGAAAATTCCCAGAAAATTCCCAAAAATTGCAAATATTATAAAATGGCTATTCGTCATATAATTTTCCAATTTTTGAAGCACTACAGTCGTTTTCCCGACTCTGCTCGAGTTTCACGCAAAACGAGAAATATATTAAAATATTCGTCGTTTCCGAAAAATTCCAGAAAAATTCACATAAATCACAAATATTAGAAAATGACTATTGGCGGCGAAATAATTAGTTTCCGGAGCGTTACACTGACCTCAGCAATTCTCAGCTCAGTGTGCACGCAAAACGAAGAATATATTAAAATATTCATCGTTTTCGAAAAATTCTAGAAAAATTCCTAAAAATCAAGAATATTATAAAATGATGAATTATGACCAAATAGGTATTTTTCGAGATGTTACATGATACATTGTCGGTGATCATTTAGAATATTGAATGGAGCAATCTGAGTTTGAATGTTGTATTGGGAATCATGTGTTTTGAAAATGAGGTCTCTCCCCTCTAAAAAAAAATGAGGAAAAAGGGAAAACAAAATAAAAGAAAAGCTTGAGATGAAAGCTTGAAAAGAAAGGGAGAAAATGTGAAATTATGCCTTGATTGAAAACTGTCTTTGCTCCATGTATGTTCTATTAGGTTTCTTGTGCTTGTTGAAAATGTTGTTAGCCCTTTGTGCATACCCTCCTTTCTTTATCCTTCCTGACATCATTCCCATGGCCCCATTATATCCCTTGAAAGACCTTTTGATTCTTGCATTCATGCTGATTATTAGTGGAAATTTGGTTTCTTATCAAGCTTATGGAAGTGCATTTTCTTTGAGGAATATTGAGCGCATTGTCTTCATCCTTAAACACTTTGAGTGTGTTAGTTGAGTGATCCTAATTTAGTGAGGAGCATGATTTCCGAGAACTTTAGCCTCTAATTGAACTTGATTTTGATTACCTCTCTAATTCTTGGTTTGTCTTTGCCTATTGCTTGGTTAGATGTTTTCTCGGGTTCCTCATTCATTATTGTCTCATAATCCCATTTCTTAGTTGGTCTTAGTTATTGCTTGGGGACAAGCAAAATCTTAAGCTTGGGGGTATTTTGATGTGTGTAAAACAACATCATATTTTGTTCATGTGTTTGCATGCATTTTTATACATTCTAGGCATTTTAGTTTCCCTTTTTGTTTGTTTTTCCCTTTAGTTCGGATAACTGCGATGTTTTTGGTGTTGTTATGCAGGATTGGTGCTTAATTAGCCTTGAAATGGATGGAAAGCTTGCACAATTGAAGTTGGAGCTTAAAGGGTAGCAAATTGGGACAAAAAGCTCATTCCAGAGAGTTCCACGGCCTGCCCGTGGCCTGAACCACGGCCATGGATCGAGCAGCTACGTGAAAAAGCAAAAGGGGAAGTCCAAAGACAACCACGGCCTGGCCGTGGTGGCCACCATGGCCGTGGTTGAGATTTTGGTTGAAATGTCTGAGTCCAGAACTGACCACGGCCTGGCCGTGGTCCCCACCACGGCCGTGGTTCGGGGTGCGTGTCAGATTTTTAAGCCCGTTTTTCTCTTTTCTGATGGGATTGAACCAGTTTTAAACCATGGGGTATTTATAGATGTTCTGAAGACAGCATTAGGGTTCGAATTTGGTTTGGAAGGGGGCACATTGGAGGCTCTTGATCTTCATCTTCCTCTCTTCTCTCTAGGATTACGGGTTTGGATGTTCTTGGAACTTGATTTCTGGTTTCTTCTTCTCCATGTCTGAGTAGTTCCTTTTGTTTCTAGGATTGGGCAATGCCCTTTGTTACATTGATGATGATTAATTGATATTGTTTACCCCTTTTATTAATCTTGAATGTTGTTGATTCAATCCTTATTGCTATTATTCATGTGAATTTGCTGGCCACTTATTTGCATCTCATAGATATCTAAGGACGTACTGAAAGGTGAACCTAGGTGTTGGAACTATAAGAATTGAACTTAAGGTTTAAATCACGAGAGTAGGTTTAGCCTTTCGAGGATTAATGAATTACCAAAATGCGTAATAGGTTCAATTTAGATTTAATTACCACGAGAGTAGGAATTGGTTTAATTGGGCACGGTTCTTGTATCTTGAAAGGGAACATTAACTAATTTAGGGTAATTCACCTTCAATTGAATTTCAAGTGTTAATAAGAGGATTGTCAATTAGGAGTCTTGTATCATTGTGGTTAACCCCAATGCTGGAAGCTTTCTTGAATCTGAAAACCTTTCCTTAACAATTACTGTTTTTGATCTCAACTTTACATTTTAATTTTTATTGTTTGGTTACTAAGTTTTTATCACTCCACAATTACATTCTCTTTGTTTAATTTAATTGAATTAATTAATTAATTGATATTCATAGACATAGTCCCTGTGGATTCGATCTTTTTATTACTTGATGACGAAACCGTACACTTGCGGATTTCACCCCAATCAGACATTAATTAATATTTAACAATTAAAATATCACAAAGATATATACAAACTATGCACATGCATATTGACCCAATTTCCTATTCCATGGAGCTAAACACAAGTCGGAGAGAATGATCTAGAAGATCTATCAGTGTCTCGATTGCCTTAGAACAAGTGCTATAATTTTCATCATTTTTGCACATTCGAACTTATACACGACAGTCTACGCCATATCTTGATTAAGAATAGTGTCTCGGTCTAGATCGTCTGTGTGTTGCATCGGTCTGATCCATGGTATAGTGGGGCTACCAACTGCCCATTGTGGAAAACCCGCACCCCGATCCCCCCAAGGTTAACAAGTAACCTACACTATGCCTATCGCACCCGCACAAATGTGTTATTCAACTCCTAGGTCATCGGCCTTAACATAGTCCACAAGACTTTTCCAATGCATAATAGATCCACATAGGCCAATTATAGGCCAAAATCATAATTTCATATATATGGGTCCTACACGTTGGCCCATAGTAATTCTACTGCATTTTCAATCGCGTAGTCATTTTACTGCATTTTATAATTGCGTAACATTTCTGTCGCATTTTCAAATTGCATAATTATTTTTCAACATTTTCTCAATCGCGTAAAAATATTTAAACATTTTTCAAATTGCGTAGTGATTTTTCAACGTTTTAAAAATCGCGTAGCTTAAAAATTACATTTTTAAGTCATATAAAATATTTTTTTATCATTTTTCAACTGCGTAAAATATTTCTCAATATTCTAAACATCATTTTGGACTTTCCAAAAATTAATACAATTTCTAACTTCATTTTTCACGTTTTTTCCCTTAAGAAATTCTTTCCGTAAATTTTCTACTATTTCCACAAAAATTACTTTTTCATTGATTTAAATCAATTGTTCTAGCTTAAAATTTCCTAACGCGCTTCAAAACCCAAGGGGTGAGCTATACGTTAGTAAACTTCAAGTCACCAATTTATTTCCCATTTATAAACTAAATCCACTAATTTAATTAATTCCAAAAATAAGCTTTTCTTACTTTTATATCTCAAAATCCCTTAATGTAAATCCTTTGCTATTTTAATCTATTCAATATTATATTTAGAAATACTTTTTGTTCTAATCTACTAATTCTTGGCATATTGGCCACAAATCATTTTGTTCTTCAAAAATCAATCATTTAATCACTTCCTATTTCATTTTATCATTCATAAAAATATTTGACTTAAACCTCCATTTTTAAGGTATAGAGGCCGTGAGCCTCCTAGGCCTTTGGAGCCAAAAATTTGTTTATTTTCAATACATATATCATAATATACATATCACATAAATTATCATATCTCTACTATCACATAATCATGCATCATAATAAAGCTATAAATCACATAAATAAATAAATAAACACAAATAAATAAACTTAAAGCACATAAATACAAAGAAATAAATTACACAACTATGGGAATGAATCCTGACATGGATTCACCACCCATCAAATACAAGTTCATCTCTCATCACCATACTTGGTTGGTGAGATAGATCTCCCTCTTACCTTAGATGTAGTCCCTTATTCTTTACTTTGCTCCTTGATTCAAGCTTTTTCTACCGATTGATTCTTGAATCAACAAAATAAATACACAATATTAACATCTAAGGCTTCTTTAAGACAACCATGGATTCAAATCATAGTTTAAAACTTTAAATAGATAGGAATAGGATGATTGACGTACTTCACCTCAAAAATCTTCAAACTTGAAGCTTGAAGAAAAGGTAGAAGAAGATGGAATTTGAAGTTGGTTACAACTACAAAGTTTCTTGGATGGATATAAGGATTCAAAATGTGTGGTTGTATGAAATTTTAGAAGAGTGGAGGTATGGTGTGGGTGTTTGGCCGTGGGGTTAGGGAAGCAAAGTGAGAGATAATTTTTTGAGAGCTTTTGTGTTCGTTTTCTTTTAAGTAGAAGATGATGTTGAATGATAGAAATGAAATGAAATTTAAGACCCTTCCCTATAGCTATTGTCATGGAATGAATGGAGAGTAAAGTGAGATATTTTGTGTTGATATTTGCTAGGTGATATTTGTGGAGGCAAGATATTACTACAAAGATAAGAATGGATTTTAAACCATTGAATTCTTCTCCAATTTGTGCCTTGGCCGTGGGCTTCCTTAAGCCAAAAGGTGGTCCAAGTTTTCACCTTTCAAGTCTTCCATCCAATGTTGTAACACTAAAAATTCAAGCCTTTATTGTTGACTTGTTTCTATTAGTCCATAATAAGAAGACTAGCTTCTCATTGGTTTGACATAAAGATGTCATAACCATTATTGTTGACTAGCATCTAACTATTTTTTTAGTAGCTATTACCCAATGGTTAATAGCAACAGTTTACAGAAATCACTATTTATTGTCTAATTAATAATAATAATTGTAAAAAAAAATTTCAAAAACTGTTTCTGATTTTAAGTTTAGTAAAATCTCCCAGTCCCGTATCAACAGTATAAAATTTTCTGGCTCTGGAAAATTTTTACTTTTTCCGGCCCGTCCCGAGCCCACATACAACCCTTGAGCTCACATACAGCTTAAAATAATATTAAAATAATCACAATCTCAGAAAAATTCACAAAAATTCTCAAAAATCACAAAAATTATAAAACTCATATTTATTCAAAAAAAAAAGAAATTCGGGATGTTACACTATTCTTTTTAGAATTTTAATTGATCTATTGACAAGTAGAAGAGTTACAGAAGTTGATTTTAACTTACCCAGGTTGAGTTGCTGATAAACTGAATATGGAATCAAATTAACACTAGCACTAAGACCAAGTAAAACTTGTTCAATTTTATGTTCTCTAATAATGCATGAAACCGTAGGACAACCAGAGTCTTTATGTTTCAAAACATTATTGCTCTGAATAATGGAGCTTACCTGTTCAGCCAAGAAGGCTTTCTTTTTCACATTTAGTTTCCTTTTAACAGTGCATAAGTCCTTCAAAAATTTGGCGTAAAAAGGAACCCGTTTGATGACATCTAACAATAGAATATTGACCTTCACTTGTTTAAAAATTTTAAAAATTTCAGTGTGGTGGTTCAATTTCCTTGAATTGTTTAATGCTTGACGAAATGGGGGTGGAGGCGAGAGTTTAGTCTTATTTTGGCTAGATGACTTATCAACATCTTCCTTATCTTGGGGGATTAATTCATCATTTCTCTGACAAGGTTCAGGAATTTATTTTTTAACAACTTTTCTACTCCTAAGTGTTATCACTAACTTGACTTGATCTATTGGTTGATTTTCTAAACTACCTTCATTTAGACTGTATTGATCCTTGGGATTCGATTGAGGTTGAGGAGGAAATTTTCCTTTCTCGTGAATGGTGAGTGCAGAAGCAAATTTAGCAAGAGTTTCTTTTATGTCAATCATGGTTTGAGTGTTTTGTTTATTAATGACCTCTTGCTTTTCCATGAATGCATGCAGTGTTTCTTCAAGATTTTTCCTATATGGTGGGACATAAGGTTCATATCCTTGAGAATTTTGAGAGGCCTGTTGTTCTTGAGGAGGCGGTGGTTGCATAAACTATGCTTGATTATTATTCCTCCAATTGAAGTTCGAGTGATTTCTCCATCCTGGATTGTATGAATCTGAAAAAGAAGAAGTAAATGGATTTTTAAAATTATTCATTGCATTTACTTGCTCATGTACAACTTCTTTAAAAATAGGAATCTTAGGACATTCATGTGTTGAGTGTCCTAAGTCATCACAAATGCCACAAATTTCTTCATTTTGCACAGATTTGATTTCTTCCACTTTCCCTAATTCCATGAATTCAACCTTTCTAGCCAAACTGGCATACCTAGCATTTAGATCTTCTTCTTGACTAAGATAACATTTTCCTTTACTAGCATTTGCAAGGTTATATCTAATTGAATTTTTAGAAGGATTAGTACCATGCCAAGATTGAGAATTTCCAGCTAAATGGTTTAAATAATCTAAAGCTTCTTTAGGTTCTTTGTCAAGAAACTTGCCATTGCACATTGTTTCCACAAATTATTTGGTTTCAGGTGTTAAACCTTCATAAAAGAAGCTTATAGTGTGCCATTTTTCAAAACTATGATATGGGCAAGAATTTAACAAGTCTTTAAAACGTTCCCAACATTGAAAATATGCTTCATTTGAATTTTGGAAAAAATTTTGGATTTGTCTTTTCAAAGCATTGGTTTTATGTGTTGGAATGTATTTCTTGCCATGTGCTAATTGATCTTGGTTTCAAAGCGTTAAGCCAAGTTTTTGTTATCTTTCAGAGAAAAAGGAAACAATTTAAGCTTAACAATCTCTTCAGTTCAAGTTTGGTCATTAAAAGCGATACATACTTCCTCAAATTCTTTTAGATGTAAATATGAGCTTTCAAATTCTTAACCATGGAAATTAGGAAGTAATGAAATCATACCTGTCTTAAATTTAAAATTGTTAACATTAAGTGGAAAGACAAAACAAGATGGAGTAGAATTTCGAGGTAGTTGCAAATATGCACGCATAGTTCACAACAGTTGATTTTCATGTTCATCATGTATACTTTCATTTTCAGCCATTGTGTCAACTGTGTGTGATTGTGATTCAAACAAATCAATATATAAAGTACCAAGATTAATTTTAACTAAACGAACAGAATTTGAATTACGATACTAATTAAGCATAAATAAATGACTTAAAATAAAAAAAAATAATATACAAGTTGATGGTATAAACCAGACATTAAATATTAAGCATAAATAAATGATATAAATAAGTAAGTTAGTAAGCTAGAAAATATAAATAAATGACATAAATAAGTAAGTTAGTAAGTCAGTAAGTTAGAAAGTTAGTAAGTTAAAAAGTTAAAAGAGTAGAGAAAAAAAAACTGATGGTGAAGTTTACTAAAAGAAAGAGAACCTTAATAAATTAAAACTTCAAATCAAGTTCCTGACAACGGCGCCAAAAACTTGATGCAAATTATAAGTTGTAAACCCAAGTGCAGGTTGTTTCAAGTAATAAATTTTCGGGAGTTCGAGGTCGATCAAAAGGGAATTGATAAAGAAAAATTCTTTGAGGCAAGGAAAAGATTTGTCATAACAATAAAGGTTATAAAAGTTGTTCACAAATGAAAAAAGATTTGCTTAGACTAGGAGATCCACTCTTGGTAATAAATTAAAGAAAAGATTAATTTTTTTATAACTCAATTAAAATCTACACATAATAGAGGTTCCAATCGGAAAATACAATATTCAAAGTTCATTTAAGATTATACATATAATTATATTATGGTTCCTTTAATTATTAACTAACACTAGCACTTATAAATGGACTCAAGAATTCATTGTCCCAACCTCTTGTCTACAATGAATCAAGATCTCCACTTTACAAGGAGGGTTTCTAAATTGATTGGAAACAAACTACAACACATATAATGACCACTTGATAATACATCATTCAAGCACAAGAAAGAAATTAATCAAACTTTAATTTATTACCAAGAGCTTCACCCTTTCACCAAAGCAAAATAAAAATTAGTTACTCATGAATAAGAAGAAAGAAAGAGATAAGAAGAAAAAGATGAACATAACTTTAATTTAGAACAAAGAAAACTACAACAAGAAAAATAAATAATACAATAGCATGATCTTGATCTCTAAGCCAAGATACCTAAATGATCAGCCAATGCTCCCTTTTATAGAGTTTGAGGTGTACAAAATGACAATGGAGTGGTTTGATAATGAGTGGAAAATGCCAAGGGGGTTGTTTGATAATTGTGAATGAGTGGAAAATTTTTGAGATTCTTGTCTCCTGAATGATTCAGTGCTGAACTCATGGCTGCCGTCAGAATATGGAAAATTGGTCTTCATAAAAGTTGTAGGCTTTTGTCTTAGATTTCCTATGCCGCTAGTTTCAACCCAATCTAAATCTTATAACTCAAATTATAGCCCAATCTTTGTACACTACTTAGGCCTAGCTACAACTCCTCTGTTTTGATTTCCAAGCCCAATCTGACTTCCAAAACATCCGAATTGACTTTGTGTTCTTCATCAAAGTTGTAGATTTGAGTCTTAACTTTTTAATGCCACTAGTTTCAGCACAAAATAATCCCTACAACTTAAGATATGGGCTAATGAGTGCGCAGAGGTCAAGCTATCAGGATCAGCACTCTGGATCTTGCTTCAACTCCAATTTAAATTATCTAAACGTATGATTTAGCTCTTGAGGTCTCATGAAAGTTGTATAGATTTGTCTTACATTTCCTACAAGACTAGAATCACATCAATCAGATACTTGCAACTCAAATTATAGCCAGTTTACTGAACGCTGTCAAATAGACAAATTAATGCTAATTTAAGCAATAATTTCTTTAATGATCCAATTAAGCTCAATATCATAAAATGCGATAAAACTAACTTAATTAAGCTTAATTGAACCTTAAGAAGCTCAGCGAGAGGATTATAAAATGAATAAAATATATTGCTAACAAAGAGAGCCCTCTGGGCGGTGATGAGTGTGACCTCCCTCATAGAATCCAAATCGGGAAAATGGTTAAGAAAACCCCCTCCGACCTCATTTTCTGATGAGGATTATGTAAACACCATCCCAAATCACAATGACCCTATAATCATCATTACCGGAATAATGACAAATGCCGAGGTCCAAAGAATGTTCATGGATCTGGGAAACTCAGTTAACACTGTAATGCCCCTTTTTCTCCCTTAGTCATAATGGGTAAGAAGAAACGTCGCACTATGGTGAAACGACACACAAATAATTACGAAAAACTTAAACATTTTTTTTTCTTTTTCTTTTTCTTTTCTACTTTAACATGTATCTGGTTAAAACTTCCATTTAATGTACATATACACCTATTTATAAATATATCGCGTGATTGAGTTAAAATTTAAAAGTTCCTCTTACCAATAAAACTTCTGTCAAAAGGTCAAAGAGCAATCAACGTGGAATGAAACATACGACCATTTACAATATGGATAATTATACACTTTTTACCAGAAATACAAGCCTGTTTAAATTACATTTCCAAAAAGATATACAAAAAGCAAAATGTATACCTACCCCAAGAGATACAAATATATACCCACTAATCCCGTAGTACGTTAGGCTCCCTCAAAATAAACGGATAGCCATCAGTAGCCATCAATTTAAAACCAACCCTAAGACTGCCTGGAACGAGAAGGAGCCGTAGATGGATCCTCCTCAGGGTCCTCGTCGTCCGACGAGACATCCATCGGGACGACAGAACAGCGGGCAGGAGCCCGAGCAGTAGACAAAAAGGAATCCTCACGAGGGGTATAATACATTTCACCCCACATGTCCCTCATGGGCATATAGAACTCCAGCCATACAAAAGCATGAAAATCCAGAATAGGAGCGTCATAACGTCTCCATGCTAAGGACACCATCACATCGCCGTGGTATGCACATCGGTCAGCAGTCCGGACCTCCAAGAAAGTTGATCTGTACATAGCCAAAAAGTCCACGGAGTCGAAATGACATCCTCAACAACTTCGATCTCAGTCGAGATAAGGCCAGAAACCTTGAAACTCAGTGGTTTCCTTGTCCTCCTCACGAGCGTCTTCTCGAGAGCACACGATCCAACCAAAATACAAAATAAAGAAATTACCGAAAGAGGTGAGATTTCCAGCTTTCAGTACCAACAAGGCAGCAAGAAAATAAATGGCGTCGAACGCCCACATAAGACACAGTTAATACATACAAGTACAGTAATACATGAAAGCAATTAATGAGAGTAAAACAACAAAATCAATAGTTAACATTATCCATAGCCAGCTAGCAACATTAGCATTACCAAGAGTCAAACAAGTATCACAGTCATAATAGTAAACACATTATCCAATCATAAATGCTCAATGGACCATGTGACTGACAACTCACAATGCAACAAGGGTACCAAAGTTCCTACTCCATGGAGCTAGACATAAACATCTTCGGAGTGAATGATCAAGGAGTAATACTAGTGTATCAGAAGCCTTAAAAAAAATACAGTGTGCTTTCTTTCATAAAATTGTTTGCGCAATGGCTCACACATGGTACCTCAACAATTGATCGCGACATAGGACAGCGTCTCAGGCAGGATCGTCGGTGTGTCGCATTGGTCTATCCCACGGCCCCAGTGGAGCTACCACTGTCTATTGTGAGACACCCACACCCCGACGCCCCCAAGGTCAACAACATATGACACCTACACTTAGTCTATTCGCACCCGCACATAGGTGTTATTCAAACTCCTAGGCATACATCGCCTCACAAACCATGTCCAACAGACAGCACATGCATGACGACACAATGTCCAATCATGTATGTTCATCAATGATGCATTCAATATAAGCCTTTCCTCAATGGCACATAAGCATTATTCAATGTCCAACATGACATATCAACAATACATTTATTAAAACATTGCCTCAATGCCACATCATCATTCTTATCTCATTGAGTACTACATCAATGATGCATAACCCACATAGGAAATCACACTTGCATCAATAATTCTTAGTATCAATATATATATTCCTCATTACACACACATCACAATTTCCATGTCATGGATCCAAGAATTCCATATTTAAAAATCATTTCTTCTCTATCGGCATGAATACACATACCTATTACAATTAAGTAAAGTAAAATCCTCGAATCCAGGGCTTTTAGGTTATGTTTGAGTTACAAACGACAAAGAACCATAATCTCAATCATTTCCATCTCAAAAATCTCATTTTTGGTCTTGGTAATCGATTACAACACCCTGGTAATCGATTACCAGAGGAACAGAATCTCTGTAATCGATTACAATCTCATTGTAATCGATTACGTGGTTTCCAGAACCACGATTCGTAACTTCAAGGCCCTGGTAATCGATTACACATCCTTGGTAATCGATTACCAATTGGATAGAACCTCCGTAATCGATTACCCACCAGTTGTAATCGATTACGTGATTCCTAGAAGCACTATTTCGTGACATCAGAGGCTTGGTAATCGATTACACCACTCTTGTAATCGATTACAAGCTAAACAGAATCTCTGTAATCGATTACACATAAGACGTAATCGATTACCAGATTCCCAGAATCACGATTTCGTATCCTTAAGAGCTTGGTAATCGATTACAAGCCCCGTGTAATCGATTACCACGTGTAAATTTGCAGAAAACAAAGTCCTCCAGGTCCTTTAACTCAACCAAACCAATCATTATCATATTTAATCAACAAGTTACTCAAATATACCTTCAAATCATGCAAGAGGCATCAATAAATCATACGAACCCAACAAAATGCACTATCATGAAGAACAACATAAAAATGAGAGAACTTTATACATGGATTCAGAAATCAATAACAACACACATACAAGACATTCCTTTACTACCAAGATTGGTTGAAGAGGATCATCTCCCTCTTACCTATTTGGAAGACAACACAATGTGCCACTCCTTCTTGCCCTAGATTTTTGTTTTCCCCCTTCAAGAAAACTCCAATGTGAGTGATCACCACAATGTCCACTCAAACCATGAAAAATAGGTTCTTGGTCACCAAGGTGGCCAAGAGAAACGAAAATAGCAAGAAAGATGGAAGAAAGTTGAAGGCTTTACCTTAAAGCTCCAAGCTTTAGCTTCATTGGTGGAAGAAGAATGAAAGAAGAAGAAGAAGAAGAAGAAGAAGAAGAAGAAGAAGAAGAAGAAGAAGAAGAAGAAGAAGAACCAAAAGATGGCAAAGAAGAGGACTTGGAATGGTGTAAGAAAGCAAGAATCTTTGATGATGAAGCAAGCAAAGGATGATTTGCCTCCGGGAGAGTGGTTGCACGGTGGAAAGAAAAAGAAGAAGAAGAGGGAAATGGGTATTTGGGGTTTAGAAAAATGAGAGTGTAATATTAGGAAGAGGAGAGGAATTACTTAGGCTTCCCCTATAGGCTCTGCCGTAGAAGAGTGGAGAAGGGAGAGAGAAAAATGTGTCAAATAAGAAGCTTCTTGGAAACTTCCTACAAGGGGTTTTAATTAACTAAATTCTCTTTTTCTTCTTTCTTGAAAATAAGGCTAAAAAGAGGTTTGACACAAGGTAATTTTTGAATAACGCAATAAAATTTTTATTACGTGTTATTATTTATTGGACGTAATTATAGTTGGCAGAAGTCAGCATTAACAAATCTGACAGATAAATTCTTCGCAGTGTTTTATTATTTAATCTGTTAAAATTTCTCAAAAAATGTGAAACCTTGTAAACTGTGTCCAGCCTCGGGTTTAGTAAGATTCCCCGTCGACGTTTCCATAGTTCAAGGCTCTCGAAGAAAATGTCTCATTTCTCCGGTTTCGCTCAGTACACACGTAAAACGAGAAATATATTAGAATATTCTGCGTTCTCAGAAAATTCCAGGAAAAATTCCAGAAAATCACAAATATTTTAGAATGAATTTTGATAGTAGAAAAGTAAATTTTGGGGTGTTACAACTCTCCCCAACAAATAAGAATTTCGTACTCGAAATTTTCCATACCTTAAAATAATTCGGGATATTGCTCCTTCATCTTGTTCTCCAGCTCCCATGTCACATCTCCAGTTTCTTCGTTCCAGATTACCTTCACTAGTGCAATGTCCTTGCCTCTGAGTTGCTTGGTCCTCCTATCCTCAATCCTTACAGGAGTTGTCTCATAAGTCAAGTTTTCCTTCAATTGTACGGAATCAGGTGCTATGACATGATTAGGATTTGGGATATATTTTCTGAGTTGTGACACATGAAAGACATTATGAAGATTTGAAAGAAAAGGGGCTAAAGTTATTTGGTAAGCAACAGGACCTATCCGATGAAGAATTTGGTAAGGTCCAAGGAATTTTGGAGTGAGTTTTCTAGACTTGAGGACACGATCGACCCCAGTCATAGGTGTGACTTTCAAGAAGACATGCTCTCCTTCTTCGAACTCAAGAGGTTTCCTTCTTTTGTCCGCATAACTCTTCTGCCGACTCTGAGCCATTTTCATTTTCTCCTGGATCATTTTTACCTTCTCAATTGTCTGTTGAATGAGTTCAGGTCCAACGGTAAGCCGTTCTCCATCTTGATACCAGCACAGAGGCGTCCGACACCTCCGCCCATATAAAGCCTCATAGGGCGCCATCCCTATACTTGAATGGTAACTGTTATTGTAGGTGAATTCCACCAATGGTAAGATTTCATCCCAACTTCCAGTTTGCTCTATGGCACAGGCTCTCAACAGATCTTCTAACGACTGGATTGTTCTTTCTGATTGACCATCAGTTTGCGGATGGTAGGAAGAACTTAACCGCAACTTTGTTCCCATAGCCTCCTGAAGACTTTGCCAAAACTTCGAGGTAAACCTCGGGTCTCTATCGGAAATAATACTCGTGGGTATCCCGTGAAGTCTGACAATTTCACTAATGTATACCTGAGTCAACTTCTCCAATGGATATCTTATGTTGATTGGCAAAAAGTGAGCTGACTTCGTAAGTCGATCCACTATTACCCATATTGAGTCATATCCTTTCCTAGTTCTTGGTAACCCGACAACAAAATCCATGGCGATACTATCCCATTTCCATTCAAGAATAGTTAAAGGTTGTAGTAATCCAGCTTGTCTTTGGTGCTCAATCTTCGTTTTCTGGCAAACTAAACAAGACGACACGCATCTACTGATATCTCTTTTCATTCCATGCCACCAAAATAACTTCCTCAAGTCTTGATACATCTTGGTTATTCCAGGATGCATACTCAACTGACTCGAATGAGCATGTTCAAGTATGTACTTTCTGAGTTCTTCATCTTTAGGCACACAGACCCTTCCTTGGAATCTCAGAATCCCATCACTTCCTTCCTTCAACGTTGATACACCACCCTGCCTCATTAATTCTCTTTCTTCTTGCAGGAATTTATCGACCTTTTGTTTCTCTCGAATATCATCCATCAGGTCATTCGAGATAGTGATCCTATTTATGCAGATTTTTCCCGGTGTTAACTCTACAAATGACCATATATCTCTGAATTGCTCTAACAGGTCCTTTTCTCTAATCATCATAGTAGAAACACTAATCGTCTTCCTACACAAAGCATCGGCCACCACGTTCGCCTTTCCAGGATGATACTAAAGTTGGAAATCGTAATCTTTCAAAAATTCTAGCCATCTTCGTTGCCTCATGTTCAGCTCCTTCTGGTCGTACAGGTATTTTAGACTTTTGTGATCACTGAAGACGTTAAATGTGGCTCCATACAGATAATGTCTCCATATTTTCAATGCAAACACCACTGCAGCTAACTCTAGATCGTGTGTTGGGTAGTTCTTCTCGTGCATTTGCAATTGTCTTGAGGCGTAAGCCACCACTCCTCCGTTTTGCATGAGAACGCACCCCAAACCTTGATACGAAGCGTCACAGTACACTTCAAATGGTTCACTAGGATTCGGTAAGACTAGCACTGGTGACGTAGTCAGCTTCCTTTTTAACTCTTGGAAACTTCCTTCACAGGAATCTGTCCATTCAAAAGCTTGGTCTTTCTTGGTGAGTTGAGTGAGCGGTCCAGCAATTTTGAAAAATCCCTCAATAAACCTCCGGTAGTATCTGGCTAATCCAATGAAGCTTCGGATTTCCGTCACTGTAGTTGGTCTTTCCCACTGTAGTACGACTTCTACCTTTGAAGGATCCACTGCAATCCCTTCCTTTGTGATTACATGACCCAAGAATTTCACTTCATCTAGCCAAAACTCGCACTTGGATAGTTTCGCATATAGCTCTTTTTCCTTCAAGATCTGGAGAACTACGCTGAGGTGCTCAGCATGGTCCTCGCGACTTTATGAATAGATCAGGATATCGTCGATGAAAACAATAACGAATTTGTCCAAGTAAGGACAAAAAATCCTATTCATGTAGTCCATAAATATCGCAGGTGCGTTTGTCACACCAAAAGGCATCACCAGGTACTCGTAATGACCATAACGAGTACGAAAAGCCGTCTTGGGAATATCTTCCACTTGTACTCTGATTTGGTGATAACCCGATCGTAGATCGATCTTGGAAAACACAGCTACTCCCTTTAGTTGGTCCATCAAGTCATCTATCCTCGGCAATGGATACTTGTTCTTGATCGTAACCTTATTCAACTAACGGTAGGCCACGCATAATCTTGAAGTCCCATCTTTCTTCTTGACCAACAATACAGGTGCTCCCCAGGGTGACACACTGGGTCTCAGGAATTGCTTCTCTAGGAGCTCTTCCAACTGCTTCTTAAGTTCCACGAGTTCTGCTGGTGCCATACGGTAATGTGCCATAGAAATAGGGCCAGCTCCTGGTACCAAGTCGATAGCAAACTCGACCTCTCGTTCCAGTGGCAAACTAGGTACATCATCAGGGAAAACCTCAGGAAATTCTCGAACAACAGAGATTGCGTCCACATCAACTTCACTCCCGACTTTCAAAGAAGATAATAACATGTATCCTCGAGCTCCTTCTTTCAGAAAAGCTTTCACTTGGTTGGCGGTCAAAAATCTAGAATCCTCATCCAAAGGGAAAACTATTATTTTTCTGGAACAGTCTAACAAGATATGGTTGGCAGATAGCCAGTCCATTCCTAATATCACGTCTAGTTGGGATAATGGTAAACAGATCAAATCAACAGAAAAGACTCGACCTTCCACTATTAAAGGACAACCTAGACACACCTTAGTAGTGACGACAGGTTTTGCAGTAGGAGTTGAAACAGTCAAATCGAAAGGTAAAGAAGACACAGGAAATCCAAGTCTTTTCACACAATCATGTGAAATGAAAGAATGAGTAGCACCAGAGTGATACAGTACAATTAAAAGATTACCTTCAATGATACCTTCTCCTTGTATCAGATCCTCGGATTCAGAGGCCTCAGCACCACTCAGGGTGTAGACTCTGCCTCCAACTTGTGGTTTAGAAGCCTTAGCAACATTGACGGATGGTTCCGCCTTGGTCTGGTTATAGTCTCGAGAAACGTGACCAGGTTTCCCGCACTAAAAGCAAATAAATCCTTTGATTGTGCAGTCCCTTGTGAAATGCTCCTTCCCACATTTTATACATCTCGGAGTAGTTATAGCATTCTGACCCATCCTTCCAGGGCTTCCAGTTGGGCTTCCTCCTTGAAATTTTTGTGGTTGTTGGCTTCCAGAGGGTCTGGAATAAGGCTTCTTTTGATGACGACTCGAGTTACCACCACCTCCTCTTTGGGACCGAACGGGCCCAAAGTTTCTGTTTCTCGCCTCACGTTCTTGTTCCACACTTTCCAATTGGCAGCAAGTGTCGAGTAGCTCAAAAAATTGAGAAATCTTCAAGGCTATCACAATTTTCTTCACATCATGCCTCAGGCCTTCCTCAAACTTCCGACACTTCTAAGTTTCATCGGGTTGAAATTGAAAATAGGTCAAAAATCTGGACAAGTTCTCAAACTTGGATGCGTATTCGCTCACAGTCATACCTCCCTGTCGTAACCTCAGAAATTCCATTTCTTTTGCGTGCCTTGCACTTTCAGGAAAATACTTCTTCAAGAACCTTTCTTTGAACACTTCCCAAGTTATCACTCTGTTTGTGGCTTGCAGTAGCCTTTGTTCTCCCGTCCACCAATGTTCAGCATCTCCCATCAGCATGTATGCGGCATAGGTCACCTTCCTATCATCAGCACAATTCATACCCGTAAATATTTTCTCCAACTCTTGGATCCACAATGTAGCTTTCTCCGGATCAAACTCCCCTTTAAACTGTGGAGGATTAGCGCGACGAAATCCTTCCAAGTTCTGAACATCCGTAGTAGCTTCTAGCTATTGTGTAGCTCTAGCCTGTTGTTGAGCTGTTTGCTGGTTCTGTTGCAGCATTACCTCAACCATCTTCTGTATTGCCTCTATGGCAGTAGCCATATTACCCCGACGAGCCATCGCCTCTTCTCGGATTAGACTACGCAAAACACAGAGAAAGTCAGATGTATTCATTTGAATACCAAACAGCAAAATCACAGAGAATGACACAGCACAAATAAGACAGTCCAAAACCACACGACCCAAAGAAACATAACCGGGAGCTCTGATACCAAGACAGTGTAACGCCCCTTTTTCTCCCTTAGTCATAATGGGTAAGAAGAAGGAACGTCGCACTATGGTGAAACGACACACAAATAATTACGAAAAACTTAAACATTTTTTTTCTTTTTCTTTTTCTTTTCTACTTTAACATGTATCCGGTTAAAACTTCCATTTAATGTACATATACACTTGTTTGTAAATATATCGCGTGATTGAGTTAAAATTTAAAAGTTCCTCTTACCAATAAAACTTCTGTCAAAAGGTCAAAGTGCAATCAACGTGGAATGAAACATACGACCATTTACAATATGGATAATTATACACTTTTTACCAGAAATACAAGCCTGTTTAAATTACATTTCCAAAAAGATATACAAAAAGCAAAATGTGTACCTACCCCAAGAGATACAAATATATACCCACTAATCCCGTAGTACGTTAGGCTCCCTCAAAATAAACGGATAGCCATCAGTAGCCATCAATTTAAAACCAACCCTAAGACTGCCTGGAACGAGAAGGAACCGTAGATGGATCCTCCTCAGGGTCCTCGTCGTCTGACGAGACATCCATCGGGACGACAGAACAGCGAGCAGGAGCCTGGGCAGTAGACAAAAAGGAATCCTCACGAGGGGTATAATACATTTCACCCCACATATCCCTCACGGGCATATAGAACTCCAGCCATACAAAAGCATGAAAATCCAGAATAGGAGCGTCATAACGTCTCCATGCTAAGGACACCATCACATCGCCATGGTATACACATCAGTCAGTCTGCACATTGATATGCCAGCAGTCCGGACCTCCAAGAAAGTTGATCTGTACGTAGCCAAAAAGTCCACGGAGTCGAAATGACATCCTCAACAACTTCGATCTCAGTCGAGATAAGGCCAGAAACCTTGAAACTCAGTGGTTTCCTTGTCCTCCTCACGAGCGTCTTCTCGAGAGCACACGATCCAACCAAAATACAAAATAAAGAAATTACCGAAAGAGGTGAGATTTCCAGCTTTCAGTACCAACAAGGCAGCAAGAAAATAAATGGCGTCGAACGCCCACATAAGACATAGTTAATACATACAAGTACAGTAATACATGAAAGCAATTAATGAGAGTAAAATAGCAAAATCAATAGTTAACATTATCCATAGCCAGCTAGCAACATTAGCATTACCAAGAGTCAAACAAGTATCACAGTCATAATAGTAAACACATTATCCAATCATAAATGCTCAATGGACCATGTCACTGACAACTCACAATGCAACAAGGGTACCAAAGCTCCTACTCCATGGAGCTAGACATAAACATCTTTGGAGTGAATGATCAAGGAGTAATACCAGTGTATCAGTAGCCTTAAAAAAAATACAGTGTGCTTTCTTTCATAAAATTGTTTGAGCAATGGCTCACACATGGTACCTCAACAGTTGATCGCGACATAGGACAGCGTCCCAGGCAGGATCGTCGGTGTGTCGCATTGGTCTATCCCACGGCCCCAGTGGAGCTACCACTGTCTATTGTGAGATACCCACACCCTGACGCCCCCAGGGTCAACAACATATGACACCTACACTTAGTCTATTCGCACCCGCACATAGGTGTTATTCAAACTCCTAGGCATACATCGCCTTACAAACCATGTCCAACGGGCAGCACATGCATGACGACACAATGTCCAATCATGTATGTTCATCAATGATGCATTCAACATAAGCCTTTCCTCAATGGCACATAAGCATTATTCAATGTCCAACATGACATATCAACAATACATTTATTAAAACATTGCCTCAATGCCACATCATCATTCTTTTCTCATTGAGTACTACATCAATGGTGCATAACCCACATAGGAAATCACACTTGCATCAATAATTCTCAGTATCAATATATATATTCCTCATTACACACACATCACAATTTCCTTGTCATGGATCCAAGAATTCCATATTCAAAAATCATTTCTTCTCTATCGGCATGAATACACATACCTATTACAATTAAGTAAAGTAAAATCCTCGAATCCAGGGCTTTTAGGTTATGTTTGAGTGACAAAGGACAAAGAACCATAATCTCAATCATTTCCATCTCAAAAATCTCATTTTTGGTCTTGGTAATCGATTACAACACCCTGGTAATCGATTACCAGAGGAACAGAATCTCTGTAATCGATTACAATCTCATTGTAATCGATTACGTGGTTTCCAGAACCACGATTCGTAACTTCAAGGCCCTGGTAATCGATTACACATCCTTGGTAATCGATTACCAATTGGATAGAACCTCCGTAATCGATTACCCACCAGTTGTAATCGATTACGTGATTCTCAGAAGCACTATTTCGTGACATCAGAGGCTTGGTAATCGATTACACCACTCTTGTAATCGATTACAAGCTAAACAGAATCTCTGTAATCGATTACACATAAGACGTAATCGATTACCAGATTCCCAGAATCACGATTTCGTATCCTTAAGAGCTTGGTAATCGATTACAAGCCCCGTGTAATCGATTACCACGTGTAAATTTGCAGAAAACAAAGTCCTCCAGGTCCTTTAACTCAACCAAACCAATCATTATCATATTTAATCAACAAGTTACTCAAATATACCTTCAAATCATGCAAGAGGCATCAATAAATCATACGAACCCAACAAAATGCACTATCATGAAGAACAACATAAAAATGAGAGAACTTTATACATGGATTCAGAAATCAATAACAACACACATACAAGACATTCCTTTACTACCAAGATTGGTTGAAGAGGATCATCTCCCTCTTACCTATTTGGAAGACAACACAATGTGCCACTCCTTCTTGCCCTAGATTTTTGTTTTCCCCCTTCAAGAAAACTCCAATGTGAGTGATCACCACAATGTCCACTCAAACCATGAAA
This sequence comes from Ormosia emarginata, assembly GCA_029884605.1. Classification (NCBI taxonomy): domain Eukaryota; kingdom Viridiplantae; phylum Streptophyta; class Magnoliopsida; order Fabales; family Fabaceae; genus Ormosia; species Ormosia emarginata. The sequence continues at coordinate 9,097,890 of JAQQTP010000087.1, forward strand.
AATAGGTTCTTGGTCACCAAGGTGGCCAAGAGAAACGAAAATAGCAAGAAAGATGGAAGAAAGTTGAAGGCTTTACCTTAAAGCTCCAAGCTTTAGCTTCATTGGTGGAAGAAGAATGAAGAAGAAGAAGAAGAAGAAGAAGAAGAAGAAGAAGAAGAAGAAGAAGAAGAAGAAGAAGAAGAAGAAGAAGAAGAAGAAGAAGAAGAAGAAGAAGAAGAAGAAGAAGAAGAAGAAGAAGAAGAAGAAGAAGAAGAAGAAGAAGAAGAAGAAAAACCAAAAGATGGCAGCAGAAGAGGACTTGGAATGGTGTAAGAAAGCAAGAATCTTTGATGATGAAGCAAGCAAAGGATGACTGCCTCCAAGAGTGGTTGCACGGTGGAGAAGAAAAGAAGAAGAGAGGAAATGGGTATTTGGGGTTTAGAAAAATGAGAGTGTAATATTAGGAAGAGGAGAGGAATTGCTTAGACTTCCCCTATAGGCTCTGCCGTAGAAGAGTGGAGAAGGGAGAGAGAAAAATGTGTCAAATAGGAAGCTTCTTGGAAACTTCCTACAAGGGGTTTTAATTAACTAAATTCTCTTTTTTTTCTTTCTTGAAAATAAGGCTAAAAAGGGGTTTGACACAAGGTAATTTTTGAATGACGCGATAAAATTTTTATTACGTGTTATTATTTATTGGACGTAATTATAGTTGGCAGAAGTCAGGATTAACAAATCTGACAGATAAATTCTTCGCAGTGTTTTATTATTTCATCTGTTAAAATTTCTCAAAAAATGTGAAACCTTGTAAATTGTGTTCGGCCTCGGGTTTAGTAAGATCCCCCGTCGACGTTTCCATAGTTCAAGGCTCTCGAAGAAAATGTCTCATTTCTCCGGTTCCGCTCAGTACACACGTAAAACGAGAAATATATTAAAATATTCCGCGTTCTCAAAAAATTCCAAGAAAAATTCCAGAAAATCACAAATATTTTAGAATGAATTCTGATAGTAGAAAAGTAAATTTTGGGGTGTTACAGACACAATGTTCCTAGACTTACTCAACAAGCTAGGACTGTCAAAGGAAGAACTCATTCCGCATACCAGCGAGCTGATCGAGTTAACAAGGGACAAGATCACCCCGGTTGGGTACATCGAGACTCACCTTACTTTAGTAAAAGACCCCCTCTTTAAAATTGTCAAGGTCAAGTTTCTGGTGGTTGATTTCTCTGTTGCCTACAACGTTATCTTGGGTTGCCCTTCGCTCAATGCCTTTGGTGTTGTGATTTCCACACCCCACTTGTAACATCCCAAAGAGCATGTGAGTCTTGTATATGGTCTCAGAGGTATTATTATGCTTGCTTGGCATGTCAGCAAAGTTTTGTGACAAACTGAGTTCGTTTAGGCACTTAGTTGCAACCTAGAAGTTGAAAAATAGCTTAAAATGACTCACATAGTAACATAAGTTGCTAAGTTAAGGGAAATAAACCTAGAGAGTTTGTTTCTAAGTTGCAAATAGGTTGAATATGATGTACTTAAAATTTGAGAGCAATCATAGTTAGTTTGGTATTTTTAGGCATACTGGTTCTGCGTTTTAATGTTGGATTGACCCCCAATAGATATGGAAAAGTAGAGAAATGGTGAAACAATAATTTTAATGAATCTTAATATTTATTTTAAGGTTGTCAGAAGTAGAAAAACTTGATTTAGCATGATTCAAGGGTCCTTAGCAGATATAAAGTTCCAGCTTTAGGCTTAAGTGCCAAAGTTGGACTTTGTTTCCTTATTTTTCCTTCTTATCCCATGGCTGAAACCAAAAAGAGGAAAGAAAAACAGAGAAAAGAAAGTGGGAACCAAAGAGGGAAAAAGGGAGATAAGGAAGAGGAGCAAGTGAAGATCAAAGGGAAAGGGCATGGGGATCAAGATCAAAACATAAAGCTTGAAGATTGATCTTTCCATACAAGAGGTAAGGGTTCTCAACCTTGTAACTCATCTTCTTCTCCATAAATTCTAACGTAGAAGCTAGGTCACAAAATGTGTTTTCTTAGTCAATTCTTGTTTCCATTAGTTATATCTAGCCATTTTCAACTTGTTGGATCCAAGATAGATGAATTGGTCTTTGGATCAAGTTGTTTAGTTCCTTAAGTTGGAAATTAGGAGTTAGGTTGTGAGACTATGGTTTTAACCATTAATCCATGATTAAGCAAGCCAATAGGTTAAATAAATGTTTTAATATGATTAGAGGTTGCTAGTGATCATAGAAATCACTTGAAACCATTTTTGAATGGCCAAATTCGTGGCTATGTTCCAATGGAACAATAGCTAGCTATGTGACTAGTGCTCAAGCGGTGAGTTATGGGCTCTCAGGTGCCTGTAGCACAGAGAGAATTTGGTGTGCAACAGAGCATTGAGCACCCAGGCGATCGGTGCTGAGTGCTTATGCGCTCGTTGCCAAATAGAACAGAGCTATGCTATGCCCAGCCAGCGCCCAAGCGCTGGGTATTGAGCGCCCAAGCGCTGGAGAATGGGTTCCCAAGCACCTAGAGCAGAATTCAGCAGAACTCTTATTTTGATGAAATGAGTTTAACTACTTGTTGGGATCCCTTTTATATGCCTTCTAGAGTGTGTTGAGACACTAATATCGGTATTTCTAAGAAAGAAAGACCTTCTTGCTTGTATTGGAAAGTAAGAGACCTTAGTGCAACTAAGAGCAATTGATTGCCATAGATAGGTATCTAGACCTTTAGGCAACATAGAGATGCATTTAGTATCACATATGAGGTGATGAGGATAGGGTAAACTAGATGGAAGTAAGTTGAGTTTAGTTGACAATAGTCACTTTCCATAGGGCATTAGTCACTCCTAAGAGAGAAAGGAGAGTTAGTGATGAATGAATGGACATAGTATACAAATATTATGGAAGTTCTAATCTTTAAGCAATTCCATAAGTTAGGAATTGCCTAATGTAGGTATCTAGGACCTTGAGTACACTAGGGTGACATAGTTTACCACTTGTTATGTGAAAATGGGGCAAGCTAGATACAAGTATCAGAATTACATTTTCATAACTAGAAACATGCCTTTATGAGTTAGAAGTGAGCTGAGAGTACATGTTTGCTAGAGTTTTGTTCTTCACTGGATTAGAGAGAATCATGTGATGAGTTAATGTGGAGTTTTGCATGAGTCATACATAACGTTGCATGGTTTCCTGTACTTGCTAATTCCCAAGCAGAGTAATCTTTATTGATGTACAATCGTTTGGCCAAAGGAGGTAAATGAGAAAGTCCAAAAGTCTCTTTGAGTGAAGATTTAGCCCTAGATTCTCAAAGGGTCAAGATTTCTAGGTTCTATGCAGTAGAGTCAATACTCTCTCATAGTGTGAGTAGGAATCAGTCCGTTCATTACTAGGTAATTTGTGTTAGCCATGTGATAAACACATATTTTATTCATTAAGAAACCCTTATATTTAGTCATTTACACTCTCCATATTCTTAATTGATTGAGTTTGACATGATTTTGTGAGTTTGAGCTCAAATTGGTCCTAATTGAATATTTTCAGCATTATTGAGATTTTACACTGTTTCTGTATTTTGGTCATAACTTGAGTTCCTGATATCTGAAAATCATGAATTTTATCTTGTAGGAAAGCTAAGAGGAAACTCTACAACTTTGATGAAGAGCTCGAAGTCCGATTCAGATGTCTAAGGGACCTAAGTTTACATGGAAGTCAGAATACGGGTTCTGTCAGTAGAATCCGAACAGTGTGCACTCATAAAATCATATCTCAAGATGTAATAATGGAGATGGGCTTAAATTTGGACAGTGGATAGTCAAGATCCAAATAAACAACTTTCATGAAGAACACATTTTCAGAAAAAGAAGTCTAGTAGGTCATTTTGGGCTTGCAAGTCGGAACAGAGGTGCTGAAGTTGGGTTTGAGCAACCTACGGTATTTGGGACATATCTTGGGCTTAAGGAAGCCAAATTGGACGAACCAGCTATCCATTTTATAGCCAAGACAAGGATCTACAACTTTCATGAAGAACACTTTTCGTGATTCTGAAGTATAGTGGGTCGTTTTTGGCTTCCAAGTCAGATACGAAATTTTCGTCCTCAACCATCCACTCATCCATCCACTAATCCACTCATCCATCCACTAATCCACTCATCCACTCATCCACTCATCCACTAACTCACCCATTCATCCACTCATACACTAATCCAACCACTTAACCACTCCACCCACTCATCCACTAATCCATCCACTCATCCATCCACTCACCCATTCATGTCCATAATTTCCCACTCACCAAAAGTCCTTTGGCATTTTTCACTAATTCAACCACTCAACCATTCCACTCACTCATCCACTAAACCAATCCACTAAACCAACCCACTAATCCATCCACTCAAACACTCCACTCACTCACCCACTCATCCACCCACTTCCCTTTGTCATTTTGTTACCTTAGACTTCTATAAAAGGCACCATTTATCATGAACAAGATGTAACTCTCCTTCATTTTCTCTCTTAGTTTCTTGTTTCTTCATAGTTTCTTCTTGTTTCTTCATAGTTTTTCTTGTGATTTCTTTCTAGCTATGTGTAACTAAACCTCCCTTGGTTAAGGGGGTGATGAAACCGCTAGTATTAATGTTGTAAACTTTGCATATTTGATTATTTCAACACAAGTTATGTTTTTATTCATATATTTGAATCTATTGTTGGTATGAAGGTTTTTGTACTTGTTCCTACTTTCAAAGTAGTAGATCTAGGTTTATTATGCGCGGTTGCGGTAGTAGATCTAGTGGGATGTATGATGTTCATGTGGGTATAATTATCTTTGTGCTACTTGCGAGTTATAAAAGTGGTAGATCTGGGTTTATTATGCTGTGGTTGCGGTATTAGATCTAGAGAAATATATGTTCTAAGTAATTTAATCCCAGTGTGTGATTAGACCTTAGTGTAATTGGTTTTCTAAATCTTAATGCAATTGTTGGATAGTTGTAAGAGCGGTTGCTTTATGACTAATCAGTGATTAGGAGTTGATTTGAACGGTTGCTAAATTGACCAACACGTAAGGAAAACAGAGATTTACTCTCACAATTGCATAAAAACATAATTGAGCATGTTGGAATAAAAAGGATATGTGGATTTACATTATCATATAAATCTAGTGGTGGATTCAATCTCTTAACCAATTTTCTTATATTGTTGATTTCAGTTTGTTTATTGTTATCTTTGAAGCTGTTCATTGTTCATCAAAACTCCAAAACCCCCCTTTTACTGTTTATTGTTAATCAGAGTCTAAATTGGGAATTGTTTAATAGTGTTAATTGAATTGGTTCTCTGTGGATCGACCCTTACTAACTACAACTAGTTGTAAGGTTTTTATTTTCTGGTGGGCCTGACAACTGATTTTTATCTTAATTTTAATCACTACATCCGCACGCATCAGAATTTTGGCGCCGTTGCCGGGGAACCAATTTTTTCAATTACACTATTAATTTATTTCCTATTTTTATTCTGTTTTTATTTTATTTTATTTTATTTTATTTTTAATCTTTCTTTCTGAGTGTTTTGTAGGTGTTGATGTCCCTTGAAGGAGTAGACGAAGGATTGCTAAATTTGAGGAACTATATTGATCAACTCACTTCACATCCTCAATTTCCCTTCCATCCGGCTAACTTCCAACTCACACCGCTGACATTGAAGTTGCTCGTTACATTGATCTATCAAGTTCGAGACATTTGAGCCATCTGAAATATCGAAGAAGTGACAATGACAGAAAACACTTTAAGGGCATTGGGTGCTCCAGATCTAGATCAACAGCCTCTTTGCATAGACATTCTTGAAAATGAAGAGGCATTTGAATTGAAATCTGGTTTAATCCATCTCTTGCCATCTTTCAATGGATTACCCGGAGAGGACCCCAACAAGCACTTGAAGGAAATCCATGTGGTATGTTCTAGCATGAAACCTGCAGGAATTCATGTAGAGCAAGTCAAGTTGAGAGCTTTTCCATTCTCATTGAAAGACTCAGCTAAGGAGTGGCTTTACTACTTGCCACCCGGATCCATCCAATCATGGCAGGACATGGCCCGAACTTTCCTAGACAGATACTTCCCTGCCTCAAAAGCTGCAACAATCAGAAAAGATATGTGGTATTCAACAAAGGCATGGGGAATCACTCCATGACTACTGGGAGAGATTTAAGAAGCTATGTTTCAGCTGCCCTCATCATCAAATAAGTGAGCAGCTTTTAATTCAGTATTTCTATGAAGGCTTACAAGTGATGGATCGCAACATGATTGATGCTGCTAGCGGAGGAGCATTGATTGATAAAACTCCTCAAGAAGCTAGAAACTTGATCTCAAGAATGGTTGCCAATACTCAACAATTCTACTCTAGAAATGACACTTGGAGTAAGAGCAGTGAAAGAAGTAGAGACAACCAGTATACAAACTGACAAATGACTCAATTGACTGCTATGGTTCAGCGGTTAATGGATTCAGGTAAAGCACCAGTTCATGCTTGTGGGATCTGTTGTTCATCTGGACATCCCACTGATATGTGTCCCACTCTCCAAGAAGACACAAATGAGGAGGTAAGAGCAGAAGGGGATATCTTTGGACTTTCAAAAAATTACAACCCCTACTCAAACACATATAATCCGGGTTGGAGGGATCATCCAAATTTCAGCTATGCAAAGCAACCTCAAAATCAACCTCCAGCTTATGGACCTCTAGGATTCCAACAAAGGCAAGTACCTTTCCCTCAGAGACAGCAGCAAGTTCAAGCTCCTAAGCAATCTGAGCCTTCATTAGAGGAGCTAGTAAAACAAATGGCCACTAATAATTTGCAGTTCTAACAAGAAACAAATGCAACTATACACAGTTTCAAACAAGAAACAAGGACTGCAATCAATAACTTGCAGAATCAGATAGGACAGTTGTCCACAGAATTCAACAAGTTTCAAAGCCAAGCTTCAGGGAAACTACCCTCACAGCCAGAAGTGAACCCGAGGGAAAATGCTAGTGCTGTCACATTGAGAAGCGGAAAGACGATGGATGAGCCTACCTCTCTTCCACCAATCATTCAAGAGAAGGATGAACCACCCAAAGAAGCAAATGATAAGGGCAAACTTCCAAAACCCCTAAGGTAAGTATTTCTGAACCTCTTCCTAAATATGTCACTAAAGCTCCTTTTCCTAGTAGGTTGGTTAAAACCAAGAAAGAAGAAGCAGAAAAAGAAATACTTGAGACTTTTAGGAAGGTAGAGGTTAATATCCCTTTGTTAGATGCCATTAAGCAGGTACCTAGATATGCAAAATTTCGAAAGAATTATGCACTAACAAGAGGAAGTTAAAAGGAAATGAAAAGGTCCAAGTGGGAGAAAATGTTTCAGCTGTAATTAAAAAGAAACTCCCAACCAAATGTAAGGACCCTGGCACATTCACCATTCCATGCACTATAGGTAACACAAGGTTTGAAAGGGCAATGCTTGATTTAGGTGCATCTATAAATGTCATGCCATATTCTATTTATGCATCTTTATACTTGGGTCCTTTGGAACCCTCTTTGGTGTTGTTATTCAATTGGTGATAGATCTAATGCATACCCTAAGGGTGTGGTTGAAGATGTTTTGGTACAGGTGAATGAATTAGTGTTTAAATGGAGACTTCTATGTTTTGGACATGGAAGAGGATGAGTCTCCCAAATCTGCTCCTATCTTGCTAGGAAGACCATTTTTGAAGACTGCACGGACAAAAATTGATGTGCACTCAGGAATTCTAACAATGGAATTTGATGGGGAATTAATTAGATTCAATATTTTTGAAGCTATGAGATACCCAAGTGATGTGCACTCGCTTGTTTAATTGATTCTTTTGATCCTTTTGATTCTTTAATTTCTGCAGACTTTTGATACCGACCATTTTGATGCTCTTGATACAATTCTAACTCATAGCTTAGATGTACGGGAGGAAAAGAAGAAGAGTGAAGAAGAGCCATGGAGTGAAGACATTGATGAAATTGTTTTGCCTTACAAGAGCTCTCTTCCACTCCGAGAAGAGCATGAGGTAACTTTTGTTGATTTACATTGTTACTACCGATATACCTCAACCTTCTATTGTGCGGGCACACTGAATTGAACCGAAAGCACTACGATCATCTTAAATACATCTTCTTGGGGAGAAGGACCACCTTCCAAAGTAATAATTGCAAAGTCACTCACCCAAGAGCAAGAAGAGAAGCGTAGTAGTTGTTTTGCGGGAACATAAGACACCATTGGTTGGTCAATAGGCGATATCAAGGGTATTAGTCCCTCCGTTTGTATGCACGGGATATTAATGGAGGAGGATACTAAACTGTGAGAGACCCTCAACGGAGATTGAATCCTCCCATGATGGAGGTTGTGAAAAAGGAGATCTTGAAGCTCCTAAGTGTGGGGGTGATCTACCCCATTTTCGACGACAAGTGGGTAAGCCCGGTCCAGGTAGTACCAAAGAAATCGGAATTACCTTGTGGTAAGAAATGCTGAAAATGAGCTTATTCCCACTAGGTTACGAGACAGTGGTGGCGTGTTTGTATTGATTACAGGAAGTTGAATGCCGCCACGAGAAAAGACCACTTTCCTTTACCTTTCATTGATCAAATGTTAGAAAGATTAGCTGGTCATTCTTATTATTGTTTTCTGGATGGTTTTTCAGGTTACAATCAGATTGCCATAGCTCCAGAAGACCAAGACAAGACTACATTCACTTGTCCATTTGGTACCTTTGCATATAGGCGAATGCCTTTTGGACTCTGCAATGCACCAGGAACTTTCCAAAGATGCATGATGAGTATATTTTTTGATTACATTGAAAACATCATTGAGGTTTTTATGGATGACTTTAGTGTCTTTGGAAATGATTTTGAAAATTGTTTGGAACATTTAACTTTGGTGCTTAAAAGATGTATTGACACTAACCTGGTACTGAATTGGGAAAAATGTCATTTCATGGTGAATGAAGGTATTGTGTTAGGTCATGTAATTTCTGCTAGGGGAATTGAAGTAGATAAAGCTAAAGTAGAACTCATGCATTCTTTGCCACCACCCACTAGTGTGCGGGAGATTCGTTCTTTTATTGGTCATGCAGGTTTCTACCGGAGATTCATTAAAGACTTTTCTAAAGTCTCATTGCCCTTTGCGACTTCTTCAAAAAGATGTTAATTTTAACTTTGATGAGAAATGTATGGAAGCTTTCAATAAACTCAAGAAGTTGTTAAGCTATTGCGCCTATCATCGAGGCCACCCAACCGGGAGTTACCTTTTGAACTAATATGTGATGCCGGTGACTTTGCGGTAGGAGCTGTCTTGGGACAACGAGTTGATAGAGTTCCTTATGCCATTTACTATGCATCAAGGACTCTAAATGATGCTCAACTTAATTACTCAACCACGAAAAGGAACTTCTAGTTGTTGTATTTGCTTTAGAAAAATTTAGATCATATCTAATTGGTTCTAAAGTGATTGTGTTTTCGGATCATGCAGCCTTGAAGTATCTTCTAACAAAGAAAGAAGCAAAGCCTAGATTGCTCGATGGATTTTATTGCTCCAGAATTTGACTTGGAGATTAAAGACAAGAAAGGGAGCGAAAACTTGGTGGCCGATCACTTGAGTAGATTGGTAAGCGAAGAGGAAGAAATGCCTATCATGGAGACTTTTCGGATGAATATTTGATGGTTGTCAACACCATAATCCCTTGGTATCCGACATTGTTAACTACCTGGTTACTAAGGACTTTCAGGAGGATTTGAACAAGGCCTAAAGAGATAAATTAAGGAGTGATCAGAATACTATATACGGGATGACCCGTACTTATGGAAGCATTGTGCGAGATCAAGTCATTAGGAGGTGCATTCCCGATTCTCGAGACACACTTCATCCTCTCCTTTTGCCACACCTATGCATGTGGAGGACACTTTGGCGAAAAGGACAGCCAATAAAGTGCTTGAAGTGGTTTCTATTGGCCTTCAATTTTCAAAGACGCTTACAACTTCGTAAGTCTTGTGACCATTGTCGAGAGAACAGTAATATTGGTCCTCGTAATCAAATGCCTCAGACTCCGATCATTTTTGTGGAACTCTTTGATGTGTGGGGTATTGATTTCATGGGACCATTCCCTCCTTCATTTAGTTTCACATACATTCTTTTATCCGTTGATTATGTGTCTAAATGGGTGGAAGCAAAAGCCACTCGATCCGATGATTCTAAAACATTGCGAGATTTTGTTAAGTCACATATTTTCTCCAGGTTCGGGACCCCAAGGGCTATCATCAGTGACCAAGGGACCCATTTCTGCAACAAAACCTTTGATGCTCTATTGAAGAGATATGGAGTAATGCACAAAATTTCCACTCCTTACCATCCACAGACAAATGGGCAAACTGAAGTGTCCAACCGGGAGATTAAGTCAATCCTTGAAAAGACAGTGAATCCCTCAAGAAAGGATTAGAGCACTCGACTTGAAGATGCTTTATGGGCTTATAGGACTGCCTATAAGACTCCCATCGGCATGTCACCATTTCGGTTGGTGTATGGAAAGCCCTGTCATTTGCCCGTTGAGTTGCAACATCGATCTTACTGGGCCATTAAACAAGTTAATATGGAATTGGAAGGTGCTGGAAAGCAAAGGAAGTTCCGATTACACAGGAATTAGAAGAACTAAGAAATGAGGCCTTTGAGAATGCCCTGATTTATAAGACTAAAGCTAAGGCATTCCACGACCAATTGATTTCCAGAAAGAAATTTCACAGAGGACAAAAAGTCCTGTTATTCCAATCAAGACTCAAATTATTTCCAGGTAAACTGCGTTCTAAGTGGATTGGGCCGTTTGTGGTAACTAATGTTTTTCCTTTTGGTGCAGTTGAGATCAGGAGTGAAAATTCTGACAAAGCATTTAAGGTCAATGGTCATCGTCTCAAACCATATCATGAACTTCCTGACAGTGCAGAGATGGAAGTGATGACCCTCATCCTTCCACAATATAAGGAGCAGTGAAAGTATCATCATGTCGGGCTGAGGACAATAAACTAAGCGCTCATTGGGAGGCAACCCAACCAGATTTGCTCTCTTTATCCCTTTTTATTTTGTGTTTTCATTAGTTCCTTAGATTATGTTTTTATCTGTTTGTTGGTTGTAAGCATTTGAATCTCTAAAAAAAAAAAAAAAAAAAAAAAATTTGTGTGCCCGACAATAAGGTAGGTAGTGCCATTAAATTTTGTCACTCGGAAGCATGTGAAGGTCACTTTTCTTCAGCGACAACAACTGCGAAAATCTTGCAGTATGGATTTTATTGGCCTACTTTATTCAAGGTCTGTTACACCTTTTGCAAAAGTTGCGGAAATTGGTCAAAAAGGTTCGCTTTGAGATTATCATCTGCACCTACTCCTTGAAAAATTGAGATCTAGGTGGCGCGGTTCTTTTGCTGTCAAACACGTGTATCCTCTGGGGCCGTAAATATTGAGGATCCTAGGAATGGTAATGCGCGTAAAGTTAATGGACAAAGACTCAACCATTCCTGGAAAATCAAGTTCTTGAGTTCTTTGTGTTGCCGGTTAAGTGGCGGATACGGTACTCCGTGACTCTCAAGTCGGTTTATTTTTCAGTTTCTCAAAATAACTGAATCCTTCTTCTCCTTCAAAATGGATGTCATTCTTTCAAACCGAGAAAACATTTTCCTTCTTTTCCTCAAAATGCTCGAGAAAAATCTACAAAGTTCGATGTGAAAGATTGAGACTGTTAATGCACAAAGGTATGCCAGAAGATGTACGTTGGATAATTGAAGCAAAGGTTCGATTAGCGGTGAGTCCTCAATTTCATTTGACTCATATATGCCCGGTCTTGGAAGAAGTTCATATTCTAAAAGGAGAAGAGCAAAAAGGTTACAAGTCTGTTACAAATGTGGACGATGGAACTGTAACAAGCGATGTTATACTTTGGGGATGGTTTCCGCAAATAGAGAAGATAAAATTTTCTTCATTAAGAATGGATGAGTAAGGAGTCATTAGATGATATCTTATCGACTCTTGAGACGCATTCTTGTGGATTGGTGCATCGTGAAATTCTTAAATTGTGGAATCTCTTCAAGGATGAAGAAAAACGCTACGTCTTGGGAATCGACTCTAAAAGACCCTGTTTGCCGGTTTATAAGAAAATTAGATGGGAAGCCTATCCCGACTCATAGAAGGCGTTTAAGCCGTTTCTCGGACGTAAAACGAGAGGAAGATGTGAGCCACAATCACAACAATCTGTACATATCATCATCATCATCTTCTTCTTCTTCTTCTTCATGTCATCTCTCAAAAACAAAAAAAAAAAACAAAAAAAAAAAAAAAAAAAACAAAAAAAAAAAAAAAAAAAATTTATGTATACGTCTTAGGGTTGGCTTTGGTAACACACACCGTGAATGGGGAAATGCATGCATCCTGATCCAGCCTTCTTAATTGAAAAACAAAGAAGGTAGATTGTATCCCACATGTGAGGCAGCTAGGCGTATTATGGCCACTTGTCCCTTTTGGGAGCCCTATGTTGCGCTGGTCTTGAATGGGTCGAATACTGGTCAACAATGCTTTGGCACAAAGCCGAAAGTGCAGACTACCTCCATCCCAATCTTAAGTAAGTATACACTCATCTTTCATCAAGTTTTTCTAACAAATTCAAAAAAAAAAAAAAAAAGAGAGAGGACGTGATGTCTACTCATGACGCGCAGTATAAAGATACGCCATGGACACTGTACATACAGGTATGTCATCATTTTCTATTTCTTTTATCTTTGTATCATTTTGTTGTATTTTAATTTTTGTACAGACGATCCTTTGAGCAGGGTCCTTCAGGGGTTTCTAGACTTCTTTACCTTGATGGTTTTCTTGAAGTCAAACAAAAATAAAATAAAATAAAATAAAATAAAAAAAAATAAAAAAATAAAAAAAAAAGTAAAAAAAAAGAGGAGAAAAGATTCTGTGTTTCTTAATTTCAACCTTTTCTGACAACAGCCAACCTACCCTCATAGGTGCAATTATTCCCCTTTCCATTCTTTTTCCTACTTAAACACTCCATTTTCTCCATTTTCCTTCAACTCGAAACACTCAAAGGGAGGAAGAGTATAGAATGGGGCCTTCTATTCGTAACCTCAAAAATGTCTGTGTTTTTTGTGGGTCGAGTTATGGGAAGGGATTAGAGTTTGTAAACGCAGCTAGCACTCTTGGTCGATCACTTGCTGCGAGGAATATTCATCTTGTATATGGGGAGGTTGTCGTGGGTTAATGGGGGCTGTATCACTTGTCTGCTTCTATAGGAGGCGGTCAGTTTTAGGTGTTATTCCTAAACCTTTGGCTGAAAATAACATCACTTTGGAAAGACAGTTGGAGAAGAAATTCGGGTAACATATATGCATGGACGAATGAAAACAATGGTTGACAATTCGATGCATTTATTGTCTTACAGGTGGATTTGGTACTTTAGAAGAAATTTTTCAAATTGTCTCTTGGGCCGAACTAAACATCCACCATAGACCCATTGGTTTGTTGAATGTTAATAATTTCTTTGATCTTTTGTTATCTTTTCTTGACAAAGTTGTGGAACGTAAATTTATCACTCATTGACAAGACAACTTCTTATCTCTGCCTCCACTATTGATGAGCTCATTGATAAATTAGAAGCTTTTGAGTATGTACGATCCGGTATTAGCTCGGATAGATTGGTCAACAGAAGGAAGCGGCGAAGGAAGTAACAAGAAACAAAAGCCGATCTACGACTTCATCTTTAATGGGTTTGATTTTATTGTACCTTGTTTCGTTTAAATTTGTGTCACTTTCTCCAACAGGTAATATCTTCTGTCCTTTACTCATCTATATTTTAACATTGAGGACAATGTTGTGATTTAGTTGGGGGGAAGGATAGTTGACCCAAAAAATAATAATAATAATAATATAAAATATATATATATATATATATATAAAAAAAAAAAATAAAAAAATTTGTTGTGTTGTTTGGAAAGTATGATATGATTGTCATGTACTTATTAAATCAATTAGTGATGGCAGAGTAAGGAGTAATTTTACTCTTGAGACGCATCTTAATTGGTGGCAGAGTAAGGAGTTTTTTAGGTAGTAACTAATTAGTACTAAAGTTTTATTGTTTGATTTCTTTTCAGGGTTTGATGCGGTACTGACAGTGTGTTTCTTTTCTGCTTGGCGTTGATTCACTTCTTATCAGGTTGTGTTGCTCTTTTCTATATCTCTCTTTCACATTGAAGGCAATGTTATATTAAGCGTGGGGGAGAGATTTCAGCATGTTCTTTTTGTAAAAAAAAAAATTCAAAAAAAAAAGAAAAGAAAAAAAAGGGGGTTCATTGCATGATTGAATAACTTTTCTCCCTTCTTGAACTGATATGCTTGGTGATAGATGATTAAATTGATGAATTGAGTTTGATGGATGCATACCTTGTGAGATTTTGAGCCTAATGGATGGATTCAACATTTATGTCATTCTCTTCTTTCTTGTGTGATTTTCACTCATGTTAATGACCACTCTAGAACTTGCTTTGATTCTTTTTAAGGCTACATTTCACTTGCATGCATGAACATGATTGAGGCCCTCTTTCTTAATTAGCTAGTTTAACCAAATAGCCAACCTTGTTTTCAATTTGATATCAAGCACTCTTTTGACTTCTTGGAAATTCTCTGATTCCTGCCAACCTTGTATATTTTCCTTTGCTTAACCCCTTTGAGCTTATTTGACCATTCCTTGTTTCTAGCTCATCATGTGCCTTAAATGAGAAATCGTGTTCTTACTTTACCTTAGGGAATAAAAGAACATTAGCTTGGTTAATGGATGAGTTTTTGAACAAGTGTGGGGGTGTGTGTACAAAATGGTTGTTGAAAAAGAAAAGAGTGCCCAAAAAGAAAAAAAAATGTATGTATATAGTTATGTTCATATATATAAAAGAAAAAAAAAAAAAAAAAAAAAAAAAAAACCAAGTGTTTAAAAAAAGAAAAGGATTGGGAAATGAATATGTAAAGGGATATACACTAGAGTTGGGATGAGTTTTTATGCTTGTTATTTGAACTTAGCTCTCATTTGCTTTTATTCTCTTTGGTATTTATCTTCTCATATCCATTTTATCCTCTCCTGTTACCTTGACCTCACTACAACCTTGAATAAAGTCTTCATGATTTGTGTGTGCATGTGTTTTGAGTAGTGGAGAAGTAGAAGATAAGCAAGCTTATGGTAGTGCAATTTTCATGGGTTAAATTGAGTGAAATACCTACCTTTTAAACACTTGAGAGATTGAGAGAGAATCTTGTGAAGATCTATCATTCTCGATTCATGTTGAAGATACCTTGCTTGATGGTTTGAGATGTGGAGAATTGTTAACTCATGAATGTTTTGA
The DNA here is from genome assembly GCA_029884605.1 of Ormosia emarginata. Classification (NCBI taxonomy): domain Eukaryota; kingdom Viridiplantae; phylum Streptophyta; class Magnoliopsida; order Fabales; family Fabaceae; genus Ormosia; species Ormosia emarginata. The sequence continues at coordinate 9,113,300 of JAQQTP010000087.1, forward strand.
TCCCTTGAACCTTTGGTTGTTCTTCTTGATTGTAAAATTTTGGTCTTGAGTTTTGCCCAGGAGTGCAAAAAGCTAAGTGTGGGGAATTTGATAAACACATATTTTATTCATTAAGAAACCCTTATATTTAGTCATTTACACTCTCCATATTCTTAATTGATTGAGTTTGACATGATTTTGTGAGTTTGAGCTCAAATTGGTCCTAATTGAATATTTTCAGCATTATTGAGATTTTACACTGTTTCTGTATTTTGGTCATAACTTGAGTTCCTGATATCTGAAAATCATGAATTTTATCTTGTAGGAAAGCTAAGAGGAAACTCTACAACTTTGATGAAGAGCTCGAAGTCCGATTCAGATGTCTAAGGGACCTAAGTTTACATGGAAGTCAGAATACGGGTTCTGTCAGTAGAATCCGAACAGTGTGCACTCATAAAATCATATCTCAAGATGTAATAATGGAGATGGGCTTAAATTTGGACAGTGGATAGTCAAGATCCAAATAAACAACTTTCATGAAGAACACATTTTCAGAAAAAGAAGTCTAGTAGGTCATTTTGGGCTTGCAAGTCGGAACAGAGGTGCTGAAGTTGGGTTTGAGCAACCTACGGTATTTGGGACATATCTTGGGCTTAAGGAAGCCAAATTGGACGAACCAGCTATCCATTTTATAGCCAAGACAAGGATCTACAACTTTCATGAAGAACACTTTTCGTGATTCTGAAGTATAGTGGGTCGTTTTTGGCTTCCAAGTCAGATACGAAATTTTCGTCCTCAACCATCCACTCATCCATCCACTAATCCACTCATCCATCCACTAATCCACTCATCCACTCATCCACTCATCCACTCATCCACTAACTCACCCATTCATCCACTCATACACTAATCCAACCACTTAACCACTCCACCCACTCATCCACTAATCCATCCACTCATCCATCCACTCACCCATTCATGTCCATAATTTCCCACTCACCAAAAGTCCTTTGGCATTTTTCACTAATTCAACCACTCAACCATTCCACTCACTCATCCACTAAACCAATCCACTAAACCAACCCACTAATCCATCCACTCAAACACTCCACTCACTCACCCACTCATCCACCCACTTCCTTTGTCATTTTGTTACCTTAGACTTCTATAAAAGGCACCATTTATCATGAACAAGATGTAACTCTCCTTCATTTTCTCTCTTAGTTTCTTGTTTCTTCATAGTTTCTTCTTGTTTCTTCATAGTTTTTCTTGTGATTTCTTTCTAGCTATGTGTAACTAAACCTCCCTTGGTTAAGGGGTGATGAAACCGCTAGTATTAATGTTGTAAACTTTGCATATTTGATTATTTCAACTTGAGTTATGTTTTTATTCATATATTTGAATCTATTGTTGGTATGAAGGTTTTTGTACTTGTTCCTACTTTCAAAGTAGTAGATCTAGGTTTATTATGCGCGGTTGCGGTAGTAGATCTAGTGGGATGTATGATGTTCATGTGGGTATAATTATCTTTGTGCTACTTGCCAGTTATAAAAGTGGTAGATCTGGGTTTATTATGCGCGGTTGCGGTATTAGATCTAGAGAAATATATGTTCTAAGTAATTTAATCCCGGTGTGTGATTAGACCTTAGTGTAATTGGTTTTCTAAATCTTAATGCAATTGTTGGATAGTTGTAAGAGCGGTTGCTTTATGACTAATCAGTGATTAGGAGTTGATTTAAACGGTTGCTAAATTGACCAACACGTAAGGAAAACAGAGATTTACTCTCACAATTGCATAAAAACATAATTGAGCATGTTGGAATAAAAAGGATATGTGGATTTACATTATCATATAAATCTAGTGGTGGATTCAATCTCTTAACCAATTTTCTTATATTGTTGATTTCAGTTTGTTTATTGTTATCTTTGAAGCTGTTCATTGTTCATCAAAACTCCAAAACCCCCCTTTTACTGTTTATTGTTAATCAGAGTCTAAATTGGGAATTGTTTAATAGTGTTAATTGAATTGGTTCTCTATGGATCGACCCTTACTAACTACAACTAGTTGTAAGGTTTTTATTTTCTGGTGGGCCTGACAACTGATTTTTATCTTAATTTTAATCACTACATCCGCACGCATCACCATGACTATCATCACCCACGAGGGGGGTGAATTAGGTGATTACAAATTATTTAAAACAACATTAAGAAATTATGCATTTTGATATTTTCAATTAACACATACAACAAAATAAGTTTAATAAAGATACAACTATTATAAATTACCTAAATATAACTTAGGTTATGGGATAAATCAAGCAAATAAACTAGATATCAAATTCAACTCAAGCAAATATAATTCAAGCACAAATATAAAGGAGATAGAATTGAGAGAAGTAAACACAATATTTATCCTGGTTTAACTACCAACCACTTGTGGCCTATGTCCAGTCCTTAAGTAAACCACCCGAGATTTTCCACTATCACTTTAAGCTTGAGCAGATGCTTGAAACCTTTACAAACTAGAGCACTCTTCACACCTTGGGATGTCTCACCCCTTGTGCTTGAGCCTCAACAAACAGGGATACCTCACCCTTACAATTTCTTTAAAGAATACCTCACCCTCTTTATAGTGAATCAAGATAGAGAGGAAAAGAGAAACTCTCACAAGAGTAGATAATACAATTTGAAGTTCTATGAAGCTATTTAGGATATCTTAAATTTTGGTGAAAACAGAGCACAAGAGAATACAAAGGATGAATCACGAATCAAAACATAAAAGATGTGTTTCAGGTTGTTGGGTATGTGTAAAAAATGACCCAAAAACATGTATTTATAGAGTTCCAAGAAAAAGAGCCATTGGGTATTAATTTCATTCAATACAAGCTCAAGAAAATAGCAGTTACGTGATTTCTGGGCGTGTTTATTCGAATAAACAAAGTTTTATTCGAATAAACCACTTATAGCAAACCATAAAGTGTTTTCTAGAACTTGTTATTCGAATAAACCTTTAGTTACTTGAATAAATATTTAAAAACACGTTTTGGAATGTTTTCTAGGGTGTTTTATTTGAATAAATATGTATTTATTTGAATAAGCCATTCTGGTTTCAAAATCTGACTTTAAATGGCCATAACTTCTCCATTTCTCATCCGTTTAAAGCAAATGACCACTCATTGGAAACATCTTTGAGTATATTTTCAAATGAAGTAAGTTTTAGAACAAAAATAGAAGTATTTTAAAAGTTATGATAAAAATAGTAACCAAAGGTCAGTTTTTCAAAACTCAAACTTGACTATTTTTCATAGTTTTGAACTATCACCATAACTAGCTTTTCAAAACTTGTTTATTGGGCATTTTAGCATATGAAAACCATTTGTAAAGATTTGAAAACATATTTGATGTAACACCCCAAAATTTGTTTATTTTATTATAAATAGTCATTTTATAATATTGGTGATTTTGTGAATTTTTTTGGAATTTTCTGAGAACGTGGAATAATTTAATATTATTCCTCGTTTTGTGTGCACACTGAGCGAATTTGAGAAAATGAGATATTTTTCCTGAGAACCTTGAACTGTTAAAACGTCGATGGGGGATCTTACTAAACCCGAGGTCAGATACGGTTTATGAGGTTTTACATTTTTCGAGATTTTTATCTGATAAATAAAAATCGCAAAATAATTTTATTATCCTTTGGACAATAAATATCAATTTTTGCTAACTGTAATTTCTGTCCATTGATAACAAATCTGATACAGCGTTAGTTATATTTTATAGGACACTTTAATGACATCACCATGGTGACATCTTCGCCATAATATCACTTTGACTTTTCAAAGGGAGGAAGCTTCCTAGCACGTTCCTTTTGGCTTGTTGGAGAAGTTTGGAGGAAGCTTCCTTGCACCTTCCTATTAGCTTCTTCAAGAAGTCACATTTCTTCTCTCCTCCTCTCCAACACACATTTTTGAGGGCTCTTTGTGGCCACACATTTTAATTCATACACTTAAACAAAATACAACTAATTACACATTCCATTTCATTTCACTTTACTATCACTTCCTCTCTCTATCTTCTCTCTTCATCTTTTTCTCTCAACTTTCTTTTCTTCTCTTCCCTCTCCAACCTTACGGCAATGGAGGCTTGAAGGTGGCCAAACTCTTCACCTCACTTCATTCAACCACTCATTTGTTCATCTCATCATTCCTATCAAAGAGACAAAGCAAAAAGCTCTCACCTTTCTCCTTGGAGGCTCACGGCCTCACCCCTCAAATACACCCATCCATCTTCTTTAATTCTAACCAACCCTTGATCTTGAATCTAGACACCATTGTAAGCAACTTTCATGTTGTGACCATCACCAAAATCTACCATTTTCATTTTGTTCCATCAAGCTTTAAAGTTAGAGACTTTAAGGTACAGTTCATAGCTTTTCCACCTTTTCTCCTCATTTTTGTAATCCTTGATCTCTTAGGTGACCAAGGGTTCCTTTTCTAAGCTTTGATGATGATTTTGGTGAGTTTTGATGTCCTTAGGGTTTCCTTGAAGGTGTAGTACAAAAATCTCTACAAAGGACCAAGAGGCTTGCTTTCTTGTGTTGTCTTCCATAGGTAAGAGAGAGATAATCCTTTTTAACCTATCTTGGTAGTGAGGAAACATTTTTGGTATTGTTGATGAGGAATCCATGTGTGGATTGCTCTCTTTGTTGTGTTGTTTTTCATGATTGTGTATTTATTTAGACTTGTATGAGTTGTTGGTTGTCTTCACATGTTTAAATGGCTATGGATTATATATTGGAATGTTTGGATTAATGTATGGAGAAATGTAGGGTTTACTTACCATTTTGGGGGTCACGGCCTTAGGGCAAATTTTTGAGGATTTAAGCTTGATTTTAGAGACATTAGAACTTGAGTGATTAGGTGATAAAGAATTAATGGTTGTAATGGAAAAACTTTGGGAGTTCTCATCTAGGGAGGCTCATGGCCTCTAGGAGATCTATTGGGTTAAGTTGTGATCTTTGTGCAACCTTGGGTCTTAAGTGATTAAATGATAAGTGTTCAGCATTATGGTGAAGGAAAAAGGGTTAGGCTTTTGTTATAATGAGGCTCACGGATTCTTAAGACAAATGTCACAAAATATGGTGCTAAAATGGAGATTTAAATGATTGGAAAATCTTAGATTCCTTAGGAGCTCATGAAATGGAAAGAATAAAGAATAAGACCTTATCTTATGGATTAGAATGATTTTGAACATAAGGGGAGAACAGGAGAGTTGTGAGACTTGCAAAACCATAGAGTAATTTTTAAGTGAGCATAATTGATTAGATTGAGGAACTTGATCAACCTAAAGGAATAAAGATTGAATAAGGACTTCAAAGGACTCATTCTAGAAAATGAATTCATAAGAGATGTTAATTGAAGTGTGTTGTCATTCTTGAGGACATTAATACTATGCTATCGTAGGTCCGTGTTTGGGACTAAAATTCTGTCGATGTTTAACATGGCCTAATTGTGGCATATTTTAGAAAGTGGATCATCATTGTTGGATATACATGATTGTGCATGGAGTCAATGTGCATTGAGCATTATACACTTTTTGTTGTTGTTCCAATGTGCTGAACTCGGGTGGATCAGTGTTATTATGTAATTGTATGGGCGGTTATGTAATATCATTGATACTAATGGTATTAGGTAATTGTATGGACGATTGTTTTAATATCATTAGGGACAGTACAATGATGGCTTGAGTTATACATATTTGTATTGAACAATTTGCTCAGTCGATGATTGTTAAAAGGTTGGATGAGCCTATGATTATGCATTGAATCAGTCTGCATTGAACAAATTGCTCAGTCGATGATTATTGAAAGGCTGTATGAGCCTATGAACGAGAATTGATTATAGTGTGATCCAGTGGAAGGATCTCAGGGTGCGTCAGGGCGCGGTGATCCCTCTAGTGACTTGTTTTGTCACATTATATACCCTTGGCCGGAAAGTCGATTGCAACACACTGACGAGGAACCAACATGCACTATTCACTTCATGGTCCAGTGTAGACTGTCATTGACGAGAATAGAAAATCTTAGTACCAAGTGCACATGCATTGTGAGTCGGCATTGTGAGTCGGCATATTATTTGGCACTCATTTATATGATGATTATACTATTGTGTTATTGATGTCATAATTATCTGAAATGTATTAATTGTTCATTATTTAAGATTCTATTGCTATTTTCTCTTATTGTATGTGATTACTGCTGCTTACATGTTATTGCTCTGCTATGTGGACGCTCTGCGCCATCCTGTTTCTTTACTACCATAATGGGTAATGTAAGTAGGATGTCTCACCTCTTTCTTGTATCCTTGTATTTCTGTTATATATATATTTGTTAAAAGATTGCGAGGAAGAATACGAGGGACCACACCCTTACTGGTTGGATTGAGCTGATTCACTATTTTCAATATGGCGTCGGGACGAGATTTCTTCGGTTACATACTGGTGCAACTCCATGGGGGCATTGATGCCTGGCGTGTCAACTGGGACACCGAGCATCGTATATATATATATATATGGGGTTGCGGCTTTGGCTGCTAGTAGTACCTATCCCAGGGTTAAAACTTTTCCCTTTTGTGCTTTTGTACCCTTCATCTTTTATTTGAATAATGTAAGTACTATGTTTCGTGTTATCAATGCTTTGTGTTAAGGATGAATATATTACATATGAAATACTTTTTTCCTTTAGTGGTTGTATTTTATATGGTTGAGTACTAAATATGTTTCATTCGGGGCTCATATTTTCTATCTATGTATAAATGAAATAATTTTTTTTGTAAATACTATTTTTGAGACTGTGACACGCCTGGATTTAGTGACTGTGGTGTAATGACGATTGTGTTGTGGTTATTAGGTCTAGGGGTGTTACATTAGGTGGTATCAGAGCAGTTTATCCTATTGAGCCGGGATATGGACTTGCTATGTTTAGGCATATTAGAGTTCTGGTATGTTATGCACTTCCTTGTCTCTTGATTGAGATGATGGGAAAGGAATGCATGGCTTACCATTAGTTGAATATTAGTAGCTACTGTTATACAGTTGCATGATATTAAGGATTGACTTGCTCAATATGTAATGTTCTGTGTGTACAGGAAACTATGACTTCACCTAGGCATACCGTATTAGGAGAATAGGAAATTCTTTTAGTAAGGAGATCAAGAGGTTTTGGAAAACCGATCTTCGGGAGAAAGGAATAACTTACGTAAGTTTAGTTTGAGAAGCTGTTTGGGGGCTGACGACTTGTGAGGGGTTATGCTATAGAAGGCATAATGAAGAAGCTCGAGTTGGAGACTGTTAGGATTCGTAAATTGGACTTATCTTGTTTGAAATGTGTGATTCTTTGTGCTTGGTTTCCAAAAGGAGACAAAATTATTTGAAATACTATTGGCTTTATTGTGTCATGTTTTGTCCATCTTTGAAGAAAGTTAATGGCTCGCGGTAGACATGCAAGGGCAATGGCTCATGTTGAACATACGCATGTAAGTGCAGGACAAGACAATGGAGGTATGGCTGCGACTGCAGAAGAAATGCAAAGGATAGCTGAGGTGACAACTCATCAAGATCAGAAGGCCGCACAACAGTGAGAATTGGAAGTTAAGGTTCAGAATCTGTTGGAGGAAAGTTGGTTTTGGGGTAACATTGGACTACCTAGCTTCCAAAGGAGGAATAATAGAAAGATTGATCAGTTTAAGTGGAAACTATATTCACGATTGTCAAGGAAGCAACGACAATTTCCAACTTATGGAGAAGGTGTTAGTGACTGCAGTTCCAACCGGACTATGACATCTTTACCAAGATGTAAGAAATATGGAAAGAACCACTTAACGAGGGAGTGTAAGATCAAGAGGGTAGTTTGTTTCAAGTGCAGAAAGGAGCACCTAACGAGGGATTGCACAATTAAAGGAATCATTTACTTTAGATGTGGGAAGCCTGGACACGTTTCCCGCGACTATAATTAAGCCAAGGTAGACCCTTTAGTCAATGCTGCAAGAGCTGCGAAACCGCAAGCAGGAAGCAGAGTTTACACCCTGAGTGGAGGTGAGGCCTTTAAATCTAAAGATCTAAACAATGGAGATTGTGCCTCAAGCGACGATCCCGTAACTATGATGTATAATTCTGGGGGCAACCCATTTCTTTATAGCGTATGGCCGTGTGGATCATTTGGTTTCATCTGTGTCTTCAATTACCTTTGACTTAGTTGTTTCTATTTCTGTTACTAAGACTTGTCGTTGGTACTTAGATTTGCGCAATCTATCCTATTTCTACTAAAATTTGAATCTTTTGTTGATTTGTCTTGCTTACCTAAAATCACGCCTATTAGAGTTCATGATTTTAGGAATAGATTGGTTATTATTCTAGTTATATCCTGCTAGATCATTCCAATGAAAACCTTAGTGATTCCTGAAACTAAGACTTTTGAGTTTGTAACGGTCAACAAAGTTGAAGCTTTGTGAGGAAAAGAAAGCCAAGGATACATGTTATCTTTTCTGGAAGGCAAAAGCAAGGGGAATATAAATGTCACTCTTATGGTCAATGAGTTTCTCATGATGAGCTACAGTGCTGTCAGTTAAGGAGAAGAATGGAACTTCTCGGTGAGATGAGGACTGTTGCCAACTGAACAAGATTATGATCAAGGAAGAGTATCCTCGGAAGAAGATAAATGATTCAATCAATCAGCGAGAAGGGAGTCTTTGTTTTCTCCAAGATAGATGTACGTTCTAGTCATCATTAAATTCATGGGAAGTTGAGAATGTTCCCAAAATGATTGTTTGAACGTGTTTCGTGTAATACCCTTAAACACATGTTAGACTGGTGAATGGTTACCTAAGATAGCATTTGACTTGTTTAGCATGCCAGTGAAGTTTTGTGACAAACAGAGTTCATTTAGGCACTTAATTGCAACACAGAAGTTGTAAAGTAGCTTAAAATGACTTAGATAATAGCATAAGTTGCTAAGTAGAGGGAAATAAACATAGAGAGTTTATTTCTAGGTCACAAATAAGTCAAGAAAGATGTGGTTAAAGTTTCAAGAGAATCATAGCAAAAGTTTTAATATCGAATGACTAGTAACGGATATAGAAAATCATGAAAATGGTGAAACAACAATTTAGATAAATCCTATGATTTATTCTAAAGTTGTTGGAAGCTGAAAAACTTGAATTAGCATAATTCGGATGTCCTTAGCAGATATAAGTTTCAGTGTAAAAACTTAAGTTAATCTTTTCCCTTAATTTCCTCCATGTCCCACCCCCTATTTCTCTCTTCTCTCTTAGTAGAGAACTGAAAAACAGAGAAAGAAAGAAGAAAAGAGAAAGGGAGAAAGGAAGAAAGGGAAGAAGAAGAAGGGAAGAGGAAGAGGAAGATCAATGATCAAGTTCAAGGCTTCAGGATCAAGAGTCTTCAAGAGGTAAGGGGTTTTTATCCATCTCTTCCTTGCTTTGTTGCTCTTAAAAGGGGTAAGGGTTTGAGATGGGGGAAATGGATTTGGAGAGCCAAATCCGAGTTCCTATCTTGATTCTTGGTTTCCAAGAGTTGAGTAAGGTTAGTTTAAGCTTAGTAAAGCTAAGGGAGTCGTTTATGGCTTAAGATCAACCATTAGGATCCATGGTTTTAGGATTTTGGCAATGGTTGGAATTATGTGATTTGGACCTAGATCTATGCCTAAGAGAATCCATAAGTTGTAATTGAGTTACAAGTTTAGGGGCCTAGATTGGTGCTAGAAATCACTAGAAAATCGATCAAAGAGTGATTGGAAGTGAGAATTTGACTAATAGAACAGTACCACGGTTTTGCAGAATTCTGCAGAATATGGTTTTTGCTATGCATACCACAGCGTAGGTGGTGCATGTCGCAGCGTGAGACCAAAAATCAGCCCAGTATTAGCACCCGAGAGCAGGGCGCCATGGCGTGCCAACGCCGTTCCGCAGCGTGAGACCCTGAAACTTCAAAATGTTATTTTTGGATGTTTTGAAGGTCTAGAGTAAATGGAATCATTCAGATATGTTTCCTAAAATGTGTTAAGGCACAAATAAGGATATTTTGAAGTGGAAAATAGTTACCTATCAGGTATGAGAAAGCATAGGCCTTTAAGCATCCTAAAGGAAAGGTTTGCTTTAGGTAAGGACATTGCACCTTAGGCAACTTAACGTTGCAATAGATATCACTCAAGAAGTGAAGAGATAGTACAATGGAGATAAGTATACTAGGATGAATAGTAGTATTCACTCTAGTAGAGAATAAGAAAGTTATGAACCTTAGGAGATTCAAAAGTAGTGGATTACCTTAGGAAGGTACCTAGAACCTTAAGCAACAAAGAGTTGCAAGTAAGAACCACTCTTGCATTAGATTCACTTGAGTGGAGATAAGGTTGTGTATTAGTTCCAAAGAGGGAATGTTTATGTACTAAGTCTCTAGACAAGTGGAACTTTATGCATTGTTAGATACACAATAAGATGAATTGTGACTAATAAGTTGTTATAATCATAAGATATGGCAGAAATGTGCAATAACTCATGTGTTACCAAAGATGAGTTAGAAGTGTAAGACAAATGGAATTTACTTCCTTAGATACAAATGAAAGTATGGAAGTTAAGTCCTTAAGTATTCCTTGAGTTTGGAATAATTAAAGAGGTATCTGGAACCTTAAGCACACTAGTGTAGCATAGGTTACTACTGTTGGTGTATGCCCTAGTGGCCAATACATTTTGTTTGTATTTATATACATTATATTATGTTATTTTATATGAGGCATTTCATTTATTGTGTTCTTTTTGGTAGACATAATAAAGTCCTTAGAATAGTAAGTTTGATACCATAGGACATCAAGTGGATGACTTGATCGTGAGATCCTATTGGATAAAATACTATTCTTAAATGTCCCTAGTCAAGTATTATTGTTAATTAGGACAACAATAATACATTGAGGCTAGTATGTGCGTAGACTGATGACCACATCTCACGGGTCATGGATATGAGATATCAAGTCTACACATGGATACATATTAGAGTAATGATGTATTGGACAGACCCGCCATGAGAATGCTACGTGGATCGTTACGTGAGTGTCATAAGTGATTCTCTCATATGAGAATGGTGTATGTGGTCCTTTGACCTGAAATCACTACGATTCCTACATGAGGAGTTGTGTGTTTTAATGCCATCAAACGTCATCTGTAACAAGATGATTATAACGTTGGTTATTAGACATGCCGCAATACATGTGGAGGAATGTGAGTGACCTAGATGGGATTTGTCCCTCCTACATAACAGGAGCGATATCTTCGGGGGCCCTGATTAAGTGAGACTACGAAATGCATGGCTATGCTTAAATAAGTCAATATGAGATATTGATCTTATTTGCTATTACTATGTCTACTCGGGAATCAGGAAACTGAAGATTGAATTAAACAAGGGTGACACATTCCATGCCTTGTGTTCAATCTGGATATCTGGACAAAGGGACTAAACTACACGGAAACATTGGTCACAGATAGGTTATGTCAAATCACTGACATTCTCATTACTTGGGTAGCAGTGATGTGTTGCTAGATACCGCTCACTGTTTGTAATATTAAAATGAGATTTTAATATTACTACCAACGTCATGAGAACCTGCAGGGTCGCACACTTAGAACAGACTAAATTGGAGTAATCAGAATCCAAGTTGGACTCGGATTCAACTATGGGCCTAACTCATGACAGATGGGTTTAGGGTTGCACCACTTACCTTGCTACTGCTCACACTCACTTAAGGCAGCCTTTGTTATAAATAATACTGCTAAGGGGGCTGCTACTAGGTTACATCACAACCCTAGCCGCACCTACAGAAAGTGAGTGAGAGATAGTGAGGTCTTCTTCTCCTCTCTTCGCAGCTAGCACTACGAAAACAGAGGCGTGACTCCTTTTGCAAGTCATTCGTGTGGATACCGCAGAAACATCGTCGCTATTACGGTGTTGGTGATTCACCTCGCTTGTGTCTATCACGCTTCAAGAGGTAAAAATTTAAAAACTCGGATTATGGATTTTTTCGTATGGATCGTGAGAGGGAATTCTGTTATTCCGCTGCGAGACTTTTGATCCGCAAATTCCCAACAGTGGTATCAGAGCCACTTGCGAAACCATGATTCGGTTTTTTGCTTTTCTTGTTATATGCGATAACATGATTCGTTGCTTTCTTTTGATAAAAGATATGATCTTTATATGTTGTTTCTGAAACCATGAAGATGTTCATATGTTGTTGCGAAAACTGTTTTGAAAGCTTTTGTTTTTCGCGTTTTTCGGTATATATATATATGTGATATGTATGAATGAAAATCGTTTTGAATGCTTTCTGTTTTTGCGTTTTTCTCGGTATATACATATGTGATATGTATGATTATACGAAACTTGTTTTGAAAGCTTTCTATTTCGCATATTTTTCTCGTATGAATGCGATATACACAAAATAGCGACACAAGGTTTTGGAAACCTTGTTTCCGTTTTGCGACGGCCATGAAGCTTCCTCATGACATGAAGTGTTCATGTCTTCACGCATTCTGGAAACCTTGTTTTCGGATAGGCGATGACGTTGAGGACCCCTGCGGCATATGAAGCGTTCATGTGTTTGCGGGCCTTAGGGTTCAAGTGTTGTTGCCCCTAGCCGTCATAGAGGCGAAGGGTCCAACTCAAATTTTTGTTCAAGTAACCGGTGGTGGTATGTGAATGAAAAATTTTGGCCGGGCGCTGCCCCGCACCCGCATGGGCGGCCCCCTTGACCCCCCGCCCGCCGACCGGGTAGCGGACCCCGTCGGGCGCCTGCCCGAACCCCGTTCGTGGTGTGTGATATTTGAAAGTGCAATATTCAAATCTGTTTTTATAATTCACAAAATAATAATATGTTATTGCTTTGTGTTTATGTATTCTTAGAGATGCATGGTGCATGGTTATGGCCTTAGTCTTTATTTTATGCTATTTTGGTTATTTTAAATACGACCTGCGTGTCGTGCCTTTCTCTCTACATTCTGATTGTACATTCTCTTCTCATCTAACTCCCCTCGAATGTAAAAGAGGTTTCTATAATGTAATCTTCATGTGGAGACAAGGAGACGACATCAAGTGAGGACGTTGGTGGGAGACGCTTGGTGAAGCTGGCATTAATTAATGCTACTCTCTTAGAGGCCATAATCATGTCACGTTTATTATATGCTTTATATGTATGAGATGCATGGATAATGTTTATGGTATGTTAAACAAGTTTAATAAATGGTGAGATCTAATAATAAAATTCCCTCAAAGAAAATATTAAGTCATTATGTGATGCCTTCCAATGCGTGACACTCGTCAAGACTAATATCGATCAAGTGTAGGTCTGCCAAAGCAGGGTGCCTTTATCTATATTAGTAAGATGCGATAGGATAATAGTAATATCCAATTGTCAACCATTGGGTTTGACTTAACTAGGCCATTTCAATAGGATTGAAGGCTTAGAGGCATGAAGTTGGGCTTTAGTCCATTAGATGGATTAGAATAAGTGTTATTCACCCAACTATCCAAGAGTTGCATGTGATGTAATTGGAAAGAGTTTCCTACCTAAATAACTAAATTTTGGGCGATCAGCCAAAGCTGACTCAAAACTAGGTGAAATATGGATCTTGGCCCACTAGAAAATCTTCCCATGGGATTTTCCAAGTCAATGCTGAGGGTCATTGATTTGAATAAAAATAGTGGGAGACGTATTTAATTAAAAGACCTTGTTAAATATGTTTATAGCATAATACTTATATTTTGCATATTTCTGTTGATAGATTACCATGGCAACAAACACATCAAGTAACTTATCATTGCGATCGGTCCTTGAGAAGGACAAGTTGTCTAGGACAAATTTCCTAGACTGGTACAGGAACTTGAGGATTGTCCTCAAGCAAGAGAAAAAGTTGTATGTTTTAGAACAACCTATTCTGAACCACTGTTTGCTAATGCCCCTAGAGCTGAAAGAGATGCTTATAAGAAGCATCAAGATGATGCCTTGGACATTGGATGTCTAATTCTAGCCACCATGAACTCTGAGCTCCAAAAGCAACACGAGAACATGAAAGCATACGATATGATCATACACCTCAAAAAGCTTTATCAAGAGCAGGCTAGACATGAGAGATATGAGGTCTCCAAAGCACTCTTTCAGTGTAAGCTGGTAGAGGGAAGCCCTGTTGGTGCTCATGTACTCAAGATGATTGGGTACATTGAAAACCTTGAGAGACTCGGTTTTCCTATGGGCCAAGAGTTGGCCACCGACTTAGTCCCGCAATCGTTCGGATAGTTTTAGTCAATTTGTCATGAACTACAACATGAATGAAATTGACAAACCACTACCAGAGTGCTAAGCATGTTGAGAAGCTGGCGAGAGAACATAAACAAAGGCAAAGGAAAGGCCATAATGATGGTCCATAAGAATAAGGGCAAGAAATAGCAGAAAAAGCCCCAGGACAAGTGGAAGGGTAAGGGCAAGGAAAAGTCCAAGCCTAGCACTTCTAGCTTGAAACCAGTGGATGGAGTGGCTAAGGAAGGTACATGCTTCCACTGCGGTCAGACCGGACATTGGAAGAGGAAGCGTGCCAAGTACCTAGAGGAGCTCAAGAAGAAGAAGGAAGTGAGACTTCCACTTCGGTATTTTTGTTATAGAAGTCAATTTATCTACTTATGCATCATGGGTATTAGATATTGGATGTGGATCTCACATTTGTGTAAATGTGTAGGATCTAAAGAGCAGTAGACCATTGACTAAGGGCGAAGTCGACCTACGAGTGGGAAATGGAGCAAAGGTTGCTGCACTAGCCGTAGGGACTTATTTATTAGCTTTGCCAACTGGGCTTGTAATTGAATTGGATAATTGTTATTTTGTGCCTGCTATTAGTAGGAATATCATTTCTGTTTCTTGTTTGGACAAGAAGGGTTTTACTTTTATAATTAAGAACAAAAGTTGTTCTCTTTATTTGAATGATATTTTCTATGGTAGTGCACATTTGAGTAATAGACTTTATGTCCTTGATCTCGAAACGCCCATTTATAACGTAAATACAAAGAGGTTCAAGTCAAATGATATGAACCCAACTTATCTCTGGCATTGTCGTTTGGGCCATATAAATGAGAAACGCATTTCCAAACTCCATAAAGATGGATTCTTGGACTCATTTGATTACGAATCATATGAGACATGTGAATCTTGTTTATTGGGAAAGATGACTAAGGCCCCATTCACTGGACAAGGTGAAAGGGCTAGTGATCTTTTGGGCCTCATACATAGTGATGTATGTGGGCCACTAAACACACTAGCTAGAGGCGGTTTTCAGTACTTCATTACATTTACTGATGATTTCAATAGATATGGATTTGTATATCTTATGAAGCACAAATCAGAATCCTTTGAAAAGTTCAAAGAGTTCAAGAATGAAGTACAAAACCAACTTGGCAAGAGTATTAAAATCCTTCGATCAGATCGAGGAGGTGAATACTTAAGCCAACAGTTTGATGATCATCTGAAAGAGTGTGGGATAATATCTCAACTCACTCCTCCTGGAACACCACAATCGAATGGTGTTTCTGAAAGGAGGAACCGGACCTTGTTGGACATGGTCCGATCCATGATGAGTCATGCAGACCTTGCAGGCTCCTTCTGGGGACATGCTTTGTTAACAACAGCTTTCACACTTAACCGTGTTCCATCTAAGACGGTTCAACAGACACCATATGAGATGTGGACTGGGAGAAGACCCAGTATGTCTTTTATGAAGATTTGGGGTTGCGAAGCTTATGTGAAACGTCAAGTTTCTGATAAGCTTGGCCCAAAATCAGATAAATGCTTCTTTGTGGGGTATCCTAAGGAAACCAAGGGATACCATTTCTATAATCCTACCGAGGGCAAAGTGTTTGTCGCATGGACTGCTGTATTCCTAGAAAAGGAGTTTATCTCCAAAGGAATCAGTGGGAGGAAAGTAGAACTTGAAGAAATTCAAAGTTCACAAAGTAGCAGCGAACCAATGGTGGAAATAGAGCAGCCTCCACAAATCGTTGTGGAACCACAATCTGCTCTAGTAGCACAAGACCCGCGTAGGTCTAACAGGATACGTCGTCAACCAGAGAGATATGGATTTCTCATGACTCAACAAGGTGACGTATTACTCATGGATCAAGATGAGCCTGTGACTTACCAAGAAGCCATTATTGGCCCAGAATCTGAAAAATGGCTTGAGGCCATGAGATCTGAAATGGAATCCATGTATACCAACCAAGGTCCATACCTGGTTGACCCACCTGAAGGGATAAAACCCATTGGGTGCAAGTGGGTTTTTAAGAAGAAAACCGACATGGATGGTAATGTGCATACCTTTAAGGCGCGATTGGTGGCTAAAGGTTTCAAGCAAATTCATGGTGTAGACTATGATGAGACTTTTTCCCCGGTTGCGATGCTTAAATGCATTCGGATCTTGCTTGCTATTGCAAAGCATACCATGATTATGAAATCGGCAAATGGATGTCAAAACCTGCTTTCCTTAATGGAAATCTTCTCGAGGATGTGTACATGACACAACCCGAGGGTTTTGCCACTCCACAGGATGCTACAAAGGTATGCAAGTTGCAACGATCTATTTATGGATTGAAGCAAGCTTCCAGAAGCTGGAATCTTCGTTTTGATGATACAATCAAACAGTTTGGTTTTATCAAAAATGAAGAAGAATCTTGTGTCTACAAGAAGGTTAGTAGGAGCACAGTTGTCTTTCTAGTATTGTATGTAGATGACATACTACTAATTGGAAATGACATCCCTACCCTACAGTCCGTAAAGACTTAGTTAGGGAAGTGCTTTTCTATGAAGGACTTAGGCGAAGCCACCTATGTATTAGGTATCAGGATCTATAGAGATAGGTCGCAGAGATTGCTTGGCCTAAGTCAGAGTACATACATAGACAAAGTGTTAAGACATTTTAACATGCATGAATCCAAGAAAGGACTCTTGCCTATGTCGCATGGTATAAGCCTATCTAAGGCTCAATCTCCTTCCACCCAGGATGAGAGGGATCGCATGAGTAAGATTCCATATGCATCTGCAATTGGATCTATCATGTATGCCATGTTATGTACTCGACCAGATATCTCGTATGCTTTGAGCATGACGAGCGTGTACCGATCCCGATCCGGTGAGAGTCACTGGAGTCTTTGTCAGAACATCCTTAAGTACTTGAGAAGAACTAAGGATTCGTTTTTGGTATATGGAGCCGAAGAGGAACTAGTAGTAAAGGGTTACACCGATGCTAGCTTCCAAACCGATAAGGACGACTCCGGATCGCAATCGGGTTTTGTTTATTGCCGAATGGTGGAAATTTGTGAGTGGAAGAGTTCAAAGCAGAGACGATCGTCGATTCTACCACGTAGGTGAGTATATTTCGCCTCCAATGCAAAGAAAGGAGGCCGTTTAGATTAGAAAGTTCATTATTGAGCTTGGTGTAGTTCCTAGCATTGTGGACCCAGTGGACCTCTATTATGATAATAATGGAGCCATTGCACAAGCTAAGGAGCCCAGATCTCACCAGCGATCCAAACATATACTTAGACGCTTCCATCTCATTCGAGAAATCATCGATAGAGGAGATGTGAAAATATGCAGAGTACCAACAGATGATAACATTGCTGATCCACTGACGAAGCCTCTTGCACAACAGAAGCATGAGGGTCACACTAGGTCTTTAGACATTAGAAATATGCTTGATTGGCTCTAGTGCAAGTGGGAGATTGTTGGTGTATGCCCTAGTGGCCAATACATTTTGTTTGTATTTATATACATTATATTATGTTATTTTATATGAGGCATTTCATTTATTGTGTTCTTTTTGGTAGACATAATAAAGTCCTTAGAATAGTAAGTTTGATACCATAGGACATCAAGTGGATGACTTGATCGTGAGATCCTATTGGATAAAATACTATTCTTAAATGTCCCTAGTCAAGTATTATTGTTAATTAGGACAACAATAATACATTGAGGCTAGTATGTGCGTAGACTGATGACCACATCTCACGGGTCATGGATATGAGATATCAAGTCTACACATGGATACATATTAGAGTAATGATGTATTGGACAGACCCGCCATGAGAACGCTACGTGGATCGTTACGTGAGTGTCATAAGCGATTCTCATAGTGATAATGGTGTATGTGGTCCTTTGACCTGAAATCACTACGATTCCTACATGAGGAGTTGTGTGTTTTAATGCCATCAAACGTCATCTGTAACAAGATGATTATAACATTGGTTATTAGACATGCCGCAATACATGTGGAGGAATGTGAGTGACCTAGATGGGATTTGTCCCTCCTACATAATAGGAGCGATATCTTCGGGCCCCCTGATTGAGTGAGACTACGAAATGCATGACCATGCTCAAATAAGTCAATATGAGATATTGATCTTATTTGCTATTACTATGTCTACTCGGGAATCAGAGGCGAAGATTGAACTAAACAAGGGTGACACATTCCATGCCTTGTGTTCAATCTGGATATCCGGACAAAGGGACTAAACTACACGGAAACATTGGTCACGGATAGGTTATGTCAAATCACTGACATTCTCATTACTTGGGTAGTAAGTGATGTGTTGCTAGATACCGCTCACTGTTTGTAATATTAAAATGAGATTTTAATATTATTACCAATGTCATGAGAACTCGCAGGTCGCACACTTAGAATGAGACTAAATTGGAGTAATCGAGAATCCAAGTTGGACTCGGATTCAAGTGTGGGCCTAACTCATGACGAGATGGGTTTAGGGTTGCACCACTTACCTTGCTACTGCTCACACTCACTTAAGGCAGCCTTTGTTATAAATAATACTGCTAAGGGGGCTGCTACTAGGTTACATCACAACCCTAGCCGCACCTACAGAAAGTGAGTGAGAGATAGTGAGGTCTTCTTCTCCTCTCTTTGCAGCTAGCACTACGAAAACAGAGGCGTGACTCCTTTTGCAAGTCTGTTCGTGTGGATACCGCAGAAACATCGTCGCTATTACGGTGTTGGTGATTCACCTCGCTTGTGTCTATCACGCTTCAAGAGGTAAAAATTTAAAAACTCAGATTATGAATTTTTTCGCATGGATCCTGAGAGGGAATTCTGTTATTCCGCTGCGAGACTTTTGATCTGCAAATTCCCAACAACTACTAGAAGTGTGATGGAAGGGAAAGCTAGATACAATCAGAATAAGTATGTTATACTTGTCTAGATGCATGAATTACTAGCTTTAGTTAAAGTTGAGTTCATTATGCAAAGTTTTAGAGAAATGTTCATTTATTTCCTTAAGCAAGGGTAGATGAGGCATTAGCTAAGATAGACTCTTTCACTAGGATGAGTTGAGTCTATAGGAAAGTTAAGATGGTGGTTATGTAAAAGATAAACATAACACTAAGCTTTTCACACACTAGTTAGTTAATCTAGTATGTATGTGAAAAGATAGAACCTTAGTGCAACCAAGAAAAGTGGTTTGCCATAGGTAAGTACCTAATATCTCAACAACATAGTGTTGCGTTAGAAATCACTTAAGAGATAGGAGTGATGAGGTGGAGTTTAGGTACAAGTATGAGGAATAGTCTGGTAATGTTTACCCGAGAATGTAACAATATATGGCGAAAGGTCATTTAGCCAGAAGGTAAGGAATCAGAGAAGTTCCTAAGGGGACAGGTATTTCTAACCAAGTGTTAAGGTTACATGTAGTATGAGGTTATAGATTCTCCTCATTACAAAGGGTAAACATAAGAAGCCAAAGTTCTTAGTAGAATATGCTTAGGTTGTAAAGGAACTAAGTATATAAGTATGTATGTAAGTCTATGAATTGGTCAAGTAGTATTAATCTTGATGAGTAACCTTTGATGTTTATTCATGAAGGCAAAAGGAGATAGATGGGTGTCCGAAGGACTTTTGAGAAGGACATAACCCTAATGCCTCGACAGTGCCAAGGCCAAAGGAGATAAGTGGGAAATACAAAGACGCTCTTTGAGTAAGGATGATGTCCGAATTTCTTAGCGTGCCAGGATATGTGTAATGTGAGGATAAGCTTTTCCTCTATTTACCACTGGATGATATGCTGAACTAGTTCCTAGCAAGCTTCTTTGTTTTCAACATAAAACTCTGCATGTATTTCAAAATAAAATCCAGCATATGCATTTCATCCACATACTCTTAGGATCTTCTTAGGCATATTCATATTACATATCATTCTCATTGCATTTACGGACAATTGTATGGGCATTATCCGTCACTGTTAGTATTTATAGTTGTATGGGCATTGTATATATTAACAGTGTGTAGGCTATCAGTTGATATCACACTATAAGAGAGTGTGCAGTTATGAGAAAAGAGGAGGAAACTCCTAAGTTAGAAATTATAGCATTTGTTATATACAATATTATAGTTAGCTGGTATTGGAATTGTTTTTACTGAGAATGTTAATTCTCACCCTAGTTGTTATTCTATGTAAATCCAGATGCAAGCACAAATGCAGTTACAGGCATAAGTACAGAAGTATAGACCCTGTTAAGGGTAAGAAGATAAAGCATGAAGACTAGAGTAGTTTTTATTGCTTTAAGTAGACAGAACTTATGTAATTAGTTTATATTTGTTCTGTATGTTTTATGTTATATGTATTACAATAAGCCCTCTTGTGGCTAAGTTTGTATATATATGTATAAGGTTTAAGTTTTCTGCAATCTTTCAAGGCTTTCTATAATTACTCAGTTGTGATTATAGATATATGTTAGTATGTAGTATAGAAGTGACGTCTCTAATACTGCTTATCTTTATATATCCCTGTCTAAATAAGATATATCTAGATATCTGTACTAGGGTGTTACATTTCGGACATTATGGGTATCTCGTGATGCCGTTCGGAGTAACTAACGATCCTATCATATTCATGGATTGCATGAATTGGATCTTTCATCCCTAACTAGACAGATATATCATTGTCTTTATCAATGACATTCTGATCTATTCTCGAAGATATGGGAAACACGTTGAACATCTCGATATAGTTTTCCAGACTTTAAAAAAAAAGAAGTGTACGCCAAATTGTCAAAGTACAAATGCTAGTTGGGGAGGTTAAACTTTGGGTCATGAAATTACGAAGGAAGGGAATTGTTGTGAGTCCGTCAAAAGTTGAAGTAGTTTTACAATGGGAAAGACTGGAGACCATAATACCCTAGTAACTTGCAAGGTTAGTGGGTTTTATCGAAGGAGCGTCGATGGATTCTCCAAGATAGAAGAACATCTTACTCAGCTTACAAGAAGAGAATCAATCTTTTCCATGGACTAACACATGTGAAGAAGTTTTCAAAGGTCGAGGAGATATTCGACTACTCCACTAGTTTTAGTTCTACCTGATCCCAAGGAACCACTTGAAGTGTTACGTGACACTTCACATCAAGATCTAGGATATATGTTCATGCAAAGTTGGGAAGTTGTGACTTACGCCTAGAGGTAATTGAGGGTGGATGAGGAGAATTACCCAACTTACGGCTTGGTGTTAGCCGCAGTTGTATTTGCCCTGAGAATATAAAGGCGCTTTCTGTATGGAGCAACATTCAACGCCTTTAGCGATCACAAGAGCCTGAAGTATCCATTTGACAAAGAGGAACTAAACATAAGACAGAAAAGGTGACTAGAATTTTGAAAGAGTATGACTTCTAGCTTTAGTGTCATCCTAGAAAAAGCAAACGTTATAGCAGACGCTTTGAATCGGAAACTACTTAATACCTTCATTATGATGGTCAAGAAGAAGGAATTAATAGAGTGATTCAAGGACATATGGTTGTCATTGGAAATGACATCGGACGAGGTATGTCTAAATATGGTTACTATTTCAAATGATTTGTTGGGAGGAATTCGGGAGAAGTAGAAAAGTGACCAATTTCTACAAGACAAGAAGGAGCTATTAAAACAAGGCATGACGTTAGATTGTGAGGAAAGAATTCGATGGAATCCTGATGTTCACGGATAAGGTCTATATACCAGATGATTCAGAACTTCAGGAGTTAATTTTCGATGAAGCTCACATGAGTAAGTGGAGTATACACACCAGAACAACCAAGATATATCAAGATCTAAAACAGAAGTATTGGTAGCGAGGAATGAAGAGAGACGTCGCTAAATGTGTGTCATCTTGTCTGAATTGCCAGCAAACTCACTCCTAAATTCTACGGACTATATTAAATTCTTCTTTGGATTGGTCCTGTAGCCTATCAACTAATTTTGTCATCCTTTCTTTCTAAATCTCCGTAATACCTTTCATACGTCGTGATTGTGAAATTATATCCCCGATCCAACCATGTCATTGAACTAGACACAGTACAATTAAAAGAGGGATTGATCTATGGAATACTTCCTGTGATGGTCAAGGTTAGGAGAGCAAAGCAACACTGAGGCAAAGAGATTACATTAGAAAGGGTGATCAGAATTGACGTGACTAGAGACGCGACGTGAAAGTTAGAAGATAAGATAAAGAAACTACATCCATGTTTATTCTAATGAATGAAAATTTCAAGGACGAAATTTCTATTTGAAGGGGAGAGTTGTAACACCCCAAAATTTGTTTATTTTATTATAAATAGTCATTTTATAATATTGGTGATTTTTGTGAAGTTTTCTGGAATTTTATGAGAATATGGAATATTTTAATATTATTCCTCGTTTTCTATGCGCATTGAGTGGAGCTGGAAAAATGAGATATTTTTCCTGAGAACCTTGAACTATGAAAATGTCAACGAGAGATCTTACTAAACTCGAGGCCAGACACAGTTTATGAGGTTTCATATTTTTCGAGATTTTTATCTGATAAATAAAAATCACAAAATAATTTTATTATCCATCGGACAATAAATATCAGTTTTTGTTAACTGTAATTTCTGTCCACTGATAATAAATTTGATACAATGTTAGTCATATTTTATAGGATACTTTAATGATATCACCATGGTGACATCATCACCATAACATCACTTTGACTTTTCAAATGGAGGAAACTTCCTAGCACCTTCCTTTTGGCTTGTTGGAGAAGCTTGGAGGAAACTTCCTTGCACCTTCCTATTGGCTTCTTCAAGAAGCCACATTTTTTCTTTCCTCCTTTCCCCCACACATTTTTGAGGGCTCATTGTGGCCACACATTTTAATTCATACACTTACACAAAATACACCTAATTACATATTCCATTTCATTTCACTTTACTATCACTTCCTCTCTCTATCTTCTCTCTTCATATTTTTCTCTCAACTTTCTCTTCTTTTCTTCCCAATCCAACACTACGCCCATGGAGGCTTGAAGGTGGCCAAATGCTTCACCTCACTTCATTCAACCACTCATTTGTTCATCTCATCATTCCTATCAAAGAGATAAAGCAAAAAACTCTCACCATTCTCCTTGGAGGCTCACGGCCTCACCCCTCAAATACACCCATCCATCTTCTTTAATTCCAACTAGCCCTTGATCTTGAATCTAGACACCATTCTAAGCAACTTTCATGTTGTGACCATCACCAAAATCTACCATTTTCATTTTGTTCCATCAAGCTTCAAAGTTGGAGACTTTAAGGTAAAGTTCATAGCTTTTCCACCTTTTCTCCTCATTTTCGTAGTCCTTGATCTCTTAGGTGATCAAGGGTTCTTTTTCTAAGCTTTGATAATGATTTTGGTGAGTTTTGATGTCCTTAAGGTTTCCTTGAAGGTGTAGTACGAAAATCTCTACAAGGGACCAAGAGGCTTGCTTTCTTGTGTTGTCTTCCATAGGTAAGAGGGAGATACTCTTCAACCTATCTTAGTAGTGAAGAAACGCTTTTGGTGTTGTTGATGAGGAATCCATGTGTAGATTGCTCTCTTTGTTGTGTTGTTTTTCATGATTGTGTATTTATTTGGACTTGTATGAGTTGTTGGTTGTCTTTACATGTTTAAATGGCTATGGATTGTATATTGGAATATTGGGATTAATGTATGGAGAAATGTAGGGTTTACTTACCATTTTGGGGGTCACGGCCTTAGGGCAAATTTTTTAGGATTTAAGCTTGATTTTAGAGACATTGGAACTTGAGTGATTAGGTGATAAAGAATTAATGGTTGTAATGGAAAAACTTTGGGAGTTCTCACCTAGGGAGGCTCGCGGCCTCTAGGAGATCTATTGGGTTAAGTTGTGAACTTTGTGCAACCTTGGGTCTTAAGTGATTAAATGATAAGTGTTCAGTATTGTGGTGAAGGAAAAAGGGTTAGACTTTTGTTATAATGAGGCTCACGGATTCTTAAGACAAATGTCACAAAATATAGTTCTAAAATGGAGATTTAAATGATTGGAAAATCTTAGATTCCTTAGGAGCTCATGAAATGGAAAGAATAAAGAACGAGACCTTATCTTATGGATTAGAATGATTTTGAACATAAGGGAAGAACAAGAGAGTTGTGAGACTTGCAAAACCTTAGAGTAATTTTTAAGTGAGCATAATTGATTAGAGTAAGGAACTTGATCAACCTAAACGAACAAAGATTGAATAAGGACTTCAAGGGACTCCTTCTAGAAAATGAATTCATAAGAGATGTTAATTGAAGTGTGTTGTCATTCTTGAGGTCATTAATACTATGCTATCGTGGGTTCGTGTTTGGGACTAAAATTCTGTCGATGTTTAACTTGGCCTAATTATGGCATATTTTGGAAAGTGTATCATCATTGTTGGATATACATGATTGTGCATGGAGTTAACATGCATTGAACATTATACACCTTTTGTTGTTGTGCCAATGTGCTGAACCCGAGTGGATCAGTGTTATTATGTAATTGTATGGACGGTAATGTAATATCATTGATACTAATGGTATTATGCAATTGTATGGATGATTGTTTTAATATCATTGGGGACAGTACAATGATGGCTTGAGTTATGCATTTTTGTATTGAATAATTTGCTCAGTCGATGACTGTTAAAAGGCTAGATGAGCCTATGATTATGCATTGAATTAGTATGCATTGAATAAATTGCTTAGTCGATGGTTATTGAAAGGCTGTATGAGCCTATGAACGAGAATTGATTATAGTGTGATCCAGTAGAAGGATCTCAGGGTGCACCAGGGCACGGCTATCCTTCTAGTGACCTGTTTTGTCACATTATACACCCCTGGCTGGAAAGTTGATTGCAACGCACTGACGAGGTACCAACAAGCACTATTCACTTCATGGTCCGGTGTAGACTATCATTGAGGGGGACAGATCTTCTGGAATGTTCATCTTTGAAATGGAATAGAAAATCTTGGTACCAAGATGCTTTGTGATTCGGCATATCGTTTGGCACTCATTTATATGATGATTATACTATTATGTTATTGATGTCATAATTACCTGAAATGTTTTAATTGTTCATTATATGAGATTTTGTTGTTGTTTTCTCTTATCGTATATGATTACTATTGCTTACATGTTATTGCTCTGCTATGTGGGCGCTCTGAGCCGTCCTATTTCTTTACTGCCATAATGGGTAATGTAAGTAGGATGTCTCACCTCTTCCCGTATCATTATATATATATATATATATATATATATATATATATATATATATATATATATTTGTTAAAAGATCGTGAGGAAGAAGACGAGGGACCACACCCTTACTGATTGGATTGAGGTGATTCACTATTTTCAATATGGCATCGGGACGAGATTTCTTCGGTTATGCACGGGTGCAACTCCATGGGGGCATTGATTCCTGGCGTGTCGACTGGGACACCGAGCGTCATATATATATGGGGTTGTAGCTTTTGTTGCTAGTAGTGCCTATCCCAAGGTTACTACTTTTCCCTTTTGTGCTTTTGTACCCTTCATCTTTTATTTGAATAATGTAAGTACTATGTTTCGTGTTATCAGTGCTTTGTGTTAAGGACGAATATATTACATATGAAATACATTTTTCCTTCAGTGGTTGTATTGTATATGGTTGAGTACTAAATATGTTTCATTCGGGGCTCATATTTTCTATCTATGTATAAATGAAATAATTTTTTTTGTAAATACTATTTTTGAGGTTGTGACACGCTTGGATTTAGTGATTGTGGTGTAATGACGATTGTGTTGTGGTTATTAAGTCTAAGGTTGTTACATTAGGTGGTATCAGAGCAATTCATCCTATTGAGTCAGGGTATGGACTTGCTATGTTTAGGCATGTTAGAGTTCTGGTATGTTGTGCACTTCCTTGTCTCTTAATTGAGCTGATGGGAAAGGAATGCATGGCTTGCCATTGGTTGAATATTAGTCGCTACTGTTATACAGTTGCATGATATTTGTAACACCCCAAATTTCCTAACTATTTGACAAGTAATTTTTTGATTAAGCTAATGTAATTTACTTGTTTAGTGATTTTCAGATATCTTGTAAAATTATTTTGAGTATTCCGTGAATACGTTTGATCGTTTTGTGTGATTTACTCCGTGTCAGGAAAATAATAATTTTTGGGCCGAGAAAAATCTTACGTAATTTAATAATTGCTGTTAAGTCTTAATTATTTGACATAATCTGATTTGATTTTTGTAAGTTTTATAATTTTTATGATTTTGTGGATGATTATGAAATTTTTATATTTCTCTGATTATTTTAATATTATTCTTGAAATTTGTTTGTGGACCCAGTGGGGTCAGAATGGGCCAGTGGGTCAAAAAAGTGAAAATTTTTTCAGACTAGAAAATTTGTTACTGTTGATATGGGAATAGGGGATTTTACTAAACCTGAAATCGAAAACAATTTTTAAAATTTTCTTTTACTGTGTTTTGTATTGTATTTAATTATCGGGTAATAAAAATATAGTAAAAATATTGTTTGTAGGGTAATAACAGATAAAAATAAATAATATACTGCTTAGTCAATATTAGTGGTTATGACAGCTTTATGACGGACCAATAGGAAATAAGCTTAATGTTGAATCCTTTGGATATCCACCATTGATTTAATCAATGGTGGAGATTTGGTCTTATAAAATGGCTAGGACCATTTATGACCATTGGATGGAAAGTATGAAGAGGTGATCTTGACCCGTCATTTTGGATATACATCTAATGGCTAGGATTGCAAGGAGAAAGATCCAATGGCCTAGATATAGTCTTACATCTAGAGGCTATAATTAGAATCTACACTAATCCTAACCATTGATCTAATTAATGACTAACAATGCCCAAAATGGTGGCTAGTGAAATGGGTCACTCAATTGAGTGTACAAGGAGGGGGAGGGGACGGTTTTTGTGATGGTTTAAGGCATAGCAAAGTTTGAAGACACCATTATTGCTTATCTTGATCATTCTTGATCATTCCAAAAACCTAAAGCTCTTACAAAATTTTCTCTCCTTTCCCTTCAAGCTAGTTTAGGCCAAAGCACCCAAATCCACCTTCCACCACTCAAAAATTTTAAACAACCTTACTTCTTGAATCTATACCTCAATCTAAGACACTTTGTAGTTTTGGCCAAGTTCTAAATCTATCATCTTCAAGGACTTTCTTCAAGAGCAAAGTTCTAGGGTATTTAAGGTGAAGTGTAAGGAAACTTCACTTCTTATCTCTTTTTCATCTTCTAAGCCATGTTTGATCCATGGTTTACCTTGTTCAAGCTTAATATGCTAATAAATATATGTTTTGTTTTGTGTTTAAGAAACCCTTGGTGGTGAAGGACTTGAAAAAGAAGCAAAGCAAGGAGCTTTTGAGGTTCCTCAAGAGGTAAGAGGGAGATCCATCTCACCAACCAAGTATGGTGGTGAGAGATGAATTTGTATTTGATGGATGGTGAATCCATATGAAGATTCATATCCATGGTTGTGTAATTATTTGTGGGTGTTTATACGGTTTATGTGCTTTGCATGATTTATTTGTGCTTGCATGATTAGTATGATTTTTATTGCTTTTATGGTATGCTTGAAATCTAATATGTAGATTATATGTTATGTATGCCATAAAAATTGTTGGAAAGGAAAAGGAATTTTGGTTCTAATGAACATGAGGATTTTGGCCTCAACACCTCAAAATAGGTGTTCATAAATTAATATTTTCATGAATGGTAAAATTTGATGTTTAGAAAAGTAAGAAAAATGAACAAATGTTTTGGTTTTAGAGAACAAGTGTCTCACAGTTTTTGAAGGAATTTTAATGGTTTTGTTTGTGTAAAAACATGAATGGAACTTAGTTGATTTAGAAGGAAAAATATATGATGGTTTAAATGGCCATGTACCACGGTTTTTGAAGGCTTGTAATGCCTTGGTTTTATGAGACAAAGTGATTTTCAAAGTGGAAATAGAATTGATCAAGTACAAGGATTAAAAAAATGGAAACAAAGTGTTTTGTCACTTGAAAAAAATGGAATTTTCGTATATAAGTGGAAAAGAGAGGTTGAAAGTGTTTGAACCTCAATTTATTTTAAAGAGGATTGATTTTTAGAATTGATTGAGAATTATAAAGAATACATTGGTGACTTAAAATTTACTAACGTATAACTCATCCTTTGGGTTTTGGAACGCGTTAGGAAATTTTAAGTTAGAAACATTGATTTAATTTAATGAAACAGTGAAATTATGGAATAAATTGTGATAAGGATTTTCTTGAGTAAGGAAATGTGGAAAATGACATAAGAAGTCATATTATTTTGAGAAAGGCCAAAATGAGGTTGAAAAATA
This sequence comes from Ormosia emarginata, assembly GCA_029884605.1. Classification (NCBI taxonomy): domain Eukaryota; kingdom Viridiplantae; phylum Streptophyta; class Magnoliopsida; order Fabales; family Fabaceae; genus Ormosia; species Ormosia emarginata. The sequence continues at coordinate 9,142,027 of JAQQTP010000087.1, forward strand.
TTTTACGTAGTGAAAAAATGGTGAAAAATGATTTACGTAACTTAAAAATGTGATTTTTAAGCTACACGATTTGAAAAACGTTTAAATATATTTACGCGATTTGGAAAGCGTTTAAATATTTTTACGCGATTGAGATATTGTGGAAAAATTGCTAATGCGATTGAAAAATGATGAAATAATTTTTACGTGATTGAGAAAACAATGGAAAATCGCAACGCGATTTTGAAAACGCGACAGAAATATTGTGAAATTGTGAAAATGTAACAGAAATGTTGCGCGAGTGAGAAAATGTGATAATATGATTTCACGATTGAATATACAGTAGGATTACTGTTGGACTAGTGTATGGATACTGTATGAGAAATTATGAGATTATGAATTTGAACTGAAAATGAGACAGTGTGTGGACCCTGAATATGAATTATGAATTTGAACTGAGAATGGTGCATTGTACATGCATTGGAAAGGTCCAATGGACTGGATAAGGCTATTTGCCTAGGAGAGATGTACACCTCTTGAGTGAGTGCGATATGCGTAGTGTAACTCACTTGTTGACTTTTCGGGCATCGAGGTGCGAGTTGCTCACAATGGGCAGTTGGTAGCTCTTCTGTACCGTGGGTTAGATCGATGCAATGCACTGATAATCCTGACTAAGACACTATTCTTAATCAAGATCTATTAAAGACTGTCGTGTATATGCTAGATGTGCAAACACTAATGAGAATAGTTCACGTGGTCTGAGGCATGTTGGTACAGATAGATCTTTTGGATCAATTTCTCCGACTTGAGTATTAGCTCCATGGAGTAGGAAATTGAGTCTTTGTGCACATGCATAATCTAAATATCTATATCTGTGTGATATATTAATTGAGGAATATTAGTTATGATAATTGTACTGTTAGATATTTAGATAATATTGAGGGCATTATCGTAATTATTAAATATCTAGAAAATGTTGAGGGCATTTTCATAATTATTATTTATGATAATTGAATTGTTGAATATTTGGATATTGTTGAGCGCATGATCATAATTATTATTTATTTCATCTGTTGTGATGATAAATGATGCTGATGGCGTGATTATAATTTATGGTGTGATGTATCTGTATGATATATTGTATGTGTTATCTCTGTGCTACCATGTTGGTATTGACATAGGTGATCTCACCTCTTTGTATGCCTATTTTGTACTATATTTATATTTGGAAAGATGTTGAGCAAGAAATTGAACAAGAGGATGAAGAAGAGCAGATTCCTGTGGAGGAAGTTGAATTTTGAGAAGATGGCGATGCTCAGTTTCCTAGGTTATATGAGGTTACAATTTCGTGGAGGACAGGAAGCCTGACATGTTGACTTAGATAGAAAGCGTATTTTCTATATAGGAGACTTGAATGTTACCTTGAGTAGGCTTTATCAGGGGAATCCTTATTTCAGTGTAAATATTTATGTACATTTAGAGTTTCTGTTGTCCATTAAGCAGTACTGGGGAGCTTACTACCGTACTCCTAGTGAGATTAGTATCGTGTCGTCTGTGCGGACACCTATCCGTAAGACTTTGCGTCAAGCTGGATTCCTACCTGCTGAGGAATCTGAGGAGGACCAATCTGAGGGTTCTGCTGCTTAGTATTACTTGGGCAATATGTTAGTTTTGAATAATGTTCAAATACTCTGAGAACCTGGTCTGTAAATATTTAAGTATGACAGTACTAAGACTTATGTATATATGATGTAAATTATTTGTGATGATGTTATAATATTTTTATTTTTCTGCTAAGTTTATTTTATCGACATCAAGAAATTTTACAACTAGTATTTACACTACAAAGCATATTTTATAAAAGAGGGGGTAATTCGGTAATAATAACGTTTAAATATGGCACCCTACGGTGGGTGTTACAATATTGAGGATTAGCCTACTCAATATGTAATATTCTGTGTGTACAGGAAACTATGACTTCACCTAGGCGTACCGTATTAGGAGAATAGGAAATTCTTTTACTAAGGAGATCAAGAGGTTTTAGAAAACTGATCTTCGAGAGAAAGGAATAACTTACGTAAGTTTGGTTTGAGAAGTTGTTTGGGGGTTGACGACTTGTAAGAGGTTATGCCATAGAAGGCATAATGAAGAAGCTCGAGTTGGAGACTGTTAGGATTCGTAAATTGGACTTATCTTGTTTGAAATGTGTGATTCTTTGTGCTTGGTTTCCAAAAGGAGACAAAATTATTTGAAATACTATTGGCTTTGTTGTGTCATGTTTTGTCCGTCTTTGAAGAAAGTCAATGGCTCACGGTAGACATGCAAGGGCAATGGCTTGTGTTGAACATACGCATGTAAGCGCAGGACAAGACAATGGAGGTATGGCTGCGACTGCAAAAGAAATGCAAAGGATAGCTGAGGTGACAACTCACCAAGATCAGAGGGCTGCACAGCAGCGAGAATTGGAAGTTAAGGTTCAAAATCTGTTGAAGGAAAGTCAGTTTTGGGGTAACCTTGGAATGCCTAAATTCCAAAGAAGGAATAATAGAAAGATTGATCAGTTTAAGCTGAAACCGTATTCACGATTGTCAAGGAAGCAACGACTGTAACACCCTAAACTTTTGGGGTATTACCGTTGAGTCCCGAATATACTGTTTGATGTTTTTCAACTTTAGGATAAATGATCATTGTGTCCTTTTTGTACTATTTGTTGTTTTTTTGTATGAATTACTGCTTTATAATACTGTCTGTTATTTTATTTGTACTTTTTGTGTGATTTGCTCCGGGACAGGAAAATAATATTTTTCGAACCGGGGAAATCTTATTTTAATTATTTGGCGCTGGGAGATCTTACTAAACCCAATTCTGAATGATACGGTTAGTAATCTTTTAATTTTTAGAATTTAACTGTAAAATAAAATAATTTTATAATATTATAATATTATTTTATTAGTCAGTACAAATAAGCGGTAATGGACCTGGAAATGTTTTGCGGGACCCACGTTTAGTAAAAACTTAATAGGATTAGTAGCTTAATTAAACATCATTAGTGGTGGAACATTCAAGAGCATGTGACTAAGCATGTGACAAGGCTTAATGACAAGGCTTAGTGACTAGGCTTAGATTAACCAATGAGAGCAAAGCTTGGTGACCAAGTTTTAATCCTCACCATTCATCAATCCTAAGGCTTGGATGGAGCCAACCTAATGGACACCTCCCTTGCCCTTGATGTCTATGGCCAAGTGCCTTTAGAGAGCCAAAAATCACTTAATTTCCTAATACTTTCTCTCTTCTCTCTCTTCCAAAAATACCAAACTCCATTGGTGATTTCTTGAAGCACCATTCTTCACCATCCAACCACCCAAAATTTCTTGTAACTAACTTTTCTAAACCTAAACACAATTCTAAGAACATCTCTAGTTGAGAGTTCTTGCAAAATCTTTCATCTTGAGCTTGAAAAACTACTTTGAAGATTCTACCTTGAAGGTGAAAATCTTTGTTTTTCATTTCTAAATTCTTTTTCAAAGTTCTAAGCCATGATTGATCCATGGTTTAAGCTTTCTTTCATGATTATAACTTGTAGAATTTTTGTTTAAGCTTGATAGGTGTCTTGGAGGGTGAAAATCGAAACCCTAGAAAGGAGTGAAAGAGTATTTGTCTTCATTTAAGGTAAGAGGAAGACTTAAATCTTATCATCCTTGGGTGGTGGTAAGAAGATGGAAATTGTTTGTGATTGTAGAATCCATAAGGATTCATTTCTGTGCTTGTTAATAGCTTTCCTATTTGTGATTTGTATTAATATGCATGTCTACAAGCTTTAAAAATATTGTATGTGTTAGAAATGCATGTGTAAATAGTAGGATGTGAACAACATGTCAAGGACTGCATAAGTGTTCCAAAGAACACACCACTAAGGCTTACGGCCTCAATCAAAAAAGAGAACCAAAATGTTCTCATCAATTTTCTAAGAGTGTGATTTAATTAACCTAGGAAAATTAACAAGATGCAAAATTGTTTAGAGCAAGAAAAATGAATGTAGAGATCTAATGGTAATTTTAAGTGTTTCGGCCAACATGCCAAAGCCAAGGATTTATGATTTCTAAAATCATTTCCAAACCATTTTCAATCAAAAAGAAGCAATATATGTTAAAAGGAATTTTTCTACAATGAGTTTTGAAGAAATAAATTGATTAGATTAAGTTTAAGAAGTTAAAACCAATTATTTTAGTGGTTAAAAGTAAATACAGCAGCTTTTTGTAAAATTTCTAACGTAAAGCTCATATTATATTTTGAAGCGCGTTAGTAGTTTTCAAAAGTATAATTAAATGGTTATAATATAAATAAAAGGAATTTTTACAAAAAACTTAGAAAATCATTGTTATACATTTTCTAAGCAAAATACCGTCAAATTTTTGCTAAAAACAGACAAATAAGATAGAAAAGATAGCAAATATAATTTATACGGTATGAAAAATATTTTACGTAGTTTAAACGTATTAAATATTATTTCTGTTTATTGAAACAGTAATTTTTAAGGAATTCGGACAAGAAAATAATTTAAAAATCTTACGCGATTGAGAAAATGTTTGAAAAATAGTATGCAATTTTAAAAACAGTAAAATATATTTACACGATTTAAAAACGTTTGTAAAAGCATCAAGATTTTGAAAACGCGATAAAATTTCTACGCGATTGACGAAAAAAGTAAGTTTTTATCGTCGGGCCAAAGTGGTGGACCCGGGCAGATTGTGGAACAGTACTGTCGGGTGGGATATACTGTATATATATATATGCGATTTGCCAGTGAGGGCATATTCGTAATTTTTGGCAGTGAGGGCATATTTGAAATTTTTGCCAATGAGGGCATATTCATAATTTTTTTTATCATGCATTGCGTTGTGCCAATTTGGTTGATAATTGGTGGATTGATTGACGAGATGAATAACATCGTGTTGTCGGTGTGATAAGCGTAGTGAGGTTCAACTTGGATGAACTTGAAGACATTAGTATGTAGATTATTCCATTTGTGGACAGTTGGTCGCTCCTCTGGGCCGTGGTAACTGGTAACACACTAATGGACTCGACACGCACTATACTTAATCAAGATCTTGTGAAGTCTATTAGTGCAAGCCTGTAGTGACACGACGTATGACACTGTGTTACACCACTACATCTTTTTTTTTACAGTGGGCTATAGACGCAACGTGAGACAACGGAATAGTTATTGGGCGGTCGACGATACTAATAGATTTTGCAGGTCGTTCTCTCTGATGTCTGTATTTTTAGCTCCATGGAGTAGGGTTGAGTCACATTTCATATATTTATGTGTTACACATTTTAATGTTATTTATTTGCTCTATTTTATCTATCTGTATCATTTTATTTATCTGTACCATTTTATTCATATGTACCATTGTATGTTGTTGTATTGAGTTTCTGTATTATTTAATATTATGATTTATGTTATTATAGTATGCTATATTGTATGAACTGTTATGCCTGTTGTATTGTCGTTTTCTTATTTTACCATGTTTGTGGTGATATAGATTGTCTTACCTCTTTGTGTATGTGTTATCTGTATATTTTAAATTATGTGATAAAGAGATTGAGGAAGAGGAACAGCCTCTTGAGTGTGAGTATCCCGAAGAGGAGGAGGAGCAGCAAGCCAAAGATCAGTTCTACGATCAAGAACCATCCGATCATCCGTACCCATTGGATTGATTGTGTGGATATGACGCTACCAGGATTCTTTGGATTCGTGCAACTGGAGTTTCACGGAGGCTCTGAAGCCTGGCGTCTGCGAGAGGATAGAGACTCGGTGACGTACGTAGGGCGTCTAACTGTGACCATACGTACGGAGTTTGATGGAGTGTCGATCTTTTCTACCTTGCTGTACCTACATGTGGAGTTGCCGCTATCTCTTAGGCGTCATTGGGGTGGTATGTTTGATGCGCCTTGTGAGATTAGCAGCGTGTCGACTGCACGGACCTGTGTCCGTAGAGGGTCGAGGCATCCTGGATATTTATCATCTGAAGTTTCATCTGAGAGTGATCCTTCAGAGGGTTAGATATTTATGATGTGTACTTGGGCGCGTCTGCGTTTGTATATTTTGACTTTTACTATTTTGTTTACTGTTTTAGTTTAAATATGGATAGTTGTAAATTATTTGTATAACTTATAACTAGAACCATATGTATATTATGTGTGATGTTGGTTTGTTTATTTTGTGTTTCCGCATTATTTTATTCAATACTATTTTGTTTAACAAGAAGAATTTTACAACCCGCAATATTATGTTACAAATGTTTTACAACTTGGGTAGATTTTATTTATCTTTCTTTTATTTTATTTATATATGTGACATCCCCACAAGGGTGTTACAACGACAATTTCCAACTTATGGAGAAGATGTTAGTGACTGCAGTTCCAACCAGACTGTGACATCCTTACCAAGATGTAAGAAATGTGGAAAGAACCACTTAACGAGGGAGTGTAAGATCAAGAGGGTAGTCTGTTTCAAGTGCAGAAAGGAGCACCTAACGAGGGATTGCACAATTAAAGAAATCATTTGCTTTAGATGTGAGAAGCCTGGACACGTTTCCCGCTACTGCAATCAAGCCAAGGCAGAGAGCCTTTAGTCAATGCTGCAAGAGCTGCGAAACCGAAGGTAGGAAGCAGAGTTTACACCCTGAGTGGAGTTGAGGCCTCTAAATCTAAAGATCTAAATAATGGAGATTGTGCCTCAAGCGACGATCCCATAACTGTTATGTATAATTCTGGGGGCAACCTATTTCTTTATAACGTATGACCGTGTGGATCATTTGGATTCATCTGTGTCTTCAATTACCTTTGACTTAGTTGTTTTTACTTCTGTTACTAAGACTTGTCGTTGGTACTTAGATTTGCGTAATCTATCCTATTTCTACTAAAGATCGAATCTTTTGTTGATTTGTCTTGCTTACCTAAAATCACGCCTCTTAGAGTTCATGATTGTAGGAATAGATTTGTTATTTTTCTAGTTATATCCTACTAGATAGTTCCAATGAAAACCTTAGTGATTCTTGAAACTAAGACTTTTGAGTTCGTAACGGTCAACAAAGTTGAACCTTTGTGAGGAAAAGGAATCCAAGGATACATGTTATCTTTTGTGAAAGGCAAAAGCAAGGGGAATATAAATGTCACTCTTATGGTCAATGAGTTTCTCATGATGAGCTACAGTGCTGTCAGTTAAGGGGAAGAATGGAATTTCTTAGTTAGATGAGGACTGTCGCCAACTGAACAAGATTATGATTAAGGAAGAGTATCCTCGGAAGAAGATAAACGATTCAATCGATTAGCGAGAAGGGAGTCACTGTTTTCTCCAAGATAGATGTACGTTCTAGTCATCATTAAATTCGTGAGAAGTTAAGAATGTTCCCAAAACGATTGTTTGAACGCGTTTCAGACATTATGGGTATCTCGTGATGCCGTTCGGAGTAACTAACGCTCCTATTGTATTCATGGATTGCATGAATTGGATCTTTCATCCCTAACTAGACAGATATGCCATTGTCTTTATCAATGACATTCTGATCTATTCTCAAAGATATGGAGAAACACGTTGAACATCTCGATATAGTTTTCCAGACTTTAAAGGAAAAAAAGTGTATGCCAAACTGTCAAAGTACAAATGCTAGTTGAGGAGGTTAAACTTTGGGTCATGAAATTACGAAGGAAGGGAATTGTTGTGAGTCCATCAAAAGTTGAAGCAGTTTTACAATGGGAAAGACTAGAGACCGTAATACCCTAGTAACTTGCAAGGTTAGTGGGTTTTATCGAAGGAGCGTTGATAGATTCTCTAAGATAGTAGAACGTCTTACTCAGCTTACAAGAAGAGAATCAATCTTTTCCCTGGACTAACACATGTGAAGAAGTTTTCAAAGGTCGAGGAGATATTTGACTACTCCATCGGTTTTAGTTCTACCTAATCCCAAGGAACCACTTGAAGTGTTACATGATACTTCAGATCAAGGTCTAGGATGTGTGTTCATGCAAAGTTAGGAAGTTGTGACTTACGCCTCGAGGTAGTTGAGGGTGCATGAGGAGAATTACCCAACTTACAGCTTGGTGTTAGCCACAATTGTATTTGCCCTGAGAATATAGAGGCACTTTTTGTATAGAGCAATATTCAATGCCTTTAGCAATCACAAGAGCCTGAAGTATCCATTTGATAAAGAGGAACTAAACATAAGACAGAAAAGGTGACTAGAATTTTGAAAGAGTATGACTTCTAGCTTTAATGTCATCCTGGAAAAAGTAAATGTCATAGCAGACACTTTGAATATGAAACTACTTAATACCTTCATTATGATGGTCAAGAAGAAGGAATTAATAGAGTGATTCAAGGACATGTGGTTGTCATTGGAAATGACACCGGACGAGGTATGTCTAAATATGGTTACTATTTTGAATGATCTATTGGGAGGAATTCGGGAGAAGTAGAAAAGTGACCAATTTCTACAAGATAAGAAGGAGCTATTAAAATAAGATATGATGTCAAATTGTGAGGAAAGAATTCGACGGAATCCTGATGTTCACAAATAAGGTCTGTATACCAGATGATTCAGAACTTAAGGAGTTAATTTTCGATGAAGCTCACATGAGTAAGTGGAGTATACACACCGGAACGACCAAGATATATCAAGATCTAAAACAGAAGTATTGGTAGCGAGGAATGAAGAGAGACGTCGCTAAATGTGTGTCATCTTGTCTGAATTGCCAGCAAACTCACTCCTAAATTCTACGGACTATATCAAATTCTTCTTCGGATTGGTCCGGTAGCCTATCAACTAATTTGTCATCCTTTCTTTCTAAATCTCCACAATACCTTTCATACGTCGTGATTGCGAAATTATATCCCCGATCCAACCATGTCATCGAACTGGACACAATACAATTAAAAGAGGGATTGATCTATGGAATACTTCCTATGATGGTCAAGGTTAGGAGAGCAAAGCAACGCTGAGGCAAAGAGATTACATTGGTGAGGGTGATCTGAATTGACGTGATTAGAGACGCAACGTGAAAGTTAGAAGATAAGATGAAGAAACTACATCCATGTTTATTCTAATGAATGAAAATTTCGAGGATGAAATTTCTATTTGAAGGGGAGAGTTTTAACACTCCAAAATTTGTTTATTTTATTATAAATAGTCATTTTCTAATATTGGTGATTTTTGTGAATTTTTCTAGAATTTTCTAAGAACGTGGAATATTTTAATATTATTATTCATTTTATGTGCGCGCTGAGCGGAGCTGGAAAAATGAGATATTTCCCCCAAGAACCTTAAACTGTGAAAACATCGACGAGAGATCTTACTAAATTCGAGACCAAACACGGTTTATGAGGTTTCACGTTTTTTTAGATTTTTATCTGATAAATAAAAATCGCAGAATAATTTTATTATCCGTTGGACAATAAATATCAATTTTTGTTAACTGTTATTTCTGTCCACTAATAATAAATCAGATACAGCGTTAGTCATATTTTATAGGACACTTTAATGACATCACCATGGTGACATCATCACCATAACATCACTTTGACTTTTCAAAAGGAGGAAGCTTCCTAGCACCTTCCTTTTGGCTTGTTAGAGAAGCTTGGAGGAAGCTTCCTTGCACCTTCCTATTGGCTTCTTCAAGAAGCCACATTTCTTCTCTCCTCCTCTCCACCACACATTTTTTAGGGCTCTTTGTGGCCACACATTTTAATTCATACACTTACACAAAATACACCTAATTACACATTCTATTTCATTTCACTTTACTATCACTTCTTCTCTCTATCTTTTTTCTTCATATTTTTCTCTCAACTTTCTCTTCTTCTCTTCCCTCTCCAACCCTACGGCCATGGAGGCTTGAAGGTGGCCAAACTCTTCACCTCACTTCATTCAACCACTCATTTGTTTATCTCATCATTCCTATCAAAGAGACAAAGCAAAAAGCTCTCACCTTTCTCCTTGGAGGCTCACGGCCTCACCCCTCAAATACACCCATCTATCTTCTTTAATTCCAACTAACCCTGGATCTTGAATCTAGACAGCATTGTAAGCAACTTTCATGTTGTGACCATGACCAAAATCTACCATTTTCATTTTGTTCCATCAAGCTTTAAAGTTAGAGACTTTAAGGTAAAGTTAATAGCTTTTCCACTTTTTCTCCTCATTTTCGTAATCCTTGATCTCTTAGGTGATCAAGGGTTCCTTTTCTAAGCTTTGATGATGATTTTGGTGAGTTTTGATGTCCTTAGGGTTTCCTTGAAGGTGTAGTACAAAAATCTCTACAAAGGACCAAGAGGCTTGCTTTCTTGTGTTGTCTTCCATAGGTAAGAGAGAGATAATCCTTTTCAACCTATCTTGGTAGTGAGGAAACATTTTTGGTATTGTTGATAAGGAATCCATATGTGGATTGCTCTCTTTGTTGTGTTGTTTTTCATGATTGTGTATTTATTTAGACTTGTATGAGTTGTTGGTTGTCTTCACATGTTTAAATGGCTATGGATTGTATATTGGAATATTTGGATTAATGTATGGAGAAATGTAGGGTTTACTTACCGTTTTGGGGGTCACGACCTTAGGGCAAAATTTTGAGGATTTAAGCTTGATTTTAGAGACATTGGAACTTGAGTGATTAGGTGATAAAGAATTAATGGTTGTAATGGAAAAACTTTGGGAGTTCTCACCTAGGGAGGCTCATGGCCTCTAGGAGATCTATTGGGTTAAGTTGTGATCTTTGTGCAACCTTGGGTCTTAAGTGATTAAATGATAAGTGTTCAATATTGTGGTGAAAGAAAAAGGGTTAGACTTTTGTTATAATGAGGCTCACGGATTCTTAAGACAAATGTCACAAAATATAGTGCTAAAATGGAGATTTAAATGATTGGAAAATCTTATATTCCTTAGGAGCTCATGAAATGGAAAGAATAAAGAACAAGACCTTATCTTATGGATTAGAATGATTTTGAACATAAGGGAAGAACAAGAGAGTTGCGAGACTTGCAAAACCTTAGAGTAATTTTTAAATGAGCATAATTGATTAGATTAATGAACTTGATCAACCTAAAGGAATAAAGATTGAATAAGGACTTCAAAGGACTCCTTCTAGAAAATGAATTCATAAGAGATGTTAATTGAAGTGTGTTGTCATTCTTGAGGACATTGATACTATGCTATCGTGGGTCCGAGTTTGGGACTAAAATTCTATCGATGTTTAACTTGGCCTAATTGTTGCATATTTTGGAAAGTGTATCATCATTGTTGGATATACATGATTGTGCATGCAGTCAACATGCATTGAACATTATACACCTTTTGTTGTTGTGCCAATGTGCTGAACCTAGGTGGATCAGTGTTATTATGTAATTGTATGGGTGATTATGTAATGTCATTGTTACTAATGGTATTAGGCAATTGTATGGACGATTGTTTTAATATCATTACGGATAGTACAATGATGGCTTGAGTTATGCATATTTATATTGAACAATTTGTTCAGTCGATGACTGTGAAAAGGCTGGATGAGCCTATGATTATGCATTGAATCAGTATGCATTGAACAAATTCCTTAGTCGATGATTATTGAAAGGCTGTATGAGCCTATGAACGAGAATTGATTATAGTGCGATCTAGTGGAAGGATCTCAGGGTGCGCTAGGGCGCGGTGATCCCTCTAGTGACTTGTTTTGTCACATTATATACCCCTGGCCGGAAAGCCGATTGCAAAGCACTGACGAGGAACCAACAAGTACTATTCACTTCGTGGTCCGGTGTAGACTGTCATTGAGGGGGACAGATCTTCTAGAACGTTCATCTTTGAAATGGAATAGAAAATCTCGGTACCAAGTGCACATGCATTGTGAGTCAACATATCATTTGACACTCATTTATATGATGATTATACTATTGTGTTATTGATGTCATAATTATCTGAAATGTTTTAATTATTCATTATCTGAGATTCTGTTGCTGTTTTCTCTTATCGTATGTGATTACTGCTGCTTACATGTTATTGCTCTGCTATGTGGGCGCTCTGCGCCGTCCTATTTCTTTACTGCCATAATGGGTAATGTAAGTAGGATGTCTCACTTCTTTCCTGTATCCTTGTATTTCTGTTATATATATATTTGTTAAAAGATCGTGAGGAAGAAGACGAGGGACCACACCCTTACTGATTGGATTGAGCTGATTCACTATTTTCAATATGGCATCGGGACGAGATTTCTTCGGTTATACACTGGTGCAACTCCATAGGGGCATTGATTCCTGGCGTGTCGACTGGGACACCGAGTGTCGTATCTATATATGGGGTTGCGGCTTTTGCTGCTAGTAGTACCTATCCCAGGGTTACTACTTTTTCCTTTTGTGCTTTTTACCCTTCATCTTTTATTTGAATAATGTAAGTACTATGTTTTGTGTTATCAGTGCTTTGTGTTAAGGACAAATATATTACATATGAAATACGTTTTTCCTTCAGTGGTTGTATTTTATATGGTTGAGTACTAAATATGTTTCATTCGGGGCTCATATTTTCTATCTATGTATAAATGAAATAAATTTTTTTGTAAATACTATTTTTGAGACTATGACACGCCTGGATTTAGTGACTGTGGTGTAATGACGATTGTGCTGTGGTTATTAGGTCTAGGTGTGTTACATTTGAGATGTCCAGAAGGCTTCTTACATGAAGACCCTAAGTCCTATAAGCTATACCATTTAATCTTCCTTTGGACTTGGTCATTGACTTAGCTTTGTTATCAAAACCTTCATGAAATAGGCATTTGCATTCTCCTTCAATTGAGCATAATTAAGATATTTTGATTTCTTATTGCAATGCTCACTCTTGATATTCGGACTATCCTTCAAATTATTGCTCACTAAAAACATAGTTAGTCCAAACTCATAATTCAATATCTTCATATAATCTATTAAGTACATCTATGTAGCATAAGTATCATTCTTTCTGTCTTATATTTGTCATCTTCAAACCTTAACTTGGTTAACCATAGTAAGACTTATATTCATCAAAAGCATAGCCAATTACATTAGGTTAAGCATTTGCATTTTCAGTTCAAATACAAAGAATTCGACATATACAGCAAATTCTTGAGAAATAAAGGGGAAAAATAGCAAAATCTTTCATATAGTTTGTGTTTATTCGAATAGGAAGTTCTTTATTCGAATAAACTTGTGAAAAACAACTAGTCTTAGCTTTCTGTCAAAAATTATTCGAATAATAGTGTTGTTATTCGAATAACACAACAAGGATCAGGATTTGGCAATGCTTTTGTCAAGCGTTATTCGAACAAGGTATGCCTTATTTGAATAAAACGAACAAGAAAATAGATTTAATAGCTACTGTAACCTATTATTTGAATAAAACTCCATTTATTCAAATAAGATCCATTTAAACGTATAGCTACTGGATGCTATTATTCGAATAAGCAACGTTTTATTCGAATAAAACTACTTGAAATACACCATATTGTTAGCAGAAAATCATCAACCAAGCAACTTGTGATATGGATCCTTACCCAATGTTGGTGTACCTACAAAACAAATTTTGGGAAACCTTCGACAGTTATGTCAGTAATGATTCAAAGGAAATAATTCAATGATAAAACAATAATCATAAGCATTCATTTATATGCTTGATTGACCAAAGTCTGAAGCTCAATGATATTATCATCAAACTTTTCATTTTAATCAAGCAGTATACTTTATCTAGCATATTAACATGTAGAAGCATTTTTAAGACATAAAGCTAGAAAAGCACAGCACAAGTCTCCACTTATCCAAAGATTGCAAGTTTAAGCTTTATGGAGACAAGGAATAGAGCTTGGAATTATTTCTGGTCTTTGTACTTTGAGCAGCCACTTTCAAAATGTCAAAGTCATCTCTTGGCCTTCAAGCACACCTACAATACACTTCAGTTTTTGACTTTTGGTACCCAAATTTTCTTGGGTCCTTGTGTGTTAGTTTTTTATTATTAATCAATTATGCTCTCATACAGATTGTTTTTTTTTATAGTATTTAAATTGAACACAATAAGTTAAATAACCAATTGCCATTAAGCACATACCCAATAACATGCTTACTTTCATGATATATATAGATAATAGATAATTCAAAACATAGCAAGCATACCTAGGCATTGCAAAATCTTATGTACTAAGATATATAACAAATTAATGAGTTATGGTACAAAAAGAATGAACATAATTATGTGCTAAACATAATATTCTAATTTTACCAAGTACACGTGATTTTATCAAACACTTAAGCCCTATAAGGAATATACCCCAAATTCATTGACTTTTCAAGTGAATGTGCATAAGAGGTAAAAGTTTTTTATACCATTACTTCGGTAATCAAGGAAATACTTTTTCTTACCCATTGTTTCTCTTTTGGAGTCTTAAACTTTACAAGTTCTATATTTTGTACTTGAGAAAATTTGGTTGAAGCCATCTTCCTTCTTTGACCCAAACTTTTACCATTGGGCTTTGTAAGCATTCTCCTTGATGATTCTTCTTTTCTTTAACCAATTTGTCTATCTTTTTGAGAAATTTTCTGCAAAATTGAAACACTAGAAGGATATTTTGGTATCCATTTCATCTTGGGTCCTTGAATGTTAGTACTAAGGCTTTTAAGATCTTTAGGAACCCATACCACACTATTTCTCATATAAGGATTTCTTCTATAATTTCATAAATGAGAAATATGTCCTAGATGACCACAAAAATTGCAAACAATTGAATTTAATGATGGTTTGGCCTTTGAAGATCATCTTTGGAAAACTTAAGCCTTTTGTTATTTTTGCTTTTTAAACTATTTTTGCCATAAGACTTGCTTGAATTTTCATGTGGAATAACATTAATTTTATTCTCATTAACAAGTATGGAATGTAAGCAATTAGAATCATTAGCTTTGGCAAATTCAGAATATAAGTCCTCAACTTGATTTTCTAAATCAATGTACTTTTCATAAGAAGTTGAGGTTTCACATTTCAAAGGCATTTCCTCATCAAGAAAAGTATATTCATTTTTCAAAGTCTCAATTTCTTTTTTAATGGAGGAAATGTTTTCCACACAAAATAAGTTTTTCTTTTCTAAATTCAACAAACCATCATACAATTCATCATATGCACATTGTAGCTCATAATAGGAAGGAATATAATTTAGTTTAGCATTATTTACCTCAAAGTCCTTTTTAGACATATAGGAAGTACTCTCAATTTCTAGCATACTTGACTCTTTAAGGGAATCATCATCTTCTTCATTGTTATCCATCAAGGATTCAAGAACATCTTTCTTCACAATTTTGTTTTGCTTTGCCTCTTCTTCAAATTGAGCATCATCATCACTAAGAGGCATTTGGCTCCCCTCAATTGTTTGCAAATCTTTTTTAGAATATTTTTCATGACAAGCTTCTATCAATGGCTTTTGCTCTTCTTGCTTTCTATATACAACTTTATACCCAAAATCATTGTTAGCAAGATAAATAGTATAAGGAGCATCCCATATATATTTAGCACTAGAGCAACTCTTAATTTTAGCATAAGCATCATCATTCAAACTGCTTCTCAACATTTGCATTGCTCTAATGTTCCAAGAAAAATATTTCTTGTCAAAACTATTCCAAGTTTGTTTTGATTTGCAAGTAAATCTATTTTGCAAAACATCTCATAAATCCAAATCAATAGATTGCATATAAAACTCCATTCTAGCTTTCCAATAAACAAAATACACACTATCAAAGAATGATGCTTTATCAATTTCAAAACCTTCCATTTTGAAAAAAAAAAACTTTCAATGGTTGCCAACAAATAAGGATCTTTAACTCTAAGCGGTTAAGCTTTCAACAGAGCATGAAACTTTGATACCACTTGTTAGCCATGACAACCATCACCCAAGAGGGAGGGTGAAATTAAGCAAATTGTTTAATTTGCTCACAAATTGTTTAAAACAACGTTAAGAAATTAAGTATTTTGATATTTTCAATCAACACATGCAGCAGAATAAGTTTAACAAAGATACAACTATTGTAAATTACCCAAATACAACTTGGGTTATGGGATAAATCAAGCAAATAAACTCGATATCAAATTCAACTCAAACATATATAATTAAAGCACAAATGTAAAGAAGATAGAGTGGAGAAAAGCAAACACAGTATTTATCCTGGTTCAGCTACCAACCACTTGTGGCCTATGTCTAGTCCTCAAGTAAACCACCCGAGATTTTTCACTATCACGTCAAGCTTGAACAGGTGCTTAAAACCTTTACAAACTAGAGCACTCTTCACACCTTGGGATGTCTCACCCTTTGTGCTTGAGCCTCAACAAACATGGATACCTCACCCATACAATTTCTTTGAGGGATACCTTACCCTCTTTACAGTGAATCAAGATAGAGAAGAAAAGAGAAACTCTCATAAGAGTAGAAAATACAATTTGAAGTTCTTTGAAACTCTTTAAGATATCTCAAATTTTGGCAAAAACAGAGCACAAAAGATTAAAAAGGATGAATCACAAATCAAAACATAAAAGATGTGTTTCAAGTTGTTGGGTATATGTAAAAGATGACCAAAAAATATGTATTTATAGAGTTCCAAGAAAAAAAGCCATTGGGTATTAATTTCTTTCAATAAAAGCTCAAAAAAATAGTCGTTATGTGATTTCTGGGCGTGTTTATTCGAATAAATAAAGCTTTATTCGAATAAACCACTTATAACACACCAAGAAGTATTTTCTAGAACTTGTTATTCGAATAAACCTTTAGTTATTCAAATAAATCTTTAAAATCACATTCTAGGCACTCTAGTTTCGAAATCTGACTTTAAATGGTCATAACTTCGTCATTTTTCATCCGTTTAAAGGAAATGACCACTCATTGAAAAGATCTTGGAGTTTATTTTAAAATGAAACAAGTTTTAGAACAAAACTCAAATTATTACGATCAAAATAGTAATCAAAGGTCAGTTTTTCAAAACTCAAACTTGATTATTTTTCTTAGTTTTGAACTACCACCATAACTAGCTTTTCAAAACTTGTTTGTTAGGAATTTAAACATGTGAAAACCATTTGTAAAGATTTGAAAATATATTTGAGATATCCAGAAGGCTTCTTACATAAAGACCCTAAGTCCTATAAGCTATACCATTTAATCTTCCTTTCGACTTGATCTTTGACCTACCTTTGTTATCAAAACCTTCATTAAATAAGCATTCACATTCTCCTTCAGTTGAGCATAATTGAGATCTTTTACTTTCTTGTTTCAATGCTCACTCTTGGTATTCGAACTATCCTTCAAAGTATTGCTCACTTAAAACATAGTTAGTCCAAACTCATAAGTCAATATCTTGATATAATCTATTAAGTACATTTATGTAGCATAAGTATCATTCTTTTTGTCTTATATTTGTCATTATCAAAACTTAACATATTAAATCATTGGGCAAACTTATTTCCACAGTTTGAAGAGTTAGTTTTCTTAACTATAAGTTTAAGTAGAACGTGGAATATGCAAGTAACATACACAATCATGTATAATTCCTATTCCTTAGCAATTGTATGGGCAATTGTCTAGGATAGATGATATTATACAATTGTATGAGTTGTTGTTAAATATCATTAATGGTATTATGTTACAACTATGTAGATAGTTGTTCTCATCATACGAATAAGCGACTCAGGCTTATAGATTATGCGTTGTGTTAGTGAACCATTACATAACAGTAGCATGTGAATGTTCTAGAGATATTGAATAGAGATTTGATATCTAGTAGCATCCATAATCTATTATGTTTAAGTTTGAGTTTTGTAAGATTAAGTAGATATTAGATAGCTTAGATACGTTATACAGTTGTATGGGCAATTGTATAATGTTGATATAGTTTATACTGATATGTATGGAGTTTACATTGTATAATGCCATGAAATGTATGAATATTACTGAGAATTTGTATGCTAGCACCCCTTTCTATGTTTCTATGGTAACAACAGGTCAAGGCCTTTCAAAGGGTAAGATGATAAAGAAATAGAAGAACTAGTGTAGTTTAGTTTTATTTGTTTCTTTCATAGATAAAGTTGTATGTATAATTACTTGCCGTTGTGGTAATTGATATATACATGTATAACTTTTTAGTTTTGGCTCTCTATTATAATTGATTCAATTATATGGAATTAGTATAATAAGAAGATTAAAAGTAACACTTTATTGCTTTATATCTTTATACATAAAAGTTATATCGAGATTATTGTACTAGGGTGTTACATTATGGTATCAGAATCACTCATCTTGTTGAGCTGGGGTATGGACTGGCTAGGCCTAGGCAAGTTTAGAGTTTTTTGCTAAGTGTTATGCATTTCTTGTCTCATATGTGAGATATGTTGATAGAATTGCCTGATAAGCCTTTGGTTTCAAGGTTAACGGTTACTATCACACTTAGTGTGTATAGGGAACTATTACTTCACCAAGGTGAACTAGGAGAAATAGGAATTCTTCAAGTGAAGGTTCAACCATTATAGTTGAAGTGTTCATAGAGATGACAACTGCTTGAGAGAGCAGACTACTATCACAAACAGAGTTTTAGAGAAGGTGAAAGTAAGTTCATCTTAGTAGCTAGTACCACTAGTACAATTAGTGTATGGAATTGTGGTTGTAGAGAATCGAAGCTTACCAGATCTCTCAAAGTTTAGAAAGACCAACCCTGTATCCTTTAAGGGAAAGTAAGACCCATTTAGGATAAGGAATAATGGTTTAAGAAAATAAGGAAAGTGTGAATGGAAATAGTATTGGTTTTGACGATCAACAAATAAGAAAGTAATGAAGTGCAAAGATCAAGTCGTAAGGCTTTTCAAGATTAGCATTTACAACTCTCGCAAGAGCTCATTTCTTGGTTCAAAACTCATTTCATCATAACTTTGCATAATCATGTTTTCATCATATTTAAAATTAAGTAAAAAGCTTTTAGAAAACTTAGAATGTCTTTTGATCATCCTTGATTGAGAAACTCTTGGAAAAACCAATGTCTTTTGTCTTTCCATAATAGATTATGAAAATCCTATAATAGATTATGAAAGTTCGTAATAGTTTATCAGGATTTCATAACCTGTTCATAATAGATCAACCAAATGATTATGTTTTCCAAATGGCCATAATCGATTATGGCCTTTTCATAATTGATTATTTGGTATCTCAAAACGTAACCACCTATTTTTAAATGGCCATATTTGAATATGGTATGTTCATAACTGACTATGAATGTCTCATAATAGATTATGAAATAGTTCATAATTGATTATGAAACATTTCATAACAGATTATGAAATCTCATAACATGTTATTTTGTTAGACAGAAACGTTGGAAATCTTTCTCACAAGCCATAACTGATTATGGCTATGCCATAACAGGTTATGGTCTTTCACAGAGCTCGTTCTCAACGGCTCTTTTAATGACATTTAATGTCCCCAACCACTTCTAACGTCTCAAAATCGTTTGGGCTATAAATAAAAGCTATTAGGCATTGATTACTTGTTGGAAAAACATTCTGAAAAACATCCTTGAGCATTAATTATGAGTTTTCTCATCATTTCTTTTCAAACCCTGTTTTGAGCTTCAAATTGTGTGAATCCTTAATACCATAGTTCTTCAATTTGTATTATCTGCTCTTGACAGAGTTTCCTTCATCTAAATTCTGTATAATCTGTAAAGAGAGGGTGAGGTATCCCTCAAAACAGTTAGGGTGAGGTATCCCTTGAATACAGAGGCTCAAGCACAAGGATGAGGTATCCCAAGGTATGTTGAGTGCTCCAACTTGTAAAGGTTATCAAGCATCTGCTTTCAAGCTTGAAGATGTAGTGGAAATCTCGAGTAGTTGCTTGAGGACTGGACGTAAGCCACAAGTAAATTAGTGACTGAACCAGGATAAAACTTTGTGTTTGTCTTCCTAACTCAACTTCTATATATTGTGCACTATTTTATTGATTTTCTTGAATACTATCTCTCTTGTCTAGTTCATCCAAGTACAATTTCTATCTATCTCATTTATTCATTCATTTCCATCAATTAATAGCTTCAACAAAAATTGATAAACAAAAGTTTTACGAAAGATTTACGAAAATATTTTATAAACTCAATTCACCCCCCTCTTGAGTTTGAGGTCACTTGGTAACAGAAAGATCTTTATAACTGAGATTTGTTCTAATGACCTAAGAGTTTTGGATCTCTCCCATATATTAATAAAGGATGTAGAATTTTGGTGAGTAGGTGCCAATGAGTTGTTAAGACCTTTGACACTTAGTTTACTTGGGGAGTATTTGAAAATTCTTTTTTAGATAAATACTACCCTAAGAACTAACAGAATGCTAAAGATAAAGAGTTCCTAAGACCTTAATATGGTGGCATGTTAGTAAGCCAATAAGTGGTCAAGTTAGAAGAAGAAAGAGCTAAGTACAAAGTAAGTTACAAAATCGAACTTTAGTCCATAGAACTCTGAGTTAAGGGGTAGTGGTGTTCATTTTCTGAGTTCATTATTCTTTGTTTGTGGAAGTTGACAAAGGATGTATAGTAACGAGTTTTTCTTGATACTTGAAGTAAAAATCATGTTTAAATACAAGCTGAGTTATGTTTCTAAATTTACATCTGAATAGATAAAATTGGAAACATTTATTAGAGTTGTTGATATGAAAGTTATCCTCATCATAGAGGCATGATTTACTCTCTTATAGTTAGAGTTGAGTTAAATATGCAAGTTTTAGAGAAATACTCTAATGTCACCTTTGAGTAAAGATGAAATGGGGTATTAGTAAAGAGATGGTTCCTTTATTAGTTAAAGTTGAACCATAAAACAATTATCTTAACTAAGGGAGCGAGATAAACCCCTTGGCATTGCAAATGAGTGAGAAAAACACTTTGCTAAAGATGAAGTTGTGAGAAAAGGGAGTGAGGAAAATACCTTATGAGGGTAAAGATATGAGTAAAACAGTTTTCCAATATATAGATCGAGAAGCTCTCTATATAGGCAAGTAAGTGGGACCTATAACATCCCGAATTTAATAACCATAGTATATTACCATAGTCATTAGTGCTACTTGACAGCTATGTGATTTTTAATATAACATAACATCATTATATAGAAAATATGAGCCACAAATGAATATTTAAATATTACACCACATTTGTATTTCTAAAAAATACAATATATACATCATATCAAAAGAAACTACCTAGCTACACTAAGCTAAGCACTCCAAGCTCCTGCTTCTCTTTTTGGAGAACACGTACCTGGATTTACATGGCAACATAATCGAGGTGAGAAACCACAACTCAGTAGAAGTATTCCAAAACCAGTAATTTATTCACAACAATGAATAAATAAAACTATAAACATCCAATTGAACTTGCAATCTACAAATGAGTCACTACTCAACGCCACAAGAATATTAGCATACAACTTATGTAATATTCACAAGGTAATCTATAACTATAACCTCAAAATGAAACTATCAACAATATTATACAATCACCCATGCAATTATAAATATTATCGGTTAAGGTAACTGCCCATACAATTACCATGCAAATGCAATGCTTATTATGTTGTATGTTTATGTCTAAACATGTTCAAAGACAATGATTATGCAATAAAGTAAAATAGTGTTGGTGCAATGTCATGAAACTCAACTATTTCCAAGAACTACGATTCCTTTTTACTTCTCTGAGTAGTATGGCTCCAACCATTTAACACTACCTGGCAATGAACGGACTATTCCATCTCACAACAATAAGTGTACCATTACCATCTCATATACCATTCACATATACGTGGAAATAGTAAGTGTGCTTGAAAATATACAAAGTGATATTTTAACACACATTCAATGCCACATCAGATACTCTCCTATGCGAGTTCATAACCAATGCCCTTAAATGTGTATATCTTCCTCCACGAGGTTTTTCCAATTATCAACTTAGGAATACTCACATACTCGCACTATGTTTCATTCCCATCACACATCACATCACAAGGTAGTAAAGATATTACTCACTTTCACTACTCAACAAACATAAAGGGGATATCACTCACCTCAACTATGTTTCATAAACATACCATATCACAAATGATAATAACCTCAAACACATAAGGATCAAGAATCTAGGTGTTAGCCTATGGCATTCCCCAAACCATTGGTTGCCTAAGGTTTCACACTTTCTTCTCATCAACTAGGTAGTAATTTCCTCCTTGAAATACTCCCATAGCTACCTCAACACACTTTAAAAATCATACATAAAAGATCCTAACCCTTAGGAATCCTTAAAACATCAAGAATCAACACTTGATCAACACTGGAAGTCACGCCTAGGTGCCACCCACCCATGCCTAGGCGTGAAGGTGGTAGGGTAACATCCCTGTAACTCCAACGAAACCATGCCTAGGCGCAACTATGTCAAACCTTGGCATGACATTCTCTATCTCACCCATGCCTAAGCGTGGTTCAGTCATGCCTAGCAGTGACCCTGCGACAGAAACTTCTGCAGAATTCTACAGATATAAGTTACTGTTCCATTAGAATAAAACCTTCTTCCAATCACTCAAAGCTCACTTCTAAGTGATTTCTAACCTTACACAAGGTCCATATACACAAAGCAACTCATATTCCACTTTGATTTCACTCAAAACCATGAATCATGGATTTAATCAACCCATCATCCACCTTAAAACCTAAACCCCCAAATTCAACTCCAATGGGAACCAAGGTGTTCAAGTGATGAATAATTCATCCTCATGCATCCAACAAACCAACAACAAGCAATATTTAAGTTCACAAACAAGAAATATGCCAAGAACACACAAAACAACCCTTCCAACCTCTTTTTCCCATCATGTCAACACATAGAACAAAATGAAGAAAAAAGGAAATGAAGAGTCAAAACAAAGTCCCCCTACCTCAAGGTCTTGAAGATGAAGCCAAGGATGGATCCAAACTCTTTGATTCTTCCTTACTTCACTTGCTCATTCCTCTTTCTCCTTTGGTTCTTCTTTCTTTCCTCTTTCTCTTCTTCCCATTTCCTTTCTCTTTTCTCTTTTCTTTCTTGTATTTTCTATTTTCTCTCCTCTTTGTCGTGAGTCATTTATAAAAGGGAAGTCAAATTTGGCTCTTAGATGAACACTAAAACCTCGATCTGTTAAGAACACTCAGATTTCACCAAATCCAGTTCTCTAACTTCCAACATATTTAAAATAAATCCTAAGATTCATTAAAAATTTGATTTCACCATTTCCATACTTTTTCATATCTATTGGTAGTTAATCCGACTTTAAAACACATAACCAGTAGGCTTAAAAATACCAAACTAACTCCGACAAATCTCAAATTTTAACTGTAGCATAGTTTACACATTTGTGACCTAGAAACAAGTTCTCCTCACTAAATTCCATTAACTAAGCAGTTTAAGCCACTTCCGAGGCTAAAAACAGTTATTTTCCATACATAGCGTTGCAGCAAAGTGCCTAAACATGTTCATAAAGTCACAAAACTTAACAGACATGTTAAGCAAGTATTAGACTACCTCCATATCCATATACAAGCCTAACATGTTTTTCTAAGGTGTTACAAGACCAAATAATTAAATCTTACCAAGTGTGGTAAAGGAGTGAGATAAACACTTTACTTAGTAATGGTAGAGGAGTAAGATAAACACTCTACCTAGGACAAAGTAGTGAGTTAAGCTCTTTGTCAAGAAACATGAGGAGTGAGAAAAACACTCATGGTAGAGGTGGTAAGAGTGAGTTAAGCTCTTTACTAATGGTCTCAAGTGAAAGGTATTAGAGTGAGTTAAACTCTCTACCTAGGGTAGTAAAGCGAGAAAAGCTTATTACCAAGCGCAATAGGATGAGTGAAATCCTATGCCAGGCAAAGAAGTGAGGTAAACACTTTTCCAAGTAGTAAGGATAATTTTTAGACAGTAATTTAGAATGATTTAAGATCAGTGTTCATTGAATAGACTTAGAGAGCTTTTGAATAAGCTATTTTAGAATGGAAAGTTAGGCTAGTCGATTAGAAAAAGAGAGTTATTCAATTGGAAAGAGTTCCAGGTTAATCGAATGTACTAAGAGAGTTATTTGATCAACATAGTTTTGATTAATCGAAACAGACAAAGAGGAGCTTATTTTCGATTGATTGAAAAAGATAGAATGATGCTTTTAGTGCAATTCAAAGAGAACAATTGAGGGTCCCTACAGTTAGCCTCAAATGGAATAATAGTTACAAGGTTTTCATAAGAGGAAAATAGTGGTTGATAGGTATAAGTCGCATGCTTTTAAACCTAGTATCCTCAAGATAAAGTCAAGTAAGTTAAGCAGAAATGAAGGGACCAAAGTATGTTAAGTGTGGGAAACAACAGGGTGGTAGACCTTGTCTAGTGGGCTAGATAGTATGTTATACTTATTACTGACAAGAACACTTTTAAGTAAGTGTACATAGAAGTAGGGAGCAGTGCCTAACCTTAAGTTAGAGTAGGAGTTTATACTCTGAATAGTAAGGAGACGACTTAGACTCCCGATCTTATACGAGGTAAGAATATAGTTAAAGATGATCTTTAGGTTGTATTATATGATTGAGGAGTATCCCCAGCCCTTGATTTCATATGGGTTTGTAAAGAGATTAAATTTACCTATGTTTGAGATTCCCATGTTTATCCTTGTCTACACTAGTAGGAAAGTTCGTCACAACTTCCTTTGTAAGTTTGGATTAATGTGTGAAGATGGAAGGTAGGATTTCCTTTGTGAATCTTCTTAGTTTATCTCTTCTTGACATAGACATTGGACTAGGCATGGTTTTGGTTATTAGTAAACTATGTTGATTTTAGATTGATCAGATTGGACATTGAGGTTTAAATATGATGATTCTTTCATGCCTATTCCCTTAGAGTTTGTGTTTTGAGAGTTAAATAAGTAAGCAACTTCTTAGAACGAGGGATTTAAGGATATGATTTCCTTTTCTTCTTGTTTGTGAAGTTGAACAAGTCTTAGGTGTGAATGCTTATGTCTTGAAGCATGTCAAATGGTTTTTGATGATAACAAGGCCAAAGATAAAGATCAAGTGCAAAAGAGAAGTTCAAGATCAAAGAAAGAGATCAAGAGGTTTATTTAGACATAGGCCTTAGAACATCATTGTTAAAATGCTCTTAAGATATCTCAAATGGTTTTTTAAAGATGTTTTTAGTAACATCCCGAAAAATATATGTTTAAGTATAAATGATCATTTTATATTATTCTTGATTTTTAGGAATTTTTCTGGAATTTTTCGGAAACGTCGAATATTTTAATATATTCCTCGTTTTGCATGCACACTGAGCTGAGAATTGCTGAGGTCAGTGTAACGCTCCGGAAATTAATTATTTTACCACAAATAGTCATTTTCTAATATTTGTGATTTGTGTGAATTATTTCAGAATTTTCTAGAAATGACGAATATTTTAATATATTTCTCGTTTTACGCGAATATCGACCAGAGTCGGAAAACGGCTGTATTGCTTCAAAAACTGGAAAATTATATGACGAATAGTCATTTTATAATATTTGCAATATTTGAGAATTTTCTGGGAATTTTCCAGAAACGTCGAATATTTTAGTATATTTTAGCAGAACTAGGAAAACGCGATGTTTTCTCCGCGAGCCTTGGACTATGGACATGTCGACTGGGGATCTTACTAAACCCGAGGCTTGACACAGTTTATGAGGTTTCACAATTTTTGAGAAATCTTAATAGATAAAACAAACCAATACTGCAAAAAATTTATCTGTCAAATTAATTAAATACTGACTTCTGTCAACTGTAACTATTATCCATTGGATAATAGTGTGTAATAAAAATACTATCACATTATCCCAATGCAATCTACTTTATGTCTAATCCATTTATTTTAATTCAAATTTAATGTTAAATAATCAAAGCTTCTTTGAGAAGCTTTGACCAAACAATGACCAAATGGCCCTTGGCTTCCAAGAGAAGCCAACACTCTCCCTCACTCCTCTCTCTATGCACGGCTGGAGCAGCCCATGCAAGGGGGAAAATTGCGTTTCATTAATTCAATTTACTACACTTTAATTCATAATTTCTCAAAACACTTTCTCTCTCTACCCTTTCTTCTTCTTTCTCCATTTTTCTTCTCCTCCTTCTCTCCTCTCCATTGCTACGGCCAGCCCTCCCTCTCCCCACTCAACCTTCACAAAAATTTTAACCAAGCACATTTTCTTAATCCTCTCATCATTCTAAACATCTTTTCTTCTCGGAGTTTCTTGAAAATCCATCATCTTCAACACTTTCTCCAAGCTTCAAGTTTTGAGCTTTTTGGGTAAGTTTCAAGACCCTTCTTCCCTTCTCTTCATTTTCGTGGTTATGGTCTCCTTGGTGACCATCCATGCTTCATTTTTCAAGCATTGGTATTGATTTAACAAAGTTGAAATTTCTAGGGTTTTTGGAGGGTGCAATCCGAAATTACAAAGAAGATTTCTTGGTGTTTCTTTTGTTCTCTTCACTTAGGTAAGAGGAAGACACTCCTCCTCAACCTCTCTTAGCATCTAGGAACTTTGATTTTGTCATTTGTGGAAAAACCCTAATGAGGGTTATTCTTTAATTTTGTAATTAGTATGCTTGTGTGTTAATTTTATTTTGTTTATGCTATTGGATTGGTTTGTTGTATTTAATGGTATATTGGATTGGATTTTGTGATTGAAAATGGAAGAAAAATATTTGAGAACCCTTCTTGGAGGGCGACGGTTTTCGGCTAGAATTTAGGTAAATTTGTGATTAAGTTGTAACTAGCATAAGACTTAAATTGATCAATGGATAAAATGAAATTGAATGGAAGAAAAATTTGGAATGGAAATTCCTAGGGAGGCTACGGTTTTAGGCCAAGAAATTAGGATTCTTGGTGAGCTAATTTAACAAGTGAGCAATTAAATGAATTAAGAGAATGACATGTAATGTGATGACTTGAAAAGATTTGGAAATGAAACCCTTATGAGGCCACGGCCTCTAAGGCCTTTTGGGGCGTAATGTTGTGACTTTGATAACTTGGAAGCATGAGCAATTAGGTAATTAGAAACCTATGTAATGAGTTGGATAATAAATAAATTGGAAGAATTTAACATAATTAAAGATCATGTAAATTTTAAAGGACTAAGAATGTGATTGTCATAAAACTTAAGGTACTTCCAAGTGAGTGAAGAACAAGAGAGCGTGAGGTCTAAGAGCTTAAATAATTTGCAAGTTGCGAGAAATTAAATTACCTTGGGAGATATAATTAATTGTGCAAATTGGATTGGACATGAACCTTAAAAAGAAAAACAAATTCTAAGATAGAATTCATAATGGACCTAAAAATGCACCAATTGATTTGATCCTTATGTTGTAAAGTTATGGGTCCATGTGAGTGACCATTTGTATATTGATGCTTATATTGGCCATTGTGGCATATTATGGAATTGTATGAGATTGTGAATCATACATGTTCATGCATAGAGTCTTATGCATTGTGAATGTCCTTGTGGACTGTTGTAAGGCCAAGTTGCCTAGGAGATTGAACACACCTTTGTGTGGGTGCGAGTAGACTAGTGTGGGTCTTGTTATGACCTCGGGGGCGTCGGGGTGCGGGTCCTTCACAATGGGCAGTTGGTAGCTCCTCTGCCTGTGGGGCAAACCGATGCAAACGCACCGACGATCTGGACTTGACACTGTCCTATATCGTGATCGAGCGCAGACTGTCTGTACAATGCCTGATGTGCACGTGAAAATTATTGATGAATAGCACTTTGGCCGCGACCATGCGATTCTCTATGCTTTTTGCAGAATTCTTGAGGTTGGTGGGGTACAGAGTTACAGACACTTCTCTTGATCTTTCTCTCCGACTGTTTGAGTCTAGCTCCATGGAGTAGGAATTTGGGAAAGCATGCATGTGGGTCATGATATACTTTGTCATTGTAAATCATTGTTTTCCGTAAATATGACTTGTTGGATTATTCTTGTAATGATTATCTGCTTGGAACTGTTTGCTTGCTTACTACTGAATTTACTGCTTATTCCCTGGATATGTTGTTTCTAAATGGCTATTTGGGCGCGCTGCGCTGATCTGTTTCTAGCTGCTATAATTGGTAATGACGGTAGGATGTCTTACCTCTTCCTTGTATCTCTATTACTTGTTGTATGTGCGTATACCGTATTGATCGAAGACGACGGCAAGGAGGCGGAAGATCCCGAGTTTCCTTGCTTCTGGCCTGACCAAGATTAACTTCTACTGAGACGATGGAGGCACGCATGCGCGGATTTCTGGGTGACGTGCATCTGACCTTCCTCGGAGGGCCAGAGTGCTAGCACATCAACCTGAGTTTTGATCGTTGCATCTACATGGGTGACGTGTCGATTGCTTTGGCCTGGAGACGTCATGAGGCGCTGATTCTTACTTGCCACCTCAGCCTACGTCTGGAGTTTTATCTGCCCATTAGGGAGATGTGGGGTGACCGTTATTACACCCCACTGGAGGATTCTTTTGACTCTACTGCTCGGGCTCCTGCCCGTGGTTCCGTGGTTCCCATGGAGGTTTCCTCTGAAGAGGAGGATCCTGCTGAGGACCCGGATATGGTCCCTCCTTATCTGAGGGACTGATTTTACTGACAGCTACTGATGGCTACCAGTGTTTTATTTTGGGGGCCTAATGTATTATTTTTGGTGGGCTGTATATTTTGATATCTCTGGAGTATATTTGTATAATCCTTTGGGACACGTATAGTTTTGCTTTTTGGATATTTCAAGCTTGTATCTGAGTATAGTTGATGTCAGCACATTATATATATATCTATATGCAGCGTGGTCTTTGCTCTAAAGATATGGAGACATTTTTCTCATAGAGCAACATTCAACATCTTCGGCGACCACAAGAGCTTAGTATTTGTATGACGGAACATGAGACAGTAGATGGTGAATTCATTATTCAGATGTGAATTTTGTCTACTATTTTATTCTTTACCGTCATTTATATTCCGCATTGTAAAAATGATTATCAAAAAAAAAATATACTGCTGTTTTTGCTCACGTACTTAAGCATCAAACAAGTTAAACTTAAACTAATGAACTGGGTCTTAATTTGTTAAAACTTTACTTTTCTGCATTTTCTTTTATTTGACAATGTGACGTTCCCTCCCAAAAAGGGGCGTTACATTTTTAATCAATATGTTTTTCAAACTTCACATTCTAAAGAAAATATTGATTTTAATATTGGATTATGATAAACATATACCAATGTTGTTCAATCCAAATTTCTTAAAGTTAGAAATGACATAGATCCTCAATTAGGCTTGAAAAATGTGTTCAAAGGGCAAGGTAATCGATTACACAAGTGTTGTAATTGATTACAAGCTAAACAGAGAGCTGGTAATCGATTACAAGCAAGGCAGAAGCCTTGTAATCGATTACACTAAGGTGGTAATTGATTACAAGTCTGGCAGAGGCCATGTAATTGATTACAAAAGGCTGGTAATCAATTACATCTTGCCTAGAAAGCCAAGAACACATTCAAATAACCATGTAATCGATTACAAAGATTGTGTAATCAATTACCAGTGGTCTGACAGTGCCCAATGACTATATTTGATACATTTAATGTTGCCCATTAAAGCCCCCAATGACTCCTTAATGTTGAAAACTTATAAATACATATCTTGCGGCATCATTTGTGGCTAACCAATAATTGAGAAAATCTTTCAATCACTCAAATCCGTGAATCATCCTTAAATCACTTGTGCTCTATTTTTGTATATATTTGAGATATTCTTGGAGAGCATTATAGGGCTTCAATTTATATAATCTACTCTTGTGAGAGTTTCATCTTATATACGCTTTGATTCTTTGTGAAGAGGGTGAGGTATCCCTCTAGAAAAAAGGGTGAGGTATCCCTTGTTTGTAAAAAGAGTGAGGTATCTCTCAAAGATTGTATAGGGTGGGGTATCCCTTGTTGTAAAGAAGGTGAAGTATCCTTCAAAGGTTGTAAAGGGGGTGAGGTATCCCTCTAGTGAAAAGGGTGATGTATCCCTATGTTGAGGCTCAAGCACAAAGGGTGAGGTGTCCTAAGGTGTGGTGAGTTCTCTATTGTGTAAAGGTTTTCAAGCACCCATTCAAGCTTGAAGTTTAGTGGAAAATCTCGAGTGATTTGCTTGAGGACTAGACGTAGGTTACGAGGGGTGGCTGAACTAGGATAAATCCTTGTGTTTGTTCTTCTCAACTCTATCTCTTTACTTTATGCTCTAATTATATATGTTTGAGTTGAGTTTGTTATTTAGCTTAGCTTGAATACTTTCTATCTTAGGTTGATTATTTGTGAGTGATTCATTTGATGGCATTTATCTATTCACTTTAATTAAACAATAGCTTCAACGAAAATTTGATAAACAAGTGCTTTGCGAAAGATTTACGAAAATATTTCATAAACTCAATTCACCCCCCTCTTGAGTTTGAGGCCACTTGGTAGCAATAGGGAATATAGTTGTGATAGGAGGATATCCAGAAGTATTTCCTAGATAGATAACTGAGTTACCACCTGAGAAAGAAGCAGAACTCACTTTAGGTTTGGTACAAGTTAACTTAGTAGGAGTTTTTAGATTTAGTAAGTTTATCTTACAAAATGAGGACATCTATGGTTGAGTTAGATACAATTAAGGGAGGTGATAATCTCTCGAGAATGATATCATATATGATATGAGGTAAGGAAATTTTGGGCATAAAATTTTAAAAAAGAGGGAAGAAATGTAACATCCTGAAGAGCATGTTAGTCTTATATATGGTTTCAGAGGTACTATTATGCTTGCTTGGCATGTCAGTAAAGTTTTGTGACAAACTGAGTTTGTTTAGGCACTTACTTATAACTCAGAAGTTGAAAAGTAGCCTAAAATGACTCATATAGTAGCATAAGTTACTAAGTTAAGGGAAATAAGTCTAGAGAGTTTGTTTCTAAGTTGCAAATAGGTTGCATATGGTGTAGCTAAAATTTAAGAACAATCAGAGTTTGTTTGGTATTTATAGGCATACTGGATATGCATTTTAATGCTAAATTGACTCCCAATAGATATGAAAAAATAGAAAAATGGTGAATCAACAATTTTAATGAATCTTAGTTTTATTTTAAGGTTGTTTGAAGCAGGAAAACATAATTTAGCATGATTCAAGTGTCCTTAGCAGATATAAAGTTTCAGCTTTAGGCTGAAGTGCCAAAGTTGGACTTTGTTTTTTTATTTTTCCTTCTTATCCCACGACTGAAACCAAAAAGAGGAAACAAAAATAGAAAATGGAAGAAGAGAAAAGAAAGTGGGAACCAAAGGGGGGAAAAGGGAGATAAAGAAGAGGAGCAAGTGAAGATCAAAGGGAAAGGGCATAAGGATCAAGATCAAAGCATAAAGCTTGAAGATTGATCTTCCATACAAGAGGTAGGGGTTCTCAACCTTGTAACTCATCTTCTTCTCCACAAATTCTAAGGTAGGAGCTAGGTCACAAAGATGGAGGAAATAGACTTTGAGAAGCAAAATGTGTTTTCTTACTCAGTTCTTGTTTCCATTGGTTGAATCTAGCCATTTTTCAGCTTATTGGATCCAAGTTAGATGATTTGGTCTTTGGATCAAGTTGTTTAGTTCCTTAAGTTGGAAATTAGGAGTTAGGTTATGAGATTGTGGTTTTAACCATTAATCCATGATTAAGCAAGCCAATAAGTTAAATGAATGTTTTAACATGATTAGAGGTTATTAGTGATCATAGAAATCACTTGAAACCATTTTTGAATGGCCAATTCTGCAGATTCTGGCCTATATGACCAGTGCTCAAACGCTGAGTTCTGGGCACTCAGGTGCCCATAGCCCAGAGAGAATTTTGGTGTGCAATAGAGCATTGAGCGCCTAGAAGCTTGGTGCTGAGCGCTTAGGCGCTCGTTGCAAAACAGAACAGAGCTACGCTCTGCCTAGCCTGCGCCAGGCGCTGGAGAATGGGCGCCTAAGCACCCAGAGCAGTATTCATTAGAACTCTTATTTTGATTAAATAAGTTTACCTACTTGTTAAGATCCCTTTTATATGCCTTGTAGAGTGTGTTGAGACACTAATAGGAGTATTTCTAAGAGAGAAAGACCTTCATGCATGTATTGGAAAGTAAGAGACCTTAGTGAAACCAAGAGCAATTGATTGCCTCGATAGGTATCTAGACCATTAGGCAACACAAAGATGCATTTAGTATCAGATATGAGGTGATGAGGATAGGGTAAACTAGATACAAGTAAGTTGAGTTCAGTTGGTAATATTCACTTGCCATAGTGCATTAGTCACTTCTAAGAGAGAAAGTGGAGTTAGTGATGAATGAATGTGTAACAGCCCTTTTTTAACATGTTAGACTAGTTTATAGTTACAAAAGGTAGCATAATACTTGTTTTACATGTGTGTCTATTTTTATGATAAATTGAGTTAGTTTAGGCATTTAGTTATAACCCAGAAGTTGAAAAGTAGCTTAAAATGACTCAGATAGTAGCATAAATTGCTAAGTTGAGGGAAATAAACTTAGAGAGTTTGTTTCTAAGTCACAAATAAGTTAAGTAAGGTATAGTAAAAACTTGAGAACAATCAGAATCAGTTTGGTATTTTTAGGCATACTGGTTGTGCTTTTAATGCCGGATTGACCCCCAGTAGATATGGAAAAATAAGATAATAGTGAAACAATAATTTTGATGAATTGTAGTATTTATTTCAAAGTTGTTGGAAGCTGAAAAACTTGATTTAGTTAAATCTAAGCATTTTTAGCAGATCAAGATTTATCAGTAAAGTATATGATACTTATGAGTGGTATACGTGTAACCACCTATATATTGAATCATTTCTCATGATATTTCACTCATAACTTCACTTCTCATTCACCAAAAATAGAAAACAAAAGGGTAGCATAAAAACAAGGAAGAAATGAGGAGAAAACTAAAGGAGAAGAAGAGGAAAAAAGCAAGAAAGCAAAGGGCAAAACAAAGATTGAACAACTACTATCCTAGAGGACTTGAGGTAAGGGATTCTAGCCTAAATCTTCATCCTTCTTCTTTTATTTTCTTTATAGTTAAAGTTAGGTTACATAATTATGAAAGATGGATTTGATGAGCAAATCTAGGTTTTGAGCTTGGTTTTAATGTCCAAGTGGTTAAGTAAAGTGTTTATATCTTATTAGATGCATTATTTTGAGTTCTTAACACTTGAGAACCATTAATCTCCATTGGAGACAAAGATGGTGATTTTAGGTTGTAGGTGGTATAATTTCCACTAATCCATGATTAAGTACATTTATGGTTGTATAAGTATTACAACATGTTAATGGATTATGTTTGAGGTTTATGATAGCTTAAAATCAAAATTTGAGTGATTGGAATGATATTTTTGGGTAATGGAACAGTAAACTATTCTACAGAATTCTGTAGTAGTGTAGTCACACCTAGGAGTGACTAAATCACGCCTAGGCGTGGGTTGCCCTGTTTCTCAACCAGGCGAGACAGAGAGTGTCATGCCTAGGTGTGGGAAAGTCACGCCTAGGCGTGAGTTCCAAGAATTTTCAACATTATTTTTCTTGTTGTGTTGAAGTTTCCTACCAATTGAAATCCTATTTATATGTTTTCCTAAGTGTTTTAAGATACTTTTATGGATATTTCCTATAGGAAATAATCACCTAATTTATGAGTACAAGTTGAATGTTAAGTATTCAGTCGTTATTGATTAAGTGAAGTAGTTATCTAGGACCTTATACATCCTTGTGTGATTTAGAAAATCACTAGACTTATGATTATATGGTAAACTAGATACAAGTTTGGTAATAGTGTACTTATCATAGATGCATACTTTATTCTCTTATAATACAATATGAGTTGAATATGCAAATTGAGATAGAACACTTATCTTAATTGAAGAAGTGAGACAAACTTCCTAACCTTGCAAAAGAGTGAGTGAAACACTTTTCTAGAAGATAATTGAGAGGGGTAAGTGTTAGTATAACACTTTTCCTAAGGCAAACTAGTGAGCTAAACTATTTGTCAAGCACATGAGGATTATGATCAATCTTATGTAGGTGTAGTAAAGTGAGTCAAACTTACTAACACGAGTCTTGGGATGAGTTAAGTCCTAAGTTAGGCATTGAAGCGAGACAAGTAATTTGCCAAATTTAGTTGCTATTATACAGTTGTATGGGCGATTATGTAATATCGAAGTATATTAGATTTCTATACATTATGCAGTTGTATGAGCGACAATATAATGTGATTATTAATTATGCTTATAAGTGATTTAATTGCTGAGTGTCATGAAATACATGTTTATTTACTGAGAAATTTTATGTTCTCACCCCTTTTCATGTTTCCATGATAATAACAGGTCAAGACCCTTTTAAAGAGATTAAGATGATGAAGAAAGAGCAACAAGACTAGATAGTTATTAGTTTTTTGTTGTTTTGACAACTCTTGAATAATTTACTTTGAGTTGTAATTTTGTTGTATATATAACGTTAAGCCTTTAGAGGCTTTTGATGTATATAAGTATGACCTACTTTTATCGTGGCTCTCTATAATTAAATTGCTTAATTATATAGGATTAAGAATATAATAAGTAAAAGTGACATGTTTAATGCTTTATATATCTTTACATAAATAGTTATGTCAAGATATTTGTATTATGGTGTTACAGAATGGACATAATATACATATATTATGGAAGTTCTAGTCTTTAAGCAATTCCATAAGTTAGGAATTGCTTAATGTAGGTATCTAGGACCTTGAGTACACTAGGGTGACATAGTTTACCACTTGTGGTGTGAAAATGGGGCACGCTAGATACGAGTACCAGAAGTATGTTTTTTAAGCTAGAAACATGGAATATGGTCCTTTATGAGTTAGAAGTGAGCTGAGAGTACATATTTGCTAGAGTTTAGTTGTTCGCTTGATTAGACATAATCATATGATGAGTTAATGTGGGGTTTTGCATGAGTCATACATAACGTTGCATGGTTACCTGTACTTGCTAATTTCCAAGCAGAGTAATCTTTAATGATGTACAATCGTTTGGCCAAATGAGGTAAATGGGAAAGTCCAAAAGTCTCTTTGAGTGAGGATTTAGCCCTAGATTCTCAAAGGGTCAAGATTTCTAGATTCTATGTAGTAGAGTTAGTACTCTCTCATAGTGTAATTAGAAACCAGTCCACTCATTACTAGGTAGTTTGAAGAGTCAGTCTTCTTAACTACAAGTTTAAAGAGAACGTGGAATATGCAAGTGACATAGACAATCATGTACAATTCTTGTTCCTTAGCAATTGTATGGGCAGTTGTCTAGGATAGATGATATTATACAATTGTATGAGCGATTGTTCAATATCATTGAAGGTACATTTATGAATGAACTAGTTGTGATATGTTACAACTATGTAAATAGTTGTTCTTATCATACGAGTAAGGGACTTAGGCTTATAGATTATGCGTTGTGTTAGTGAACCTTTACATAATAGTAGCATGTGAATGTTCTAGAGATATTAAATAGAGATTTGATATCTAGTAGCAACCATAATCTATTATGTTTAACTTTGAGTTGTGTAAGATTAAGTAGATATAAGACAACTTGGATACGTTATATAGTTATATGGGCGATTGTATAATGTTGATATAGTTTATACTAATATGTATGCAGTTTACATTGTATAATGTCATGAAATGTATGGATATTACTGAGAATTTGTATTTTCTCACCCTTTTCTACATTTCTATGGTAAAAGCAGGTCAAGGCCTTTCAAAGGATAAGATGATAAAGAAATAGAACAACCAGTGTAGTTTAGTTTTATTTGTTTCTTTCATAGACAAGGTTGTATATATAATTACTTGTCGTTGTGGTAATTGATGTATACGTGTATAACTTTTTAGTTTTGGCTCTCCAATATAATTGATTCAATTATATGGAATTAGTATAATAAGAAGATTAGAAGTAACACTTTATTGCTTTATATCTTTATATATAAAAGTTATATCGAGATTATTATACTAAGGTGTTACATTAGGCAAGCTTAGAGTTTTCCGCAAAGTGTTATGCATTTCTTGTCTCATATGTGAGATATGTTGATGGAATTTCTTGACAGACCTTAGGTTTGAAGGTTAATGGTTACTATCACAATTAGTGTGTATAGGGAACTATTACTTCATAAAGGCGAACTAAGAGAAATAAGAATTCTTCTAGTGAAGGTTCAACCATTATGGTTGAAGTGTTCATAGAGATGGTGACTGCTTGAGAGAGCAGACTACTATCGCAAATAGAGTTTTAGAGGAAGTGAAAGTAAGTTCATCTTAGTAGCTAGTACCACTAGTACAATTAGTGTACGGAGTTGTGGTTGTAGAGAATCGAAGCTTACCAGATCTCTCAAAGTTTAGAAAAGCCAACCCTGTATCCTTTAAGGGAAAGTAAGAACTGTTTAGGATAAGGGATAGTGGTTTAAGAAAATGAGAAAAGATCTTTATAGTTGAGATTTGTTCTAGTGACCTGAGAGTTTTGGATGTATCCCATATGTTTGTAAGGGAGACAAAGTTTTGGTGAGTAGGTGCCAAGGAGTTGTTAAGACGTTTAACACTTAGTTTACTTGAGGAGTGTTTGGAAATTCTTTTTTGTATAAATACTACCCTAAGAACGAACAGAACGCCAAGGATAAAGAGTTCCTAAGACCTTAATATGGTGGCATGTTAGTAGGCCAGTAAGTGGCTAAGTTAGAAGAAGAAAGAGCAAAATACAAAGTAAGTTACAGAATCAAACTTTAGTCCATAGAACTTTGAGTTAAGGGGTAGTGGTGTTCGTTTTATGAGTTCATTATTCTTTGTTTGTGGAAGCTGACAAAGGATGTATAGTAACGAGTTTTTCATGATACTTAAAGTAAAAATCATGATTAAGTACAAGCTGAGTTATGTTTCTAAATTTACATCTGAGTAGATAAAATTGGAAACATTTATTAGAGTTGTTGATATGAAAGTTATCCTTATCATAGAGACATGATTTACTCTCTTGTAGATCGAGAAGCTCTCTACATAGATATGTAAGTGAGACCAAATAATTAAATCTTGCCAAGTGTGGTAAAGGAGTGAGATAAACACTTTACTTAGTAATGGTAGATGAGTGAGATAAACACTCTACCTAGGACAAAGTAGTGAGTTAAGCTCTTTGTCAAGAAATATGAGGAGTGAGAAAAGCACTCGTATTATAGGTGGTAAGAGTGAGTTAAGATCTTTACCAATGGTCTTAAGTGAAAGGTATTAGAGTGATTTAAACTCTCTACCTAGGGTAGTAAAGCGAGAAAAGCTTATTACCAAGCATAGTAGGATGAGTGAAATCCTATGCTAGGCAAAGAAATGAGGTAAACACTTTGCCAAGTAGTAAGGATAATTTTTAGAGAGCGGTTTAGAATGACTTAAGATTAGTGTGTATTGAATAGACTTAGAGCGCTTTTTGAATAGGCCATTTTAGAATGGTAAGTTAGGCTAACCGATTATTGTAACGCCCTTTTTTAGAGAGAGACAGTCACACCAAAAACGAAACTCAAAAGATAATACTAAGACCCGGTTTATATATATATATAGATAGTAACCTGTTCATTTTTTTAAAGCATATAATAACTTGGCAAATTTTTTTTTTTGTAAGTGAAAAACATAAACTTAGCGAAAATTAACATGAAGATCAAACCATACATTTATACAAAAGATACATGACATAAGTATTTAGATACACCAACAATTTTAGTAAAAGAATGCAGAAGCTATACATGCCTAAAAAGATATATACAAACAGCCACCTAGGCTACAAAAAGTATCGTGCCCCCAACATCTACTGAGAAGGAGCCTCAGATGGGTCCTCCTCAGAAGAGGAAATCCTCATCGGAGCAATAGACTCACGAGCAAGAGCTCGTGCAGAAGACAAGACCGAATCCTTCTATGGGGTATACTCGCGATCGCCCCACACCTCGCATATCGGCATGTAGAACTCCAACGATACAACAACATCAAAAGAGAAAACAGGTGGATCATAGAGACCCCAAGCCAAAGATATGGTCACATCTCCCACATAGACGAAACATTCAGTGTTCAAGTCGACGTGCCAATAGTCAACACCTCCGTGGAACCTCAGTCTGGCATACCCAAGAAAACCTCACCGGGATACCATCACAAAACAGAAGACTAGGTTGATCACAAACCAAGAAACTCAGGCTCTTCCTCGCCTCGGTCTTTGAAGAAGCACATATATAAATAGAATAACAAAGCAAAGAGGTGAGATATTCAACATCATTACCAATTATGGCAGTAAGAAACAGAAACGACGCATAACGCCAAACAACACAGTAAAATAGCAAGCAACATCAATGTTCAAATAATAAACAATTTACTAATCTAGGCAGTCATAACATCAGTAAAAGAAACATTTCCATAATCTCTCTCTCTCTCTCTCTCACACACACACACACACACACACACACACATATATATATATATATATATATATATATATATATATATATGTCGTCGTAAATATGTTGACCGGCTATGCACATGCACAAGGTATCAAAATCCTACTCCATGAAGCTAAATACAACATCAAAGAGAATGATCAAGGAGACATGTGTGTATCTCATCAACCTCAAATCAAGTACTTCGATATTAACAAATTATGCAACATGGCTTATACAAGACATTCTTCACAAGATCACGATATAGGACAGTGTCTCGGTCCAGATCGTCAGTGCGTTTGCATTGATCTATCCCATGGCACAGAGGAGCTACCAACTGCCCATTGTGAGATACCCACACCTTGACGCCCCCAAGGTCAACAAGTGACCTACACTAGTCTATTCGCACCCGTACTAAGGTGTGATTCATCTCCTAGGCATAAAGCCTTACAACAAAGTCCATTGGACTTCCACAATGCATGATAACTCAATGCATATACACATATATTCAACAATAACATAATTTTTCTATAACCACACGCCAAAAATGGCCAAATCAAATATCAATAAACCTTGGTCCTATTCATGGACCCACAACAATTCATTGTCCAAATTCTCACTTACGGAAACATACTTTCAAGGTTTAATATAAAATTATGCTTCAACTTCCACACTTTTCCTATTAAGTCTCCCTAGGGGAATTTTCTAGTATTTTTCAGCTAATCCTTGTTACTCTAATTAAACAAATCCTTTACTTAGTTCTAAACATAACTCACTTAGAGTAATTATTTCAAGTTTCTCAAAATCTCACTTACACTCATGTTCTTTCTTTGCCCAAAAAGAAAAATCACTCTAGGTTATAGGATAAAATTTCATTCTTTTCTCTTTCCATTTTATGAATTCCTAATTAAGTATCTAATAACCTAATTACCTATATTTTGATTTAATGCAAAAAAATTTCCATTGGGTGCCCTACAAGGCCGTGGGCTCTAGGGGATAGGAAATCCAAATTTTTTCATCACCTCACTAATCACTCATCATTTAATTACTTAAGCCCCAAATTAGTACACAAATCCCACCATGGACCCATCATTGGGCCTTTTGGTCGTGAGCCTCAAAGAAAGGGGTAAAGAGCTCTTGCTTTCCATACATGATTCCAATCAATCCAAATCATTCTAAATCCATCAAGATATACAATAGCAAATAGTAAAATCATACAAGACAAAATAACCACAAAAATTATCAAGAATCACCAAAAATCATACAACAAAGTGAGTAGCCTTCTCATGGATTCCTCACTATCAACACAAAAACGTGTTCCTCACCACCATGACAGGTTGAAGAGGATGATCTCCCTCTTACCTAAAGAGACAACAAGAAAAGCAAGCTCCTTTGTTGCTTCTTGCAATTTTCATCCACCACCACCAACAAAACCCTAGGATGACCAAACTCACATAATCAATAACCAAATCTTGAAAAGAGAGTCCTTGATCACGAAGGTGACCAAGAATCATGAAAATGGAGGAAGGAAAATAGAAAATTAAGAACCTTACCTTAGAGCTTCAATTTTAGGGTTTTATGGAAGAAGATAAAGATAGAAGAATCAAATGATGGTCACAAAAGGAAAAAGCTTCAAGGTGATGAGTAGATACAAGAAATAAGGTTGGTTAAGCAAGTAAGCATGGATGGCCAAAAATGGTGTGTTTGGCTGTGGAAGTGGAGAGAAAATGGAGAGGAGAGAAAATGTGAGAGAAAAGAAAATGTTGAGAGAGAAAGTGATAGAAAACTTTTTGAATAAAAAGTGAAAATGCTTTAAGTGAAAAGATGACAATTTCCTTGTCATCTTTTCCCCCCAAAACCATGGGGTCACAAGGAGGAGAGGGGGAAAGTGAAGCTTCCTCTAGAAGCTTGGTGCGAAGCTTCCTTGAGAAGCTTTGTCCACTTTTTGAAAAAGTCAAGGGTGATGTCACTTTGATGATGTCATCTTAGTGATGTCATTAAAGTGCTCTATGGAAAAGATGACTAACACTCTACTAAAGTTATTATTCAGTGAAAAAAAGTTACAGTTAACAAAATCAGTATTTATTGTCCAATGGATAATAAAATATACCACGATTTTTATTTATTAGATAAAATCTCAAAAAACAAAACTTCATAAACTATGTCTGACCTTGGGTTTAGTAAGATCCCCCATCACCATTTTCGCAGTACAAGATTTTTCGTCCTCGGGGATAATATTTTATTTTTTCGACTCCGCTCAGTCTACATGCAAATTAGGAAATATATTAAAATAATCAAAATCACCGAAATAATTCACAAATATATAAAAATCATGAATATTATAAAATGAATATATATCATGAAACAAACAATTTTCGGGGTGTTATAATTAGACAAAGAGAGCTATTTGATTGGCAAGAGTTCCAAGTTGATCGAATGTATAAAGAGAGTTATTTGATTAGCATAGTTTCGATTAATCGAAACAGACAAAGAGGAGCCTATTTTTTATTGATTGAAAAAGATAGAATGATGCTTTTAGTGCAATTCAAAGAGAACAGTTGAGGGTCCCTATAGTTAGCCTCAAATGGAATAATAGTTACAAGGTTTTCATAAGAGGAAGATAGTGGTTGATAGGTATAAGCAATGTGTTTTTAAACCTAGTATCCTCAAGATAAAGTCAAGTAAGTTAAGCAGAAATGAAGGGACCAAAGTGTGATAGGTATGGGAAACAACAGGGTGGCAGACCTTGTCTAGTGGGCCAGATAGTATGTTATACTTATGGCTGATAGGAACACTTTTAAGTAAGTGTACACAGAAGTAGGGAGCAGTGCCTAACCTCAAGTTAGAGTAAGAGTTTATACTCTGAATAGTAAAGAGGCAACTTAGACTCCCATTCTTATACGAGGTAAGAACATAGTTAAAGATTATCTCTAGGTTGTATTGTTTGATTTAGGAGTATCCCCACTCCTTGATTTCATTTGGGTTTGTAAAGAGATTAAATTTACCTATGTTTGAGATTTTCATGTTTTATCCTTGTTTACTCTAGCAAGAAAGTTAATCACAACTTCCTTTGTAAGTTTGGATTGATGTGTGAAGATGGAAGGTAGGATTTCCTTTATGAATCTTATCAGTTTATCTCTTCTTGACATAGACATTGGACTAGGCATGGTTTTGGTTATTAGTAAACTATGTTGGCTTTGGATTAATCAGATTGAACATTGAGGTTTAAATATGATGATTCTTCCATGCCTATTCCCTTAGAGTCTGTGTTTTGAGAGTTAAACAAGTGAGCAACTTCTTAGAATAAGGGATTTAAGGATACAATTTTCTTTTCTTCTTGTTTGTGAAGTTGAACAAGTCTTAGGGAATATAGCTATGATAGGAGGATATCCAGAAGTATTTCCTAAGAAGATAACTGAGTTACCACCTGAGAGAAATAAAACTCACTTTAGGTTTAGTACAAGTTAACTTAGTAGGATTTTTTAGATCAATAAGTTTATCTTACAGAATGAGGACCTCTAAGGTTAAGTTAGATACAACTAAGGGAGGTGATAATCTATCAAGAATGATATCATATATGATATGAGGTAAGGAAATTTTAGGGACAACATTTTAAAAAAGAGGGAGGAAATGTAACATCCCGAAGAGTATGTTAGTCTTGTATATGGTCTCAGAGGTACTATTATGCTTGCTTGGCATGCCAGTAAAGTTTTGTGATAAACTAATTTTGTTTAGGCTCTTAGTTGCAATCTAGAAGTTGAAAAATAGTTTAAAATGACTCAAATAGTAACATAAGTTGCTAAGTTGGGGAAATAAACCTAGAGAGTATGTTTCTAAGTTGCAAATTGGTTGAATATGGTGTAATTAAAATTCGAGAACAATCAGAGTTAGTTTGGTATTTTTAAGCATATTGGTTGTGCGTTTTAATGCTGGATTAACCCCCAACAGATATGGAAAAATAGAAAAATGGTGAAACAACAATTTTAATGAATCTTAGTATTTATTTTAAGGTTATTGGAAGTAGGAAATCTTGAATTAGTAAGATTCAAGTGTCCTTAGTAGATATAAAGTTTTAACTATAGGCTTAAGTGCTAATGTTGGACTTTGTTTCCTTATTTTTTGTTGTTATCCCTTGGCTGAAACCAAAAAAGAGGAAACAAAAATAGAAAATGGAAAAAGAGAAAAGAAAGTGGGAACCAAAGGGGGAAAAAGGGAGATAAGGAAGAGGAGCAAGTGAATATCAAAGGGAAAGGGCATGAGGATCAAGATCAAAGCATAAAGCTTAAAGATTGATCTTCTATACAAGAGGTAGGAGTTCTCAACCTTATAACTTGTAATACCCCAAAATTTGCTATTTTATAGTAATAACAGAATTGTACTGTTTTGTAATTTCTGTGTGCTGTAAAATAAAGTTCTGTGACTGTATTTGATTGTTTTGTGTTATTTACTCCAGGATAGGAAAATAATAATTTTCTAACTGGGAAAAATCTTTACGTATTTATTCGGAGCTGAGAGACCTTACTAAACCCAATTCTGAGATATGCGTGTCCTAATCTTTTAATTTTTAGAATTTATCTTTGGAATAAAAATATTTTATATTTTTATTATTATTTTATTATCTAGTGGACGATGCCTACTGACTTATGAGCAGTAGCCTCTGTCCAGTGGACAATAGGAACCAGTAAAGTCTTAAGACTTACTGATAATGGACCAATAGAAACTAAGTCCACGTTTTTTACTTGAAAATTTCTAAACCAATAGAAACTAGTCAACATTAGTGGCTAGGACTTTCTAAACCAATAAGATGTAGCCAATTTTGATGGTTGGACTAGTTACTTAGAAACTAGAAAACCTAACTAAGTTAGCTTAAATCTAATTAGGTTATTCTAGGAAGCTTAGGAAATAACTAAATGGAAGTAAACTTAGTTAGCTACTCTTTGAAGCCTAGTTACAAGAATGTTCTACCATGTCCTAGAATTGGTGACTAACTTCCATGTAACTAGATACTTAGCAAAGTAACTAAATGGTTAGATAATGAACTAAGTAAACTAACTAGATTCACTTGAAACTAACTAAGAAACCAATTGAACCAAGAACTTGGTTTGCTTCTCCTTGGAGTCCCATGGCCACTTGGTGCTTCTAGGACCTTCAAGAGCAAGCTTGGTGGCAAAGGCTTGAAACCTCCACCCTTGATGCAATCTAAGGCCATTAGGAAGTCTTGGAGAGTCAAAGAAAGTGACCACCTCCTTTGGTGAGTTCCATGGCTATTACCAAGAGAAAACAAGTGTTTTCACTTCATTCTTCATCTTCACCAAGTCTAAGAAAACCTTTTCTCTCTAATCTTTCTTAAAATCAAAAACTCCATTATTGTCCTTTGGAGAGCTCTCGGCAGCCACACTATTTGAAAACTTCTACTCACCTATAATTCTATCCAATATCATTTCCTAAACCTAAACTATATTCTAAATAACTTTCTAGTTGTGAGTTTCTTCTAAATCATCCATCTTGAGCTTGGAAAACAAGCTTGAAGTTTCTATTCAAAGAGGTAAAGACTTTGTTTTTAACTCAAAGTTTGGTTCTTATTTTCTCTAAGCCATGATTGATCCATGGTTCTTCTTGTTCAGAGCTTAGTTTTTGATTTGTGCTTTGTTTAAGCTTGATAGGATTTTTTTTTGGAGCCACAAGAAATCCCTAGGAGAAGGATCCAAGAAGAGTTGATCTTCCTTAAGGTAAGAAGGAGATTTATCTCACCAACCAAGTATGGTGGTGAGAGATGTATTTGTTTGTGAAGGATGGTGAATCCATGTGAGGGT
Organism: Ormosia emarginata; assembly: GCA_029884605.1. Classification (NCBI taxonomy): domain Eukaryota; kingdom Viridiplantae; phylum Streptophyta; class Magnoliopsida; order Fabales; family Fabaceae; genus Ormosia; species Ormosia emarginata. Next base: position 9,186,367 of record JAQQTP010000087.1, read on the forward strand.
CCATTATTCATGGTTGTGCAATTATTTTAGAGTGTTTATGTGCTTTGATTGATTTAATTGTGCTTTATATGATTTGCATGATTTTATTGTTTTATGGTATGCTTATGAGATGTATGATATGAATATATTGTATATGTCATGATGGAAGTGAACAAGGAAAATAATTTTTGGTTCCAAAGACCAAGAGGCTCACGACCTCAACACCTCAAAATAGGTGTTTCGAAATTTAGATTTTCATGAAGGATAAAATTGGACGATTAGAAGGAAAAGGAAAAGAAAAGATATGATGGTTCCAATGACCATATAGTTATGGTTTTGAAGGTTTGAAATGGTTTTACTTCATGTAAAATTTTGATTTAGAAATGAAAAGTTAATTGATTTAGTACAAGAAATTAATAAAAGGATTTAAGAAATACTTTGTCACTTGAGAGATGAAGATGTCGTTTATAAAGGTAAAAGAGAGGTTGAAAGTGTTTGAACCTCAATTTATTTTAAAGAGGACATATTTTAAGAATTTATTTGAGGATTTTGGGGAATACGTTGGTGACTTGAAATTACTAACGTATAGCTCACTCATTGGGTTTTTTAGCGCGTTAGGAAATTTTAAGTGAGAAAGTATGGAAAAATAAAGTAAGAAATGGTATAATTTTTAGAAAGGCCAAAATGAGGTTGAGAAGGTTGAGAAATATTTTACGTAGTGGAAAAATGATGAAAAATGTTTTTCGTAACTTAAAAATGTGATTTTTAAGCTATGCGATTTCAAAAATGTTGAAAAATCACTACGCAATTTGGGAAACGTTTAAATATTTTTACGAGATTGAGAAATTATTGAAAAATCAATACGCGATTGTGAAAACGTGACAAAAATGTTGCGTAATTGAGAAAACATAGTAAAATATTTGCGCGATTAAAAATACAATAAAGATACTATTGGGCCAGTGTGTAGACCCTGTATATGAAATTATGAATATGAACTGAGAACGGTTTGTATGCATTGAGTATGCATTGGAAAAAGTCCGATGGATTATGTTAAGGCTAATTGCCTAGGAGAGACTTACCCCTCTTGAGTGGGTGCGATATGCGTAGTGTAAGTCACTTGTTGACCTTAGGGGCGTCAGGATATGGGTTGTTCACAATGGGCAATTGGTAGCTCTCCTGTACTGTGGATTAGACCGATGCAATGCACCGACGATCTGGACCGAGACACTATTCTTAATTAAGATCTGGTAAAGACTATCGTGTATATGCTAGATGTGCAAACATTTATAAGAATTGTGGCACATGGTCTGAGGCATGTTGGTATAGACAGATCTTTTAGATCAATCTCTCCAACTTGAGTTTAGCTCCATGGAGTAGGAAAATGAGTCAGTGATCATATGCATAATATGGACATGTTTCAATATTTAATGATACATTTTCTATCGAGCGTTGATGAAAGGCTGTATGGAATGATTATATTTCTGTTTACTATATATGTATCATTGAATGATATACTTGTATGATGTATTGTCTGCATTATCTTTGTGCTACCATTTGGTATTGGCGTAGGTAATCTCACCTCTTTGTATATTATTTTGTATTGTATTTATATTTTGGTAAAGACGCTAAGCGAGGTACCGAGCAAGAAGGTGAAGAGGAACAAATTATTGCTGAGGAAGCTGAGTTTTGATAAGACGGCATCCAGATCGAGTTTCTTCAGGTATGTACGATTGTAATTTCATGGAGGAGCTAGTGCTTGGAGGATTAGTCCAATTGAGGACGGATTAATTTATCAAGGACATTTGACGATCAGCATGAGCAAGATATTTCATAGAGATTCGTTCTTTTCTGTCACTATTTATGTACATGTAGAATTTTCACTGTTGATTAGGCGGTATTGGGGTGGTAGGTACCACATCCCAACAGAGATCAGTATAGTGTTGTCTGCACGGACACCAGTCTGTAGGACTTCGCGTCAAGTTAGATTCTTGCCTACTAAGGAATCTGAGGAGGACTCGTCTGAGGGTTCTGTCGTCTAGTTATACTTGGGCAAGTATGTTAGTTTAAATAATGTTCAAATACTTTTGAGAACTATGTTGTAAGTATTTAAGTATGCTAATACTGAGACTTATGTATATGATGTAAATTATTTGTGATGCTGTTTAGAATTTTATATTCTACTAAGTTTATTTTATTACTATTCTAGAAATTTTGTAACTTATTTTTACATTACAAATCATATTCTATAATATTTGGGTAATTGGGTAATTAAGTAACATAAATGTGATACCTTACGGTGGGTGTTACATAACTCATCTTCTTCTCCACAAATTCTAAGGTAGGAGCTAGGTCACATAGATGGAGGAAATGGACTTTGAGAAACAAAATATGTTTTCTTACTCAGTTCTTGTTTCCATTGGTTGAATCTAGCCATTTTTTAGCTTGTTAGATCCAAGATAGATGAATTGGTCGTTGGATCAAGTTGTTTAGTTCCTTAAGTTGGAAATTAGGAGTTAGGTTGTGAGATTATGGTTTTAACCATTAATCCATGATTAAGCAAGCTAATAGGTTAAATGAATGTTTTAACATGATTAGAGGTTGCTAGTGATCATAGAAATCACTTGAAACCATTTTTGAATGGCCAAATTCGTGGCTATGTTCCAATGGAACAGTAGCTAGAATCTGCAGAATTCTACAGATTCTAGGCTATGCGACCAGTGCTTAAGCGCTGAGTTTTAGGCACTCAGGCGCCTATAGCCCAGAAAGATTTTGGTGCGCAACAGAGCATTGAGTGCCTTTTAGGCACTTGGTGTTAAGCGCTTATGCGTTCGTTGCAATACAGAACAGAGCTACGCTCTGCCCAGCCTGCGCCCAGACCGGTAGTGAGCGTCCGGGTGCTGGAGAATGGGCGCCCAAGCGCCTAGAGCAGAATTCATCAGAACTCTTATTTTGATGAAATGAGTTTACCTACTTGTTAGGATCCCTTTTATATGCCTTGTAGAGTGTGTTGAGACACTAATAAAGGTATTGCTAAGAGAGAAAGACCTTTTTGCATATATTGGAAAGTAAGAGACCATAGTGCAACCAAGAGCAATTGATTGCCATAGATAGGTATCTAGACCATTAGGCAACACAAAGATGCATTTAGTATCACATTTGAGGTGATGAGGATAGGGTAAACTAGATATAAGTGAGCTGAGTTCAGTTGGCAATATTCACTTGCCTTAGTGCATTAGTCACTCCTAAGAGAGAAAGTGGAGTTAGTGATGAATGAATGGACATAGTATACAGATATTATGGAAGTTCTAGTCTTTAAGAAATTCCATAAGTTAGGAATTGCCTAATGTAGGTATCTAAGACCTCGAGTACACTAGGGTGACATAGTTTATCACGTGTGAAAATAGGGTAAGCTAGATACAAGTATTAGAAGTATCTTTTTTTAACTAGAAACATGGAATATGCTCCTTTATGAGTTAGAAGTGAGCTGAGAGTACATGTTTACTAGAGTTTAGTTGTTCGCTTAATTAAAGAGAATTATATGATTGAGTTAATGTTGGGTTTTGTATGAGTCATACATAATGTTGCATGGTTTCCTGTACTTACTAATTCCCAAGCAGAGTAATCTTTAATGATGTACAATCATTTGGCCAAATGAGGTAAATGGGAAAGTCCAAAAGTCTCTTTGAGTAAGGATTTAGCTATAGATTCTCAAAGGGTCAAGATTTCTAGGTTCTAGGCAGTAGAGTTAATACTCTCTCATAGTGTGAGTATAAACCAGTCCACTCGTTACTAGCTAGTTTGAAGAGTTAGTCTTCTTAACTACAAGTTTATAGATAATATGGAATATACAAGTGACATGCACAATCATTTACAATTCCTATTCCATAGCAATTGTATGGGCAGTTGTCTAGGATAAATGATATTGTACAATTGTATAGGCGGTTGTTCAATATCATTGATGGTATGATTATGAATGAACTAGTTGTAATATGTTACAACTATGTAGATAGTTGTTCTTATCATATGAGTAAGGGACTTAGGCTTATAGATTATGCATTGTGTTAGTGAACCTTTACATAACAGTAGCATGTGAATGTTCTAGAGATATTGAATAGAGATTTGATATCTAGTAGCAACCATAATCTATTATGTTCAAGTTTGAGTTTTCTAAGATTAAGTAGATATAAGACAACTTGGATACGTTATACAGTTGTATAGGCAATTATATAATGTTGATATAGTTTATACTGATATGTATGCAATTTACATTGTATAATGCCATGAAATATATGAATATTACTAAGAATTTGTATGTTCTTACCCCTTTCTATATTTCTATGGTAAAAGCAGGTCAAGGCCTTTCAAAGGATAAGATGATAAAGAAACAAAAGAACTAGTGTAGTTTAGTTTTATTTGTTTCTTTCATGGACAAAGTTGTATGTATAATTACTTGCCATTGTGGTAATTAATGTTTGCATGTATAACTTTTTAGTTTTGGCTCTCCATTATAACTGATTCAATTATATGGAATTAGTATAATAAAAAGATTAGAAGTAACACTTTATTGATATATATATATATATATATATATATATATATATATATATATATATATATATATATATAAGTTATATCGAGATTATTATACTAGGGTGTTACACCACTTGGCCATGAATTGTTAGATCACCAAGACAGGGTTGTGACAGTTAAAGGAAACCAAGTCATGGCGAGGAAGTGCTACATTGAAAGCCTGAAAATGGCCAAAAGACCACGAACAACAGTTCAGCGCAATGATACAACTCCGGTCACTACGGACTCTGTCTACGTCCTCTTGACCGAGTTGGACGTATGCAAAGAGATCCGTGATACACGTCCTCGATCAAATGGAGAACTCCAACCCCTTCAACTTACCGTCAAGCCAGGTCAAGTAACCAAGATTGGGGGATAACTCAATTTGGAAGAAAGATCTCGGTTGACAGAGGTCCTACAAAGAAACAAAGATTTGTTTACTTGGACTTCAGCAGATATGTCGGGTTTGGACCCAAACTTCATTTTCCTATGAATTTCTATTATGAAAAGCGCAAAGCCAGTGGCTTAACTTAAAAGGAAGGTTGGACCGAAAAGACAAAAGGTCATATAGAAACAAGTGAAGGAGCTCATGGATGCCACATTCATTGGAGAAGTCTCCTACACCACGTAGCTTTCCAATGTGGTCTTAGTCAAAAAAGCCAATAGGAAGTGGTGTATATGCGTTGACTACTCTGACCTCAACAAGGCGTGTCTAAAAGACCCCTACCCACTTCCCAATATTGACAAGCTGGTAGACAACTCATCCAGTTTCAGGTTGCTTTCCTTTAAGGATGCTTACTCCAGCTATAACTAGATCCCCATGCATCTGAATGACAGGGACAAGACAACCTTCATAACTAAGATGAGGAGTTACTACTATCGGATCATGCCATTTGGATTTAGAAATGCAGGAGCCACTTACTAGCGTATAATGAAAAGGTCTTTGAGGGACAAATTAGGAAAATACTAGAAGTATACATTAATGATATGACAGTCAAGACAGCAGACACTAGTGACCATTTTAAGGATTTAGAGGAGGTATTCACCGAGGTTTGGAACACAATATACAGCTGATCCCGGAAAAGTGTCCTTTTGGGGTACAGGCTGACAAATTTCTAGGGTTCTTGTTGACAAACTGTGGTATTGAAGCCAACCCAGAGAAATGTCAAGTCGTGCTCGACATGCACAGTTCCTAATCCATCAAAGAAATACAACAACTAACAGGCAAGATCGCGGCCCTCACACGTTTCCTAGCCAAAGGCGGCTCAAAAGTCTCTCCCCCTTTTCCAAACTTTTAAAAAAAGGAAGAGCTTCTAATGGACCTTAGAATGTGAGGCCGCATTCCAAGAGCTGAAGAGGATATTGTCAAACACCACCTATTCTGACGAGACCAAACCCTAACGAGATGCTCTACATCTACCTCTCTATCAGCAATGAGGTAGTCAGCTCAATTCTGATAAGATAGACAAATAAAGGTCAGAGGCTAGTTTACTTCCTTATCAAAGTCCTCTAGGGCCCCGAGATTCGTTATCAAAAAACTGAAAAGTTAGCTCTGGCACTAGTAATCACTGTAAGAAGATTAAGACAATACTTTGAGTGTTACCCTATAGTAGTGAGGATAAACCAACCTATTAGGCAAGTACTGCACAAACTGGATCTCGCAGGGAGAATGATTGCTTGGTTAGAAGAACTCTCTGAGTTTAGAATCACCTACGAACTGAGATCGGCTGCAAAGGCTCAAGTGCTGTCCGACTTCCTGGTTGAACTCACACTAGACTATAACCACCCTAGAGCGCATTCTTGGACCATTTAGGTTGATGGATCATCAAATCCTAAAGGAAGCGAAGCTAGAATCATGTTGGAAAATGAAGCTGACCTTATGCTGGAACATTCATTGAGGTTCGAGTTTTCCACATCCAACAATCAAGTTGAATACGAAGCATGCATAACGAACATTACTATGGTGAAGGAAATGGGAGCCAGGGACATAGTGTTGTGTAATGACTCGCAACTAGCAACATCCCAGATAAGAGGGGAGTATCAGGCTAAGGAGCCCATACTACAAAAGCACCTAGCCAGAGTTAAAAAGCTAATAGAAAACTTTGACATCGTCATGGTGGAGCACAATCCAAGAGAACAAAATTATAGGGCTGACATCCTGTCAAAACTCGCTAGTACCAAGAGCCTTGACAATAATTGGTCTATTATAACACCCCTAATACAAATATCTGGATATATCTATTATATGTGAAGATAAACAATATTAGTTATACTATTTCTAACTATATTAACATTTTAATCCCATATTCATTATACAAACAAGTATGGAAAGCCACGACAAAAGAAGGTCATACATACACACACACACACACACACACACACATATATATATATACACAGCAAGCCTTAAAGGCAAAGTAATATACATACAACTCAGTATAACTCAAAGTAAAATTATACAAGAGTTGTCATAAATACATAAATTGAAACTATCTAATCTTGTTATTTTTTCTTCTTTTTCTTTTCCCCTTTGGAAGGGTCTTGACTTGCTTTCGCCATGAAAACATAAAACGGGGTAAAAACATAAAAATCTCTATAATAAACATATATCTCATGACACTATAACTATGTAAATTGCATACATATCTAAATTGTGCTCGATATTACACAATCACCTAAACAATTGTATAATATTAACTGTGCTTGGAAAAATGCTTATTGTAACATCCTCTTCAACATGTTAGACTTGTAAATAGTTACAGAGGTAACTTAATACTTGCTTAACATGCCTGTTTAATTTTGTGACAATCTGAGTCAGTTTAGGCACTTTGCTAAAAGTAGCTTAAAATGACCTAAATATTAGCATAAATGGTTTAGCTAATGGAAATAGATGTGGATAATTTATTTCTAAGTCGCAAATGTGTATTCTGTGATATAATTAAAGTTTGAGAATTTTTGGAGTCAGTTTGGTATTTTTAGGCATACTAGTTGCCTATTTAAAGCTGGAATGACTAGTCGCAGATATAGAAAATGATGGTTTTCGTGCAACAATATTTTTTATGAATCCTATGATTTATTTTAAAGTTATTGGAACTTGGAAAACCTGATTTAACTAAAGTTTAGTGTTTTTAGCAGATCAAGAAGTATCAGTGTTATGATTAATGGCCACAAGCCATCCATGGATGGAAGCCCTCATTCTAGACCCCTTTTTGTGATATTTCTACCAAGTATTCACTTGTTTCTCATTCTCTCCCATGGCTGAAAACAGAACTAGCAGAGAAGGAAAAACAATGAGTAAAAGTGGAAAGGAAGAAGAGGGAATCCAAGGGGAAAAGAAAGCTTGAAGTCTTGTGATCATTTCCTTCATCATCTCCATCATTTCAACAACTTGTGAGCTTAAAGGTAAAAGTTCTTGAGTTTAACTTCATTTTTTTCCTCATCTTTCTATGTTAGGCCTATTTGAGGTTTAATATGCCAATCTGACTTTTAGAGGTGTTTTATGTGATTTTCTTGCTTGGATGAGTTATAAGTGTTATTTATGACTTGTTTATGCAAAGAATTTGGATTAGAAACTAAAACTATCCATTTTAGACCTAAAATGCTCAAAGGGTAGGATTTGGGGTTTGGATGAGTGATTTAGTGTTTTGATCCATTTTTGGTGAAATCAATTCGTGTTTTACGTTTCCTTCATGTTTGTAAACTTGTTTAGGACTTAAAATCACTAAGAAACAAATTTGAGATGATCAAATTTTGTGTATGACACCAATGGAACAGTGCCATACTTCTACAGAATTCTGCAGAAGCTATTGTCTCGAGGTCACACCTAGGCATGACTGAACCACGCTTAGGCGTGGGTGTTCTATTTTCTCAATCCAAGCGAGACAGAGAAGGTCACTCCTAGGCATGGGAATGTCATACCCAGATGTGGGTACCAGAATTTTACAAGATTGTGTTCTTGAGGTTTTGGAATTCCTTAAGTGATGGGATTGCTCATATATGCCTTTTTAAGTGTGTTAAGACACTAATGGAGGTATTTCTTAGAGAGATTGACTTCCTACCTTAGGTGTTCTTTGCTAGATAGGATACCTTGATGACTATCTAAAACCTTGATCAACATGGAGTTGACTTGAGAATCACTTGTGAAGTGATGATGAGATGTTTTAGGTATGAAAATGCTAGTTACATAGTTCTTACTACCTTGTTGGATAAGTAAGGCTAAGACTTAAATGTATTAGTATTGGGTTGTCTTAATTGTGAATTGAGATAGTTCTTGAATATTTAGTTTTCAAACTTGTTAATTACTATTTCCTATGTATTGTAACCTTATATGGTGTGCACAACCATTTGGCCAGAGAATTGTAGGAAATGACCTTGAGGAGATAGGGGATCCAAAATTCTCGTAGTAGGCAATGCTATTATGGTCAGGGTTATTGGTGTTTGGGGGTTGGAATTAGTACTCTTACCTTGTGAGGGGAAACAAGTCCACACATCACCAGGCAGTGTCAGGGCTTAGTTGCCTATCCTACCTAGTATATACAAGGGAACAAAGGTTCGTAGGGAATAAGTAAGTAACTTGTGTTTTCAAAATTTAAAACCTGCATTAGCATTGTATAAACATTATATTAGAACTTTGTTTGAGCATAATCATACCTCATAACATAAAGCATGCATGTTTGACAATTGTATGAGCAGTTATCATTGCTTGATCGATTGATTGATTGATTGATTGTTCAATAGTATCATAGGATTGTATGGGCGATTCTTTGGTACTGTTGCTTATTGGATGTTCATTTTCAGAGAATGTTAAATTATGTTTAGTTAAATTATTTATTGTAAATGAATAACTACTAGTCTTGGTATGCGAATATTGAGAAATTATGATTTCTCACCCCTGTATGTTCCATGTAAATCCATGTGAAGACCCTCAAAAGGGAAAGGGCAAGAAAAAGAAGAAGTAGAAGGCTTAGTTTAGCAGTTTTAGTTCTTGTTGAACCAATTTGTATATTAGTACCTTTCTAGTTGTATGTAAAAACTTATGTATATAGAATGACTTGTTAGCCAGTGATGTATGTATATATGACTTTTTTATCATTCGAGGCTCTCGATATTGACTATAAATGTTATTAAGGATTTTTATTTTTTATGCATTTTTAGAAGTGACACATTATTAATTTTGAAATATTTCATTTATTTTATGATAATTGTATTAGGGTGTTACACTTATCTCACTCCTTTGCCTAGTTTAGGACTTAACTCATCCTACTATTCTTCGTAGTAAGCTTGTCTCACTTTACTACCTTTTTCATGAGTGCTTTTCTCACTCCTCGTGTTTTTTACAAAGAGCTTAACTCACTACTTTGTCTTAGGTAGAATGCTTATTTCACTCCTCTATCATCTATGGTAAAGTGTTTTACTCACATCTTCACCATCACAAGGTGCTTTTCTCACTCCCTTGTCTCATAATTCTATTCTTGGCAAAGTGCTTATCTCACTCATTTGTAAGGTCAGGGGGCTTATCTCGCTCCCTTAGTTAGGATAACTTTAACAAGTAAAGGAACCTCTATTTGCTAACACTTTATTTTAATTCAACTTTATGAGACAATAGAGCATTTATTTAAAAACTAGCATATTTAACTCAACTTTAAGTATAAGTGAGTAAATCATACATCTATGATAAGTAAAACTCTCTTATCAAACTTGTATCTAGCATACCATATCATCACACTAAAGGTGGTATCACAAGTTATACTAAGGTGATTATAGTCCTAGATACAATCTCATAACTATCTCACACCCCTTGGATGCCTAAAAACTTCAACTTGTACATATATGCTAGGTGGCTATTTCCATGGTGGAATACCCCTAAAGATGTCTTAACACAATTTAGGGAACATATATGAAAGATCCCAACTGGTAAGGAACCCCAAAACATCAAGAATACAATTCCTAAAAATTTTTAGAGTTGGCGCCTAAGCCCCACTTTTCCATACCTAGGCGTGGATGATGCCTTATATCTTAAGCTTTGGCGCCTAGGCATGAAAATATAGCACCTACGCACCATGCTCTCTGCCTGATCCTGGACTGAAATTTTTCAGCCTGCACCTAGGCATAGCAAATGGTGCCTAGGCGCCACTCTACATCAGAAAAATTCTTTAGAAACGTGCTACTGTTTAATTGGTTCTCAACCAATTTCCAACCATTCAAGATTAGTTTCTAGGTGATTTCTAACATCAATCATATCCTCTAAACATGTTGCAACATTCATACTACCTATTGGCTCACTTAGGCATGGATTTATGTTCAAAACCACACCCACAAATACCCATTTTCTAAGTTCCAACTCAAGGGACCAAATGGTTTTGTTTAAAGACAAAGATGACTACCTTGCACTTACTAAGCTGAAAATAACTAAATTCAACCTTTGAAAGCAAGAACTAAGCAAAGAAAATATATTTGCTTCTCAAACCCATTTTTCTCTAACTATACAATCTAACATCAATCAAGGAGTTGATGAAGGAAACATATGAGATTTAAGAGTTAGGCACCCCTACCTCAATGGTATGATGGATGATTAAGCTTAGCTTTCCCCTTTGATTTCCTCTTCCTTTCTTCTTTGTTTTTCCTTTCCTTTCTTTCTTATTTTTCTGCTGTTCTCGTTGGTGCTATTATTGTTGGTGTATGCCCTAGTGGCCAATACGTTTTGTTTGTATTTACATACATTATATTATGCTATTTTATATGAGGCATTTCATTTATTATGTTCTTTTTTTTGGTAAACATGATAAAGTCCTTAGAATAGTAAATTTGATACCATAGGACATCAAGTGGATGACTTGATCGTGAGATCCTATTGGATAAAACACTATTCTTAAATGTCCCTAGTCAAGTATTATTGTTAATTAGGACAACAATAATGCTTTGAGACTAGTATGTGCGTAGATCGATGACCACATCTCACGGGTCATGGATATGAGATATCAAGTCTACACATGGATACATATTAGAGTAATGATGTATTGGACAGACCCGCCATGAGAACGCTACGTGGATCGTTACGTGAGTGTCATAAGCAATTCTCATAGTGATAATGGTGTATGTGGTCCTTTGACCGAAATCACTACGATTCCTACATGAGGAGTTGTGTGTTTTAATGCCATCAAACGTCATCTCGTAACAAGATGATTATAAAGTTAGTTATTAGACATACCGCGATACATGTGGAGGGATGTGAGTGACCTAGATGGGATTTGTCCCTCCTACATAACAGAGTGATATCTTCGGGCCCCCGATTGAGTGAGACTATGAAATGCATGGCCATGCTCAAATGAGTCAATATGAGATATTGATCTCATTTGTCATTACTATGTCTACTCGGGAATCAGAAACCGAAGATTGAACTAAACAAGGGTGACACGTTCCATGCCTTGTGTTCAATTTGGATATCCGGACAAAGGGACTAAACTACACGGAAACATTGGTCACGGATAGGTTATGTCAAATCACCGACATTCTCATTACTTGGGTAGCAGTGATGTGTTGCTAGATACCGCTCCTTTGTTTGTAATATTAAAATGAGATTTTAATATTACTACCAACGTCATGAGAACCGCAGGTCGCACACTTAGAACAGACTAAATTGGAGTAATCGAATCCAAGTTGGACTCGGATTCAATTGTGGGCCTAACTCATGACGGATGGGTTTAGGGTTGCACCACTTACCTTGCTACCGCTCACACTCACTTAAGGCAGCCACTATTATAAATAGTACTGCTAAGGGGGCTGCTACTAGGTTACATAACAACCCTAGCCGCACCTACAGAAAGTGAGTGAGAGATAGTGAGGTCTTCTTCTCCTCTCTTCGCAGCTAGCACTACGAAACAGAGGCGTGACTCCTTTTGCAAGTCTGTTCGTGTGGATACCGCAGAAACATCGTCGCTATTACGGTGTTGGTGATTCACCTCGCTTGTGTCTGTCACGCTTCAAGAGGTAAAATTTTAAAACCTCAGATTATGGATTTTTCGCATGGATCCTGTGAGGGAATTCTATTATTCCGCTGCGAGACTTTGATCCGCAAATTCCCAACAATTATGCCTTTTGTTTTCACATATGAGAAAGTGAGGGGATGAGTGAAAATGAAGAGAAATATCTAGGAAAAAGTCAACATAAGTGGCTTAGGAATCGTGAAGCAACTTATGCAAAATTTTGATATTTTCCTGAGACTTTTTATCTGCTATTAACACTTAGATTTCACCAAATCCAATTTTCTAACTTCTATTAGTACTAAAATAAATCCTAGGATTCATCTAAATCCTAGTTTCATCATTTCCCTATTTTTCTCTATATCTGACTAGTCAATCCGATACTTAAACACTCACTCAGTGTGCTTAAAAATACCAAACAAACTTTGATTATCCTCAAAATTTAACTACATCCTCTTACTCATATTTGTGACCTAGAAATAAATTTTCTTAATTAATTTCTCTCAACTAAGAAACTTATGCTACTATATGAGTCATTTTAAGCTACTTTTAACATTCTGGGTTGCAACAAAGTGCCTAAACTAACTCAGTTTGTTACAAAATTAAGCTGGCATGTCAAACAAGTATTATGCTACCTTTATAACCATAAACAAGTCTAATATGCTAAAAAGAGGATGTTACATCTATGATCTAGGATACTTTCCTCACCCCCAGTATCACAGACAATGAAGTCCTCTTACTGGAAGATGGGGAAACTTGGATGACATCCATATTAGCCTTCCTCCAAAGTGGCTCACTCCCCGAGGACCAAAAAGAAGCCAAGAAGATAATACAGATAGTGGCCTAGTACACCACCTATGACAATCAGTTGTACTTTCGTAGTTTCTCTTCTCCCCTCCTCAAGTGTCTCGGTCCCAAAAAGGCAGAATACGTTCTGACTGAGATTCATGAAGGAAGTTCAGGGCAACACCTTGGCAGAAAATGTAACATAATCTTTTTACACATGTTAGGCTTGTATAAGGTTACAAAGGTAGCTCAATACTCTTTTAACATGTCCGCTAAATTTAGTGACGTTTTGAGTTAATTTAGGCACTTTACCGCAACACAGAACGTACAAAATGACTATTTTAACTCTTAAAAAATAGCATAAATGCTATATTAAAGGAAATGGATGTGGAAAAGTTATTTCTAGGTCACAAATGAGTGAAAGAGGATGTGGTTAAATTTTGTGCTACCAAGTGGCTTCAATACTCAAGAGGGGGGTGAATTGAGTTTATAAAACAAGTTCGCAATTCTTTCACAAAACACTTGACTATTGAATTTCGTTGAAGCTATTGACTATTTAAAATGAATGAATAAATAAGAACGATAGATATTGTTCAATAATTAACCAAAAGGGAAGTAAACAAGTAGGAATATAAGCAATGCACAAATGTAAAGAGAAAGGTTTAGAGAATCAAACACAATAGTTTATCTTGGTTCGACCACTGATCCACTTGTGACTTACGTCCAGTCCTCAAGCAATAACTCGAGATTTTTCATTATATCTTCAAGCTTCAATAGGTGCTTGGCAACCTTTACAAACTTGAGCACTCAACTCCTTAGGATGCCTCACCCTTTACAATTTGGAGGGATGCCTCACCCTCTCTTACAAAGCAATCAAGGTTGATTGAATGAAACTCTCACTAGAGTAAATGATACAAATTGAAACTCTAAGAATGCTCTCAAAAGAAGTTTCAAGTTTTTTATAAAAATAGAGCAAGATGTGGATTCAAAGATTGATTCTCGTTTTGATGTGTTACTCAGATGTTTCAGGTTCAAGAACTCTCATTAATGATGCCTCAACATCTGTATTTCAAGAGATATGCAGTTAAGGAGCCATTGGGATGATTAAAGCCAAGCATTTAATGCATCTAATATAGCCGTTGGGCATGTCAGAACACTGGTAATCGATTATAGGTGTCTGGTAATCGATTACATGGTAGTTAGAACGTGTTCTTAGCTTTCTGGGCTTGTGGTAATCAATTATAAGACTTGTGTAATAGATTACACGCCCTCTGACTTGATGGTAATCGATTATAGTATTGATGTAATTGATTACATTATTGTTTGAACGTGTTCTTGCCTTTCTGGGCATGTGGTAATCGATTACCAACTGGCATGTAATCGATTACATGCCCTTTGACTTTTTGGTAATCGATTACATGGATGATGTAATTGATTACAAGGCTTCTGTTTAGCTTGTAAACGATTACCACACATGTATAATCGATTACATTACACTTTAAACATATTTTTCAAACCTGAAAGAGGATTCATGTCATTCCTAACTTTAGAAAACATGGATTTGAACAATATTGACTTTGTTTGGCATGATCCAATATTTAAAGATATCATCTTTTTAGAGATGTGAGCTTTGAAAAGCATTTTGATTAAAACATCTTTGAAAAACCATTTGAGATATCTTGAGAGCATTTAACATTGATGTTCTAAGGCCTATGTCTAAGCCTCTTGATTTCTTTCTTTGATCTTGGTTTTCTTTTGCACTTGATCTTCATCTTTGGCTTTGTTATCATCAAAAACCAATTGACATGCTTCAAGACACATGCATTCACATTCTCTCCCTTTTTGATGATGACAAACTGAGCATTGAAAGGAAGAGAAACAATCGCATATATATATATATATCAGAGATTTAAGCGCTATTCTTCCCCGTAATGTATGCACAAGATAGGGTTAGTAATATGTTCATGTAAAAGCTTAAATCAAGCTCCCCCGTACTTATGTAAGTCACTAATCTCTCCCCCGTTGGCATTATCAAAAACATCTAAGCATTCAACCGAAATTTCAGCAGCATTTCTGCTAATTTTCATGATTTCCCAAAGTTTAAACAACATAAAAATAATCAGTACAGTCCAGACAAACAGAGTATGACCAGCTGATAACCAGTCAGAGCAATATCTAAATGCATATTAGAATCAATATACTTAGTAATCATATCAGGAGGATAGAAAATCAATAAACATATAGTAAACATAAAAATACCAACTGATTTTGTATAAATTGTTTCAATGTCATATACATCCAAATAGCAGAGAAACACAAAGAAAATATCATGGCAATGGTCCATGATCACTATCAGTCGCCCCACTATCACTGTCCACGTCCGCAGTAATGTTTCCAAGGTCTACATCATCATCGCCGGGTTCGAGATCATCCTCGAAGCCAAGGAGTTCCTCATCGTCAGCAGGAACTCCAGTTGGAGTGCCAGAGGGATCAACAAAAGATAGTGGAGTAGGTGGGACAGAGGAGGTGGCAGGTGCAGTAGCAGGTCTCTGTGAAGTGTGTCCAAGGCTCTCTAGGAAAGAGTGAATAGAAGCAAGCTCCTGATCGGAGCAGTCCATCCTTAGCTCAAGGTGATCCACCTTCTGGTCAATCCGGTCCATCCGGGTTTCCACCATAGTTGCCAAACTCCGCATTTCCTGAAGTAGAAGATCCAATGTGGCTGGAGCTGGTGGAGCTGGTGCAGGCTGCTGGTCCTCATCCTCATCATCACTCTCTGGACCATGAGGGATATGCCCGTAGTTGCCATGGGCCAGATAGTACTATCTCCCATTAACCTTGCTCAACTGAAGCTTCTTCAGAGTATACAAGCCAATTGATTATAGTCCCTTGGAACTGGTATCCTTGGATTCCTCAGACAAGGAGATGTGACAATGCTTCAGGACATCTGTCACCAGCATGGCATAGGGAAGAGCAGAGTTCTTCTTCTTTTTCACATCCAGCATGTGCTGAATGATGTAGTTGGCCTAATTGATTGGCCGCCCTGTGGTCATTGCCCATAAGACCACCACATCGTCGCGTAAGACTTGGGAGCAATTCTGGCCTCTAAGAATTAAGCCTCGAACAACCAAATAATGGAGTACCCTATTCTCCATTGTCAGGCTAGTTGCCATTACTCTTTTGTTATTCCTCAGAAGCACGTAACCAGATCGAATCAGGGACGTCAGAGCACTCTTATATTCAAACTCAGCTCCCCAAGCATTCTCATTACCATAGAAGCTTGTCCCAGCATAGGTGAGCTTTGTCAACCTACACTATTCCTCCCTAGAAATCTTAATTTGAGTTTTCCTTACTTCAGAAATCAGGTAGTGATCTTCATACCTCAAATTTGCATAGAACACATGAACCAAATTGGGATATATGGCCTTCTGAATGCTGAAGAACCTAAGCAATCCCAACCTTTCAATCAATTGAAAACTCTCCAAGGGTTCACTTGTGCAAAATGATTGAGTGAGATACCTAGGCGAGATTAACTTCCTCAGTTGGAAGTTTTTCTTGAAAAGCTCAGCCTTCTTGGTGGTAGAGAAATGCCTCGTGAGGTCCAACCCTGAGATGTTGCGTGGAGGAGCACTGGAGGATTCTCCAATAGTGATCCCTATTCTTGCACGTTTGGCACATTGGGATGGGTTAGCCATTTGATGTTTAAAGGAGTGTGGGTGAGTGTTTGGAGGTGTGTGGCTCATGGGGGATGAAGGGGAGAAACACAAAGGAGTGGGTGAATTTTGGGTGGAATGTGGTGGGTTTGGATGAGATTTGATGTTTGGGTTTTGTTAGGAGATGAATTTTGAGTGGTAGGGAGGTGAAATGAGGAGATTTAGTGGAGTATGGAGTGAGAATGAGGGATTTTGGAGGAGAGATCTTCGTGGGTACAAAGGAGAAGGAGAAGAGCTTTCTGAATAAGTGACCTTTCGCGCGTCAGAAAACCTTTTAAAACCCCTGTGTAATCGATTTCCAGCCTTTTTTTGCCCCTGTAATCGATTACAATATCAGTGTAATCGATTACCAGCCTTTTGTTTGCCCCAACAATTGATTACAATATCAGTGTAATCGATTACCATGCTTCAGGGAACCTTGTAATTGATTACATTATTTGTGTAATCGATTACCTGAGTTCTGGGTTCAATGTAATCGATTACCAGTGTGATATAATCGATTACTTACTTGACAGAACCTTTATAATCGATTACAAAGGTCTTGTAATCGATTACAAAGGTCTTGTAATCGATTACCAGCCTACTAAAACTTAGATATTGCATTTCAAACAATGAAGGATCAATTTTAAACCATTCAAATTAGTTCCAAAGCATCTTAAATCAATTTCAAACATCATGTAGGCATATAATCCAAATAGATTGTGATCCAAAACACATAATCATACAAGATTGCTACTTTTATCAAGAATTACCCCATTTGGATGGATTTGAGATGTTTTTGAGTTTCTTGGAGGTTTTTAACATGAGGCAGCACCTGCAAAACAACTTAGGAGGAATCTCCGATGCTAAAGTCAATATTGGATTTAAAAATTCAAAAGTTATGCAGCAAAGAGTCATGATTATGTGGAAAAATGCATGTTTATGTAGCAAACTTGCATTTTATGCAGCAAACAGTGTATTATGCAGCAATTTAGCTTATGCATGATTGATCTAATATGCCAAGTTAATTTCTTATATAATAGAAAGCTTCTTTTGCCAAAGGCTTAGTGAAAATGTCAGCTAGTTGCTTAGTGGTTTCCACAAATTCAAGCATACAATTACCTTTTTGAACATAATCTCTTATGAAATGATGTCTTATTTCAATGTGCTTTGTTCTTGAGTGTAAAACGGGATTTTTAGACAAATTGATTGCACTAGTGTTATCACATCTTATGGGGATGTGATCCAGCTCAAGACCATAGTCTAGAAGTTATTGCTTCATCCAAAGGATTTGAGCACAATAACTTCTAGCTGCAACATATTCAGCTTCAGCTATTGACAATGCCACACTATTTTGCTTTTTGCTATGCCAAGAAACTAATGAGCTTCCAAGCAAGTGGCATGTCCCACTAGTACTCTTCCTATCCATTTTGCACCTAGCAAAGTCAGAATCGGAATAACCAATTAGGCTACATGAAGCACCCTTAGGGTACCACAATCCCATTTGTGAAGTGCCTATTAGATATTTATAATTCGTTTTACAGCACTTAGGTGTGATTCTTTAGGATTTGCTTGACATCTAGCACATATACATACACTAAACATGATATCCGATCTACTTACAGTAAGATAAAAGAATGAGCCAATTATACCTCTATACTTAGTGATTTCTACCGATTTACCTCCTTCATCCTTGTCCAAGATACAAGAAGTTCCTATTGGTGTAGCCATTTGCTTGGCTCCTTCCATTCCAAACTTCTTGAGCAACTCCTTGCAATATTTGGATTGACTTATGAAAGTTTCATCCCTTGTTTGCTTGATTTGAAGACCAAGGAAGAAGTTGAGCTCACCCATCATGGACATCTCGAACTCACTTTGCATAATATTGGCAAATTCTTTACAAAGATAGTCATTAGTAGCACCAAATATAATGTCATCAACATATATTTGAACAAGTAGAATGACATGCTTCTTATGCTTGATGAAAAGAGTGGTGTCAACTTTTCCTCTAGAGAATCCTTTTTTCTAAAAGAAACTTGCTCAACCTTTCATACCAAGCTCTAGGAGCTTGTTTCAAGCCATACAAGGCCTTTTTAAGTTTAAAAACATGGTTGGGCAGTTTAAAGTTTTCAAAACTAGGAGGTTGATCCACATACACTTTCTCTTGTATAAAACCATTTAAAAAAGCACTTTTGACATCCATTTGAAAAAGCTTAAAATCCATGATACAAGCATGTGCGAGTAACATTCTAATGGCTTCTAATCTAGCTACGGGAGCATAAGTTTCTTCATAATCTATGCCTTCTTCTTGATTATAACCCTTAGCTACGAGCCTAGCTTTGTTTCTTATTATTAAGCCTGTTTCATCAAGTTTGTTCCTAGAGACCCATTTGGTGCCAATTATGGGATGATCATTGGGCCTTGGGACTAATTCCTAAACTTGATTCCTCTCAAATTGGTTTAATTCATCTTGTATTGCCAAGATCTAATGTTCATCGTTAATGGCCTCATTTACATTTTTAGGTTCAACTTGAGAAACAAAAGCCATATGGTTACATGCATCTCTAAGAGAGTTACGAGTGATTACCCCTTTTGATACATCACCTATCACTTTATCAAGAGGATGATATCTTAATGTTCTCCATTTCTTGGGAAGATCCATGATTTGAGAGCCCTCTTGCCTTGGGGAACCATATGAGCTTTCTTCTTGCTTCATGACTTCTTTTTCTTGATTTTCTTGTGAGTTCTTGCAAGGATTTCTGCAACATCATCAACAAGCTCCTTTCTCGGCTTATTTGGGTTAGTTTCATCAAATGCAACATGTATGGACTCTTCTATGGTCATAGTTCATTTGTTATAAACTCTAAAGGCCTTACTATGTATAGAATAACCAAGAAATATTCCCTCATCAGATTTTGTATCAAACTTCCCCAAGTTATCCTTTCCATTATTTAAAACAAAGCATTTACATCCAAAAACATGAAAATGTGAGACATTTGGTTTCCTTCCTTTGTATAATTCATAGGGGGTTTTCTTTAAAATTGGCCTTATTAGAGCCCTATTCATAACATAACACGTGGTGTTAACCGCATCCGCCCAAAAATACTTAGGATGGCTGGCCTCATTGAGCATAGTTCTTGTCATTTCTTCCAAAGATCGATTTTTCCTTTCTATAACACCATTTTGTTGTGTTCTAGGAGCTGAAAAACTATGCTCAATGCCATGTTTATCACAAAAGGTTTCAAATTCATGGTTTTCAAATTCACCACCATGATCACTTCTTATGGATACAATACAAAAACCTTTTTCATTTTGGATAACTTTAGCAAGCTTTTTGAATGATTGAAAAACATCATTTTTGTGAGACAAAAACAATATCTATGTAAACCTAGAAAAATCATCCACAATCACTAAGGCATAGTAATTCCCACCAAAGCTCATAGTTCTAGAGGGACCAAAAAGATCCATGTGCAAAAGTTGTAGAGGTCTAGAAGTTGAAACCATATTTTTAGCTTTAAAAGAGACCTTTACTTGTTTTTCCTTTTGACATGCATCATAAAGTTTATCTTTTTCAAATTTGAGCTTTGGAAGACCAATTACTTGTTCTTTAGAAACCAATTTGTTTAGTGATTCTTGTGAATGTGAGCAATTCTTCTACATCATAACCATGAGTCATTTTCTTTAGTCATAAAGCATTTAGCATCATTTGATGAAATGTCATCAAGGCTAATCATATATATATTATTGACCTTATGGCCAACAAACTTAACATGCTTATCATCCTTACCTTCAATTATGCAGCAATTTGAATCAAATATCACTTTATTTCCCTTATCACACAATTGACTAATGCTAAGCAAGTTATGTTTGAGTCCTTCAACAAGTAAAACATTATCAATGGATGAGGAAGAGATCTTACTAACTTTACCAACTCCAAGAATCTTTCCTTTGTTGTTGTCACCATAAGTCACATGACCACTCTTCTTGGGTACAATGAAGGAAAACTTGGAGCCATCACCAGTCATGTGCTTGGAGCATCCACTATCAAGATACCAGCTTGAGCTTTTGGACTTCAAGTACACCTACAACACACATTCAAGTTTTAACATTTGGTCCCTAAATTGTCTTGGGTCCTTGTGTGTTAGAAATAGGCACGGTGCCCTTAGGAACCCAAACCATTTTAGTTCCTACTTTGGTGTTTTTTTTCTTTCTTGCATTACATATAGATGCATTATATCCTTTTTTTCCACAATGAAAGCATTTGATAAAGGGAGTACTTGATGTTCTAGATGGAACAAAGAAATTATTGTAGGATTTTTTATGGCTATTTGGATTATATCCCAAACCGACTTTTTGAAAAACACACCTTTGTTTTCCTAGTAACATATTCAAATTATCCCTTCCCAAAGTAATTTTGCAAGAGTATTTTTCAAGTCCTCAATTTCATTTTCAAGTGCTTTACATGAAGAACAAGTTAAGGGTGTGGGTGCATTATCATGTGAAGAACAAATTATGCATGATGAGTTGGCATCAATAAGTCCAAAAATCTCATTTTTAACTTTACGTTCTTCAATCTCCTTGGTTAAAAAAGAGATTTTGTTTGTCATTAAGGAGATTGTTTTGTTGGAAGTTAAAACCATTTTAGTGAGCCTCATGGATTCATCATGCAATTCTTGAAATGCATCATGCAATTCTTGAAATGCATCATGCAATTCTTGAAATGCATCTTGCAATTCTTGAAATGCATCTTGCAATTCACTATATGAAGGAGATAGTTCAAGATTAGATGAGATTACCTTGGTTTCACTTTCTTCTTCTTCTTCTTCTTCTCCATTTGCCATTAGGCAAAGATGAGCTTCTTCATCCTCTGAATCATCGGTGGAATTCATATTGTTATCTTCCCATGCAATGTATGCTCTCATTCTTTTTCTTTGCTTGAAAGGCTTCTTTTCAAATTTCTCCATCTTCTTTTGATAAACTGGACATTTCATCTTCATGTGCCCTGGTTTTCCACATTCATAGCAAGTTGGAGTGGATGAGGTTCCTTCTCCCTTTTGATATGACTTCTTAGGAGGACAAGGAGGTCTTTTTTGATTTCCTTTCTTCTTGAGAAACCTTCCAAACTTCTTTACAAGGAGACTGAAATTTTCTTCATTCATCTAAATATTGTCAAGATCATTTCCATCATCGTCATCTTCATATTCAATTGAGGAAGAAGTGGTTTGAGAGCAATCCCTTTTTTCTTCTTATCTTGCTCCTCATTTTGATTTGGTCGATTTAGCTCCAACTCATGCTCTTGAAGCTTTCCAAAGAAGGTGGCCAAGGTCATTGTGGCAAGATTTCTTGACTCAGATATGGCCATCACTTTGGGTTACCAACTCCTGCTCAAGCATCTCAAAACTTTGTTAATAAGATCTTCATTGGCAAAAGTTTTTCCCAATGAAGCAAGATGATTAACTATATAAGTGAATCGTTTTTGCATATCTTGAATACTTTCCCCTTAATTCATTCTAAACAATTCATATTCATGGGAGAATGTATTTATTCTAGATCTTTTTACCTCACTTGTACCTTCATGGGTTACTTGCAATATATCTCACATTTCTTGAGCGGTCTTACAATTTGACACCCTAAAGAATTCATCATACCCTAAAGAAGTAGTAATGATATTATTGGCTCTCAAGTTGTATTGAACCTTTTTCTTGTCATCATCGGTCCATTCATTTCTTAGTGTATTTGTTCTAACACCATCAATTAGACGTGTGGGGATAAAAGGACCATTTTCAACAGCATCCTACACATCAATATCAATAGCTTCAATAAAAATCTTCATCCTTTCTTTCCAATAAGCATAACCATCCCCATTGAAAAAGAGAGGCCTATTTACAGAAGAACCCTCATTAGAAAAACCATCTGAAGCCATATTTACTCTTAAAGCAGCTAAGTTCTTTATACAAGAGTCTAGCTCTGATACCACTTGTTACCAAGTGGCTTCAATACTTAAGAAGGGGGGTGAATTGAGTTTACAAAACAAGTTCGCAATTTTTTCGCAAAACACTTGACTATTAAATTTCATTGAAGCTATTGACTATTTAAAATGAATGAATAGATAAGAACGATAGATATTGTTCAACAATTAACCAAGAGGGAAGTAAACAAGCAGGAATATAAGCAGTGCATAAATGTAACGAGAAGGGTTTAGAGAATCAAACATAATAGTTTATCCTGGTTCGGCCACTAATCCACTTGTGACTTATGTCCAGTCCTCAAGCAACAACTCAAGATTTTCTACTATATCTTCAAGCTTCAATAGGTGCTTGACAACCTTTACAAACTTGAGCAGTTAACTCCTTGGGATGCCTCACCATTGAGCTTGAGCCTCTTCAAACAAAGGGATGCCTCACCCTTTACAATTTAGAAGGATACATCACCCTCTCTTACAAAGCAATCAAGGTTGATTGAATGAAACTCTCACTAGAGTAAATGAAACAAATTGGAGCTCTAAGAATGCTCTCAAAAGATATCTCAAGTTTTTCACAAAAATAGAACACGATGTGGATTCAAAGATTGATTCTCGTTTTGATGTGTTACTCAGATGTTTCAGGCTCAAGAACTCTTATTAATGATGCTCCAACATTTGTATTTAAAGAGATATGCAGTTAAGGAGCCGTTGGGATGATTAAAGCCAAGCATTTAATGCACCTAATATAGTCCTTGGGCATGTCAGAACACTGGTAATCGATTATAAGTGTCTGGTAATCGATTACATGGCAGTTAGAATGTGTTCTTGGCTTTCTGGGCTTGTGGTAATCGATTATAAGACTCGTGTAATCGATAACACGCCCTCTGACTTGATGGTAATCGATTACAGTATTGATGTAATCGATTACATTGCCATTTGAACATGTTCTCGCCTTTCTGGGCATGTGGTAATCGATTACCAACTGGTGTGTAATCGATTATATGACCTCTGACTTTTGGTAATCAATTACATGGATGATGTAATCGATTACAAGGCTTCTGTTTAGCTTGTAATCGATTACCACACATGTGTAATCGATTACATTACACTTTAAACACATTTTTCAAGCCTGAAAGAGGATTCATGTCATTCCTAACTTTAGAAAACATGGATTTGAACAATATTGACTTTGTTTGGCATAATCCAATATTTAAAGATATCATCTTTTTAGAGATGTGAACTTTGAAAAGCATTTTGATTAAAACATCTTTGAAAAACCATTTGAGATATCTTAAGAGCATTTAACATTGATGTTCTAAGGCCTATGTCTAAGACTCTAGATTTCTTTCGTTGATCTTGGTTTTCTCTTTTGCACTTGATCTTCATCTTTGGCTTTGTTATCATAAAAAACCAACTGACATGCTTCAAGACACATGCATTCACATTTTGCAGGCAAACAAAGTCAGTTTTGTATTTTTAAGAAAATCGAGTGAGTATTTAAGTACCGATTGGGTCACAATGGATATAGAAAATTATGGAAATGATGAGACAAGAACTTTGATTGATCTTATAATTTATTCTAAGGTTGTTGGAAGTTAGGAAACTTGATTTAGTTAGATCAAAGTGTTCTTAGCAAATACGAAATTGAGTGAAAGGACAAAATTGCCCTTATAACTCATTTATTAAAAGATGAGATTTCTCTCATCTTTCTCACTTCTCCCACACAACTCCAGAGAAAGAAAATTGAAGAGAAAATAGAAGAAGAAAAGGGGAAGAGGGAAAGGAATAAAATGGAGGAGAAGGAAAGGGAAACAAGAATCAAATTGAAGACCTTGAGGTAGGAGGCTTATTTCTATTTTTCCATCCTTTCTTTCCTCAAGTTTGTACTTTCTTTTGGATGGTTGTGTAAAAATGGATTTATGTGTTTGTTGTGAATTTCATGCTTGATTTTTGTTCTTTTCAAGCTTGAGGATGAATGTTCTTAGTATAGTGAGTCAAGATTGTGAATTGTGATCCATTGAAATCACTTGTGTTCTAATTTAGAAAATGGGTTTTCTTGATATGCTTGGTTGATTCTTGAGTCATGCTTGATGAGATAGAAGTGTGTATAGAGGTTACAATATGATTGTGGTGATGGAAATCACCTAGGAACTAGTTTGGATGAATTGGTTTTTGGTTTGAGACCAATTATGCAGAAAACACGTTTTCTGCATAATTTTCTAGTGCGGGGCCATGCCTAGGCGCAGGTTTTCCTTGCCTAGGCGTGGACTGAAAAAATTTTAGTCCAGGTGAGACAGAGAGTGCCACACCTAGGCGTGGTAAAACCAAGGCTAAGCATGAGACAGGGTAGCTTCCTGATAGCTTGTATTGTTTGCTATATAACTTGAGTTGTAGTTATCAGATTGACAAGATTCCAATGACATTTGAAATCTAACATGTAGGGCTATATGCTTATAAAATTTTAGAATGTTTGAAGTTAGGATGCACATTTAGTGCAATCTTGAAAATCAGTCTTTTTGAGATAAATATTGAGGAGTTTTGGGATAGTTTGAGCTTGAATGGTTTGTGAACCATGTGTTGCTCTCTTTTTGGATAATTTTGAGCTAGGATGATGTGATAATATGGTATTAGATCCTTATATGCTAGAGTTTGGTATGTAATGTTATGGCAAATGGATTTATTTAAAGGATGTGAATCATTGTTTACATCATGTATTAATAAATGAGGAAAATAAGGCATTGAGCTATGGTATAATGTGATGGATGATAAATGTAATTGATATCAATGTTTAATGCTATGGTATAAGAAGAGAATAGATTTACTTTGTAGATCATGTTGATTTACTTTGTGAATCTAGTTGCTTACCTTGTTGGTATGGTTTGGTTGTTCAATAGAAAGGATGAAAGGGTAAAGGTAGTTGAGAGAATCTTTGAATTTTCTACGGGAGATGATCTAAGACTTGGTTATCATAAATGGAAAGTTTAATGATCTTCGAGATTTTCCTTATTATAATTACGAAAAGGACATGAAAAGTAAAAGGTAGTTTTGGAAACTTTTAAAGAAAGGGTTTTTAAACCGAAAGTGTTTTGGAATTTCAAACATGTTATTTGAGGTTTCTATGTTATGTAATTTCTTAAGACGTAAACTTGCGAGAGAACAAAAAGTTTAGCAAGTGGTAATGGGTAGAGTAACCATTGTATCCAAGTGCAAGAAGAATCTAACGAGATTTTCTAAGTTAGTGCTACCTGGTTTAGGCCGGTTAAGAGAGGTAGTACATTCAGTAATGGACTCTAGATAGTGAGTTTGTTTTTTTATGAGTAGAAGAGAAGGTTGATTATACGTTAGTTTTGGTAATTCCAAATTAAGAGAGAACTTTCAAGTAGGCACTTTATACTTAGAAGATGGGACTAGGGTATGTTAGAATGATAGAGGTAGGTAGATGCCTACGCATCAAGCTAATTTCGAGAGAAGGACTACCTAGGTATGTTTTAAGGAATTAGCCATAAAAAGGATACGGTTATAGTTTTGGAGAACATAACTCAAAGTCTAGTTAGAGATTTTTAGCGATCATGATAGCTTAAGATGTTGTTGGATCGAGAGGATTGGACATGAATGAATAGATGGAAGAGTTTTTCAAGGTTCATAATGAGTTGAGATATCTTTAATAAATGCTAGTATTAGTGGTTATCCTAGATGATAGTGAAGAATGAAAATTGAGAGTTTTCGAAATTTGGAGTCTAGCGGTGACTATGAACCTATAGTCTCAAGTGAGCAAGGTGGACATAGTAAGAGGCCTTCTCCCCCCCAAAGGCTCAAATTTCTTTGAAGCTCGAAAGGAGAATGAAGCTCTAAGGGACAAGTGTGAGAGAAAGGGAACCCTTAAGGATTTTGTTATGACTAAGAGGGAATTCGAAGTTTAGAGATAACTTTGTCTTCCAAGCAAGTCAAAAATCAAGAAAAGGATTCAGAGGAAGCTTCGAGAGAAAGTGTACCTTATTCTATCAAGAGGCTACTAAGGTTTTCCAAGAGTTAAGGAAGATGTATAGTAGCATAGTATGTTAAAGAACATAAGAGAATATTTGAGCATTGATAAAGGTGGCAAGATTAAGTAATCCACCAATCTTTTTATGATTCAATAGCTATTTTCTAGATAAGGTAGTTCAACTAGTTTTGAAGGGAATAGTTAGGATTCATAGATTTGAAGTTGAATAAGTGTACGAGAGAGATACTAGATTCACACTTGGTTTTGAAAGCCTATAAGAAGGAGTTCAAAGCAAGTTATTTTAGTATTACTTACCATCCATAAGCATAGAGATGTGAGCTTTGAGATAGAAATCTAGTAGAAAAGTGGTTGGGAGAAGTTAGCTTGTTACTTAGGAATAAGTAAGCATAGAAGTTCCATGTAGAGTTTTGTTTAGATCACGCCTAGGCAATTGTTTTACGTGAGGTGAACAATTTTGGGGACAAAATTTTAAAAAGGAGGGAGAAATGTAATACCCTTAAGTACATGTTAGACGGTAAATGGTTACGAAAGGTAGCATTTAACTTGTTTAGCATGTCGGTCAAGTTTTGTGACAATCCGAGTTCATTTAGGCACTTAGTTGCAACATAAAAGTTGTAAAATGGCTTAAAATGACTCGGATAATAGCATAAGTTGCTAAGTTAAGAGAAATAAACATAGAGAGTTTATTTCTAGGTCACAAATAAGCCAAATAAGATGTGGTAAAAGTTTCAAGAGAATCGAGTCGGTTTGGTATTTTTAGGCATACGGGTTGTGCTTTTAATGCCGATTGATCCCTAGCAGATATAGAAAATAATGAGAAAGAGAAACAACAACTTAGATGAATCTTATGATTTATTCTAAGGTTGTTGGAAGCAGGAAACTCGAATTAGCATGATTCGGGTATCCATAGCAGATAGAAGTTTCAAGTATTAATCTTTTCCCGTAATTCCTCGCACGTCCCTTCCCCTTTATATTTGGTTCTCCTCGGCAGAGAAGAAGAGAAACCGAAAACCAGAGAAGAAAAGAGAGAAAGGGGAGAGGAGAGAAGGGAAGAAGAAGGGAAGAGGAAGATCAAGCTTCAAGATTCAAGGCTTCAATCTTCAAGAGGTAGGGGTTTAGAGCTTTTATTCATCTCTATTCTCGTATGTATGCATATAGATACATAATATGCTAATTTGAGTTTTAGAGATGTTAGAAGAGTTTGGCTTGCATAGAAGTGTTCCTTGGGTCATTTATGACTTGTCTATAACATCAACTTAAGAAAGAAGACCCTTGAATCACAAAGTGAGCCTTAAGTTAAAGAATGAAGAATTCTAGCCATAATCCAAATTAAGAGATTTAAGAGAGTAATTGATGTTCCTAAATGTTAAAGAATTGATTAGGGACTTAGAATTACTTAGAATTTGGATTGAGATGGCTTGGAATCAGCAGAAATGATCAATAGAGCAGCAAACCCGCAGCTGCAGAATTCTGCAGAACCAGGGTTCTGCTGATGGCGCCGCGGCGTGGAGATAGTCACGCCGCAGCGCGAGAGTTTTCGCCGGAATGCCGCGGCGTGGAGGAAGCATGCCGCGGCGTGAGGTTAAA